>JAAONU010000004.1:23922871-25179703 GCA_012932295.1 Cyclina sinensis
TTAATGAAAGCCATAAATTTGGGTTAATATTTCCGCGCATTCAGTACAGATAATTTTCTTTTATTTTTTATTTCGTCTGTAGATCTACATGAAGTATTTGCTTTCGTACCTAACGAATATAAACAAGAGAAAAGGAGTAGTCTGTTGAAGACACTTTTTTGTAATTAATATCAAGGTTTGACGAGGTCATATTTGTTTCAAATACTGATTAGAATATTTATCATTACTCTATCTTGGTAAATATGTTTCATTTGACAGTTGAAAAGTGCTTGTACATCGGAATTCACACTTTACAACATCGAACCGTACGCGCATCGTCACAGCGCATGTTGTTTACAACGTGGGGTATCCAAAGGGGAAATTTAATGTGTATATTACCTGTCTGGCTCGGTTATATCAATTTCTTTCGGCGGATCAATAGCCAATCAAAAAGGAGAAAAAATCTGGAAGGGTAATAAAACAATATATAAAGAATCTCTCACAAAAAAAAACAGTTTCACAAATATTTTGTAATGATTGTTTTGTAAAGGTAATTCTTATGAAAGTATAGAAAATGTTAACCTCACCATCTTTCTGTTCACGTAACCTCTTACGTACTTTAATAAATATTCAACAGATTTATATGTAGAATTTGTTTGAAACATATTTAGAACAAAACATTGTATTGCTAGTGTAAGATCGAAGTAAATGGTGAAAAAAACTACCCGAAAATCATTTGATCCTTGATTGTGCAAAACGGTTGTTGCTAAATATACCAGACGCTCTTATATCCGAAAGGCCCTTAAGTAGGTGAATACGCAATAGATATTACCTTTGTCTCAGTGCGTATTTTAACAATACAGGTAATACTTCCATACTTTCACTGACAGATAGAAGGCCGTTACATCGTTTTTGACGCCAAACAATGGTATTTTGCAGATATGGTATCATAAAATGTGCACGTTCCTATAGTCCATTATTTGTGTCTTTGCAGTGTTCGTGGAAGCATTGAGTGTGTCAAAAGCGAGAGCAAGTGCAAAGCCTATCCAAAATGCCGCTGCTACTGTAGCCGCAGCAGTTGTCGCTGATGATGACAGCAAGGAAAAGAGTTTTACTCCTCTTGGCCATGTGGGATCCGCCGCTAATGTCAAAGGAGACGACTCTAGCGAATCAAGCGAGTCAAGCGAATCAAGCGACGAGGATGACTCTTCAAGTGAGGAGGAGGATGGGAAGAAAGGAGGTGCTGGAAGGAACAATGAATTACTAGAAGAATTCGTTGAAATGTTTGATGAGGCAGGGGATATTGATTGGAATGAACTTGGAATTGAAGACTTTGAAATGTTAGGTGATGAGTTTAATCTCGACGGTGGTCTCTTATGGCAGATGGTACAAGCCGGTGCTAAACAGGGATACTTTAATCATGCTGGAAAAACTGCTACAGGAGGAACTGGTCATGATGCAGCGGCAGCTGGTACCGGTCAAAGCTATTGGGGCGCTGGTACCGGTCAAGGCGCTTCGGGTGCTGGTACCGGTCAGGGCGCTTGGGGCACTGGTACCGGTCAAGGCGCTTGGGGCACTGGTACTGGTCAAGGCGCTTGGGGCGCTGGTACTGGTCAAGGCTCTTGGGGTGCAGGGACTGGTCAAGGAGGTTATGGTGAAGGAACTGGTCAAGGGTCATGGGGGGCTGGTGCTGGGGAAGGTGTTTGGGGTGCTGGTACCGGTCAAGGCGCTTTGGGAGCCGGGGCTGGTCAAGGCGCTTGGGGGGCTGGAGCTGGTCAAGGCGCTTGGGGAGCCGGGGCTGGTCAAGGCGCTTGGGGAGCCGGAGCTGGTGATGAAGGGGTCTGGGGTGCAGGTGCTGGACAGGGAACCTGGGGCACCGGAACCGGTCAAGGAGCCTGGGGGACGGGAAATGGTGAAGGGGCTTGGGGCACTGGAAACGGTCAAGGGGCATGGGGTATTGGAGATGGACAAGGAGTGTGGGGAGCCGGCGCTGGTCAGGGATGGTGGGGAGCCGGAGCTGGTCAGGGTGCAGGTCAGTTCCAAGGATCTGGTTCTGCATCCGGGTCCAAATGGTGGATGTCAACTTCCGGCAAAAATGCAGCGCTGTTAGAAAGGTTAAAGGCTCTTCTCCGTGCAAAGATGGCGTCCGGACAATGGAAAGAGGAGTGGAACCAGCATTTCGGAAAAGCATACTCTTCCGGTTTTGTTGGGCGTGATATGCCGGGGCATATTTTACAAACAGTGAAAGGAAAGATGGGTCACAATAAAATCGGAGGAGCGACAAGGGTTGTTCTTGGTGGAGGAGCTCAATGGACAGCAAGCGATTCAACCAGCAGTAATCAACTGAAAAAATCTGCCGAAACGCGAGCAAACTAGACAAGTCTGTCTAGGTATTACTGACTGTGCATGGAAAGCCACGTGATATATTAACAAGAGATAATAATGCTTTTGACATTACTTTTTATTCACTCTTGTCATTTCAAAATTACATATCTGTTATTACATTTTTGGAAAAGAAAATGCTGATGTTTATTCAAAGTATTGTTACTGGGTAAAATCCATTGAAATGTAGTTCCGAACCGATTGTTTCTATTTAACAAATATGCATTTCATGAAAGTTTTCTCTTACTGCAAAAACATGGATGTCTTCAATCATTTCTAACTAAAACGTCATTTATAAAGTGCATTGTTATTTAACATCTGATTAAAGCTTTTCGTGTAGTGTTAATAATTCAATGTATGTTTTTTTTCTACTCTTGGCTCGAGTGCATAAAACGGTCGTAAGTTTATGTCAGGTGTTAGAAATTTTCAAACAGTATAATGACCTGTGAATTTCAAACAAAAAACAGTATTTTAATCTACAATGCTTCAATTGCTTGAATTTCATACTAAACATTCATAGAAGGTTTGTTGAGTATAATTAGATTAAAGGCTGTTTTAGATTAACAAATGTTGCCAAAGGCTGCTACGGGAAATAAATCGAAGTGTTTGCTAGAATTTTACGAACAGTGATCTAAAACGAACGATATGACATAATTTTCAAATTCCAAGTTTTGTTTTAATTGTTAAATACTTAATACTGACAGGGTATGTCTGAACGCCATGTTTTATTTTTATTAACCTGAAGTAAATCCTAATATATATTTGAAATAAAGATCTTATGAAGTACGGTTTTGTTTCCGGTAAAACTGTCTAGATAAGAAAAGCGCCATTGGCTATAACAGATACAGAAACCATCCAGTTTCGGAGACATTGATACTTTTACATGGTCAGTCATAACAACAATACAATTAGAAGAATTTTTTATGGGTGTGTGGGGAAGGCTGCGTGGAAGGGGGCGGGGAGGTTCAAGGACCATCTAGCTGTTGCTAAAGTATGGCCTGTTCGTAGAGTATATATGTTGTATAGTCCGCAGTGAGATAAGAGGGCACTTAGCTCTTTTGAGAATTCATGGCAAGCAAAGCCGACAACGTTAGCGTGTTTCTCTGAAAGTTCTTTTTTTTATCAAACTTTGCACTTTCGACGAAGCGACTACATACATCTTTGACGATGAATTCTTTAAAGTAGAATAAAATTCATTGTGAAAACTTATGCAGGTAGGGGCCTAAAAGATATGGTATTTAAATTTCTTACAAGTTTAATTCAGTTTCGTTGACTACCCGTGTCTGGTAACTAAAGCATTCAAGCTTCGACATCGAGCCAATGTTTTTAAGATATAAGTGATGTCTCTTCTGGCTGTTGGAACACTTGCGATCATTTCGAAACACCTGCGATATATGCTGACAAGACTTTTAGGTTTTTCTAAGATACGCAGGAAAAGGCCAAACAATCAAGTCCTGCTTTCCGTGTAGCAAAAGACGAGTGTGCCTCTGTGGAGATCACGAAAGATCATTTATCTTAAACTTACACGGAGTTTAAAATACAAAGCAGGGATAGCTCATTGAAGAATGCGACACAAAGTGGGATAAACGGGTTGAAATTAAAGTCTTTTTTATTTTTTTTCCTTTCGGCTGCAAACTAATTAAGGTATTGGCCCCATTACAGACTTTCTTTCAATCTTCAGTGAAACATTTCCACAATATACAACATATGAGTCTAATTAAACTTCACCAGACTAAAATGGTGTACAGGGTAACAAAAATACAAACGGTTTACAATATTACTAAGCCTAATAAAAACAAAACAATGAGGTATTTACTCATTCATTGTATAAAAAAACTTATGACTGCTAATACAAAATGCAGTCAGCAGTGAAAACTAGATACATGGAAAATCAAGAGCATGGAGGAAATTTACCTACCCACTGAACTGGGGAAAGCATTTGAAATATATTTTAACGAAAGAAAATTTCTTTAATTCAAACAAAAATTATTAACGTTTTGAACCATGACGGAAACAAACAAAAAATATCAAAAGAGAAACGTGGTTTAAACCCATCACCTTTAGTTAAAACGTCTCTAATGTACACAAATCCTGAATTCAAAGTAATTTTTGAAGTATTAAATAACGAATTACGTGATCAGACTCGAGCCTGTCAAGTTATTCAATACACAACCGGGGTAGGGGAAATGCCCGCGGTTATTTGACGTCTCGTCTGCTCCGTACACTTCCGCTGTAACGGAGTGAATAGAGTATAAATACAGTTACCTGGAAATCCTTAGTATCATATTCTCTGGATATAGATCATTAAAGGTAAGCAAATAAATATTTTACATAGTAAAATTATTTGAAATATTTCAATAAATAAACGATTTAATAATTTTCTCTAAAGTGACAGCTTAGGAAATAAACAGGATAAACCTACCTTATAGAAAAATCATCTAAGTATATGTATGTTCATTTACCATATCAACATATTTCATGACGTAGATGAATTGAAATTTTTTATTTAATCTAATAGTATATAATTTTTTAATTCAAAAAGTCTGGTTTCACTTCGTGTTCTTTGATGTTGAAAGAGGCGCATATGTGATATGCCTTACCTTTAAACCCTTTATCTGTTTTGTTGCAATCAGGCAAATATTTGGGCTTTGTGGCCTAGATTATGTACCCGTTTCTAATTCAAAATAAGTAGAGTGAAAAACATACATTTTCAAAACAAGGCTAAAATTTATGTTTCACAAAATTGCTTCTAACATTTAGAATACCTCGAACCGGCGTGCTTCAGCTATTATTCTTTATTACACGAATAACATACTGAACTTTCTATGATTTACAGCCGTCATCATGAAATCTATGATCGTTGCCACTCTTGCCCTTGTCTGTGTGTTGGGTCTGGCCACTGCCCAGTACGGATATTACCCAGCGTCTACAGGTGGTAGCGGAGGTGGTAGCAGTAAGTTTTTGCTTATGTTTCTATCAATGGATATATTTCTGATACTTCTTTGCGTTTTAATTCTTTCTTTCATTCTCCCTTCAAGCTTTGTATAGGTCAAAGTTACTTTTTTGTGCTTCATTCTTGTTCGCTTATTTGTTGTTTCGTCATTTATTATTTTTGTTCCGTCCTCTGTTCGTTCGTGCATGCGAGCGTGCGTTATTCATTCTTTCTTCTTTCCTTCTTTTTCTTTCTTTCTTTCTTTCTTTCTTTGTTATTATGTTCCTTTTTTGTATGTTTTTTTACTTTTAAAGTTGTTTTTTTTTTCATTTCTTTTTTCCTCCGTCTACTCCTACGTGCATGCGGATGTGCGTTCTTGTTTCCGTATTTTTTCTGTCTTCCTTTCTTTATTTCTTTCTTTTTCCGTTCTCTTCTTTTTTTCTTTTCTTTCTTCAGTTATTCCTTTCTCCTTTCCTTACTGATTTCAATGTTGACCTCACTCACTGTATTCATTATAATTACACAGTGCTTGCATCGTTTGCATCTTAATAGAAATGCGCCTTCACTGAATATTCTTTGAATGAAGTACTTTTACAAATAAGTAAAGCTAAATATTCTAACATATATATTTAAATATTTTCAGTCCTGCCATTGTTTGGTCTCCTGTTCCTTTTCCTGATCCTGTTCTCCAACTTCAACACTTCCTCCTCCAGCAGCGGTGGTACCGTCACCATTGTCAACGCTTCTGCTTCCGGTTAAGACGATTTCATTTCCGGTAATATCCGGTACGTAAAATTATTGTTCTTTTCACCAACTGCGTTTTGCTATTTCACGAACTGTAAATTTTGAAGTTACATTTGAATAAGCATTTTCGTTGGACAAAGTTTAATGTTTTAACTGCGATCTTCTTTTTGCACTTCTGTGCTATTTAAAAAAAAAATAGAATCTAGTTCAACCATAAGAAGTTATGTTTGTCGTTTTTAAAATATCTGTTATATTCTAACACATTTGAAAACCTCATGTGAAACCAATTAATATGCCAATATTTTGTCTAGGTACTTTCCATGCTAATAGAACATTTAAACTGTCCCTTATTGCATTTTTTTAAAATATCATTTACTATTTTTTACAATTTCAGATTGTAATTCGTATTCCTGTTTTGACATTATGACGTCATCGATCTGTTAGGATAATAGAGTGTTTTCTCTGGCTCGGGGCAACTCTGTGATAAACACCATTCTACATGTTCACATACGTCAAAGTTGCATATTCGTTCTTTATATATACATTATAATACATTAATACCATAAATACATGTTGGAAAATATTTCATTTCTCAAACATTCTGTACTATGTAGATATACAGACAAAAAAATATATCCTAAATCCATTTTTAAATCGCTGTCATCATATGTTCCTATGATATAAATAAAATTATGAGTATGTGATAAACTTGTCCAGTTTTACTTCTCTCCAAGCAATGAATGCCTTTTCGTCTATTTTATTATACTTCTTTCGACAAAATGGTTTAATTGGTTGAAAGAAAATTTAAGAAGAAGAAAACAGACAAAAAATGTAAATGCCTTACTGTGCTTTGGTTCGAATTTCATTGGTCAATCATTATCCAATCAGTACGTTTATTTTGCTATATCAGTAAAATGAATCGTTTGATAATGGGACTTTAAAAGTTATAATACAGACAAAAATCGTTATAACCAACCAACTAAGAACTCCAGAACGCTTAAAACAATTATCATCATCCTATCTGCATGATTTTTTTTCGTGGATGCAAGATGTGCTTGAGATACATCAAGATTAAATAATCAAAAATATTTAGTATTTCCCGCCGGTCTTAAATTGCTGCGGGAAATGCCGAACGCACTTGTCGTCAATGTCATGTGATCAATTTTGAATATACGTAAAGTAAGATACAGATGGTGTGAAACCACCAATAAATTCCTTCCTTCTTTATTCTATATAAAATTCATAAACTTCACGGTGCTGTAAAACATAACAAAACCTCTTTTAAATGTCTTTGACTGACATATTCTTGCAGCTCTGTATCTGTACTCATGAAAAATAGCAAGTAACGAGGGGGTCATTTTCAAACAAGAAAGATATTTCTGCCCATGTGTACTTCTCATAAAATTAGCAAAAGATCTGCGCAAGTTATTTGAGCTCTTATGTACTGAATTAGTGGTCTCATACCAATAAATAAACTCTGTGATATTTTTATTTCTTTATCAAGAGTAACTAATTTCAATCAAAAACGACAAATTTCGGTGCAAAAAAAAAACTAGTTCTTTTCATAATATGAAGCTTTAAGGATGATTCAAAATCTCTGTCCGGACTATAAACAAGAACAGGAAAATGAAAGAAAGTGTATATTGTGGTGAAATTGTCCTGCTATTTTCTAAAGCGACAAACTTACAGAATATCTTAACAGTTTGTCTTTAAAATTAAAAGAAATTTTATAAACTATGGGGAAAACATAAAATGAAGCTTTTAGAATAACTCAAAATCTACGGACTATGAACAAGAACTGATTTTTTCAAGCGACTGACTCACATAATTTGGCTAAACAATGTTTTTCATTAAAATTAAAAGGAAGTTAATAAACTATAGGAAAAACATAACATTATACCATGAATACTGAAAGAGAGTTTGATTTCAGTTCAGTAAAAGTAAGGGCGGCGAACTACACCATTGAGCCACAGCATAAGTCAAATTTATCTACCCAGTGACTAACGAAGTAAATATATTACCGATATAAGTGTTTAAAGTGTTTAAAACTTCATATATGACTTTTTTTGTAACAAAAATTAAGACAGGTACTTAGTTTAGATAATTTTTTGTTTTGTTCACAATCACTATGTACAAACATTTCTTTTTTATGCATCGTCGACCTATCTGTGCGTAAGTGGCTTATAAACGCGTATTATATTTGAACCAAAAAAGTCTAAACTTATGTGTGAATACTTAATTTATCAAATTTTACCAAATTTAGAGTTTCAAGTTGGTAAAAAAACAAAATCATAATATCTTCAAATGCGTGAAGTTAAAAAGAAAGAAATTTTGAATTTCAGGCTGTATTTTTTTCTAGTAGGCATGACTGAACAGCAACTTTTATCTTATATGTGAAAAGGCAACACAACAGATTTTTTCAAGAGGTTAGTGTTACAACTCCAAGTTAAAAATCAACAGATAGGCTGCCAAAAACTGGTCCTGCTCTGTCTTGTACCAGCATCCGCCTGAAATGATACTTTAGGCTGTCCTTAAAACAAAAAATTGACCATTTAGAAACAGAATGAAAGCTTTAGTTTTCTTCTTTCGTGACAATTACACCTCTTTGAATGGCGCGCCCCTTCCAATGTCACGTTTAACATATTCATGTCAATATTGACATGTCAAAATTGTTAACATTGAAATGGCCAGTATTCGCCTTATTACCGATTAAATGATATCAAAAGTGCATTTTATTGTAGAAGAGGGTTAAATGATAAAAAATGGAGGAAAATTTGATTGATTTTTTTCCAGTCTTACAAAATTTTGAACAACAACAACAAAACAGTGGACGGCACTCGATATTGGCGTTTGGAGCATGTCACTATGGACATGCCATTGTAATGTCTAGTATTCGCCTAACTACTTATTTCAAATGATATTAAAAGTTTATTTTATACTAGTATAGAGTTAAAAGGCATTAAATAAAAGAAATCGGGGGATATTTTTTACGGATGGAAGTACCCACAAGAGAACGACAAATTTTTTCATTGAAAAAGTACGACATGGCGCAGTTCGGTTATTATCTATTCTTCTCTTTCTTTTTTGTCTCGGCTAAAGAAGGGTAATGTATATAACCACAGTATAATTTAATTAAATAGTTTTTATTATATCTATATCCGGTATAAGGGAATCAACTCGAACAGATCGTTCTGTGAGTGCAAAAAAAATCTCCACAATAGATCGTCACTTAAAAATTATCAGATAATAATTTCGGCGTTTCTGCTGGGGTGGTTCTTTCTCTCTTCTTTCTTTTTCTTGAGCCGAGAGAAGGGGATACCCGATACCTACAGTAGAACTTCTACTCAATAAGGGGAATAACTCTTACAGGACTGTGCATAAGTGCTAGTACCCACAATAGAGCGAAACCAGAAAAATACGGTAGCGGCGGTACTCGGATACTTCTATTTCTCCTTCTTTGTTTTTCTTGAGAGAGAGAATGGAGGAGACTAGGAACTCACATTAGAAATTCTATTAAATAAGGGGAATAACTCGTACATGACTCTGCATGAGTACCAGTACCCACAAGAGAGCGACATTAATGAAATGTTTAGAAGAAAAAAACGGTGGCGGCGGTACTCGAGTGCTTCTATTTCTCCTTCTTTCTTTTTCTTGCCCCGAGAGAAGGGTGGAGACTAGGTACCCACAGTTGAAATTATACCCATGAAGAGGAATAACTCATACATGACTCTGTATGAGTGCCAGTACCCACAATAAAGTGACACTTAGAATATTTTTCAAAAAAATACGGCGGAGGTACTCAGGTTCTTCTTTCTTTCATTCTGTCTTTTTCTTATGCGAGGCACGGGGAAAAGGAAATACCCACAAACTAACTGTAGACACTTAGACTTTCTTTCTTTCTTTCTGTCTGTTTGTCTGTATGTCTTCCTTTTTTAACTTTCGCCGAGAGAAGGGGATACATAATACCTACAGCAGAGATCTTTAAAAAGGTTCCTAGTCCAACAAACGGCTTATCTACAGAGGGCACAAGCTCCAATTTTTTCTCTCTATTTGTCCTTTTCCTAACCATCCATAGAATAACTATGATAAAATAAGCATGTTCATTTCTTTTTTATTGGCACTTTCATATTTTCAATTATGCATCAGTTATGTATTTTTTCAATCTGAGTTATAATAAAAGTTGTTGCTTTATTTTTCAAAAAGAACAAGAAAAAGAAAGGGTTTTTCTTTCATTCCTTAAATTACTACTATTAGGCTTATTAAAGTTGAATCCGGGACATTTGCTCCCAAGGACATTTGCGCCCCCTCCCCCCCCACTCCCCATCACTGCCTTTAAATGTATTATTGGATATTTGCCCCCCAAATGAAATATTACTTTGGACATTTGCCCCCACCCCCACACCCCACTACAAATATTACCATGGACATTTGCCCCCCCAAATTAAATATCACCTTGGACATTTGACCCCGCGCCCCACTTGAAATATTACCATGGACATTTGCCCCCCAGAATAAATATTGTACATGAAACACTGGATATTTTTAATAAAACAATTACAATTTCAAATTTTAAAATTTTCAGGGTCTCAGTTAAGGACCTGAGATTTTTAATGCCTGATAATGTCTCATTTTTATATTTTTGAATGTTTTGCTCGTTGTGATATTGTAACTGAACTTTGGAAAAATAATTATTATGATATGATATTAATATATACTACTCAAAATTTGATAGCGATCACTTTTTATTTCTTAAATATCTTTTTAATGATAACCTCAATATAACTGATTTTTTCTCATACATGTAGTTTATTCATCTGGCAAAGCCGACCTGTCCAGCAGATTTTGATCGTTTACCTGTTCATGGCTAGGGATGCACGGGAAAAGCGATACCCCTGGAAAAGTGAGGCACCGTGGACATGTACCTTCATTTACACATCCGTTTTATTCAGACTTCACTTGTGCATGGTAACGTTTATATCGAACCTAGCACTGGTCATTGCAAATCTACGGCAAAGACGGCGTATTGACGATGAGGAGATGAATAGGAGGAGGTGGGGGAGTGGGGGTAGGGATGCTTGAGGCTGGGCGTGGCGACGGTTTCAAACTTACGGGCATGTCACGCATAGGCATGGCGGAGGGCGTCAGAGGTCCACAACTCAGCGTGAGGAACGGTTTATTGTCGTTCAAGCGCAACGTCAGCGCTTTGTTACAGCTCCTGCCCTCCAAAATGACTTCCAGAATGCCACTGGTGTAAGACTTTCCACTCAAACCATCAGGAACCATCTTCATACAGCAGGCATGAGGGCTAGAAGGCCAGCAATCCGATTCCCATTGACGCAAAACCACATCCAGGAACGTCTTCAATGGGCCCGCGATCACGACAGGTGGACGCTTTATGACTGGACCCCAGTGCTGTTTACTGACGAGTCTAGATTTTGTGTGGACTTCACTGATAGGCGAGTGCGGGCATGGAGATCCGCCAATGAGCGATTGGCACTCGTATGTGTTGCTACTCATGACTATCATGGCGGGGGCTCGGTCATTGTGTGGGCGGGCAATTAGCATGCAGGGAAGAACGGATCTGCACTTTGTTCAAAACGGCACATTGACGGCTGTACGATACGTCAATGAGATCTTAGATGTGTACGTTCGTCCGTACGCTGGTGCTAAATGCTCTGAGTTCATTTTAATGAACGACAACGCCCGGCCTCACAGGGCAAGGGTCACCGACGAGTACCTGGAGGCAGCAGCCATAGAGAGAATGGACTAGCCAGCAAGGTCTCCAGACCTCAATCCAATACAGCACGCCTGGGACATGCTGCAGACTGCAATATCTGCTCGCCCAGTCCAGCCAACCACGGTCCCAGGGCTACAGCAGGCCCTTCTGGACGAGTGGGCTCGACTCCCACAACAAAGCATCCGGAGACTCATAAACAACATGAGAAGGCGGTGCAGAGCAGTAAACCAAGCAAACGGACACCACACGCGATATTAAAGCAAAATTCAGGCCATAGACTTGATTTTTCCAAAAAGTTCCATTTCATCCCCTGTCTGTGTTATCCCAAATTCGTGCCCCTCACACGGCTCAGCCTCTGTCACGCTTCAACGGTTTACAGACTTACTCATTTTTTGGTACCAAACTGTTGTAATATGAATATATTTTCAGAATCACAACAAAAAATGTAACCTTTTAACCTTATGTAGTAAATATACACATTCTTATAAGTGATCCCTATCAAATTTCGAGAAGTATACATTAAGTTGAAAGGAATTACTGCAAATTAACATTCTCTGAATGCAAAATGAATAGGCATATGATATTTGTGAAATTCCTTTATGAATAAACATGTTAACTTAGAATGCGTCTCCATTTTTTATGTCACCCAAAGGTCTTTGTTTTTTGTTTGTTTCAGAATGCCAAGGAATAAAAAATTCATGATGCTGTCTACTTATCCAAAGCCGTACAAGAAGTACAAAATGAACGTTCGGCTTACAAGGTTTCAAAAGTGTATGGCATTCCCCGGTCAACACTTAAGGACCATGCTAGGGGACGATATGTTGGCCGATCTACAGCATTTGGTAGAGAGAGTACTCTCCAATAAGGAGGAGCAATCACTTACCTAGACTATATGTCAGAGAGAGGTTATCCTCTTTCTAAAAAGATAGCCAGGAATTTGACCTGCGAAATAATAAAAAAAAACTCAGACTCTTGTAAGTTTGAGTATGGGTCCTTCTGACAAATGGGTAAAGAATTTTTTTCAAGAGACACACAGAGTTGTCAGTGAGGCGTTCCCACGGAATTGATAAAGGCAGAGCATTTGTTACACCTGAACAGCTTAACCAGTACTTTTCACTCTTAAGTGACACACTTAAGCGACTTGGTATTGAGGATGACACAAACAGAGTTTTTAACTGTAACAAAACTTGCTTTAGTTGCAATCTAGCTTAATCAAACAAAAATGTAAGAGTTAAGAAAGGTGTTCGTCAGGCATATAGAGTTCAAATGTCACTGAGTGGTCATGTTACGGTAAAGTTTGCCATACCTGCATCTGGTAGAACAATTCTACTTATGATTATATTTTCAAAGAATCTGCCAAGATCTTCTTATTCAAAAGGTTTGCCCGATAAATGGGAGTTCGAATCGACCTACTCAGGCTTCATAAATAGTGAATTATTTCGTAAATTTACATCATATGGAAAGAAAACTCCATGTCTTCTGATTATGGATAACCTCTGAGCTCACATGTCTTTCAACGTTATTAATTTAGCCAAGGAAAACAATATTGATTTGTTGTTCTTTCCCCCGACCCCATATATCACTTCTACTGCAGCCTTTAGATGTTGGTTATTTTTGAAGGAGAAGGTAAGTAAGATACTCACGGGACTAGGTTACGCCACCGCATGTACTCTTCCGCGTCATTTGTTTCCTAAAATTCTCCACCATGCCATAAATAAGATCACTCCTGCAACTGTCGCAGCTTCTTTCACTGCTACAGGAATGCTTCCGTTTATCAGGTCTGCTGTTAACCCTTTAGCTGGGCCAGTGGCAGAGAAGGAAACTGACTCACCTACATGTACGTCAACAAGTATGACAAATACTGACGTAGATAATGTCCATATTGAAAAAAGTACCTCTGCTCAAAATATGCTTGTAAAAACTGGAATCATTTCCTGAAAGTCTGGCAAACATTTTCATTGAGCCACCCGTCAAAAAACGACAAATAAACTTAAAAGCACATACGACAAGGCTATGACATTGAACACACTTTCAAAAAAAAAAAAGGAAAATCCCGCCTCCATAGTCTAGTCAACTGTCTCCTTTGACAAAGGTCTTCATTTAATCAGAACCAGTATCTGATGGTGGCGTTTATGAAATATGCTATACATGTGCCGCATTTTATTGGGTAGGCTGTAACAGATGCTATGCATGGTATCACTACGAATGTCTGTCTTCTTCTGAGCAGACTGACGTAGACATGAGTTTCATCTGCTAAACTGAATAGCTGTGTAACACATACAGGTTTTTAGAAGAATAGAATTGATATTTATTGATCACCACATAAAATTAATGGCACTGACTCAGTGACTGTTTTCATGTTTGTTTATTATAAACAACAACAAAATACAAAGGGTTTCCATGACTCTTGATATATAACTACTTAACTAGAAAAACATCAACGTTTATTTAGCAATAAATATAATGAATGTATTTGTTGCTTTATTCTTGTTTTTGTTTTTTTGTTTTTTTGTTTTTATTCATGAAGTATTCTTTTAAATAATGAAACTTTTTCTTTTAAAGGTCCCTGAAGATGTCATCTAGCATACGCCGAGCGTTGGTACACTTTGAAAAAACCGCACACATTTGACTCGGTCTATTTATAGCGCGCCCTGTTCTTCACGTTATGTTTGTTAACATGTGTGAACACATCAAAGATTTAGCAAAGTTCACTCTTGAACATGATCAGTTAGCATCTGAAGGTGAGAGACTTACTTTATTTTGTACTGATTTTACGCCGAGCATTAGTCCCTCCACTCTAAAGGCTGGCGGTCAACGACGAACACAGGCAGCTGGAAGGTACTCTTTGGACGGCTTTTAAAGGGCTCATCTAGCCTAGTCAAACGACACCACAATCACCGGGAGTTGTTATTGAAGAGGATCAGGAACAGGAGACCAAATAATGGCAGGACCGAAAATATTTACAAATATTTATGTAACAATGTTTAGCTTAACGTATTTGCTAAAGTAATTCTTTATTCAATGAATGTTCAGAGGAGAAATTCTATATTAACATGGAAAAAATGAAAGCACTATGTAACAAAAATAGAACAGTGAGTGAGGTCATTGTTGAAATCAGTAAGAAACGTAGAATGGAAGAATTGAAGAAAGAAAAGAAACAAAGAAAACGGAAAAAGAAAGAAATTAAGAATGGAAGAAGGACAGAAGATAAATACGGAAACAAAAACGCACACACGAATGCACAAATGAACAAACGGACGGAGGTAAAAAGAAAAACAAAGAGAAAACAATTAAAAATACTAAAAAAAAACAATAAAAGAAATATAAAAAAACGTAGAAATTCAAAAGCTAGAAGGGTGAAAAACAAAGAAAGAAAAAACGCACGAAGAAGGTATGCATAAACAAACAGATAGACGGATGAACAAAAGAAAATGAAAAAGTAAGAAATCATTGAAAAGCATACAAAAAGTAATTCAGACATATACAAAGCTAAAAAGAGTACGAATGGACGAAAGAAAAAAAAGAACAAATTAACGATCGAACGTTCATAAGAAAGAACGAAAGAAAGAATAAAAACACGAAGAATTAACAGAAAAATATCCATTGATAGAAACATAAAGCAAAATCTTACAGCTACCAGCTCCGCTACCACCTGTAGACGCTGGGTAATATCCGTACTGGGCAGTGGCCAAACCCAACACACAGACAAGAACAAGAGCGGCAACGATCATTGATTTCATGATGACAGCTGTAAAGTTCACCAAATTTCAGTTAAAACGAAATTCGCGAAATAAAAGAATAATTTCTGGAGGACAACTAAGTCAATTTAGAAGATGAAAAATCTTTAAGAAGCATAAATGTTAAGCCTTGTCCGAGAAAATTTATTTATTCAAATCCACCTTAAATGAATTAGAAACGGGTACAACTGTGTGTATTTGATGCAAAAATTAAGCAAACAGGGATATATGTTCCCTTCCTTTTAAATATTTGTATTTTTCTAGGTTTTAAAGGTTAGGCCTAACTAAATCATAAAAGAAAAACGAAGTGAAACAAGATCGTATATTTTTGCAGTTTTGTTTTAAAATTAAAGTTTTAAAGGGGCTGTGCTCCAGATGACAAAAAAAAGAGAAAGTTTTCTTGTATTATAAATTTCTTGTAATATTTATGACTAATGCTTAAATACTAACTTGCTGACAAAAAATAAGTCAGACAATCACATTATAAATTGATTTTTTTTCCTTTCATAGTGCTATACCGTAACGCGACGGTATAACTATACGTGTAAGATTTAAAGTAAATAATTGTTATTTCAGTTACAGTGATAGTGGTGACAGTAAAAGCATTGGAAAAATTTTGTTAACATGAGGGGTCCAGAGTTCAAATCAAGCTGAAGCGAATATATTATTTTTGTTCTATTTTTCCTTTTATAATCAGTTTTTAAGTAAAATATCATGTTGTTATAATCTCACGGCATCTAGATATTTAATTTATGTAAAAGGTATTTTTATATCAAATCTTGAGTACAGCCCTTGTCATCTACCAACATTGTCAAGTTATTAGCGAAAATAAACAGCAAATTTCCTTTTTAGCAAATTGTGTATGCATTGTTGATCTGCCCAAATTGGCGAGAATGTTATATTTTTAATGGGCGGTATTCTAACTTTAAACAAATTTTTGAAATATTTGATAACGCATTACGTAATCAAATTCGAAGTTGTCAAGTTATTCAATACTCAAGGAAGGAAATGCCCGCGGTAACCTGACGTCTCGTCTGCTCCGTCAACTTCCGCCGTGACGGAGTGAATAAAATGGAGTAATCTGAAAAACCAAAGCATCATATTCTCTCGATATAGATCAGTACAGGTAAGAAAATAAATATTTTACATAAAAAATCATTTAAATCATTTTAATAATTTTTTCTTAGGGGATACTGCTTTTGAAATACATAAGATAAACCTACGTTGAAGAAAATTCATTAAGTATGCTCATTTTACATTCTTACATACTTCATGAAGGGTAGATGAATTGAAAATTTGATTTAAACTAACAGTAATTAAAACTTTAATTTGAAAACAAAACTACAAAAATATACGATCTTGCTTCATTTCTTTCACCAGGTCTTACCTTTAAAACCGAGAAAGAAAATGCATTTATTTAAAAGAAGGGAAGATATGTCCCTGTTTGCTAAAATTTAGCATCATATACACAAATTTGTACCCGTTTCTTCATTAAGCGTAGATTTAAATAAATAAATTTCAAGACAATGCTTCACAAAGGTACTTCATCTTTTAAAATGACACAGTTCTCTTGCAGCTATTATTCATTTATCTCACAAATAACCTACTGAATTTTCTATGATTTGCAGCTGTCATCATGAAATCAATGATTGTTGCCGCTCTTGCCCTTGTCTGTGTGTTGGGTCTGGCCACTGCCCAGTACGGATATTACCCAGCGTCTACAGGTGGTAGCGGAGGTGGTAGCAGTAAGTTTTTGCTTTATTTTTCATTTAATGTATATTATTCTGTTATTTTTGGAATATTCGTTCTTTCATTCTTTCTTATGTGTTCGATCGTTAATTTGTTCTTCTTTTCTTATTTCTTCCGTCCATTATTACTCCATTCAAGCTTTGTATATGTCTAAGTTACTTTTTGTATGCTCAATTCTTTCTTATTTCTTTCTTCTTCAGTTGTTTTTTTCTTCTTTGGTTCCTCCGTTTGTTTGCTTATTGTGTGTTTCCTTCTTCCTACTTTCTTCTTTGTTTTTTTCATTCTTTATTTCTTTCACTTTTTTCACCCATCTAGCATTTTTATTTTTTTCGTTTTTTTTGCATGATTTATTGTTTTTAAGTGTTTGTTTAATTGTTTCCTCATTTTATTTTTTTCTTCCCTCCGTTCGGTCATTAGCGCATGCGTGTATGCATTTTTGTTTTTCATATTTATTTTCTGCCTGTCTTCCTTCGAGATTCCTTTATTTTTTCTATATTCGTTCCTTCTTTTTCTTTTCTTACTTCTGTTCTTCCTTCTACTTTATCTTTGACGGATTTCAACGATGACGTCAATGATTTCATATTTTCCATGTATATAGAATTAATTAACGAATAAGTAAAGCTAAATATTCTTACATGTCTACTTGTATTTTATTTTCAGTCCTGCCATTATTTGGTCTCCTGTTCCTTTTCCTGATCCTATTCTCCAACTTCAACACTTCCTCCAGCAGCAGTGGTACCATCAAAATTGTCAACGCTTCTGCTTCCGGTTAAGATGATTTCATTTCCGGTAATATGGGGTACGTATAATACATTTTCTTTTCACCGACATTTCTAATGTTTTGGTTTTTTTATAATGTCTTTCTTTTGAGCATTTCTGTTGAACAACATTTATTACTGTAATTGCTTTCTTCATTGTGCGCCTTTGAGCTATTTTTTAAGCAAAACTAGTTCAATTATAAATAGTTGAGTCCTCATTTTAAAGCAAAAATAAAGTATTTATTTAGGAAAAACGTCCTAAGTTTGAGTTATCCACCATCAAATATATCACAATTTCGAGTTTGGATGAGAAATGATTTAATCACGATGACGTAGCCCTGAGTTATTAAAAAATTACGAACCTGAACAAGAAAACGTGATATATTCGACGGTAAATCACGAAAACAGTAAACTCTGTTTTCATTCTAAGACGTATGTCGTATGTATATTAATAATAACATCAAGAGACTCATTTTGACGGTTGCTGCATTTTTCTAGCTATTCCATCTACCCTGCATTTCATTTCCCGTGTGAAAATGAAAACAACGATGTCATTTTTAGTTTATCAGTTAATAATAAACGTTTTAGCCATAATCTATAATTTGATCATAAATGAACTTCAGTGGAGATGACTCAGTTTATTGCAATAGTTGACTTATAAAAATATTTCCAGAAAAATGTCGAAGTTTACGATGACAAATAAGAACAGCCAAAAGTAGTTAGCAGTGACGTCAGCGGCCGTGCGCTTTAATTCAGCGTGATATAATATATATGATATATCACGGTCAATTGTTTGTCGGTAGAGTTATATGATTTAAAACATTTGAAAATTCTCGTTCAGAATTTGTATCAACCAGCTAATATTTGTATAGGTACTTTCAACAGGAATAGACCATTTAGACTGTCCTTTTTTGTAAGACTTTTTTTAAAAATCGTTTACCTCTTTACAATTTCAGGTGAAAGTGTGTTTTCCTGTTTTGGCATTATGACGTCATCGATCTATTGGGATAATAGAATGTTTTTTTCTGGACCGGGGCAACTCTTTGATAAACACCATTCTACATGTTCACATACGTCAAAGTTGCATATTCGTTCTTCGTATATATAATATACATCAGTATCATAAAACATGTTGGAAAGTCTTTCATTTCTTTACATTTACAGACAAAAAAAATCTCAAAGTTCATGCTTCAATCGCTGTTATCATACCGATCATATTTTCCTATGATATAAATAAAATTGTGAGTATATGATGAACTTGTTCGGTTATACATGTACCTTTTTCCAGGCAATAACTACCCTTTATATATATTTTATTTTACTAGAATCTTTCGTCAATATGATGTAGTTTATTATCTCAACGTTGCGTTCTAAATTATATACATTAACCGAGTATTGTCCTTGTGTAAGTGTATCAAGACTTCCGTTACCCAAGCTGTATTACTAAAATAAAATGCAGCTGTAAAAACAACATTAGGCGAAAAAAGGGTTTATATAAAAGCTGCTAATTAAGAAAGCTGGCAGAATGTTTGTGTGTTGTTCTTATGTGACCTTACGGTGTATGCAGTTTGAAAACAAGATGTGCTTAGATCATAGCCGATGAAAAAGTACCGCCGACCTGCCGACCTAAGGTCTGTAAACAGTGTGTTCTCTTTAATCTTCCAGAAAGCTGATGGCACTACCGTTTTTGGTCTGTCTCTTGGTAATTAATATGTTGAAAAAATGCATGATTCAATGTTGTCAAAAAAGACAACTGCTACAGAACTAATCAAAAAGTTTGGACAGAGTTCTCTCCCATTATATAAAAACTGGCAGTTGATAGGATTTTCAGCAGTACAATTTTGTAAACATTCCCATAGTGCAAAGCGTGACCGGATGAACAGAAAGGAAATCAAATCTCGACATACAAAATATTGTGTATATCCCCACCCCATGAGCAGGGGAATACAAAACATGGATACAACATACGCCTTTTCATTTCACCGTCACAAGCATTGTGAAAACTTTTTTCAAGTTGCAAATAAATAATTCGGAATAATGTCGTCTATTTCATGTCACTGTAAAGAAAGAGTTTCAGGAGTACTTCGATCACATTCGTCTCGCCGTTAGACAATATCACAAATTCCTCTCACGTAAGACAATTTTAACACGTGAAAAGTAGCCTATCATTATATCAAAATTTTAAACAAATTTTCATGAACTAATCATTACAAACACCCAACTGCTTTTTTTAGATTTTATGTTTAAAAATTTGAAAAATATATGAGTACGGGGCAGACAAAATGACTACCTAAAAAGTTACTTAAGTGTATATCAGGCTGGCGTCGGAAAATAGGATTGCACCATGTATGACTTTTTCTGTTTAAACTCAGAACGCTGAGAAAAGAAAACAAATTTACAAATAACTATGGAGAAGAGAAAAATTATTTTTGTGACGCCAGGGTCTCATGTTGACTGCCTCGGTCATATTATATTCTCAAGAGGGCCCGTAGGGCGAGGGCTCTAACATATCCCGAGGGATTCTGCAGATGTTATGACACGAAAAAACATGCTTTAACGCTAATCTAGTATAAGATCTAGAAAAGACATGTTTAGGGAAAAAAAAATAGTACAGTCGCCTTTAGGTTGTTATGGATACGTGTTTTAAATATGCGTTCAAGGGCGACACGTCAACATGTTTCAACCTGTCGAGCGGCCAACTTGAAACTTATAAAAAGATAATGTGGACAAGGCCAGCCATTGATTTTATCAATAATCATGAATGTCTCGTCTACGTTCCGACCTGCAAAATTACACAAACTGCCGATTTGGGGCAAAAAAGACGGATCAGCGTCCATTATTTACAAAAGCCCTGTAACGCGCGTAACTGAAAACGGGTAATAACAGCGCGTGAGCGCGAGAGCTTCCTTGTTAACACACCTTTTCGCTCTCGTTAAAACATAGGCAAAACGGGCAAAAACAAGCGATTTTACGTTAGAATATTCCTTATCATGGGGGTACCATTAAATCCTCCATTACAACGTTCCTTTGGTAATAACCGAAGGTCTCTCAATTGATGAACGGGTCTTTTGATATCAGAGTAACACATCTATGATTAAACATGAATTTATTCAAGTAATTGTTTTAATAGCAAGCAAAATACCTGTCTACAACTGCTAAAGGGTTATTACCCTATATAAATCATTTGAGTAATAGTTAGTAACTGTAATATGACGAACAAAGCAGTCCAAAAAGTCATCCGACCGGCAGTTATTCTCGAGACAAAATTCCTTCAACAGGTTGCCAGTAATTGTTGCTGGAAGAAACTGCTGCAAATTTCAAGTATCGGCTACAATGGAAATGTATCTCTTTTCATCTTTGATACACAGTATATTAAAAATGGTCTAATTTCAAGTGTTCAATACGAAATCACTGATGATCTTTTGGTATAGCAGTTCCAGCTATACAACCACGATGTCAAAACAGTAAACTGTTGCATCACTGAATCATTTAGTTGTAATATTTGTATTTTCCACTGTTATATAAATTAATTAATTAAAAACGTTAGAATCAAAGAGAGTATCTTTCTCTTTAGAGCAAGCCATATATCTGGTAAAAAAGCCTGTTTTGTTGTTGTGACTGGTTGTTCTGTTGTTAAGATTTGCCCTTGAATACACCAACGTATTGCTTTCTCTGGCTGTAACAGATCACAAGGTCTGTCTTTTTTTCTCACGCATGTAAGTTTGTTAAATTTGTTATCATAATGTCAGACGGTGGTTACATACAATTTAAAGAGTATTACTTATTTTTTTTTAAAAATCAGATTAATAATGTGCTGTCACTTGTTATCACGTGCGAAATAAAAATAAAGCAGGGCAATAATAACAACGGCAGCAGCTTGCTTTGCCAACGCCGAGATTCCAATGTGCTCTGAAATAAAATCAAAATGGGTATTAATCTTCATCAAAAGTAGTTCAGTTTCCTATAATTTTAGATTTGAGGTAAATTTATTACAGGGTATGGTCGGTTTTTTACATGAACATAAATACTGTTACATTAAAGTCTGCAAGAGAAGACTGGTCCAAAGTCCAAACATTTTTTATAACATATAATCTGTATATACTAGCGGGGAAAAAAACTGTGCATGAGTGAAATGTTCATGTATCGCTCAATTTTATTAATTAAAGCATGAAACTTTACACAGGTAAGTTGTGTATCCCTCTCTGTCATTTACACTGGTCAGTGCATGAGCTGCACGGGTAGTTTGTCTGTCTGGCCAACATCTTCGTTTTCACGTTTTTTTTCGGCCAGCAGTCAATCGCTAACACGTTTGTCGCGTAAACATGTATAAAAGCATAGTGTTAACACCCGTGACACAAAAAAAACAGCATAACTTTGAAAACGTCTTTGATACGCCGTGCCGAGTTGAATGAAGCTGACAGATGCCGCGCCGTAGGCATTATCGAAGCTAAGGTACGTCATACTGACGTTGCCAGACAATTTGGTGTGCACCGAAATACTATAGACGCCTTGTGGAGACGGTACCAACAGTTTGGGACTACCAGAGACCGTCCTCGGTCAGGACGTCAAGTCCTAACGTCTAATCGCCAGGATACGCTCATCCGGCTCTTTCATCTCAGTGAACGAATCAGGACTTCTTCTTTGACGGCTACAAGTGTTCCTGGCCTTAGAAGAATTAATCCCCAAACGGTACGTAATCGATTGCTTGAACGAGGCATACGTCCACGACGTCCATCCATACGTCCTGTTCTCCAACAAGGTCATCATTTAGCACGTTTTGCCTGCTGTAGACGACACATACACTTCAAGCAGCAGGACTGGGCATGTGTTCTTTTCACGGATGTGTCCAGGTTTCATCTCTACAAAAGCGACGGTCGTTCTAGAGTGTACCGTCGTGTCGGTGAACGTTTCCATGACAGCTGTGTGATTCAACGACGTCCATTCGGCGGAGGTAGTGTCATGGTGTGGGGTGGCATCTCTTCCCGTGGCAGAAGAGCTCTCGTGGTTGTGGACGGTCATCAGATACAATGACGAAATCATCCGGCTTCACGTCCTTCCATTTGTGCAGCAACGTAACGCCTCGCTGCAACAGGATACCGCTCGCCCGCACGTCCCGCGGGTCGTCACCGACTTCTTGATCCAGAACAATGTGAATGTGCTGCCCTGGCCTGCAATGTCACCGGATATGTCGCCTACAGAACAAGTGTGGGATGAGATGCAGCGTCGCTTATGTCGCTTCCAAAATCATCCGTTGACGTTACCTGACCTATCACGAGCGCTTGTGAGAATATGGAATGATATTCCCCAGGCATTTTTCAGCACACTTGTCGCATCAATGAGGCGTTGTTGTCAAGCATGCATCGATTCCAGTGGTGGACATACACGGTACTGATGAGCTTAACTTTGTTTAGAGAACGTCTGTAAAAACTGATCTCTATCCAAGACGCTGCTGATGCAATAACCATATCAACTGAGCTGGTGTTAAATAAAGGTCAGAAAACCCTGTTGAATATTTTATGGCGATTTCTTATACACCTCCTAAGTTATAGCAGTATAACACCCATGCACAGTTTCTATTTCCGCTAGTATATATTCAACCAAATGCTATGTAACGTATGAAACTAGAGAATTTATCGATAACAATTAAACAAATACAATACAACATCAAACGAAAATACAATGAGTCAGCTGTTAATCTGAATGAATTGAATATTTATGTCAATTTTATTTATATTTAACAGGTTACTTGCCTCTGTAAATGAAATATTTATCTAATAACTTCCACGTAGATGAGTCAGCCATTATCCGTGTATAAACTTTGCTTTCTGTCTCAATTGAATGATTAAATAATACTTTAAACGACGAAGAAAAAACAGGTTGATTTAACACGCAGTTTTGGTTTACGTTTACACTGATTCAATTATGTATGCCTGGTTGCCGATATGTGTAAACAATAATCCTTTTATATCCTCAAGAGCGTGCACTTAAAAACGCATATATGTTTAATTTACGATACTTTATCACTTTACAATACGTTATCGTTACACATTGATGTACATGTGTTTCATATCCACTGCGGTCAACAGCGCATGAAAAGCGGTTTGCGATGTGCAGAGATTTCGAAACTTGACACTACCCGGATGTAAAATATCCAAAATCACTTACTAGAACTATAGCATTCAATTAAGGGCCTGCTAGAGTTCCTAGAACATATCAATGAATAGAATTAGATAGGGATATAATTAAATGCTTCAAACTGATATAAACAAGTCTCCACTGTGAGGTTCATGATACCGAACCTGTTCATGGTTTGAGAACAGATGATCTCCCCTGACTTTGGACATAACCGCTTTAACAGACGGGTCAGAAACCCAGTAAACAATGGACAGCAGTAATAATGAAATTGTTAACTCATATAGTGGATACTGAGAGCAGTAGAACATTTCGCAACGAAGCCAGGTGCCAAGTCGCACTGAAATTTTAAGTGCTCAAAAGTAGCTTCCTCAATCAGTAGTGGACACGGAACTCTAACGTACAGATCAATCAAATGCCTGTCCGAAAACAAGGTATAGTTATCACGAATAAATATTTACAATCGTTTCATTCGTCCAATCTGACTGAAGTTCACGAACTCCCTATGTACGGTTAGCGATGTTTTACGGAATACCGTTAGGGCCATCGTGGTTAGACGTTATAATCCAGAGGGCGACAGTGCGATAATGCGATGGCGACAGTGCGATAATGCGATGGCGACAATGCGATAATGCGATGGCGACAATGCGATAACGCGATAGTGCGATGACGACAATGCGATAGTCATATCGTACTGTCGCCATCGCACTATCGCATTGTCGCCATCGCATTATCGCATTGTCGCCATCGCACTATCGCATTGTCGCGTTATCGCATTGTCGCGTTATCGCACTATCGCATTGTCGACTATCAACTTCCGGTACACATGCGCTCATCGTTTTTTTGTATGTACACAAGCGATTTTTACGAAATATAAACAATTGCAGAAACATAAAATGGATGGCTTTATAATTCGGAATACCGTTAGGGCCATCGTGGTTAGACGTTATAACCCAGAGGGCGACAATGCGATAATGCGATGGCGAGAGTGCGATAATGCGATGGCGACAATGCGAAAACGCGATGGTGCGATGGCGACAATGCGATAGTGCGATGACGACAATGCGATAGTGCGATGGCGACAGTACGATATGACTATCGTATTGTCGCCATCGCACTATCGCATTGTCGCCATCGCATTATCGCATTGTACGTCGTCATCGCATTATCGCATTGTCGCCCTCTAGATTTAAACGTCTAACCACGATGGCCCTAACGGTATTCCGTAATGTTTAGGAAATTGTTCATTCGTCAAAACTTACTTCGCAAGAAAACGTTACGCAACAGTTTGGTTTCTCTCATGACCGACGACTTCAGCTCCGGAAAAAAAGGAGTCTAGTATTTTTATTTACAATTCTGGAATGAACGATTAAAAATGACCACCGTGGAAAAACTATAATGACCAGTTTCGGACGACTGTCTGTTTAATGCTGATTTGTCTCAAAAAATTAAAAACAAAACAGTACGCCATGATTTACTATTGCACAATAGTTCTGTTGCGTACCTAGTTTACTCATTAATTCCAACTAAAGAGATTTTGTTCCATTTTGCCTTAAGTAAGGAGCTTCAGACAAACGTGTGATAAAAAAATAATTGTCTGTATTTTCTTACGAAGGTTTCGGGCTTAACCAGGGTCTCTGACAATAACTACAAGCAAAGTTATCTGGAGTCAGTAGTCAATAATAACAAATGCAGATATGTTGTCATCAAGGAGCGGAACCGTGGTCTTGTGCCAGTACAAAATTTCTAGCTTTTAGTCCAAAGTTTCAAGGATCAGTGGTCCAATGGTAACGTGCTGGACTGGTATCCCTGGGGTCGCGAAGTCTGTCCCAGCTCCTCCACTAATATTACTTATTGTCTTTCGGGTGAGACGTTAAACCGAGGTCCTTTGTATCAGTGGTGTACACTGGGCATGCAAAAGAACCAGGGGTCTCTCTCGAATGGGATGCTTTCTGTATCTTGCACAATCCCCCACAACATAAAATCACTCTAGTATCTACAATTATGCACCCGTTTTAATAAAACTTGATACCAAAGTATATTGCTATAAGACTTCGGTTCAGTGCAGTTATGAGTCAGATCATATCAGTACTTCTAGAGTTACTGCCCCTGGTAGAGCAAAATTGCATTATTTCCCATTGTTAATATTCTGAAGCCGTCAGTTCTTTTTCCGTTGTGGCTTTACTTATAATGTGAATTTCTAAAATTCTTGGTCAAGCTCAATTTTGGGTTGAATGAGAACAGAATTTGAACAGGGTCATGAGAAAACCTGTCTTACCTTGTGTACACTCTAAAGGCCATATTATCGAAATCTTGACCAGACGGGCCGAATGTGACCAAAATTTTAGTCGCGGCATGGGCAAACATGATTTCACCACTGTATACACTTTGCGTGCCTCAATTATTGACCATGTGTTACCAGATCTCGACTTATAAGTTACGTGTATTGCCACCATAAGACAAATCCTAATTTTCTTTAAATGTACATTTGGGAGATATATCAAGAGCCAGAAACCCTATGTATCCAAACAAATATAAATATAAAGTATACAGTCTACTTTCAGGCTAAAGTGTAAGCAAGGTCCATTATAGCAATTTTGGCGAAATACTGGCCCATAACTCTGTACATTTTACGTACTAGCTAAATCTACCGATTATTCGAACATTTTGTTTCCATATATACGAATTCACGGCTTTTCCACAAGTAACTTAGATCATTTAATCGGAATCGGACTCTAGCTGTTATTGAATGTAAGTTATTTTACTTTTTCCTATTCAGCAATGAGAGAAATTTGAGAAAAAACCCATAAATCTCTGTTGAAGGCTAGATATTACAAAACGGACAAAGTAAGTTATTTTGTTTTTTGCTTTACTTGAACATTTCAAAGAATACCAGTATATTCTTTTTGAATTCTCACTGATTTCATTTTATTTTTATGCCTAAAATGCACCAAAATGAGCCATTTACTCCACCTTTTTAGAAAATTTTCTTGGGGGAGGCCCCGGTACTTCCGTACCTTCCCCCCACCCCGAGTCAGAAATTTTCTAGATCCGGCCCTGCAATTTAACCTAAGTCGACCAGCTTTTTAAAAAAGATATTTCTTGTTAAATGACCAAAATAAAATTCTGTTTATACAATTTAAGTAATGCTTTCCGTCATAATTCAAAGAGCTAAGTTTTCAGTTTTTCACGGAGGTTGGTGATATAACTAAAGTTTCGCCACCCGATACGACTGAGGTTATCTTATTCAAAAGGTCTTAGGTTAATGGGGTTACCGTGTTGGCCTACACTATATTACCACATAGTTGGGGTTAGGTTGTTGAATATGGTAGACTTTGAGAGAGCAGAGATAGCCAATCAAGTATTAGCATACGGTGCATGCTCACCTCTAGTTTCCATTTGCCTCCATTTTGAATTCTAGGAAACTAAAGAAAGCATGAAGCGTGTACATTTCAAAAGAAAACTGCCGAAAGTCAAAGTTTTAGATTTTCAGGGCGGCAGATGTCACACGCGATATATTAGGCGATCAAGGGTTAGTCACCAGTCTGGATCAGATAGAACTGTAGACGTAGCTCTATCTGATAGTGTTCATCCAGATCACCCGTCGTGCTCGTCCGGTAAGTTTTAAAATTAAAGCGACAGACTCGCAGTCGGGCCGAAGATGAAAAAAAAAGAAAATGTTCTTACATCTTGAAATTTTTGCTGCAATTGTGAAGAACATGTTTAAACTAAGTTATTGATTTTTTTTTTTTTTTTTTTTTTTTTTTTTGATACTGAAAAATATCAAAATATAAAGTTTTACACACTTATTGGTAAAGTCACGGGGTAGAAACTTTAGCTGTAACATGAATTTTGACGCAACCTTACAAGTAAGAGTTGTGGCTCAGTGGTCTAGATCGTCGCACTATATTTTACTGACCGAAAGGTCGTGGGTTCGAATCCTGGTTAAGTCAAAACATTTTTTTTCAGTTTTCATGGTGTATAATTATTATAAGCATAATATTATGTTTTTTCCATAGTATATTAAATTCTCTTAAATTTTAAAGAAAAAAAATCAGCAAAATTCTGTGAGTCAGTTGCTTTAATAGATTATAAACTATCTTTTATTTGAACTGTCACTATTAATTAATTAACAAAAACTTGACACAAACTTTTCTTAAGTCTGTAACAT
This sequence comes from Cyclina sinensis, assembly GCA_012932295.1. Lineage (NCBI taxonomy): Eukaryota > Metazoa > Mollusca > Bivalvia > Venerida > Veneridae > Cyclina > Cyclina sinensis. Next base: position 23,951,193 of record JAAONU010000004.1, read on the forward strand.
CTCTAGTCTATAAAATAAATGTATTTAAATCAGGTTCCTGTGAATAATTAAAGTTAGAATAATAATGATGAGGCAGCACAAATTGCTGTACCAAAATACACTTGAATTGTATCACTTAATTAATCAACAATCTTTTATGCATTAATCAGTACTTTAAACTTAACTCAGGCACGGATTTACCGGGGGTAGGGGGGGCCTTATGGGGCCCAAGCCCCCCCAGCTGGCGCGTTTGTACAAAAAATAAAAGGGCTCATTTTTAAAGACTCTAAAACACTTCTCAACTATTCGAAGAATAATGAGGGCTATAGTTCTTCCCCGGCATTGGCGTTGGTTCAAGTTAAAGTTTTTCGGCAAGGTAATATTATTCATCTTACCCTTGCAGGTATAGCCCTGAAACTTACAATACTTGTTTACCATCAAGAGTTTACTCTGCTAACAAGAGGAGGTAACTGTGTCAAGCATTTTGTGTGAATTATGGCTTCTTTTCGACTTAGAAATTTGGTTAAAGTTTTTCTGCAAGGTAAAAGGTACTTGCAGATATAGCCCTGAAACTCACAATACTCATAATACTTGTTTACCATCAAGTGCTTAGTCTGCTCACAAGAGAGGGTTACTGTGTCCAGCATTATATGTGAATTATGGCCCCTTTTCGACTTTAAAAATTTGGTTAAAGTTTTTTGCAAGGTAGCACTAGTCACCTTTCCCTTGCAGATTAACTTAAAACATTTTTTTAGCATCATGGCTTTAGACTGCCACAAGAGGAGATAACTTTGTCAAGAATTTTGTGTGAATTTTGAGTTAATCAGGTTTTATAAACCTTTAGTGTAAAGTACTGAGAATAGTTGAGTGCGCTGTCCTAGGACAGCACTTGTTTCAGATCTTTTCACCTCATAACAGAAACACAATCAACCTTTCAATTTGCAAGGTCATGCAAAATTGCGTAACAACTGATAACGAGTTCGCATCTTTATAGCCATGTATTTTATACAATGTACCGTATATTTGGTGGCACGGATTATCCGAGAGTTCTCCAGACTGATCATGATGTATAGTTTTCATGCGTCTATTAACCTTCACGTATTTGATAAAATTGTTTAATGAGTGTCTGCTGAGCGTCATCAGTTGTCAGATGATATTGTGATGACATTGTTACTTGTTGTGCGAATTAATTTATTGATAAATTATTTGTTTCAGAGGTCAGGACTTTATAAATATAAAATAAAAAAGTTGAAACTTTTCACAACATATTTTGTTTTTTGCTTTAGTTGAACATTTCAAAGAATACCAGTATATTTCTTTTAAATTCTCACACAAATTTCATTATGTTTTTTATGCCTAAAATGCACCAAAATGAGCCATTTACTCCACCTTTTTAGAAAATTTTCTTGCAGGAGCCCCCCACAATCCCCTACGGAAGGAGGTCACCCTACCTTCCTCTCAGGCCCCCCAAGTCAGAAATTTCTGGATCCGGCCCTGTAACTTCATATACTTGATATGAAATTGTAAGTTTTTAATGCTTATTTTACAGTGAATACTCATTTGTTAGTATTCAGAATTCTTTTCATTTATTTATGTTGCTGTGAAAATGAAACCTTCTGATATTTTAATATGCTAGGTATTATTAAATATGATTATAATAACTTATTTATAAAAATATACAATAACTGAATAGAAGTCTCTGAAAAAAAATTGTGACCTGGAAAAATCCACCTGCCCCAAGCTGGGTTTGAACTCGGGTACCTTCGATTACCAAGTGGACACTACCACGTCGCCTTAAAAGCTAACTGATAGGCAGGGGAGTAGGAGTGCTGTATTATTCTTCTGCTACAGAATCTTAATGGAAAATGAGTTAAAAGAGGTAAAGTTCGAACAGTAAAAAGAATATGATAACCATCAGTGTCCGAAATGTGGCTTATACATACTTCCGCTAGAAAAATTATTCATTTTCGCTACCTTTCAAAAAGAGTGGAATCGGGTATCACTTTTTCTGATATCCATTCTGTCCAGGGAAAACACTGATTCGGTCCAGTGATTCTTCCAAGATTACTGGACTGAGTGACCAGTATTCCGAATAACTGTCTGTATTGGACCAGTGTAGCATCCAATAAACTATATTAATGCACAGACTCTAGCTCAGTTGGTAATGCAGCCTGTTTCTGTTCGAAATGCACTTGTTTCTGCAAGACTGTAAAAGTTTTTAGCCCCCTCCCAACCCTCCCCCTCATCTCTTGAAAAAACTATTCTCAAAATATTCCAGTCAGACAATGAAAAAATGAATTTATTTTTTTAACATTTTAGATGCTACTCAACTGTCAAACAGTGCCACCAAGAAACAGAAGTTGTTAGAGGGTTGGGAAAGAATTAGAAATGAGCTGTTGATGGTTCCGGTTGAAGAGATGAGTCCAGCCACCTCAGTATGTTGCATGTGTGACATGCCAACAGATGCAATAGTTTATTGTAACGACTGTGGTCCAATGGCATACTATTGTTCCCCCTGCTGTTCTAGAATACATTCTGTTACAAGTGTCATTTCACAAACCTATGAAGTGGCTAGTAAGTATCAATTCTGACTCTATCTGACTTCATACATGTAAATCTGTTTTTTATTGTGACTGCCCAGTTTTATTATTTTCTTGAAACTTCATATTCAGCAGTTTGATAATTCTAAAACTTGACATGGCATTAAAAGATACCTTAATGAAGTCCTTTTGACTCTAGTCTTTAACCAAAAAAGGATAACAGAAATAAAAGCTGTTTTTTACCAGAAACTGGATTAGATATTCACTTAAATGTGCTGTCATACATGCCGTTTAGGGTTGGATCATTAACGGGAGATTTGTGGAAAATCGCCGAGTTTTTGGACATCACAACGGGGTAAAAACGAAAACCAAAAAAAAAACACACAAAAAAACGTTCGCTCGTATCAGAACGAGTATATCTGATCGCTTGACCTTGTCAAAACGAAACCGGAAGCCGCTGTCAAAACGAAACCGGAAGCGTCAGTAAGGGGGAGCACTGCGCCTTTTTAACCGCACCGTACCGTTGATCTTTTTTCTCCTACCGGTATGTCTCTAGGACTGGTGATGGTGATGTAGGACGAGTAGAAATTTTGGTCACTCGTCGTCGTCACTGAATGAAAAATTTGTTCCCTGGATTGATACGTATAAAAGACTTGCAAATACAAAATAATTGCCTACCGCCTTCTGTTTTATTTACACATTGATGCAGTGTGTAACTGCATATAATAAAAAATACACTTTTAAATGGTGTATTTCGAAAATAACTCGCTTTGTTACTCAATTTCCAAACATCAAACAGTATGGACCATAAAAAAACGCACCGCTTATTCAGCTCAAAAGTAACTGTGTAGAGGTCGTTCATCTTTCAACAGACTTCAAAGGAGCCGACTTCTACGAACACGTGGGCTGACGTAGTGCTAGCTGCAAACATTAGGCTAAAGGATTTCATTTATTAATTCGAAGGCACCGACAGAAGCTATTAATTATCGAACTTGTTTTTCACGGTCATTTGGTCTTTGACAAGTTTATTAGAGTGTCATTGCAACGGATTAGCGAGGTGTGATATACACAGACGGTCCGGGACTTATGTTGTGGATTCGTTTTTGGCAGATTTTTATACTGTCTGGATTCAACGAATTTTATGGATTTTTTTTTTCTTTCAAGGCAAAATGTTGATTTATCGGGAGATTTTAGTGCTTCGACGGGGCGCCGGGGTAAGGGTCTAAATATCGGGAGAACCCGGCGAGTAATGGGAGAACGGCATGTATGTGTGCTGTAAATGATTTGACATAGGCTTATTTAGGGTAAAACTTAAAAATCTCCTTCAAGTTTGTTCAAATTATACCCCTGGGGTCAATTGATTTTACCCAAGCTTATTTTGGGAAAACCTTTAAAATCTTTTTGTCTGAAATCACAAGGCCCTGAGCCTTTTAGATTTGGTTTGTTGCATTGTCTAGTGGACCTTTACCATTTTTGTTCAAATTTTCCCCCTGTAGTCAAAATTGGCCTAGGGAGTCAGTTGATTTTACACATGCTTATATAGGGAAAACCTTAAAAATCTTCTTGGCTGAAACTACGAAACCTAGAAAGCGATGTGCAAAGGTATTAATTACTGTAGTGTTAGTTATAGGTAATTACAAATGTAATACAAAAGAACCATTCTTTCTACAGAAACATCTAGTCTTTTGCTGATACATCAGTTCATTCTGATGCTGCTTTTTATGTTTGTACTGGTATGCAATGCAAGTAACCCTTCATGTGATTGTTTAGATGTTGTGAAGAAACCTTGAATAAGAAAAAGTCATTTTTCATACTTTGTTTATACATTTTGATACACAGAAGATAAATAACTTAAAAAAGATGTGTACGTGGTAATGAATACTTTTCTCTTGAAACCATCACAAAAAGGTTAGGGGGAAATCACACTCTTACAAGAAGGCAAAGTACACATGTGGAATGACAGCATACAACTGCTTTGTTCACGGAAAAAAGGGTAATACTGTATTTTTATTTTTGTGCCTTGAGAATACTTGTTAATAAAATTACTAGGTGGTTTCCTACACTGATTGACCATTCTCTTTTGCTTAGAATATCATAGCATATTGTCAAGCAGATCAAGTTGTTAATTGGTGGTCGTGTAACCAATATTATATCATCAGAAACATGTTTGCCTTCTCAGCTGAGTTCTGAAGCACTGCATGTGACCACAACATTTTTTGTTATTTTTAAAAAAAGCTATAGAGTAAGTTGTGATAGTTTGCAAAATCATTTACTTTAAATGGATATTACAAAATTATTGTACTTGTAATTTTTTTTCTATTAAAGCAACTGCCTCACAGAACTTAGCTGATTTTTTGTTTGTTTAAAATTGAAGAAGTTAATGTACTATGGAAAAAAAACAACATAATATTATGCTTCTATACATTATAAAACCGGAAAATATTTTTTTTTATTTAATCAGGATTCGAACTCATGCACTTCTGGTCAGTAAAATAAATAGCTAAGATCTACACAACTGAGCCACATAGACAAGTTATCGGGTATCAGCAAAATTAATGATATAACTAAAGTATCTACCTTGTGACTAATGGGGTATACTTTTTACAAATAGAAGTGTGTAAAACTTTAAATTGTGATGTTTTTCTTTAACAAAAAATGAGTTTTCTTTCTTTTCATTGTCGGCCCATCTGTGAGTATGTCCCTTTAAGTTCAGGTTGTTTTTTTTTCCAGATGAGTTGGGTTGCATGACAGAGTGGTCAGAAAAATGGAATGGACTACCGTCAGAAGAAAAGGAATATTATCAAGGAAAGGCTGCTCAGTCTAAAGGAATGGTCAATGATCCAAGTAGAGCTAAAAAAGCTCTTTTAAAAGAAATGTACCAGCTAGTAAGTGTTAGTTAGTACCAGTTAGTAAGTGGCCACGTGTTCACAAAACTTCAAAGTGTACACAGGGTTGTCACACTCTAAACTGTGTACTTCTGGTCTATTTTTACAGGATATGTTACACATCTGCCAGTTGGTAACCACACACATACTAAGGATGGTTTATTATAAGATATTTCAAGCTTACTTGTCACCCTTACAATCAGACAGTTGGTGTTTGAGCTTTGTTCTGATCCATATTCTGACAAGTATTGTGAACGTAGGGCATGTATATATATGATGCTCCCCGAAGGGCGAGCATATAGTTGCCGCTTTGACCGTCCCGTCTGTTCGTCCGTCTGTCATAATTTTGTCCGGAGCATAACACAAAAACTATGAGAGATATCAAGACCAAACTTCATAGGTAGATAGATCTCATTAAGGAGCAGTGCAGTGCACAAAAACCATAACTCTTGCTTTATTAATTTTTTGTTGTCCGGGGCATATCTCACAAAGTATAAGAGATATTAACATGAAACTTTATTGGTAGATAGATCTCTATGAGAAGAAGTGCAGCATGCAAGAACCGTAACTCTGTTTTGCATAATTTAGGAGTTATTGCCCTTTGTTATTTTTCACACTTTAAAAAATTACATATTAAACAATAGCCCTTTTGGAATTGGCATTTATTCGGGGAGCATCCATCGGTTCTACCAATTTCTTGTATTTATACTACATTTATACCAGAATTCATAGTTGTGCTATAAAAGTTTACATTTCATGGGCACGTACAGTGTATATGTAACTCCCGTGCACAAAGGTGGTTCCAGAACCAGTTCAGTGTTTAGTATGACAGGCTTGACAGGCTACAGAATTTGACACGGTTTATAACTATTATAAATTTAGGTACTCTTAGTTATCATATAAACAGTAATTGAAATGAAGGAATAAAATGGAGGAAATATCTTCCTAACATTTTAATTCTTACAGTACTGACGACAATTTTACCTGTAACTTCAATTTCAGACATCAAAACTACTTGCAATTGGTGTAGACTTGGCTTGTATTGGATTTGACGATGATGACAAAGTCATTATAGTTGGAGACGGAAAGGTGGGAAACCACATAAAGAACCAGCCTGCACTACTAAATGAAATTTTGGGCCATGAGAGATCCAGAAGTACAAGTATAATTACTCATTTTACTTTTGCATTATATTTTTTATGGCCCCAAAGGGAGGCATCTTTAATTCACCTTGCCTGAATGGCTCTCTGTTCGTGTTTCCATATGTGATATATTATCCAGAGTGTGACTTTGTCACTGATGTCTGTAAATTAAATTAACTTGCAAAAATGTTCCCAACATTGAGATGATGAGTGGATTCCAGAATGTGGATTCCTACCTCAAAGGTCAAGGTCACAATTCCAGATCAGAGCTTATATCGTATCCAGACTGTATCTTCATATTTTTTGTTGGGATTTTAAAATAAATGTCGTAGCAAAATCTTGTGATACCAACTCCTTCAACATTTCAAGGACTATCGATTTGAAACATGGTATATGTGATCATCAATAAATGTCAATGCATTTTTTTATTACCACTGATGTATGCCTCACAGTTTTATGGCCTGTCAAAGCAAAATCCTGTGAGTGATGTGAATTATTTAAACATCTCAAGTACAATGGATTCAAAACCGGGTGAGCAAGATCACCAATAAGTGTAGATATGCCTGACGCAATCTGTATTACCCCTTTTCATCGGACAAAGCAGGGGTATTATCTCAGCTAGTGATGAGTCTAGTTATACCCTCACAAAGGAAGTTTAGGGGGGGTGTATATAGGAGTGAGCTTGTCAGTCGGTCCATCCGTCCGTCAGTCTTCATGGTTTCCAGATGATAACTCTGGAAGGAGTCAATGGATGGTAATAATTTTTAGTACACTTGTGTAACATCATAAAATACAGGTCAAGTTTGAATTTGGGTTCAGACCAGATCATAACTCTTTAAGGAGTTATTGGATTGTAATACTATTTATTACACATATGTAACATCTTAAAATACAGGTCAGATTCGAATTTGGGTTCAGACCAATAAATTTTTACAGAGTTATGGCCCCTTTAATCTTCAGTTTTGCAAATGAAATGGTTTACAGATGATAACTCCTTAAGGAGTCATTGGATTGTAATAAAATTTAGTACACAGATGTAACATCTTAAAAAACAGGTCAAGTTCGAATTTGGGTTTAGACCACTAAATGTTTACATAGTTTTTGTTTCTTTTCATTTTACCAGTTTCAAACTTTTTCTGATGATTTAAAATCTTACTTGATACAATTATCTGTAGAATGTTGTCTTTCTTTTCTCAAGAGATTTCTTTTTACATGTTTCTTTTTGTCACAAAAGTAATTCCAGTCTCCATCAAGGACATCAGTCGGGGTATTAATCACATTCAGCGATAGCTCTAGTTTATTTTAAAGGTCAGACCAATAGGGGACTCAGTAGTATTGAGCAGTTAGCAATTCCAGTGACCTATTGATGTAAGGCTTTTACATCAGGAATAAATTTCTGGGGCATGTGTCACCATCAGTGACAGCTCTTGTTTCATTGCAATTTGAATGATACTTGTAGTTTTTATTACCAGCATTTCAATCCCCTTCAACATACAGGTGGAGTTTACCTTGTCATAAATTAACCCCACAATTCCATCATTTTCTGCTTATACCTTACATGGATATAATCGTTCACAATGTGTTGACCATAGCACATCTAGTCCTAAGCCAAATTTATGATATTAGCTATGAATTCAACAAAAGCTTATTTGAATCTAATGATGAAATAAGTTGGTCCATAACCCACAGAGTATTGGACTTGGAGGTTTACAAAAAAGCTTGATATTGGTCTTCTTAAATGCTAGAGGCAACATTTCATTATCTTTTGTATTGATCATACTTGAGACAGTAATAACTTCACAATACTTGCATATGGATAGCATACTTGTCACACTGTCCAAATGTTCCATTTATCTTCAGATCCAGTTTCTGACAGTACTACCAGTCTGAAGGAATTAAAGAAGATGGCTTAAGTGGATATGAATAAGCTGTATGGTAATACATTACTGCTTACTTGTGTGCAGGGCTCCCGAAAACCGAAAATTTGCCGGTTTTGACCGAATTTTATTTCTATGGACCGATTTCGATGTACAAAAGTCCTTAAAAAATCGGTCCAGATAATTTCCAAAAAAAAAAAAATCTGTCTAACTTTTCAAAAAACAGTCAAAATCTCACACCAAAACCTCAATTGATCGCTAATCCGGTACTTCACACCTATCATAAAACCATAAAACTGTCACTGTTGCCCGTGGCAATTATCGCCAATTAACTTGTAAACAAGTAAAAGTGTGCTTGATTTACAGCCGGCCAATCGATTAAAGTTGACCGGCTCAAACTGTGAAACATAATTTCATCGAAATCATACTTCCCCTGATCAGTACAGAAAAGCGTGACGTAACCGGTGCGAGGAGTGTGCATCGAAATAGGCCATAACTGTCGTCTGCTTAATTTCACTAATGGCTTAATAGTAATTGTAGTGGCTAGCTGCAGCACAAAGCAAACTTTAAAATATCAGTGACTAGTTTGACGTTGTAAAATTAGCTCTAATTCTACTTTCGCTTTGAAAAACACATATTTTCGCGACGTCAACACTATCATAACTCAAATTGTTCTTGGCCCTTAAATCGTTTCTTTTTTTTTTTTTTGGTTCTTGGTCTCTGGGGGGGGGGGGTGTCGAGGTCTCGGACCGATTGAGATTTCAAAATTTTAGGAGCCCTGCTTGTGTGTCATATACCGGTAATAGTAAAAGCAGTGGTTGAACTTGCTTGGCTGGCCTTCTGCAGATGGCTGAGTCTAAGTTGCTGAAACCTAACATAAAAGTTTTCTGGATGGACCCTTCTCCAGTTTACTAAGGGTGTTAAATTCATTGTACAAAGCTACCACCAGCGCTGAGAACGGGTCTGTTACAAAATTGCCACCACAGCTAGATGTAGATACACCTTTTAAGGACATTTTCTCTTTAAATGCTAAGCAGAAATTGATGATGTTATATAGCAGTTGTCCTTGGTCTTTTTTGTTGATGTGTGGACCATATCATGGTTCTACCAGAATCCACTATTCTTTATTAAATGAAAATTAAATTAAACATCATTATATTTATTAGTGAATAATTTGCTTTTTTACTGTATGTTGCTGAATTACTCATGTACTCTAGATTTCGAGGTAGTTAGTTTTGATGGGAACTGCGTTGCAACATTTCCTTTGAAATACCGGGCCTGTTGTCTAGAAACTTGTATAGCAAAATATACCATTTGCACTTTCTGAACAATTATTGAATATTGTGTTGTTTTTATGCTCCCCGAAGGGCGAGCATATAGTTGCCGCTTTGTCCGTCCGTTCATCCTTCCGTCATAATTTTGTCCGGAGCATAACACAAAAACTATGAGAGATATCAAGACCAAACTTCATAGGTAGTTAGATCTCATTAATGAGCAGTGCAGTGCACAAGAACCATAACTCTTGCTTTATTAATTTTTTAGTTATTGCCCTTTGAAATTTCTCATACTTATTTTTTGTCCGGGGCATATCCCACAAAGTATAAGAGTTATCAACTTGAAACTTTATAAGGAGATAGATCTCATTGATGAGCAGTGCAGTGCACAAGAACCATAACTCTTGCTTTATTAATTTTTGAGTTACTGCCTTTTGTAATTTCTCATACTTATTTTTTGTCCGGGGCATATCTCACAAAGTATAAGAGATATTTACATGAAACGTCATTGGTAGATAGATCTCAATGAGGAGAAGTGCAGCGTTTAAGAACCGTAACTCTATTTTGCATAATTTAGGAGTTATTGCCCTTTGTTATTTTTCATACTAAAAAAAAATACAAATTAAACAATAGCCATTTTGGAATTGGCATTTATTCGGGGAGCATCCATCGGTTCCACCGATTTCTTGTTTTATTTCAACAGTTGCTGCCACAGGTAAGAATGTTCCTTTTCCTTATAGATGAGGGAAGAATATTTATTAGTTGCTGGCTTCCCAGATTCAGTACAACCATTAAGACCAGTTTCCAACTATGGAGCGAAGAAAATTCGCCAGTTGTTGGCAGTTACGGAAATCAATATAATTTATTCACCAGCACACACAGTAATTGCAACACCAAACACCAATATATCACTTACAACAGCACCAACCCCAGAATACTACACCAGACTCAACACAGTCACTCATAATTCATCTGATATTCTTGGCACAACACTGTACAATGACCACTGTCATACTGCAACACCATCTGACAGAAATTTTAGCACATTACCAACAACAAACTTTGCTACATCTACTGCCAACTCACCACCTGTATCTTTAATAACCAACAATATGCCTGTCAGCAAATCATCAACAACTCAGGCACAATATATATATAACTTCACCTTTCAATAATTACACAAACACATCATCAACAGACCAAGCACGCACCAACATACCTGCCACAGACATAACATTTACCAAAACAGAAACATTGAACTCAACGCAGATTGCATTGCTCACTTACACAGAACACATTGCAACAACCAACAGGATACACAACATACCACTCATTAAAACCAACTGCACCAAACTCAGCACAGGTCAACTCTTCAACAATTGACACTGGACTTAAAATAGCAGCAACTGAACCAGAAGTAACTACCACAAACACTACACTTTAAAGAACATCATGTGACAAAAACAATTTTTTCAACACCCCACACTATTAATACCAGTCATACCACATGCAGCATCACTGCAACACTCAACACAAATCCATCATATCATAAAGAACAGGGAACATAGGAACTACACACCAAACATACATCCCACAAGCAAACACTCTCACAAAACCAACTTCAGACAACTCCGTATATAAAAAATGCTCCTCAAAAGGGAATATATAAGGTTGAGAAAATTCTTCGAGACAGAAAAAAAGGGAAGAAAAAGTACCTTATACACTGGAAAGATTATTCCATGCATGAAAGCACTTGGAAAGATGAAAAGAATATCCCGGACAAGTCTGTCATACAGAGTTTCAAAAAAAGGAAATATTGTAAAAACTAAAAATTAATCTTTGGTCAGTCTGGCTGTAAGTTCCTAAAAAATCATTATTAGCTCACCTGACCTTATATTTATTTTGAGGAGCGTTTTTATGCCCCAAGAGGGAACATATTGCTTTTAGTCTGCAATCCTGCTGTTTGACTGTTTGTCACAAAACTTTAACATTTTTGAGCACGGCATACATTCAAAAGTAACACTTGTTATTTTGGGCGCTTTACAGTCGTTTCATTGACCAACCGTTTTGTCGAACTGATTACATATAGTAAATGAAAAGTCGTTCCGTCACCCTCAATATTCAGTTGGCAGAAAGTATGAAATATTTTTGTAGGATCACTCACTAACTGTTAAACCTAAACAAAGCATATTTGTAACAAAATCGCACAAACATAAGAGTTTTTTCCTAGTTTGGTCGTTTTCTTTTTGATATTCGGATATTTCAAAGGCATATCAACCAGCATTTAACAACTTTAAATAGAGATAATTCATCTAATTATATGTGCTCAGTACTGGATTAATTATCTGCTGATTAGTTAAATGCCAAAACACCTGCATTAAACAACTACCATTCATAATGCGGGAGTAATTAGGTGTGAATGAAGTATTTCACACTTTCCGCCTGTTGAATATTTGGTGACGAAATGACGTGACCACCCTTTTGAACTATGTCTTAGGTTGGTTTGGTGTGAGTAGCTTTCAGTATGCTATTTTGTTTGGGTCCTGAATTAACTTCACACAACATCTCTTACACCACTCGGCTGATTTAAAAGAAAAAAAAATCACCTGAATGATCCTTGTATGGTCCCCTTTCAAAAAGCTCTAGTTGCGATGTTAGCAGAATAGAAAAACTTGAAAATCTTCTGGTCTGAAATCACAAGGCTTAGATTTTGGTTTAAAGTATCATCTAGTGGACCTCTACCAAAGTCCTATAAATCATGGCTGTCAGGTATACATTGGCCCCCATCCCTGGGGTTGCTTTATTTTGTATAGACTTTAATAGGAAAGTTTTCTTTTATGGAACCAGGGCCTAGAGCTTAGATATTTGGTTTTGAAGTGTCATCTATGTATGCCAGGTCAGAACTGGACCCAACTTCGGGGTCACTTCATCTTGCATAAACTTATAGGAAAAGCTTACAAATATTTTCCTCTAAAGCCATTGGGCCAGTTGGAATAAAACTTCACATAAATGATCATTGTATGGTCCCCTTGCCAAATTAAAAAAAAATGGAATTCAGTGCAGAACTTGGGTTGCAATGGAAACTTAAAGAAAAAAAAAGAAAGCTTTCTTCCCAGGAATACCTGCCCCTATTTAAAATAATTTGGCACAAATATTCCTTATGTAATGCTCTATATAAATTGTGAAAATCATAGTTTCCAGGGGTTGGGGCTCTTTTTGATTTATATGTCTATATGGGAACTTTTGCACTTATAAAATCTTTCTAGATATTGCCAGTCCAATAAAGATATCACTTAAATGTTCCTTGGGTGACCTATATAAAATGGGAAATTTATTGCTATCCAGGAAAAGACGTGGCAGCAAGGGGCTGGGTTTAGTTTGTAGCTCTTAGAAATTGCACTGTTTTATAGTCCTTTTTCAGGCGAGCGACCTAGGACCTGTTGGCTCTCTTGTTGTATAATAACATATAACTTTACATTTATGAGAATTCCAATCCGAATTGAATCCAGGAGGGAGATATGGATAGTTGTTTATTCTGTTGCCAGACAGACAAAAAATATCAATTTGACTTTGTAAACTACATCTGTATAATAAGCAAACTTTATGAGGATACTGCATTGTGTTTTTTTGTTTTCTCCTTTTACATGATGATTATAAGATTTAAAACTGTTTTAAAACATTTAGTGCTGAGAGAGGCAAAAAGGATGTGATGCATATGCAAAACTGGTAAAATTGTCATAAAACATCTGTTATTATGAGTGTGGACAACATAAAAAATTATTTGAACTGTGCAACCTTAAAAACTTACTAATTGGTGGAGGTTTATTGTCAGCTGTCCAGTATTTGTGATATATGGTCTTTTACGATTATAAAAACCAAATTAATTATTCAATTACGTAATATACAGAAACATTGTCATTACTTTGGAAATTGGGTACATGGATTGTTCTCTAACATTTTTTTGTCGCCTGCTACAAAGTAGTGCGACATATAGGGATCACTTCTCCGTTGTCTGTCTGTCCGTCTGTCACAAAACTTGTTCAGACTACTTCTCAGAAATTACTGGTGCGATTTCATCCAAATACTTTACAGGAATGATTCAATACCAAGTCTAGTTGTGCATATTGTCAGCATTTTCCAGTTTAATGATTTTTGTCAGAGTTATGGCCATTTAATGATTTTTATTTTCAAAGTTTGTCCGGACTAGTTGAATGTTATTGTTTTGAAATCTATTAATAGTAATAAATAACTGATAAGAGATACAGGTAACTTTTTGAAGGTTGGCAAAAATATGGCGGTTGATAAAAATGCAAAACATAGTAATTTTGTAATTACAGTTACAAAGTCATTTTTCATCAAATAATTCAATATTTTATATAATTTAAAAGGCCTGTAAACTCATATTTTAAATATTTAAAAAAATAATTGTCAAAACTGTTCACTTTTTTGTTTGTAAATGGTTAAACATAGTGAATCTGAGCTGCTAGAAAAATGCTGAAATGACAGGTATAAATTAGTTTAGTTTTCTTCTTTAAAAGCAAAAATTCAAAATCTGCTTATATTTTCAAAATATGAATTTAAAGAGCTTTCAAATGATATAAGAATCTTAAAATTCGGCTCTCAAAGAAAAAAGTTATAGAAAGTTAAAAATTCTGCTGCTATCAAATGTATATAAATATTGGTTTCTTTTGCCAACCAGTAGTTCAGCTATATTTTGGTAACAGGTGCTTGTGATGTCATCAGTCAATGTGCCTATACTACTAAAGCAATTTGAATGAAATGTTGCAGGATTGATTGGTACCTCAAGTACTTGCACACATTTAACGGGTTTTTTTTGGGAGAATGATTTTTGGCTGAGTTATGGCCCTTGAATTAAAAAATGCGTTTTAGCCAACAAACTGTCCAATCACCTCTCAATACAACTGCTTAATTGGCTATCATCAGGCGACACGTGTGATCACTGATTGCCCTTGTCTTGATTTTAGGTACCCTCTGTGGTATATTTTGCCCACTCAGTAGTTAAACTGTGTATTTCCCCATTTCGGTGTTTTTGTCTTCTATTCAGCTGGAGAAATGATTGTGTCTTTGCATGAATGAAAACCAAGGCTGCTTCATTTTGTAGTAATGTATATTTGAATTATACATGTATATTTAACAATTTGTATTGTATTGAATCATGATAACTATTCTGCAGATTACAAGATGAGAAATATACATGATAAATGACATGAAAATCATCTGTAATTGGTTGTTTTTTCATGCAAAATTTAAGCAAGTGACAAGTGTGGTACCATCGAAGGTGTAGAATAATTGTTAGCTCACCTGAGCCTGCTCAGGGTGAGCTTTTGGGATCATTGAATGTCTGGCGTCCGGCTTCGTGCGCCATCAACAGTTTGACTTAAACAACATCTCCTCCTAAACCGCTGAGCCAACATTGATGAAACATGCCTGGGATATTCCTTGCATGAAGCTCTACCAAAGTTGTTCAAAGAATTCAATTCCATCAAGAACTCTGGTTGCTAAGGCAAAACTTTGAAAACCTTTTTGTCTGAAACCACAAGGCACTGAGCCTTAAGATTTAGTATGTAGCATTGTCTAGTGGACCTCTATCGAGTTTGCTCAAATTATACCCCTGGGGTCAAATTTGGCCCCGCCCGGGGGGTCAATTGATTTTACATAGGCTTATATTGGAAAACTTTGAAAATCTTCTTGTCTGAAACCACAAGGCCTAGAGTTTAGATATTTGGCGTGCAGCATTGTCCAGTGGACCTCTACCAAGTTTGTTCAAATCATAGCTCCTGGATCAAAAATGGTCCCGCCCTGGGGTCACTTGATTTACATAGAGTTATATAGGGAAAACTTTAAAAATCTTCTTGTCTGAAACCACAAGGCCTGGAGCTTAGAAATTTGGTATGAGGCATCATCTAGTGGACCTCTACAGAGATTGTTCAAATTATGACCCTGGGGTCAGAACTGACCCCGCCCTGGGGGTCACTTGATTTACATAGAGTTATATAGGGAAAACTTTAAAAATCTTCTTGTCAGAAACCGCAAGGCCTGGAGCTTAGATATTTGGTACGAGGCATCATGTAGTGGACCTCTACAAAGATTGTTCAAATTGTGACCCTTGAGTCAGAACTGAATTCGCCCAGGGCTTATTTGATTTACATAGAGTTATATACATGTAGGGAAAACTTTAAAAATTTTCATGAAAGAAACTACAAGGTGTGGAGCTTAGATATTTGGTGTTGAGCATTGTCTAGTAGACCTCTACCAAGATTGTTCAAATCATGGTCCGTGGGTCAAAACTGGCCCCGCCCAAGAGGTCACATGTTTTACATAGAGTTATATAGCAAACAACTTTTAAAATCTTCTTGTCACAAACTGCAAGGCCTGAAGCTTAGATATTTGGTAGTATGCATTGGACTACAGTGGGGTCATCCCCCCTCCCGTGGGGGCCACCCCCCTTGACCTACTTTTTTTTGTTTTTTAGATACAGCAATGAAATTTTGACCGTGTGCACAGTTTTTCATTTTGATTTTAAAAATGTCATCGCATGGCCTTTACTTTTGACCTACTTTTTGTTTTTGGAGCTATGGCAATGAAATTTGGACCATGTATACAGTTTTTTGTTCTGATTTCAAAAACGTCATATCATGACCTATATTTCTGACCTACTGACCTACTTTTTTGTTTATGGAGCTATGGCAATGAAATTTTGACCGTGTGCACAGTTTTTCGTTTCGATTTCAAAAATGTCATCGCATGACCTATATATTTTTCCTTCTGACCTACTATTTGTTTTGGAGCTATGGCAATGAAATTTGGACCATGTGTACAGTTTTTTGTTCCGATTTCAAAAATGTCATCGCATGACCTATATTTTTGACCTACTGACCTGGTTTTTGGAGCTATGGCAATGAAATTTGGACCATGTGTACAGTTTTTTGTTCCGATTTTAAAAATGTCATCGCATGATATAAATTATTGACCTACTGACCAACTTTTTTGTTTTTTAGCTACAGCAATGAAATTTGGACCATGTGCACAGTTTTTCGTTTCGATTTAAAAAATGTATTCGCATGACCTATATTTTTGACCTACTGACCTACTTTTTTGTTTTTTAACTGCAGCAAAGAAATTTCGACCATGTGTACAGTTTTTGTTCCGATTTCAAAAATGTCATCGCATGACCTATATTTTTGACCTACGGACCTTCTTTTTGTTTTTGGAGCTATGGCAATGAAATTTGGACCATTTGTACAGTTTTTTGTTCCGATTTTAAAAATGTCATCGCATGATATAAGTTATTGACCTACTGACAAACTTTTTTGTTTTTTAGCTACAGCAATGTAATTTGGACCATGTGCACAGTTTTTCGTTTCGATTTCAAAAATGTATTCGCATGACCTATATTTTTGTCCTAATGACCTACTTTTTGTTTTTGGAGCTATGGCAATGAAATTTGGACCATGTGCATAGTTTTTTGTTCCGATTTCAAAAAAGTCATCGCATGACCTTTACTTTGGACCTACTGCCCTACTTTTTGTTTTTGGAGCTATGGCAATGAAATTTGGACCATATGCAATTTTTTGTTCTGATTTTAAAAAGGTCATCGCATGACCTATATTTTTGACCTACTGACCTACTTTTTGTTTTTGGAGCTATGGCAATGAAATTTGGACCATGTGTACAGTTTTTTGTTCCGATTTTAAAATGTCATCGCATGACCTATAGTATTTACCTACTGACCTACCTTTTTGTTTTTTAGCTACAGCAATGAAATTTGGACCATGTGCACAGTTTTTCGTTTCGATTTCAAAAATGTCATCGCATGACCTTTACTTTTGTCCTACTGACCTACTTTTTGTTTTTGGAGCTATGGCAATGAAATTTGGACCATGTGCATAGTTTTTTGTTCCGATTTCAAAAAATGTCATCGCATGACCTATATTTCTGACCTTCTGACCTACTTTTTGTTTTTGGAGCTATGGCAATGAAATTTGGACCATGCGTACAGTTTTTTGTTCCGATTTCAAAAACGTCATCGCATGACCTATTTTTTGACCTACTGACCTACTTTTTGTTTTTGGAGCTATCTCAATGAAATTTGGACCATATGCAGTTTTTCGTTCCGATTTCAAAAATGTCATCGCATGACCTATATTTTTGAACTCCTTTTTAGCTCACCTGAGCACAAAGTGCTCAGGGTGAGCTTTTCTGATCGGTCTTTGTCCGTCGTCCGTCAGTCCGTCCGTCCGTCCGTCGTCAACTTTTCATTCAAACGACATCTCCTCTGAAACCAAGGGGGCAAATTTAATGAAACTTGCCTGGGATGTTCCTTGCATGAAGCTCTACCAAGATTGTTCAAATGGTTCTGGTCCATTGCATTTCTGGTTCACTGGAGCTAAAAATAGATTTTATAAGTTGGATCTTTAAAAATCTTCTTCTCCGAAACCACAAGGCCTGGAGCTTTGATATTTGGTATGAAGCATCATCTAGTGGACCTCTACCAAGTTTGTTCAAATTATGTCCCTGGGGACAAAACTGACCCCACCCCAGGGGTCAGTTGATTTTACATAGAGTTATATAGGGAAAACTTGAAAATCTTCTTGTCAGAAACCACAAGGCCTAGAGTTAAGATATTTGGTACGAGGCATCATGTAGTGGACCTCTACCAAGTTTGTTCAAATCATGGCCTCTGGATGAAAAATGGCCCCTCCCCGGGGGTCACTTGTTTTACATAGAGTTATATAGGAAAATCTTTAAAAAATCTTCTTTTCAGAAACCGTAAGTTATAGAGCTTAGATATTTGGTGTGTAGCATTGTCTAGTGGACCTCTACCAAGTTTGTTCAAATCCTTTCCTCTGGGTCAAAAATGGCCCCGCCCCAGGGGCCACTAGTTTTACATTGAGTTATATAGGAAAATCTTAAAAAATCTTCTTGTCAGAAACCGTAAGTTATAGAGCTTAGATATTTGGTGTGTAGCATTGTCTAGTGGACCTCTACCAAGTTTGTTCAAATCCTGGCCTCTGGGTCAAAAATGGCCCCGCCCCGGGGTCACTTGTTTTACATAGAGTTATATAGGAAAAACTAAAAAATCTTCTTGTCAGAAACAAGAAGGCCTACAGTTAAGATATTTGGTATGTAGCATTGTCTAGTGGACCTCTACCAAGTTTGTTCAAATCCTGGCCTCTGGGTCAAAAATGGCCCCGCCCCGGGGGTCACTTGTTTTACATATAGTTATATAGGAAAATCTTAAAAAATTCTTCTTATCAGAAACCGTATGTTATAGATCTTAGATATTTGGTGTGTAGCATTGTCTAGTTGACCTCTACCAAGTTTGTTCAAATCCTGGCCTCTGGGTCAAAAATGGCCCCGCCCCAGGGGCCACTAGTTTTACATAGAGTTATATAAGAAAATCTAAAAAAATCTTCTTGTCAGAAACCGTAAGTTATAGAGCTTAGATATTTGGTGTGTAGCATTGTCTAGTGGACCTCTACCAAGTTTGTTAGAAAAATGTCCCTGGGGTCACTATTGGCCCCGCCCTAGGGGTCACAAGTTTTAAATAACAATATAGAAGAAAATTTTTTTAAATCTTCTTGTCTGAAACCACAAGACCTAGAATTTTAAAATTTGGCATGGAGCAAGCTTTATCAAGCTTTTTCAAATTATTGGATTAGGTTAAAGGTCACGGAGGCTAAAAGTAGATTTATCTACTGTACCTCATAGAGCCTTCATTTATAGACCAATATCTTTGATATTCAGTATAGAGGTTCCTTGCATGGACCTCTACCCATAGGTAGGGTTTGAGGTCACTGGGTCAAGGTCAAGGTCACCATAGTTTATAATAGATATTTCTACTTTCTGTCATAGAGCCTTTATTTATTGACTGATATTTTACATATTTGGTTTGTAGGCACTTACATATTTTCAATTAAAAAATGAAATACTGCTTAACAGCAAACCTACAGCCAAAGTACTCAGGTGAGCGATCCAGGGCCATCATGGCCCTCTTGTTTTGTTTTTGGAGCTATGGCAATGAAATTTGGACCATGTGTACAGTTTTTTGTTCCGATTTCAAAAACATCATCGCATGACCTATATTTTTTACCTACTTTTTGTTTTAAAGCTACAGCAAATTTTTCCCTGCATGGATCCTATATTCCGTGGGTAGGGTTTGAGGTCACTGGGTTAAGGTCAAGGTCACCATAGCTTATGATAGATATTTCTACTTTTTGTCATAGAGCCTGTATTTATTGACTGATATTTTACATGTTTACATATTATATTTACATTACTTACACATTTTCAATTAAAACATGAAATACTGCTTAACAGCAAACCTACAGCCAAAATACTCAGGTGAGCGATCTAGGGCCATTTTGGCCCTCTTGTTTTATATTGTATTACATTGCTGCATTATGTACGCATAAGGCAATTTAGTCCAAGGTCATATCAATTGCTGGAATGACCCCGTTTCAAATAAAGGTATGCATGTCCAAAATGTCTTGAATGGAAACAACCAAGAGGTGCAGCTGCCCGTATGAGTGTCCAGGTAACAATGTTGAAGACGTCATTATTTTAATCTTGTCTATAGCAAATGAAGTCAGAGATCCTCCTACCACACGACAGCTACACATTTGTACCACTGTTATTCATTAAATACCGAGAACAAATCAGTTGTAATGAATATAGTTGTGTCGTTAAATGTAGGTAATATGGAAAGATACTGATGCTGCGTTTACAGGACAATAGAATGTTTTACTCCCGTGGCCCCGAAAAGGTATCAAGTAGGCTTGACATTTTTGGTCTCCCTTGGTTTTAAAATGATCTCCCAAGACTGGACTGCTCCCCATAGGCGTAGGTGCTGCTTGAGTGCCGTGTCCAATTATTTAGCGCTCCTTGACGCTCTAAGAACGGTGACACATTTATGACCCCTCTCTGTGAACCTGTCCATATATGACCCACAGTTCACATATCGGGTTGAAATTTCAAGAGGGCCATGGGATACATTTCTCTTATATGATGGGATACCTCTTATATGGTAATATTTACTGGAAATAATTACAGATTCTGGTAGTACTCACTAAGATGAACAGAATGATTTATAACGTGACAAGATGGACGACAAAAATTATTTTGGTAAAAAACAGGTTCTTTCTATTTTAATTTTGACCATATTTGTAATCATATTGTAAAATACTTAATTTACCTAATAAAAAATATGTCGGTCAGTCTGTTCAGGACAGCTAGCGCAGGTGGTCACATTTCACGAACATTTCTCAGAAAAATCGGCCGCGCGGAAGAGCAAACCTCGTTTTTTAATTATTTTGTAATATAAATTTTGACAACATTTGTAAGATAAAATAATATATTAAACATTATGATGTAGCTTTTTGTTTTATAATATTATTAAAATAGATGTTTAATTGATTTCAATTTTTATGTTACAACTGGTGTATGGTATCAAGACTTGATGATAAGGTAGCATATATCATTACATAACCTGGCAATAATGTAGGGCCACTCGGGTCATGGTTAAGTTTACAGATAATTGAAAAAATATACTGTTTCTGCTCAGTATCTAAAGTTATTGGCATTATACATTTCATAGATTAAGAACTGTAAGTTTTTTTTTTTTTTAAATAAATTTATTCGATAGCATAAATAAGCTGTACTATCACTGTAAACATTTAAAGTATATCTTATGTCAGCTTTACTCCCGTTAGAGGTAATCATTTAAGAATTACTATATACTTGAGAGAGATCATAAAGTACTCTTGTACAGTGTCCTTGCCATGCAGTTTAAAGTGTCACAGAAGAAAACGCTCTGCGACAGAGAGAATGAATGCTATCATAGTCATTTTCACGTACATCTCTGAGCGTACACCTACTCCAAGCGTCCCTGAAATATATTTCTGACTGCAGATATACATTGTACCATTTAGGTCCTCGTCAGGGAAAAACAATAGTTCTTTCGCTAAGGGATGTCTTTGGTTTACGGTGTTGTATTCATACATCTCGAGTTTGACCCTCGGACAGGCCGTGCCATTCTTAAAGGATATAGCTTCACAACCGGTACCTTCTACTCTATAATAAGGAATAAACTTAAGATATGTTTCTTCCTTCTCCCAGATGACCTTTACCCAAATCAATGTTCCATTCAGCATTAGTCTGATGTTGGATGGTGAGTGCTGAACGTTTGTCAGAGTTGACAAGAAGTAGTTTGCCTCGCAGCTTTCTGATGTTATCAAGTCATAGTTAATCATAAACTCTGATCGGTTTCTTCTAGGACTGGCTTCTATCACAACCATACTTAATTGGCAAAGTTTGCAATTTCCGAAACCAAGCTTCTTTTTTAAAATGACGGGTTTGGTTTTCATTTCATTTTTCACGGCAGCTGTCATATTGATGTGCTCAAGCAGAGTCAGCCTTACTGTAAATCTGTATACTGTATTACCGGCCAGGTATGGTACACATCTACCATCGACAGGTAAGTAAAATGTAGGACAGAACAACTGCCTGCACGTCTTCTAAAACAGATAAAACATACGTATAAATTTTGTATTGTTTGAACCAATTCAAGAAAGTGGCTAACAAGCATATATCAGAGCATTCAAGGACAAGAGAACAGACCTGCCCGACGACAGAAATCTGATTTTTCTCGTTCTTACTTCCCCTCTACATTTATAAACAAACATATTTGTTTCAGTAATTCTATGACGTTTTCCTAAATTATCTAATCTTGCAAGAACTGTAAACGGCAATCCTAAGCACGCTCTAAAACGTTGTTATAATACAGGCAGAAAAAGGTCATATAAAGAACAATGAAATAATGACTGTAACTTTGGAAAATCATATGAAGTACGCTGTTACATGCTGTTACAGCTAGAACTGTAGCTAAGAAAGGCCATCCTAGGCACGCTGTTACACGATGAAATAATAAAGACTGCTGCAGTGAAAGGACATCCAAGGTACGCTGTAACACGCTGATATAATAAAGACTGTAAAAGTGAAAGGCCATACAAGGCATGCTGCTACACGTTGAAATAATACGGATTGTAAAAGTGAAAGGCCATACAAGACATGCTGTTACACGCTGAAATAATAAAGACTGTTACAGTGAAAGGCTATCCAAGGCACGCCGTAACACGCTGAAATAATAAAGACTGTTACAGTGAAAGGCCATCCAAGGCACGCTGTTACACGCGGTGTATTTAAAGACTGTTACAGTGAAAGGCCATCCAAGGCACGCCGTTACACGCGGAAATAATAAGGACTGTTACAGTGAAAGGCCATTCAAGGCACGCTGTTACACGATGAAATTATAAGGATTGTTACAGTGAAAGGTCATCCAAGGCATACTGTTACATGATGAAATAATATGGACTGTTACAATGAAAGGCCATCCAAGGCACGCTGTTACACTCTGAAATAATAAGGACTGTTACAGTGAAAGGCCATCCAAAGCACGCCGTTACACGCTGAAAAAATAAGGACTGTCACAGTGAATGGCCATCCAAGGCACGCTGTTACACGCTGAAATAATAAAGACTGTTCCAGTGAAAGGACATCCAAGGCACACCGTTACACGCTGAAATAATAAAGACTCTTACAGTGAAAGGCCATCCAAGGCACGCCGTAACGCGCTGAAATAATAAAGACTGTTACAGTGAAAGGCCATCCAAGGCACGCCGTTACACGCTGAAATAATAAAGACTCTTACAGTGAAAGGCCATCCAAAGCATGCTGTTACACGCTGAAATAATAAGGACTGTTACAGAAAAAGGCCATCCAAGGCACGCTGTTACAAGCTGAAATAATAAAGACAGTTACAGTGAAAGGCCATCCAAGGCACGCTGTTACTCGCTGAAATAATAAGGACTGTTACCATTAAAGGACATCCAAGGCACGCCGTTTCACACTTAAAATAGTAAGAACTGTTAGTGTGAAAGGCCATCCAAGGCACGCTGTTCCACGCTCAAATGACTGTTACAATGAAAGGCCATCCAAGGCATACTGTTACATGATGAAATAATACGGACTGTAACAATGAAAGGCCATACAAGGCATGCTGCTACACGTTGAAATAATAAGGACTTTTAAAGTGAAAGGCTATCCAAGGCACGCTGTTACACGCTGAAATAATAAGAAATGTTACAGTGAAAGGCCATCCAAGGCAACCTGTTACACGCTGAAATAATAAGGACTGTTACAGTGAAAGGCCATTCAAGGCACACTGTTACACGATGATATAATAAGGACTGTTCCAGTGAAAGGACATCCAAGGCACGCTGTTACACGATGGAATAATAAGGAGTTTTACAGTGAAAGGCCATCCAAGGCACGCTGATACACGCTGAAATAATAAAGACTGTTACAGTGAAAGGCCATCCAAAGCACGCCCTTACACGCTGAAAAAATAAGGACTGTCACAGTGAATGGCCATCCAAGGCACGCTGTTACACGCCGAAATAATAAAGACTGTTCCAGTGAAAGGACATCCAATGCACACCGTTACACGCTGAAATAATAAAGACTCTTACAGTGAAAGGCCATCCAAGGCACGCCGTAACGCGCTGAAATAATAAAGACTGTTACAGTGATAGGCCATCCAAGGCACGCCGTTACACGCTGAAATAATAAAGACTCTTACAGTGAAAGGCCATCCAAGGCACGCTGTTACACGCTGAAATAATAAGGACTGTTACAGAAAAAGGCCATCCAAGGCACGCTGTTACAAGCTGAAATAATAAAGACAGTTACAGTGAAAGGCCATCCAAGGCACGCTGTTACACGATGAAATAATAAGGACTGTTACCATGAAAGGCCATACAAGGCACGCCGTTTCACACTTAAAATAGTAAGGACTGTTAGAGTGAAAGGCCATCGAAGGCACGCTGTAACACGCTCAAATAGTATTGACTGTTACAATGAAAGGCCATACAAGGCATGCTGCTACACGTTGAAATAATAAGGACTGTTAAAGAGAAAGGCCATCCAAGGCACGCTGTTACACGCTGAAATAATAAGAAATGAGGACTGTTACAGTAAAAGGCCATCCAAGGCACGCTGTTACAAGCTTAAATAATAGGGACTGTTACAGTGAAAGGCAATCCAAGGCACGCTGTTACACGATGAAATAATAAGGACTGTTACAGTGAAAGGCCATCCAAGGCACGCTGTTACTCGCTGAAATAATAAGGACTGTTACCATGAAAGGACATCCAAGGCACGCCGTTTCACACTTAAAATAGTAAGGACTGTTAGTGTGAAAGGCCATCCAAGGCACGCTGTTACACGCTGAAATAATAAGAAATGTTACAGTGAAAGGCCAGCCAAGCCATGCTGTAACAAGCTGAAATTACAAGGATTGTAAAAGTGAAAGGTCATCCAAGGCACGCTGTTACACGATGATATAATAAGGACTGTTCCAGTGAAAGGACATCCAAGGCACGCCGTTTCACACTTAAAAGAGTAAGGACTGTTAGTGTGAAAGGCCATCCAAGGCACGCTGTTACACGCTGAAATAATAAGAAATGTTACAGTGAAAGGCCAGCCAAGCCATGCTATAACAAGCTGAAATTACAAGGATTGTAAAAGTGAAAGGTCATCCAAGGCACGCTGTTACACGATGATATAATAAGGACTGTTCCAGTGAAAGGACATCCAAGGCACGCTGTAACAGGCTGAAATAATAAGGACTGTTTCAGTGAAAGGCCATCCGAGGCACGCCGTTACACGTTGAAATAATAAAGACTGTTTCAGTGAAAGGCCATCTAAGGCACGCCGTTACACGCTGAAATAATAAGGATTGTTACAGCGAAAGGACATCCAAGGCACGCTGTTACACGATGGAATAATAAGGATTTTTTCAGTGAAAGGCCATCCAAGGCACGCTGTTACGCGCTGAAATAACAAGGACTGTTACAGTGAAAGGCCATCCAAGGAACGCCGTAACACGCTGAAATGATAAAGTCTCTTACAGTGAAAGACCATCCAAGGCACGCTGTTACAGCTAATTAATAAGGACTGTTACAGTGAAAGGCCATCCAAAGCACGCCGTTACACACTGAAATAATAAGGACTGTCACAGTGAAAGGCCATCCAAGCCACGCTGTTACACGCTGAAATAATAACGACTGTCACAGTGAAATGCCATCCGAGGCACGCTGTTACACGCTGAAATAATAAAGACTTGTACAGTGAAAGGCCATTCAAGGCACGCTGTTACACGCTGAATTAATGAGGACTGTTACAGTGGAAGGACATCGAAAGCACGCCGTTACACGATGAAATGATAAGTATTGTCACAGTGAAAAGCCACCCACGGCACGCCGTTACACGCGTAAATAATAACGACTGTCACAGTGAAAGGCCATCCAAGGCACTATGTTACACGCTGAAATAATAAAGAATGTGACAGTAAAAGGACATCCTAGGCACGCTGTTACTCGCTGAAATAATAAAGACCTTTACAGTGAAAGAACATCCAAGGCACGCCGTTACATACTTAAAATGGTAAGGACTCTTACAGTGAAAGGCCACCCAAGGCACGCTGTTACACGCTTAAATAATAAGGACTGTTACTGTGAAAGGCCATACAAGGCATGCTGCTACACGTTGAAATAATAAGGACTGTTAAAGGAAAAGGCTAACCAAGGCACACTGTTACACGCTGAAATAATAAGAAATGTTACAGTGAAAGGCCAGCCAAGGCATGCTGTTACAAGCTGAAATAACAAGGATTGTAAAAGTGAAAGGTCATCCAATGCACGCTGTTACACGATGAAAAATAAGGACTGTTACAGTGAAAGGCCATCCAAGGCACGCCGTTACACGCTGAAATAATAAGGACTGTTACAGTGAAAGGCCATCCAAGGCACGCTGTTACACGCTGAAATAATAAGGACTGTTACAGTGAAAGGCCATTCAAGGCACACTGTTACACGCTGAAATAATAGGGACTGTTGCAGGGGAAGGCCAACCAAGGTGCGCCATTACACGCGGAAATAATAAAGACTCTTACAGTGAAAGGCCATCCAAGGCACGCTGTTACACGCTGAATTAATAAAGACTGTTATAGTGGAAGGCCATCAAAAGCACGCCGTTACACGCTGAAATAATAAGTATTGTCACAGTGAAAGGCCATCCAAAGCACGCCGTTACACGCTGAAATAATAACGACTGTCACAGTGAAAGGCCATCCAAGGCACTATGTTACACGCTGAAATAATTAAGACTGTTACAGTGAAAGCCCATCCAAAAGACGCTGTTACCCGATGAAATAATAAGGACTGTTACAGTAAAAGGACATCCAAGGCACGCTGTTACACGCTGAAATAATAAGGACTGCTACAGTGAACAGCAATCCAAGGCACGCCGTTACACGATGAAATAAAAAGGACTGTTACAGTGAAAGGCCATCCAAGGCACGCTGTTACTCGCTGAAATAATAAGGACTGTTACATTGAAAGGACATCCAAGGCACGCCGTTACACACTTAAAATAGTAAGGACTGTTAGAGTGAAAGACCATCCAAGGCACGCTGTTACAAGCTTAAATAATAGGGACTGTTACAATGAAAGGCCATCCAAGGCATACTGTTACACGCTGAAATAATAAGGACTGTTACATTGAAAGGCCATACAAGGCATGCTGCTACACGTTGACATAATAAGGACTGTTTAAGGAAAATGCCATCCAAAGCACGCCGTTATACGCTGAAATAATAAGGACTGTCACATTGAAAGGCCATCCAAGGCACGCCGTTACACACTGAAATAATAACGATTGTCACAGTGAAAGGCTATCCAAGGCACTATGTTACTCGCTGAAATAATAAGGACTGTTTCAATGAAAGGACATCCAAGGCACGCCGTTACACACTTAAAATTGTAAGGACTGTTAGAGTGAAAGGCCATCCAAGGCACGCTGTTACAAGCTGAAATGATAAGGACTGTTACAGTGAAAGGCCATCCAAGGCATGCTGTTTCACGCTGAAATAATAAAGAATGTGACAGTAAAAGGACATCCTAGGCACGCTGTTACTCGCTGAAATAATAAAGACCTTTACAGTGAAAGAACATCCAAGGCACGCCGTTACATACTTAAAATGGTAAGGACTCTTACAGTGAAAGGCCACCCAAGGCACGCTGTTACACGCTTAAATAATAAGGACTGTTACATGTATTTTCAATGAGGATAAAGAAACACTTACTAAAAATGTGTCAAATATTTCATCTCTCTTACATCTATTTCCTGGTACTTCGGACTTTTTCCATATGTGCTGATTTATTAGAGTTAAAAGGGTTACATCCTTTGTTCTCTCAAAGACATCCTTCTTACATGTATCAAAGACTGTAGTCGTCATTTGGTTACACAGGTAACAATAAATATTGCTGTAAACTCGATACCTGAATATGCCTTGGTAGAAATAAACTGATCCTGAAAAAAAAAGTTTTCCTTTGCTGTCTTCAAAAGCATATATCTCTAAATGAATCGAAGTTATTATAAACTATATGGTTAAAATACGTTATCTTCAAGTGAACTAGTATTTAATTTTCCCGGTACGTCAACCGGTACTTTTTTTCATTTACCATAGCAACCTTTTGAGGCGCATTTAGCCATTGAGCAACTTTTTACTGAAAAAAAAATCAGAATTGTCTTCGATATTTTAAAACATACAAAATGAACGTAATATATAAAAGTGGTCAAGGCTTGTTAAAAGCGTTTTACCAGCAAAGTCCAGAAAATATGCAAATTCATATTAATATCATAAGGAAATTTCGATTGCATGTAGAAATAAACAAAAATTAGCAGGCTGTTAGCATGTCTGTTTTCGAGTGAAACTGCACAGAAACTGTCGACTACTTTTAATTGTCTTTAAAAGGATACCGAAAACATTCTTTAAAAGCTTGTCCATGGGACTCTTATAAACTCAGCTCTATGGAATTAGTATCAAGGACTGCTGAAATAAAACAACCACGATAAAAAGAATGTGAATTAATGGCCAGTCAAAAAAAACTTGAAAAAACACATCCAATATTTAAATGTGCATATATATTTAGTTCCTTATTCCTTATGCCTTTCTTCAAATAAAGAAAAAGGAGCTAGTTTTTTTTTCAAATACGAATTAGGAACAGAAGAAATTGCGCATATTTATGAGGAAGTTACAATTATTTGTCCTCAAACGGAATAAACAATAGCAAGGATACTTTAAAATGACTGCTTAAAGCTTCCGTGTCGAAACGTTTTCAACAAATCCAAGTCGAACAAGCAATAAGTAACCAGTTCCTTATTCCTTATTAAAGCCGGAAGAGGAACTGAAAACGTTACAGAAATCGATGAGGCAATTACAACTATTTCTGTTTAGTCGAGATAAAATCAATCGTCAAAATGAGGGCATTAAGTTTCTACGTCAAAACATTTTAAATAAAAAAAATCTGCAAGTTGAATAATGAACCAATTTGTATTATATATTATACTGTTACGGTCTAGTGCACACCTATCTGTAATTGTATAAATACAATACACTGATCTAAAATATACACAACACCATTCGTCATCATAAATGATGACTTTCTCAAGAGTGTATGTGTTATGGTCTAGTGCACACCTACTTATAAATATAGAAATACAACCTCTGACAACTGCCTCAGGGAATCGATTCTTTGGCGTGTCATTAGGGAGATCTGAATTCGAATCTCGCTCTGGGTTGTGTATTCTAACATTGCGTCTTTCTGTTACGGACTTTCTTGTTCGTAAGCATACTTAATTCAAATCAGAATAATGATTTGAAAAGTTTACGCAAGTCTGTGAGACAAAAACAACTATTTCTTTTTAAACTGGAGAAGACTAGCAAGAAACAATAGTCAAAAAGTCAAAAAGACTAAACAAAACTTTTGCGTCATATTTTTTTAAAACATCTACAAGTCGAATAAAGAATAAGGAACCAGTTATTTATTCCTTATTCGAATTCAAATAAAAAAGGAATAATTAGGCATACACCAGTATTTCTCATTTAACAAGATAAGAATAGCACAGAACAATCAAATATTTTAAGGCAGAAGCTTTGTGCAGTCATTTTTAAATTGTTCCTTACTGTGCTTATCTCGTTTCAAGAGAAAAGTTATTATTGTCTTTTTTATAAGCGTAACTTTTAGTCTTTTATAAATTAGGATTTGAATAAGGTGTAAGGAACTGTTGGCTTATAACTTATTCAACTTGTAGGTTATTTAATTGTTTGACGCAGAAGCTTTATACAGCCATTTTGGTGACGTTTTTTTTTTTAGCTCACCTGTCACGCAGTGACAGAGTGAGCTATTAGGATACCCTTGTGTCCGGCGTCCGTCGTCCGTCCGTCGTCCGTCGTCAACATTTTCTTTAAATGACATCTCCTCCTAAACCCCTGGCCCAATTTTAAAATAACTTCATACTAATGGTCCTTAGATGTCCCTTTACCAAGTTTGCTCAAATGGTTCCGGTCCAATGCACAATATGGCTGTGAGGCCCTAAAAGGTGTTTTTAAAATGGAAATTTCAAAAATCTTCTTGTCTGAAATAACAAGGCCCAGAGCTTTCATATTTGGTATGAAGCATCATCTAGGGGACCTCTGTCAAGTTTGCTCAAATCATGACTTCCGGGGTCAAACTGGTTCAGCCCCGGGGGTAAATAGATTTTACTTAGAATTTATATAGGAAAAACTTCAAAAATCTTCTTCTCCAGAACCACAAAGCCTGGCGCTTAGATATTTTGCATGTAGCATTAACTAGTAGACTTCTACCAAGTTTGCTCAAATCATGATCCCCGGGGTCAAGTTGATCCCGCCCGGGGGTCAGTTAATTTTATATAGAGTTTATATAGGAAAAACTTCAAAAATCTTCTTCTCCAGAACCACAAAGGCTAGAGCTTAGATATTTTGCATGTAGCATAACCAAGTAGACCTTAACCAAGTTTGCTCAAATCATGATCCCCGGGGTCAGATTGACCCCGCCCCGGGGGTCAATTGATTTTATATAGAGTTTATATAGGAAAAACTTCAAAAATCTTCTTCTCCAGAACCACAAAGCCTGGAGCTTAGATATTTTGCATGTAGCATTACCTAGTAGACTTCTACCAAGTTTGCTCAAATCATGATCCCCGGGGTCAAGTTGACCACGCCCGGGGGTCAATTGATTTTATATAGAGTTTATATAGGAAAAACTTCAAAAATCTTCTTCTCCAGAACCACAAAGCCTGGAGCTTAGATATTTTGCATGTAGCATTACCTAGTAGACCTTTACCAAGTTTGCTTAAATCATGATCCCCGGGGTCAAATTGACCCCGCCCCATAGTCAATTCATTTTATATATAGTTTATATAGGAAAAACTTCAAAAATCTTCTTCTCCAGAACTGCAGGCCTGGAGCTTAGATATTTTGCATGTAGCATTAACTAGTAGACTTCTACCAAGTTTGCTCAAATCATGATCCCCGGGGTCAAATTGACCCCGCCTGGGGGTCAGTTGATTTTATATAGAGTTTATATAGGAAAAACTTCAAAAAATCTTCTACTCCAGAACCAGAAAGCCTAGAGCTTAGAAATTTTGCATGTAGCATGACCTAGTAGACCTTAACCAAGTTTGCTCAAATCATGATCCCCGGGGTCAAATTGACCCCGCCCCATAGTCAATTCATTTTATATATAGTTTATATAGCCATCTGATCTTAGTCTGCAAAGTTTGCTTCGGTCTTCCCAACTGCTGAGTTCAGTACGTACAGTCCATGGTCTGTGGATCACCTATCTTGTGTGTCATAACGTGCTCTCAAATTCTGTACTGGTACAGAATTTACCAACACAGGTTAACTGCATACCATTATGTAACTTAAATACTGTCTCAAAATAGCATATACCCTAACACAAAAGTCACTTCTAGACTGTACATTTCTGAAGGAAACTACCTTCAGCCAAAATGAAAACATTACACCTGTTTCAGATATCCATATTTCAATTTGTACTTCATACAATAGTTTCATGTTAACTTACAAAGAAAAAAAAAATGTATCGAAAGTCTAATGACTTTGAAATGTTAACATTTTCCATGTATTTATCATCTAGACGAAATGAGGTAAACTGGAAATTATTAAAACAGTTCATGTAAAGTTAAAACTTCACCAATCAGCAAGTGTGGACACATGCCCTTCTTTCACCAATTCTCTCCTCATTATGTCTACAATATCGTTTCATGGTCTATCAGGTGAGCGATTCAGGGCCATCATGGCCCTCTTGTTAAATTTTTATCTCGTTTAAAAAGACCAAGTTGTTATTGCCTTATTCACAGACGTAAAGTTTTCAAATCTTTAACCTGATTTGTACAAGGAATAAGAAACTGGTTCCTTATTCCTTATTTGATTTTTTTTATTTTTTAAATATTTCAGGCAGAAGCTGTACGCTTTAATTTAATGAAGGTTTTTGCAATTGTTATCAAGTTCAAAGAGAAATACATGTGTAGTTGTTATTACCTCATTTCGTATAACTTCTTCTGTTCCTTTTTTCGAGTTAAATAAGAATAACAAACAGCTACCCTTTTCCTTATTCGACTTGTGGACGTTTTCAAATGTTTTGACGCAGAAACATTATGCCTTTATTTGATTACTGTTTCTTGTTATTCTTATCCAGTTTGATATAAAAAAAAAACAGTTGCAATTGCTTCATTTATTTTTGTAACTTCTGCTCTTTATTCGGATTTGGCTGAGGAATAAAGAACCGGTAGCTTATTTCTTACTCTATCTTGGAATTTTTTGTTTTTAAATGTTTTGACGCAAAAGCTATACGCCGTCATTTTGATGATTGTTTCATACTATTCATATCCTGTTTAAACAGAATAGTTGTTACTGTCAAACTGATTTGTGTGGCTTCTTCAATTTCTTATCAAGATTTTAATACGAATAAGACACTGATTCCTTATTCTTCATTCGACTTGTGGATGTTTTCAAATGTTTTGATGCAGATTCTTTTTGTAGTCATTTAAATGATTGTTTCATTTCACATGTTTTATTCTTATGCAGTGACTTTGATGATTGTTCGTTCCAATTCTAATGAAGTTTAAAGATAAATAATTTTAATTATCGAATTTCCTTTCGTAACTATTATCCCTTATTCAGATTTAAATAAGGAATAATGAACTGTTTCCCTGTCCAATATTTCTCTTATAATCTGCGACTCTGATACGTTGGTGATTATTCTGATGAATTCTTTTTAATGTGTTTTTTTTTTACTGATCAAGCATGATTTTGTTTTCTGAAAGATCCCAAGCGACTACAAGTGAACATTGTGGCGTTTGAAGTGCATACTATTATGTAAATCTGCATAGATTTTAAGATATTCGTCGGCTCAGTTGTTCCTTATCTGGATATGAATAGGGAATAAGGAACTGGTTCCTTATTCCTTATTCGACTTGTAGAGTTTTTCAAAATGTTTCGACACAGATACTTAATGCTGTGATTTTGATGCTTGTTCCTTGTAATTTTAACGCAGTTTTATAATACATAATTGTAATTGCCGCATTTCTTTCGTATTTTATTATTTTCTTCTGTTTCTTATTCTGATTTGAATAAAGAATAAGGAAATAGTTCCCTATTCCTTACCGTTTTTTTTTGTTTTTTTTTTTTTTTTTGTTTTTTTGTTTTGTTTTTTTTCTCAAGTACTCTCCTACGCCGACGCATTGAAGATAATACTAGTGATTGATTATTCATTAGCAAATGCCTTTTTTATAACTACAAGTTTCTAAAAACGCTTTTACATGTTTTATTTCCAGTTTTCTTTTGCCAGTGGTTTTATCTATGACTGAACAGTTTAAATAGATTTTTCTAAAAGATCCGCCGAGACTGCTTAGAATGAACAATTTGGTGAATTTTTAAGTATATTCTAATGTAGTTATGCATAGATACCACGAAACTGACTCATTTTCCATGCGTATGTCTTCTGTTCCTTATAGGGATTTGGATAAGAAATAAGGAACTAGTTTTCAATTCCTTGTGCGAAAAAGGAATAAGGAACTAACTTTAAACACATCAGATAAAAACAATCTTTATTATCAGTTTCAAGTTTCCAATATCGCGTTGTGTTATTTCTTTTGTTCTAGGAAGTAGTTGTATAAAATCCGCTGTATACAAAATAGACACAAACCAGATACACTGGCGTTTCTTTCCTTTTCCCTTAATGTTCTGTTCTTTTAGCTTTCCTGGGTACATTTAATTAAAAAAGCAAATAAATTGGATTCCTAAAGAAATTGTAATTATGAGCCATTTAAAGAAAACACCAGTCAAAAGGAGCTCATATCTTTTCTATTTTTTTTTCTGGGGAGGGCGGGATGGGGGATTGTTTATAAAGTACCCTATGGCTTGTATTGAAATTGAATTAAAGATACAGTTCGTCTAAATGTGACTGATTTCTTTCAAGAGAAGCAATCATAAACATTCTCTGCGTAAACATAAAAAGATTAGTGGTGCATGGATTACTTTTTTATTTTCATTTTTTCTCACATAAACAGGTAATTGTACATTTTAATTTGACATATACCTAACTATTCTTAGACTACTTGATGACTGAAAATTTTTGATTGCCAAACTTTTCTTTAAGTTTTGATTTATTGTCTAGATACAAAAAAGCGTTTCTGCTGATCAAAGATTTTTCTTAAATGATCTATCCTGATGAAACGTAGGAATGACTCGCGCATCTGATGAAAGATGATACACCCCTGTTGAAGATTGATAAAAAGAAACTTCAAAATGATGGCATACCACCGTATAATGTAACAGACTCAAAGTGTGGTAGATCTGGAAATTTAAATTTATCCTGTCAAAATTTACAAAAATTAATGACCAATGGTGTTACTTTCAGTGTTGCGATGTCATTTAAAAAAAGTACAATTGGTAGAGTAAAGCAAACACAATTTTATTTTAAAGATGCAGAGAGCAAATAGCAAACAAGTCGAGGTTAGTAAAGCAAAACAAGGATAACCGCTTACCTACAGAGTGAAGGCAAGGATAACCGCTTACCGGCAGAGTGAAGGCAAGGATAACCGCTTACCTGCAAAGTGAAGGCAAGGATAACCGCTTACCTGCAGAGTGAAGGCAAGGATAACCGCTTACCGGCAGAGTGAAGGCAAGGATAACCGCTTACCTGCAGAGTGAAGGCAAGGATAACCGCTTACCTGCAGAGTGAAGGCAAGGATAACCGCTTACCTGCAGAGTGAAGGCAAGGATAACCGCTTACATGCAGAGTGAAGGCAAGGATAACCGCTTACCTGCAGAGTGATGGCACAGCTTTTCTATTTTACTGTCAAAAAAGTTCCAATTTCCAGTTTGATTGCATTTGTCAATTACTGTTGTCTTTTTAAAACAGGAGGTTCTTGTAATGTCTAAACTTGTTGGAGCAGCAAAAGAAATAGGACAACGCTCAAGTAGATGTTTTTCTAAAGAAACCGCCGTTAAATTAGCACTCATTAAATGTGCGCCACACTTCTTTACATGCACCATCTCCTTCCAAATAGATGGTTTTATTTCACCATAGCAGAGTCCGCAAAACCTATTCTTGTAAATGATGGTTCCGTCTTCAGAAGAAACAAAAAGAATTTCTTCTAGTACCGTTGGGGTCAAAGTTTCACATTTTTCTTTGATTCTCAAATTTTCATATGAGCTCGGGCAGCGAGTTCGAACAAAAAATCTTTCGACATCGTTGTTAGTTGTAAAACCAGGTGGTAAGTAGAGGGCAGGCAAACATTCTTGCATGACTACCTCGCCGACACTATTTATGTTTTCCATGTCACTGCAACACGTGTCTCTTTCTCGACAAAAATTCTCACATTCACAGGGTTTACAACACGAGCGAGCGTTCGAATCAGTAACAGTTCTATTCCCCGCGCACTTCTGCTCGAATCCACATACCTCATTTTCTATTGTAACAGCACAAGTATATAGTAATTTATTCAGTACCAACCCTACTACAGTCCATTTTAGAAACAACATGTTTGACAAGAGACGTTTTTTTAACTAACGCACAGGTACAGAAATCAATTTATATACATTTCGCGCTAAGAATAGGCGTGTCGGCGGAGAACAGGCATGTCTTTCCGTTATTTCAGTAAATTCTTCAGTAGTGGTTTTTCAAAGTGCTTAGAGATATTTGAAGACTCTAGTATACAAATATATGAGCACACGGTTGTAAGATTATTAACACCAAAGACAGTAACTTTAAACTGATATAATGTAACTGATTGAAATTATATGGTAGCCATCTAATATATCTGCATTTCAAACTAACATAGCACTTCTCAAACATCTCAAAGGTGAGACTTGGTCATGGAAGCAAAGGTGAATAAGCTTATAGAACGAGCCTGTTAATTCGGCCGAATGTCGGTTTAACCCTGAACCTGCTGAATTTTTATAATAAATTTGCCCAGCTTTAAATTTGGAACAGTCCATTCAAAGTTTAAGGGATTTCAATATCAAAATACAAAAAATGAGCTACCAACAGTATAGAGCCTGGTCAGACTGCACGGATGTGCAGGCTGGCCTGGCTCTATACTGGTGGCAAAGGCAAAGGCAAAGACTATTTAATGTCTACATTTTAATTTTTATCGTTTCTTTTGCATCGTCAAATAGGATCAATTTGTACTGCATTTATTATTAGTATTTTATAGTGTCTTCATTAATCTTTATTTGTATTAAATGAATTTGTATACATACATTTTTATATTTTTATTTATTTTTGATACTGTCCATTTGAAATGCATATGTAATACAAAATTGTATTCTATTTGTATTTTATACTGATTAGTTTGTACTGTATTAAAAGGATCATGTTAAATATAAAACAAATGGTGAAATGTACGACCACTTTTAAGAAATAGCATCTCTGGGCATACCATTTTTCACTTTGTTTTTCAATAAAAAAAGCATCTATCTGAGTTTATTTATCGTCGGTACTGGTTGCCAATACGACATCCCCCCTCCCCCAAGAATAGTTATTTTATGTTGCTGCTAATAGTGCAAGATACAGAAAGCACCCCATTCAAGGGTCACCCCTGGTTCGTTTCAATGCTCAGTGAATAGCACTGATACATTGGACCTCGGTTTAACGTTTCATCAAAAATCATACAAAGCAAATATATAATAATATTAACCGAACCATTGTAGGGTCACGTGATACAAATTGACGTTGTCCAATGGGCGTTGAAATAAGCTAAAGTATAATATTATTAATTCCTGGGCTCATTTATATCCTTTCTGTTTTTTTTTGTTTTTTTTGAAAAGTTGAGTTTATTACTTACTGGCAAGTTATGCGCTTTATTTTTATTTTCCATAATGACTTCTGGGATTTTATTTTTTTTTTTTTGTTACGAAAACTTTCGTTGGCGTAGGGGAAACAAGATGACAGTCTCAATGTGTGCCGACTTCTTAAAACTTAGAGAGAGAGAAACCATCGGCATCAGTTCTGGAGCTAGATTTTCCTAAATTACATGCTTAATAAAAATCGTTGACGTCTTGAAATTGTTAACTGCCTTACGTCAACGACCGTCTTCACAGAATCAACGATAAAAAGAACACAGAATGCCATTATACAATACATATGGTGTTTCACGTATGAAATACAAATGAATTTATGTTTGAATAGCTATACATCAATTATCATAATATTAATGTGATCTGTACAATGAAAATAATAAAGCATTTTATTTGTTTATTATTTTACAATACAAACAGATAATTATGGAATACAAGCATAGTAGTAATGTAAAATGGGGGTATCAGCACACCCAAAAAAAAAAAATAAACTTGGGGTAACTCCAATCCTGTATATATATATATTCTTTAAAGCCAACAATCGGCGTTAAAGAAACCAACTTTTAAAAGAAAAAGAAATCGGAGACGCGTGATTTTCTGTTGACTCGATCAATATACCTCATTTTTTAAAGAGGTCAAAAGATAAAATAAACTCATTTAAAATATTCAGATATATTATAAATGAGTTTACAAATATATTGCTTGGAAGAGAGAAAATACACTAATAATGTAAATCCTCGATATAATACAAGAAGAAACGGAACATTAATGATAAAAGCTACTTGTGCTTCATGCGGAAAAATGAAATCGAAGTTTGTTAAACAAGGAGGCGCGTTAGATATTCATAAAGCTATGTTACCTTTGTTACCTAAAAAAGGTTTAACTCTTCCTGGATATAATTATTGTGGTCCAGGTAACCCACTTAACAACGGACAGCCTATTAACCAATTAGGCGAACTATGTATGAACCACGACTTTTGCTATGATAGCGGCCTAAGTAAAAGGGAATGTGATAAGAAAATGTTCTCTGATTTAAAGAATACTAAATCAAAATCTGTGGGTGAAAAAATAGCAAAGAATTTAGTAGTTAAGCCAGCTATGAATATGAAATATAAACTTGGTTTGGGACAAAAACGAAAGCCAAAAAAAAACGAAAAAAGGGATAAAAAAGGCCCCCGAAATCTCACCTAAAGGGTTTGACAGTGGAGCTGAAATAACATGGAACGATAAATTAGCAAATGAATTACATAGGCCGATCAAACGAAAATTTTCGAAGCGTAAAGATGTAGTAAATGATGTTGATGATACTTGGTCTGCTGATTTAGTTGATATGCAAGCTTTTTCTAAAGATAATAAAGGTACAAAATACTTATTAACTGTTATTGATGTGTTTAGCAAATATGCTTGGGCTGTTCCGTTAAAAAAACAACAACTGGAGAATCTGTAACTGAGGCTTTTAATAGAATAGTTTCTGAAGGTAGGTCTAGTTACCATTTGAGCAACACTTTATTTGCACTGTTATGGATCAACAGCAATTATAATTCTATAACTGAATCTCTCTATACGTTTATTATTTTTCATTTTAAACACAACCGCT
The DNA here is from genome assembly GCA_012932295.1 of Cyclina sinensis. Lineage (NCBI taxonomy): Eukaryota > Metazoa > Mollusca > Bivalvia > Venerida > Veneridae > Cyclina > Cyclina sinensis. The sequence continues at coordinate 23,989,815 of JAAONU010000004.1, forward strand.
TCTGTAATGCATTCGTCTTAATTAACTTAGCTCCAATCGTTTTAATCAGTCATTACAAAGTGTAACGCGTCAACATGACAATATACAAGCGCCGTTTGTGACCGTATAAAGGCCGTAGATAGGGTTGTATAGAGTCGTAGAATAGTTAAGCCCCTACTTTCCCGACAGGAAACAAAGAACCCAACATGAAAATAACGAAAAGACATATGCATTAAACATATAATCTTCATAAGTAGTGCAACCCTTTCTGAAACTTTCATAAAAGTGTTGTAAATGAATGTTAACTTCTATTATTACAAGAACACTTATACTACAGTCTTGGACTGCAGCACACTATAAATATCTTAAATGAAAATTAAAGACTCGTTCTGTAGAAAGACAAAGATCTATTAAATAAATATTTTTATTCTAAATTATTTCCTAAACATTTAATTCACTACAATAGTTAGGGCCTCTCGAAGCAAAACTGCGTCCTCTTTGAATGCTTTTATCTGTCTAGAGAATACGCCATTAAATTTACACACAGGCTTTTAAAAAAGGCTGTGCATGAACTGTCCCTTTTTCGTTGTTCGACAAAAAAAAATAAATAACAAAAGTTGTGTATTTGTAGATCGGAGTTCTTCGGTGTTTCCTCCCAACTGGCGTTACTTAAACTAGAAAACAGTAATAATTCCGCAAAGAGCTGTAGCAGATAATAAACTAGAACTAACGCTGAATGCGATTCATATCCCCACCAATGTCATTGATAGAAGGTGACTTGGATATTTGAATATATGGAAAAGGAAATAACTTTTGTGGCATAAAATAGTTGTGTTTGATTGGAAAAAAGACAACACTTCACAGGTAATAGTAATGACTAAATTTTGAATCATCAAATCAGGAATAACCTTTGATTTTGCAAATTTACAAAAACAAAGAAATTATAAGCTAAAATAAAGAGTATCATGTATTCAGCCAAGTAAGAAAAAAGTCCTCATTTGAATTTGATTGTCTAATATTTGACTTTCAAGTGTGACCTTGACCATGAGCTAGTACAAGGGCAACACATGTTCAACACCAGTTCTGCATATCCTCTTTATCTGGGAAACATTTGAGCTAAGTTTGAATAAATTTATTCAAGAGGTATAGGATTTAAAGAGCGGACACTTTCCACTTGACTTTGAGCTGACACAACGGCAATATGGGTTATGCACATTGCCTTATTAAGATGAACATTCGGGCGAAGTTAGAAGAAAATCCTAATCTTATAATTCATTGTCTAATATTTGATCTTTAAGTGTGACCTTGACCTTGAGCTAGTACAAGGTCAGCATGGGTTTTACACATCGCTGTCATGAGGTGAACATTTGAGCCAAGTTTGAAGAAAATCCTTCAAAGGGCATAAAATTTACAGAGCGGACACGAAAATTGTCTGACCTTCCAATGTGACCTTGACGTTGACCTGATACAAGGGCATCATGGGTCCTGCATATTGCTTGTTGAGTTGAATATTTGAGTCAAGAAAGAACAAAATCCTTCAAGGGGTAAAAAATTTACAGAGCAAACAAGACACACTGTCTTTTTTAAATTTTTTAGATATTTGACCTTCCGGTGTGACCTTCACCTTGAGCTGACACAAGGGCAATATAGATTATGCACATTGCCTTGCTGAGATGAACATTTGAGCAAAGTAAGAGGAAAATCCTTGTCATATAATTCATTGTTAAACATTTGACCTTCAAGTGTGACCTTGACCTTGAGCTGGTACAAGGTCAACATGGATTCTGCACATTGCTATCATAAGTGAACACTTGAGCTAAGTTTAGAGAAAATCATTTAAATGGTATAAAATTTACAGAGCAGACACGAAAATTGCCTGACTTTCTAATGTGTCCTTGACGTTGACCTGATACAAGAGCAAAATAAGTTCCGCATATTGCATTGTTGAGTTGAATATTTGAGTCAAGTAAGAACAAAATCCTTCAAGGGGTAAAAATTTTCAGAACAAACAAGACACATTGTCTTTTTTAAATTATTAGATATTTGACCTTCCGGTGTGACCTTCACCTTGAGCTGACACAAGGGCAATATAGGTAATGCACATTGTCTTGTTGAGATGAATATTTTAGCAAAGTTAGAAGAAAATCCTTTTCTTATAATTCATTGTTGAAAATTTGACCTTCAAGTGTGACCTTGACCTTGAGCTGGTACAAGGTCAACATGGACTTTGTACATTGCTATCATGAGGTGAACATTTGAGCTAAGTTTGGAAAATATCCTTTAAAGGGTATAAGAGCGGACACGAAAATTGTCTGACCTTCTAATGTGACCTTGACCTTGACCTGACACAAGGGCAACATGAGTTCTGCACATTGCCTTGTTGAGTTAAATATTTGAGCCAAGTAAGAACAAAATCCTTCAATGTGTAAAAATTTTCAGAGGAAACAAGACACATTGTCTTTTTTTAGTTGTCAGATATTTGACCTTCCGGTGTGACCTTCACCTTGAGCTGACACAAGGGCAATATGGGTTATGCACATTGTCTTTTTGAGATAAACATTTTAGCAAAGTTAGAAGAAAATCCTTGTCTTATAATTCATTGTTAAAAATTTGACCTTCAAGTGTGACCTTGACCTTGAGCTGGTACAAGGTCAACATAGATTCTGCATATTGCTATCATGAGGTGAACATTTCTGCTTATTTTGAAGAAAATCCTTCAAGGGGTATAGGATTTACAGAGCGGACACGAAAATTATCTGACCTTCCAGTGTGACCTTGACATAGACCTGACACAAGGGCAACATGTGTTCTGCACATTCCCATGTTGAGGTTAACATCAAAGCCAATTTTGAAGAAAATCCTTCCATTAATTCTTCCTGATTTATTGAGTGGACAAGGTGGAATCGGACCGACTGACGGACCGACCGACGCGACAAAGCGATTCCAGTATACCCCCCCCCCCCCCCCACCCCACCCCACATTCGTGGTGAGGGTATAATAACATAGCCTGTTTCTCGACCTCCCTGAGGACAGTGAAAGACTGTCCTACTAATTGGCTATATCATAGTTTCAATTAAAAAGATTCCGAACATAGGGTTAATCGTAGGTCAGAAGTGACAGTTGTATTTATGATAAATAGAAACCTTTAATTAACTTATTATATGGATAACCGCTAGTTTATTTCTCGGGAAGAAAAAAGCATTATCTTGGTTGTGGTTCCTAAAAAGACCATTTTATTGCAAACTATTTTGCGTGTGTTCTCGAAAAATTCTTATTAATTATTATTACGAGAAGTGTTCACATATGAATGCATCTAAGCACGTAAAATTTGATTCTTCATAGGTTTCACTGAATTTTTTTATTTTGTTCCCTCAAAGTATTCACCGCCAACAGATATACAAAGTTTCATTCTCCGGATCCAATGTTTGAAGGCATTTTCATAGTCTTTTTATGTATACTATAAAGACACTAGAAAATTGCAGAACCGCGGTGTTTGCGCTGAACAAATTTTCGACCTGAAAGGTATTTTTTTAGCTTTGGAAACAAAGAGATGTCACAAGGGACAAAGTCAGCTGAATACGGAGGATGGGGGAGCCCAACGACCTTTATTTCTGCTTCAGAATGTCTTGCTCTATAGACGCCTTGTGCGATGACGCATTGTCACACGGCAATCCGACTTTGACCAAACCTGTTGCGGGTCTTCGTTTTCGAAAGCATTTGTTAAGTTTTCGAAGAACTTTTGGCTTGTAAAATTTCGCAGTAACAGATTTGCCTGCAGGAACAGCAACCTGAATGGCGGAACCATGAGTTGTAAAGAAAATGGAATACATTACCTTCTTTATACTGATGGTCCTTTTTGCAACGCATGGTCTTTTGCCAGACTTTGTATCCCAAATCTTGTTTTAATGTTTTCGTTTTGTCTCATAAAAATATACCCATGTTTCGTCACCAGTGACGACATTTGCAAAAGACCGTGCATTGTAATTTGAATACAGTTTAAGCAACAACTTAGCACTTTTTCTGTTCATCTGTCAGGAAATAGAGAATCCATTTAGCACAGATCTTTTTCATTTTAAAATCACATTTGAGAATGGTATGAGCTGCTCCTAATGAGATGCCAACGATACTAGCTATTTGCCTAGTGGTGTATTTTGCATCGGTATTAACTATTTCTTTCACTTTAGCAACCATCTTGACAGACGTTGCTGTTTTAGGCCGACGGGCATGGGGTGCATCTTCAGTCGAAATTACCCCACATTTTAATTCATTAAACCAACGAATAACTGATGAAAAAGACATTTCAGTTTGTCCATAAACAGAACAGATTTCATCAAAAATGTCTTTTCACCCCATGCCAAGGAGACAACGATTCTTAATATAAGACCGTATTTCATTGGCATACTCTGATCTTCTACCAACCATTTTTGTATTAGAGTTATACGAGTAGACAAAGTATAGCGAGCTATAAACACACCTAAAGTGAATGGATTTTAATGAATGTGATATCAATGTAAAGCTAACATGTATATCTACCCAATTACCTTCATTTCCTCGTGTTTTTCGCAATGTTGAACAATATAACGCTCTAGATGCATTGATATTTGAACACTTCTCGTATATAAAATATTGTAGTGTTTTTAGAAAAGTTTAATAGCTTTTACCTATGCCAGTCTAATTAAAATAAATTAACCCCTGGTGTGGGGTCAATTTTGATTTTTAGCCTCGGTGACCTTGAACCTAGTGACCTAAAGTGCAACTCAAGGGCAGATGTCCATGGTGCATACATACAAAATATCTAAGATGAACACTCAGCCAGTGTTTTGTAACATAATCAAAGTTGTGAAATCACTATCATGCAAACATGGCAAAATATGCATCTTTTGACTCCCATACCTCTAGAGCCCAGTGATGGGATCAGGTTGGTTTAGGAAAAAAGGGGATCTATTGTTTATAAATGTTTTGTGATAGTTTTTTTATTGAAATTGAATCCGATTGGAGTATTACACTATGATGTAAGGTGAAAAAAAAATTTTTTAACCTCTGTGACCTTGACATGGACCCCATTTGCGTCAAACCCCACCCAAAAGTAGAGGTCTATGATACTTTACTTCGTACTAAATTTCTAAGATATCGGTCAATAAATGAAAGCTCTACGAGGAAAAAAGAAAAATCTATTTTTAGCCTCGGTGACCTCGATGACCTTTACCACAGTTAATGGTAGAGGTGCGTGAAAGGTGACTACATACAAAATATATAAATATCAGTCAATAAATAAAGGCTCTATGACAAAAAGTAGAAAATCTTTTTTTAGAATCAGTGACCTTGACATTGACCCACGATCTCAAACTCTACCCAATTTCCACCGGAGGGTAGAGGTCCTTGCAAGGACTTAAAATATCTAAGTTACTGGTCGATAAAATTTATGAAGACTTTATGGAGAAAAGTACAAAAATCTATTTTAGCATCGGTTACCTTAACCTCATAGTAAGTATATGTCCAAGGACCCCATTGGAAATAAGCCTTCGGGCTTTCATGGGCAATCCGAGGTTATTTCACACTACTATATACATGCTTTTGCATACATAATTACATATTAAATACTTCTTATCTAGTCAAACGCAAATTAAGTATACAAGTTAGCCTTGTTTCAGCACTAAAATTGGTGTCTTTCAAATAAGCTTACTGTGATACAGCTATTTATGACAAACTACAAAATACTTTTTTAACAAATTATTTATCTACTTTTTATATCGATGTTGTGTAAGTGTATTTATTGTGTATATGTATATGTCTGTTTTAACCTAAATAAATTTCAATCAATCAATCGTCCTCAAAGAATAGCAGGGATTCATGTATATGTGCCTATAAGCTGAATATCTAAGATATTATCTTATATCTATAATGAAAAGTCGAAAAGTTTATTTGTAGCCTTGGTGACCCCAGGGGCAGGGCAAATTTTGACATCAGGGTCAAGATTTGAACAAATTAGTTACAGGTCTTCTAGGTCATGTTAAACAACAAATTTCTCAACACTAGAAATTTTGTTTTCTGACAATAAGATTTTTAAAGTTTTATTTTCCTACGCGTCTTTACAAAAATCAAGTGACTCAGTGTTGACCCCAGGAGCACAATTTTATTAGTCTTTGTAGACGACCACTAGATGCTGATTCCTTATGACATTCCTTATTATCCTAGTTTACTGACAAGTAAATCAACATCGTTGTTTTCTTTTAATATCTAGGATATGAAAGAATAATGAGTTGACGTGGGGTAGTGACAGTTAATAACTCATCAGCAATGGGGAAAAGAATTAGAAGCTAATTGAAAAAAAAAACTCAATTACATTTGTTAATGAATGTCGAGGAATCTTTAATAATTGTAAATTAAACTCAATTACATTTGTTAATGAATGTCGAGGAATCTTTAGTAATCGTGAATTAAACTGACAAAGGAACTCATTTTCTTCTTATATTTTTACTGGATTAAAGAACAGATAAGATAATCTATAAATATATATATCATTATGTGTTGCTTTCAGAAGTTTTGGGTAAAGGTATTCTCGCGGTCACGGTATGCTATTTTTGTAACTTTTAGACAGGCTTACACTGGTAGCAAACATAATTAATTTAAGCTCACTTCAGTAATACAGTTTTATCTTTGCAGCCTTCAGTAACCAATCACAGCCGGCCGACAACCAATTACAGTCGGCTGACAACCAATCACAGCCGACCGAGTAATAATACATCGTCTTTGTCTTCTTTCCTCTAATTGTATTTTATGATAATTTGTTTTAGTTTTGTAGCGCTAACAACATTTCTAATGAGAATCAAGTTTATGAAATGGGCTAGTCAATATCAAGATTATTTTCGCCTTTAATCATTCCAATAAATACTCAGTATCAGAACAAACGGGTACTTAACCCTTACCATGCTAAATATCTAAAATGAACTTGTCCATCTTTCAATTTGGACAGGTCCATTAACTGTTCATGGAAATGCTGATTGCAAATTTACTGACTGAATGGCGAATAGTGCAGACCATGATCAGACTGCACGGACGTGCATGCTGATCTTGCTCTGCAGTAGTCGCAAAGGCAGTGCCAACTGGTTTTAGCAGAGTAAGGGCTAATAACTCGATAGCGACGGTAAGATCAAACGCGTTTTTATTTCTCGATTGTTAACACGTTTGCTCATTTTTTTATCAGTTACAGTGTTTTTGAATTATTATACCTATATGCCGTATTCGTATAAACTCGAGCATATATATTTAAACTTATAAGGCCCAGTTTCATTGACAAAAGTATAAAAAAAAATAACAGGATTAGCATATTAGCAAAGAATTAGCATATTAGCACAGGGATAGCATATTAGCACAGGATTATCATATTAGCACAGGATTAGCATATGTTACAATTACGCTTCTTACGAACATATCCATTATACAAACAGCTAAATACAACCCCTTATTTGAAAATTGCTCTAAACGCAAACGTCACACTGACTTGATAATACTGAAAGCTACGATAGAAACCTATAACTGATAGTTCTGTATAGACTTTAAGGTTTCTATTATGGAATATAGTTTTTTTTTCATTCAAATATACTGTTTCTAACATACAGTAAATCGTCGTCGGAACAGCAGCAAATACTTTGAGTGTCGAAAAATTCGCGCCATTGTGGTTTTCAAATCGCTACCGAAGGACTATGCTCTGAACAGATTTCTGTACAGTGTAGGAAAGAGATGAAAAAACTGAAGCACGAAAAAAAAAGATTAGTTAAAATGGTTTCTTTAAATCTTTACAGAACTACTTGTTTTTTATTTTTAAAAAATGACTTACTTGCAGATTAATATTTTATTAAAACAATTTTCTAAATTCATTATTTTAATAACTAATAACCAAAATAATAAACGGCGAAAATTGATGCTTACTATCGTCTCGCTGAATGGGATCAAACCAAGTTAGGTTTTTTGTTGTTGTTGTTTTTTTGTTGTTTTTTTTAATTTTTCAATGATGTAGGCTCTTTATTTTCCTTAAATTTTTCGACAACAGTAAAACAGATGTCAAAATAACTACTCGTATTACTAAACAATATATAACAAAAACTTTTATCAGTCACAAATAAAAAGGCACATTTTTTGCAAGTTTGCAAATTATTATTAAGAGGTAGATTTAGTCCCTGAACATTTACAAATATATTATTTTATATTGTTTTACCCCTGCCTTAACTCTTTCTTTGAAATCAACCTGACAATCAATATTTCTACTATTTAGGACTGATAGTCAGTTTCAATGATAAGCCTCCAGCCTTAGTAATATCTATAGCCTTCACAAACCATGCTATTTTCTACAATGTAGTCGTTTGAAATTAATGACCGTCTTTTAAACAAAGTTTTTTCTTTCTTTTGAATGCAGACATTCTTGAAAACAAAAATATATTAAATCAATTTTTGTATGAAAGAATCTTGAGAAAAATATTTTCATCGAAACTCCATCTTATAAATGTGATGTCTTGTTGAGGAAAGGGTTAAATCAATAATAGAAGCGCCGATATAAAGATATTCAAATACAGAACATGGCATTCGTTTTCAATCCTAGACGCAATGCATTCAGTACTTAGCACTATAAAAACTGAAATTTACAATAATAAGTTTCAATCAAATGCACAGATGCAATCATTGAGAAGGGCATGACACAGCTAAAATGACAAGATTCATTAACGTATTCAGTTTGAAATTTTAAAAAAAACGACCTCAGTTCGTATCAATAAATTAACAATGATACTTGGTTCCTTTTCTAGGTAGTCATTATAAAGATTACCCCTGTAAAAATGCTAGTATACAATAATATCCTAGTTATTTATAAACTATCAAAAGCGCTTCAGAAATCGATATGTTCCATCATTTGTCAAATAAATGATCAATCAGACATTTACTTGTTATACTCTTTTGATAAAAGAGAACACTAACAAATGAACATGCTTCCGGTGAGATAGCAAGAATGTGTCTCATATCTGAAGATATTTTGCTTCCTGTCGGCCCATTATCAGGGGGATAACGTCATGTCTCATTTTGATATATAAAGATCTCACAGATGATTTAAATATCATTTATATTATTTGCCTTGTTGAAATGTGTAGGTTTATACAATCAGCATATATCATTTATATTTGATTTATGTCAGAATTATTAACGCAAGGTAGTATGAAATCAAGTTGAATTTTAACTCCAGATCTGAACATTTGTTTGACACAATGACAAGAAAAGGTCTTTATTCAAAAAGAATGTTTGCAGTTAGATCTAAACAGAACTATCAAATAATAAATAAATACAAAAGTAAAGCAAATATTAACAATATATTAATACGCTTCGTCCTTCAATTCAAAAGAGTAGGTGATAATTTTGTTAACTGAACAGTTAAAGTTGAAATTTTATAATTTGTTACAGTGCCCCCGAGTTTAAAACGTTATCTAGACAAATAAAGATTCTTTTTTTTTTGTCCTATCATCTTAGCAGACACGCCGATTAGCCATCCACAGGTATGTACAACCGGCTTTCATTTGATAAACTGTAACAAAACTTCTGTAAAGACGTATGCTAGGAACTATATGAATGTTGGCACAATAGTCAATAATCAGACACGCAGATATCAGAGAAATTTCAATACACAAGGGAGTACGTAAAAGAAACAAAGTACAATTATAACTTTGATTTTCTGTATGAATATTACATTGAGATATTTTATCATCACGCTACTCTAACGAGGTCATGACATCCGTATGGTAGATTCTTACTATCGTCTCGCTGAATGGGATCAAAACAAGTTTTAATTTATTGGCATATTAGCAAAGAAATGTCTATCGTTAATAAAATTTTTGCAAGGACCATTATCCATTAGCATCCCCTTTTAAATTACAGTAATTTGCCGCTTCATTAACATAAAGTCACAAAACATTATGTTTTCTACAGGCATTTAGGTCCCTCAAATGTTTACTTGGTTAATAAAAGTGAAATGCGGTGACTAATCAGGAAGGATTAGCTTTGAGCTGCTCAAAAGACAATAAGCAGTGAATTTAGTGAATTTATAAAAAAAAAAAATGGAGACATGGCATGCCAAGTTGTATTCTAAGAAATCACGTTCTTAACATGATAAGACAATGCGAAAGACAATTTATTGGATCAATCTCCATACAATAAAATTAAAATGTAAAAAAGAACATATGTTCAAAATTGTTTGATTGTTTGCTCAAAGAATTATAGAATTGGTACGGTTTTGATATTATCCATAGTTACATGAATAAGACTTTTCAAAAAAGTAGACGTCGACCTCTTTTTTATTCCCCCCCCCCCCCCCCCCCCTCGCGCACCCTCCCAGTATAAAGCTTATTTTGATCGCCGACAGTCTTTAGTACCGCAAATCAAACTCAAGCCTCGAGAGACACTCCCGTACGGTGTCACAGATGTAACATTCACTGCTCTTTATTTTAAGTGCACTTCTCTTTTTTTTATGCCGTTCCCACTGCGTACTATCTCGAGGGAGGTTGTCGTGAGAACAAGTTACTAAATCGTGGGAACGACATGAAAAAGAGTAGTGCAACAAAAATGAATAGTGTTAAAAATATTAATAGTGCAATACAAAAAGAGTAATGCATGCTAGCTATATCGAGGGAGCGACTTATCAACTCATGGGAACGAGTTAGCTATATGTCGTGGGAATGAGATGGCAAGAAACTAATTGATAAGTCTAAAAAGTCTAATCTGGACGCTATAACGAGCCTCCTTCTACCAAACAGTGAAACCATCTTGTACAGCCTAGCACCAAGAAGAACAATGTAAATGCCAATGAATGAATTTCTTTACACCATAGTTTCTTTGTATACTCCCTTCAAATGATTTACACTTTGAGTCACATGTTTTGTTCAGCCATCTATACTATGACCCACACTAACTTTAAGCTGAATGGTGACATTTGAAACTTCCGGTACACTGATTAAGAATCACCAGTTCTGATTTGACCTTGAAACTGCGATCTTTCTTTCCAGAGTGTATCGCAAACATTATTTTTTTTTTTTTTCTGCAGAGTTTCGGCTGAATGAACCTACATGTGAGTTTACGCGTGCAACAAATTATTAAAGCTCAAATATTCCTGGCAGGATAATTTTAATATTAATGTTTTTTTATAATCTAATGTAGAGTTCAGTGATCAACGATTGCTATAAAAAGATGTTTTCCAAGAAGTATGACATCACAGTAATTGTTTAATGAAGAATTCGGTAATTGCTTTGTTGTGATGAAATCTACAGTTTTCGGAAAGTGGTCGGGGAAGATGGGGAGGGGTCGTAGAATAAAGTGTGGTAAATTTGAAATTATGGCCTCAAAGTGAATTGAACGTATTAAACTATCTCTTACTATCAAAATCATATCGGACGGACAGTTTACTTAACCAACGTTCCTGGAGAGCACCAGTTTTAGATTCCCATAAATGAGAACTGCCAACTTTCTCAAATGCTCACACCTACAAAAGCTGACAATTAGGTAAGATTTTTGTTTTTATTTTCTGGCAAATGCATATATATATATGTAAATGTATATGGTCATGTAATACCTATACTTCTTTCCTGCTTGCAATATAAAATTTACTTTTTTGTTTGAAATAATATTTATACCCTCTGCTCCTAGCACCTTCAAATCAACTGTTTGTGCTGTCAGAGAATAATTCACCATAAATCCCTCAGCTTTTGAAAAAAGTTCAATTGAAAGTTATCAACAATATTTATTTTCTTCTGTGCACCGAGTTTCATAATTGTAATGAATAATAGAAACAACTATAGAATTGAACAAGTGAATTCGAAAATCAAGCTATGATATCATTTTTCTACATTTCAGCTCAGCTTACCATGAAATTGTCATGATGAGCTTTAAGGATCGTCGAATATCCGTCGTATATCCGTTCACAATTAGATTGGATGAGCTTTAAGGATCTTCGAATAGCCGTCGTACATCCGTTCACAATTGGATCGGATGAGCTTTAAAGGTATTCGAATATCCGTCGTGCATCCGTTCACAATTAGATTGAATGAACTTTAAGGATCTTCGTATATCTGTCGTTTGTTGTCCGTCGAACGTAAATTCACAACAAGTTTGTCTTCACTCTAGAATCTTCAATTAAGCACCAGTCTTAATAAAACTTGGTAGCAAGGTATATACTACAAGACTACGGTCCAGTGCAGTTGAGCCAGATCACATCAGTACTTCTAGAGTTATTGCCCCTGGATTGTAAAATTGCATTATTTCACATTGTTAACATTTTGAAGGCGTCAGTTCTTTTTCCGTTGTAACTAAACTTAATTATAATGTGAATTGCTAAAATTCTTGTTCAAGTTTAATTTTGGGCTGAATGTTTAGTTATATGAACTATGAACTATTTTATGAACTATAAATTAATGATATCATTTTTGAAACTTTTACTTACTTTTTCCAAAACGGCTGTTTTGAATAGATTCATATATGTCTTCTTTTCTTTAATTAATTACTTAGTTATGTCCTGGTGGGCAATAGTAGAAAATACTTAAAATGTGGTGTGAAAAAATAAATCCTTTGGTATCATGGAGATGACACGCAATATTCGCCAGATGAATTTTGTTTTCCAATATTTCAAAAAAAGTTACCAATAGTAAAATGTCCAGATTCTCAACAACAGTAGGTATCAGACCCAATTTTTGCATGTGCAAAGTTCAGAGCGCCAATGTAAGTTCTATTAATTCAGCTCAATGGCGATCTATGATCGTTAGCTAGATTCATACAATTACTCGCGCCGAAAGTGTGGAATGTTAGTGGAATGGGATTTGAACCAGCGGTGTCTGGATAGAGCGTTATTTAAATAAGAGTGTTTTTGTCAGCGGTAGCTGTTCAACACAAGTTGTTATAAGCGAAAATTTCAAACATAACTTAGCTAGGAAAAGTCATTGAACTTATAAAATGGAATAATTATTGTTTTTGAACCTTTCTGCAAACATTTTACACAATACTACAGAATACAATGGTCTTTTAGATAAATCATCGTTGTTTATTAATATATCTATTATGACAAATAAATAACCATAATACTGACAAAATGTTAACGTCAACATAAGCAAGTCCTTGGCCTTCGGTCAACCGTAAACCAATAGTTCAGCACCTACACGATTAAGATAAAAACAAAACTGACCAAACGGACGAAAGTGACCGTACATTAGCTTTGTCGTATTTGCTCCCCTATAACGTCACAAAACAAAAAGCATATGCAGAAATAATTGCAATCACAAATTACTTAGGCCAATGGCTTTTAAAATCTGTTGTGTGGTCTTGAATTTACTTTTTTTTAAACCAAAAAATGATATTTGTCAAAATCAAACTGCTTTCATTTTAATTTCATTTTTCAAAGGTCTTATAACGTAAGACAATTTTTAACATATCAAAACAAAACAGAAGATATTTAAATGAAAAGAAAATATCTTGTCTTTCTGTACCATTTTAACTGCCTTTTTTCCTCATTCTTTTTTGTTTTCTTTTTCTTTCTATTTCCTTCTTTATCTAATTTGTTTTGTAAACAGTCTGTCTCTTGTTGCTCTTTCTACATTTTCTTCTTTCTTCTTTCTTTCGTTCTTTCTATTTTAATGTTATTTATAAGTACCTTAAATATTATGCGAAAAAAACTCGAAAAGTAAATACTTTTGGCGAATTTAATTGATAAAAGATTACTTTTTGTATCGCTTGCAAAATTTAAGGCGCGTCCCTTCAGTATTTTAAATGTCAAAGTTGTACCTGTCGGCCAGTACACGAATTAAGATGTACCTTGTCGTTTGTGTGAGTTCAGCCAATCAGAGGCTGCATGGAACATCTAGAGCAGTCGCCAATGAAAATAATATTTCCTAAGATCGCGTGTTATAACTATGATTAAGATGTGAATTAAATTGATTTTGTAATTGATTGAAAGGCAATCGTGATTTTATTGTGCATATAACTGAATAATTTCTAGCCAGAAAAAAATTCTGATAAGCATTTTCTTTCCATCAGCGCATGCTCAATTTGTGTGCAAGGGTTTGTCATGATGACAAGATTTCATTTAACTTTATTAGACAAAATTTGATTTTGCTAATTTATTTTTAAGATTTGGAGTGTTTTAGTGATTTGAGAAAAGGTTTTCACTCCAATAAAGTTAAATATTTACATGAACTTATTAAGTCCAAATGATACTTAAAATCCTAAAAGCCGACCCAGTCCTGGACAAAGATTCAGAAACCTTAAAGCCAGAGACAGGACATGAGAGTGAAAATTTTATATTCAATCATCAGGTATAGAAAATTTCCCTTCACCAGAAGAGCTATAAGATTGCCTTTAAGTATTGGTATACACCACTTTGGCGCCCTTTGACTTAATGTTGTATTGACTGAAAGGCAATCGTGATTCCTAGGTAACCGACACAAAAATAAGTGGAGAAAAGTGTCGAGAGAAAGGTCGGTTTGATTGCAGTTAAAAAAAACTCACACCGAGTTAGACGAGTAGATAGTGTGAAAACGAAAGAATTTTTTTCCTTGGCCTTGATTTTCCACTAAATGACCACCTGTCAAAAGGCAGCAGGGGTGTGTATTGCTGTATCGACAAACAATAATTAAAAGTTGTAAGTAAGGTAAATACTTACTTAAACAAAGGATTGTAATATCCGGGATGATTAATCTCTCCACCACGATCAGCCTCGAGGCTTTCAAAACAACCGTCTGACTAAAATAGCTTAATGACCGTACCGTTATAAAAGATCGTTTCCCTGAAATGCGGCACTAGTTCACAAGTGTCACCGAAACTTAATAAGAGTTCTCCTTCGCATGGTGGCACTTTATATACAATTAATTTTGATTTAACTTATGTAGCAAGCAACTCAGAAAAAGAACGAAAACATCAAAATGCTATATCTTCGTGTGTTATTTCAGCTCGTATTATTTTTCGTGTGTGCACGTGCAGACTGTCCTCACGAGCGCACGGGCCTGAAAAGGTGGTCCGATCTTGCAACGTGGGGAACGGCCGGTTTGGTAAGTAGCTTTTTGTTTATTTGTTTAGTAGATGTAAAAAAAAAACAGATATAAAATCATAACTTACCATCTACTAATGATGGAAATATAAATCAAAGCATAAAAATGTTTACATAGTAGTTGTCACCCGCATAAAACAAACACTATCTAACGTGCAGTGGTCAATCCTGTGCAACATTACTAGCATTGTAAATGCTGCTGTGGATATCTTTGGCCGAGATATACTACCATTATACTACAGAATGTCAAAACAACAGCTTTGGGAACTGAGATTAGGTCTTATTTTTATTTTAAAAGTTATCATTATTTGTCAAGATTAGTTTGATGCCATTTTAATGTGCATATAACTGAATAATTTCTAGCCAGAAAAAATCTGATTAGTATTTTCTTTCCATCAGTCCATGCTCAGATTGTGTGCAAGTGTTGTCATGATGACAAAATTTCATTTAACTTTACTGGATAAAATTTGATTTTGGTTATTATTTTCAAGATTTTGTGTATTTAGTTCTTTGAGAAAAGGTTTTCACTCAAATGACGTTAAGCATTTACATGAACTTAATAAGTCCAAATGATTCTTAAAATCTATAAGTAATTCTAACTCACCACAAAAAAAAACTGTTTATGGGTGGTCATTTTTTGGTCTTTCTTAAAAGTTCTGGGCTTTGTATTGAAAATATAAGATTAAATAAAATTGTCAAAAATAATGTAACTTAAATTAACGTTAGTGTGTCATTAAGGCCAGGGAGGATCCTAATCAGTAAATCTAATGGTTGGTTAATTTGTTTTCTAGCCAAGCAATGGAGACAGTATTATCATAACAGATCAAATCATGATGGACATTTCGCCACCACCGTTGTACAACGTCACGATACAAGACGGCGGAAGTCTGACATTCCTTCCGGAAGTAGATCTTACCTTGACGGCAGCAAATATTTATATCAATCAAAATGGATCCATGGAGATTGGTTGTGAAGATTGTCCATATCGTGGAAAACTTAAAATTGTTCTTACAGGTACAGTTTCTACTTTCGCTTTCGAAATACTTCGGTAAAACATCTTAATGATATCCCAACAACAGAAGTAACAGATTTATATAGAATCGACTAAAAACCACATAACAAATATGATATTGATAGAATCTTAAGAAGCTTAGAAAAAGGTTATTTGTTCAGCAGTGTGCTTAAAATGTGTGTCCTAAAGGATTATTTTGTAATTGTCTAATCACGGCTGAATACATTTTATTTTCTTTTTTCTGTTTTGTTGTTATTGTTCTCGCAGTTTTGTGATACAAATGTAAGCCTTTGTCCATTTAAAATTGTTTTCTCACTGATATATCTAAGGTAATCGAGAATCGCATGAATATGAGAAGGAGCCTAAAGTAATCCTTGTAGGGCAAGGAGGAACTCTCGAGATACATGGGCAACCGACCCAGTCCTGGACAAAGATCACAGAAACCTTAAAGCCAGAGACAGGATATGAGAGTGGAAATTTTATATTCAATCACCAGGTAATCAAACTTTCGTTTTACAAGAAGTGTTATAAAATTGCCTACAAGTATTGGTATACATCATTTTGTCACCCTTTGACTTAAATTAGGTTTTCTCGAAAAATTCTAATCGGTCCTTCATAGATACTGCATGCTTTTTGGTGTGCTTACCCTTCGTATAAACTGATAACAGACAAACAAAGAGAAAACATTATATCTTTCAGCAATAAATTTATTTAGCATGACTCATTTTTGAGCAAGTGGGGTTTTTGTCAATATTCTGTTCTTTAGGCAAATGTTCATATTCCGAATCCATTAAGACATTAACAGCTACAGATTACACATATCACTCTACTTTTTGTTGCCATTTAGTGGGAGGAGAGTTATGTCAATCAAGATTCTGGGAGGTCAGGAATTGTAGCATATACCTTTGGTTTCGACAATGTTGGAACACCATATGTGAAGGACTTCGGCGTGTACGATTTCAAATGGAGTAACTCTGAGCTCGAAGAACACATAAATAGTACGTGATTGCCTTGAAAAGAAAGTTTATACTGTAAATGTTGCTACCCGTTACAATTGAACTCTTATGAAATGAAGTATTATTTCAACATTCTTTTGATGAAACATTTATATTTAGATTACCCACACACTTCCCATGTAGAAATGAATGTTTCCTGAAACAAAATTAATGAATAAAATCGAAAGTCTGTTATCAAAAATTTTGCAGGTTTTTTAAGGATGACCATGAATCAGTGTTAAGCCTTTTTCAGAAAGTTTCGCCTGAAACGTGTAGGTAAAACTCATTTTATCATATGTTTTATCTATTGCTCAAGAACCTAAAGTACAATATCAACGTATGACTATTTTCGTATATCAGGAGTGTTGGATGGGGACGTGCTTATGATGGCAACTCAGATTCAAGTCACTCTTAGAGAACCGGACAGGCAAAGTACCGGAGCATATGATGCGTACGAGACTCTCGTGCATGGAAACATTACCGGAAACAGCATATTGCGTTCACTACAACAAGATGGCAGCACTTGGGCGTTCGTCTACCAAAAAGGTAAAACATGGAAAGGTTAATAATTAACCATTATTTCAAAATGTATTCTGTATAACCCGTCGTAATTAATTGCTGTCTATAAGCTTTTATTTGCATAAGGTAAAAAGAATGATGATATATATTCTTAACATATAAAGTTATTTCGTTATTTTTTAAGATAATAGATTTTTATTTACATGAACTTTTCAGTTTATTCCTGAGAGTTCCGTATCAAAGATTGTGTAACCTGTCTATTTTTAATTATTTGATCTTGTACATCCACAGGTAATCCAGACAGTTACTCGGAAGAAACTAATCCACTAGGCACAACGTCGACAGCGAGATTTTGCTATAGCACAGATATGATATTTACAGCGCAAACGGTCGGTAGTATGACCAGAGGTCGACAGCAAGATAACTTCCTCGTGTCCAACAGAAATGGGATTTTCCCATTGGTTGAGACAATTGATGACGTCACAACATGGCAGCCAGGTAAGTACTTACTTTCTCTAGAATCATGAAAGGCACTTTAGATGATTGAAAAAAAAACAGAATTAAACCCTTTTTTAATAACGCACTTCCCTCACTTCCAGTTCAACAGTTTGTCTTAAATATATAGACGTCAATAATTCACAATTATTTTACATCGTTTTCACTTTTTTTAAATAAAATTCGACGTTCAGTAGAACTCAAAGTGTATGCTCCAGTAGCTTTTAGGTATAAATTTTATTATTATTATGTTTATTATTATTATAATCATTATTATTATTATTATTTTATTATTACACCAGACTTTTAAAGCACCATTTTCATACATGCATACGCTCAAAGGCGCTGTACAATGATGTTAATTTTAACAAACAATACACATCCAGAAACATCAAGAAACAAGGCCATATACAATATATTATAAAACTGAAAATAAAATTTCAGAGTTTAAACATTTTAAATAAGACTGCTGAAAATGATATATGTATACTATTTGAATGTTCTTGTGTTTTTTGCATTCAAAGCTTCAAGACTACACCTGATAAAAAGTTTATCACCTTTGTTTATTTCATGCTTTTCAATGGATTATTGAAATATATCAGTAGATTAAATCCTGATAATCTCACTGTTTCAAACAGTGAAATTATCATTTTGATAATTTCACTGCTACGGAACTACTTTTTTTCCCTTCAATGCACCCCATATACATGTACAAAAGTACAACTTGAGTTGTCTGCAGCCGTTGATCCGTGTTCGCCGATAATTAGGCCATACAAACGTATCAGGATGCTACCTGACAGTGACACTGATTCTAATTAATATGAATTAGGCAAATAATATACCTGTTATGATGTTCGTTCACTAGTTTGATTTAAATCCTTGTTTTGTTTATAATTCCCACACACGTTGTGAATGAAAAAAAATGGCGGATTGAACTGAGCTGACTTCGATTCACGCGCAGTAATTCAGTAGCTTTATCAGCCTAAAACTGTTGTTTACTCTAAATAAATTTACCAAACGATTTCTTTTTTCTGTTTGACATAAAATAATAAATGAATAAGACGCTGTCTAGTGAATTATATATTAAAAATGAGAGTTTATCTGGAACTATTTTTATTACGAAATATACATGTGTTAGCACGTGAAGAAGAAGGAAAGTGGGGCACCAGACGGGGAACACTTGGATAGGTAAAACATTAAAAATGAGAAATAATTCAAATAATCCACTGAAAAGCATGAAATAAAAAGAAAATTTGTTTGTTTTTGGTGTAAGATCGAAATTTATTTCATCTCGTGATGGCAAGGATTAAATATTTTCACTCGTGGCTGCGCCACTCGTGAAAATATAAATCCTTGCCATCACTCGATGAAATAAATTTCGATCTTACACCAAAACAAACAAATATCCTCTATTTTATACACCAGTTCAGTTATTTTTGAAAACAGAAAGTCTATAATGAAAAAATGTTGTGGAATAGAAATAGATGTTATTTCATCATCAGACGTAACGTTACATTTGCGTGTTTAACATTCTTACAGAAATTGTCCATGTGTTTTTCATGTTAAATGTTTAGGAGCTTCTCACTTTACTATTTCCAGAAAGTTCTGTTTGATAATATATATTGTTGCATATCTAAATGTAATATTTATTGTAATTTTATATATATTTTCCATGCATCATCAGCTCAATCTTGCTTTGCCATGGCTCCAAGCTGAGAGGTTGTGAACAGTATTATTAAAAAAGTATTAGAATGATGAGAGTTTCTTCATTTTTGTTTTAGGTGACCGTGTCGTGATCGCCTCAACAGACTACGACTGGGAGCAAGCAGAGGAAAGGCGGATTGTGTTTTGTCCTGACTGCTCGAAAAACCAGTTCAGAATCAACGGTATGTGGAATATATACATGCATAAACAAGCAGTCCTATAGATTCTTGGCGGGGTAAACGGCGTCATCTAGCCTATTTGACGACGATGACAATGAATTATTTGTGTCCTTTTCAATGCTGCCGTCATGTGAAATTGACATCACCTTTGTTTTCGCAGAAATTATTCTATATATGAATTAATGATTAACAAAAAAAAGAAACGGTGTAGAAAAAAGATATGAAATGTTATTTTATGCCTACCAATGAAATATAGGGAAATATCAGTGAGATAAAAGTGATAATACACTGTTTTGAATCAGTTAATTACCATTTTGATAATACACTGTTTGTGCCGGAACTACTGCTTGATGAAACTTCAGGAATTTCCCCCACCACGTAAATACAAGAGAATCCGCTGTATTTCAGACTGTGACAGCGAGTGAAATTTATTTACCTTGTTAAATCCAGTTATAATATTGAATTCCTGAGCCTAACTAGTTGTGAACAATGATGAAATTCGCCATAAATTATTTAAAATGTCTGATTTGTTTACATAACTCACATGGACAATATCCAATATAGCCGACTTTCAATTCAATTGATTGAATATTACTCGGTATTAATCTGCTTTTATAATTAAAGTATGTATGGCTAAAATTCAATAAATATTGATAAACTGTGTAGAGAAAAATAAATGTTATTTGATGAAAGTGTTTTCAGTTTATTTCAGCAGAAGTAAAGTTATCATATGTATTGGAGATTGTCTGCACTTCTTTTTGTGCGGAGTAACCAAAGTACGCATTAACTGATTTGGGGCTCACCATGGGGAATTTATTGAAGGCCCTGATTAAAAATATCATAAAAAACCCATTTTTTGACGTGTTGGCATAAAATAAAAAGAAAATTTGTTTGTTTTATAGTGGAAGATGGGAATTTATTTCATCTCGTGAACACCATATGTTGATATTTTCACTCGTGGCTGCGCCACTCGTGAAAATATCACATATGGTGTTCACTTGATGAAATAAATTCTCATCTTCCACAAAAACAAACAAATATCCTCTATTACTTGTTCTTTTTTTCAAGGTTTTGCTTTTAACTGAATATCAAAATTTTAATGGTAATGAGCAGGGTGTTTTAGGGTTTATTATTATTATTATTATTATTATTATTATTATTATTATTTCCGTTTCTGTATATTAAATATCATCATATTTTCCAGAACCTGTAAACTTTGTCCACTTCGGACAGGCGTTGTATGATGCCGTGGACATGCGGGCAGAGGTGGGACTTTTAACACGTAATGTGGTTATACATGGACAGGTCGAGGACGAGTGCCCTGTCTATAATGGGAACTGTGACGACAATAAAGTGCGCGGCCTCGACACATTTGGTGCTCATATTAAGGTAAAGACAGTTCGCACTGTTTTCATATTAGAATATGTTAGTTATAACTCGTTTGTAGCTGAGCACAAGAAAAAAACATTGCAGCAGTTGGTCGCTTTTGGTAGTTTTCGCATTTGTGAAAAATAGTTCGAGCTGATTTCCCTTCCGCGTCACCTAAACGTGAGCCTTTTCTTCGCTATCTTGCCAGGTTCTGAAAGACTTTGCCAACGTTCACATTGAGTATACTGAGATGTACAATATGGGCCAACAAACAGATGCCGGCCGATACCCCATACACTTCCATATGACCTTTGAGAAGCTACCGGAGACCAGGGTGCCAAGAATCAGGGGCAACTCGATACATGATACCTTTGCAAGATGTGTTACGATCCACGGTAGTAATGGAATCGAGGTAACAAAATAAAATCTTTGCTGTTAGATGGGGCATAATTAAGTTGATAAAATTTTCATGGAAGGTACTCAGCATGACATAAAGGGACGATGATATTCATGCAGTTTTAAGCTGAAAATGTGGTGAAAAAAAAGAACTTCAAAACGTTTTTCTGTCAATAAGTCTTATATGTTTGTAAGTACTGCTTTTTTGGAGAGAATATACATTGAGATACTGCCCTGTTTCATAAGACTAATTGGGAACAACCTAAAATGCAAAATACCTTTTATCTGTCAACTTTTTCAGATTATTGATAATTTCTGTTACAATCATATGGGCCATGGTTTCTTCTTGGAAGATGGGGGAGAGATGGGTAATTTATTTGACGGTAACCTTGCCATGACTACAAGAAGGGCGACAGGAAACCTTGAGCCTGTAGACAAAAAGTAAGTTTGTGAGAAGCAAAAAGGAAATAATGTAAACTTCTGAATCACTTATATACTGTCGTTTACTAGGACTAGAATTACTTCCTAAAATACCATTAGATGTTTTGCCTATGAATGGTTATTTCTACAAATGTTAGCTTTTGATTGCGTATATTCAGTGAAACTGAAAGAACTGTTTTTTTTTTCTTTTGCTAATGTATGAAAATAAAAATGCTTTTTTGACGTTGTTCGTCCGTATTAAAACAGATTTTTTTGACAAACTGGTGTGTATTTTCCTCTGAATATCATTCGGGCAGGAAAATAAAATTGAGCCCCTCTTCTGTTCTAGGATTAAAAGACATTATAATTAGTGAATAAAACACCAACTAAAATGGTTTGTATCCGATAAATAATTTATCTTTGCCAAATTGAAGTCAGAAAGTGATAAAAACTGTGTGTTCCGGCATTGATCGTTTTGTCTTTTAAAATGGGCTTTTATTTTTTGCAGTCTCCAAAACTGTAGTGGTATATTTTGTTCTTCAGCCGTCCAGCCAGTTTTTGGTTCACCAGTCCTCTCAATCGATATAGAAATAACGTGGCCGCCGGTGGAGAGGGCACTGGGATATGGGTTGTTTTCCCCGACGAACCCCTGCCGCCGACAAGAAGTTTTAATGTCATGGAGAAGTTTGAAGCAAAGAGGACAATGCTACAGGAATTTGATAATAACGTCGCCCATTCGCAGAATGCAGTAAGAACTATGATATTCTATCTATGACAAGCTTGATTACAATACAGTTAAATCTCAAAATTGTCATAATGTAATCTTCGGCATTTTCCGCCCCATTACTTTGAAAGTGCATACGTTGTCCGCTGCAGATGTTGACTTTATCTGATAAACTAAATGTTTATTCCCAGAAAATGACCTGTGTTTATCAAACACAGTTATGTAACTTATTGCACATTTTATCAGCTCCGACAATCTAAACTGTTAATTATAACAACCTCAGGGTGATATATATAATATCTTTGCGTGGTTCAATCTGACACGTTTTTGTGCTATTGATCTTCACGACTCGATTGTACTTTTAAGTGGTTGGGACATTTTTTATGTTTAGCAACATTCTTGCATATCTGGATCTCAGTTATTCAGAAATACACCGCTCGCGTTCAAATAACAATTTGTTAGTTTATTATCAAGTCCCAGTTTAACTTAATGCTGTACAGTTTTAACCAGCACTTTTAAAGTCTAAATTGATGTAGCCACAAATATGTCTTTTAACTTGTTTACATGTATATATGTGTCGAACTTGTAAAAATGTCTATATGTGTTCGCGTCAGATAATTACAATATCTCGAGTTAACTATGATTTTTGACCGTCAATGTTGTCTCAAGTTACAGCAGGCTGTAGAATTGCCCTCAGAAAATTCTTCCATACGTTTTTACCAATACTTACGACGAAAGGGATCGATAATGCAGTTATGTTGACAGGAGATGATGACCCAAGGACCTTCTAGTTTGAAAAACGCATTATATCTTAGACACTGGAATTAATGTCCTTAAGTCTGCAGTACATTGATACCCTTGTGGTAGATTTCTTTTCAGCATCAGCTTGTCAAATTAAAGGGTCCCTAAAGGGTCATATTTATTCATTTTATACGAAAACCAGCATCAAATGTTTGCTTTATTTCAGTTTGGTGTTATGATTGGTAACAGGCTTCAAGATAACAGGAACGTACATTGCTGTAACCAATGGCAACCTCTGCTGGACCCGAAAAATGCTGACTCTGAACCAATAGATATCAATCTTTCCAGAATCACAGGTCAGTAGGTGCATATTTTTTGTTTTAATAACGTACTCGAAATTACGCCAGAATCGTTATGTGCTGTAACTCAGTTTATTGCCTTTAGTGTGGAAAATATAGTAAATGTAGTTTCCGGCATATTATCCAGTATTTTACAGTTATTGTCTAAGAAATTGAAGACTAGCTTTAATCAGTTTAAAATGCCAAAAATGTAATATTTCTATTAATATTACGTAATTTATTTTAAACTTTTTTACAGGGTACAAGAACAGAAATACTAATATCTGGATTGAGGGAGGATTTCTCAACGTCACACAAGTGTCGTAAGTGAGAGTTTTATAGCAAATGTCTACAAGGGTTGTTTCAACAGTCACATTAAATATAATTAAATAGCTTGAAATAGTTTGATTAGCGTCCTCAACATTATCTTAATAACTGGCGAACTTTTGTTCATTGTGTTACCATGTCAGAGCAAACGACGCACAACATTTACCAAAATGCCGGTTGAAGAAATACTGAAACTTTTTTCGACCGAACTTTATTTTACCTAATTTCACATTTTTATTATCTGTATTTTCAGAGTATCGGACAGTTTGAACGGAATTTTTGTTACAAAGTAAGTATATGAAATTAGTTTAAACTCTGCTGTTGTTTTGAGGAATTTTGAAATTGATGGATAAACCTTGTTTTAACTGTTGTCCAAACCTTTTCACCACTTGGCACGTGTGATAAGCTAGGTCGCCGTCACTTTTCTTTTCATCCATTTAAAATTTACACACAGCAGAACTGCTGAACAAGAATATGTTTCTTTCCTTAAAATTATTATTATTACAAATATTCGGGTTTTGTCTCCCACTACTAAAATAGCTTTCTTGTATAAATTGGGTCGTTTTCAAGACAAGTCAGAATACACATTTACAAAGCTGTCCCGAAGAACGAGATTCTGCGAGAATTTCATGACATAACGACGTCGGAAGTGAAATGTTGTCGTCATTGATATTAGACACAGTAAAGAAATGACAACAAAAATGAATAACAGGAGAATGGCGTCCAGTCAAATTGCTGTGTTGAAGGAATTCGATACCGGCTGAAGCCGTATGACGAGTAAGTGTATTGACGGAAATATGACCAAGCTGTTCTTATATGTTGAACGGTCATCTGAATGCTTATCCTTATTCTAGAGGCGTATTTTGATTGATACTGTTGCCTTTAAAAGCAAACTTTTGAATTTTCAGTGAAGGCCAGCAAGACAAGAGGACCGGAAGGTTGAGTCATGCTGTTGTGATTGGTGACAGTGAAAATCGTGGTGAACCGTCAATAGACGGATTTGACCGAAGTATTCCGATGCCATGGAATGAGTAAGTATATTTGTTGCCGTTTTATACATTGTTGTTTATGACATTCTGTTATATAACGGTTGCAATGTTCACCTGTTTTGCGTTTTCTGTGTAAGCAATATGAAAGCTACTGAAAATTGTCCATAAGTACACTGTAGGTAACCTGGTATTACTTGAAGATAGTTATAACTTTCTCTTTTTCTTTTCTTTGTATCGAATATATGTTATTCTTGACTCGGAATTTACACAAACAGAAAAAGTTATAGTTTGTTGACATAGTTTGAATTCCCGAACTAACTTTAACTGTATGCTTCCTTTCTTAGCAAATTTAGGGTAAGGCCTCACTCTGGGATCACAATGTGGAAAGGACCCACACAGTACAGTGACATTTGGTTTGATGGTTTCCAGTCAAACAACGTTTACGATATTGCAGCCATTGCCAAGAACCGTAACTCTCCTTATTTCTTTTCGGTGACCACTTCATTCGAGAATGTACAGTTTGCCTTTGACGACGAGGTTTGCAGTATTCTATATTAATGTGTCAACATTTAAAGCCCAAGCATTATACGCTAGTGCAGGCACACTTATTACTGATAATGTCTCACAAATAACACATTTATTGGAATAATTTTGAATTATATATATTTGAAACAGTTAACAGTTCTAACTATAATCCGTGGTCATTTGAAAAAATACATGTATATCCTCCCTGTATTGAGTCTTATAACATAAAAATGCTTAACATTGCTAAACAGATTTCATCATCAGGTTTTATGATTGTGTTAAAGTGACACCAAATATTTCCTTCAGACTATTAAAAACTGGTGGGAAACTTTTCTGTACTGAAGGAACGTTACGTTTATTTATTTTCTATATTCAACTGATTAAAAGTATATAACATTGTGTTTGTGTGTCATGTTTATATAGGAAGGCAAAGGGACTTACACGATATCGGGAGTGAGCGGAGTTGACCCTGGCTGGGATTCAACAAAAGACGGACAGAAGATCTCGGGTTTCACTTTTCACGCAAATTTCTCCACGGACGTAGAGAGGTACTATGTTGTTAAACCCGATCATCTCTCGGCGGCCGCCTCAGATTGTATCGTACGACCAAACTGGCGAATGGCACTCTGCCAAACTAAATACGGAAATGTGAGTGTGTTTGCCGAAGTCTTTGGTAGTTTTAATATCTTAGAGTGGAACTATAGGATATAAAAGTTCTGAGCCAAACCAATTATCTTATTAATTTTCTTTTGAGAATCTCAACAAAACGTGTTTATTACGAAAAAAACGAATTTGCTTTATAAGAATTTCCTGGCTAGAAATGTCTATATAAACATCGCAATTTAACTTTTATACATAAATGAAGCATTTAAGCTGTGTGTGTCTGGAAATATATACCAATTAGTATCCACAGGTGTCAGAAAATGTGTGATATATGACCAAGTTCATATCGCTTTTTGTCAAGATTCTTTTTATTTACTTTGTTAAGTAGAATAGTTCAGAAAAAATACTGTTTATTTCAGCTCCGCGTTCAAGGGAAATTTGACAGTTTAGGGTCACGTGGTGTATTCGTGCGCGATGATTTACCAAGTGCTCAGCTCAATCTTGAACTGAAAACAAGAACAGGTCCTACTGTGGTGTTGGACGGGAGCCGTTTTTATACATTCCATACTGTCGGAGAGATTCCGGACTGGATCAGATTCTCCGCCGACGGAATAGAAACGTAAGGAAATAGTTATATTACAAAAAGCTTATAAAAAGAGATTAGTTTGTTTACGTTTAAAGGAAAGAGGTAGTTGCAAAAAGGATTTAGAAGAAGCTCAAATTAATCGATTGTTTTAGAGTTTGCAATGATTCATTTAGTAATCCATAAGGAATAATAATACCCCCGCACTATGTTCTATGACAAACATTACCAACGCCCCTGTATGGAACGCCACGGCTGTCTTTTCTTCACGCTTTTCGTGGTAACTGATACGGTGAAAAGTTGGCATGTCAAACTGACATGTCAACGTGAAATGCGTCAACAAAAGACAGCTATGGCGCTCCATACCCCTGAATAATATAGTTATTTAAAGTTGTGGTTGATATTGTGTGATACAGAAAGCATCCCTCTTGTTAAGTGTGTTGCACAGTTACATTATACCTCGGATTTGTTTTATCTGCAAGACACAGGACTTATAAGTAGAGATTCTTTCTTTATAGAGGTGAGACACTCAGAATAGGAATCTGCACACCTCCTGGCGCCGAAGTTGAAATACAAAGTTTTGTCCCTGACAGACCGAGAACAGAGAGACTAATAACAAGAAGTCGGTTTATTAGAGTAGCCTCCCTTTCGGAACTTGACTCCCATGATGCCGAACTTGATGGAAAAAAATACTTTTTAGATGATACAACTGGGTAAGAGGATCTTATATTAAAGACATAGTCCCTGAAAAGTAATGTTCAGGCCATTACACGAAGCCAGTAACCAACAAGAACTAATTATTACAGACTTGATTCCCGAATGGGAGCGATAACTATCATACTTTGGGAGACATGACCAACATTGCCTTTTAGAGAAACAATTTTTTACAAGTTCCCGAAATATCATTTTTCAATAAACAACGTAAGACATCAAATTTGACTTAAATTTCAATCGCAACGCTACACAATCGGCCATTTCTGAATTGCTGGAATGAGGTAAACGGTGCATAGGTAAACATTAGCTACGGCGTAGTACAGGTATCCGGATATCTGTCGTTTTGTCGGGTATATTTAATTAAGTCTAAATTAACTACATCGAAAGCTGTGAACTACCTATATTCTGTATTAAAATAAGCAATAAATGATACACAAATATTTAAAAATCAAAATTTCACATTAGAAAAAAATCCATTTCGAATAGTAAACTCCAACATTACCGGTAAGACACAGTGATTTCCTACCAGTTTACACGGCATTTTTACGGTGACGTCATGCGACATTTCGCTGCGGAAAGAGTTTCGTTGTGCAAATGTGCAATAAATCGCAAATACACTTTCGGGCGACACGTTTTAATGAAGTTTTTTTAATAGAATAGTAATTAAATATATGTTCTTTCGAAGTTTAGTGGAAATCGAAGGTTAATTTATATTTTAACAGAAAAAAATGACCAAAACCACTGGCAGTGTTGCCGTTAAATTTTCCGTGCACACAAGTGACAGTTAAAATTAGACTTAACGGTTTGACAGTGTCTATAAAATGGGTCAAACCGTCAACGCTATTTAGATCGGAGTTGTCGAGATTTTTTTCTTAAAGGCCACGGAAACGACACTTCCTCACAAATCAAGTAGCATATTTAGACAACTACTTCAATCAAAGATTTTAGAAACAAAAATTAGGAAATGTTTTATCCCAGGATTGATGAACCCAATATTAATAATTACTTCAATCCGCTATTTTTAGCATGCTGTACTACAAATTTGTTGGAACTACGGAACTAGATCTGGATGTAGGAGAGACGTGTGGAGGAGGACGTTGTCCAGAGTTCAGAGTTCAAGTCCGGTCTGGTAACCTAACTGACGCTGACTGCAGGGAACGACTGTACGGGGCAAGTCTAAATATGGCCAAAGTGAGTTACAGTTGTTTTGTCCTGTGTTTTGTAGAAAATGCAGTTAGGCACATGCTAGACCGTTTTGCATCATTGAAATCAGATCCAGTAATACAACTCTAGCAATGCAATCTCAGACAATCGAATGCCTCAAAATATGTCAAAAATACGAAAACTAACTGAGTAAATTATACTATAAATCATTGAATCCTTTTGTCATTGAATATTTAACTGCTATGCCATCGTCAGTTATTTAAAATAATATCTAAAGGTCCTGTGCACTTTAAAGGGTAGAAAAGCCTTATTTTACACCACAAAAGAGTATACCCCATACTTTTTCATAAGACTTTGGTGTCAGAGTTCCATTTTCGACACATGCAAAATGTTACTGAACAATGCAATCTGAATACTTGTGAACTTATGGATTTTTACTTCAGCCTGCACTTCCAACATCCACAGAAACAATCAAGGCAAATGGCGGGGCTCTCCCACCAGAGGTAAGCAGTACACAATTAACATTGATAAAGGGGGATAATTCGTGGTACTCGTCTCTGAGTGTATTAAGCTTGAAAATTGAATGTTCTCAAAGTTTCGTAATTTGTCCTCTGAAGAACCAATAAAGATCATAAATTAATTCATAATAACATGATTTTACACTTAAGCTGAAATCAACATGAAATCGCGTCCCTGTTCTCTTTCACCTACGTTTGCTGACTAAGTAAGCAAAGACTAAACAGTAACATAATTTTCAAACGGTTAAAAGTTATAACTATTTTTTAACCTACAGGGTTATGGAGCTGGTCTTACAAAGCCATTTACCAATCGTGGCACTGCGGTTGACGGAGGTTATGGTTCCTGGTCTGACTGGTCCCAGTGCTCAAGGACATGTGACGGTAGGTATCCGACTTTTTTGTCTCGTTTGGAAATTTATCCAGAACGTTTGAAGGGTAAAAAGTGCAGATATTATACCATATAGCGTCAGTTTTCATTGAAAAGAATATAGCAGATCGCTCGTCCAATATCTGACTGTCTTGTTATTATTACAGAGGGTGTCCAGTACAGGACAAGGCGATGTGACAGCCCACTTCCGGCTAACGGTGGTGCAGATTGCGTCGGTCCGCATGTAGAAGCTCAGTCATGCTATCTGGAATCTTGTGGTAAGTTGCACACCTTTACTTTACATAGATAATTACGTCTCCCTCTTTATTTTGCTTAACAGAATATCTTATTAATGAGACGGGTTTTTTTAATAAGCAATAAATGAGATTCTTGAAGATATTTTTATGTCGTTTGATTTTGTATCAAATATCAGAACATTCAACGTCACCATTATGTTACATCCGTTGTGACCTAACCACTGTCGAGCCATCCACATAGTGTATTTGTCTTGAAAGTATGTCCGACTTCTTTGACGTAAAAGAATGGAAGAATCATGTTTTTGACTTGTTTTAATCCAGATAACAGTCACATTAGAAAATCGAAATGCAATAGAGCAGATGTTTCTAACGAAAGAAACAGATTTCATAGTTTTTAAACAGTCTAGTAAATCATGTTTATGTACAGACATTGGTTGAACCTACATGAACCAGAATGACCCTCTTAATCAAAAAGCCTAGTGAAACCAGTTTCGACCTCTTGGACCTCCGGTGCTTTGATTTTAAATATCATGGTCCCTTTTATTTACAGCAATTGATGGTGAGTTTACTGAATGGACAGCTTGGGGTCCTTGTCAAGTTTTCGACACGAACTATTGCACAGGAGTCTCACAGAGAAGTCGAACGTGCACGAACCCTTCGCCTATGCACGGTGGTCTGTCGTGTGAGGGTAACACTCAGCAAATTAAACGATGCAGTGTCTGCTAGATGACTGCGGTACAATGAACTCACTGAATTTCCAACGGAAGTTGAAATCCAATTTTGGTTTTGTTTTGTCTTTGCCAGAAAATAAACTAATAGCATATTGCTAACTATCGTTTAGTCTTGTTTTATTCCCTATAATCTTGAACAGCAGCATTAGAATGATTAGCCGAATTATGGTCGCCGTTTCTACGTTATCCTAAACGGGAAATGAGTTTTGAAAAAGAGAGAACTTAACAACATTGGCTACTTTAAAAAACCACCACATGTAGAAAAGAAGCGAGTTAACTGTATGCCGGCTTCTGGTATAACGATTCTCAGATTTGACGAGAAAACATCTTTTCAATTTTCTGTTTTCTTAGAAAAAAATGAGCGACCATACTTCTTAAATTAGCATTCACGTAACCTTACTAGGATGAAATTTTGGTGTTCCCGTCCCACACTGAGCAGTATTTGCCACGCGAACAAGTTACTCCATACTTGAAGTATTCAGAGGAACACCTAACTTAAGAAATGTGTCGGTTCGAAAATGCCGAAAACATTAGCCAATGCTCATTAATACAACAAATTTAGCTTCGTTTGTTTTATGCATTCATTTATTCCTTGACGAACTCTATTTTTTGTATTCGCTCACCCTGATCGAGTGAACCTGCAAATAACAACCATTTTCACGTATTTTTGAAATGTTGCAGACGACAGCATCCACCATAGACGTTTCTAGTATGGCGTGTCAATTATCAGATTTTATATGCGTTTAAATGGACTTGCTGTCACACAGCACGTTTTATATTTTTGTCGATACGTCTAAAGTACTTGGTTTATGGTCAAAAGATCTAAGAATTTTCAAATGTCCGAGAACCTTTCTAAACAAAATTAGATGGTGCACTCGAAATGATTTCTAAAGTTGAATGTGTACACATGGCACTGGCTTAGAACCCTAACCCCATCAATAGTTACTTCAGTCATTTCCAAACCAGTTTAAATCAATTTACCTTGACCAGCGTCGGCGTCGGCAAAGCCACACCTTGGTTAAGGTTTTGTGTGCAAATTACTATAATGTATGTGTTTTATTAACCAGCAATGCTTATTGATTTAATACTTCACTTACGTCTTCAAGGGCATGGAACAAACAAGTTAGATAACTCTTGACCAAATTTTATGCAAATCGTGGTTCTTTTTTGACTTAGACATCAGGGTTAAAGCTTTGGGTACAACATACTATCATGCTTACTTTTCTCAGCAATCATTAATGGGATTGACTTGAAACTTAACAAAGATGCTAATGGAC
Organism: Cyclina sinensis; assembly: GCA_012932295.1. Classification (NCBI taxonomy): domain Eukaryota; kingdom Metazoa; phylum Mollusca; class Bivalvia; order Venerida; family Veneridae; genus Cyclina; species Cyclina sinensis. The sequence goes on from JAAONU010000004.1 coordinate 24,021,801, forward strand.
ATCATGCCTCCAAGTAGAGAACTCTTAGCAGAATTTTTTGTAATTACTGCCCCTTTCAAACTTAGACATTTTGCTTGAGGTTTTGCGTACAATAAAACAAAAATATTACAGTTTTGCATAAAATTTGCCTCGATACATATATTTTTGTAAGCAACTATGATTGTTTAAATATTTCACTAAAGTCTTCAGGGGCATTAAAAACAAGCCACATTAATTACTCTTGACCAAATTTAATGCAAATTACGATCCTTTTTTGACTTGGAAATTTTGATAAAATCTTGTATGCAATCTACTGTTGTGCTTTGATAAAATTTTGTAAACCACTGTTGTGCATATATCTTAGAAATCAACCATAATTATTATATCCACTGCAACGAAATTGTTGGGATATTATACAGGAATTCGCTTGTCCAGCTGTCCGTTCATATACACAACTGTTAATAGATCATAAATTGTTCTCATTACCATCTACCAGCAACAAAACTTACACATGTACTTCAAACCAGCTAGGATGACCTCTTCTATGTTTTTGGGTCAAACCATCAAAAGTCAAGATCACAGTACCTGGAAATGAGACCATTTAGGACCTTAACTTGTTTTATCTCCTGTCTGTATGAAAACTTACTACATGTAATAGACTTTAGCCTCATGAAGGACAATTCTAAAATGGGGGGGGGGGCAAAACTTCTAAGGTCAAGGTCACAGTGGATAGACATAAGAATTCAAGTCTCCAGATCATAACTTGGTTTCCTAATCATCTTCCAACATGAAAACTCACCTGGACTTGCCCCACATCTAGGATGATTCCTTTGGCTTTTGGGGTCGAACGTCTTGGTCACAGTATGCTTAGACATTTTTTTTTAAATCACGTTACCTATAAATTTCTGAAGCAGCTTTTAAATTATCAGTAGGGAATTGTCAAGCTCGTTGTCTTACTGAAAGCCATTGCAAGCAGTAGTTTCAGTTCACAACATTCTGTTTCGAGTTTGAATAAGTCCTTGCAAAAACTATTCAGGATTTTCAGTGGTGTAAGTGACTGTTATACAGAGACCATGTATCAAATGTTTTGTGAAGCACAATGATTTATACAGAAAATGCCTAATGTTATGCAGTTTCTAGGAACATTTCACAGGAATCCTGAATATATAGGGGTAAGGGCTTATGCTCCCTCTACCTCAAGCTTCTGGATTCAGCCATGCTGTCCAGTTCTGTTCCTTCCATGTCCTGACCAACTGATAGATGAGCAAATTTCAAATACCTTCAACTGGTCAATTAGGTGCAGACAACATTCAAAATGTACTAAATACGTCTGCACGGTCTAGTGGACAAGGCATCTGGTTATGGAGTAGAGCTTGGGCACGTAATGAGGCTGGTAACCTGGCCTCCTGCTGGTTGAATGTCCATCTGCAAAACACCTAACATACAGGATAGGTAGTGTAGATATATACGAGGGGTGTCTCATATCAAGACGCTGACCCTTTCAAGGAAGTAAGCTCTAAAAAAGCATTTTTTTTGCAAAAACACGGGGACTGAATATGCTTTTGAACAAATTACCATCTCTTATTCATACAGCACTACTTTTAGCCAGCTTTTCACGAGCAGTATCAACAAACAACTTTTTAGAGGCATTTTTATTATTTTTTTCTTAGTACAATTAAAACCGTAACTTCTGGAAAAACCATCTGTTTTTGCCACTCTTGTATCTGAAAGAAAAAAGAAAGTCTTAAAATATTGTACGTTATTTCATCTGTCGTCAATCTACACATTAAAACTCTTATGCATCAGAAGGGAAGACACCAAATTTGGAGAGAAGCTGAAGACATGTAATGAATTAAGTTAACTATATACATGTATCTCACAGCAGATGTTACAGAGAAACACTGTCAAATCAACAACCTATTTCCAAAGAGATAGTTTCTTGCATGTTCCCTGTTTAACTGCACAGAAGTTTAGTACCTGGCTCAGTACAGAGATATATACCTATATGTGTATAAGATGACAAACGTTTTGTGTGGAATAAAATCTTTCTACATGTATTTCTGTATGAAGAATTCTGATCTCAGTTATAAAACTGCCCCTTAACAAAAATATAATGTTCTCGCCAGTTTATGCTAATGTTCACACCAACGCATGCAACTTGCTACAACGAAAAATTGTTGTTTACTTTCACTAACTTCAATATGTTTGTGGATAGCAAAATTCAGAAATAAAAGATCATCTCAAGTTGTCACACCAGTTGTTGTAAAATCTTACCTTTCTTCAAATTTAGCTTTAACATCACGTTTGGCTTTACGTTTCTTAGCTGGATCCTTGAAAGCTTCTTTGTTTACAGCAGCCTTGTCAAAGCCAACATCAACTGAATATCTGAAATACACAGGAACATTTACATTAGCCAGCATAATGGCTTCTATGTCACAGTAGCCTTGTCAAAGCCAACATCAACTGAATATCTGAAATACACAGGAACAATTACATTAGCCAGCATAACGGCTTCTATGTAAAAGTAGCCTTGTCAAAGCCATCATCCACTGAGTATCTGAAATACACAGGAACATTTATATTAGCTAGCATTACGGCTTCTATGTAAAAGTAGCTTAGTCAAAGCCATCATCCACTAAGTATCTGAAATACACAGGATCATTTACATTAGCCAGCATAACGGCTTCTATGTAAAAGCAGCCTTGTCAAAGCCAACATCAAATGAATATCTGAAATACACTGGAACATTTACATTAGCCAGCATAACGGCTTCTATGTAAAAGTAGCCTTGTACATCCACTGAATATCTGAAATACACAGGAACATTTACATTAGCCAGCATAACGGCTTCTATGTAAAAGTAGCCTTGTCAAAGCCATCATCCACTGAGTACCTGAAATAAACAGGAACATTTATATTAGCTAGCATTATGGATTTTTTGTTAACAGCAGATTTGACAAAGCCAACATCCACTGAATATCTGAAATATACAGGAACACTGACTTTAGCTAGCATTATGGCTTCTATGTTAACTTTTTCATTCCAGTGTTGACTCTTGTCCTCATAGATGAAGAAATAAGGCATAAATAAGTTCCTAAAACCTGTAAGTCTGTTGTCTGCATGATCAAAATTTACTTCTTTTCGCTTTCAAGTGTTTCTTTTCATTCGCTCTTAACTTTTCTGACATTCCATTATTGTGGACCTAGCGCCAGGTCAAAATACAACTTACAACATAAAATAGTATGAAAACTACAATAGTCAAATTGACCTATCATCTTAAATTAACTTTTCACAAACAGGATTTACTTTTAGAGGAGAAAGTACACTAGCTAGTCATTTTGTTTTAGAAAAAAAAACCTGCTTAGGACCATTCTAGTAAAACACATATCCTTGCCAAAGAAGACAATTTCTAAATGGACAACCCCTTTCCAAGTTCAACAAGAAAACCACCCCTACAGAATTTCTTTGCCTTTCTTGGGTGGGTATATGTTCTACTGGAATGTCCCTAACTGTAGTTTTACCTTCTGTTACAAATGCCGTCACCAACACGTACAAGGAGAATAATCAGGGTCCTTAATACGAGTGTGAATGAAAATGACAACTTTATAACTGTCATACATAATGACTATATATGTATATAAGGATGAAAACAACTGACCTATCCTTTTTCCAAGTCTGTACATCTAGCTGTTGTTGTCATGCATAGTCATTTAAACCTAATACATACAAATTACAAGGCCTATATATTTATTCCTTCAAAAAACTACTTCAAAGTCAGGCCAAAACCATTTAGAAACAGCTGGTGATTGTTTACAAAATTTTTATCATCTAGCAGGAAGTGGAATAATTTTCACACATTTCCCCTCATATAAATTGTGCTTCCTTGCTCTAAAACGCACATGTCAAAGTTTTGTCAGATGAAAAGTGCACTAAGGACAATCGTGAAAATATATAAAGTCTGATCCACTAACACATAAATCCTGACTATTTTATCTGCAGCCTTTAAACTTTACAATGCCTTCCTGTGCAGTCTTGTGCAGCACATGGAATGTTTCAGTATTCTTTATATTTCATGCAAATATTCTGATCATCTCACAGAATATCCCTCTTAAGAATATGGCGACATAACCATGTTTGAAATGACAGTCTGAACATTTGTGATTTTTTTATCACAGTGAAAAGAATTCAAATTAAAGGTTGACTCTAATTATTTACAAGCATACTTTTTCATTGTTGTATCTATTTCAGCTGAAAGTACGTTCAACTACTGGTTTCAGAGGAAGACAACAACAACAACAATGTTGTTGTTGTTGGTTTCAGAGGAAGAATTCAATATGATATATTCTGGAAAAAGTTCGACAATTATTCACCTTTGCCTAAGATAACAGAAATTTTAGAAAAAACATCCTTCCCTGTTTTTAAACTGTTTCTGTCCAAGCTCTGAAGTTAGTTTTTTTTTAGAAAGAATAAACATTTTTCGCCTGGTATCATTCAAAGGCCTTGTTCCTTTGCCATGAGCTATACCTATACCCTTGTTGCCTTATCCGAATAATCCCTTTTGCACGCTAGTATTTCAAGTGTACTTTCACCTACATAATGAGCACAAGAATTTTCAGCAAGACTCAAAGGTAGACATACTATGTTACTTATCACTGGTAAGTGAAGCTTTATATTTTTCCATACTTGGGCAACCAAACTTGTTTTTCACAAATTTATATATAAATAGCGAAATCGGGCAACCCACTAGAGGTTAGTGAAAAATTCCTCTTTCCTTACCATTTGGAAATGATTGCTCACAGTACAAAGAGAACCCTTGATAATTTAATCTACCTTGTGGGCATGAGATGATTGAAGTTGTACACTCTAACAAATGGCTTGATCTTTGACCTCTGCTTCATCTTTTTCTTGCCCATACCTCTTATCACGCGTCTTGGGTACCTTTCAATACCAGCAACCAGAGCATGACCGTAAGGCTTCTCAGAGGTTCCATCATCGTAGTTCTGTAAAACAATAATCCAATAATCGTTATATGGTTTATTTTAATACACAGAAAGCCTTAAAAAGCTAGGCAAGAATAATAAGGAATGCTGAACATTCATGTTCTGATTAATAAGGAAAACACGGCTGATTAACTGCTAATTTATCTGCTGCAACAGCAACTTACATTTAAATTCAGCTTCTTATTATTTAAGTTCAATTAAAAATAACAGTTTGTGCAACAAACCTTTACAATAACAGCCTTTCTGCCAGCAAATCTGCCTCCAAGTACCAGGACAACCTTGCCTGGTTTCATGAATTTACCCATGGCTGGAAATAAAAATATATATAAGTGTTAAGTTTCAGACATGCATCAAACAGGATATACAAGTGCCTTATTGCTTGGCAGTAATGGAACCAGTAAAATTTCTTCTTGCCAAGTGTCTGTGTACACACTATATACGTTTCCTAAGCTCACATCAAATACAAGCACTAGCACTTCTTCATTTTACAACACAACTAGCAATGTTCCCTTCGCTGTCATTATATTGGACATCTTTACTGTAAATAAAATGCAATTTGTCATTTCACGTTCAAGAAACAGTTCTACTCAGCGTTAAAGCTCACATTTTCATCCAAATTCAGGCACCGAGTAATGGTAAAGTGTCGAAGGAACTAGACAGACGAATCACAATTGTGTTACATATATTCAACCTATTTGTGTACATCAGTTGTCTTTGTATATCCAGCGAGAATGAACATCTGAGTCTCGTAAGATGCATAACTGACCTAATCATAAATCGAGGGATAATTCTGATTTTGTACCATAATGAGATGTAATGTCATAAACAGGCTACACCCGGATTACTTAACCACCGTACACATACCTGCGAATTGGCTGGTCGCAAACCGGAAAAGGAAGTTTGAGGATACATATTTGATTATAATGTTCTTTTAAGAGAAAACGGAAAAGAATTAATTCCCAGTATTTCGCCAGGTTTGACAATGTTATTTACAATGAAGAGACAGAAAATGTGCAGACGTTCTCAATAAAATGGCTAACGCGGAATTTATCTGGCCTTACGAAAAAAAATACACCAAAATATTAAGTCAATACGTTCCCAGTATAAGAAGATACTTCATAACAATATTATTTTAAAATAAGATAAAGGTAACAGTTAAGAATTATGGAATGAATTACTGACCGAGATTAAGGCTACCCCCAACTGTACCAGCTTTTATCAGTGTCTTGGACAAGTTTTATGGATTCTAAATGTTCACAATAATTGTTTGAGTAAGATCTTATTTACTTTGTTTTTTATCTTTTACAATTTTAACGTTCCGGACACGTACGCGCCTGCCTAGCATAGTCAGTATTGAATTTTGGCAGTAATAAGTTGAAATTGAAGGTAACAGATAAGAATTCAAACTTAAGTCTGGATGATATTCAGTAGACATTTTATCAATATCAATTTATACCGTTTACATTTCCTAACGTCCTTTTAATATGTAATTATTACGAAGCAACATAAACCATTTTCTAAGTAAATCTTAAATTATCTAATGAGTATGCCATATGTTCAGATAGTGAAGACTTTTAAGACATGCCGAAATCTTCTTCTGTCATTGAATGTGTCTTACAAAATTCAATATGAAAAACATTTTGTTCCTTAGTCCGTTTTCCACACCACTATCTGAGAAAAGATTAATTTCATTTCGACGGATTTCGACGGACTATCTGATAAAATACCCGTTCTTCTTTTATATAGGTGGGATCCTGGTCCGTTCACCCTGATACCCCTCGACCTACCATCTGTTCTCCCTAGGTCAGTTTGTTTTTGTTTGTTTTTTTTTTCTGTTTGGCATGAAAGTTTACCTTCGGTACAACCCGATGCAATATGACCGATCGCGGCTTAGAATAAAAATGATAGTTAAGCTACGTTTATAAATTTCAGGTGTAACAGTCCTTGCCAGAGTTTAGTCATTTTAGATTGTTGGGAATAATGGTTTTAAGAAACATCCCATTCCAGAGACACCCCATGCTAATTCCCATGCTTAAAGAGGCTGTACTCCAGATTTGACATAAAAAAAAAATCATAAATTATATTTTTAGATGCCGTGAGATTATAACAACATAATATTTTACTTCAAAACTGATTATAGTCAAAATAGAATAAAAAAATATTTTCGCTCCAGCCTGATTTGAACTCTGGACCCTCATGTTGACAAAATATTTCCAACGCTTTTACTGTCACCACCATCGCCGCATGTGATATTACAGATATTTACTTTGAATCTTATACGATATAGTTATACCGTCGCGTTACGGTATAGCACTTTGAAAGGGAAAAAATCAATTTATAATGTAATTATTTTACTTATTATTTGTCAGTAAATTATTTTTTAAGCATTAGTCATAAATATTACAAGAAATTTATAATACAAGAAAACTTTCTTTTTTTGTCATCTGGAGCACAGCTTCTTTAATGTATAGCACTTATACATCGGACATCGATTAACGTCTTGTCCAAAAGACAATAAATTTAGTCGCGGAGCAGGGCTCGAACCCGCAACCTAGCTCTTGATTTTCAATCCAGTGCATTACTACGTTTCAATTAAATTGGCAATCAGAAAATAATTTTCTTTTGGCTTTTAACACAGACAACATTAAATTATGACAAGGACAAGATATAAATAAAAATGAGAATGTATATAGTAGAAAATATAACTAAATATCAATTACAAAATAGGTTAGCGGGCACACTGATTTTCAGGAGTATTTTTGCGTTTTTGAAGATGCTTCTTTAGAAAACAAACCTGCTTAGGACCATATCTCCAACAACCTATCGTGGAACCATCATATCGATAGTGTTTGTAAGAAGGCAAACAACACCACTGCATTCTTACGGAGGAATCTTTCCACCTGACTAAGCAACATCAAGGACAAATGTTTCAAGACTTTGGTCAGACACCAGGTAGAATATGCATCCTATGTCTGGGACCCTCACACGAAGAAGACCATTGACAAAATAGAAGCGGTGCTAAGAAGGCCAGCTAGGTTCGTGACTAACAACTACAATACCACTAGTAGTGTCACAGCAATGATCGACAGGTTAGAATGGGATAGCCTACAACAACGCAGAACTAGAGCTAAGGCAACAATGATGTATCGTGTTGTTAACCCCATAATTGCCATACAACTGCCTCCCCAATTCAACCAATTAGGAGCAGCCACAAGGGGACATCAACTCCGGTACAGGATCCCATTCTGCCGCACTACAGTCTATAAGGAATCATTCTTTCCATCCACCATCAGGATATGGAACAAGCTGCCCGAAGACATCATCATGGCCCAGTCCTTGGAGTCCTTTAAGACCGGGATCCAGGGATAAATTGTACCTTAAGGAAACAGGACATGTTTTTATCAGATTGTTTAAATTGTAAATAAAGGCGTGGACTCCCCCTCCCGCACACGCTTTTTAACCAAAGGGAGAAAATGCCGTAGCAGCGGCCCTTCACTATAATGGAAGAAGAAATGGTTTTATCGCGTTTTACATCTCTACTTAAAGTTTTAGTTTTGCACTTAAAATGAAGGAACTTATGTGTAAGCTTTTTTCTGTATTGCTTGCAGCGATCTACCGAATTTCATACATATATATACATGACTCACTGTAAGATGAAACACAGATTTAGTCAACTGTAACCCTGAATTTGGTTAATTTACGAGTAAAGTAATTTCAAGCAACATAAATCGAGGATATATCAGGGTATTTTCGAAATGGTACCCAGTGTTCAGCATATGTCAATGAAGCAGAAAACCAAGTGATCATCCGACCTCGCGTTGTATTTTTATCGCAAAATGGTTTGGATATACGATAGATTGAAATCTCTATTTTGGAGTGAATGGTTCTGGCTTCCAAAAGACACGACTTGGGAAATACTGAAAAATAAACCAGGGAGTGGTAATTACTATCCAGAGACCAAAGACCTTCTGGTTGCTCTTGGAATAGCCCTTGGACTGTATCTATTTCGGCTGCTGTATGAAAAGTAGGTAGTTGTATGTTACACATGTTACATGTGACTGTATCATAGTAGATAAGGGTTCTCTTTTGAAGAATACATCCATTTATGTCTGGTATATTGGAAGTAGTGCTTTTTGGTCACATCATCACGCTGGTGATGAATATATTGAAAGTAAAAGGAAGTGTCTAGAGATACGGATCCGTACCCCTGCCGGTCTAGAGGTACGGATCCGTACCTCTTTTAAACTTTTAACTTACTTTCAGGCGCGTAGCTACCAGTACGCAGAATACGCAGCTGCGTACACATTGGTCAAGAAAATCTTTTTGAATAGTTGTTAGTAGATGTATCATGAGAAAAAGTAAAACAAAAATCGAGTAAAATTGGTGAAAAATATGACTTATTTTATGCCAAAAACCCGCCAAAACGCTCCTGAGTCGATCAACAGAAAAAAAATTCCGGGGGAAGCATGCCCCTGGACCCCCTACGATTCTGCGTACACCTTCAAAAACCCTTGCTACGCCCCTGACTTTAAGCTGTTTATATTGCTACAAAATGAAGCAATTACATTTTATCCACAGGAGTTTGAAATTCTATCATTAAGCAAGTGATTTTGTAAAATTTATGCCCTCTATATAATAAAAAAAACACAAGGAATACAATGCCTTTTCCCCACCCAAATTACACATCAGACCAAACTATACGAACGGATCACAGGGTGGTAACAACCTAGCGAGCCTACTCGATAAAGAACAAATAAAACTACCTCAATCAACTGATGATATTCTTTAACACGCCATTCTTAAGTAAAAATTTAACAAATTATGCTCATTTCCTGATTTTATAACTTGTCGCCTAAGCCATTCGCTGACATCACACCAATCTCAGCACCAGAGAATATATTAAATTATTTTATTTTGGGATAAGAATTGTTGTTTTGTTGCATTTGTTTTTTAAATAAATTTATAATTAAGGTTATATTAAACATTTGATGAATTTCGGTTCTAATAATTAAATACAAGAATAAACAAAACAGTGAAAACCCATCAGGGGAGGGCACTCTCACATCTGCCATTTATTGTTATAATCATGCAGTAAAAACATGCGGTACGGTAATTATAACACTTTTTATTTACTCTGGAAATGACAATTTGAGAATATATCTTTTCAAGTGACTTGTATAGTCCTGAAAAGGACTTTAAAGTAGAAAAGACTACTTACTTCGCTGTCATGGTAAGCAGCACGTCTCTGATACTCTTTGAGAAGTATCTCTCTTGAGATCGGCGGAGATTGAGTTTGCATCAACTTTTAAGAATGAACTTTTGCTAGAGAAATGTTGAAAATGTATATGACTGTAAAAGGTCTACGGCAAATCATAAATATGCATCACAAATAGGTTTATGTGAATTTTGATTGAGACAGTACTATCTAGAATCATTAAAAAAATCTTAGTTCATTTATTTTAATAACTCGTTCATCAGTCTGTTTGGCTCAAAGAAAAAAAAAAAAAGAGGCCACGAAGAGAATTTCTCCACGTTGTGTGGTCTTGATGTAGCTGAACCTAATATGAGTGTTCCAGTTATTTTGCATTCGGTCGTCAGAAGCTAAAAAATGTAAAGAAATGGTCATATGTCAGTTTTCCACTACTCGCCGATTTTTTTCTTTTGCAATATCTTTCCACTCAAAAAAACTTCTAATTCCTTTGGTAAATATTTTATTTCAGATGTAGAGTATTGAAAAATAACTATTTATGACTTAAATTCAATTTATTTATGAAATACAGGCCGATTCCAGTGTATATCCGTATGCGCGAATTTTCCGCAACTTGCTGATTTTCTTTCTCTTGCAACATCTTTCCACTGGAAGAAACTTCAAATTCCTTTGGTAGATATTTTATATATGATGTAAAGTAATGAAAAATAACTTTGTATGATTTCAATTCAATTTATTTTTGAAATACTGGCTGATTCCATCGTTTTTCCGTATGCGCAAATTTTCCAAAACTTGCCGATTTTCTTTCTCTTGTTAATTCTTTCCACTCAAAGATACTTCAAATTCCTTTATTATTACGTTAATTATATGATATATTAACAAACAATGATGTATATCTTTTAAAAAATTGACTTATTTATGAAATATAGGTCGATTCCTGTAATGCAAAGTTGATTCCGGTAGATTCCAGTAAAAATGGTCGATTCCGGTAAAACGTAGGACCCCTTGTTTAGGACCCCTTGTTTTATTTTCATTTCCCCTCCAGAGAGAGAATTTAATGTATTTTGTTTAATAATACAGTAAATCAAATTGAATAAAATAACTATCCTCATAAGATTTTGCCCATGAACACTTGCCTCATGTAATTAGCTATTTTTTTTGTAAACAGACATTTTGACTCTTTTCTTGGACCGAAATATCAATGTTTTGGCCAGCTCTTGTTGGCTGCCTTGTCAGAATCAAATGCCTGTTTATAAAAAAAAAAAAAAATTCAGGCACTTAAAGTTAAAATGAACAGTGTCTGAAATAAAGATTCTCTGATTTGAAGGACTGCGACAACTGCATTTGTTTGATATCAGGGCCTTAATTGAGAGGGAATGGACACTCTAAAATTGCGAAAATATGGTGTCGCGCGCATGCGCAGTTGGTTCTTTATAAATACCTTAATGGCGAATAGTATATGTTGTTGCTTATACAATAGTATAATCAAATGCTGAAAAAAAACTTGGTGTAAGAAATTACAGTACAAATTCTAGCCTAATTATTAAAATAAATATTCCCATATTGTTTTGATTATCTGGTTTGTTATTTTTCAATGCAGTTTTTGCTTCAAAAACAATAAAATTTAATCGTTGTTTTCCAAAATGGCGGAAAGTATGTTCAGATTTTTGTTTTCTGGTCAACTTTCGGGGGTATCAGAAGAAAATGGAGTTACGAAATATGTCGGCATTAGATGGAAGTTGATAATTGGACATAGAATTGAGCTTTACAATGTATTTTATTCCTATATCTGTGTTTGTTTATGAAATAGAGCACTGTAAACATAGCAGTTTTGTCAAAAATACAGTCATTCAGAGATCATCAACGTACCAAATTTCGGGTGGTATCAGTGCAAACAGACTTAATAAAAACACTACACATGAATTGCATCGCACTCTAATTGAACGATATTGGGATCTGGATATAAGGTTTCTAACCTTCTCTTCATATTTACTTCAAAATGGATGGTTGAATATTGTGCTTTCATCAAATGGAGACAGATTTTTTACAAAAAAAGAGAAGAACATATTGAGTTGTTGTCTTTTAATCGTCCGCTTGCAAATAAATCTTCTATTGTGTTGACGTAAAAATTAAATATTTTTAAAGGGTAATGTTTCTTCTTTCTTACAAATTTTAAATTTTGATGATCAGTCGATAATTGACAAAAAGACCGATGTTTTTGTAAACTAGGTGCGAGCATTGCATGCCAACCTACCGCTAATCAACGGTAAATAATAACTAAATAGAAAGAAAAACGTATCGAGTTGTCATCTTTTACTCGTCGGCTTGCAAGAAAAACTTCCGTTGTTGAAGTGAAAAAAGTGATATAAAAAGTTCTATGTTTCTTCTTTCTTACAAATTTTAGATTATGAAAATCACCCCATTATTGACAAAAAGACCGATGTTTTTTTAAACAAGGTGCATTCAAACTAACCGCTTACCAACGATAGATTAGCAACTATTGATCGATTTTCCGTTACAGGATAAACAGGTGAACGCGCGACAGCATATTTTGGTTATTCTTTAAATAGATAATGAGAGTCCATTCCCTCTCAATTAAGGCCCTGGTGATATTCATGAAAATTCTTAGCATGTAGAACAATGCACCTGGGTTATTCAGTGCAAATTAGCAAAGTTATGTCCCCTTATTTATTGAAACTATGCAGCTTTTTATAAGTTGCATGAAACACCAAATGTAATTTATTTATATCAGTTTGTATTTTTTTTAAAGACTTCATTTTTATCTGTTAGAAGAATTTGAAGAAAAATGTCAGTAGCAGGAAATAAATTTCACATGTTGAATTTTAAGTTTTTCAGTTTATGTCTGCATCATCTTTTTCTTTTCTTGTGCACCTGGGCATTTTGCTGCATATTGAAAAATTATTTCACACTCTGATATCCTTGAGTGGAGCCTACTGTAAGGCTTGAGCTGAGGTGAAGTATGAATGATGATTGTGAAAACATGTACATGTACAGTCAGTTGTCACATTAGATTGGAAGATTAATTTGAATTTGAAAGTTAAATCCATGCAGAAGTTAACATCAGTTTGTGTAAAAGTGGTGTCAAGACTTGTGAACACATCTTGTCAAACCATTGTCTAAACAAATCAATAATTACTGTAGTATGAACTTATGATTAGATTATCACCTTACTGTATACATGTATGAGATTGTATAGGAACATTGAATGTTATTGTTTTGAAATCCATTAATAGTAACAAATAACTGATAAGAGATACAGGTAACTTTTCGAAGGTTGGCAAAAATATGGCGGTTGATAAAAATGCAGAACACAGTAATTTTGTAATTACAGTTACAAAGTAATTTTTCATCAAATAATTCAATATTTTATATCATTTAAAAGGTCTGTAAACTCATATTTTAAATATTTAAAAAATAATTGTCAAAACTGTTTACTATTTTTTGTTAATGGTTAAACATAGTGAATCTGAGCTGCTAGAAAAATGCTGAAATGACAGGTATAAATTAGTTTAGTTTTTTTCTTTAAAAGCAAAAATTCAAAATCTGCTTATATTTTCAAAATATGAATTTAAAGAGCTTTCAAATGAAATAAGAATCTTAAAATTCGGCTGACAAAGAAAAAAGTTAGCTAAAGTTAAAAATTCTGCTGCTATCAAATATATATAAATATCGGTTCTCTTTGCCAACCAGTAGTTCAGCTATATTTTGGTAACAGGTGCTTGTGATGTCATCAGTCAATGTGCCTATAGTGATTAAAAAATAACAGACTTTTTGAGAGAATGCATCTGACAGAGTTCACATGGTTATTTTCAATATTTTGAAATAAATTTCCTTACTCATTACTAAGACTTGACCATTTATAAGTAACTGCTCAGAAAGGTAATTTCCTGTTTAAACCTGTATGATAATGACATTATATGAAATTTTAAATCATAAATATTGATGCTGAAGTTTGTGATCCTGTAGAAGAAAAAATGCCAAAATTGAGGAAAACATATCAAAGACAATTAATTGTCTCAAAAAAAAAAAGTTAGCACACAAAAAAAGTTGTAACAGGGGTGAGGAATTCCTATGACGGACTTGTCTGACTCGGTACTTTTTGTAGACTTACGAGTAACTTTTTTCATCCCATTAGGAATGTATTGTTTTATCCCGCGGAGAGCCTCTCGATTAAATTAACAAGTTTTGGGAAACCATGCCGTGTGTCTAAATTTAGCATAAATTCTTTCATTCTGATTGGCTTTAGTTCTTCAATTAGTCTTGCATGACTTCTTTGCGTGGTTTCGGAAGGCGAAGTAAAACCGGTAACCAAACAGTCTGGCAAATTGAAAATGGACAAATTTGGCATACAAACTTCATCCGCGGCTTCTTCAAATAATAAAACAGTAGCTGATGGTGGGGAGAAGAAAAGAAAACCAAAAGCCCAGAGAGATCACGAGTATGATAAGAAGCAAGTCCGGAGTTTCCAAGAGCCTTGGCCGTCCGAATTTAGTTGGCTACACACAGACGATGACACAGCCCACTGTCATGTCTGCCGTATGTTTCCAAGTCTCGCTGACACATCTTCAAGACATGTATCATTTTCTGTAACTTAATGCATAGTCCTACATACATTTTCTTTTTGTTGCCTTAAATAAAGACTACTGGGCACTAAAATCATATGTTTCTTTTTGAAAATTCGGACTAGTGGATTTTGGCTGCGGACAAGTAGATTTTCAAGGTTCACTTGTCCGTGGACAAGTGAAAATCTTTTGTATTTTCACATCCCTGTGTAAGGTATCATTCTGAGTTCAAGTTTTCAGATAGGCTGCAGTACTTTGATTTTAATTGCTACCAGATGTTCCAGAGTTGCATTCTTGTTTGATGTGTACATAGATTTATGGCAGATTCTAAAGACTTTTCTAAATTTCTCTGTAGAATTGCTACCTCATGGATTTCTGAATAGTTTATCTCAGCATTCCTGCAGTTCCTGCATGGCATAGCAGTGACAAAGGAATAACTTTATTAGGTGTTGCCTATTGTCTGTTTCACACTTCTTTCACAGGAGGTTTTATTTTAAAAAGCTTTTCTGCAGCAGTAAAGCTTTGATGCAGGCAACACAGTTATTCCTGTAGTTGTTCATTGTTTTTGTTTTTTTTTCTAGTTTAATGTGATACATGTATCCGTTTTTGAAGAAATCAAAATGTATGTTGATTAAAAAAAAGCTAAGTCTTTTTGTTTTCATTTCTAGATTTGTTGTAACACCATTTGGATTGTGGTGTGGATTGAAGAATGAACGACCAAGAAAAGCACCCACCAATAATGTACTTGAAAAAGAATACAAACACAAGAAAAATCCAGATAATACACAAATACAGGTAATCCAGGCAGCTGTAACAGCCTAACTGTTAATAGTCAGGATTTTTTTTGTGTGAATCTTTGCATAAATAGCATGCCATTAAGCCTTTATGAGATATTGCCTTTGTTTTTGTTGTTAATCAAATGCCTTGTCTCTAATTTCTATGATAATCTGTTTAAAAACAGTTAGTCTCAGAATGGCAAAATGCTGAATTGATTATTTCAAATTTAGCATTTTGAAAAAAGGTCATCTAGAAATGATTTAAATCAAGTTATGTTTTCAAATGTTTGGTCTACATTGTAATTTGAAATCCTGTTCTCATGTTATTTGTGTCAGTTTTGATTTGTCCCTCACTCCACATCCTGTTTTACAAATGTATGTCCCCAGCTTTTTTCAAATTTTGACTAGAACACTTGCTACAAATGATATAATAATGAGGTTTGTCTTTTCTCGTGGTGGCACACCAGCTAACTTTAATGGCCTGTATTTTCTTGTAAAAGGTTTCAACATTTGAAAATGACTATATGATTAAAATGTAATATTTTCCTTCAATGAAAAATATCACACAAAGCAAAATGTATATGTGTTCTTTGACTAAAAAGTTACCATAATTATTCAACTACTGTTTGGCTCACATAGATGTTCTATAAAAGTATTTGCAAATATCTAAGCCTATATTTAGTGTGTAGTTGGTACAAATATTAGCAAGATGGAATTTCTGGTATCAAGTAAAATGGTTTCAGTGCTAATAATACTAATAGAAATGAGCTTTTTGTTCACATTATCTGTTCTCAGGTGATAGAAATTGAGAAAAAAGTTTGCAGTAAGAAGTGTTAAGAAGGGATAATTGTTTTCTTTGGGGCAAATTATGCACAGATATGCTGGCTGATCTTGGTCGGCACGGGTCACAAAGGCAGACAGCAGAGTAAAGGTTTAAAGTGCCATTGATTGAAGGCCAGAGGTTTAAGCCCCATTTCCAGCCATGACTATTTAAGTAAGAAAGTTGGCAAATTCTTGCCAACGATGGGAGTCTAGTACTGGTCCTTTCCAGGAATAGTGGTTTGGTAAACTGTTCACCTGATTTGACTTTGACTGTTAAATGATGTTAAACTCAAGTAAACTATTTATGAAAGGTAAAAGAAATGCCCTATATACTTATAGTAGTTTTGCGTTTTTTAATGTCATTGAGAGGTCATAATGAGATAACTTCCTGTCAGCTATCATGAGAACTATTGCACTTTGTAACTAATACACATACTTACATGTATGCTCATTCACTCATTCATACATGTACAGTTTAAAGTTTACAGAGATAAAGAGGTAATTTCAGGGGTTAAATATCTGCCCTGTGTTACTGATGTAAGTTGTTGAGTACAGCTGTGGTAAAGGTGTTAAGTCAAGCCTGACATCTGCTCACACCCTTTTGAAAATGTTGCATAAATAAGTGGTTTTAAGTGTCCCTGCTATTCTGTTTTTAAAAAATCCACTGATAGGGGCATAATTTAACATTTTTACCCCCAAAAAATGTGGAGAGTGACATGAAGGTTAAGAATTGATTTTGAAAAAAGAATGTTAAGATAAAGTGAAAACTATGAATGCAAGAAATTAGAAAATAATGAGAAGTTCTTTGCTTTGTGGCCAAAAGATCATTGATAAAAATCTTATGTTCATTTATATCATGACAGGAGAAAAATTGGGTATGTATGCCTAACTGAAAACCAGTCATTAAGTCAGGTGACAGGTCCCCTGTCATGGGTTGTAAATTTCAAAATAACACAAGTGTAATAAATCTATATCAGAGTGAAAATGAAGTATTACTTAGAGTGCATTTCCCTTTGAGAGAGTTGGTTAGAATATTTCAATATGAAATACCTCAAACGTGTTTCATACATGAGCAGTTTATACATGTTGAGCTAAGCACCTAGAAGTAATAATAAATGATGTAACTGAGTTCATTTTCATGTGTGTGAATGTGTATCTCTACCATAATATACAAAAATTTTTAGTGCTTCATTGAGTGTGAAGTTGAAGCTTTCTAAGTTCTCACCTGTTTCCTCTTAATATAACTTTAATGAAATTTTACTTGTGTGTCAGATCTCATTGCTTTTTAGCTCACCTGTCACGTAGTGACAGAGTAAGCTTTTCTGATCACCTTTTGTCCGTCGTCCGTCTGTCCGTCCGTCAGTCCACAATTAGCTTGTTAACACTCTAGTGGTCACATTTTTGCCTCAATTGTCATGAAACTTGGTCAGGATGTTTGTCTCATTAATATCTCGGACGAGTTCGAACATGGGTTATCAGGGTTGGAAAACTAGGTCACAGAGCCCAAATATAGAAAAACCTTGTTAACACTCTAGAGGCTACTTTTTCAGTCCAAATATCCTGGAAATTTGTCAGAAAAGTTCTATTGATGATTTCTAGCTCAAGTTCATATATGGGTCATCTGGGTTCAAAAACAAGGTCACAGAGCCCAAAAATAGAAAAATCTTGTTAACACTCTAGAGGTTACATTTTCAGCCCAAATAATCTTGAAATTTGTCAGAAAGGTTGCTTTGATGATTTCTAGATCAAGTTCAAATATGGGTCATCTTGGGTCAAAAACTAGGTCACAGAGCCCAAATATTGAAAAACCTTGTTAACACTCTAGAGGTAACAAATTTTAGACCAAATAATCTGGAAATTTGTCAGGAAAGTTGCTTCTATGATTTCTAGCTCAAGTTCAAATATGGGTCATCTGGGTTCAAAAACTAGGTCACAGAGCCCAAAAGTAGAAAAACCTTGTTAACATTCTAAAGGTAACATTTTCAGCCCAAATAATCTGGAAATTTGTCAGAAAGGTTGCCTTGAGGATTTCTAGATCAAGTTCGAATATGGGTCATCTGGGGGTCACAAACTAGGTCACAGAGTCCAAATATGGAAAAACCTTGTTAACATTCTAAAGGTAACATTTTCAGTCCAAATAACCTGGAAATTTGTCAGAAAGGTTCTATCAATGATTTCTAGCTCAGTTTTGAATATAGGTTTTCTGGGGTCAAAAACTAGGTCACTGAGCCCAAAAGTAGAAAAACCTTGTTAATGCTCTAGAGGTTACATTTTTAGTCCAAATGTCCTTGAAATTTGTCAGAAAGGTTCTTTCAATGATTTCTAAATCAGATTTGGATATGGGTCATCTGGGATCAAAAACTAGGTCACATGGCCCAAATATGTAAAAACCTTTTTAACACTCCAGATGTTACATTTTCAGTCTAAATATCCTTGAAATCTGTCAGACAGGTTTTTTTTGATGATTTCTACCTCAAGTTGGAGTATGGGTCATCTTGGGTCAAAAACTAGGTCACAGAGCCCAAATATGGAAAAACCTTGTCAACACTCTAGAGGTCACATAATTCAAAATAACCTGGAAATTTGTCAGAAAGCTTAATTCTATGGTTTTTAGGTCAAGTTTGAATATGGTTCATCTGGAGTCAAAACATCTAGGTCACAGAGCCCAAATATCGAAAAACTTTGTAAACACTCTAGAGGCTACATTTTCAGTCCAAATGTCCTGGAAATTTGTCAGAAGGGTTGTTTTGATGATTTGTAGCTCAAATTTGGATATGGGTTATCTGGGGTCAAAATCTAGGTCACAGAGCCTAAATATCGAAAAATCTTGTTAACACTCTAGAGGCTACTTTTTCAGTCCAAATATCCTGGAAATTTGTCAGAGAGATTGTTTCGATAATTTGTAGCTCAAGTTTGAATATGGGACATCTAGGTTAAAAAACTAGGTCATAGAGCCCAAATATGGAAAAACCTTGTTAACACTCTAGAGGTAACATTTTCAGTACAAATAACCTTGAAATTTGTCAAAGAAATTGTTTCAATAATTTCTAGGTCAAATTCGAATAACGGTCATCTGGGGTCAATTAACCAGGTCCATAACAACTTTTTTAAAAGCAGTCATACTCAGGTGAGCGATACAGGGCCATCATTGCCCTCTTGTTGTGAAAAACTTATGAATGTTTATATTAAGAATTATTATTATTAAGATTATACAAAGTCTTTGCTGTACAAATAGTATTGCAAATATAAATGTTCTTTCTTCTTTATTCAATAGCACTTTTAATCTTTTCTTCTTATATATAGTTCTATTGAACCCAGGAAGCAGTCATTGAGCGTGATTAATATGTGTTGCAAGAACTCGCTTCCCAATCGATGTAAATTAATTAAATTTAAATTAACAAAAAATTAATCTTCTCACACCTTGAAATGCTCTTTCCTTAGATCTATGCCAAGCGTACAGACATGGAAGTGCGGCAGGTGGAGCGTTGGTTTAGGTTACGTAGAAATCAAGATAGACCAACCATTATGAAAAAGTTTACAGAAACAGGGTTAGTTGAATATATCATATGCAACAGTGTACTCAGAGAATGTGTAATTTTGCTTGATTGAAATCTCTCTTATTCATGAGATAATTATAACATATACATACATATTCATGGGTAATGTAATTAACTAGCTTATAGGTAATTTATGTTAAATACAAAAAGGATAATTACGCATTTTGTAAAGAAGAAAAAGTTCAAGCAGTTGGTCCTAGAACTAGGTCTGTAAGTCAATTTCAATAAAATAAGTCATGTTCCTTAATGGTGGTTTTCATTTGTTTCTTTCACAGATGGAGATTTACATACTATTTTGGAATATTTATATATGGCCTTACAGTTCTATGGGATGTAAGTATCTCTAAATATAACACGTTTTCATTGTTTTTACATCGTTATTTTTGTCTCAGTGTCTCATCATATAAGCATATTGTCATAAAATTTGCAATCCAGTCTTGTTAAGTTGTCTGAAGAAGTAAAAATAGGAAAATATGCTGTGATTTATTAGAAATAAGGTACTGTTCAAGGAGTTTGGAGTGGTGCATGTCCTCATTTGTCAAGCTAAAGAAGCTTATGTACACAGATTTTCACGAAATCATGTACGTTCTCAACCACCCCTGATTTATTACAGTCAGTTGAAAGGGAATTAAGTCTTCATTGATGTTTATTTTGTAGTTACAGGTAGAGTGATTTCATTTCAACAAAACTTAAAAACTCTCAGGTATTACAGGTTTAGCCATGTTGGTAAATAATGGGTAGACATGAAATGTAAAATAATGTATAAATCAAGCTGTAACTTCAAAGTTTTTGTATGTTCATTTTTTTTTTCCTTGATTTGTCAAGACTTGATTATACTTGCCCAGTATTACACGTCCTTGATATCATTGCATTTGAGACACACTGCTCATGACAACTAAAAGTTTTACAAGGCATGATTGTTGGTAACCGCAAGGGAAGCAGTGTGAACTGAGGCACTTGTCCCATTTAGTGTTGTTTCCCAAGAACACCCCTTGCAATCTATCTGGAAGTTTATCTTGTGGATCAAACAAACTGTGCACCTCCCGACTTGTAAATTGATACATCTGTATTTCTCCTTTTCCTCTGACAAGGCTGTATTGTAGGAGTATTAATTACATTCAGTGATAGCTCCAGATTAAATTGTCTGATATAATATAAAGTACTTATTAAAAAAGATGTTACTAGTTTTAGTGAACTTGATATGAGTGAGTACTGACAACATTTACATGTCAAAGCTTGGAATTTTACGTGTAAGGCAGCTATGCCAACATGATGATGACAGCAGAATTGATAAGCGTTAAACAATGAACAAGAAAACAATGTCCTTCAAAGTCTGTCAAATTTCTGCATGTAGCACAAAGCAATAAATATATTAACATGTATACAGTATACAAAAAATGCAGTTGTTAGGCAGTATTAGGCATTTTATGATAATTTTTGTTGTAGCCTTTACTATTTTAAATGACAGGGTAAGAGACACATTGAATGGTTACATGATTAGGTTGCAACATGGAGGGTTATTATTTCATTTGGCTGTTGACAAAAAAATCTCAATTTTTAAATAAGTGTTACTGAGTCAGTTTTTCATCAACTTTCAAAGGCTTAAAATACATAAACTTTAACAAGGTGTTGTTGAGGTTTCTGAATTCCATTTCCACTTAAGGTACACAGTCATAATTGATCTGTTAGGAAAAGCGTGATTAGAACATGTTAAATAAGAACAGCAGTGATTCATTGTAAGCATAGAGAAACAGTTCTAGGCAAGTTGATTTACAGTCTGACTGAAGTACATGATCTAACTATTGTAAGATCGGAAAGCCACCCATTCATTTCTATCTTTTGGATAATCCGGATAATCCGGATAATGTTTCGTAAGATAAATGAATTCTCCTTTGATTAATATAAGTTTATTAAAGTTTCGATTTGTATTTAAATGAACATTAATGAGCATATGAGCATAGTGACGAAAATATTCAAGTAAACGGGTCTGTTTATTTTGGTATACATGCAATGTCTTTAAAATGTCTAAAGCTTCTGGAAATTTTCCCACACATACAATTATCTCAATATTTTAGAAGCTTTCCTCAATTAACTTTAACTAGAGTGACTGTGTGTTTATGGCAGAAAATGACTGAGTAATTTGGAATCCCAGTAAATATAGATTTTCACATGTGTCCAAATGATTAAAAATAGGACTTATTAACCTTCAAAAACTTGAAAGCTAGGCACTGACTGGCTGATTTAAAGGTCATAAGAAGGTGACTGTCTTTTGGTGATGTTCAAATCCTAATTACCATTTCTTTTACTTTCTACAGGCCTAGTGTATTTGATTCTATTCTGAATTGTTATTTCAGAAACCATGGTTATGGGACTCAAGATATTGTTGGTATGGTTTTCCAGAACACGTAAGTTGAAATTGTTTAAGTCATTTCCTCATCTGTTTTCTACTGTTCTTACAATATATTATAAAAGATTGTGGTTTTATGCCTAGCTACACACACACAGTAGGATGTTATTAAGTTACTTGCATACAAGACCTCCTGAAGAAATTAATAGCATTCTCACATGAGATTCAGGATGACTGTAGATTAGGGGCCTATGATCTTTTATATGACAGCATGCAGTTTTAAAGGGAAAAAAACCAGATAATTACATGACATGTAATTATCATTGCGACATTGTGTCAGTTTTGAGCTGAAAGAGATAAAATAAAGAGCAGAATAAAACACACAAGTAGGAAGTGAATGACAAGGGTTATACTGTTTGATGATTTCCGTACTGATCTTTTGAAAAACCCTTTGTTTATAGATATTCACACTTAACCTTTCAAGGCAGAATTTAAAACTTGAATAGACTACTTTACTTTGTTTATTGCAAATGTTCTTTCGCACGAAAACCTAAACAGGAACATGCTAGGAAAATAACTTTTTGCAATAGTTTTTTTTTTCCGTTAGAAAAAGTGGAGGGGTTTTTACCCGCTTCTTTGAAAATCAGCTGTCATTTTTCTACTGTAACCTTATAAATTTATCAGCTTAAGAAGAAATAATTGATAATCCCTTAATTCTTATAAATAAGTATTCACTCAATTTTTCACTGCATTTTAAGCTTGCTATAATACATGTTAGTTTTCAGATGGATAGCTGTAAGCAAAATACAGCTAATAAATGTATTTGTTTAGTCTGTGATGAATATAGGTTCAGTATTACAGTAAGGTATTACTAAGATAATAATTGGGGATAACTGACCTCTTTAAAAGCCCTGATTATTTAGACAGCATTATTTCCCAATCATCTATTAGTGTAATTTAACAGACTAATATGTGTATCTTTAATGCAGAATTATGAGGTATCATATACAATATTGATTGTTTGCAATGTTGATGTTTGTTTTTCAGAATATAGACACAGCAATATACTGGTACTACATTACAGAGCTAGGATTTTACCTCTCTCTTCTCTTTTCACAATTTATAGATGTAAAAAGAAAGGTAAGTCGCTTTAAAACTGCCGATGGCAGTCTGCAAAATAAATTTTTAAAAATAAACATGTAGGTCATTCATGCTTATGACTACAAGAAAGCTGTAAGCCTTAATTAAAAGCCCAGCTGTAAGCCTTGATTAAAAGCCCAGCTGTAAGCCTTAATTAAAAGCCCAGCTGTAAGCCTTAATTAAAAGCCCAGCTGTAAGCCTTAATTAAAAGCCCAAACAGTAAATAGCCAAGGTCTTGAAGCTCAGTTTTAAAAGGGCCACCTAAAAGTTCGTAGGACCCACAAGAATTTTACAAGCCAAGGATCTAAAGTTTGTGGGTTATTTTATTGACTGGAATGGGTACCTACATTTTCTAATATCCTAGAAATAGATGTTTTCACAGTGTCTTCAATATGCCATATTGAAACATAGACAAGTTAAAGGGGCTGTGCTCCAGATGACAAAAAAAAGAAAATTTTCTTGTATCATAAATTTCTTGTAATATTTATGATTAATGCTTAAAAAATAACCTACTGACAAAAAATAAGTCAAATAATTACATTATAAATTGATTTTTTTCCCTTTCGAAGTGCTATACCGTAACACGACGGTATAACTATATCATATAAGATTTAAAGTAAATATCTGTAATATCACATGCGACGATAGTGGTGACAGTAAAAGCGTTGGAAATATTTTGTTAACATGAGGGTCCAGAGTTCAAATCAGGCTGGAGCGATAATATTTTTTTTTATTCTATTTTGACTTTTATAATCAGTTTTGAAGTAAAATATTATGTAGTTATAATCTCACGGCATCTAAATATATAATTTATGAAAAAAAAAATTTATGTCAAATCTGGAGTACAGCCTCTTTAAGTATTTTAGAGTAACAGATAATGTCATTTCATGTCCATGAAAGAAAGAACATTATAAAAGATAAGTTTTTTATTACACTCAGCTGTATGGAGATCATGCAATAAATTGGACTGTCACTGAACATTTCTCTGCATTTAATATTAATTCAGTATCAGCTAAAAGGTCTTACCCCACCCCCTTGGAGATCAGTTAAAGTTCCTTAAAGAAAATTACTGGTTATATTGTGTTTTTCACATGTTACCGTTTGCACAGATATTTTCATATTTCTATTTTCAGGATTTTGTAGAAATGTTTGTACATCACATAGCCACAGTATCATTATTAAGTTTTTCATATATTGGCAACTTCCTCCGGGTAGGAACTCTAGTGTTGTGTATACATGACTGTGCCGATTTCTGGATTGAGGTAAAAATATTGCTTTGTCACAATTCTTTTTTTTTCCATATTATTAAAGTGCCTTTTCCAATTTGCATCAATGGAAATTGTATTCAGCAAATATTGTTAATTAATTTGAAGCTTTATTAATAAAGAAATGGAAGTCATTCATACATTAAGCATGATTTATATAGATACATTTTCTTAATTAGTTCATTTTCTGAACTGTTCTGTCTGATCAAAAAATACATTAGTATTTGATTGCTATTCTTTCATAAAACTATAATTTAGAATGTTTAAAGTTGCCATTCCAAAATGCTTACTAAACAGCAGACAAATTAAAAACCATTTAAGTTCACCTGAGCAAAAAGTGCTCAAGAGTGAACTGTGATTGGTTACTGTCCATCATCATCAATATTGAACATTCTCCTCCAAAACCACTGAACCAGTTTCAACCCACAGGAATTTTCTGAATTAGTCTGAAAATCTCCCCAGAAACTGCTTGCCAGGTTTTAAAATAATTTTACCTAATTTTATAATTGTTCCTTAAGTGGCCCTTTATTAAATCGCTGTAAGCCATGTTGGTTTGTAAAATACATGACCAACAGGGGGCGGGGCAGGTTTTCACTATATAACTATATAGAAAACTTTGAAACTCCTTTCATCAGATTGCCAGATTTGAAAATAATTTCACACAAATGTTCCTTAGGTGACTTCTTATCTAATTCCTTCAAGCAATGATGGTCATATAAAACATAAACAGGTTAGGGCACTTGAATTGTATTATTTAATCAACAACTATCCATAAAGTTATCAAGACTATGGGTTAAATTTCAAATATTTGATGTGGAAATACAAGTTTTACTTGTTATTTTACAGTTCATACTTATTGTAGAGGTCATCAGACCTCCCCACAGTGTTGGGGATAGTTGCAGGTGGCATCCATTTTTGCATATCAAACTGAAGTTAACCCTTGAGATTTGAGGCCCATATCTTTAAAACCAGTCTCCAGTAATCTGTGTGTGCATGCTCTGCTTGAAATATGAATTAAGGAAAATGAAAAATTATTCTTACGTGTCATATTTTCATCTAATTCTAAATGACTGTTTACCTGTTTAACTTTTTCAATCTGCATATTTTTAACCAGGTTTTCAATTTTGAAAATCCTGGTTATTAGATTGGGGTATGGCGGGCGGATGGGCGGATGGGCGGGCGGGCGTCAAACGAAATTGTGTCCGCTCTGTAACTCTTCAACCCTTTGAAGAATTTTGATGAAACTTCAGACAAATGTTTACCACATCAAGATGACGTGCAGAACGCATGTTCCGCATGGCTGGCTCCAAGGTCAAGGTCACAGTGACATTAACATTGAAAATCCTGTCCGCTCTGTAACTCTTCAACCCTTTGAAGAATTTTGATGAAACTTCAGACAAATGTTTACCACATCAAGATGACGTGCAGAACGCATGTTCCGCATGGCTGGCTCCAAGGTCAAGGTCACAGTGACATTAACATTGAAAATCCTGTCCGCTCTGTAACTCTTCAACCCTTTGAAGAATTTTGATGAAACTTCAGACAAATGTTTACCACATCAAGATGACGTGCAGAACGCATGTTCCGCATGGCTGGCTCCAAGGTCAAGGTCACAGTGACATTAACATTGAAAATCCTGTTTACATGATTTTAACTTGATTTGGCAGTCAAAGGTCATATCATCTTTGGAGGTAATTTAAAAAAGATATGATATATTATTTCATGTCTACTTTGTAACTTGAAAATTTTATTTTGAACTATTGAAACCAACTTTCTGTGTTGGTACCAAAATAACAGCACCATTTTTACTTCACTGCCATATTTCTTCCTAATTCCTGTCACATCAATACTTGGTCGTTGAAAACCTGGTTTTCGTCGCATTGCGGCGCTTCTTGTAAGTATATTTCTAGTGTATTTGTGGATATTTTGTGCTGCCGTTGCCAAAAATAACGTGGTAAAAAAGACTGTCCAAAACAGACCATTCCTTAAAAATAATCTACTGACAGAAAGACAGTTTTTTTGCCATGTAAATATATAATGTGTTATCTGCTGAGATAGATAATAGCATGCAGGTTTTATCGCTGCCGCCACACTACATTTTCAGTTTTGGTTTCAAACATGCCTCTGAAGAAAAAAAACCCAAGAATGAAGAAAAATAACCAACTTAACGTCAATTTATTTAGACCAAACTGGATGAAAACAAAACTGTGCCAGAACAGATTGAAATATCATCGATAAATAAGATTGTCACTCACAATTCCTGTCCCAGTTTGGACATACATTTTTACACCCTTAAGAAAAACTTTTAAAAAGTCTTTATTAACAAAATTAATTTCTCAGTTTCAGAGAAAATCAAATTAGAATTTTCCAAAATGAACAGATGGGGCTTGTTTCACACTGACATATAATAAGAATTATGAAAAAATCCTTTTTAGCACGACTTTTTTTGAAAAAAAAATCGAGTTATTGTCATAGTCATGGTGTCGTTGCCTTTGCCGTTGCCGTTCCCATCCGAAAACTTTAACATTGATCATAATTTTCTTATTCCTTGATGGATTATCTTCATACTTGGACACAACAACTCTTTGGACAAGACCTTTAAGATGACCAGACTAAACTTGACCTTGACTCTTAAATGACCTTCATATTCAAGGTCAAAATATTGAATTTTGCTAAAATTGGCCATAACTTTATTATTAGTAGGTGGTTTCTCTTAATTCTTGGACACAACAACCCTTTGGAGAAGACTCTCAAGCTGACCAGACTAAACTTGACCTTGACTCATAAATGACCTTCATATTCAAGGTCAAAATATTGAATTTTGCTAAAATTGGCCATAACTTTATTATTAATAGGTGGATTCTCTTTATGCTTGGACACAACAACCTTTTGGACAAGACCTTTAAGCTGACCAGACTAAACTTGACCTTGACTCATAAATGACCTTCACCTTCAAGGTCAAATTATTGAATTTTGCTAAAATTGACCATAACATTAGTATTTATGGTTGGATTTGATTTATACTTGGACAAAACAACACTTATGACTAAACCGACATGTTGAATAACTCAGATTTGACCATGACCTTAAAATTACCTTGACCGTCAAGGTCAGATAATTGAATTTTGCTTAAATTGTCATAGCTTTCTCATTTATTTATAGATTAAATTCAAACTTGGACTAAACAACAGTTGTGACAAATCCGACATGATTATTTCAAGTTTGACCTTGACCTTTAAATGACCTTGACAGTCAAGGTCAAATCATTGAATTTTGTTAAAACTGGCCATAATTATGTAATTTATGGTTGGATTTGAATCAGACTTAGACAAAACAACACTTTTTCATTTCGATTTCAAAAATGTCATCGCATGATCTATATTTTTGACCTACTGACCTACTTTCTTGTTTTGAGCTACAGCAATGAAATTTGGACTGTGTGCACAGTTTTTTATTTCGTTTTCAAAAATGTCATAGCATGACCTATATTTTTGACCTACTGACCTACTTTTTGTTTTTGGAGCTGTGGCAATGAAATTTGGACCGTGTGCACAGTTTTTCGATTTGAATTCAAAAATGTCATGGCATGACCTATATTTTTGACCTACTGACCTACTTTTTTGTTTTTTAGCTACAGCAATGAAATTTGGACTGTGTGCACAGTTTTTCGTTTCAATTTCAGAAATGTCATAGCATGACCTATATTTTTGACCTACTGACCTACTTTTTGTTTTTGGAGCTGTGGCAATGAAATTTGGACCGTGTGCACAGTTTTTCGTTTTGAATTCAAAAACGTCATGGCATGACCTATATTTTTGACCTACTGACCTACTTTTTTGTTTTTTAGCTACAGCAATGAAATTTGGACCGTGTGCACAGTTACTTGTTTCGAATTCAAAAATGTCATGGCATGACCTATATTGTTGACTTACTGACCTACTTTTTGTTTTTGGAGCTATGGCAATGAAATTTGGACCATGTACACAGTTTTTTGTTCCAATTTCAAAAATGTCATGGCATGACCTATATTTTGACCTACTAACCTATTTTTTTGTTTTTTAGCTACAGCAATGAAATTTGGACCGTGTGCACAGTTTTTCTTTCCGATTTCAAAAATGTCACCGCATGACCTATTTTTTTTACCTACTGACCTACTTTTTGTTTTTGGAGCTATGGCAATGAAATTTGGACCATGAACACAGTTTTTTGTTCCAATTTCAAAAACGTCATAGCATGACCTATATTTTTGACCTTCTGACCTACTTTTTTGTTTTTTAACTACAGCAATGAAATTTGGACCATGTGCACAGTTTTTCCTTCCGATTTCAAAAATGTCATCGCATTACCTATATTTTTGACCTACTGACATACTTTTTGTTTTTGGAGCTATGGCAATGAAATTTGGACCATGTATACAGTTTTTGTTCAGATTTCAAAAACATCATAGCATGACCTATATTGTTGACCTACTGACCTACTCTTTTGTTTTAAAGCTACGGCAATGAAATTTGGACTGTGCTTTTCGTTCGGATTTCAAAAATGTCATCTCATGACCTATATTTTGACCTACTGACCTCCTTTTTGTTTTGGAACTATGGCAATGAAATTGCATTGGTCTATTTCTGTGATATGCATCATTACATTCATAAAAATTTCTTTCATCTTTGAACCCAGGATAGTGCTTTAGGGCCATTGGCCCTCTTGTTTATTAATACTTGGACAAGACAAGGCTTATGACAAAACCTACATGTTAAATTATTCAAGTTTGACCTTAACCTTTAAATGACCTTTAGAGTCAAATTTCTAATTATTGCATTTTGCTAAAATAGCCAAACTTCTGGTTTTATGGACGGATTTGATCTATACAGGGACAAAACAACACTGAGAATAAAAGAAACGTGTTAAACAATTCAAGCATTACCTTGACCTTTAAATGACCTTGACATTACTTAACTTGGCTATATCTTTGTTGTTAATGGATGTAGTGTCTTCATGCTTGGACATAACTATTTTTTATACAATACCTCCAGAGAAGGTTAAACTGAACTTGACCTAGACCTTTAAGTTCAAATTTCTGAATGTTGCTAAAATTGGCCATAACTTTGTTATGTATAATTATATTTCCAAATGATGTTTCATTTGAAATCCCTTCACCACAATGTGCTTCCTCTGATGTGTTTGCCTTTGGAAATATAAAAAAGTCGAGCATGGCCCCCGCTTGCGGTGGCTCTTGTTGTTAAAACAGTACGGTCTTGAGCTTAGATATTTACGTAGCATGGTCTAGTAGGCCTTTAACAAGTTTGTGATGGTAAAATTGGCTCTGCCTAGGAGGTCCTATTTGTGTCAGACGTTTAAGTTTTGAAAAATCTTCTTGTCTGAAATTGTAAGCTTAGGTATTTTGTATGCTGTATTTTCTAAACAGCCTCTACTTGAACCTGTTGGGTTCAAGTTGGCCCTGCTCAGGGATCAGTTGACATACTGACCTAATTTCTTCATTTTTAAGCTACAGCAATCAAAGTTGGACAATGTATACAGTTTTGCTGATAATATGATAATCCGTGTTAAAAATTTGGACACTAAGTTTGATTGTTTTGCTTCTCTTCTACTTGCGAACAGTAGAAAATGATCTGTAAAAATTCAAAGATCAAAACATTCTAGGAATAGACGATAATTCAGATTTTTTTCAATGTTTTCATTATGCTATTTCAGGGTGCCAAGATGGCCAAGTATGTCAAAGCACACAGACTCTGTGATGTTTTATTTGCAGTGTTTGCTATTGTCTGGTTTATAACCAGGCTTGTCTGTTACCCACTCAAGTATGTACTAGCGTTTTCTCTTATATTTTGTAAGCATATGATGTGTTTTGTACTGTAGACCATCCAAGTTTCTTACTATCAGTTTGGAGGTCAATTTGTTGTGGTGGGTGATATTTAAACAACTGTAAAATCACACTGATTGTTGGTCACAGAATTGATAACATTAATAAGGCATGAGAATGTTACTGGTATTTAGATCTTTTATCCCTGTATCTTGTGTCTTATTTCTTAGTTTCTGTGGTCCAGTGGTTAAAGTCGCAGACTTCAAATCACTTAACCTCCCATTGATTGATGGTCATGGGTTTGAGTTGTGCTACTGACCATTTTCATTTATGTGAGAAAAAAAGGCAGTTTCTACTGCAGATTAGAAGTCTAGTACTGGTCCTTTCCAGGAACAATGGTTAGATTAGCTTCCTGTAGAGTATAAATTTGACTTTTAGATGACATTTAACTCAGTAAAAACAATTTACAATGTAACACTGTATATTATAAATTTCAGTTAGTCCACAAGTTTCTTAACTTTGATGATTTCAGAGTTTTAAATGCAACATGGAACCAGAGTAATGAGATAATGGGGTTTTGGCCGGCGCTGGTCTTCTTCAATGGCTGGTTGTGCCTATTGCTCATTCTACATACGTACTGGTTCTACCTGATAGCCCAGGTCACGTACACAGCTCTTACCAAGAAAGCTGAGGTAGTATTACACCACTTGCTGGCATGTTGCCATGTAGCTCCTTTAACCTTGTTTCTGTAAATCTAGGTGCTCTCTCACACTGTAAGGGATTGTAGCTCCGCTGTGTTAGGGAAGAAGTGCTTACTTGTTAGATATTTTCAAGCAACCATATAACATTCATTTATAGATGCTACATGTATTAATATGGTCTTAGAATGAAGCATCACTAAAAATCACTGTCATGGCAGTTTCTAATCACAACCACACATTTCCAAGACACTTCAACTGAAGCATGATAAAAAGTCACTATAAAAAGATATTTGCTTCAAACTTCACATGCTTACTTATTATAACAAAGTGCATAATCTGACGAGTCACATAGCTCTGTCAACAGTAATTTCAGAGTTATGCCTATTTTAGACTTAGAAAATTTAGGTCTGCTTTGCATATCTCCCTAGAGAATGAAGAATTTGGAAAACTCTTGCCTGTTTTAACAAATTTATCTTCCCTTTTTGGACTTGGCTTTTAAGAAATAGTGTCCATCACCACAACCAATAAAGATGTTTAAAGTTTTATATACTTCTTAAAGGTCATAAGTCTACATCTTTGAACAAGGTTTGATAACTCTTACCTGTATAATTACAATTTTATCTCCCCTTTGTGACCTTTTAGTGCACTGTCTTGTATTGAGTAGCTCTGTCCTTAACCATTCAAGATACCTGTTTTAAACTTTTTATATCCCTTAAAGGTCAATAGTCATGGACACTGAACAAAATTTGAAACCTGTTACCTGTCTTATAGCAAATTTTTCTCCCTTTTTTGACTAAACAAGTATAGCTTAATATTTCTTGCCTGTATTGGATATCTCCCCAGTCAATTAAAATACCTTATGCAAGGTCAGATAACTCTTACCAGTTTTTACAAATTTATCTCCCCTTTTTGGATTTAGCAGCACCATGTAAAATGTTAAGTAATAGTGTCTCCACAACTAATAAAGATGTTTAAAGCTTTATATACTTCAGGTTGTAAGTTTATGGATTAAAAAAGTCTGTAATTTGACCATTAACAAAACATCCAGTAACTTCCCTTGCTGATGTTTACAATCATATAAATAATTCATTGTAAATACCGTTGCTTTCTTCTAGCATAATTTAAATAGCCAAGCATTGGCTGTCTTATGGAGAGCTCTTGTTTAATGTTTGGATTAGTTCACTTGCATGATGTAAATAGAAGCACCATTTCAATACACTTTATCATCTGCATCAAAAATCCTTACAAAGCAACACCAAAATGCATTTTGTACATTGTCAGTAGTTAAATTAAACAATTTAAAACTTAATCATTAAATGAAACTTAGTGAGACAGTATGTTCATGCATGCAGTTTTTTTGTATCCACCTGTAATGACTTTAAAGAATATTTGTTTCTGAAAAAGAAAATCATCATTTTACGTTGCTACTCTTAAAGATCGAGTTTCACTCGTAAAGATAAAAAAATACTAAAATAACAGGATATTTGTCAGAACTATTAACAAGAATCTAAATTTATAACAGACATCGGATATTTGTTATGTTTGTTAGAAATTTAGATCTGCCTAGGGTCTTTAGACTACCCACCCATTGACTGGTACTAATTTGCATTTAGATGATGTATCATCAAGTTAGTGGAACCACTACTATTTCCAGAAAATTTGTAGAAATGGAGTTGTATTAAAGCTGTTTGAACAATGAAAATGTTAGATGCAAAGTTGTAACACAGAAAATATATGTAAATCCTGTTATTCTAGTATTTTTAGCTCACCTGAGCACAAAGTGTACAAGGGTGAGCTATTGTGATGGTGAGATGTCCGTTGTCAAGGGTCAATTGTCCATCATCACACCATGTGAACTGTGAAAGTCTCCAGAAAAAACCCTAGTCTGTGTTAAGGTCAGTATTATGCATAAGTATTATGGACCCTAAAAATGATAGACTGGCCTTAAAAAGCCCTTGAAATGTCGTTGAATTTCTTGCTTCAGTTTCTGTGCAGACCATGGAAAATAAATCAGCCAAAAACAGTGTTTAACATAATATATGCTTTAAGGGCTTTTCTCTTATTGAAAAATACAAAATACTTATTCTCACTGTCACTATAAATTGAATTGTGATGCTCACATATGTTGAAATTGTGAAGAAAACCTTTTGTTCAAAGTGAAAGTTGATAATGAAAGTACCTAGCACAAATTTCACAACATTATAAATTTTCAATACCGGTTCATGTAATTGACAAGCTGTGAATCAGGAGACGCATGTCTATGAGTTAATCAGTTAATTGATGATAATTGCCTAGTGGGGGGGGGAGGGGGGGGGGGCGCAATTTTATAGCTTTATGATAGTATAATTAGGGGCCGATTGATATGACTAGTTATACTTAATTTTGATTTTTTTGGAAAATATCTGGACCCATTTTTTAAAGACTTTTGGACATAAAATTGGTCAAGGAAGCTGAAATTCAGTCAAAACCCACAAATTTTCAATGTTCAGGAGCCCTGGAGTAGCATCCTCATGTGGCCCTCTACCAAAATTGTTCAGATTTTGTCACTGGCTCAGGGGTCACTTGATTTCAATTGAATTATAAAGGAAAAACTTTTAAAATCTGTTTTCTGAAACCATAAGGCCTAGGGCTTGGATATCGTGCATGGAGCATCTACAGGTCCCTTACCAATATTGTTCAAATTATTGCTGTTTAACCTGGTGGTACTCAGGTGAGCGATACAGGGCCATGATCATCCTCTTGTTTTATCTTTGTAAGTGAAGCTAGGACTTTTAGTGTGTATTGTCTTACTGTGAGCAAAAGGTGGTAGTGTTTGTCTTCCTTTCATCATCTTGCATTACTTTTATTTTCTTTTCACAAAGGAGGTATGGAGTTTTATTTTTATCCCTTCACAGAGCTAAATGTTTACCTCCAACAATTCTTCCAAAATCCATTTTCTGTGTTACCTACTTTGCTTCTGAAATAGACAAACGTTTACCTACTTACAGTACTTTTTTTTAAACATTTGTCCTAGACCTTTGTTTCGAAGGTCACTTCAACTCACTGTATCCTCTAACTGATAAAGTCTTAGAGCCCCCACTAAACACCAATTCTCTGTGTGAAAAAAGCTGGCTGATTTTGCAGAGTCTGGTACTGTTTTTTCTCAGAAACAAGGTTTTGGTAAACTGCCTGATGGTACCTTACTGAAATAATGTTGGAAGAGGCTTTTTAATCCATTTAAAATGTAATGTCTGGCTTCTTTGATTTTCAGCACAGTTTATATTGCTGCTTTAAAAGAATGTGTTATCTTTTCTGCTTGGGCTGCACTAAAAACATAATTGAATAATAAGAATTAATGGCCAAGTTTCACTTACAAAAAATAAAGATAAACTAAATAGAATTTACATATGTGTTACAACTATGAAATCAACTACAATAACTTAATTTATGTATGTGTTATAGCTATGCTTCATTATTGAAATAGCTGAATTAGACCCCATATCTACAAATTTGCTGAAAACACTAATTGTTTCACTTGATGATACACTGACATAAAGCAAATAAGGTACATGGGTCATCACAAGATCCTAGGCTGATCAAAATCATTACAGTCATAACAAATGTCCAATATATGCTACAAATCTAGATGCTTGCTGGAAGAATAGATGTAACACAGTCATAAATTCTGTTTTTTGTTAGTGCTTTTTTATCATTGCAAGTGAAACAGGCTCTCTAAGATTATTCCCCATACAGACATATTAGAAGACAAGCCCATAAAGGACATGGAAACCTTCGAATTCTTTAAACCGCCAACCAAAACCTTTAGATTTTTTAAACCACCAACCACAACCTTCGAATTCTTTAAACCGCCACCCAAAACCTTTAGATTTTTTAAAACCACCAACCACAACCTTCGAATTCTTTAAACCACCAACCAAAACCTTTTTAAAAAATTTAAACCACCAACCAAAACCTTCGAATTTTTTAAACCACCAGCCAAAACTTTCGAATTCTTCTAACCACCAACCTTGCACTCTAATGGCCACAGTTTACAGTTTCTGTTATATTTATGTTTAGATTTTTCTTCTTCCTTCAAATATAAGCCATTTTCGAAATGGGAAAATTTGCAAAAAATTACTATTCTGAACACTTTAAATTGTTTACAAAAGTGAAGGCCATATGTTTACAGTTCATTGGTTAAATAAAGTTTGAATTATAGATTATTCTTGATCGTCGGTCTGTATTAACCCTTTACTCCACAGATACGTGTTTTAACGCATATGCGACCAGTGCAGATCCAGATCAGCCTGCACATTCGTGCAGTCTGATCAGGATCTCCACTGTTCGCTTTTATATCCATAAAAGTATTTCTGACTGAAAAGCGAACAGTGGAGATCCAGATCAGACTGCACGGATGTGCAGGCTGATCTGGATCTGCACTGGTCGCATATGAGATTTAACACATAACCATGTGGTAAAGGGTTAAGATATGCTACTGTAGTCACTATAGTAACTAATTTTTTACTTCTGATTTTAGGAGGTATGGTATGGTTTTTTCTAACCCTGCAGTATTATAAGAACTCTAATTCAAAACTTAATTCTCCACAATTACTTGCTTTGCTTGGAAATGTAAGATATTCATGATTTCTAATCTTTTCATAACCTTTTTTAACAAAGACCTCTGCTTCAATGCTAACATTTATTAATTTCTACCATGATAGATATTTTTTATTTTGACATTGATATTTTTACCCAGAAATGTTGTGCCTTAAGGATATAACAGAATATAACATTTTAAAAAATTGCAGCAAGCAAATCCTTAGCTTTAAAGAAAAATGTTTTTGGCATACTGAAGCATTTTCCTGTTGTTTTTTATATCTTGCACATTTTTCTCCCTCATTGAGGATCTGTTCTGCCAAACATCATTACAATGATAGCATTCAGAAGACTTGTCTTCTCTTCTCCATCAAGTTTGCAAATTCTTGCCTCAGTGATGTTTATACAAAAGAGTACACATATATAATCATCACCTTGTACCTTGTTGTGTTCATGTTTGGAAGAGTTATGTCACTTTGCAACTGCCATATATAACAATACATTTACCATTTCTGTGTCCTCCTTTAATCTAGAAAAACTAAAATTTAAATTAATGAAATGTTTAGGAGGTTTTCATCACTACTGAAGCAGAATTTCATTAAAAAAAATTTATCTTTCAATATTCATGTATTCTTGTTGTATAAGAATTTGTTTTATAGCCTTTGTGAATATAAGGACAGTGTCATGTTAGAAAACAAACTTGCAAGGAAGAAATGAAACAAGTTATCCAGTTACTATTCATAAATTTGAATTCAGTAATTACAAAAAAAGAATAAATAAAGGGGTTAATCAGTAATGTCTGTGGTAATGCACAGAGCCAGTAATCCAGGGGTTATGAGTTAGATCCCTTGCTCCTTCTTTTGCACTACTAATTACATTAAACACAGGTCCCACTTGAAAGACAGGTGCTGAGCACAGAATAGAACAAGGAGTATCCCTTGAATGAGATACTTTATCTTTCACAGTCCCCAAATCTTGAAATTGATAAACCCTGTTTGTGATATCCTTCACATGGCAACAGGTTCAGATGATAAGTAATCTCAAAAAGCCAGTACATGTACAAAAGACTGCAAAAAACCAGAATTGTATTGAGTAGTTGTGATCCAGTACTTTGAGTTTAGATGTATTGATAACTTTGATTAATTCCCTTAAGAGTGATCCAGTTTTCAAGCTGTTATCAAAGGAATCCTTTTACTTTGTCCTACCATATACATTTTATTGATAAAGATTTTGCCACTGTTAAATTAATGCTATCTTGCACTGCATTTTAATCCACCAGTACACAAGATTTTACAAGGTTAAGAGTGATAACATAACAAAAAATCATCTTTAATGACAGTTGGCCTATAGCAACCCACAGGCATTATGGCATGTGAGAGATAGATAGTTCATTTAGTATAGATAACTGTTACAGTCTGACAGTGCTTGATGACAAGTATATTGAAGTATTCTGCTAGCAATTAGTTCCCCCATCCTTTGGTCAATACAGCAAGCATTGTTGTGTAGATTGTAGGATATCACTGTACAGATTTTAGATTTAATTGAAATATATTTGTAGGCAATATGCCTATTGCATACACTGAATATAGTTATATAAGCAAGTTTGACATCTGTGGTCAGTGTAATTGAATTGTTACGAGGAAGTAACATATATATAATTTGGTGAGGACATAGCTCATGATATAACCTTTATTTATAAAGCGTACTGTTTAAAGATTCTAATTATTTACAAGTGTATATTGCATGATATCTAACTATTTTATATTTTCTGTCTCACTGCACAAGGGACATTCCAGGACAAAGAGAAATTCAACTTCAAAAGATGAATTTATTTTCATCATCCTTTTGTGTCCCCATTGGAGGTGGTGGGTGTGAGGTGGGGGGGGGGGGGGGGCACTTAGGTTTGTTCTTGTCCATCTGTCTGTCAAAAAGTTTGTGTCACTGCTCAGCCAACACTATTAGACTTATGTCATGAAACTTCACAGGGATATAGATCAGCAAGTGAAGTTGTGCAGCTGTGGTTTTTCGTTTCCATCCTTCTAGGGAGAGTTATGACCCTTAATTTAGTGAAAATTGCTTCTAAAAACGTTGTGTCACTCAGCCAATACTATTGCACCCAGAGTCATAAAACTGTATGGGAATATATACCAGCAAGTAAGGTTTTGTGCACCTGTTGTTTTTCAGTTAATGAACAAATATCTTGACAACCCACATGCAGCCTCTAGCCTTAGGAACTGACCCCACTGGGGACCACACATGTCCTCTG
Organism: Cyclina sinensis; assembly: GCA_012932295.1. Lineage (NCBI taxonomy): Eukaryota > Metazoa > Mollusca > Bivalvia > Venerida > Veneridae > Cyclina > Cyclina sinensis. The sequence goes on from JAAONU010000004.1 coordinate 24,059,839, forward strand.
GACACATTTTAGTTTTCATATTGAATAACTGTGTTTTTATGCCCCTGAAGGGTGGCATTTAGCAGTCAGACTGTTCATCTGTAATTCCATCATTCTGTCCATCCATCCCATCTTCTTTGGGCAACTTCTACAATTCCCATTTGATTATCACCAAACTTTCACACAATGATCATTATCAGGTGCTGCAGTGCATCTACTCTGGCTTTTGCTGTTCTATTATCTTTAGGAGAGTTATTGTCCTTGGTTTAACTTTATTTAATATTTCTTGTGTACGCAACCCCCCTACATTTCCCATGCGATTTTCACCAAACTTTTTCACAAAGATCATTATCAAGTGCCACAGTGCATATGTTCCAGATTTTGCAGTTTGATTATTTTTGGTATAGTAATTTCCCTTTGTTGAATTTTACTTAATACTTGCATCTATGCTGTCTTCCTACAATTCTCATATGATGTTCATTAAACTTTAATAGAATGATCATTATCAAGTGCCACATTGAATATTTTCAGGCTCTTGCCATTCAATTATTTTTGGCAATGTTATTGTCCTTCGTTAAATTTTACTTGACATTGCTTCTGTGCACAACTCCTACAATTCCCATACAATGTTCACCACACTTTCATAGAATAAACATTATCAAGTGCCACAGTGCATATTTTCAGGCTTTTGCAATTTAATTATTTTTGGCACAACTCCTCCTAAAATTCTCATGCAATTTTCACCAGTCTTTCAAACAAAAATCATTATCAAGTGCCAAAGCACATATACTCCAGTTTTTGCAGTTCTCTAGTTTTGGTGGAGTAATTACTATTTGTTTTATTTTACTCAATGGTGCTTCTGTGTGTAACTCCTTCAATTTTACCTTCAGTTTTGTAATTGAACTATATTTTCAACTAGAACTTAAAAATCCTTATAAGGTGAGAAACTGTTTTGAAACACTTTTACTGTAAAAGACATGTGGTGATCTATGCTTATGCAAATAGGTAAAGGATATGTAATAGTCTTACCCCTAGACATATTGGCATTTTGTTCTGTTCACAGTCTGCAAAAAGTTTTGGCACAAATGGTCAAGGTAACATCAAGTAATAAGGTATGATGTCTGTGACCATTGCCTTGTTTCAGGGGCATTAGTGTCTGTAACACATTTCTTGTTTTCTGTCTGCCTTTTTCAATTTCTAAATTCTGTATGGGTATCATTGAAGAGAGGGCCATTGTGATACTGAATATGACATTAGTGTAACATGCGAATATCTTCTTTATTTCTTAATTTGTTTACATAAGATCATACAGATATGTGAATAGAAAACAAAACACTGTCTTGAAACCCCTATTAGTATTTTCTGTTACAAAATTCCCTACAACTATTTTTTTAAAAACTGTTTATGCAATCTTTAAATAACATGCCGTTCCCTGACACCCCCTACCCCACACCCATACACTTACCCACGCTCACTCATCTTTTAAAGTTTCATGTAAAACTGGAATATGAAGCAGAAATTCTCTTCATTTAGATCTTTTTCCCCTTCATAACACAGACAAGGCCTATCACAAATGTAGAATCTCTACAGTTTTCTTTGTATGATATAGCCAAGACAATTAATTTGTGTGCTAATTCCTCCGTATATCGCTACCATTAACAGAACAACATGGAAATATTAGCTATTAACTGTAGATAAATGCATAGTATATTGGTTGTTAGCACTACAGTCTAATGTTTTAGTTATCACAGCTCACACATACACACATACATTTTGTATTTGTAAACAGAGATTTATTATACTAGACCTTAGGTGAAGAAATTGCTTTTGGGAGTTTGGACTGTTTAAGGGCTTCTCCCTTAGATAGCAAGTCTTGTAGTTAGTTGTACTTGTTATTTTCTTGCTCTGCTAAAATCAGAGAATTACATTATGACCTTTTGTGCTGAGAATGATAGAGGTAACAGGAGCAATATTTCAAGGGATCTACAATGATTTGAACTAAAATTAACCATAAACTCGAAGAAAGGCAGGAAGACATCAAACTGTTAAATAGCTGTTAAGATCTAATGTTTAAAGTTCCTTTTAACCTTTATTTTAGAAGAAAAAATTACTAGGGAGTAACCTGACTTAGAAAAATAGAGAGCACATGTTCAGCCAGTAAGGCCACAGAGAAAACATACATTCTTCTCTCATCTACTTAATTTACTAGTACATGTATATTCTTTCATGCTTTGCTAATATAGACTTTAGCCTTGCATATTTCATATTCTTTCATGCCTCATCTTATTTAAAAAATCTAAAACGTAAGGTTCTTCTTTATATCTCCTTGAGCAGGTTGATGATGTTAGAAGCTCTACAGAGGAACCAGTGTCAGATGAGCCGGAACAAAATCATATCGGAAACAATTTCGTCAATCATAATCACACAAAAGCTGGCTGAACTGGAATTTCATGGACAAAATCATCAACTTTATCAGATTTCAGTGGAAATAAGATTCGGAGCTGACCTGTGTAAGAGGTCACTAGATTTTAAAAGGGAAAGCTTTATCAGTTCATAGGCATAAAGATTTGAATACATTTATCATCCAAGAAGTGTAGTTTTAAGGATAATGTTGTTTTTTTTTAAGTGATTGCAGAATGTAATGCAAAAAACATGACAGAATTTGAATGTAATAGTCACCATTATTTATGACCATATAATTTTAGAATAGCCTGATTATTATTTTTTTTTTTTTTAATTTGCCCCCTCTTCGAAGAAGTGGTGGTATATAAATTGCTTAGCTTTTGTCTGTCAGTCTGTCTATCCATCAATAAACGAAGCAGTTTGTGATAGGTAACGTGAACATGCATAGACAAAGAGACTTGGTAGGTAAGTTGGGCATTTTATGTGGATAAACCTATTTGGTTTTTTGGTCATTAGGTCAAAGATCGATGTCACAGTGACGTTGAACAGGAAAACCATTTCGGACCAATATCTGGAGAATGCCCGGGTGGGGCCTGGACTCGTCAGACCTGAAGAGGCCATAGGTCATGACCAGTAGACAACTATTCTTTTTTCAAGTCATCCGGTCAAAGGTCTTTATGTGGAGAATCCTTGGACCTCTGCTCCTCAAAATTGAAAGGCCAAATGGTCATGACGAGTAGACCACCTCTATACTTCTTTTCGGGTCACTAGCTCAGATATCAAGGTCACAATGAATTTGAATAGCAAAACTGTTTCAGATCAACATCTGGGGAATGCTTGGGCCTACGCTCGTCAAAGTTGGAAGACGGTCCATGACTAGTAGATTACGCTTTCGTTTTTCAAGTCACCAGGTGAAAGGTCATTGCCACAGTGACATTCCACAGGAAAACATTTCCACACAATAACATTAGAATATTTGGCTTAGGCTTCTCAAGCTTGAGAGGCTGGTTGGTCCTGACCAGTAGTATTGATTTTTTTGGGATACCGGGTCAATGGTCAATGTTACAGTGATATTGACAGCTTAACTGCTCCTGTTAATGTTTGGAGAACCCTTGGGTTTAGGTAGGCATGTTTTTCAGTGAGCCATGACCAGTAGATGTCCTGTATTCTTTTAAGGATTGCAAGGTCAAAGGTCAGGGCCACAGTGTCATTGAACACTAGATGATTTAGGATCAATAAGTAGAGAATGCTTGGGCCTAGGCTTCTCAAATTTTATGTACAGGTTGGGCATGACCAGTACATTCCTATTTTTGTGTTAAAAGTTAGGGGCACCATGACCATGATTACACCATCTTGAGTCGCAGTCCGCCCTTCATTCACGACATGGCCATAAATGGTTAACTTCCTCCAGCAACAGATTGCCTCCAGGGGGCATATATGTTTTACAAACATCTCTTGTTTCAGTCCAATTTTAACCATTATTCACATTCAGATGTAAGAGCTAATTTTTCACCAAGTACATTTGATGTCAGCCTTTGAGATTTCTTGCAGTAGTGATGTTTTTCTAAGTATTTTTTAAATCATTCATCAAAAGTAGAAATGGTGCCTGTTTGCAAATATTCTGCTGTAATTCCGCCATTTAATTGCCTGATGTATATTTACGTGTTGGAAATGATAGATGCTATAACTGCATTATAGTGATTTACAACAGTGTTTACAATAGAAGAAATACAGACTCAGCTATACCTTTACATGTATGTGACTTTACTCTTTGAAATGTACATAAGAATGTTCATTGAAGTGAGCCAGCTTTCAATTTGACTGTCTGTAGTAATAAATCCTGAAACACTCTGGTATTATAACTTTTTTTATGTGTTCCATTTATAAATGAGAATTGTAAATAGTGTCCGTGATAAGTCAGCTTTTAAATGTTTGATACAATAAACAGTATTGCTGTGTATTTTTGTGTTAAACAAGACAGTTAAGTCTCTCCTGTTGGGCATTACTAACAGTATATGAGATCTTAGTTTGAAATGGTTTGTAAATATACTGCCATCTTCTTCTTATTCAAGTACTAATCTGAACTAAGAGTATGGCTCTTTATTCTGAATTGCATGATGTGTGTAAGCCTTGGAAAATGGTAGGCTAAAAATAATTGTGCATTGCCAATGTATTTTTTAATTGATGTATTAAATTTTTCAGAACAATTAAAAGCTTGTCTTGGTTACAGTTTTGGCTGTAAAAAAAAAAATTAAACAAAAGTGATCTCATGCTATAGATGGAAGTTACTGATATGTCTTGTAAATTGAAAGAAGCATGGTGTTGAACAGATTATTTTTGTTGTCATAGAAATAGCACTTCTCATTATTGGATTTCTTTTTGTGCATTTTGTACATAGAAAACTTATGGATTAGTTTTTTGATGATATCCTATGAACTGAAGTTTTGTACTGAATTCCATCTGTAAAGATATTAATGTAACCAAGTTATGCGATTTTTTATTGTCCACATAGTCCAGATATATGTTAGATACAGTAAAAAATTTGCTGAAAAAATGTACCTTTCTCCTTGACTAACTTCTGAAAACAAGTTATTACTTTGTCTGTCATTTATGTCTGTTTGTTCAGCTATTTGCTGTTGTTAAACAAGAAATTTGTGAGTATTGTTTAGTTTATATCTATAAGCTATCTTAAAATCATAGATTTCTAGTCAGTTTTTTTTGTTTGTTCTTTTTTTCTATTCCTTTGATTTACATTTGAAGTGAAAGAGTTATTGTGTTCTTGTGTTATAATTATCATACTTCCTATGAAGTGCATATAGGTCACTTAAAGTGTATTGTGAATCTTGTGAATTGCCATGTTGTGGATTTGTTTAGGTTCAATATGGTCCACACTCTTTAAAAATTGTATTTTTATTTTAAATGTTTTAAATGATTATCAAGATGAACCAGAAGTGCCAAACATGCCCTCCACATCACAGGATTTCCCCCCCTCCCCACCTTTTTTCTTTTTACTCACAGAATTTTTCAGGAATCAATCAGATATCCCAACCCTGATGTCTTTATTTTAACCTCCAAGGAGACAATAAGGACACCAGAGGCTCAGCTCTTTGTTAAACAAACCTGTGATTTGAGGTCAGGGTCAAAGGTTAGAGTTTGCCTACGTCAGAAATGATGCGCAATTAGAAACTTCAGTCTCCTAACAGAATCAGTGATGGCCAGGGTTGTAGTTTTCCACAAGTTCAAATATGTTGGAATGAGTTTGCTACTTATACTTTTGTTTTCATTTAAGATTAAAAAAAGCTTAGCATTACTTCCCTTTATGTCCTCTTTTCAGTCCATATATAGCTGTCATCAACATAAGAAGTCATTCTAAATATGGTAAGAACTTTCCATTGTATATGGCCTAGCAGGAGACAGAGTCAAACTAAATAATTGTAAAAATGTTTGTATGCATTGCTTTTCAAAATTTAAGTTGATACCATTGTCCTAAAGGCCTATTTTCTGGATTTTATCATTACTCAGTCATTAGGAGTTATTTTTTGCCCTTTCAACGAGTGCCCAGTGTAATCTGCACTATTCGCTGTTCAGTTATGTCAGTAAATTCCCCCCTAATTGATGAATGGGTGTGATCAAGTTGAATAATGGTTTATTCATTCAAGAAATGAAGAAGGGGATGGGTTGAAGTTCCATGGAACATAACTTGTACAACTTCCAAAAGGCTTTCACCTCTGCAAGACCTAGTATGGTAATGAGTTCTTCTGTCAGCCTCTTGATTCCAAAAGCACTTCAGTCAAAGGATAAGTGAAATCCAGAAAGCACAGTAAGGCTTACAGTTCCTTGTATATTGTCATTATTTTGTAGTTTCAGCATTGCCCATTATATAACTAGTTGGATTTTCTTACTCTTTAATGTTTTATATTAAGGTGATTTTAGACTAACATTAATAATTTCTTAGACTGTAAAGTGGTATTTTTGATGGAAGCGGTTAACATTAGAACTACATCTAACTCAAGTGCCTACAATGATAAGGATTTTGTAGATGTTTGAAGCAAAGCATTTACTTGGTAGAATTTTTTTTTAGATTAGAGAATATATTGTATACTGGCGTAGGAAATGTAATGTGTAAAGAATAATGCATATTATATGTGTCTCTTTGATGTTGTGAACTCTTGATGAAAATTATTGTTCAAACTTCTGTCTTGATTGCAATTTGATTAGTTATCTGTTGTGATTCATCATATGAGATTGTGCGGTAATACATCAGTAGTGAACATGTATCTCATTTTCAATGTATTTCTTGGTTTATACAAAATGCTATAACTGTGGCTTGATTAAAACTTTATATATTTCAAATGATAATCAAGATTTCATTCAGTTAGTGTTAAAGCTTTTTTTATACTTTTTTTCTAGAATGTAAAGTAAGCTTATTGGCATAACAGAGATAAATAGAAATGAAAATGGTATTATACGCCCAGAACATGCTTCATAGGCTTAGTTCATTATTTGTTAAGGGAAGATGGTTTACTCCATTTAAGTGCTATTTAATTTTTGCTAATTGTTCATTGAATTTGTTTAGACTTCTTATCATCAGTTGGTTTTTTCAGACCAGCCTGTCAGCAACACTGTTTTGTATATTGTGATATTAGAATTGGTAAACCTTCGCATATATTTAAAAAAGAGTTTTAGCAATAGCAGATCTATGAACAGATGAATGCTATACGTGTTAATAGTGTACTTTGTCTCTGCTCTCCAGTGACTTCATATTTAAAGCTCGGCACAAAAATATTTCAACTCCATATAAAATAATGAGGAGATACAAGAGATCTGCTCTGAGCCCTCACTATAGCCTTGATATCATCTGCCTAATGATTTAATTTTAGTAAAGAATAATCCTTAGCTTATGGTAATTTAAGTGCCATTAAAAATCATAATTACAACAGTGTTGGTAACAATGTTCATTTCATGCCTTGTTCATGTGCAATATGTTTGTATTGACGTACTTGCCTTTATTTAGAACTATACAACTGGAATTATATAGCGTGGTTAATGAGGGTTGATTGTGAGAAAGTGCTATCTGCCACTTTATTTTACAGAACTTAGAACTTTCACACATTCAGCCCTCCAGTTGTTTTCACTTTAGATAGTTGATTTTCAGATCTCAACAGGGATTTTTTTTAGCCCTCTTTAGTTTATACCACTTTTTTTTTACCTCTGACGTGCATAAAAGTTGGAACATGACTCTTCAAATCAGAAATAAATTAAAGTGATACATTCTTTACTAGTGTCTTTGAAAGTGTCTATCAATTGTCTTAGCATTCTTTCATTCTTTTTTTACTAATGCAACAGTGAGGTAATAATTCCTTTTTTAAAATCTCCAGGAAAAAAAATCTGGTGAATTTCCTAATATTCATAAATTAACATGTATGTTAAAGCTGCTTTCCTTTTGTTTGAAAATTAGGTAAACTGTTTCTTACTTTGGTTGATGTCTCAGGCTTTGCCTTTTACTACTGGTTAAAAAAATGAATTGAAACTTAGTTACTGTGGCTTGAATTATCACATAAATATTAATCATAGTGCTCTCCCTTTGTAATGAATTTTGTATGAATTACAACTATGGCAAATCTGTGTTTATGTTCGATTTTAACAGTGCACTGAATATATTTATAGCCGTTTGCCTAGGACAAATAATCAACTCTTATCATGGCATTTACAGTCCCCATGAAGCAGTAGAGTTTGTATCACTTGCTCTTATGATTTCATGTGTTTGTTTGGAAATTGCCTTTTTTTCTGTTAAGATCAGGGCTAAATGAAGCACCTATTTAGTTCTTATGTAGGCTCAGAATTTTACAGACACACTAAGTCTTGCAAGCTCATTTGTTATCTAGCTTCTGTATATCATGCTCTTTATATATAGTAAAAACACATCAACATTCCTGTGTTTGGTTTACTACCTCTGCCATATTTTTACAGGAGGTCCTGAGTAAAACATTATGTAAATGATTATGGTGTGAAGTTACTGAAGCATGAACTCTGAGATTACAGAAGATTTTGATCATGTCAGACCATGCAGAACTTTGCAGACTGTTTCTGTGTCTGAGTTTTAAATGTTTCATAGAATTTACATACAAAATGTATAAGATTAGAATCATTGAAAACCCATAAGAATCACTAAGTGTTCCATTTCTAACATATCATTTGGAAGTGACTACCTTATTTCCTTACATTCTTTTGTTTGTTTTAACATGAGCAATACAAAAGGTAGCAGTCAGTTTTTACATAAAAAAAAAGAAAAGAAACCTGTGTGGATTTTCATACATATTGAAGCTGTTTTGTTGTTGTTGTTGTTTTTAACTTAGCCTAAACTTTACTTCTGACTCATATCTGTGGCTTCCCCCTTTTTTCCAATCATTATGCTTTTTCTGTGATACAGTCAAGATCAAATTTTTAAAAAAATGTTATTTTTAAACTATTCACTAGTAATATATTTGCTCTACAAGTACAGTGCATCTTTCTCTTTCTTGCTCTTTTAAAGGGAGATAATTTTGTGAAGATGCAATGTGTGTTGAAGGGTGTATGGAAAATAACGTTTCATCCCATGAACTTGAACTGCTGTCATAGTGTCATTTTGAAAAAAAAATGTTTAGAAATGTATCTCTAGTACAGTAATTTGTTAAATATGTGTTAAATCATATAAAATAATATTGCAATTCTTTAATAAAAAGCATAACATGGTATTAAATAGGGTCTTTTTTAATTTCATTTTGTTTATTTTCTGTTTTCTTTCTTTCTTTCTTTCTTTGGTTGGGGTTAGGGGTGGGAGGGGTTCTGGGTGTATCTTTGAATCATTTTGTTGTGTTCACAGCAAACAAAGGAAGCATTTATGCTCATGTATACATTTGGATTATTTTATTGCATTAGTTTCTCATATTACTTACTATATTTTCTTATAAGATATTCTCATCTATATAGAAAAAGTACAGAAAACTGGTGCTTAGGAGAAATTTGTGACAGATTCTTTTAATTTTTCATATTTCAGAGAATGGATTTATTTTGGTGGTCAGAAATAATCCACCTGATATGTTTGCTTTCTTTTGTGAAAAGGTAAATAGTTTTTACCCAATTTTGTTCCTACCGAGTCACATTGTGGTTATGTAATAATTATTAAGATTGGGTTAATAACCAGAATAAACATAGGTGTTTTTGCCTTTTGAATAATGTGTTTTCCCATGTTAGTCAAGGATTCACTAAGCAAGAATATTGTTGTACTCAACTTGGTCTGGTTGTGTTACCAGAGATTGTTGAGTCACAGAGTGTCTGGGATATTTAGCTGTTTGCTTCAGTGTTCCAAAAAGAAACAGCCTATTTTTGCCATCAAGTAAACATTTAGATATATTGTAGAACAGTTTTGCCCTCGAGGTTTAAGTTTTGCCTTGGAAAACTATTTTGCACCCCATGTGGAAAGTTAGTTTTTAGCTCACCTGAGCACAAAGTGCTCAAGGTGAGCTTTTGTGATTGCCTGATGTCCGTCGTCCGTGCGTGCGTGCGTGCGTCGTCAACTTTTTCTTCAAACAACTTCTTCTCCTGAACTGCTGGGCCAATCTTGCTGAAACTTGGCAGGAATGTTACTTGCATGAAGCTTTACCAAAATTGTTCAAATGGTTCAGGTCCATTGCATTTCTAGGCCACAGGAGCTAAAATTAGATTTTCAAAATTGGAACTTTAAAAATCTTCTTCTCCAGAACTACAAGGCCTGGAGCTTAGATATTTTATATGAAGCATCATCAGGTGGACCTTTACCAAGTTTGTTCAAATCATGACCCCTGGGTCAAAAATGGCCTTGCCCCAGGGGTCACTAGTTGTACATAGAATTATATAGGAAAAACTTTAAAAATCTTCTTGTCTGAAACCACAAGGCCTAGAGTTTAGATATTTGGTGTGCAGCATTGTCCAGTGGACCTCTACCAAGTTTGTTCAAATCATGGCTCCTGGGTCAAAAATGGCCCAGCCCCGGGGGTAACATGTTTTACATAGAGTTATATAGGAAAAACTTTAAAAAATCTTCTTGTCAGAAACTGCAAGGCCTAGAGTTTAGATATTTGGTGTGCAGCATTGTCCAGTGGACCTCTACCAAGTTTGTTCAAATCATGGCTCCTGGGTCAAAAATGGCCCAGCCCCGGGGGTCACATGTTTTACATAGAGTTATATAGGAAAAACTTTAAAAAATCTTCTTGTCAGAAACTGCAAGGCCTAGAGTTTAGATATTTGGTGTGCAGCATTGTCCAGTGGACCTCTACCAACTTTGTTCAAATCATGGCTCCTGGGTCAAAAAGGCCCCCCCCCAGGGGTCAAATGTTTTATATAGAGTTATATAGGAAAAACTTTAAAAAAATCTTCTTGTCAGAAACCGCAAGGCGTAGAGTTTAGATATTTGGTGTGCAGCATTGTCTAGTGGACCTCTATCAAGTTTGTTCAAATGATGTCCCCTGGGTCAAAATTGGCCACGCCCCAGGGTTCTATTGATTTACATATAGTTATATAGGAAAAACATGAAAAATAATTTTTCTCCGAAACTAATAGGACTAGACCTTACATATTTGGTGTTGAGTATTGTGTTGTGAACCTTTACCAGTATTCTTAATATGTTGGCCCCGGGATCAAAAATGGCCCCGCCCCGGGGGCCTTCAGTATGTAAAAAAGGCAATCTTTAAAAATCTTCTTACTGGAAACCTCAATGCCTACAGCTTAGATATTTGGTATGCAGCATTGTCTAGCAGACCTCTACCTAGTTTGTTTGAAAAATGTCACTGGGGTCACTATTGGCCCCGCCCGAGGGGTCATAAGTTTTAAATAGCAGTATAGAAGAAAATCTTTAAAAATCTTCTTGTCTGAAACCACAAGGCCTAGAATTTTAAAATTTGGCATGAAGCAAGCTTTATCAAGCTTTTTCAAATTATTAGGTTAAAGGTCATGGAGGCTAAAAATAGATTTATCTACTGTACCTCATAGAGCCTTCATTTATAGACCAATATCTTTGATATTCAGTATATAGGTTCCTTGCATGGACGTCTACCCATGGGTAGGGTTTGAGGTCACTGGGTCAAGGTCACCATAGCTTATAATAGATATTTCTTCTTTCTGTCATAGAGCCTTTATTTATTGACTGATATTTTACATATTTGGTTTGTAGGCACTTACATATTTTCAATTAAAAAATGAAATACTGCTTAGCAGCAAACCTACAGCCAAAGTACTCAGGTGAGCGATCCAGGGCCTTCATGGCCCTCTTGTTTTAAAAAATGAGAAACATGATGATATGAATACATGTATATCTGTATATATCATGATATTTTTAACACCTTTATGTAAAGCATAGCGGTTAAGTAACATAAATGTAGAAGGAAATAATCATAACCTTTGTAGATTTACCAGTAGCACAGTGCATAACCATTTCAGCAGCCTCTCTGCTATATGTGCTTTATCAGTGGTCTCTCTGCATCAACACCAGTTATTCTCTGCTGAAAGACTAATTGGACAGAAATCAGTTCAGGCAGGTAGAGGGTGTACAAGAATTTCATATAAATACTGGCCAGTTTATCAGTATTTTCTTGAAGAATATTGAAAAATGAATATATTTGCTGTGACTGCTATGCACATTATTAAAGCAATAACACGTTTCAGTCTGTAAAGAGTGCTGATGTTGTCTGCCATGTCAGTACAGCATTTAACAGTTTGTCCGAGATTTGGAGCACAGTGACAGGTTTGTCTGAGTTTTGGAGCACAGTGACAGATAATAGAAATTCAACATGCGTATACATAGCAAACATATTCTAACGTTCCATGCACTTCTTAATTTCAACCAACTCGCCTATTTGAACTGATTTGTCTATTATCCGTTGCAAAGTGTTTAAAGCAGAGAATAACTGGTGCTTATGCAAAAAGACCACCAATAATGGAGATTTCACAGAGAGACGCCAATATGGTTATGCACTGTGAATAGCTAATATGTCTAAATTAATCTGGAGTAAAAGTTTGTGTTGTCAGTTTTAAGATTTCAGTCATCTTCTGTTGTTTGCCTTGTACGTTACTCTCTTATTTTTGCAGCCACTTATGAATTGGAAAATACAGACATTCAAAAGGTCAGTGTGGGTGCTGTGTGAAAAATGCCTTATTTTTTGGGGAGAATAAATTATGAAATCCATTTTCAAGATTGACATTATAGAACACAAGTTAGGCTTGTTCAGTTAGCTTCATATTGTATTTAGAAAAAAGGAAGTAAGGATTGCTTGTAGAGCCTTTGTTTTGAAAACTTGTCTTGTTTTTCCTGTTTTTTTTCCTGAATACTAATTAGGTCTAAAGAGTGACAGATATTTGATTGAAATGCCCGTATGTTTTTTAGCACTGGATTACATCTGGAAATTCTACTTTATGGACTACACTTTGAAATGCTAATTCATTCTCCACAATATTACTTTGAATTATTTGGCTTGCGTTTTCACTCAGGTTTGCAATAAACATTAAAAAAAGGCCTCTGTAACATTTAGTTTACATATTACATTTTTTTGACATAGATACTTTGCTAATTGATGTCGTGTAGTATTTTTGTGAACCCTTTGTGTTTTCTATAGCCAAAGATAAGCATATTTTACTGAGACTTTTTGTTACCTTGTATATTTTCATAATAATTATTATCATCAACTTGTTCATTCATGTTCTGTTCATTCTTGTATTCAAATAAATGGATGAAATTTTCAACTTGTTTGTTTTTCATTACTACAGTAAGCCTTTCCGTGAGTAAAAGAATACTCTTACATGTAACTGAAAGAAATGGGGTAGTAACAGTTGTTTTATCTTGCATTTCATGTCATTGTCATGGACTTCATTAAAGCATTCTACAGTAGAAAAGTCAACTCGTACCTAAGCTAAAACTCATGGGAGATCACCCACACATCACCTCATGGATAAAAAACTTTCTCAAAGACAGATCACAACAGGTCTTAGTCGAAAACAAGGTCTCTGACAGACTCCCTGTGATTTCTGGCATCCCTCAGGGATCGGTACTAGGTCCGTGTCTCTTTCTTACATATATCAGTGACCCACCAGGAAGTGTCGGGAGCCGGGTGCGTCTATTTGCAGACAAAATCATAGTCTACTTAGCAATTAAATCACACGCGTCACCACAAGGCTTACAAAATGATTTGCACAGCCTCAAAATATGGGAAAAGGATTTGTCAATGGAGTTCAACCCTGAAAAGTGAGAGGTACTCGGAATACACAGGTAAATGAAACTGGTCATCTTCCCGTACACCTTACATAGCACTGTACTGAAAACCATAGAAAATGTAAAATACATAGGGGTTAATATAAGTAGTAACCTCAACTGGTCGTCCCACATAAACATCACAAACAAAGCAAAACTAACAGTCCGAGATTCATCAGACGTATGTCAAAACACAACAAATACAAACGGCTCAAAGAATCAGCTTACAAAACATATGTACGACCTAAGGTCGAATACTGTTCAATCATATGGCACCCATGGCAAAAATACCTCAATCACAGAATAGAAATAGTCTAAAGGTCAGCCGCAAGCAGCATAGCAAACATGATAAAGGAATTAAAATGGTCACACTCCAGCAAAGGCGAAACCAAGCCAGCCAGGTAATGCTATACAAAATAGAAAATAAACAGGTCAATGTCAATCACGATCACCACACACACACACACAAGAAATAAACTTCTCATCCCGCAGTAGGCAAAGTCACAACATCATCTAAACTCATTCTTCCCACAGGCTATACGACTCTGGAACGATTTAACGAATGTACCAGCTTTCATCAGTGGATTATATTTCGGATGAGATGTTAAACCGAGATCCCATGTATCAGTGCTATACACTGAGCATGCAAAAGAAACAGGGGTGTCAGTGGAATGGGATGCTTTCTATATCTTGCACTATCCCCGACAGTATAAAATAACTAATCTCTGCAGGGGGCGTCGGTCATACGGGCATTTTATCATTTGACAAAACTTGGGGTGAAATTTCCCCATTGTGACACATACTTTATATTTCATTGGCATATTCTGTACAAAATTTAACACGTTTTTTAAAATTCTTTAAGTCATAAAGATAATTTTTAAATAAAATGCTATCCACCCATATGTTACAGAAGCAATTCTATATAAAGACTGACGTATCCCGGAAAAATCCACCTGCCCCGAGCTGGGTTTGAACTCAGGTACCTTCGATTACTAAGCAGACACTCTACCAACTCGCCATAACGCTAGCTGATAGGCAAGGGAGTACAAGTGCCGTATGATACCTCTGCTACATACACCCCCTCCTTCTTAGAATTCGTCCTCGAATTCCTGGAGCACTGAATGAATGTCTGTGGGACTTTCTAAGGGTGCCATCACATCTAAACTCGTGAGTTATTTACGTTGGGCGCCAAATGTAACCCGGAAAAATCCATCTGCCCCGAGCTGGGTTTGAACTCAGGTACCTTTCGATTACTAAGCAGACACCCTACCACGTCGCCATAAAAGCTAGACGATAGGCAAGGGAGTACAAGTGCCGTATTATACCTGTGCTACACTTATAACAATTGAAGTTTGCCTGTTAATATAAATGTACTAAGACACTGACATTGGGTAATAATTCATTCAGTCATTCACATCTACAAGATTGTAGAGAAAATGGGATATTGTAAAATTCAGGGTATGCCTCTAGGTGTGAGGAAGCGGTTTATATTTACAGCTTGCTATGTTAACAGTATTGGAGGCGTGTATAAAAAATCCTTCCTTGAGAATTTTTTTAAATCAATGCAACCATATGCACATATTCGAAAGATATAAGTTTTCCAATGGTTCCACACGGCACATCAACCAGTTATCTCAGAAACCAGTTGAAAGTGTATTTGAAAACTTATTAGTTCCGGGTTTAATTACAGTTAGTACCAGGCATTGGTCATGGTTAAACTTACCAGAACACAAATACCAATGTTACCATCATGCTTGCCAGATTTCTACTATCGGTGTGGTGGTGCAGGTTGCCAGTTGGAAAGACAGAGATCAAAAGGGTCATGTTTTGCCTATTGTTCTTCCTCATTTTTTGTTATTATCAAACAATATTACTTACAGGGTCGATGCTAGATTAAGGATCGAATGCCCGCTGTGTGCTTCTGTTTAAGAAATCGCACAACTGCTGCACAACAAAACTATAGGACCACAGCGGTCAGAAGAACACTAGCTCATACCGAAAACGTCATATATGTACGTTGTACACGATATTGTTTTGTACTGAATCACTAAACGCTAGAATCTAATTGTCAAACATACAAGAAATCCTTGAGAGAATTTAGTGAAATTTATCGCAACCCAGCAAATGATTCATTCCGTAAAGTAAAATAATGACATCTTTCCTAAGATTAAAAGAAAAATCATAAAGGAAATGACACAAAGTACAAATGTAGCAACTACATGGTTCTCTGAAATATTATCAGAGACTGTATTCAGGTTACGTTTATTGTACAGCCTACCTCTCTAGTTTTTGTGAGCAGAGGATGAAAAGCAGGCTTGTTTTGCAACGACAGATCTGCTTGTCCTGGTGTTTTAATATTTGCCTGCAGAGATAAAATACTACGTTATACAAATCTTGGCAAAAGACCGGGTTTAGGCAAGATTTAAAAAACACTCCCACGTATGTAACATTTTTATTTCATTCGCTAGTGACCATCAGAGTCAAATTTCTGCAAAAATACACATGCTACCAACAATTATCATTTCTAAATTATGATACATAAAACAAAGACATTTTCACCCCACACGTCCATGATACATGTATAATCTGACGAGTCACGTGACACTCCATCCGATTAGCTGAAAGACATTTTGTGTACATATACAAGAAATTCTATACAGCCAGTGTTCACTTCTTCTGGAATTTAGACTTATCCAGACTCAAGAACTCACAAGCATTGTCTGAGAGCAACTTCTCCTGAAACGAACAGCAATGTTTTAGATAAAAACAAGTCCACAATCATGAGAACGGTTAAAAAACTGGCACACTTTATCTTGTTAGTATGTTTGTGAATCATTTTGTTTAAAACAGACCTATGTGTACTTGTGAATCTAGAGTTTTTAAATTTTTTCAAAAAAATAAAGACAGCATACAGCAATAAACAGAATAACCAACATTTATACATCTCGTCTGAACAATCAACTCTTTCAGTCCTGCCTATGAAATCTTAATTCCACTGTTTTCTTGCCGCCAATTAACGCGTTATTTCTTTAAATGAAATTAGTTTTAGTCTTGAAAAGAACTACGTGTATTAGAAAATGAAACTGGCAGAAACCTTAACATCACCAGGAAAGCCCGACTCTTGTATCAGCTTGCCTGGATGGTGCTCCCCAAGTGGAAACGGATAATCCGAGCCACATATCACCCGATCCTGAAGAAAACTGACATTGGGATTAATCCAGGAAAATAAATCTTACATAGATTCAGACATTGATACCTTGTTCACACCGCTAAATAAGGCAATATACTGACTTTTTGTTTAAAAAAAAATTGAGTCTAATCAAATCATTACACGTTTTTCTAATATTTGACAAAAAACTACCAGTATAAAGGTAATACTTACACGTCCTATGATATCAACAAGAAATGCAAGAGCTTTCGCGTCATGCACCAAAGCGTCAGTGTAAAACTTTCCCAGGAATTTCCTTGGGCTAATTTCACAGTCTGTGGCACACAGGTCAGGACGCACGTTGTATCCGTGCTCAACTCGACCCACCGTGAACGGAAAAGCGCCACCTACAATGTAAAATTTCACAGATTTCATTACCATGTTTTTCATTTATAGTATAACTTTCTTTACCTAACAACTGCAAAGCAAACGCTTTTATTAGGATCCTTTCTGTCGGCAAACACATTGGGAAATATTATACAATATAATATATACACACTAGTCAATAACTGTTTTATTATATGACTACATACAATTGTTTCTACTAAGTTTTCTTCCAGACTGATTTTACATTCATTAAAATGTGTTAATTTTTTGTAGGACTTTTTATACTCATTCTCACATTACAATAATACTCAGAAGTCTGACAGGTGATTATGAAATCCAATGTAACATCAAACAAGAGGGCCAATGGCCCTAAAGCGCTCACCTTGGTTCAAAGATGAAAGAAATTTTAATGAATGTAATGATGCATATCACAGAAATGGACCGATGCAATTTCATTGCCATAGCTCCAAAAACAAAAAGTAGGTCAAAATATAGGTCATGAGATGACATTTTTGAAATCGGAACAAAAAACTGTACACATGGTCCAAATTCCATTGCCATAGCTCAAAAAACAAAAAGTAGGTCAGTAGGTCAAAATATAGGTCATGCGATGACATTTTTGAAATCGAAACGAAAAACTGTTCACATGGTCCAAATTTCATTGCCATAGCTCCAAAAACAAAAAGTAGGTCAGTAGGTCAAAAATATAGGTCATGCGATGACATTTTTGAAATCGAAACGAAAAACTGTGCACATGGTCCAAATTTCATTGCTGCTGCTAAAAACAAAAAAGTATATATAGGTCAAGGAATAATGTTTTTGAAAATCATCTTGAAAAACTGTACAAATTGTCCAAATTTTATTGCCATAGCGAAAAACCTAAAAAATGAGAGAAAAACATTTGGATGGGGGTGGGTGGGGGGGGGGGAGACGAGATGACCCGACTGTAGTCAAAATGCATACTACCAAATATCTGAGCTCCATGCCTTGTAGTTTCTTACAAGAAGGTTTTTAAAGTTTTCCCTATTTAACTCTATGTAAACCAAGTAAGCCCTGGGCGGGGTCAGTTCTTACCCCAGGGTCATAATTTGAACAATCTTTGTAGAGGTCCACAAGATGATGCCACATACCAAATATCTAAGCTCCAGGCCTTGCAGTTTCTGACAAGAAGATTTTTAAAGAATTTACTATATAACTCTATGTAAAATAAGTGACCCCTTGGGCGAAGCCAATTTTGACCCAGGGGCCATGATTTGAACAATCTTGGTAGAGGTCCACTAGACAATGCTCAACACCAAATATCTAAGCTCCATACCTTGCGGTTTCTGACAAGAAGATTTTTAAAGTTTTCCCTATATAACTCTATGTAAATCAAGTAACCCCCAGGGCGGGACCAGTTCTTACCCCAGGGTCATAATTTGAACAATCTTGGTAGAGGTTCACTAGATGATGCTACATACCAAATATCTAAGCTCCAGGCCTTGTGCCTTGAAGATTTTCAAAGTTTTTCCTTTAAGTTGCCATAGCAACCAGAGTTCTGCATGGAATTGAATTCTTTGAACAATTTTGGAAGAGCTTCATGCAAGGAACATCCCATACAAGTTTCATTGAATTTGGCCCAGTGGTTTCAGAGGAGATGTCGTTTGAACGAAATTGTTGACGCCTCACGACGCACGACGCACACCGGACATTGGGGTATGACAAAAGCTCACTCTGGCACTTTGTGCCAGGTGAGCTAAAAATTACTAAAAAACACACACATCAGACGCCATTTCTTAGAAAAAGTCTAAGTGCCCGGATGTATTTGTTTATTTCCCGGCATTAGAGTAATTTTGTTAACTGAGTGCCGGGCACCAGACAGCATTACTACGAGTATCAACAGCAATCTATTTTTAGACCTAAAATATAACATGGGAAAAACCCAGACTGCAGGAATATAACGATATATTGTTGGTCGCCGACTGCGCTTTGAACCAATGGGATCGCGTCTATTTATAGGTCATATAATAAAAAGCATTATTTGTAATAAAATGCATGTAACTGAATCTAGTTATTCTGATGACATCTGTGCAAGAGATGTCGCAACGTTTTCACTTAGATATACCACTTGCCTCAACTTACCACAGACATTAAGTTGGCAAAACTATTTATAAATATAATATCTGCAGCTCTTTAATGATTTTTTCCCTCATATAAACATCTAAAATTACAGAAAGCATTTAATTCAGGCCAGATAATATCTTGGTGAAAGCCAATAGTGTTTCTGAAAAGATAAAAAGTGAAACTTATGCACTGACCATCACCTCATTAAAATGAAAAATGTGCTATTTCTCTGTGATTTTTGTTATGCACTGAAAAACTCTTTTTGAACATCTGAATCTACCAAAACATGTTATTCTTGTAGGTAGACAAAAGGCAAACGAAAATATGCAAAAACTAAATTATAACTTATTTTACTAATTTGGTTGCCATGGCAACACTGACTTAAAAATTACATTTTTGATACATTTCTTCCACTAAAATGTTGCATTCTTATATCTCATACATCTGTTAACATCAGGTAAACTTTTTTTTCTAGTTCAGAACAAAACTAGCACAAAGTTAAAGTCATATAACCAAATTTCTTTTATTTAAAATAAGGAAAGAGGAATGATACTTGTTATAAATGGATGCATAATTCTGCTAATTTTCAGAATTAAGGGTGCCGTCTTGAATGTTGAATATACTGTAACAAATATGTTCCTTGTCAAAATGGTAAGTAAGAATCACAGGGATGGAGACTAACTATTTCTTTAGCACAGAAATGGTTGTTACCATAGTAACAGATTTACTTATACAAATATCTATCAGACCCTTTGGCATCATTCTTGGGTTTAAATTTTCGTATACAGTATTGACTGAGTCAACAATTTGTACATGCATATTGTTGAAAAAATAAAAACAATCATTTTTCCAAATTGGTAAAAACACATTTATACAGGAATATTTACTCAAACACTTTTCTTGAAACGTAACGCTATTTTAAAAGGACTTTATTCATAATTCACTTAATTATGAATGCTGACAACCTGTTATATATATCACAAGTAAAATGAAAAGCATTGCCAAAAAATTTTAACTTACTTATAAATGTGACACATGTTTGAGAGGAGCATTTGGAGAAAAAATATCAACTCCTGTAACACTCAAATTGAACAAAACTATGCCTCATTAACTAATATGTGAAATGTTATCTCTCTGATCTATGTAAATTACTCTAATTTAATCTTCTTTGGCTTAGGCACTACTGGTTTGGGACAAGCACTGTCACTGTTTATACACAGAGGAGCTATTTCTTGATACAAGTACCACTGTCGCTGTGGGTCCAGACCACTAAGTGTTAGTTTTTCTGGAAATGTTCCAATGACGTTAGAGTTCTTCTTAAGAATGTTAATTCCGACTTCATCGTCTGAAGCATGCCCACGAACATAAACAATCCCTGGAGTTGCTGATGTCATTCTGAAATGATGGTACTTCTTTAGTCCAGGGAGTGGTTTAAAGTTCTGTTTACAGAACTTGGACCAGTCATTGAATGAAACAGTTTCATCTACAATGGCAGGGATATTCAAACCCCTCTTGGATGATTCTGACACAGTCTCAGCAATATCTTGCAGGCTTTCTACATCAGACTTATTCCAGCGCACCTAAAATTTAAAAAGTCATTCTAACTTATGATAATTACCATTATTACACAACTAAAAATAATTTTCAGACTGAAAAGTTGTTAAAAGCTGCAGTATAGTTTAAGTTAAACAAACTTTGCTCAGTAATTGGTGTTTTTGAATAAAACAGAGAATGAAATCTCAAGCCCAGTTGGTTAAACTCTTGTGCCATCTCGGTGAACAGTTCTGTTATATAAAAGAGTAATCATAACAGTTTTTACCTTCCACAGACCAAAATGCCAGTCAGGGGCAAATTTAGTATGCCCAGCTTCCATTAGATTGTACTGTATATCTTTATGCAACCCATTCATGACTCTCCACATCCCATAACTGTAAAAATACATTTTAGTAGTAAGCATTAGCTTATACACAACTTATTCATGACTGACCATATCTTTCAAACTACTTAATACTAATGATAGACTGGTGAAGCATATAACTGTTTAATATGACTAACTATAATCATGGTCACTGTACTTGATTATGCCTACTTTTAGTCAAAAGTATTTGTTCTTCTTAAACTACAAGTTTTAATGTTGGTCCAAGACATCAAAAAACCCGACCAAAATACAATTTTAATCATAATGCACTAAGTACAAACCCAATGACTGTGTTGTTTTTATTTTGCCCAGTACAGTTGTCCATGTGCAGTTCAACTCTTGTCTCACCATAACTGTGATTAAAATGGTCATGAATAAGAGATGTCACGCTGTTTGCCCCCTTTCCAACACATGAAAACTCTTCATCAATCAAGTAAAATACTTGAGACCCTATAAATAAATGCAATACACCATTACAAAATACAAAAGTACAGAAAAATGTATGAAGAAAATTATATAAAAAAAGTCAATAAAGTTAATTTTAAATAAAATTAGATGTATTCATGCCTACATAAAAATATGTCATTATCAATGTTTTAGTATTTAGCACCCATTATTAAAATGAAAAGATAATTTTGTACAAGCGTAGATCTAACCTGATGCCTCACATGCAACCCCAAAACACTGGCACTTCCTGGGTGTTTTAAAGAACATGGGTCCAACCTGTGAATTAAAGAAATGATGACATTAACTGGCATGACATTGTATTATTCGCATTTCATTGTTTTTTTCTGTACATGTATTTATATACCTAACTGGGTTTAAAACTAATTGTATGTTGATTAAGTAAACATGTTGACATCAGGTATTAATGACTTCTGCAAATATTTCAATTATTTTTTTTTATATTCTACTAGACAGAAAATCAAGCTTAATACATGGTACTTACTTGCTGCGCATAGTGAGGGTAGAAAACTTGCTGTGCATAATCAAAACTGTAATGAACCATAACATCATTGCTGCATGGAGCTTGCCCTGGAAATATCAATTACTGAATTAGATTCTGATTGGCTGTTTTCTAACACAATCTAATTTAGTGAATCAATGATATGACTGATAATTATATAGCATTGAACAAATTATACTACACATATGAATAGCAAATATGTGACAATTTTAAACTATCATTAATAAAAATTATAACATAGCTATGATCTTTAGCCACTGTCATCCTTTTTACCTCTTATTCTCAATTCATGTTCAAGTTGACTGAAACTTTCTTCCGACTGCTTGCAAAGAGTTCTGTAATTATCTCTCTGCATCTTCACATGATCAATGTGTTCACTATATTGTGATGTCAACACTGACTTTTCCTCTTCACTCAGACAAGCACTATTTGTTATCTGTTTAACATACTTCTGACATTTGATGCAAAGATCCGTTGCTGGTCTCATTATAACAACATTCGGACATTGTTCCATCCATATTTTCTTAAAAGTGCTTAAGCTTACAGTTCTGGTCTCTAAGACAGATGATGCCTCACAATAACTAAGGTAAATGTCATTTTTATTCTTATTACTTGGGAGCAGTTTTGCCTTTTCCTGTCGATAACTTGCTAACCGACCTGGCAGTGGCAAACCGTACTGCATTGCATAGTTGTCTATGAATGTTTTAACTGCCTTGGTTTGTGACAGGGTCATTGCATGACATGGAAGCTTCCCCTTATTTCCATGACGTCTTGGTTCAAAGCCATTACAATCTAATGATTTTGCAATTGAATCTACTGTCTGACGATGGAGTCCGTGGGCAAAGGCAAACAAATCTCTACATACTCTATGTCCAGCAAAGTAATATACCTGTCTAGCTTTAACACGATCTTTATCTCTGTTAGTTTTCCCACCTGTGCTGCGATGGTGAAATAGCTGTAATTTGATCAGCATATCAAGTTCTTCTTTTGAATATTCAAGAGAAGAAAGCCTGTAACTTATTAGTTTATCCCAGTCTAATATTTCTGTGCAAGGTTTACCATTATGCAATGCCTTACAGCCACATGTTTTAGAACGAAATGAGTCTTGAAACAACTTTTCACTATCAGATTCATGAATATTCACAGTTTCAACATTCTGCTGGTTTACAGTTACACCAACATCATTATCATCAAAATCAGTGTAAGTATCATCATCATCATCACTGCTTTCATGGATCTCCACATTTAGGCCAGGAAAATTTGCATCTTGTTCTACACTGACATGACAGGGGAACAGTTCAGCTACCTGATCTAATTCTGACACTAATTCTTCACTCATATAACTTGTATCTTCATAAAGAATGGTGCTCGTAGAAGAAAACTGACTCATTTTTTTAAGATATATCTTACTAGTGCATTTTGTACTTGTAAACAGACGAACTGTCAAAATTTCCCGCTACGTTATCATTAGTGAACTTCCGCACCGGTGTCGAATTTTACATAATTTCACTTGTTATATAAATTTATAAACACAACAGAGTGACTTCTGATATAATAACAAAAACACATACTCACCTCAGAATTTTCTTGTGTCGAACATATTGAGAGAAACACACAAAATCGTACAATGTAATTTTTTGACCATGTTTCCGCTTTCGCACCGCCTATCGATTAAGGCCCTTTAATCTAAATTTAGAAAACGAAACGAGCTTCAGAAGCCTAAAAATATTCGCTGAATGCAGGTTTGTTCAAACAGAGTTGTTTTCCCTGAAGTTTTTGGTATAATTCGTATAAATCGTCAACATTTCATTTTTGTTTTCCAATGAAAATCAACACATGAACTTTACAAGCGTTTTCCCGATTATGATCAACTTGTCATTTGGACGAAAAATCTCACGGCGCGTCACATATGTTCAAATCAAACACTCTACAGTGCGTTCTTCTTGACATTATAAGTTATTATACATTTTATAGCAAACGAGCCAGTAAATACATATACAGTGTATCACTGTTTAATTCAGGGTATGTCACTTTAAAATCATGGAGCAGATGATTTTGACACGCACGCGCACAACCGATCTTTTGGTCCAAAAATTGCCAATATACCTTCAAGTAAAATTTAAGGCACATTTTTTACGAGGACCAAGACAAATATTCTACCAAAGGATTAATTTCATTTGCTGTCTAGAACAAAACGAGTGTAAAAATACGGGTGGTTGCATTTTACTCCAAGTATACAAGAAATATTTTCCAAGCAAACGGGAGTTATATAATTCTGATACCTAAAATAAAACCCCTTAAAATTCAGTGAAATTTCGAATATTTAAGAAAATGCCAAGGTCGTATGTAATAAAGACATCTAGTTGCATATATTGTCAAGAATATCGATATTTATATATCGGTATAAATATTCCTGACAGTCAAGTGTACCTAGATGACCTCAATTACCAATAACCGAAGGGGCCATGTAAATTATGAGAGAGTTGTTTGTCTGGTTTTCTTTGTTGTATAAGTTAGTGTATGGTTGTACTTACCCCCATGAGCAAAGCATACTTTGAGATTAGGAAACTGTTTGAGCACCCCACCCATAGTCATACAACATATAGCAGCACTAGTCTCCGCGGGCATACCTAAAATATGAGAAACACATACAACATATAGCAGCACTGGTCTCCGCGGGCATACCTAAAATATGAGAAACACATACAACATATAGCAGCACTGGTCTCCGCGGGCATACCTAAAATATGAGAAACACATACAACATATAGCAGCACTGGTCTCCGCGGGCATACCTAAAATATGAGAAACACATACAACATATAGCAGCACTGGTCTCCGCGGGCATACCTAAAATATGAGAAACACATACAACATATAGCAGCACTGGTCTCCGCGGGCATACCTAAAATATGAGAAACACATACAAAATATAGCAGCATTGGTTTCCGCGGGCATACCTAAAATATGAAAAAAGCAGCACTGGTCTCCGCGGGCATACCTAAAATATGAGAAACACATACAACATATAGCAGCACTGGTCTCCGCGGGCATACCTAAAATATGAGAAACACATACAACATATAGCAGCACTGGTCTCCGTGGGCATACCTAAAATATGAAAAAAAAAGCAGCACTGGTCTCCGAGGGCATACCTAAAATATGAGAAACGCATACAACATATAGGAACGTTGAATGTTATTGTTTTGAAATTATTTATAGTAACAAGTAACTGATAAGAGATACAGGTAACTTTTTGAAGGTTGGCAAAAACATGGCGGTTTATAAAAATGCAAAACATAGTAATGTTGTAATTACAGTTACAAAGTCATTTTTCATCAAATAATTCAATATTTTATATCATTTAAAAGGTTCGAAACTCATATTTTACATATTTAAAAAATAATTGTCAAAACTGTTTACTTTTTTGTTTGAAAATGGTTAAACATAGTGCATCTGAGCTGCTAGAAAAATGCTGAAATGACAGGTATAAATTAGCTTAGTATTCTTCTTTAAAAGCAAAAATTCAAAATCTGCTTATATTTTCAAAATATGAATTTAAAGAGCTTTCAAATGATATAAGAATCTTAAAATTCGGCTGACAAAGAAAAAAGTTATCTAAAGTTAAAAATTCTGCTGCTATCAAATCTATATAAATATTGGTTCTCTTTGCCAACCAGTAGTTCAGCTATATTTTGGTAACAGGTGCTTGTGATGTCATCAGTCAATGTGCCTATAGCAGCACTGGTCTCCGTGGGGATACCTAAAATATGCAAAACCCATACAACATATAGCATCACTGGTCTCCGCGGGCATACCTAAAATATGAGAAACACATACAACATATAGCAGCACTGGTCACCGTGGGGATACCTAAAATATGACAAACACATACAACATAAAGCAGCACTGGTCACCGTCGTCCGTATTTGTATACATAACATATTATATTGATGTCTGCACAAACAAGTCAGTTTCATAAATTATGTCAAAACTTTTCTTGCAAACTCATTCCAGATCAAAATAAGTTTAAGAGTGACTTGTGAAAATTAGGGATGGGAACGAATACTAATATCAATATTCGAATATTCGCTTTGTCATATTCGAATATTCGTTGTTTTTACTAAAAATATCTGGTAATCTATTTTAGGGATGATAACTTTAACTTTACAAACATGATAATTACGATATTAATGATTGCAATTATTCAAAACCTTTACAATACACCAAAAATCAACAAAAAAGATGAATGTTATGACGGTTCCTTTACTGCATCTAGCTATTGTGACGTTATTACTTACCGACCAGCCACGGGAGCCAGTATTTGGACATTCGACCTCCCATTTCCATGTCCCATGGGTGGACAAAAATAGAAACATTGTGTTCCTCCGCGGCCTGCAGAAGAAAAAGAGTACCTATATATGACTGCATAGCCGAAATAATTCACCAGTCACTGGTAAGAAAGGTGATATAAACATCACACTTACGAAGGTCCTACATATGTTCTGTGCATATTTTCATTTTTAAACCTCAGATCTTTCTAACCCTTTAGTTTATTTAATTACACACTGGCAAATATTCAGCAGGTTATTACACCAAGAGAGTGCCCCGTGACTGTTATAGTACAGTGATCCGCCAAACCAAAGCCATTTGCAACTAGAAAAAGGCTCTGCTAAATTATTGTAAAGAAGAAACAAAACTGAGTATTTAACTAAAGATAAAATGTCGTAATAAACATGATTTATTTGCTCTTTGTAAACCTTGACAGACTAAAGACGTCATACCGCAAACACTGGTCTGAGTTCTTGAGCGTCCAGGTTCCAGTCATTCACATGAGATCCTATTTGTACACCGGGAAAACCTGAATTAAGATAAATCAAAATGCATCACGTTTATCACGTGTAGTTCGTGTTTTCCCATTTACTCTTCAAAGACGTCAAAGAGAGTTTACATGTGTTTCAGTCACCATTCAACTGATTAAAGATTTTTTAACAATACAATGAACGTATGTCAAAATGATACCTAAAAATGGTAACACAACTAGAGATTCAGAAATAGTCACTTATTGTTTCACGGCAAAATAGCCTACCTATCGTTTGATGAGTAAATTAACATAAGAATGAATTAAAATTGTATTTGTCTCTGAATATATTAAGGTTCGAATTAGGTCGGTAAACTAAAGGCAGTTTAAAAATCACAAAATGCAGTTAGCTTTTCTGGTTTTATTCCACAGATTAACAAGGTTCAAATATTTCAGTTATGTAGACGAGCAGACAGCGGGACATCGATTCTATGAGGAACTGGCCAGAACATAAACTGCTCGTCAAAACTTCAAAGACTACGGTAACTTTTTGTTCCAAAACGCTGTCTGATATCAGAAATATGTACAGAACTTTAAACATATTGTAATCATTTTTATTTCATTTCACAATATTTTTATCATAAACAATCAGTTGCAAATCAGTTCGTGTATATGTGTCCTTTTTCCAATTTTATTTTAAGATGGGTGTACTCAGCAGTTTTGTGAATTCTTTATAGGCACTGTCTAGTTGAATTAAGAAGTCAGCTCGTGCGTTGGGTACAGATGAACCACATCAATATAGGGGACTCAGTGGTTATGCCCAGTTAAAAATCATTTTAAATAAAGCGTTTGGGTAAAGTAAAAGGTAACGAGCAAATTATCCTAACGGCGCCTTTCCAAATGTAGCAGACAATTTGAAAAAAATAAACTGACTTTCTTTATTTTCAAAATATTTTTCAGCAGACGAGAATAAATTGAGTGGTAGAAAAACATACCAAGCTCCTGTTTACACCGGATCAGTTCTTTTACAGCCAGTTCAGGCGCTTGCAGGGGCAAAGTACCAAGCCCGACAAACCTGCCCGGATATTTTTTCACAGATTCTGCTATATCATCATTTAATATCTTACATAGGTCTAGGGTGTCTTCTGGTTTCGCCTGAAATGAAAGGCGTACGTTGACTGATATAAAGTTGATATCTTTGAGAATAAATCGATGCACCCAGCACTTTTTTCTTAAATTAGCGAATACACTGAAGCTTAAAGAGTTGAACTGACAGTTTATAGATCTGATATTTTTTTCAGCTGTTCAACCTTTAATCTGTAGAAGGTGAACAAGCATAAACTAGCAGCCTGTAAAATCGGTTAACCTTCGGGCGCGAAATAGTGAGCCTAGGATGGGGCATTACTAGCTACTTGTTAAGAGCTGTCAAATGCATAGCATTATATAAACTTTAAAGACTCGCCTTCGACTTTAAGCGCAAACGTTTAATAACTATACGCCATGTAGTTGCACAGAATGGACTGAAATCTTTGGAATTCTATTGCAGCTAGTTCAGATTTATGATTGTAAGTCAGTAAGCTAATAAGAGTACATGTATCAACAGCCAATCGTTACCCAGTAACTAAACATGACCGGAACTGTAGACAACACTTGGACATCAACGTCTGTAGCGTCCATCTCGGAGATTCGGTCCTCTAGTGACCAGCAGTTCGGTTCTACCTTCCGGAAGAATTTGTTCCCTTTCATCATGTTGGCACATCTACCTTCACAGCTATGGTCCAGCTGAACCCAGTCACCGTAACCGTACCTCTGTAGCAAAAAAAACCCAAAAAACTGTTCCAAGTTTACTTACTTGTCTAACGCAAAATCCATTGGGAACACATACATATTCATATCAATTCGAAATTCTCCGCATGCAGGATAAAGAGTACTTTGCTCTTCAAAAAAGCCATTTAGAAAGATTGTAAGGTACATAGCATTGCTGTGGTTATCTTTTAGACTCGTAGATTCAGATCGCTTCAGCGAAACCCGACAGCAACATACCCTCACCCTTCTTCCATCCGGTGATGAATTCGGGATGCTATAATTAAAGCTATGACGGCAGCATATACAAAAATCGTTTATTGTTAGTTTACATTAAGAAAAATACAGTCACAACAGTATTACTACTTTTGTAAAAAATAATGATAATAATAACAATAATAAAGTGTTATGCGTAGCATATCCTATAGAACTTATCTACAAGATAATCAACTAGCTGTATTGTAAGGAACATTTTGTCTTGATATCGATACAAATACTAAACAGGTTTTTCGATAATAATTGTTAAAATATAAATAAGGAGACAGAAATGTTTACAATGGTCACACACCAGAACCTACTAAATGTAATCAAACAGCTTAGGAAACAAAATGATAAAACAGACCTAGTGCAGTTAGAACTTTAGAAACAGCCTGTGATTAATCCATTCCTATATCAAACATGTCTTGTACATCAATACAAAAATAATTGTATTCATATGAATGTCGCTATATTTGTTAAGGACGGGTTAAGGGGTGGGGGAGGGGGGAGACTGCGCCTATCACTTGTGTACGTTATGTCTGGAAAACGGTACAAATCTTAAGAGAACTACGGTAAATTTTACCTTTAACCTGAAATCTTAAAACGTGTAAAAGCAGTAAAGCATACATACATATAGGTCAAAATGGACGTCTTAAACATATTCTGGGAAAATTTTAATTTGGATCATAATCTCGCCACAAAAAGTTCTCGACTCACGTACAATAAATGGGACTGTAGCTACATATAATTATTCAGTTCAGAAAACTAGAGTCTGTGGCCCCGTATCCCTAGGAAAACACAAGAAAGGGATGCAAGAAAGGGATTTGATATTATCCCAGAAAGGAAACTGAAGTCTCATTCGGACTGCACAGGATAATCATAAGCCTAACTATCCAGGAATTCTCAAATGACTTGCATATCTCACAAACGGAAAATTTATCTTTGCATTGATTCTATACAGCAGTGCAGACTAAATTAACAACGCTGATATGATACAAAATATAAATATAACACAATCGTGTAAAAAATACATACCTGTTTTAAATCTGGCCATTCCTTTGGTAAAATATGTGTGTGAAGATCAATCTTCATTTTAGTAAATTGTTCTACACAATAAAACTAAGTCACTTTGTACATGTATATGTAAATCTCATGTCTGCTGTTAAGGTCATGGTCATAGCGCAGATAAACCAATGATCTTTTTAGATTATGGAGGTGTGTCAAAAACGGAAACTATAGTTGTTTTCAAGTAAGCAAAGTATAATCTGTTTTCAAAATCGTAAATACTTATTCATGCCGATGTTAAGTTAGAGTAGTCAGACAAAACTGCGGGGTTCCTTTTGAAAATATGTTGACAACTACATAATACAATATTTTAAATTAGTTTTATTTTCAGATCGATGTATACAAAACCGATGGTTTTAAATTTTGTTTCCATTTTAATAGTTTTTTGCTGTATGACCTATTATTTACACACCCAACATTGTCGTGAATAAAATAGTGAAAAAAGTCCTATTTACAGGAAATGTGTAGAATTTCACGCCTAATAAAGTCTTCAAACTAAACGTGAAACCTTTAGATTAGCTAGTTATTGAGTCCGTTTCCCGCGTATCTTTCCGAGAGGCGTTATAAAAGCCGTCGGAGAAACCCCACAAATGTCTCGTGATTTCCAGAACTACATTCCATTAATATTATATGATTTCCAGCATCTCATCTCGGGATTCTGTTATCATTAAACTCCATTTTGTGAAACCCTACAAAGCCCCGTTAATTTAACATATTTCTCAGCGCTCAATTTTGTTTCCATCATTCTTTCTCAAGTGTCGGAACAAATTACTAATAAAAATTACAAGTTCTCTCGTTATTTTAAATTAAATATGAATTTGGATAAACCACATATAGAACAACCGACGATTTTCGGGCGGCAGTTCGAGCACCAGCTCTGTGGTTCGAGCACGCTCCGGCGGCCTTACACTGAAGGATGCGGTTTCTTCGGGCCAGCCCCGGACATCAGCCACGACAGGCTTACCCATGACCACTATGGTAACGCCGCGTCCGCTGGGTTTGGACAAAAACTGTCAGGTAATTTTTCATTTGCTTTCTAAACACACTGAATAAACGTTCATATATAGAGAGATGCAAATAAAATTCCTTTTAAAAATGAACACAAAAATATGAAATTTTTCTTGGAAGTGGTTTAAACTCTGTCATCATCTTTTGCGAATTAAGGTAATCAGTGCATATAGGAGACGGCATTAAGCCACACAATCAGGGTTAAGACAGAAATCATGTCCAATTTATGACTCCCCGAGTGACATCTAGAAGACAAATTCAATCCGTCTTGGAACTAATTAAGTTAGTTGATTGCAAATGACATAAAACAATTGAATTATCCAGCGGTGGTTTTTCGAACGAGACACCGGAGAAGTAAATCCCTATAATTTGATATGAGGTGATGTTATTTGCCGGATCCACAGCTACAAGTGGACGTTCTTATTCACTCTCTTACAAGTTCAAAGTACGGACGCATTGTTTATAAGTTGTTGTTGGAAGTATATAATTTTGTGGATTAAAATGCTCTGTTTGATTTTATTTTTAAGGTATGTCGGGGGTTCTTTGTTTTGACAAGAAAACGTTTATTATAACTTGCTCTGCTTTAAAAATTTACAAAATATATAAGCATGATTTTGATATAGTGTATGATTTATCTTGTTGTATGTCACAGTTTTAATTTTCTTTCTTCGTACAATTTATGTAGAATTATCTCTCATATGGATAATAATACTGCATATAATATTCACGGCTCTTGTGGAAAAAAAATCAAAAATCATTTAAAAAAATCATATTGTGAGTTTCCCCAGACTTCCTTATTTCAATTTCACGAAAAGGAATGCAGCAATTTAAATACAAGTACTTCTAAAATTTATGTAAGATATGTGGAATATCCGTAGCAAAATTCATATAAGATATGTGGAATATCTGTAGCAAATTTATATAAGATATGTGGAATATCTGTAGCAAATTTATATAAGATATGTGGAATATCCGTAGCAAAATTTATATAAGATATGTGGAATATCCGTAGCAAATTTATATAAGATATGTGGAATATCCGTAGCAAATTTATTAAATAAACGATTCAGAAACTGCTTAAATACGACACACCTTTTTTTCGTTGTTCTGATTTGCTCTTAATTTGAAGAAATGTATTGTCACTGGGTGCGTTTATTAGCGACTAAACCAAAATTGTCTAGACGTCTCTTTCGTTTTGTAAGAAGTAATCCCAACACTTTTGAAAATTGATTCAAAGCTGTCAGAATTATTATTGTCATTATTACATTTCACATAATTTATTAATATGAACAATAATAAACAATTATAGTTATCAGGCCCGGATCTACCGGGGTGGGGGGCATATGGGGCCCAAGCCTCCCCAGCCGGCCCGTTTGTAAAAAAAATAAAAGGGCTCATTTATAAAGACTCTAAAACATTTTTTCAGCTCTTTTCAACTCGTAACAGAAACACAGTCAACCTTTCAATTTGCAATGGTCATGCAATATTGCGTAACAACTGATAACGAGTTCGCAACTTTATAGCCGTGTATATTACACAATGTACCGTATATTCGATGGCACGGATTATCCGAGAGTTCTCCAGACTGATCATGATGTATAGTTTTCAAGCGTCTAGTAACCTTGACGTATTTGATAAAGTTGTTAAATGAGCGTCTGCTGACCATGATCAGTTGCCTATTGTTCAAACTCCAATCGCAACAACTCGGCCTTTTCCGACAACTTCGAATAAAGACTTATTGAAGTCGCCCGAATGTTCCGAATGGTGCAAAGTTACTTCTCTTCCATACTTTCAGGACAGTAATCACTGCCGACAGTCATGTCACGTGATGAGGGTCGAAAGTAAATAAACAAAATTTTAAACTTTTTTTCAAGTTACATTTTTTAAATTTCATTACACCCAGGCATATTTAATCGATGCATTTCCAATTGTAACTAATCTAAACAGAGAAAAAAATAAATCCTTAAAAAAAGTTCATACATGTGTATATAGCTGAAATCCAGCTAAGGTTAACCCCTGTCTGCAGAGATCTTTCCAAAGAATGAAGGGGAGATCACTCCGAGGAGATTGGATATTGTGATGACGTTGTTATTTGTTATGCCAATTAATTTATTGATAAATTATTTGTTTCAGAGGACTTTAAAAATATGAAATGAAAAAAATTAAAACTTGTCATATGTTTTTTGCTTTAGTTGAACATTTCAAAGAATACCAGTATATTTCTTTTAAATTCTCACACAAATTTCATTATATTTTTATGCCTAAAATGCACCAAAATGAGCCATTTACTCCACATTTTTAGAAAATTTTCTTGGGGGAGGCCCCCAACCCCCCACCCCCCTACGGAAGGGGGTCACCCCCTTCCGTACCTTCCCCCAAGCCCCCCCCCCCCAGTCAGAAATTCCTAGATCCGGCCCTGGTTATTATGACTGTATTTGATAGGAAGAAATTGGGCACATGTTGATAATAGCCCTACCAATTTGTTGTTATTTCTGATATTTTCAGGTTTTAACGACGAGCTCATTCAAAGAAAATATCAATCTTCCCTTGAGTACACACATTCTCCGAACGCCGTTCATTATAATTCTGAAATCAGAGGCAGAGCACAATCATTGCCGGAAGTCAACTTTGAAACTACCCATGGATCTCGTGAAAGACCGGAAACGCGTGAAGACGAAAGTCAGAAAAATGAAACGGAAACCTCGACAAAGCTAAGCAGCGAACGACAATCAAGTAATGCCTGATAGATGAAATGCTGCACCTTAGCATGTATATAGATATTCACAAAGACCTGCATCTTTGTAATTTTCAACAAAATTTGCTGAAGTTTTATCATTTGTTTATCAGTTCAGCTATATAATATAATTGCTAATATAAGTTATCATATGAATTCAACATTTTTATCTCATTTAAACCCATAACGTTTTTCTTCTGCTGTTGTAAATGAACCTGGCCACTTTCGAAAATCCTTTTTTCCTTTTTTATTTATTGGATAAACATTCCGATCTTTTAAACACTAAATATAATCAATTAACACTGACCTTAAATGTTTTGCTTACAATATCAAAAAAAAGTCAAGGTACACAAAAGACCGAAGATTTATTGTAACTATTCATGTACCTAGTCATGTACCTATTGTATCATCACGCCGCTTTTTATGTTCTCGGCGAATATTAAAATACCAAGTACTTTGTAAAAATATTTTAATCCAGATACATCAGCAGGGAATGGTAAAAGAAAGCAAAGACGATACCGAACTACTTTCACCAGTTACCAACTGGAAGAACTTGAAAGAGCCTTTCAGAGAACGCACTATCCTGATGTGTTCTTGCGCGAGGAAATGGCAATAAAAGTAGACCTCACAGAGGCTCGAGTTCAGGTAAAATGAATCAGTTGTCTAGTATCGTCCTTTCGGCAATGTAAAAGAGATTTGTGTTTGTATCAACTGTTACCTCTTAATTCTGATTTTGAAAATACACTTTTAAAAACATTTGTAGGAAAATGCATCGCCAAACCCGCATTGTAAATACATTTTTAAAGCTAGTTTGTTACAATATATGAACAGCTGTAAATGTTTTCAGGTATGGTTTCAGAACAGACGCGCGAAATGGAGAAAACAGCAGAAGGCAATAGACAAGGGCGTCAGTATGCAGCAAGGTAATAATATGTCGACCTCTACAGGCCAGTGCCTGTTTAAAGGGAAGGGTCGAATCACTTTCAGGACGATTTGTAAATTAAGACAGATAATGCCACGCTTGTCACCAGGCATATAGTGTGTTTGCAATAATTCATCGAATTTCTTAATATTTTATTTTATGTGTTGTCGTCACATAACAATGTACATTATCATGCTTTCTTCTAAAATCACACTTGTGTATTAATTAATTACAGACACTCATAGAAAAGTTAAGCTTAAGCATATAAAATCACCCGAATCGCCTGTCCTTACCTATTTCACTTACATTTATTCAACTTAGATTTATTTAATTCCTAGCTCTACAAATTCAAAACCGAGCACCATCTTTCCCCGGAAGTGAGCATATCTCACCAATGACACAGTTTTCAAATGTACTTCCGTATTTCCCAAACAACGCAAGTTCTGATTGGTCACATCCGTTTGCATCGCCTGTAGGCCCGTCTGTAACGACATATCTACCGCATGATGAGAAGTGTATCACTGGAGGCGTGAAATGCTGAAATAAGTGAATTTTATGGTAAATCATAGAATTTCTGTTATATATTCACTCAAAGTAAGCAATCCTGATCGGTCACTTTTTTACTCTGCCTTATGAGAATTTTATATTAGGCAAAATTTATCTCTTATTAATCTCTGGTGGACTAAACAAAAAGTAATTCTTCTATTTCTGTTCTAAATTTTACATCTTCTTACATTATTTCATATAAATAACACTGAAAGACCCTTTGTTGATCAAACGATAGTGCAAACATTTATTTTTCATTTCAGGTTGAAGTATGATACGACAATAATTACTAGAAACTTAATTACGACTATGAAATAATGAAGAAACTTGTGCTGTTAGTGTTTTCTGTATTGAGACTTGTTCAACAGCTCATTGGTTGTAAGCGTTTTTGACTAGCTGAACTATTTCTTACAGCGGACTGATATCGAATAAAATATATTTGGAACTATATTCTGAGCGGAAGTAGATATTGTACAGAATCACCAACTTGCGAATTTGGTACTTAAAGGAAAGTCTCTGGACAACAATAACACAGACAGTTTTTGTCTGTGAGACGCAAGTGAACATAAATGATAAAATAACAGCATTCCATACATGAAGTTTTACAAACGAAGATTTATAAGATCAGGATGTTGACACCGCAATGACAACTGACTTCAGTTTCATTCATTTAAGATGTACGATATGATATATATCTTTGATTATTATTATACATTAGATATACCGTTTAACTTGTTTTTGTTTCTTCTGGGTCGTAAAGTAACGTTTTGGCGACAAATGTTTTCAGTGTCAAAGCACTTAACTTTTGAAGAAGTACTTCTCTCATTTCAAATAGTGTGCCTTTAGCTGAATGATTTAGCCAATTGTAAAACTTGTAATGGTATGCAGTCAGCTAGTTTCACTGAAGAGGCCATTTTACAAACATGACCAATAAGCCTAGACGAATTTCTATATTTAAAAAGAAATCCGTCACCCTGATAAAATATGTATTTGGCATCGGCGCATACGCTAGACAGGGACAAAAATTAGTATTTTTTAATATATGACTAACACTTCATATTGAGAAAATCCTTACTTTCTTAATAAAATAGTCGAACTTTAAAAGAAAACTTGATCATTTTAGTGCGACTCATTGTCGGTTACCCACAGTATACATTCCGCACAACTACATAAGTATACTATCGATGTATGAAGTGAAACGGAATCGAGTGGGTTTCCGACGATCAGTTTAGTTTAGTTTTATTGGCGTTTAACGCCGGTTTCAACAGCTAAGGTCATATCCCGGCGGTCAGTTCACCTAACCAGTGTTCCTGGGTATCCATCCAAATTATTAACCAATTTTTCCCCGACGATCCGTGCGACCATGTTGGTGTAAGACATATCTAAAACTGAGAGCTTATTTTTTACGGTGTTATCTAAATTTGTTCGACTTGAACTGGTCTCAAACTCGGTGTATTCAGTATACGAGGCGAACACTGCCTGATAACCGGAGAAGCTGGATATATTACCAACGGACGCAGACGCGGGCATGGAAAACATCATGAACCAGCAAAAAATGGGACTCATGCACTGTAAGAATGAACAGACTTGCTAACTCTTCAGCGTTTGAAGTTTAACGCTGTATCACTACGTGTATCATGGCAACTTCCGCTAAGTCCTCTCGGCCCAAGTAAAAAAGAATATTATTACTTTCAGTAGGAAATTGACAAGATCCATGTAGGCTACCGTTTACCAGTGGTCAAAATCAAGACAGAATATGCAAGAAGAATCGTTTCAAATCGATGAAGTAAAACAGATTATCTTATTTCTAAGCGGAACAGAAATGAAAATATACCTTTTCTGCTGGACCTCAGGCTTTTTTCCAGTATTCCTCTTCAATCATTATTTGCTATTATAGATTTTTTTTAAGATTTTCTTTTTTCTTTAACCTATTTATGCCTAATGGATTATGTCATCCTTGTCAACTGGACGTGACCATTTTCAATTAAAAGTGTTTCTGGTTTAAATTTTAATTTTCATATTGTATAGGGAAGAAAATCCTTTATGCAAATCGTGTACGTAGATACCGATCAGACGCCACATATTGTTGTGGCGTCTGATCTGGGTTTGCACTGTTTGCTTTTGTCTACTTTTGTAGAGGCTCAGCGTCAACAGTGTTTTAACCACGATTATCTTTTATGTACAGTGTGTAGACTTTAAACAAGGAAAATCTCTTATCTGAAACAAGAAGACTACTGAAATATGTTGTGTTGTACTTCACACTGGTCCCCTACTAAGAGATTTTATATTTCACAGGTGACTTGAGTTACTCCGACTCTTAAAAATCTGTAGAATAAAAGCAAAACAAAAACAACTACAACAAAAAGGGCATTACTTTCCCCAAAAAGGAATTTCCTTACTTGAACTTCCATAAGATACAAGGTCACATCGCAACCTCTTGATAATGACAGACATTAATTTTGTATATAAAGTAAAACAGGAGAAGAAAAAAACGGCCAGTTAAGACCGTGCACTCTTACACAATCTATGACAAGATAACTTTTTAAGTTGCCATCCGCTCTCATGAGTATGCCATGCAAAGGATCATCTTTCTTTCTATCAAAGACTTAATGTATTTCAGTTCTTTGCTTCCATGAATTCATGGATCCACAGCATGACTCTTAAAACTTATGAATAACAACAGATTTTACCCACAAACATTACCATGTGCTCTTTTGTTACATAATTGTCTGTGGTGAAAATATAACTGCACTTCTTTGTTAAATCATGCAAATGTGAGGGGTCAGGGATCCATCAATTGCTATGGAATCATTTAAAACAAGAATTTTTGGATGACAACGATACAAGGATCATTCGTTCTTGGAAATTTTCAGCACGACATTGATAAGACCTAAATATAAAGTCAAATATTTCACGCTAAATCATATCTTGAAAAGGTATACCATATTCGAAAAACTATGAAATATTTATTAGGTTTAGTTAGGAATGAATAATGCGTTAGACATGTTTGTTTTGTATCATGTGTGAGGAAAGTCGTACTTGAAGTGTCTTCGGATAGGTCAGGACATACAGTTGTTGTAAATATGGTAGCCAGGGTATATTTGTATGACAGCAACAGTGCCTATTTTCTAATCTTTTATAGACGTCCAAATTAAATGTTTGCTTTAGATACTAAAACGGTATTATTGGACACTGGATAAACTTGAGGAACATAGTAGTGAGTCTGTAATGTCAGAGGCTTAAAAAAGGCAGTGTCTAGAGGTACGGATCCATACCTCTAGACCAGCAGTCTAGAGGTACGGATCCGTACCTCTAGACAATACTACTAGGAATGTCTAGGGGTACGGACCTTTTTTAATATATAATGAAGCATTAATTTACATTAGAAGAAACTCGGTTATAGTGGTTTTAACAGTTTTTAGTGTTTAAAACAGACTAAAATTATCTAAGAGTGGCAATGACTTCGGTTTACAGTTCCCGTTTCCAACGATATAATGCGAGTAATCCGGAATCCAAATTTGCTTACGAAAAGAGGAACAGAGAGCATTCAGTGGCCCTTTTTTTTTTTTTTTTTTCTTTTTTTAGCCAAAAAGACCGAATGAGCTAATGAAATAAGTACTATAAGTACTAACATTGCTTTTTATGATTCTAGGTAGTTCTATCGCAAGAGAAATACTTCTCTAAGAGTATCAGAGACGTGCTGCTTACCATGTCAGCGAAGTAAGTAGTACTGACTGCTTTAAAGTCCTTTTCAGGACTATACACGTTACTCGAAGAGATATCTTCTCAAATTGTCAGTGTTAATGAGCCTGCTCGACGACAACGGTCTTTATGGTAAAAAAATCTACAGTAAATCAGAAGTATGTATCACAGATAGGTTTAAGTGATTTGTCACACACATTTAGGTTCAGTTATAACTGAACGCTCTCTGTTTGAAAATAGATGACAACGATATGTTCCTCTTTTCGTAAGCAAATTTGGATTCCGGATTACTCGCATTATATCGTAGGAAACGGGAACTGAAAATCAAAGTCATTGCCACTCTTAGATAATTTTAGTCTGTTAAACACTAAAAACTGTTAAAACCACTATAACCAAGTTTCTTCTAATGTAAATTAATGCTTAATTATATATTAAAAAAAGGTCCGTACCCCTAGACATTCCTAGTAGTATTGTCTAGAGGTACAGATCCGTACCTCTAGACACTGCCCTTAAAAAAATAGATTGTTAAAAGCAGTCTGAAGACGATGTAAAATAATATTAATATCAAGTATTGAGAAGAGAGAAGAGTTTGGCATAATATCATACTTACCTATCAGCAAGTAATCCAGGTACATGTGGTGTAAGAAAAAATAATAAATTAAGCTTGATTGTGACAGTGGCTGATTGGGGTAGTCAAAATAATTCTAGTGACGTCTTGAGCAAATTCTGAGATATTTTTGTTATGGGTCAGAATCTCGCTATAAAAAAAAAAAAGCGGAGGAGAGATATTGACCCATACAAAAAATTACACAGTATCTCGACTTGCGTACAATTAGTTGGACTACTGATTGGGGTAAAACTTAAACTTCTTTCTTGGTTTAAATTATCCATTGAATTTGATAGGCAGAAGGTTGTAGTTCAACATTTTAAATGAGCAAGCAGATTGAAAACAAGAGAAGGGTTTTAAAAGAATAACTTAAACTGTTTGTACAAGGTGTACCATAATTATCAATATTAAAGTTATAAATATTCAGGGCTTAGTATTACTTTAGTTTTCAACAATGTCTGATGCTGGCAAAAGCTTAGACCCCAAGAAAGTCCTACTTTCTTAGGGATATTACTTGCCATCATGCATTCAAAAATGTTTATGATATGTATACTCATATCTGGTAAAGTATTATAATAATAATATTAATAAAGACTGTCACTGAGGTAATTTCCATGTAAAATTGTCTAATCTGTCCTGAAATAAATGATGTATTAAAAATAATCTTTCCTTCTTTTAGAAAGAGTCTCAGAAAGTTAACAATTACTATTTGCTTTTCATTATTCAAGTAAAGGTCTTCAAACACACGTTTTCAAAATCACAAGCTAAAACATTGAAGAATGCAAAATGAGCTCTCACTGTCATCCAGGGGTTTGATGCACTGCTAACACTGAAATTGTCAGAGGAAAGTGTCTGCATGACCTTTCTTTGTTATTTGACTGATCTGCTCTGAACTGTTCAATTCTGCATATTGTGCTGTGGACTTCTAAGTAGTATTTTGAAAACATTACTGTGAATGGGATTCAGAACTGCTGTTACTATACACATGATTTTAGTTCATGAAGTAATAGAGATCATTCCAGTCCAATTGTTTGTTGGCTGGTAAACACTTGGTTTCTTTGATCCTTTCTGGGTTGTGTTTTCCCTGATTGATTCCAGTTAATACAATTCAATGACTAGGTTCCGGTTTCTTATTTAAATGTTATCATGGCATATAAAGTTCATTTAATAATTAAAATATTAATTTCACATTTGTAAAAGTATACTACAAGACACTGTTCCAATTTCTTTTTAGCTCACCTGTCACGTAGTGACAGAGTGAGCTTTTCTGATCACCTTTTGTCCGTCGTCCGTCCGTCCATCCGTCTGTCCGTCCGTCCGTTAACAATTGGTTTGTTAACACTCTAGTGGTCACATTTTTGC
This sequence comes from Cyclina sinensis, assembly GCA_012932295.1. Taxonomy (NCBI): domain Eukaryota; kingdom Metazoa; phylum Mollusca; class Bivalvia; order Venerida; family Veneridae; genus Cyclina; species Cyclina sinensis. The sequence goes on from JAAONU010000004.1 coordinate 24,100,809, forward strand.
CTCAATTGTCATGAAACTTGGTCAGGGTGTTTGTCTCATTAATATCTCAGACGAGTTCGAACATGGGTTATCAGGGTTGGAAAACTAGGTCACAGAGCCCAAATATAGAAACATCTTGTTAACACTCTAGAGGCTACTTTCTCAGTCCAAATATCCTGGAAATTTGTCAGAAATGTTCTAATGATGATTTCTAGCTCAAGTTCAAATATGGGTCATCTGGGTTCAAAAACTAGGTCACGGAGCCCAAACATGGAAAAATCTTGTTAACACTCTAGAGGATACATTTTCAGCCCAAATAATCTTGAAATTTGTCAGAAAGGTTGCTTTGATAATTTCTAGGTCAAGTTCAAATATAGGTCATCTGGGGTCAAAAACAAGGTCACAGAGCCCAAATATTGAAAAACCTTGTTAACACTCTAGAGGTAACATTTTTAGACCAAATAATCTGGAAATCTGTCAGGAAGGTTGTTTCTATGATTTCTAACTCAAGTTCAAATATGGGTCATCTTGGTTCAAAAACTAGGTCACAGAGCCCAAAAATAGAAAAATCTTGTTAACACTCTAGAGATTACATTTTCAGCCCAAATTATCTGGAAATTTGTCAGAAAGGTTGCTTCAAAGATTTCTAGCACAAGTTCAAATATGGGTCATCTGGGTTCAAAAACTAGGTCACAGAACCCAAAAATAGAAAAATCTTGTTAACACTCTAGAGGTTACATTTTCAGCCCAAATAATCTTGAAATTTGTCAGAAAAGTTGCTTTGATAATTTCTAGGTCAAGTTCAAATATAGGTCATCTGGGGTCAAAAACAAGGTCACAGAGCCCAAATATTGAAAAACCTTGTAAACACTCTAGAGGTAACATTTTTAGACCAAATAATCTGGAAATCTGTTAGGAAGATTCTATGGATGATTTCTAGCTCAGTTTTGGATATAGATTCTCTGGGGTCAAAAACTAGGTCACAGAGCCCGAAAGTAGAAAAACCTTGTAAAAGCTCTAGAGGTTACATTTTTAGTCCAAATGTCCTTGAAATTTGTCAGAAAGGTTGTTTCAATGATTTCTAGCTCAGATTTGGATATGGGTCATCTTGGGTCAAAAACTAGGTCACAGAGCCCAAATATGGAAAAACTTTTTAACACTCTAGATGCTACTTTTTCAGTCCAAATATCCTTGAAATTTGTCAGATAGGTTGTTTTGATGATTTGTAGCTGGATATGGGTTATCTGGGGTCAAAAACCAGGTCACAGAGCCTAAATATCGAGAAACCTTGTTAACACTCTAGATGCTACTTTTTCAGTCCAAATATCCTTGAAATTTGTCAAAGAGATTGTTTCAATAATTTCTAGGTCAAGTTCAAATATGGGTCATCTGGGGTCAATTAACCAGGTCCATAGCAACTTTGTTAAAAGCAGTCATACTCAGGTGAGCGATACAGGGCCATCATGGCCCTCTTGTTATACACTTCTAGTACTTAGATCAGGTGAAAACAGAATGCACAGGGGAGCAATAGATTGCTAGCAACCTTGTTGTTTTGATGATTTCTAGCTCAGGTTCTAATATGGGTCATCTACGGTAAAAAAGTAGGTCACAGAGCCCAAATATTGAAAAACCTTGTTAACACTCTAGAGGTAACATTTTCAGTCCAAATAACCTAGAAATTTGTCAGAAAAGTTGTTTCAATGATTTCTAGCTCAGGTTCAAATATAGATCATCTTGGATCAAAAACTAGGTCACAGAACCCAGAAATAGAAAAAAAACTTGTTAACACTCTAGAGGTGAGATTTTAATTCCAAATAACCTGGAAATTTGTCAGAAAGGTTGTTTAAATGATTTCTAGTTCAATTTTGAATAAGGGTCATGTGGGTTCAAAAACTGGGTCACAGAGCCCAAAAATAGAAAAACCTTGTTAACACTCTAGAGGTTACATTTTCAGTCCAAATGTCCCAGAAATTTGTCAGAAAGGTTGCTTCTATGATTTCTAGCTCAAATTCGAATATGGGTCATCTGCCGTCAAAAACTAGCTCACAGAGCCCAAATATAGAAAAACCTTGTTAACATTCTAGAGGTAACATTTTCAGTCCAAATAACCTGGAAATCTGACAGAAAAGTTGTTTCAATGATTTCTAGCTCAGGTTCAAATATAGATCATCTTGGGTCAAAAACTAGGTCACAGAGCCCAAATATGGAAAAACCTTGATAAACCTTAGAGGTAAGATTTTAATTCCAAATAACCTGGAAATTTGTCAGAATGGTTGCTTCTATGATTTCTAGCTCAAGTTTGGATATGGATCATCTTGGGTCAAAAACTAGGTCACAGAGCCCAAATATAAAAAAAACAACCTTGTTAACACTCTTGAGGCTATTTTTTCAGTTTTTTATCCTAGAAATTTGTCAGAGAGGTTGTTATAATAATTTCTAGCTCAGGTTAGAATATGGGTCATCTATGATCAAAAACTAGGGCACAGAACCCAAATATGGAAAAACCTTAACACTCTAGAGGTACATTTTCATTCCAAATATCCTTGAAATTTGTCCGAGAGATTGTTTCGATAATTTCTAGCTCAAGTTTGAATATGGGACATCTAGGTTCAACAACTAGGTCACAGAGCCCAAATATTGAAAAACCTTGTTAACACTCTAGAGGTAACATTTTTAGTCCAAATTACCTGGAAATTTGTCATAAAGATTGTTTCAATAATTTCTAGGTCAAGTTTGAATATGGGTCATCTGGGGTCAATTAACCAGGTCCATAGCAACTTAGTTATACTCAGGTGAGCGATACAGGGCCACTGTGGCCCTCTTGTTATATAATACAAGGATGGTTATGTGCAGTCCAGTGTTTTTTTTTTCCAACCTTTTGGGAACAGGTCTGGGTCCACACTATTGGGAAATTAAGAATGACACATTTGGGAAATTTGGAATGAAATGATTTTCGACAACAGTTATATTGGGAATGTTAAATAATAATTATTAAATGTACAAAAAAATCATTAAACACATGTTTTGTTGGGCTTCAAGGAACTCTGACAGTTAGAATGGAGTCCAACTAGAAGATGAACAATTTTGTCATTGGAAATTCTTGACACCATTTTGGGAAAAATAGAATTTCTAGCCATAGGGGACAGGTCCCTTTACCAGACCTGTCTTAAGAATGGAAAAAACACTGTACACTAGCAAACAAGATGAAGACATTTAGTTATCAATAAAAATAAACAACTGTTAGAAGATTTTCTGAACAGCAAAGTCTAGAATGATCTATAATATTTTCCCACTTAAACACAGTAATTCTTAAAAAGACATTTAATGTAAGAAAACTGCACTCTGGCACTGTCACCTATAAATCAGAAGTGCCAAAGGTCATGTTATTTTTGGACAACACATTTTTTACAGAACAAAAAATCATATGGTATTGCCATACCAAACCTATCAGGACTGATTTAATAGAGCATTTCTGTTTGTAATAAAATGCATAAGATCATTTACAATGTACCCATATTTCAAAATTTGAAAAGAAAATATTTTACAGTGATTCAGATTGGTGTCAGCCATTGGCAAATTGCCGATAAAAATTTCAAATGGCTGAACTTAATTTGGTTCTTAGGACATAATGGCCGTTCAAAAATGCATATACACAGGACACAATGGCCGATAATCGAGACAAATATGACATTTAATGGTCGAATACATCCATCTTTCCCGACAGAAAAAAAGAAGTTCCAGTTGGGCAAAGTTTTCATTTTAATACATGCGCATGCTGGTCGATTTGTTTCGAGTACAAATGTAAAGAACCATTGAATGTTCAGTGTAAGTTGAAAGATTTTCAGTATCTTGCACTTTATAAATTTTGTCTACTCCTTGCATATATTTCAGGGTTAAAAACATGAGGTCTGTGACACACATCAGTCGGTTGTTTTGTGCAAGACATAAATTTCACATCTGGAAAACATTATCAGTGACAAGTGAGGCCCATTTTACAACATTTGTTCCAAGACATCTGATATCTTGCATACATACAGCAAGCAATAATGCATATAAAAGGGAATCATTGTGTGCCAGTTATAAGAAAGATCAAGCATTATGTTTAAACGTATACCGCACAATGGCAGGACATTCTCATTGGCAAAATATTAAAAGCACTAAAGAAGCGGCTACTGCGAAATACCAAGCTGTGGTTGGTTCCTATATCGGATTGATGAAAGGAGCTATCTCGGGTATGTGTGTTAACTTAATGTCTAAAAGTGTTTGATGTAACAGTGCTTAACTAGAATTTAAAATTAGGTAGGTAACTGCTAGATAAAAGGCACTTGCAAAACTGAAAACAAGACGGCTATGATGGCCCTATATTACACACTTAAGTAACACAGCTCATAGCATTAAGGTTAATTTAGGGCACACAGTTAAAGTATAGCTTACAAAGATATACAAAATTATGTTCAGTTAAAGGCAAGTTTGACTCCTGGACCCTGTCCTCACCTGACCAGACTTTAGTCTGTATGCATACCATTGGAAGAAGTAACTAAAGATCCCTAGCATGGAACCAGTTCAGTTAGAAAGTAAGTCATGTAGGTAGCCCCCCAGAGTGAAAGTTTACATGTGAAAGCAAAATCATGTGTAGTTAAAATTCTACTGCTGTAGCTTAAAAAACAAGGAAGTAGTTTAAGGTAGTCAGAAGTTGATGGAATCTTACATGCTGATACAATGTTTGTTTCCAGATGGAGGACCAGACCCTGAGAAGAACAAAAAGTTATCCAATATTTTGACCAGGATGAAAAAAGCTAATATACCCAAAGCTGACATTCAAAGATACCTTGAAAATGCTGTAAGTCTTTAAATTTGATAATGTGCATTTTATATTTATAACTCAGAACCCCAGATAAACTGCCACGCATAATTTGGACCCCAAATGCAGTGGTCAAAAGGGCTTCCTGTGTACTAAATGAATTCACAGTTGTTAAGACAAAAAGGTTATATAAAATTAATCATTAGTGTTTTAAAAGTTTATCAATACCAAATACCTGAGAAAATCTTTCTTAACGCACAGCTCTTCAGATTGCTGATCATGGTGTAAAGTCAGGCGCGTAGCTAGCCTATAAAGAATGTGGATTCAAAATAATCTAGGGGGGTCAGGGGGCATGCCCCCCCTGAAAATTTTGAAATAAATGGTGCAATTTGGTGCGTTTTGGGGCCTCCGGAGAGCTTTCTTGACCAACGAAAATCCATTTATTTTAGCATAAAAATGGAGATGAATAGCTTTACTTTCGTTTATTTTTTTTTTGTCAAAATAATGTGGATTCAGCTGCGTACTCGCGTATAGGCAGCTACGCGCCTGAAAGTGTGACGTCGTAAGTACATATGACATGTAAGCCACATCTGTCCATACTTAACATGCAGTGATGACGTAACTAAATGTGGCAATGTGTACAGAATGTAGCTACCTGTGTGTATAGAAGATTTCAAAATGTACATACAGCTTTACCTGTAATGAAAGGAATTCTACTACAGTTGTGAGTTAAACATGGGGTCCGTATCTTTCTCATTTCTCATGTGCAGTCATTGCTCTGCCTCTTGTGGGGTCAGCAGATGCACAAACTCTTGAAAAAATCTGGATGCCAAGATTATCGCATTGTTATAATTTTACTTTATACATCATGTATATCATAAAAACAGATAGATGATAATTTCTCTGCATTCCAGTATTTTTATGCAGTTTAATTGCATTTCTAATACTGAAGCCAACTTCGGTAAACATTAAGCAGCACTTTTATCTAGATAAAAATAAAAAATGTCTTTCTCTTTTATTTTATCACAGACAAAAAAGGCAGCAAATACACAGACAATGTACTTTGAAATAAGAGGGCCAAGTGGATCCACGTTTGTGTTAGAAGTTGAAAGTGAAAACCCAAAGACATCAAGAGACCTGGTCAATAACTTGATGAAGAAAACAACGTAAGTAACATATTCTGAAACATTAATAGAAGTCAATACATAAGCTTCCATAACAAGATGAATATTAGCAAACAATTCTGAATAGTTAATATTAACGAATGTATTGTCTCTTATGATTCAGCCAATGTTTTGACTCTTGAACATCACTTGTGGCATTCTTAGATCAATGGTTGCTGTCACAAAGCACAGTTTGTGGATGAATTCAGTGAAAAGACTGTGAAATACTGATTTCCTGTAGACAAAATTCTTGTAAAGAGTTTCCTACTAGGTACTGTTTTGTACTTTAGTCATAGGTACCTATGTAAACCATACAGTGAAGTTGTTGTTGTTTGTAGCTTACCAGGCTCAAAGTGCCAAGGTGAGTTTTTATTATGCTTTTTGGCTGTCTTCCATCTGTCGTCTGTTCATGTTTTGCTTGTAAACACTCTAGAGGCTACATGTACTATTTCATTCAGATTTTAATAAAACTTGATCAGAATGTTAGCCTTAATAAAATGTTGGACAAGTTCATCACTCGGTCTCATGGGATCAAGAACTAGGACACTGGGTCAAATAATGAAAAAAAAATGATCAGATCTTCTTGAAACTTGGTCAGAATATTCACCTGATTGTTTCAGTGAAACCTTAGAGGAGTACAAAATCTGGGTCATGCTGGGTCACAAACTACAATGTAGGTCACTAGGTAAAATGATAGGAAAACTTTGTTAACACTTTTTGACCCATTTTAAATGAAACTTGGTCAGATGTTTACCTTGATGAATTCTTGGATGTTTTTAAAACTGGGTCACATGGAATCAGAAAATCAGATCAAAAACCTTTTTCAATACTCAAGAGGTCACATTTTTTATCAGAAAGAAAAATTAGTCAAAATGTCTGCTTTCATGGATTCTTGGGCTAATTTGAAACTGATCACTCACTCACTAAAAGAAATTGGATGTTCAATTTTCACTTGTCCACAGACGAGTAAAATACAAAAATGCAGTTGTCTGGGCCAACAGATGTATGACATTTTACCAGCTCTGCTGTTTGTCCATCTCTTTCAAAGACTCCAGTATAATTTGGCAAATACATTCCTTAGATGCACTTACACCAAAGATTATTCAAGAAATTTTTATATTGAAAAGCATGGCGACCAGGGTAAAATGTATCCTCCACAAATAAAGTTTGATGGTAGTCTTAAAATTGGTCTTTTAGTCAGTATGTCAGTCTAATGCCAGATGTTAAACAGTTTTATGTGAAACTTGACACATGCTCTGCATATTGATTTAGTGTAGACCTGCCTATCAGATTTTTTTCGCCTGACCGAAAAGGTCAGCTACAGCTTTAAATATGCTCTAAATACTGGGTTTGTAGTATCATGTAGTGGATATCTACCAAGATAGTTCAAATTGTGGCCTTCTAGAGTGAAGCATGGACTGTTCAACAAAATCTTTGGAGGTTTAAGTCTGTCAGTGGTGTTTAAAGTTATGTTTTTTTTACAGTGGTAGGATATGCCAGTCGGCATCTGTTGAAAGTTTTTTTGATGCAAAGGGAGTCATCACTGTTCCTGTAACAAAAGATATGCAGGTATCTAATATGGATGAATACCTGGAAATGGCCATTGAAACAGGAGCAGAAGATGTTATCTTGACAAAAAATGAAAATCCTGATGATGATGATGATTCAGAATATGTCTTAAAGGTATGTCAAGCTTAAAGGAAATATGTCTATGATTAACTTGATGGATTTACATCTTATTATCACTAATTTGGTAGATACCCAAACCCGGTTATTCGCTTTGATGAGGGTTTTGCATATTAAGGTTTTACAAGGCCATGGGAGCATGAGCTGTTTTAAAGAAAGAACTATATATGAAGTTGAAGAAAGGCTTTGTACTTGTGTACAATATTTGCTTGATTTTCTGGATTGTTACGTTCAAAGATGTGAAGTATATGTATCTGACTTATATGTTGAGCTACTCTAGAATGAAGAGTTCTTCCTTTGCAGTAATGTTCTTGTTTTTACCTACAAATATGTACTTCTTATTCTTACAGTTGACTTCTTGTGACTGAGTCTATCTTTATTTATTACCTAAACAAACCATTTAACTTTTGTGTTACAGTTTCATTGTGATGACAAAACATACAGGAAGGTTGCCAAGGAGATAGAAGATTTGTATGACCTACAGATATCATCATGTGAGGTAGAGCTTTTCCCGAAGCATTGGGTGCTAATTGATAGCGAAACTGATATAGCTGAATGTAGACTGATAGCAGAAAAACTACAGAAACATAAGGAATTTGTGAAACTGTTTGACAATATAAGTCTACCAGAAGATCGTGAAAGTTGATGCAACTTTTGATTTTAGTTAACAACTTTGTAAAATTTTAAGAAAATCAGTTTTCAAAATAAATTTCATGATACTAGTAGTTAGTAGGAGTTTCTTATTCATTTATGAAAACATTTTGTGTGAAAAGAGTTTACGAGGCATCCCGACTGACCTCTAAAGTCAGTTATTAGATATGTGTTTTATTTATGTTCCTCAGTTTAATTCGATATTTGATCAAGTGACTTTTTGTAATTATTTGTAGGTTGGTTTTCAGTTCATACAAACATTGTTATGACTTGTTTGATTTAATTAGTGCCAAGAGGAGATATACATATCAGCATTAGGCGTATTGATTATTTTTCACTGAGTTATGGGCCCTTTGAATTGTTACATATACTAGACACTTTTCATGTCCAGGTTATTTCACCACACTTGAGCACCAGCAGGGACACGAGAACAATATCAGCAAATTCCAGATTGATTCATTTTCATAGAGGTTTGAACACTGATTTTCCTGCATCACAATCTGTTGGGGGCTATTTCTCAGTAATCTCTGGCTGGAATCAAATGAAACTTTATGGGAAGTTCAGTATCAGAATCATGATCCATACTTCACCAAGATATTGCCCCTTTAGTTTGCTATATATAGTATGCTTAGCACTGTTCATGACAGGACGATTTCTAGGCAAAAGCTCGCTAGAATTAATAGTTTATGGTTTTATTGGGGTTTAACGCCAGTTTAACAGCTGAGGTCATATCCCGGCGGTCAGTCCACCTAACCAGTGTTCCTGGGTGACCAACCAGTTTACTAACCAATTTCTCCAGAAGTGACTGACTACTTCCTCACTTGCTTCAGAGGTGAGCTATAGATTAATTATCACGGAGAAATTTTGCCCACCCTAATAGGGATTGAACCGGAATCGTCAAGATTGACAATCCGATGCTCTACCGATTGAGCTAGCCAGGCCGGCTGCTCGCTGGAATTAAATAAAGCTCATGAAAGAGATGAGCATATTACCAGCATCATGAGGAGTGATCAGCTCCCCAGAGCATGTCCATCATGCTTTTTGGCTGTACCAAAACTCAAAAACTAATAAAGGTATCAAAATGACACTTCATGGGTGGCTAGATCTCAATGAGGAGAAGTGGAGTGCACAATAACCGTTACTCTGCACTTCCTAATTTTTGAGTTATTGCCTTTTGTTGATTTTTCATTCTTAGTTTTTGTCTGGAGCATAACTCATAGACTATACGCTCTATAAACTTGAAATTTCATAGGATAATAGACCTCATGAAGGAGAAGTGCAGTGCACAATAACCATTACATATTTGTTGATTATTCATTCTTAGTTTTTGTCTGGAGCATAAACTAACCTCCATTGTGATAATTTTGAGTTATTGCCGTCTGTTGATTTTCATTTCATATTTCTGTCTGGAGCAAAACTCAAAGACTATAACTGTTAATGACATGAAACTGAACAGATGAATAAACCTCATTGTGGAGAATTGCAGTGCACTTTTTGTTTTGTTTTTTTTAGTTACTGCTCTTTTTAGCTCACCTGTCATGTAGTGACAGAGTGAGTTTTTGTGATCGCCTTTTGTCCGTCGTCCGTCCGTCCACAATTAGTTGGTAAACACTCTAGTGGTCACGTTTTTGCCTCAATTGTCATGAAACTTAGCCAGGATGTTTGTCTCATTAATTTCTCGCACATGTTCGAACATGGGTTATCTGGGTTGAAAAACTAGGTCACAGAGCCCAAATATAGAAAAACACTCTAGAGGCTACTTTTTCAGTCCAAATATCCTGGAAATTTGTCAGAAAGGTTGTATCGATGATTTCTAGCTCAAATTCGAATTTGGGTCATCTAGGATCAAAAAGTAGTTCATAGAGCCCAAATATTGAAAAACCTTGTGAACACACTAGAGGCTACATTTCCAGTCCAAATAATGTGGAAATTTGTCAGAAAGGTTGGTTCTATGATTTCTAGCACAAGTTCGAATATGGGTCATCTGGGTTCCAAAACTAGGTCACAGAGCCCAAAAATAGAAAAACCTTGTTAACATTCTAGAGGTTATACTTTCAGTCCAAATATCCTGGAAATTTGTCAGAAGGGTTGCTTCTATGATTTCTAGCTCAGATTCGAATATGGGTCATCTGTAGTCAAAAACTAGGTCACAGAGCCCAAATATGGAAAAACCTTTTTGACACTCCAGAGGTTATATTTTCAGTCTAAATATCCTGGAAATTTGTCAGACAGGTTGTTTTGATGATTTCTAGCTCAAGCTCGAATATGGGTCATCGTGGATAAAAAACTAGGTCACAGCCCAAATATGGAAAAACCTTGTGATCACTCTAAAGGCAGGATTTTAATTCCAAATGACCTGGAAATTTGTCAGAGAGGTTGCTCTATGATTTCTAGCTCACGTTCGAATATGGGTCATCTGGAGTCAAAAACTAGGTCACAGAGCCCAAATATTGAAAAACTTTGTTAACACTCTAGAGGCTACATTTCCAGTCCAAATGTCCTGGAAATTTGTCAGAAAGGTTGTTTTGATGATTTGTAGCTCAGTTTTGGTATGGGTCATCTGGGGTCAAAAACTGGGTCACAGAGCCCAAATATCGAAAAACCTTGTTAACAGTCTAGAGGTTACATTTTCAGTCCAAATATCCTGGAAGTTTGTCAGAGAGATTGTTTCGATAATTTCTAGTTCAAGTTCGAATATGAGACATCTAGGTTCAAAAACTAGGTCATAGAGACCAAATATGGAAAAACCTTGTTAACACTCTAGAGGTAACATTTTTAGTCCAGATAACCTGGAAATTTGTCAGAAAGATTGTTTCAGTAATTTCTAGGTCAAGTTCGAAAATGGGTCATCTGGGGTCAATTAACCAGGTCCATAGCAACTTTGTTAAAAGCAGTCATACGCAGGTGAGCGATACAGGGCCATCATGGCCCTCTTGTTTAATTTGCATACCTTATTTTTTGTCCAGCACAAAACTCAGACTGTAAAGTGGTATCAACATGAAACTTCATAGGTGGATAGATCTCATTGAGGAGAAGTGCAGTGCACAAGAACTGTATCTCTTTTGCTTAATTTTGGAGTTATTGCCCTTTGCAAATTTTCATTCTTACTTTTTGTCCGGACAATAACTTGTCCACCCTATAGTTTTTGGGCCTATTTATTAAAGTACAGTTACTTTTCAGTTTGATTTGTGTACATAACTTTTAAAAAATACATATACAAAGGCAATGACTTGTGTTTAAAACATAGGTGTATTGACAATGCAGTATGTCATTATAAACTAATTTGCATATTATTCATAAATTTTGCATAAAAATTCATGCCACTCATTTCTGCACCCATTATTAAATTCAGTTCCATTCAGAGTACTTTCAGCACAAAAAAATACATTTTGTTGTTGTCCTCTTCTAAGTTCTATATCCAATGAATGTGAGAGCACTTTGGGGAGCATTACCAGGTTCCACCGATTAGTTGTTTAGTGAAGTTAACAATCAGCCATATCCCTAACACTCGTCTGGAACATTACTCCAAAAGAATTTGAGATATCAACTTGAAACTTCATAGGTGGATAGATCTCATTGAGGAAGAGTGCAGTGCACAAAAAATGATAACTCTACTTTCCATAGTTTTTGAGCTATTGCCCTTTGTTATTTTTCAAGCTTAATTTTTGTCCAGAGCATAACTCGAAAAGTATTTGTGATATCAACTTGAAACTTCAAAGGTAGATAAATCTCATTTAAGGAAGAATGCACTGCACAAGAACGATAACTGCCCTTCATAATTTTTGAGTTATTGTTCTTTGCTATTATTTCATGCTTAATTTTTGTCCAGGGCATAATTGGAAAAGTATTTGAGATATCAACTTGCAGCTTCATAGGTGGATATATCTCATCTAGGAGGAATGCAGAGCTAAAGAAAGATAACTCTTCTTTTCATATGTTTTTAGTTATTGCCCTTTGTTATTTTTCATGCTTAGTTTTTGTTTTGGACAATAACTCAAAAAGTGTTTGAGATACCAACTTGAAACTTCATAGGTTGATAGATCTCAATGGGGAGGAGTGCCATGCACGAGAATGATAACTAAGCAAACCTATTCGGCGGGGGATGGCTCTTGTGTTTTTTAGGTGTTTTAATTGAAAACTAAGTGAATATGTGCATAACGTGCTGAAATGGCACTGGTCAAAAAACCAGAACTAATTGTCACGAAAAGGACACAGGGTGTTCTGTCAGAAAATTATATGTTCACCAGACAGTTTTCCAAAACAAATTGGAAAGTTGTTTCGCGAATTTGCACTCGTATTGTTTGACTATGTAAAAATCGGCACAACCTGGTTAAGCTTATGATTATCAATGTCAGATAGTCCATCTGTTTAAAGCAAATTACACGGGTTATTTAAACCAGGCGCGTAGCTGCCTATACGCGAGTACGCAGCTGAATCCACATTATTTTGACAAAAAAAAAAAATAAACGAAAGTAAAACTATTCATCTCCATTTTCATGCTAAAATAAATGGATTTTCGTTGGTCAAGAAAGCTCTCCGGAGGCCCCAAAACGCACCAAATTGCACCATTTATTTCAAAATTTTCAGGGGGGGGCATGCCCCCTGACCCCCCTAGATTATTTTGAATCCACATTCTTTATAGGCTAGCTACGCGCCTGTAAACAATGTGTTAATTTCTACCAGTCTAACTGAAGTACACGATCGAACTGCGGAGCGTTATTTAGGAGCTGATTTCAGTCAGACTGAATTTCTACGAAACTCCTGTCAAAAGGAGCTATGATTGAAGCCTGGTATAAGATCCAAACAAGCGTCTTGACAACCTGATTAAATTCATATCCTCAAAATCTCTGCGCTATTAGGGAGATCATGCTGTCAGATTGGGGTCTTGTTACATTGTCGTATCTTTCTTTTTCAATTTCACAATTTTCATTCACCTATAATTCAAAAATGTTTATTTTACATCGTCTGTAAAAAAAAGAGTTGCCTGAAAATAATTTACAATTCAACTTTCGATGGCTGTTTCCTCCTTCTGACCCGCAATAAGGAATTGTGAAGTCACAGTGCAGCTGTTGGAATTGGAACCGACGACCCTCGAGTGGAGTCCTACTTCAAGCTCCTACACCACGTCACACTGACTCGTAGCAAGACATGTATTTCAATTTGTATCTATAAATAGATTACGAGTTGACCTTTGCAAGGGTACAGAAAATTGTACTGAGGTTTTGTCTCTTGTCTACTGTTTACCAACAAATACCAGTTAAACCTTTCAAAATTTCTAAGCCTCATTTTCTGTCGGCTTTTTGACAGAAGCGTGTTTGAAGTCTTAATAAAAAGAGAGAAAAAAGAAGACAGTCATGTCATGAACAAACAAACAACAAAGTTTTATTTGACATTTTACTAACAAAGTATGAAACAAACATAAATAAAACAACCTATGTCAGCCTTTAAACATATTCGAACTTTTCTGAATATTTTTATAATATTCTCTGATAAAAAATGGTAAGAGAATGGCAAAATCGTTGCGACTGGTCACACATTGCAAATTTATAATGCTTCTATTTTCATTTAAATATACGTACTTAATGTAAACAAAGCTATATTCTTGACAACTGAATGACACTTTTTATGTTTTTGTGTCAAGACTGACGTCACAGAATGTCATTGTATGAATAATTAATGTGATGAGGGAAAAAACGGAAGTTTCATGTTGACAGGAAGTCATGTGTCTTATTCTTCATGGGAACGTCATCCTGGAACCTGTTGTTCCGCTGGAATGAAGGAGAGAAAAACCTTCGATAAACTACATGGAATTTCTTAATTTGATTTGTTGAAAACTCCTGATAAAAACAATACACCAACCTTTACCCACAATACAAGCATGCTTTTTTTAGTATGGTTACTACATGCAGAGAAGCGCAAAAGGAATCACGTGTCGTATTGTTAAAGTATGTGTCACGATGATGTAATAAATAACGCTCACACTGTCGTGAATTTATGACAATCAACCCAAAGCATTTGAAAACTCATAAGTTTTTTGGATATTTTTTAAAAAAATGTTTCTTATTCTTTACGCCGTAGAGGCTGTTGAGCTAGGATTTGATTGTGAAGATCCTGATTGCTGGGCTTTCAACTGTGCGCTCATTGCTCTCATGGCTGCAATAAATTCCGGTGGTGGACGTGGTCCCGGAATGGGACGGGATGCTGGTGCACTTGGTGTTGGTTTTGCGCTCTGTGTTGATCCAGTAGTGGCAGCAGAGGGCTTAGCTTGGGCAGAAGCAGGAATCGTCAAGGTCTCTTGAGTCGACTGTTTCGGTTGCTGCTGCTGCTGCTGTTGCTGCATGTTCATCAAAGCCATCATCATTGCAGGGTTCATACCCCCAGCCCCACCTGCAGCACTGCCGCCCTGACCCATAGCCCTCATCATCAACATCGTTTGAGCCATGTTCTGTCCACCCGCACCCCTGTAGGAGAAAATAGCATGCTGGTCAAAATAAGCAAAGACCCATCGCAAGAAACCAACTTATCGCGATAATCACTTTATGCTGTGTTTCAATTTTTGTATTTAAAAAAGAAATAAAGAAAGAAAGAAACTGATATCTCACTAGGTGTTCTAGCAGGGTCGTAAATTACAAGAGACGAATAAAGTTTAGTCTTTATATATTGAAAAAAAAATCACTGTACATCTATGCTGTACTTGTCATGTTTGTTAGAAATATGACATATTCGTTGTAACAGATATCGATCTTGCGTTGGGTTGTACAATTTCTCGGTTACTATAGTGATTTGCATGCAACGTTGCAAGGTCGCTTCTCTTTGCAAACGGCCATTTTATTACGAAATCATTATTAGATGAAGGACACAGCGGGGAAAGCTGAAAGTATTCAGTGAAGTTGCCTTCACATGCAGCGCTAAATTTCTGCTGTAGCTAAATTTCTGCTGTAGCTAAATTTTTACCGGAGGTGAGAGTTGTGGGGCTGAGCATCAAATTTGTGTAAGTTTAGAACTACATCACGAAATAGATTCTAGACATGCAAATTATTTTGTGAACTGCGGGAGTTATCGCATGCAATATACAAGTGTGTTAGAGGCATTCGCAAGATTGAAAACATGCACCAATGTTAAATGGTCTGTGTTTTAACAAGTTTGTTAATCACATCTGAATACTACACAGAAGCTACGAAAACATTGTCAAGAAAACGTTTCTATTTGTATATGACAAATTATTAATGCATATTTATGTCTTTTGCTCAAGATACCCAAGAACGTTGGAACCAGTCTGTAATACAACCAACGGCAGTTTACCTGCCATTTTTTTCATAGACCATAAGCTAACAACAAGCCTCAGATCCGGAGAAAAACTGAGGTATTCTAAAACATTAAGATACCCTACTTACTACAACTTCTATCAATAATAAAGATACAGAGCATATTGATAAATGTAGAAATGGAAAAAGAATCTGAATTATATGATTTTACAGATCTGGTCTTATTCAAAGTTGAAACCTTAACCCTCTCCAGATCCCTACACCCCACATCTTGCTTACGTCAGACATAAGATTCTGAACCCTACTTATACATACTATATATAAATGCCGATAATTTAAAAATAAACCGCTTCAAGTCTTCACGGTACGAGACCGAGGCCTTACACGCGATCAAAAGAAATTCGTACATGTATCTTATTATGACATATAATAAAAAGAATGTGTACTTTTGTTTTCTCCTGTTTTTACACAATACATTTTCTACAGAATAAACCTTGTTTGCCTTTCTACTGTTTAATTTTCATCGTTTTTCCTTTTTTTCTCTTTCTCTGTTTCTCTTTCTTTGTTGAAATCAGGTTAATACGTATGTAACCTGGTTAAGCTTATGATTATCAATGTCAGATAGTCCATCTGTTTAAAGCAAATTACACGGGTTATTTAAACCAGGCGCGTAGCTGCCTATACGCGAGTACGCAGCTGAATCCACATTATTTTGACAAAAAAAAAAAATAAACGAAAGTAAAACTATTCATCTCCATTTTCATGCTAAAATAAATGGATTTTCGTTGGTCAAGAAAGCTCTCCGGAGGCCCCAAAACGCACCAAATTGCACCATTTATTTCAAAATTTTCAGGGGGGGGCATGCCCCCTGACCCCCCTAGATTATTTTGAATCCACATTCTTTATAGGCTAGCTACGCGCCTGTAAACAATGTGTTAATTTCTACCAGTCTAACTGAAGTACACGATCGAACTGCGGAGCGTTATTTAGGAGCTGATTTCAGTCAGACTGAATTTCTACGAAACTCCTGTCAAAAGGAGCTATGATTGAAGCCTGGTATAAGATCCAAACAAGCGTCTTGACAACCTGATTAAATTCATATCCTCAAAATCTCTGCGCTATTAGGGAGATCATGCTGTCAGATTGGGGTCTTGTTACATTGTCGTATCTTTCTTTTTCAATTTCACAATTTTCATTCACCTATAATTCAAAAATGTTTATTTTACATCGTCTGTAAAAAAAAGAGTTGCCTGAAAATAATTTACAATTCAACTTTCGATGGCTGTTTCCTCCTTCTGACCCGCAATAAGGAATTGTGAAGTCACAGTGCAGCTGTTGGAATTGGAACCGACGACCCTCGAGTGGAGTCCTACTTCAAGCTCCTACACCACGTCACACTGACTCGTAGCAAGACATGTATTTCAATTTGTATCTATAAATAGATTACGAGTTGACCTTTGCAAGGGTACAGAAAATTGTACTGAGGTTTTGTCTCTTGTCTACTGTTTACCAACAAATACCAGTTAAACCTTTCAAAATTTCTAAGCCTCATTTTCTGTCGGCTTTTTGACAGAAGCGTGTTTGAAGTCTTAATAAAAAGAGAGAAAAAAGAAGACAGTCATGTCATGAACAAACAAACAACAAAGTTTTATTTGACATTTTACTAACAAAGTATGAAACAAACATAAATAAAACAACCTATGTCAGCCTTTAAACATATTCGAACTTTTCTGAATATTTTTATAATATTCTCTGATAAAAAATGGTAAGAGAATGGCAAAATCGTTGCGACTGGTCACACATTGCAAATTTATAATGCTTCTATTTTCATTTAAATATACGTACTTAATGTAAACAAAGCTATATTCTTGACAACTGAATGACACTTTTTATGTTTTTGTGTCAAGACTGACGTCACAGAATGTCATTGTATGAATAATTAATGTGATGAGGGAAAAAACGGAAGTTTCATGTTGACAGGAAGTCATGTGTCTTATTCTTCATGGGAACGTCATCCTGGAACCTGTTGTTCCGCTGGAATGAAGGAGAGAAAAACCTTCGATAAACTACATGGAATTTCTTAATTTGATTTGTTGAAAACTCCTGATAAAAACAATACACCAACCTTTACCCACAATACAAGCATGCTTTTTTTAGTATGGTTACTACATGCAGAGAAGCGCAAAAGGAATCACGTGTCGTATTGTTAAAGTATGTGTCACGATGATGTAATAAATAACGCTCACACTGTCGTGAATTTATGACAATCAACCCAAAGCATTTGAAAACTCATAAGTTTTTTGGATATTTTTTAAAAAAATGTTTCTTATTCTTTACGCCGTAGAGGCTGTTGAGCTAGGATTTGATTGTGAAGATCCTGATTGCTGGGCTTTCAACTGTGCGCTCATTGCTCTCATGGCTGCAATAAATTCCGGTGGTGGACGTGGTCCCGGAATGGGACGGGATGCTGGTGCACTTGGTGTTGGTTTTGCGCTCTGTGTTGATCCAGTAGTGGCAGCAGAGGGCTTAGCTTGGGCAGAAGCAGGAATCGTCAAGGTCTCTTGAGTCGACTGTTTCGGTTGCTGCTGCTGCTGCTGTTGCTGCATGTTCATCAAAGCCATCATCATTGCAGGGTTCATACCCCCAGCCCCACCTGCAGCACTGCCGCCCTGACCCATAGCCCTCATCATCAACATCGTTTGAGCCATGTTCTGTCCACCCGCACCCCTGTAGGAGAAAATAGCATGCTGGTCAAAATAAGCAAAGACCCATCGCAAGAAACCAACTTATCGCGATAATCACTTTATGCTGTGTTTCAATTTTTGTATTTAAAAAAGAAATAAAGAAAGAAAGAAACTGATATCTCACTAGGTGTTCTAGCAGGGTCGTAAATTACAAGAGACGAATAAAGTTTAGTCTTTATATATTGAAAAAAAAATCACTGTACATCTATGCTGTACTTGTCATGTTTGTTAGAAATATGACATATTCGTTGTAACAGATATCGATCTTGCGTTGGGTTGTACAATTTCTCGGTTACTATAGTGATTTGCATGCAACGTTGCAAGGTCGCTTCTCTTTGCAAACGGCCATTTTATTACGAAATCATTATTAGATGAAGGACACAGCGGGGAAAGCTGAAAGTATTCAGTGAAGTTGCCTTCACATGCAGCGCTAAATTTCTGCTGTAGCTAAATTTCTGCTGTAGCTAAATTTTTACCGGAGGTGAGAGTTGTGGGGCTGAGCATCAAATTTGTGTAAGTTTAGAACTACATCACGAAATAGATTCTAGACATGCAAATTATTTTGTGAACTGCGGGAGTTATCGCATGCAATATACAAGTGTGTTAGAGGCATTCGCAAGATTGAAAACATGCACCAATGTTAAATGGTCTGTGTTTTAACAAGTTTGTTAATCACATCTGAATACTACACAGAAGCTACGAAAACATTGTCAAGACAAAGTTTCTATTTGTATAATTATGACAAATTATTAATGCATATTTATGTCTTTTGCTCAAGATACCCAAGAACGTTGGAACCAGTCTGTAATACAACCAACGGCAGTTTACCTGCCATGTTTTTCATAGACCATAAGCTAACAACAAGCCTCAGATCCGGAGAAAAACTGAGGTATTCTAAAACATTAAGATACCCTACTTACTACAACTTCTATCAATAATAAAGATACAGAGCATATTGATAAATGTAGAAATTGAGAAAAAAAATCTGAATTATATGATTTCACAGATCTGGTCTTATTCAAAGTTGAAACCTTAACCCTCTCCAGATCCCTACACCCCACATCTTTGCTTATGTCAGAAATAAGATTCTGAACCCTACTTATACATACTGTATATAAATGCCGATAATTTAAAAAAAAAACCGCTTCAAGTCTTCACGGTACGAGACCGAGGCCTTACACGAGATCAAAAGAAATTCGTACATGTATCTTATAATCACATATAATAAAAAGAATGTGTACTTTTGTTTTCTCCTGTTTTTAAACAATACATTTTCTACAGAATAAACCTTTGTTTGTCTTAATACTGTTTAATTTTCATAGATTTTCCTTTTTTCTCTTTCTCTGTTTCTCTTTCTTTGTTGAAATCGGGTTAATACGAATTGCTCAGTTTACAAAAATATCGATTATAGATATATTTAAAAAAATAAGACATTATTTCTAGTGTTAAACAAACATATATAAAGGGAACTAAGGAATAAAGTAAAAAAAGAAACCCGCGAAGCAACAGTTTTTCATCTTTTATTCTGTTCTTCAGTCAGTACTTACCCTCCCATTTGACTCATCATATTCATCATATTTCTCTGGGCGGGGTCCATTGGACATCTTGGGCAGCCACGGCACACGTAGAAAGTCTCGGGGGTAAACGGGATCTCGGGATTTTCGCAGAAAGCAAAGGTACACTGTGTAGGTCTAGGACACATTGACATTGTCATCATGGGATTTAACCCAGTCTACAAGTACAGTAAATATTGCTTTTATAACTTGTCCCTTCCTTTTTTTCTGCTAATCATGTAATATTTCGGAAAGACTACTAGTATAGGCTAAAAAGGGTTCCAAAACTGCTGGGAATATAATATTAAATCAGACTTTTTGTGCTCAGAACTTTTGATATTTTGACATTACTCGAAAGTGAATTCATGTCTACAAAGGTTAAACATTTTCTGCGCTTTCAAATCGGAAATGATTCGATAAAAATTCTCGCGTCTTGTAAGCAATTCGGGCCTTGTAAAAAAATACAAAAAAGCTTCTCTTCGACACATCAGCGAGAAAAACTTCATTTACATTGTATAAATGTTGTCAACACATCAAGGTTGATCGCTAATTAAGAGGTAGAGTCTGGCTCTTTTTATAGTAAGCAAAGCCCGTGGTGTTCATAGTGCAAATATAGTCAATGGTTTAAGCATATGACGCGAACTTGCAAGACTTGTTCAATGTTTTCCAACATGTACCTTAGTTTAAAAGACGATCCTCTTCTTAATTTTAATACGAACGTAAGAATCCAGCTGTAGCCTTATCTGGAAAGATTATTTTTTTTAACGATTTATTAGTTGAACATACCAGTCCATCTCTTTCCAAAGCTATTCTATCTGTTGGTGAAGAAATGGCGTCCATGACTCTCTGTGCGTTCCCGCTCATTGACACGGCCCCCCACAAAGCGTTATGCTCACTTGGAGTGATAACTGTGAAGAAAAAACGTCCCAGTAAAACGTTTATGAAATACTATGGTGCAAATGTCAAGTCAAGATACAAAATGTATAGCGAATGTCAGTCTAAATTTACCCGCTTATGTACCAAGAACTGCAGCAAATTTAGAAATAGTCAACGACACATTTAGAATCAAGCTGCTTCAAATAATCTGCAACTTACCGGTGTTGCTTCCTGCTGGTCCGCTCAGCATGTTAGCGATATTGGTAGCCATACTCTGTTGTTGCCCTGCTTGAGAGTTACCCTGGCCATTTTGGCTATTTCCTCTCAGAAGGTTCATCATCATCATCTGTTGAAGCATGTCACTGGAAGGGCCTCCAGCACCACCTCCCAGCATCATCATGGTCACCGGGTCCAAACCGCCCGCGCTACCCCCACTTCCACTTGCCCCGGAAAGAGCCTGCATCATCAAAAGATCCTGCATGCCTCCCATGTCCGCACCTGCCATTCCAAGTGCCATCGGGTTCAAACCTCCCCGACCTCCACTACTCATCAAAGCCATCATTGCAGGATTCATCTGACATAATCCTTAGAAAGAAACAATTACAAAATACTTCATACATATAACTTCTCTAAACGTCAGATATACAGATAAACTCATCATGCATATAGAAACAAAGGCTTCCTTTCAAAAGTGAGTAAAATAACAAATTATAGCAACAGCACTCTTGCAACAACAAACAGTGCTCAATCATCAGTAATATATTTGTTTTGCACTACACTTACTTTTATTAAGATGTTGCAGACATATTCGCATATCTATAGCAGTAGCTGACATTTTATGTATGAATTTGTAACTTTGAAACCATCAGCAAAAACCAACATACATAACTGTCCAATCTGTTTTTACTGGAAAGCAAAACTTCACGATTTTTTTCTGGATTTTTTTGGGAAAGAAAGGAGTTTTTTTAGGCCTCGAAAGTTTGGAAATCAAAATACATGTATACTGACTTCGCGATGAGCAACTTTAATAATTTGAAGGTCATCTGATCTTTATTTCATAGTATAGCTAGTTGGTTTTTTTTTCTTCTTTTTTGAAGTTTTATGGGCCAATTTACATTCGTTTACCAAAGTCATTTTTATCCTTTTCTCATAATGTATGCTTGATTTTTTCATGACCCAGATAACTCATTCGAACGGTTTAAGTGTCTTTTGTTTGACCTTTTAAATATTTTTGTTTCATCTAAAGAGCTAATTATATTATGATTTATTTGCTCTTTTCAATTAAACCCATCCTGATGCGTCGTACATTATGATACGACGAACGTTAACGTTAATAGCGTGACACGTCACGAAACATTTAAACGTATCATGCCGTCCGTTAATAACGCAAAATGACAGCATGTCAAATTGACGAGGTCTTAAGAGACAGGCATATGACATCGGCTGGATAATAACACTAAATGACATATCACTGAAACAATGAATATCTTTGTGTGAAAACAAATGTGCTTCTTCTGTCGGGACTAACACCATCTAACTTTACATCATGAAAATTATGCATCGTGTCTGCTGTCAGAATTTTGTCATGCATGAAAAATGACACGTCGTGATGCATTTTGGGATCCGCTCAGCGTTCGCGTTTTCTCGCGAGAATTTCCTGTGTTCGTGAGAGATTGCAGCGAAATGCGGGAATGAAATATTTCCTGGTTTTTACTGGTTTGTCAGCATATTTTGTTATTTGCATATGATACTGCACGTTTGTGAAAGACTTCTTTACAGTGTCGCTTTTAGCCTAATTTAAAACGCCTTTAATAATGTTAGTCAAACAATAGTTACAACGGGAGATAACTACCGAGGCACAAAGAATCGTTACTGAAATGCATAAAAGTCAACCTCCTTATCAGTGTGAACACAAAATATATTTCTTTACAACTTCAACCATTTTCAAACAAGATTTTAAACTGAGAACCAATGTGCCGATGCTCTATACCAAACATTATACGGGACATTTTGTGACTTTGTAATCTGTACTTTGTCTGTAAATAGTGAGAATTATATGCCATTTGAAACGGAATTAGTCTCTAAGGAAGCCATTACCTACATCCGCCTAAAATTTGTTGTATTCTTCTAAAAATTACAAATTATATTTGGCGTTTATTTTAACACTGTTTTCAAAGCTATATGAGTGGACAAAGAGACGTAGAATATTTCAAGAAATTCAATTTACACTGTGGTTCCTCAGAAACAAAAACAACATTACTATTATTTTTGCCTGAATACATTCACTGAGAAAAAAGTTTACTCCCATTTCGTTAAGTTGAAGATGGTTAAAAGAATATTTCATGACTGGCTCAGTCATTAATTCAATTTACAACTTTACTGGAAGGGACCTTTTTCGACCATTTTAGACGCGACAGACGTTTCTTATTTCTTCAAATTTCGTGATTTTTTGAACATTCACTGTCGTTTCAGCTTTTATCTTGAATGTCAAATATCTTTGTCATTATAAAAACTCATATAACTTTTAATTTTAAACATCTTTATTCTTAAGAGTGTAAAACCTTCAAATGTTATCTTTTTTCATGATATTATGCAGTTAATTAGTCGAAAAACTACGTTCGCTAATAGTCTGTTTCCTGTACAAAAAAAGAGACAGAAACTGTTTATTATTATCATTCTCCGTCAGTTAAACGCTTTAAACCAGGTAAGTGAATAAATTAATCATATGTTACAAGTCTGTTAGACGTTTGGTAAATGATGTTTTAAAATCTTGTATTAGACAGTAAATAATGTTCCAACATTCTGCTATCTAAGCCCGCATAATTCAACCA
Organism: Cyclina sinensis; assembly: GCA_012932295.1. Lineage (NCBI taxonomy): Eukaryota > Metazoa > Mollusca > Bivalvia > Venerida > Veneridae > Cyclina > Cyclina sinensis. The sequence continues at coordinate 24,124,358 of JAAONU010000004.1, forward strand.
GACAACAATTCATTTACAGTCCTATTTGCAGTGCAGTAACTGTGAAAATTGAAGTGTAAAATATAACCGATGCAACAAAACTGAAGGGTTGTTATCAATTGAAAATAAATATAAAAATCTGAAAGTAAAGGTAAAAAAACACACACACACAAAACATAAACAAAAACTGACAGACCAATGTTCGAAGACTTTTTAAAATGATTACATACACCGTACTGTTGTTCAATTTCAATTCTGTTAGTCGCTAAGAAACAATGACTAAAAAGTCACCAGACCTTGCATATATTTCAATCAGGAAAGAGCAAACGTTTCGGAAAGGAAACTCTTTCTGTTACACCAGCCAGTTTAAAACATGTATCGTGGTCAAAGAGACACTACTACAAAAGAAAATCAATTTGTGTATTCTTAAACGAAGAAAATAACCAAAATTATTTCATCTTTCTATTAAAATATATGCGAGAGAAAAGCTTTAACCCCTTTGAGTTACGCGGAACACGGTAGAAACCTTTTCTGACTGTCCCAGTCAAAATGAAATTATAGGGACGTATTTTACATTCATATATCTCTTAGAAGGGAAAGAAGTCTTGGTAACCTTAAATTACCATAATTTCCGACCAGTCACCGATTTCCGACCAGACACCAAATTTCCGTCATTTATCTTAACACTAAAGAAGCTTCAGTCATATTCAACCAGAAATTGATATGAAAACAAAGAAAATATTTCGAACAGTTCAACAGAATTTTTGCTGTTCTGAAACGGTCTAAGCGTTTACGATACAAGATTAAAGATTTGGTATTTGGTAATTCATAGTACTCAAGCATTTTGAATACAGAAAACTATGATTAAAAAAATGAAATAAACGAGTGTTTCCGTCAGACACAATGTTCTAGCATCTTTTGATTTAAAAATATTACCATTTGAAATGTATCCAAAGAGTCAGCTTTAAACTGATGACGTCATAAACATAACGACTATATACTCAACTAAGAATGAATGTCGTAGAAATCGAGCCGAAGAGCATGATATTGGCCTGATTCAGTTTTTCATTAACTTTTCCAAATGAAACAAAGTAAACTTATAAACAGAAAACTCAATTATAACTGTTTTACAGAGAGAAAAAAATGTAGAAGATCTGATTTTTCCCTTGGTTTCTATAAACGATAATCTCGAGGGGAAAAAAAGAAAACATGCACCTCTTGATTTAGTAAAGGCATACTTGGTAAATACAGATCTGTAGATAAAACTGTATGTACCTTGTATCTTGTAACAGCACCTCAGTTCTGAATAAAAATGCAATTCTTCCTTTGTGTTTTAACAAATCCAGTTTAAAATTAGTTTTTCCTATCTTTTTTTGTTGTTATTTTCATGTCACTCCTGGATGCAAAATTGATGAAATAAAATTGAAAAAAAAATACAATGTGCAATAAAAACAATCATACCTGTTTGGGCCAGTAAGCCAAGAACGAGAAAAGCTGTTAAAGTCTCCATTCTTGTCTGTTATTTTACATGTAACTGACCCCAGTCAACTGAACAATGCAGGTATATAAACAATCCCCTGGTTACCGCCCCCAGACGTCAGTTTGTCATATAATTTGTATGTCAATTTACGTTTCAAAACAGTGCGACGCATGCGGCGTTCTTTCTTTTATTTTGAGTATGTTTATTTATGAGCAAATCTTACATGATAAGCTGTCAGGAAATTTGCATATTAGTATATTGCATAATTTGAAACAGTGAACGGCTGAGAATAGAGAATAGATTCACAGACATTATCGTTCATTGTGTAACAGCAATCTATCAATCTGAAAACTGTGATAGATTTGTCCACACTGTTGACGTTTAATGCAAATGAAAACATTGATCCAGTTCCCAAAATTGGCAACTGATGCAAATTATTGAAAGGCAAATCAAAGTGCAATGAAATTAATTACCATAGTGGCTTAAAGTCGGTAAACTTGTACCAAACCAGAGTGCGAGACATGACTCAGTCCACGGATGGTCTTTCAAATTAGACTTCAAACAAAGCACTAAATGAACAACCATAGATACATACCGGAATGTATTTCTACATGAAGCAGATTTGACTTGCTGAAACTAGCTCAAACTGTCACTGGACACTGGATTTGAAAGAAATGATACATACACCTATACTGAGAAAGAAAAACATTCAGCTTTAGGTGGTCTGCTCTCTACGCAATGATTTTATATAAATTTACATTATGCATTGTTGCAACTCAACGCAATGTGCCACAGGTGGCGGACAGAATACTGACAGAACACCCAAAAGCCTAAGATAAATACTAAAAGCATGTAAATAGTGTTAAAGGAAAAAACAGATAGCCTTTACAATTTCAATCCTGAGTCTTCTTTGTAAAGGTTTAAAATACCAAATATTTGAAGGAAAAATAACTCAAATTCCATCGACTTCAAAGGGTAATTTCAAGCTAAAAGCAGCAAACAGTCGCCTCGTTTATTATCAACGGTATTTCATTTATTGTGGTAGGCTAAAATTGGAGTAAGCACTCACGTTTTGTACATTCGGTTCAGAAAAAATATGAGTTTACCTTCCGACACTATACATAAAACTACAGGGATTTAATTAACTAAAGTCTTACGCCTATATATATGTGTAACTGAAAATATAGTCTGTTCGTGAGAACCATTCATGTAAAATGTCAAATGTGGTTTAACGAGTAACATTATTTATGTCATTTGTAACTAAATTCATGACAAAAAATAATTACTCTTTTTTTGTACAAGAATATGTTTTTTTGGAGAAACAGTTGTTTACAAATACTAACTTTCATTGTTGAATATCTTTATATAGTAGTTGTATCAATCAATATATATGTTAACTACTTTTATTAGTGTCCAAAAATGACAAAGACGGAAGGAAGTCAAGATGAATACAGAAAACATACTGCCTTTTCAGAAACCATGTAAATTTGCAGTTAAAAAAGATAACAAAAGACTTCTCACATTCCCCAGAGGAAAAGATATGAAATTTTTAATGTACAAGTATCATGGGCTAGTCATAAATTATCTTTACCGTATTCAACAAACGATTCTAAAATTTTGATAAGAATATTTACTCCTCTTTTCAAAATTTCATTCTTTTTTTGCAAGTGAGCTCTTCCCATATGGCTGTTTGATCGCTGTTCATAAGAAATAAAAATCATTCTAGTGCCTTTGCAAAGAGTTATACACCTAACAGATTTATATTCGTGATTTAGATTGGCAAACGTGTACGAGTATTTGTATCGTAATTTGTTGCGCATTACTAGTACCTCTGGATGTTTGTTGTTGAAACCAGGGTGTAATGTATTCAAAAGCCTATTAGAATTTAGTCTGGTGCGATAACGTAATAACAGGGGCTAGTTATCCAGACTAATTAGAGTTGTGCTACCGCAAATATATCGGTATATAAAGTACCGCAAAAGGGCTGGCTTAAGTGGGGACATGTAAAACTTTAAAAACTTCGAAAACTCAGAAGTAAGAATCCTACTTGAGGTATACAAATGATGGGTTATGATTGAATTTCTTCTTTCCTGTTAATGTCAGGGAGAGTGTCTGCTTGTCTAACCGTCTGTGATTTTGATTTGTTCTGATTTATTTTTCCTGCTTTTTAGTAAGCTTCGGTAAATTACACAATTCGGTAAATTACACAATTCTTTCGTATCTATTCTTGCCTGAGTCAATTCGTGTGTTTCTCTAGTTTCCGTATCCAGCAACTGCCACTAGGTGTCACTAAGTCGCTCCAGCATCCACTTGTTACAGCTGTGCACTTCCGGTTCGGAATCTGATGTTTTTATTTATTACTTTCGAACAATCTTTGTTACTTAATCCTTTTTTTTTATTTTCTTCTGTTTTTTTTATTTTTTACCGTTTTTTCAGATAAAAATTCCAAAAACGTAAAGGACATTGTGAGGAAACATAGTATTGCAAGCCTGCTACAGTTGCAGCCATCAGAGGCATAGGGATAACCGGCTCCCAGAGTATCGGTGCCATTCACTGAGTAGAAGTGTCTGTGAAGTGGACTGATTTTTCTGTTTCTAGCACCCCAAAACCTTGATTAACTAAGGGACATCGATTATCTGGGAAAACAGTACCGAGGTCAAATAAACTAAAGAAGTTAAATAGATAAGGTAATATAAATGCTTATCTCACGTGTTCTCAAAAATTAATGTTTTGAAGAAAAAAAACGGCGACTGATGAACAGGTTTTATTAATAGGACGCTGTTAATCGAAGCCTGCTGAATATATTAAGACAGCTAGAAGTCATTTTTTCAAAGAAAGGTGATTTGTTTTTACGTAGGCATTGTCACTTGCAATAAAACATGATTGTTATACAGTATAAGTGATGGTTTTACGATGAAAATGACAACCCTAATCTAAGATGTCAGGAAACAGAAACGCGTCTTTTTGTTCATAATATCATCTTTAACATATAACAACTGTTAGCCGAGCTGAGGAAATATGTAAATTATGACAATGACAGTTCCTAAATATTATTTTTTTAAATGTATAGATACTATTAATAATGTATATTACAGTTTGTTGAATTGTAAAAAAATGTTAATGACTATCTTGGCATCCGTTATTGTTTGTTAAGTATGTGGGTACTATTACTTCTTCTTCTATTTGAGCTTATTTACCGTCGGTACCGGTTGCCCATATGACCGACGCCCCCTGAAGAGATTAGTTATTTTATGTTATGGGGGTAGTGCAAGATACAGAAAGCATCCAATTCCAGAGACACCCCTGGTTCTTTTACATGCTCAGTGTATAGCACTGATACATGGGACCTCGGTTTAACGTCTCATCCGAATGACTATTAATAATGTTAGTGGAGGAGCGGGGGATCGAACTCGGGACCCCTGGTATACCAGTCCAGCACGTTACCACTGGACCACATCCGCTCCCTAGGGTACTATTATCTCATCTGTTTATATGTTATATTAATTTCAATGCTCAGGCATCGGGGCAGTCTCTCCACGTGTAGTCACGGGATAAACATTTTAATGACGTTTTATAATATTGTTACTACCGTGTCATCTCACAAGTTCGTCGTTCTGTTGAGTAAATTGTAAATGGCAGTTTTGTTCGTTGGCCATGAAGACACTCTAGAAATAAAGTGTTTTCTGCATTTATTTTAATTGCACGTAGTTCGAAATCAGTCTAGCGGATAAAAATATCTGAAAGTGATCTTTCTAATGGTGTTAATGTGTTTATTATTCAAGGACTAAGCGATTTTATATTAGTATTCTGTTCAGCACGTAAAACAGATGTTAGTTAAAAAGCACGTACATATTTATACTTTCATATACAGTAGAAATGAACAGTCAAAATATTTTATGAGTCATTGTGAAACAAGATGTCCATGATATAATATATAACTAAATATTTCAGAGCCCCTAGACTAGTATAATGTTTCAGATAAAGAGATACTCATTACTCCAGTCTACATAAAACACATGCGTGGTTCTGAACAAGAAGATACAAATGAAATATACGCTTAAGCATTTTCTAAAGTCTTTAAAACCACCTCCCGGGCAGTTACAGCAATGACCAATTTGTCCTGCTCAGAAAAAAGAAAGAAAGAAAAAACAGTTTGAGATCCAGGAGACAAAGCAACCTGCAAACTTTAAGAACCCCGAGTCTTGTTGTTTTGGATAGATCTTACCCGTTTTTATGACTATTGCCAGCGTTCCTCATGACATGAACATTGGAAAGGCTTAATGCAAGTCAAAATTATCCCAAGTTTCATCAGCTTCCTTTCAGTGATATAAAAGAAGGCAATCTCAACCTCAAAACCGCTATGCTAACTGAAGGGTGATCGTATACCTCAGACAAATAAAGAAGAATATGTCAATTGAAGCCAGCTGCTGACACTGGACAGACAACGCCAAAAGGTGATAACTGACTTCTTAAACTTATAAGTGTTCAGTACCAGCTTTGACACAAAACGGACTTCAGATATTAAAAAAAGGTACAAATGGATAATTACTTGGACCCGTATTGTTTCGAAAATTCACCCAACAAAATAAATTAAGGGTCAAGACTTAGGTGAATAGATTTTTTTAAATGCAAAAAATGTTCATGTAAAAGTTGAATTGTGTTTTGCTTTAGACACACCAGTACCTGTGTATATATGTGTTTATCTACCCGTAACCGCTCGATTATCCCGTGCATGTCCGTGCAAACACACACACCTCTCCAGATCAAGTGAAAAACAAATGTGTAGAATCAAGTCCACGTGACATGAGCAGGTTTTAATTTGAATTTTTGATTCGAATCATCTGTTACACTATAGAACTGATTAGTGTGAAGAATCTCTGATGCCTAGAAAACAGCCAGAGCAGTCGGTCGTCTGCTGGCTGGGCAAACGCAGCCCGAGGTGGCCTATGAGTATGGTGTTAATCAAAGTGTAATCCAACGACTTTGGCAAAAGTACCTGGATACAGGCGCCGTCGCCAGACGTCCTCAGAGTGGACGTCCAAGGTCAGCATCTGCTCGAGAAAACCGTGCCATCGTTGTCCTGGCAGGTTTGACTGAGCTGTTGCTCTTAATAAAGACTTCCAATCTGCTTCCCGTGTTCGAATCTCGGCACAAACATATCGAAACAGACTCCACTACGCTAATTTACGTGCTGGCCGTCCTGTGGCACGTCCTCCTTGAACGTCAAAACACCGTGCGGCCCGGCTGGAGTTTGCTAGAGATCACGTTAATTGGAAACTCAAGCACTTTCGTAATGTGCTATTCACCGACGAGTCCAATTTTTTTCTGGACCATTATGGACGTCGGCTTGTATGGCGTCAGCGAAATGAGCGCTTCAGCGAGTGTTGCATATCCGAACATGACAAGTGGCTCTGTTATTGTTTTGGCGGGCATTTCTTATGAAGGGCGTACAGATCTTCACGTGTTTGTTAACGACACAGTTACTGCTAGACGTTATTTTGTCGAGATTCTCCGACCTCATGTCATTCCATATGCTGGTGTAATCGGCCAGGAATTCGTCTTTGATGGACGACAATGCTACAGCTCACCGTGCGAGAATCGTCAGTCATTACCTTGACGACCAAGGTGTTGAACGTATGGAATGGCCAGCTAGGTCTCCAGACATGAACCCAAAAGAACATGCCTGGGACATGCTGCAGCGCCGTGTTTCCGCAGGACAACGTCAGCCGTCAACCAGATATGAGCTGCTGCCCTTACTAAAGAATGAGGTCTCATACCACAAAGGGACATCAAAAAACTCTTGCGCAGCTTCCATACCCATGACAAAGAGGTTATCCGAGCATGAGGAGGTCATACCCGTTTCTAAAATTTAAATGGTTTCCAGATTTTTTATGAAAAGCTATTGTGTTTACCCCACCCACCAAGTCTCAGACACTTTAAAACTGATAGGGGTTGTCTTTGAGGATTAATCGTGCTACTGTGTTTGTGAAACACATGTTACTTTTAGTTTAAATTGGTCACAGATATAATGAATTTTTGTTGGATATAAATTTCAGCAAGTAAACAGGTATGTCTTGAAGAACTGCTGTCATAAGTCCTTGACCCTTAATTTCTTTTGTTGAGTGTATATATAAAGAAAGATGTAAGATATCTTTAAGCGATTTTTACCTATTAACAAAACAAAGGGTTAACATAGCAGGCTTGGGTCAGTCGAAAGTCATTTTCTCTTCTTCTTCTTCTTAAAGCCTCAGTGCAGGTGCCGTCATATTTTCTCTTACTTTCAACAATGCCCATTTATTCTTGTCTTTTTTTTCTTTTAATGATAATGTGAAATCGTGATGAAATATTTAGTTGTTGTCAAAAATAGCTGTATTTTTGTTACATACCTTGGTATTTATACAGAAGCTGCACAAAGCATTCATTCATAAATTCATTCTTGAACTTCATTTTTGTAAATGTGTTGCAAAAGGTCATTACATGACTCAAACAGATCGTGGTTCATTTTAACTGTACCAGTAGGTGATATATGGTTACGCTGACGTATCAAGAATAAAACAAGGCTCCAATGTCACGAAAATACTGTAAGATTTACTCAAATGAGTTTGCAATTTCAATGACAAATTATTCCCTTCCATCGTTATTTTCTCTCATTCTGCATTGGAGGGCATTAGCAGAAACATGTAAAGGTTTTAAAATATGATACGGCAATTTTAGCTGTTTAAACAGAAAAAAAAACTGTTTTTGAATAATACCTTTAGAATTTGAAGAGTAACTTAAATTTATTTCATTTGTAAATCAATAGTTTCGAAAATGGATAAGATTTTTATAAGTCGTTTCCTAAAGACTGGGGCAAAAATGTGACCTTTAGAGTATGTGTTCTCAAGTTTTTTTACGATATTAGCTCCCATGTGACCAGTTTTTTAATTTGTCTTTGAGATTATCAAGAAAGATATTTTCAGTAATTTGCATGATATTGGACCAAAATTTGACCTCAGGAATGATCACATGGTTTTCACTGATTTAGCAAGCGACCATGTGTTTGAACCCAATTGACCAAGTCTCAGACTTCAGACTGGAATAAGTTTATTGAAGATTGGGCCAAAAAAGTGATTTCTAGAGTATACACAATGTTTTCGGATTATCTGAGCTGCTATCCTATTTTTGACCAAATATGACCCATTCTACAACCCATTTAAGAGATACTTAAGAAACCATCCTGACCAAGAGTTTAAGTGCATAAAACATGATCAACTGATTTGAGTTGGTGATCTTTTTTTTGACACAATAGGACCATCAATGCAAATAATCGGAATATATTTCATAAATATTTGATACAAATGTGGTCTCCCTGTTCCCAACGTTTTCCCTTGATTAGGACCGGGAACCTTAAGTTTGAACCCAGATGACCTAGTTTTAAATTCCTTCGATATATATTAGGACTACCCTTTTCAGCAAGTTTCATTAAGATTGGACCAAAACTATTTTTAAGCCAAAGTGACCCTGCTTCAGACATCCGAGAGATCATAAAAACACACATCCTGAAAAAGTTTCAATACGAATTTTGTAAAAACAATGTGGCCACTAAAGTTTTCAAAAGGTTTCTTTTGATTTAGACTGGTGACCTAGTTTTTGAAACAGCGTGACCCAGTTAACACTAGTATTAAATCCAGGACTTGTCAAATCTGTCAGAAACTGCATGATCTCTTAATGCAGAAACGTGATAAGTCGTGGTGACTGAGCCCGTAATTGTCAGCTAAGTTTTTCAGTCAACTTAATATATCACATAGATAAGTTTGTACATCAGACGAATCCTTCTATATTTCTGGGTTTATTTATTGTTGTCTGTGTTGCCTATATGATAAACATCTCCTTCAGAGTTGAAATACTAGCTTAAATGGGAAAGTGCAGCATAAAGAAAGTAATCAGTTTCCAGAGACATTTTTTTATGCTTCAACGCGAGACCTCGGTCAAACATCTCATCCTAAACATTGTTACAAAACAATTAAGTATTTGTGCAGTAGGAAAACGGGTTTAAAACTGTGACCTCTGAGTTACAAGTTTTAAACAGAGATGTTTGGGGTCTGGTCCATACTGCACCCTCCCCACGCGCTCCTACTCCGTGGTAAGAATACGATTCTAAATATATCGTAGTAGATTTAGCATATGCAATGAAAATGATTAAACATAAGCGTCTTTAAAACATGTATGGTTACACGAGGGTCAACAGGTATCAATAAGATACATAAACAGAACGTGAACCTTTACGGGGAAAAACAGTCGAGACCCCATACATCTGTGGTTTTGTCACTACACTAATGGTCCACTCCCATCCGAAGAATATTTCCTAGTGAAGTTTAACCAACCTATACATGCAGTTGCTATGGGAACAAATGTTAAATGGATGTGGTAGACAATCAACATTGGGAACCAGAGCATGACTGGTCAAAAAAGGAAACAGCGGAGATGATTTATACGTAAATATCAAGACAGAATATAGTGAGAATTTTTAGAAGAAAATGCAAAATTTATGACACATAACTCACATCTGTTATATGCATCAATTTTATTTATGTGCTTAAATAATGAACAGAACATAGCATTTTCATATGTTAAAACAAAACATGATGTACAGAATACAGATCTGACATATACAAGTGTCTCTACAAAATGACAGCACTACATATAACAGGCTAGATAGAAAGTTGTGCATTAATTACTGAAAATCATGAATATTACGCGAAATATAGAAAAAACTGGATATAACGAAATCAGATTAACGCTGAAATATTCGTGCCTTTCAAATTCTGTTGCTTAATTATGATAACACTTTGGTTATGAATCACACAGGAATTAGATCTAGACAGTTTTTAAAAACTTGCATACTTTAATTACATTTAACTAAACCTGCTGGGAAAAGTATTTTGATGTTTTGAAAAAAATCCTTATCAGAGCTAAGACTTACATGTATATTAGTATTTTAAAGGGGTATATTAATTTCCAATGCTTAAAATTGGGCCCTCAAATTTCCATACTCATAACATTAAAAATTAAAGAACATGTCAAGTTATCGGTTATGGCAATTTTTTTGCACCAAAATTTAACAACTTACTTGATAAAATTGTAAAGAATAAAAGTAACTAGAGCTATCACTGAATGTGATTAATACCCCCACAAGACTGCTTTGGAACTGAGGAAGTTATAAGTAACAGAATACTTTGTAAAAGAATTGACATAGAGTTATGGTTGTGGGCAATTTAAGATAGTTGTGTTTCTTGTACACTGCAATTCCTGTCATTGTGCTTGATCATTGTATGAAGTTGCATTGAATTCCAACCAGTAGTTTTCAAGTTATGCTCCAGACAAGAGAAAACCAACAAATGGCAATAACTTGTGAAGATAGAGTCATAGCTCTTATAAACTGCATTTCCACTCATTGTGCTTGACCATTGTATGGAGTTGCATTGAATTCCAACCAGCAGTTTTCAAGTTATGCTCCGGACAAGGTAATCCAACAAAGGGCAATAACTGTGCATAAAGTGAAAATGGAGTTATAGCTCTTGTACAATGCACTTCCTGTCATTTTGCTTAATCACTGTATGAAGTTGCATAATTCCAACCAGTAGTTTTCAAATTATACTCCGGACAAGGAAATCCAACAAAGGGCAATAACTCTGCAAAAAAGTGAAGATGGAGTTATGATTCTTGAACACTGCACTTCCTGTCATTGTGCCTGACCATTATATGAAGTTGTACTGAATTCAAACCAGTAGTTTTCAAGTTATACTCCAGACAAGGAAATTGCAACAGACCACCCGACCGCCCAACCTACCACCGGGTGACTCCTATATACCCCCCAAACTTTGTTTTGGGGGTATAACTACAAAACTGTTATCAAATGATCCATTACATGCAATTACAATTATCTAACCACATAATCTCTTAAAATTCACATTTCTTCAACCAAAATTGCATGAAATTTTAGTGAAAAATACTGAGAACCTAACTTTAACAATATCTTTGCCAAAGATTTGTATTTTATACTCACAATTAGTGTATGTATACACAGGTATAATTTTACACCAATTGTACACTGTAAAGTGATTTTTATTATATAAAGCATTTTATTAGGAAGTTACAAGAAAAAGATAAAAAATAAATACAGCCAGCGAAGACAAAATGTTGGCTCTATGAAATTGTAGTTTCAGTAGGTTGAAATGGAAGTTTTTTAGCTGAAAAAATGCAATTCTTAAATACTTTACTGGTCCTTCGGGTAAATAAAAAAGTTTGCACTGTTATCTATGTTTCTTATAACATAATTCGCAATTCACTTCTTATGCAACAGAATTCATTGCATTTATTGTGCAACAATATTTGCATGGTATGTGATATTTGTTTGCGTAGAGGTAAATACATACATACATAAACACAATCGTATATCAGCAATAAAACAATCAAGCTAATGTCAGTTTCAAGGTAAAAGCTTTAAAACACAGCTGTATCATATATAATTAAATGTATTTATATGAGTTTTTAATTAATTCTTTACTGCAACTTATCCATAACATTTATCCATAACCCGACACGTTATAGTCTAAACATTGGCTAGAACAACATTTATTCAAAGTCAGCTGAGTACAATTACCAACAGTAAAAATATGTTTCTATGAACTAGTGACAGACATGATAACTGTTTTGTAGAACTTCATTTCTGTTTCTTTAATTTTCCATTACAAGCAAAAAGATTATAAGGGGGGCCAAATTTTTTATTTTTTTCACCTGCCACCATTCAATTACATTTTGACTGTAAAGGCTCATCTGACCTATATATCTGCTGTCACAAATGGTGCCAAAAGTTTGCATAACTCTGTGAACATCTTCCCCTCTACCATCCCACTTCTTGCCAGCAACAAAACCCGGTTTTCCAGGTATCGGGACCTTATTTTATCTTTTGTTATACGAAGGTTTACTTTAAGTTTAAAACTCGTTAATTTCCATACAATCAAAGAGAAGAATTTTTGCAACTTAAAACATCTACATCTGAAGACTATTTCTCTGAAGTCTGATCAATACTCATACAAGATAAAGGAATGAAGTACTATCCAGTTCCTCTCAAGGGGTTCAAACAAACCACCTCCGGATCGGGAGTCTGGCGCTCTAACCTATCAACCACTGCTGAATGAAATAATGTCCAGTTCCTCTTAATTGGTTCAAACCTGTGACCTCTAAACTTCACGTCAGATGCTCAACCCTAGCACAAAGGCTTTTCCTCATATGTCTTGTGTTTACAAATGTGTAGGTACTAAGATGCTACATAAGCAGCTTAGTTTTCACTACACGATTGAACCTTGCTTTAATTTTCTTAAAATGACGGCTTAAATGCAGAAAACACCAACTAAAACTAAACCACCAGTACATTACAAAGGTTACACTTTATTATTGAAAATACTAAACTGCAGAAAGGTAATAAAAGCACGATCCAGTCTGAACACAGAGCATTGCAACAGACCTTGCTGTGACCAGCACACTACCTTATATATGACAGACAGTTTAACATTGAACTGATGAAAATTGACTTCTGTATCACAGATTATGGTGGCAATTTTATTTTCTGAAGAATGAAGGGGAGATTACTATAACAGAAACGGAAGAAATAATCATTTGATTCTCAGGTAGTGTGGGAAGATGTACTCGTATGTACTGTAAAAAATATAAAATAATGTGCACACACAGACAAAAGAACAACCCGATTTCCCCAATTTAGACAGAAGACATAACACATAGAATAATCTCCTGTATACACCCCTAAGTATCACAGTCATTGATGTGTCATCCCTGAAACAACAGGAAGTGATTGGAGTATAATCTATAATAGTTGCTTTGTACCTCAATTTCTGAAGCTTATATTTTGCTAAACTACTGCAAATTACTAAATTACCCTGTCTATGCCAAATAACCTACACAACAACACTTTAACAACTACCACTTTCAATACCATCTAGTGATATTGCAAGAAAAATTAAGAAGTGAAACAATATTGATATAAAACATAAAAATAACAATGCTTTAAACCTTCATTGGTTAAATGATAATTTTGTCAACTGACTAAAAAGGACCAAGTCCTTTATACTGGAGTAAAAAAGTACATACTGATGTCAAAAACAGTGCTATGTTCTGGAAATACATTCTCCTACAATCAGCTGTCATCGGTTGTTTTAACAAATTTTGCTATAAAGAAGCCTATGGTATCATTGTCTGTGAAATATTTGGACTTAGTTGTTACACCAGTGGGATCAAATCTCTGTAGCATGTTACACTGTAAGCTTGTGAGACCCTTACATGGTCTCCCTACATCTCCTAAATGGGGGGTCTGAAAAAGAAACATATACATGTAAACACTTGAACAAATTCTGTTTATTCTTGTATTATTTGTTCTGAAATAACTGCATCACAAATTAATCCCATGAGGTTAAGAAAATTCATATACCCTGGACAGGGTCAAAATCCACAACCCACTGCTTGCAAGACGTGTTGTAGTCAGTGACATGAGAAATCTGTCACTTCATGCACTACTCTCTGAATACAAATTTAAAGGTTCTCTTTAAGAAAAAGGCCTATTTCTTTTTGAGAAAGACACTTGCACTTTTTCAAGTGTTCTTAATTATGTTCTCTCAAATATCTATCTTTTGTGTTACCTAGAATCAGGATTTATTTTCAAGGTCCAGCAAATTCCCAGTAAATTACAAAGTTCATGGTGAATTCTTTCTTAAATAGCACTTTGAAATATTTAATGTCAAACAGGCATATTTCAGATTATCTGCTGTATTATCAAATACTATTACTGATGGCTGTCTTTTTAAACTAATTGGAAAATAGACAATTTTTACTCACATTCTCTGTTTATATGCAGTTTTTGAGATTAAACCTACCTGTTCTGCTAATTTCAGACAAGGATACTTCTCAAGCATCCAAACCACCTGTCTTTCATTTTCCTCCATTGTAATTGTACATGTACTATATACCAGAACACCACCTTTCTTTAACAACTGAACACCCTACAAAGGTCAAGACACAATATTTGATATGTACAGAAACTAATGACCTACCAAAACCAAATAAGAGATCAAAACTGAACTCTTATGTTTCTGAAAAATACACTGTACTGGGAAACTAAACATTAAACAATGGATGTTGATCTATAAACTTAGATTTATGCAAAGTAAAAAAATGAAATGTATGCCTATACAACTGTTTTAAATATCTTTGACAGAAACAAGAATATTGCAATGCTCCGCATGGTGTCAGTTAAATAGACTATAACAACAACCTGGGTAAAGAAATTTATTCAAATGGAATGCCTCTTTAAGAAACAATCAAGATTTTGTAAAACATACAAGAGATATCTTTAATATGTATGTATCATTCAAAAAATGGAATTCTGTTACAGAAGAAATGATTACTTTTTCATTTAAACTGGAGAGATCCTGTACACGATATGACTACCATAAAACATTGAAAGAGAACTGAATAATTCTACTAAAGGACACATTCCCTCTTGTCTCCACAATACCTCTTCTTGAGAGGCACTACTGCGCACACCAAGTTTAATGTTATGATGTTGATGTTGTAGAAAATCAATTTATCAAACTTATATTGTAAAAAGTGTGGGGTGGAGAAACAGATATGTGTAGTGTATGTATGTGCGTACATACAGCATCAATTACATAGCTTCACCTGGCAGTCAGTCTCTTTGAATGGGTCGGCTGTCAATATGTAGCTAGTGTATCAACATGCAGTAAACCGTGCATTTATTTTCATCGATTTCCCTGGAACCTAATAGTATTGTTTAGATTGGCTGTACTTACAGTTTCAATGAATCTCTTTTGGTATAGTGGATAGGAGTGTAAGGATTTTAGCGTCATTCTGTTGCGTGAAGACGGTCTCTGGCCTAGAGCACTACATGGCACATCTAACAATACCCTGTCAAACGACTCAGGTGGGAAAGGGGGTGGACCTTTAATTTCTTGGGAGAAAAAAAAAACAACAGAAATAAGGTTTTTTTTGCATATACAAAGTTGATACATGTATCATTTTCCTGAAGCTTTCTTTTTTCAGATACAACAATGATAAATCAATGCTTCTGTTTGCTGTTCTAATCATAAAAAAAATACTTAGAATATCAAACTTTTGAACTTTTTTTTTAATGTGTGGTGCATGATTATCTTTTATCATGCACCACAATTTTTTTTTTTCTTTTAAAAGAAAACTTATACAGACAACTTAAAACCAGACTCATTACAGAGAAATTATGGATTTCAAGATGACAGTGTGCACACAATAATTCAAGAATCATTGCTCAATTCAATACAACAAATTTTTTTCACCATAGTGCATCTTTTCTTTAGACAACAGACAATATAATTACCTCAGATACTCTGTAATATTCCAACATACTGTAACTGCTAATTTAGAAATGAAAGCTAGCATTTTCTAACTAAAAGGCCACAATTTTAGACAAATGTAGTAAATATGTTTAAGTAAAGAACATCACATAATATTTGTCTGAACTTTTTAACTTACCTGCTTTTTCATCTAAACACTTAGTGGAATCCTGTGCGTAACTTTCAACACAGGTAAGCTTCCATCTTTGAACGTTGGTAACAATTTTTTCCACTTTGATGGCACTTTTATCCAAAGCGATTACCCTTCCCTGAAGCAATAAGTATTGACACAACTACACAATTTATTTCAGAATACCTAATGTTGATACCACAAGGCCACGTAACTGACAAATCCTAATGAAGATTTTCATTATTCTGATTTTGTGTAAACAGAGCAAGAATCGGAAAGTTTTCAGTTCCAGAAACACAGTATTCATGCTCAATACATAACACTGTTATACAAGACTTTGGTTTCGACCACTTTGCCATTTTATACTTTAACAATCACTTTTTAATCAGAACAACTACTATGGTAAAAAGCAAAAAGTCAAGTGTTACTTATGGCTTCTTATGGCTTCTTAGATATTTTTATTTTTACAACCGTTTAATCAAATATTTTCAAAGCTTACCTTATCTTTCATGAGAGTTGCAATGTGATTGGTTTTCCCTCCTAAAACACAGAAAATATCATACTTAAGTAATGAGCAACATTAAGCCTGTATCACTTAGGGTACTAAGATAAAGCTGTTCAGTTTTTTTCTTTTCAGACTTTGATTTTACAGCATTTAGAAAAAGTAATTTATCAATGTTAACCTTCTTCAAAATAACAAATTAAGTAAGATTTCATGGAATTTATGATTGCCGAAAATCAAATTACATGTCAAAAGATTGTTTAAAATTATCAAAACTGGCTAGATCTCTCACTTATAGCTTAAGATATATGCACACTGTACTTAATAAACCAACTGAACTTCAGCGAACTCAGGTTTACCATTTCTTTCACCAACATACTGACTGGGGATCAAACCAGGATCTGATTTGTGTTAGAAACAGTGAAACTGAGGCCATTGAAGATGGACTTTAAAGAGTGTATAAAGAAATACATAAGATATTCACTAATTTTGTACAATAAGCAGAGCTAGCCTACCAGGGGAAGCACACATGTCTATGACAGTTTCACCAGGTTGCGGATCCAACACCAGACTACACACAATGGACGGAAGATTCTGAGCAAACACAATATCTGGCAGCACATCATCAAGACTCGGAGCCTCATATAGTGGTTGTGTCATCTTTATACCTACACCCCTATACAGAGACAGAAGGTTCTATATAAAATCTGCTCTACAATTCTAATCAGGATTAACACACCCTCAATGGGCTGATTACAAGATTAGTAGGGTCCCTTTTGATTCTTCAATATAAAGTTTAGTCTATGATAGCATTTTCAATAAGATATCCATATTAAAGTTTTTTTTAATTAAAAAAACTTCTAAATCAATTTTGTGTTTTTGATATTCTGACAAATGACTGATCTTAGTTCTATAAACTTTTCTGTCCATTATTAAAATCTTTGCCAAAGTACTTATAAACAACAGCGCTTTTCAAAAAAAGACAAAGATATACCTGAGTTTGACATGAGCAGCACAGAATATCTGATCTCTGCTGAGTTGCATGACACCACAGCCAACATAAAGTTTACGTTCTTTGTATTCATCTTTCATACCCTTGAGACAATGGCCATCTAAATCAGCATACACTGCAACTGTCTCTCCAGCAGCTAAATCTGAGCATAATAACATAATAACATAACATTGTAACATTTGGTAATTTTTCACATGTGTCTATAATATCACTAAAAAATATTAATCTGATTTTCTCAACTTTTATTAAAATTCTTAACAACATTATTTCTTGATCATCACACCTTATAGAAAAAGCAAGAGGTTGGTTCTTAGATCACGCATCTATGAACTTGAATACTCTCACTTGACAGTGCATATAGCACTAGTTCTCTTTATACCCATCAAAGGCATTTCAGCTCTGCAAAAGAGCAGTTCCTTATAAACACCACTACTAAAACAATTATTGCATTAGACCATGCTACTACATAGAAAATGTCGAAAGAAGAATTTTAATCCACTGTTTCACGATATAAGCACGTAAAATAAATGTTTAGAAGTGTCCTAAAATTCATAAGAAATCATTATTCATTCATAAATAAAAATACAATGTATACAATAAACAAAATCAATAAAAATAAAATTAACAAAGTTTCTCAAAGACTACGAATACTAAAATTTAAATAAAGATATAATTTAATTGTAAATCAAAATATGCAGAATACAGAAAAAAATAAAAAAAGAACAAAGTTTCTCACAGGCTGGGGCTCCCATAATTCCAAGGACAAAGACATCTGCCCCACGCAGCACTGCCATACCACATGCAAGATCCACTATCACTTCTTTCTTAACCTAAATACATATTTCAAAAATTTATATATATATCAAGCAGTGAGTAGAATTGGCAGCTCTCTACCACACTGAGCAGGATTTTTTCAGATATACTGTACAACAATGATGGTACAAAATATGGGCAGCATCTATTGAACACTAAGATTCTATGGCTTAAACACAGTTCTGCTTAAGACATTAGCTACATTTGTAAGTTACAGTTAACAGTGATAGCTTAAACAATTTCAATCAATGCAGTCAAGCTTTCTTCTGCCAAGTTTTCATGATGCCAATTAACTGAATCAAATTAAGACGAAACTTCAATTCTCAAAAAGTTTATGAAACATGTTAATTAAGGTGATTATTACAGGTGTATGTCTTATGAAACAAAGTGAAGAGTTGTGTTACGTAACCCTAGAAATATAAAACTTCAACACTCTGACACACACTTATCCCAGGAACTTACATCAGGTGGTCTGGAGTTAGGTCCCCTGCTTGGTATCACAAGAACATCTTTCAGAGCAGGATGTAACACAATAGGTGGTGGGTTGCTTCCTTTGTCAACATATTGCTGAAATGGATATAAAGAATGTTTAGAGAGCAGTTTTAAAGTTCTAGTTACATTTTATTTGTAACTAAAACCAGAAGAATTTCCCAGAAGCCAAAAGACATACATGTTAATTTTATACAATGATATCAGTGAGGTTTCACAGATATTGTATTTTCTTCAGAATTACAGACCAACAGTTTAGATGACTGACATTTATAAACAAAATAAGTTTATTAAAAACTGCTCTGTTTTTACAAGTATCCAATGTCATATGAAACAAAGAGGGCTCGGTAAAAAAGATAAAAAGATCCCATGAATTAATATATAAAAGGTAAAGAATTATGAATAAATTCAACATATCTGACTGAGAGGACTTTCTGCTATAAAAACTAAACAATCTCAGTAAAACTAACTTTTTCCAGTTCTGCTTTGAGTTCTCTTGCCACTTCATGTTTATCATGTTGTAGTGTGTTTACCCTGAGGGTTGTTACAGCAGGTGGGGTCCCTAGCTGATGAAGGAGTCTGTAATATCTCTCATCATTCTGGTCATCCTCATCTTCTATCTCCTAGTTAAGAGGAAGTAATAAAACATTTCAAGAATGGAAAACAAGTGAGAAAAAAAATGAGATTGTCACCTCAGACATAGCCAGGACAATTTCAACTGTACTGCTATGGCAAATTGAATTTTTGGATGGAGCTGTCTTTTTTACATGGGAGAGAATTATGCCAAGCAAGTTGGGTGACTTTGACAGTATGTCAAATACTTTTTCAAACTGCCACTTATAGTTCATTTGTGTTCCATCAAACAGTCTTTGACCTTAATTATACTTAAAAACCTGCCACCCAACAGGTCAATAACTTCAGCCTTACAGCCTTTTCTTTTTTTGTTTTTATCTTTTGATCAATTTGTAAGACCAGCCATATAGTTTACTTTAAACTTATTTATTTTACATCAAATTGGAAGCAAGTTCCTGCAGCTTATATTTATTCCTCTCGATGACTGCTTCCAGGGTTCAAACCAGTACTCATGCCAATAGTGAAGAATGTGGAATGGCTTCAGATCCAGAGCTCTAACCCATCGACAACTGCTTCCCCCCCCCCCCCCCCCCCCCTAGGCATATAGGATAACTGTACCCCTGGCTAATTGTTCTCAAATATTGTAACGTGAAAGACAACTTAATCATCAGAAACCATGTAAAATACGTCTCAGATCTAAGCAGTCATCATAGCAAGTATCTACACATTTCTTCAAGATATTCTATCTAACTTTGAATGAAACCTTACTAAGTCTCCTTTCCATGTTTGTCTCAAAAAGTCAGAAACTTCCTTTTCAAGCAGTAAAGGGGGTAAAAATGTTTCTCCGTCGCCTGACATCGATAAATATATAGCCTGTTACTTTACATAGAAATATGCAACATATTTGTTTGCAAACTGGCTATTCCTCCAATTTAAAGAGTAGTTTGTGAAAGGAGACCACTCTCAAATCTGCGGTTACAAGGAACTAAATTTCTTAGGCTGTGATGGTGTGCATGAGCAATCTCCCACGCAGTGATCTCCCCTTATAGGATTAGATCTCTGCCGTCACAACATTTTCGTCAAGATTTTTGACGATATGATTTTTTTTCAATTTTGATTTTTTTAAAAAAGTAAACACGGTTTTGCTAATGTTTCAAGACTGTTAGGTATTAGATGTGAACTAAAATAAAAAATAATTTCGGAGACTTTAGAAGAGAATAATTTTTAAAATCGCATCGTTTATTTCAAAACAATATGACCGCTTTTGAAAAAGAAATCATTCAAGTAACCAGTTTGCCTCCACTACTGTACTAAAGTTCTTTTTTAACAGAAATGAAATTTTGTCAATCATATCGGCAGACTTGATACCAGAGCTCAAATTATAGTGTCGCTGTTTCTCACAGATAAAACAATTTTCTAACGGTTTCTTTGGCGTATCCGCCATCTTGACACAATCATGTGATAAGACCATCATCACGTGATTCGTGTGAAGGCAGTGGTTACTGAGCGTAGCGTAACCGGTGCGCGGAGTTTGGTGCATGAGCAGTCTTAGGCATGAATATTATTAAGAGAAAGATGAATACTAGAATAAAACAAGGAAATACAATAACGCAGTATTTTCCAGGTTTGTACAAGATAAATAAATTGCAATAGCGACTCCTTATTCATTATTTTTAAGTTATTATCTTTGTGTACCGAAACTATGAAAAATTTGTATGTGTACTGTTTCATAGTGTAAGGATAAAGCCTGGCCCTTTTAACGAGTGTATATCAGTTGTATTTCTTTGTAATACGTTGTAATAAATTACTCATCAAGTTATACTTCTAGGGACATTCTTCGCTCAGTCACTAAGAAGGTCAAGTGGAACGAGCTATGCCAGCGCGGACCTCGGGAGCCCTAGCCATGGTACTGATACGGAAGCTGGGTCAGTAATTTGCCCTCTCGACTGAAAATTAACTGAGTAAAACCTTTTCTTTTATATCTTTCTTTTATCTTTGATGCATATATTGTCTTGACCGTGTTCTTGTTTCTATCTTATCTCTCATTTTTCTCTTTATTTTCTATCAAGCACACCGTCAAAGAGTTGTCAAATATGACAGATTGATGCACCATGTAGATGTAGATGTACTTATTCATCGAACGTCTTATATGGCATGTTTATAAATACACTAAAGCTTCAAGTTATGCAATATATTTTAATTTCTATTCCCAAAATCACGCAGAGTAAAGTTTTTGAGTCCTTTTAGAGACTTATCGCCCTTGCGGAATATTAACTGTTAAAATTCAATAATGACTTCTGTATTTGAGATTATTTATCATTGATATCGCTTTTTTAGGGTCTAAAACGCAGAACTGCAGACTAATGTACTCGAATTTATATGGGGATGGAAAAGGCTGAAGATGATAGGCATACAATGCATGTAGTTAACATATTTCTATTAAGCACTGAATCATTATCTTTAATTATTATAAAGTGTTATTGAACCAAAAAGATAAATTACTATGAATAGGAACTTAATTGAGGCCCTGCTAGGAAGTATAAGATCATTCATTTAAATGATCAAAGCGGTTTGACATTTTTAATTTAGTCTAAGTGTTGGAAATCATACATTGCCCATTCATTTTCAAAAGCTTAAATAAAATGTTTTTATAACTATTTATTTCATAATATATGGTAGCAAACTGTTACCGCCTTAATTAGTACACATATTATTTCATCTATAAGTTTAATGGTTGTGATTTGCGACATTATAACCTATATACTAGATCAAAACGGTCAGATCTAACAAATAAGAATTAAGACAAATAATTACGTTTAGCAATAGTTTGACCATGATAGTGAAATGACGTTGCATGTAAAAAATTTTGTGTTCTCTTTTGAATGTCTAATTTCTGAGGTATTTTATCTTAAGTGTATACATATACGCTAGAGAGATGGAACCTGTGCCCCCACCCCCGCGAATGTCACAGATAAAATTAAGAAAACTGTAAATATTTATTACTAACAAACTTGCCGAAATTGTTAAATAGACACTCTATTTGTCCTCTCAATTATAGTGGAGCTATCTTTGATCGTGGTCATCTGACGTAGCCGGTCACACAGATTTGCTTTTAATGTGGTTAAAGTATGCATGTTACACAGAATGACATAAATAATGCATGATTTTATTTCATAATAACCTATCTTACCTTATTATTTTTAAAATGACAAATTTATTTATCAGTCTCAGTAGTCTATTTTTCAGCGATTTCAGGTATGTGATGGCATGACAGCTCTATATGTCCCAATATTTGATTTAGCCTTGGGCTCCAAAAATAACAGACATAGAAAGTATGTTATTTACTTTATATATCATGCATGACAACAAATATGTTATCTGCGTTTCTGGATTGACACTAAAATTACCTTAAAAAAAATGCTATTTTCATCTCAGTAATTGACTGAATGATTTTGCACCAGTACTTATTTTGAAATAATTTAATTTGTTTTGCACGTTGAACACTTCAAAATTTGGGTGACCACGAAGAAAAACAACAAGAGGGACATGATAGCCCTGTCTCCCTAGCTTCAGTACCCGTTCACCTGAAACGTTTTCATGATGACCCAGTTGAAAATATGGCCGCTAGCCAGTTACCTACTTTTGACCCCTGATGATCAGCTATTGAAAATAATATATTTATCATCAACAATCATCCGTAAATTTTCCATGATCAGGTAGAAAACGTAGTCTCTAACAAGGTGCTCTAAGTACTTTTGACCCACCGAAGAACCTGACGAAGATATCATTGATCAAGAATTGCTCTGACAAATTTTCATACTTACCAGTATAACAATATGGCCGCTAAATAGGTGAATTACTTTTTCAATCCACATGACTCATTTTTTAAACTTGACTTAGAAATTATCAGACAATAATTTTGACCAAAAATATGATGACTGTATGAATGCAAAATGCGACTCCAAGAGTGTTTATAAGGCCTTTTATTTGAGCCAGTGACCTAGTTTCTGACTCTAGATGAACTGACATAGAAACCATCAACACAAACATTTTGACGAAAACCATGATGATGATATGGTATTCTGAATACATAAAATTTCTTAACATTCGCATAAGTTTTACATTTATGAAGCCAAGTAAAATTCTCGAGTATTCTGAATTAATTGTCAAATGAAAAAAAAAAAATCGAGAGTTTAAAGGCATGACCTGAAATAACTTAGGGAGTTTTTTTATTTGAGTTTATCAAATTCGATACCGGTTGCCCATATGACCGACGCCCCATGAAGAGATTAGTTATTTTATGCTGTGGGGGTAAGTGCAAGAT
This sequence comes from Cyclina sinensis, assembly GCA_012932295.1. NCBI lineage: Eukaryota > Metazoa > Mollusca > Bivalvia > Venerida > Veneridae > Cyclina > Cyclina sinensis. The sequence continues at coordinate 24,148,098 of JAAONU010000004.1, forward strand.
ACAGACAGCACCCTATTCCCGAGATACCCCTGGTTCTTTTGCATGCTCAGTGTACAGCACTGACACAGGGGACCTCGCTTTAACGTCTCATCCTAAAGACAGTAATATTAGTGGAAGAACGGTGATAGATCTCGCGACCCCTGGGTTACTAGTCCTGCGCGTTACCACTGGACCACTGTTCCGCTCCTTCCTGAGAAATTCAAGATGTAATGTAAATTATTTACTTTTATACTTTTTTGTGAGCGTAGCGGTAAATACGACCTTGCCCGTCAGGCCTGAGTACTTAATAACATTTGATCCATGGCATGACAACCGATCCATAAATTGAAACATCGCTTAATGTAAAGATGATTTCAATGCAAAAAAAAAGAGAAACCAGTGACATTTGCATTCAAATAGCAAGACAATCACTGTGAGTAATAATTTTGTTTAGTGTTAATTGAACCTGAATATTGTTTTCTTATTATGCTATGACAGATATCGAAACAAAAGGTAATATTTCTCAGCCCTCTTTTTTTAATGAATTTAAAATTTATCAATATAATGTCAAATTTAAGTAAAGAAACGCGTCTTATTATTGCAGATTTATTAAACAAATTAAAATAAATAGACAATACCTTGTTAAATGTAACTGTTATGTTGCTTTTTTGTAGATGTTACAATCATGAGTTTGTGCATGACATTATGCTTTGATTTTAAATATGTAAAAAGCCAGAGGTAATTGATATGATGATATGGCAATTTATCTGGAACTTGAAAACTTTCTTAAATTATATGAAATAAGACAAAAATATGCTTACAGACTATGTTATTGTTTAGTGCTAATTGTGGGAGCGTGACCATAACACACACACACACACACGCACGCACGCACGCACGCACGCACGCACACAACAACAACAACAACAAAAGCAAAAAAACGTGTCCATGTGAGTACCAAGTAAATTTTCGGAGATATCCTTGTATAATCTTATCATCCCAATATTGATTTAGCCTTGGGCTCCAAAGATAACAGACACAGACAGTTTATAATTGTAAATATGTTATCTACTTTATATATCATGCATGACAACAAATATGTTATCTGCGTTTCTGATGACAATAAAATTACACTCACAAAAAAATGCTATTTTCATCTTAGTAATTGACTGATTAAAAACAATTTCTGAATGCGTTCAATCCACAAGATTTCTGCTTCAAACATCAGAATGCAGTAATTTTAAAATATCAAATTGCTGAAGTAAAACTGAAATTTTAAAAACACTGGCAAGACTAGTTAACCATTGTCACGTTTCGACATATATCAATATATAAAGTATAAACAAAGGTATTCCATGACTTACAATGTGTTGTTTTTTAACTTAAAAATGTGAAGAGCCTTGTGCAACGAGATAAATGAATACAAGTAAAAGCACAAATAATAGCTGTTAAAAAAGAGAAAAAAACATGTATGGTTTGTTAGTTCGTGCTCCTTATTCTAATTCTCATCTTCCCAAGGTTTCATACGTGCGTTTTAAATAAATCTTTTTTATAAAGACTTGCGTGTACTTCTATAAATACTTGTTAACCGCCCCTCGCCTACTAGTTTTTATCAACGCCCCTTATCAGCAGTACATACTGAGCTAAACGTTTCGCCGATATAGCGGAATTCCCACATCATTTGTAAAATATCGGCGTGTATCTCTAACTGTTAGTTTAACTGAATAGGAAGCTGTATACACATAACGATGTATGTCACTTTACAGTAGTGTGTGAACAATAGTAAACCGTGGAGTGTTTTAGGATTAAACGGAAATTCAGAGGTAGGTTTGAACGTTTGATGTAGTCATACACTTTCAATGTATCATACAATGACTATCTTTTATCGTACTGTTCACTGCCTTCGAGTAATTTATCATCATGCATGTAACACAAATTACATGCACAGGGGCGTTGCCTGCCCCTTTAACACAGGTAAATTTGTGTACTGAAGTGGAAAGTTATTTTAGAATTTTTGAAACACGAAATACAGATTGAGGAGAAGTAGGCCTATATGCTTCCTGATTATGCACGTCGCGTGATGTGACTCACACGCTAATGTACTCATCGTTATCATATAAGTCGCATAACAAAATGGCATATCCGATTTCTGTGTGTGTAGCGAAGTCGAGATGGTATAATTATTGAACGAAAGGAAGTAAACTCTTATCACAGCTAATCATCTTTCATAACTAAATTGTATTTTTATATCACATGCCAGAGATAGGGTTTTGCTAGCCACAAATGAAACTTCTCTGGCCGATGGAGGACCATGGTTTCGAGCTCTGTTATTATCCACGTGACTTCTTCCGTGAGCGTTGAATCTGAGAAAAGATGAACCAGTACTGGTATAAATTAGGGATAGCAATCTATTTGACGCGATCTCAAGGGATGTTGAGCGAATTTTGTGTATGAAATATTTCCAATCGATTTTTGCTTTAATTAAACCTGTCCACAAATTGTGTACGTCGAAATGTTTCAGCAAGTAATTAAAGGCCATGATAAGCCTTAAACAAGTGAGTACGAGGTTGCTATGGAGACGGTTTTCGAATGCATTAAATGGAGCACTTAAAAATATAAAGCATATTTGAAACAAGAAGGTGATGTTAGTAATCGGTATGACATTTAATTTTAATTAGTTGTATGAACGTGAATAACATACCCTAGTATCTTTCTGACTAGAGTCATATTTGTCATTGGAACCGTGTTTCAGTAAGACCGACGCCACCTGAAGGGTTTAGTAGGATACAGAAAGCGTCCCATTCCAGACACACACCTGGCTCTTTTACATGCTCAGTTTAAAGCATCGATACAGGGAACCTCGGTTTAATGTAATCACTTGAACAAGTGGTGCAGGGGTGGTGGTGGTGGGGGGGGGGGGGCGTTGAACTCACGGTTGTAACATAGTTAAGCTCACGTATCTAGTCAGTGGTCAAATTATGAAATGTTTGTTTAAGATCTGAAGTAAAATCATGAAACACAATTTTCATGCTTTGTACATAGCTTATAGCCACATGAAACTTATTCGACGCAGTTTTAAGAAGTATATTAAGAGTAAACTTTCTCCCAAAACGTGTTTTTTCCTGAATAAAACTATCATCCAGAGTCTGGCTTTGTAGAATTATTTTTATCAGTATTTGTTTTTACATAGAGTGGTGGTACCGACAAGGTGCGTGTGGATTAAATATGTAAGCAAATGTATTTAATGGTAAAATAAAACCCATTAGTATAATTATAAACAAGACGGACAGGTCTAGGTACTGTTGGATGTTGCTAAAGGTAGGTGATAAAAATCCCGCTGACGTGCCAATCGTTGTATTGATTTATTGGCACTTTGGCCACAGGCCTTATATAAGAAGGGCTGATAAGACAGGCGATTCAAGTCTTGACAACAAGTGTCATATGATGATATGTTGAAAGATTGTCAATATGAAATAGATTATTGTCATCACTGTACTTAAAAAGAACCAGGTTTATTGATTTTTATTCCAGTCAGATTTTAAATAGAAACATTAGGAAGTCAAGTTTCTCAGCGGACACAAATCTAAATCACATGGGTTCTAAGGGGTGTTGAATTTTAGCTGTCATTTACGCCTGCCAAGTGCTTACTGTTTAAGCAATTATAATTCGTAGAAACTGTTCAATGTATAAATGAAACAGCATAAGTAAGAGCAGTACTGAAAACATCGCGGGGACAAGATACAGACGTATGATACGATAAAACCCAATGTGTTCGAATGATTCATGACGTTCACGTGTAGAGCACAGTAACCTGTCACTGACTGAGCGTCAAAGGTTACAGCTTTATAGCCCGCCCGCTTAGCTCAATAGGTAGAGCACTGGATTAGTAATCCCTCGGTCGATGGTTCGACCCCTGGACAGGCCAAATTTCTCCGTGACAATTGATCTCAGACATTGAGTCTAATGTTCATTTGTCTCTCACCGTTGATTCAGGGTAGATCATGTGGGAACAGTAGTCAGTCACTTGCGGAGAAATTGGCAATTACCGGTTAGGTGGACTGACCGCCGAGATATAAACTACATGTTGAAATCGGCGTTAAACCCCAAAACAAACAAACAAAGTTACAGCTTTGCTACGTACCCGGCTCTTATTGTAAGAAAGAAGGCAGTTTCTTCAAACGTTAATTGTTATTTCAGTATTTCGTAATTTGGCCGACCTTTTCCGTTCACCAGAGTCAGTCAAGTTTGTCGTTTATGGTTTGTTAAGCAGTGTCAACGAAAATATGTAACTTCAAGGTTGGCTGTCAGATTTTCTTTCATAGGCGCGTGATTGATCGCACTGGATTTCACATAGATGAGAACGCGATTCACACTGATGTGGACCGACGATTTAATGTAACAAAAGTACAAACGATGCGGTCTTTTCTTCTGTAAAATCGATTTAATCACTTGAAAAACATTATACGAGTATAAGAGTAAGACCTTAAAAACGAATGAAAACCTCAAAAGGCACGTGATTTTATCTCCTCTTTTCTGTTTTAAGTTTCGGGTCGACATCAACGGTGCTTTCGGCCTTAAATGTGCTGCCTTGAAAAAACAATCTGTAATATCAGAACTGTTATAGACGTCCACGTGGTGGACAGATTTAAAAAGAAACAAGTACTCTGGCTCATCTGCCTGTTTCCCCCGCCTTTTTTATCTGGGTTTTACACAGTGTGGCAATACCACGTGGTAAATAATGTCATTTAGGCTGTGCAAGCAGCATTTTTTACCTCGATTCGGAGGAGAGAACTGCTGCGAGTATTTTATTTTTAAAGACAATTAGAGAGTTCCGTTTAATGATGACTATTTTTATAACTCCCTTACCAGAAAAAGATACTTCTCCTTGACGCGGTAAAAATTTGTTTGTCCTAAATGTCGTGATAATAATTCCTAAAGTTCAGAAGTCGACATGTACAGTGATATTTAATGACTTGAGCTTTTGTTCAATCCACAGTGAGATGGCATAAGTGACGAAAAAGTTACAAAATTGATCAGTTTCGCCAGGTCACACAAGTCAACGGCATCTGAGTTGAAAACAGCATTGTCACTGAGCGGTCTGTCTACTTTTATTCTGATCCACCAATAGTACGGTACACTGGCCCTCGTTTTTTTAAAGAAACTTTGAGACATTACAAAAAATATATAAATTATGAATTATAAAATTTACTACTCTCGTAGACACCTGTTTTATTTGTGTGCAACTGCGAACTCCTGTCTTCAAAATAGGAGAAATGTAAATTCCATCATGTGTTTCAAAGAAAGTACGATCAGTTACGACATAATACATTCCTCGTGTACTTTTGGAACTATGACGCTATTAGCGATTTTCTCCGAATATCACGTATGAAAAACTAAAACCTACAGCTAATCTCAGTCCTTTTTTGCCACATGGACGATGCATATTTGATGAGTGTTTACTTTTCTGTTAAAGAGGTTACACTCACGGAAGAGTACGGAGATGTTCGATTAGCACGATTAATGCCTCGGCACTGTACATTGGAAGAAATCGCAGCAAATCGGCGGAATGCAACAAAACTTACTGAAAAGTCGGCGGGATTTCATGTCAGTGTTGGGCAATGAACTTTGACACATTTCTTCATTAAGTGTGAATACTCCTGACATATTTTTTTCTTTCCGTATAAAAAATTGAACTTTTGCCGATTTTATGTACATATTTAGCGTGATGCGTAGCTCTGGTATGTTAAATAAATCATGAAACACGTCGTATTTATAAACGCTTATTTTGATGGCAGTAATAATTATGTAATGCCTGGCTGCAGCTTGAAAAATATAGAGAAGAAATGATATACATGTATTGTTAAAAAAAGGTCTGATCTGTGTAAACAGGCAAACCGACGCTGTTTTACTTGTGGACATGGTGATACTGAGTTTTAACACACTCGTTACAAAATTATAAGGTAGCGATTTCTGGGTCGGTTGTTTTTACCTGTGACAGAGAGGGTGTTTATAATGCTCTTTTCTAGAACCAGCACGAAATTTTCGTGCTCTCACAGTTTCAGTCGACGGTCTGGCTTTCATGTCTGGAAACTGGGCTCCAAATTAGAATATACAAATCTTGTATATTGCACTCTAATAATAGATGTAGTATATAAAGTTTTATGACTGCTGGATATAAAGATAGTGATTATGAATGCGCACACCCAGTTAAGTAAATGTTAGGAAATTAAATGAACTTGGCACGATGACCACTTTAAAGCGATAATTATCATATAAAAAAGGACCAAGCGGGAGACTGGCAGTTTTAGTGCCAATGGTAGATTGACTTTACTGACTTTCTTAGGTTGCCTTTGTTTTTCAGGGTGAGAAGTGAGAACCTGTGCAATGGAGTCCAGCTGGACAAATTCGTTTTGGGATGAATATTACTGGTTCCCAGGTAACAGGAGTTATGGATGGAAAGACCTTGTAAACAAGCCAGGATCAAAAACTTACTTTCCTGATTTGAAAGACCTTCACTGGGCTCTTCTTCTGGGAATCATTCTTATTGGGGTCCGGTATTTGATAGAAACGTAAGTATATCGCACTAAAAGCATTAAGTTCAGATGTCTCGTGGATTCAGAGACATGACCTTGGCCTTCAGGTGAACGTCATCTTTGCCTGTTATTTGACTGGAATAGAGCACATGTCTCAATTTCACCATTGTTAACCCTTTGACATGTTGACGCCCCTCTTCGAAGAAGTGGGGGTACATTGTTTTGCACATGTTGGTCGGTCCGACCACAGACCAGACCTTGTCCAATAAATAGCTAGAGAACGCTCTGGCCTACAGGCCTCAGTTTGATGAGGAGGTTGTTCATGACCTGTAGATGACTCCTATTTATTTTGAGGTCGAGGTTATGGTGGTCTTGTTGACCTTTAACAAAAAAGAGCTTGTCCAGTCAATTGAGAACACTTTGGCCTACAGTCATCAGATTTCGTGGGGAGGTTGGTCATGACTGGTCCCATATTGATTTTGAGGTCAACGGTCAAGGACACAGTGACCCTCAGCACAAAAACTGATCTACAGTCTTCAGATATAGGATTGTGGTTTGTCATGACCTGTAGATGACACATATTGATTTTGAGGTCAGTAGGTCAAAGTTCAAGGTCACATTTAGGAGTCCTTAGAACATGACTATTTGGTTGCCATTATGTGGACATATTTGTTTCACAAACATCTCTTGTTTCTTTAACACCTGCTTTAAAATTGTTAGGAAACCAACCTGAAAAAAAATAAAATAAAAAAAGATTCGGTATTTTACTGTTTCAGTAGGATGCATAATAAGACTAAACAATAATAGGATTGGTTGTTTGATTTTCAAATGACAGGTACTGGTTGATCAATAAAAAACACTCATTCTGATGTTGACATTTTATTCCAGGTTACATCCTAGTTACATCTGATTATTATGGAATGCATATGTTAAACCATTTCATAACAGTGAATGCCTTAAACTCTCCGTCTATCACTCTGTGTAAACTGTAGATAGTCATACTCTTGATGGTAAACCATTTTGTTTTTCAGAATCTTTGTTGTCCCTGTAGCAGTATGGCTTGGTGTTCCAAACAAAAAGAAGCCAACAGTTACACCCAATGAAGTGCTGGAGAGGGCATACAAAAGCAAGACAAAGTTAAATAAAGATACACTGAAGGTAATGACCAAAGATGTTGTCATGAAATTTTCAATCCTATAAAGGTAAGAAAAGAAAGAACTCAGATGCATTGCCATATATTTGTGTCATTGTAAATCAAGCTGAAATATGAGTACAGTAACTAGATTTTGGGACAGTGGCATGTAAATAGATCAGTGAACAGCTTAGTCCATTAAAATATAACTTCCCTGTTGTATGCAGCTGTAATGAAATAACAAATATCACTCTTGAAGTGACTGATTCACAGATGGGCCGACGATGAAAAAAAAAAAGGAAAATGTTCTTACATCTTGAAATTTTTGCTGCAATTGTGAAGAACATATTTAAACTAAGTTACTGATTCATTTTTTGATACAGAAAAACATCAAAATATAAAGTTTTACACACTTTTATTGGTAAAACATTTACCCCGTTAGTCACGGGGTAGATACTTTAGTTATAAGATTAATTTTGATGTAACTTAACAAGTTGGCGCTGTGGCTCAGTGGTCTAGATCGTCGCTCTACATTTTACTGACCGAAAGGTTGGGGGTTCTAATCCTGGTTTAGTCAAATCTTTCTTTTTCCAGTTTTCATGGTGTATAGAAGCATAATATTATGTTTTTTTCATAGTGTATTAAATTCTCTTAAATTTTTAAGAAAAACAATTTTCAGCAAAATTCTGTGAGTCAGTCGCTTTCAGAGTTTGAATGAAGCTCTTTTTATCCGTTATTATTGTCAGTGGTTTTTGTTACAGTGTTGCAAGTTTTCGATTATTGAGAGAAAGATAGGAATGCAAAATTCATTATTTCTAGCTCACCTGAGCACAATAGCTTAAGGTGAGCTATTGTGATCACCTTGTGTCTGTTGCCTGTCATGTGTTGTCAACTTTTAACTGCAAACAACATTTCTTCCTCAACAACTTAATCAAAGATGATGAAAGTTTGCAAGTATATTCCTTGTATGATGCTTTACTCAACTGCCAAATAATTCCATTCCATGCAGAACTCTGGTTGCTGTGGCAACGAGAATGTTGTTTTAGCCTAGAGCTATGAAATCTGGTGTGTAGCATTGACCAGTGGACCTCTGTCTTTATTCAAATTATGTCTCTTGGGTCACTGTTGGCTTGGGCCAATTGGTCATATGTTTTACACAAAAATATATAGACAAATCTTTTAAATTACTCTTGTATGGAACTACAAGTCTAAGAGTTCTAAAACATTGCACAAAGCATTTTCTAGTGGACTGCTACTAAGATTGCCCTTTTCGGTCCTTTTTGGTCATTTCTGGATGCTTCTGTGGGGTCAGATATAACTAACATAGACATACTTTTTAAAAATCTTCTTGTCAGAAACCATATGGCTTAGATTTTTAGAATTATCTAGTGAGACTACTAAGATTGTTCAAATTGTGTCCTATGAGTCCACCCTGGAGTCAGATGTTTTAAATTGAAATATATAGGATTTTATTAAACTATTCATGCTGAAAATCACCAGGACCAAGGCTATGAAATTTTGTGTAAAATTTTAAAATTGTATGTGTAGCATTGACTAGTGGACCTCTACCTAATTTATACAAGTATTTTCTAGTGGACTGCTACCAAGACTGTTCAAACTTTGCCCCATGGGTCATTTTTGTCTCCCCCTGTGGGGTCAGATGTTTTAGACAAACTTGTTAAAAATCTTCCTGAGAAAAACTATAAGGCTAGTAGTTCTGAAATTTGGTCCTTTTTGGTAGTTCTGAAATTTGGTTTGAAAATTGTCCAGGTCCACTGCAAAATTATTACACCCTTTTCTACTTATCTGATGTCATTTTTTATATAAAATAAATTAGAAGATTTTTAAAACTTTTATTGTTTAAAACCACAAAGCCTAGAGTTCTGAAATTTCGCATGGAGCATTGCCTACTGGACTTCTATCAAAATTGTTCCAACTTTGGCCCTGGAGTCATTTTGGCACTGTCCTCAGGGTCAGATGTTTTACATTGTCAATACAGTAGTCTTCTAAAGACAGACTCTCTAAAAATCTTGAAACCATAAGAGTGAGACTTCAGAACTTTAGTGTGTAGTATTGTTTTGTGAACCTCTAGTAAGTTTTACCTTGGATCATTTTTGCCCAACAAGAGGTCATAAGTTTAATCTTAACTGTAAAGGAAATTACAAATACATTATGGAAATCTCTTTGAGAATTTAAAAAAAAAAAAACAAAACCAAAGAGCCTAAAGCTTTGATATTGGCATGCAGCATTTTCTGGTTCTTCCTGTTATTTTGATGAAAAATCCATCGCGTTTTAGCAGTTACACTGAGATAAGTGATTTAAGACCATCATGGCTCTCTTATTTTATTTCATGACATGACTGTCATTTCCTTGTCCATCATATTGACTCATGATATTTTCTTTTTCATGAATATTTAATTTTTGTGCCTTTGATGTATCAATATTCCCTGTTTGCAGTGCCCTCGCTCATATTTGCAGTTTAATAGATTCACAAGATAGATTGTTGATAGCCACTGTTTTCATATGCAATAGCATTTCTCTTTTCAGAGTATTTTTGTGATTTTCTGCACAGAGTTGCAATGTCACATGCATTAATATCATAAATCCATTTCATTGTATCATGCAAGATTGAAAGAGAATTATTGATTTGTGAAGAAATATGTCCAGAAGTCTTTGCAGTCTGTATTGAAATCATATAACCTGTGTCCCTCAGGATATAAAGGAACTTGTTTACTAGTTGTTTATATAACAGTTAGACAAAACATGTTCTAATATCTTGAAACAAAGAAAGGAAAATATCCCCTGCATATATAATTTACTGGCAAAGCATATCAATTATTTTAATTGCTAAAGGTTTTTTGCTGTATTTGTATCAGGAGCACTCTTCATGGGGAACTCCACTCTCACATTGGCATAAAATATTGATCTTGAATAATTTAGCTTTGTTACTTTTCATTCTATTTTTCAAGTTTTGTAAATCAATCAGACTTGATTGTATAGCTCAGCCATGCAAGTGTCTTGCATTCATGATATCAAATAGTGTTGTCTGTTTTTTTTATATCAGAAGTCTGAGAAGGTTTATTATTATGATTACAAAGTCAAGAAGGGGTTTTCCTGGACAAGCCTCCATCTTAAGAATATGCAAGTTCATAACAGAAAGATGCAATGCATCTTGAAAATTTTGACACAGTTGTCAGAGATTTTATATATACAATTACAGGCTGATGTGCACACCTATTAACACCTATTAAACAGAAAAGGGCGGAGCATGTACAGAACATGCATTATAATAAGACTTCAGTCAAACATTAACATGCAAACAATCTGCATGCACAAAATAGTTAAAATAGTGATTCATTTGTAACACTATGCAAGAAAACGTGGTTTAATGCACCTTAAATCACCATAGTAACTAATTTTTATGCCCCCTATCAAAGATGAAGGGGCATATTGTTTTACAAATGTCGTTTGGTTGGTCAGTATACACTTTATTTCCAATCAGTATCTAGAGAACCCTTAGACCCATCTTCTTCAGACTTGGTTTGTAAGCTGGTCATGACCTGTAGATGACCCCTATATTTTTAAGGTCTTTAGGTTAAAGGCCAAAGTCACAGTGACCTTGGAAAGAAAAACTGTTTCCGATCAATAACTATAGAACGCTTAAGTCCAGGTTCCTCAAACTTGATATGTAGGTTGGTCATGACCAGTAGATAAGCCATATACTTTTTAAGGTCACTAGTTCAAAGGCAAAGGTCACAGTGACCTTAAAAAACAAAATGAACATTTGGGCCCAGGTTCCTCAAAATTGATAAATAGGTTGGGCATAATCAGATGACCCCTATAGTTTTTCAGGTCACCAGGTCAAAGGCCAGGGTCACAGTGACGTTGAAAAGCAAAACGGTTACCAATCAGTAAGAATAGAATGCTTTGGCTCAGGTTCCTCAATCTTGGTATGTAGGTTGGCAATGACCAGTAGATGACATCTATAGCTTTTCAGTTCACCAGATCAAAGGCAAAGGTCACAGTGACCTTGAATAGCAAAGTGGTTTCCGATCAATTACCATAGAACGTTTGGGCCAAGCTCCCCACATATTTATAGGCAGGTTGGTCATGACCAGAAGATGATGCCTATAGCTTTACTGGTCACCAGGTCTAAGGCAAAGGTGACAGTGACCTTGAAAAGCAATGGTTTCTGATCAAAAAGTATAGAATGCTTAGGCCCTGGCTTCCTTTAACTTCATAGGCAGGTTGGTTGTGGCCAGAAGATCACCTCTCTTGTTTTAGGGTCAGTTGATCAGAGGTCATGGTTATATTGATCATTAACAGAAAACTAGAGAACTGTTGGGCATTGACTTAACAGACTTGCAATGCAGGTTGGTCTGTTCAGGGAATACCTATACTTTTATGGCTACCTCTAGGGATAAGGCACTAGGGGGGTGGGGGGGGGCAAATATGTTTTACAAACATCCCTTGCTATTCCTTTGTACCTATATGAACATAAGTAATTGCTTGAGAAATCAGTCTGTCTTTGTACTTGCATCTTTTTAATGCATATGATTTACATGATTTATAATACGTTAAATCACAGTTACTTTATTTCTATCTTTAGATATTGTCAAAGCAGACAGACCTTACAGACAGACAGGTGGAAGTCTGGCTCAGAAAGAGGAAGCAAGTTGACATGCCTACTCCGATTCAGAAGTTTCGGGAATGCAGGTAAGAGCTATTCTGATATTGGAAGATTTTCCCTTAAGTGGAAATGCTCTCAGTTTTGCATGGTTAGGAATGATCTCATATGAGGTGATGTCTAACTAGAATATGGCTTGTTGGGTACTTCTGCTGACTGCTATGACATGTTCAATATTTTTTATGTGAAATCAATCAAGTAAGTATTCATAGGTGAAATAAATAATAAACAATCAAACAATTTACGTTTTTTCGACCAACAGCAAGTTTAAACTTCAATTCTTTATCCTTTTTACTTGCTTGAAAAATATATTGTTTCTTGTCCCCGTTAAAATACTAAAGAAGTGTGCAGAACCTTTTGCCTGTTTGTCAGATCTAGTATGAGTGTGCAGTATAAATCTTTGATTATGAAAATTATTTTAGTGGCTGAAGTTTGTTAAGGCTGTATTGAAAGATCTAAAGCTTGGTAGGCTGTAAGTATTCTGCAGTTATAGCACAATAGATATGACATGTGTACTTTATTGGGAAATGAAGGACAGTCTGGTTTGACCCATAATGCAACACTAGTTTCCTTTTTTTCTGTGTTGTTATATTATGCCACTGCATGCTAGCAATTGTTGAATATACTAAAGACCTCTAAAAATCTATTTATGTTCTTATCCAAAATATATGTTGTTACTATCAAATCTAAAACTAGCAAGTGTTTGTTTGTGCATACGCTAGCTGATGTCACTTTTTCAAACTTGAGAAATCCTTATTATCAGTCTCACTGAAAGGCTATAATTATGTAATATATGCCATCAATAATTCTCTGTGGTATTTACATTGTTATATAGTGCAGGCATGTTCCTATCCAAATAAGGTAATTGGACAGGATGGCTCCAACACATGGACTATACATGTAAACCCTAAACGTGTAGAGATGACACAAGTTTATGGCGTAAACTTGAGAAGACAAAATATCATACTATCAGTGTGTAGAGAACAAAAGTTTTGTAATTGTGACATATATTATCTGTGGAAAGATAGGGAATGACCTGAACTTGGAATATATACTGGTTTTGAGAGAGTTTCGTTTGTCCATGTTTGCAGCCATCCTACCAGTTTTGATGTAATGCATCTGACAAGATTTTTAGCTTTTTTTCTCACCTTGGTCATCATTTTGATCACCTCTAGGTCCATCATTAGTATGTTTGCATTTCATTCAGTCTAAACTAGTACTTTAAAGACCACAATTTATACCAGATCATCATGGTATCACAGTAAGTGTTTGTCTTGTGTTTACACTGGCTTTATGTGGCCACATATACTTCGAACATATCAGAGCAAATAAATACTGCTTCATTAATTCTAAATTTTGAATGAGAGCATGTCTGAACTTTATTGAGAAGATCCCTAGTCAGTGTCGGTGTTGAAAAATAAGGCAAAATTAGTATTATTTTCTATAAATAAGAAAATCATTGTGATCAGAAAAGTCAACATGTTTTGCCATTATATAGATTTTCCAATAACAGTTTGACCTTTTAAAGAAAACTGGGTCATAGTCAAAACTGGAAAATAGTTACATATATAACTCCACTAATTTGACAGACTGTAGTGCTACAATCAAAATGACAAATTTCTATTAAATTTAAGTTTTGTAACCTTCCTGAGTACTTTTTGCTTTCTCTCATGATACTGATTTTTTTAGCCTAGGTGAGCAGTGTTAAGCCATCATGGATATTTTATCTTTTTTCTGCATGTGTACATGATCTAATATAATTAATATGTGCTGTGACTTTGAGCTTGTAGTTTAGATAATTAGATCATTATGTCTCCCCCCAAAAATGGGGGAGACATATTGTTTTTCCCCCGGTTGTCCGTCCGTCTGTCTGTCGGTCACAAAATCGTGTCGGCTCTGTATCTTCCAAAGCCCTTGAAGGATTTTTATGAAACTTAGGTCAGATGTTCACCTCATCAAGGCGACGTGCAGAACCCACTTTGCGGGTGTGGTGTCTCAAGGTCAAGGTCACACTTGGAGGTTAAATGTCAGATGCCACAAAATCGTGTCCGCTCTGTATCTTCCAAAGCCCTTGAAGGATTTTTATGAAACTTGGGTCAGATGTTCACCTCATCAAGGCGAGGTGCAGAACCCACTTTGCGGATGTGGTGTCTCAAGGTCAAGGTCACACTTGAAGGTTAAATGTCAGATGCCACAAAATCATGTCCGCTCTGTATCTTCCAAAGCCCTTGAAGGATTTTTATGAAACTTGGGTCAGATGTTCACCTCATCAAGGCAACGTGCAGAACCCACTTTGCGGGAGTGGTGTCTAAAAGTCAAGGTCACACTTGGAGGTTAAATGTCAAATGCCACAAAATTGTGTCCGCTCTGTATCTTCAAAAGCCCTTGAAAGATTTTTATGAATCTTGGGTCAGATGTTCACCTCATCAAGGCAACGTGCAGAACCCACTTTGCGGGTGTGGTGTCTCAAGGTCAAAGTCACACTTGGAGGTTAAATGTCAAATTTTACAATCGTCTGACTCGATACTACCTGCAGCAACTGGCTGGGGGGAGACATATGTTTTTGTTCAATCAAAAACCCATTTCTAGTTTAGTTTTGTGTTCACATTCTTAAAGCAAAACGCAGTTAGGGTATCTATCTATTTCAGCTTATTTAACGTCGGTACCGGTAGCCCATATGACTGATGCCCCCTGAAGAGATTAGTTATTTTATGTTGTTGGGGTAGTGCAAGATACAGAAAGCATCCCATTCCAGAGACACCCCTGTTTCTTTTTCATGCTCAGTGTATAGCACTGATACATGGGACCTCGGTTTAAAGTCTCATCCAAAAGACTATTAGTAATGTTAGTGGAAGAGTGGGGGATCGAACTCAGGACCCCTGCTTTACCAGTCCAGCGCGTTACCACTGGACCACATCCGCTCCTAACAGTTAGGGTAGAAAGACCTAGTAGCTTTAATGATAACTGGTACAGTTACAAGTGTGTAGTGCATTTTATAATATTCAGTGGATGAGTATTGTCACAGCTGCATAAATAAACATACATTCCTAGTTCTTAAATTATAATACTGATGAAATGTAAATCTTTGATTTTTTATGTTTTCATGTGAATAGTGGGATGCATATAGCATTGCTTCAGTCCATAGGTATGTGGTCCTATCATTTTGTCAGAACGTCAACTAATTAGCCAATTCTTAGGTCTAGGTTAATGAAACTTCATGAGGGTATTAGGCACGACAGCAGATGACCCCCTATTGATTCTAAGGTCAGTTGGTTAAAGATCAAGGTCACAGTGACGACCTCTGTAAAACCATTGTTTTTTGTGTATAGGATGCGGCATCTTCTGAGTGTTCTGTTATCAATTGGTTCTTAACCAGGTTCATAAAAGATGAAGTGGAAAACTGGTCATAAGAATGATGTTGTCATTGTTCGGGCTGATGAGCAGACAGATGGACAGTTTCAAACTCAGTGCTTTCTTATCAGTTTCCTTTTTTACAGACTTGCTGTAAACTTGTTGTAACTTAAAACTTGATCAGCTGATATAGCTTCTGACAAGACTTTCCATGCATTAAAAAAAATACAAAATAGATTTTTGCAATTCTTCTCATTATCTTTAGTTCTATTTGTCCTTTAGTAACCAGACTTGGTCCATTGATAGCTTATATCAAGACATTCCTTAGGACTGCTGCTGAAATCAAGGGGTTAATCTCTGATACTAGAAATAGATTTTTGGTTTTGCTCAATGTATAAAGTACCACTTAACCTTTGTTTTATATTTATTTCATTGTTAAGTCCCCATTTTGTGAGAGGCATGTAGCATGTCTTCCTCTGCCCATTCATATACATATATCTCTTTTGTGTCAACCTCTTTCTTCATCTGTTGTTTACATATAGAGGAAGTGTTATGTATTAAACTTCTTACTCAGTTTTTGGAGGATTTCCTTTCAGCTGTAAGAGATTAAACTATATAAGCACATTGTCAGCAGATGGCAAAGCAAATTTCATTGTTGTCTTTTCTTTACGATAGTATAGTTATTGCCCTTAGTTGCTACATGCTCTTAAGAACACATCGAAGTGGGTACATCAGTATTTCTAGTTTTCTTTAATATACATGATATCAGTGCATTATGTGTTATTGAGTTATTTAGTTTTTTTTTGTAATATATGAATATATAATATGTAACATACACATACATACATGTATACATATGTAATATATGTAATATCTTTTAATGATTAATTTCTTTTTCAGAAAAATAATTTATTGAATTTTATGTATGAAAGAAATCATGAAATGCATAATAACTTCTAAAAATAGCAATTATGATGTCAGACAGCTCTGGCGATAACATGCTTCTGTTTGTTAGTGATGGAAATATATACAAAAACATACAGGAAAATACAGGATGTTTGTACATCGAATGTGGAAATGAATGGCCATATTGTACAAATTGATGTCACTGACAGGATGTTAAAATTAGATATAGAATAATAATGATCCTAAACCTTTACATCTTTGATGTTAAAGTATTGAATGTACATAATTAAGAGCCGTGTAATCAGTGTCCCAGTTTTATTTTTTAAACTTTGTTTTTTTTTTAATCACTTTATGAAGGAGTTATTTGAAGCATTTGTCTTCAGCCTTTAAAGAAAAAATTTCTATAAACTCTGTTTTTTTTTTAAACACTAGATAAAGGAGTAAAAGTTTTCGTCAGCTACCAACAAAGGAGAAATCTCTGTAAACTCTGTCTGTTATTATAATCATCAGATAAAGGAGCGAAAATGCGTGTCACAGACCTCTGAAGGAGAAATTTCTGTTAACTTATTATCAGTGTGAAGATTTTTTTGGAGGTAGGCCTTTCCGCATACCCAAGGCTGTGTAACTGATCTTATGACAAGTGTTTGAAGGTGGTTCAAAGAAAACACCTGAAAAATGACTTTAGAGGTCAAGGTCACAGTCGTGAAGCTCAATCAGTAATTGATAAATTTCAACTTGCAGATCTCATATGGCATTTCATTTTGTGTTATATTAGATCATTATGGATATGAAGAATGCTTGACTTTGCACAACACTGAAAGATGTTTTGACAGTTTTCACTATTTTCAATCTTTATTTTTCACATTTACATGTACATGTGACTTATTTCATTTTCTTTATTTATTCAGTTGGCACCTTGTGTTCTACACAGCATTTTTCATTTATGGCATGGTCTATCTCTGGAAAGTAAGTACACTCATATTTTAATATTGCACCTTTTGATGCACAAAAATTTTACTTGTTCTATGTAAAACTGGTCTGGAGACTTTTATCAGAGAACTGAAAGTCCTGGTATTCTGCAATAGTTCAAGGAATATAGGAGTTAACAGAATAGAAACGGTTTTGTTCCACAATATTGCTTGCAACTGCTTACTCAGTCCTTCAACTGTTTTGAAACATTTTCATGTGTAAAATGTAAAATAGTTATTCTAAATATCAGTGTTTGAGTATAAGTTGGTTATCCAGGAAAATTTGATATAACATATCAGTACACCAATTGCCTTCAGTGCTTCAGTGCTTATATACCCTATTCAGTTTATGAAGAAGATGAAAGCAAATCACAGTAGAACAAGATAGCCCAAAAAGTGCAAAATCCCAGTATCTTTTTAAGAAAATTCCACATGAAACTTGTCAGTCAAGATTAATTAGATAAAATTATTTTGAAAATATATGAATATAAAAAATATTGTATTGTATTAATAAAAACATGAACACTTTTTTCAAGATTTGTGGCCATGTACATGATAATTCCTTTCTGACAGATTTCCAGATATTGTCTGCTTAACTGGCTCACATTTGTTTGAGGTAAAGAGGTTCGTTTGAGGTCATGACATAGTGAAATTAGGAAAGAAAGACAAGCAGAGTTTATTGTGTCTACAGATTTGGTCATTCAGGGAAACAACTAGTTTGGTACTAGTATATTAAAAATTAATTAAAAATTCAATCTGGTCTTCATGCCATTATAATTAGTAATTATGTAGTGAAGCTGTAGATGTTATGATAATGTATATGTTATTTTTATGCCCCCACAAAGTGGGGTGCATATAGCGTTGCACTTGTCCGTCCGTCCGTACGTCTGTCCATACGTCCCGAAATCTTGTGAATGCAACTCCTCTTAAACTGGATGGCAGATTTTGCTTAAACTTCCAGGGATGAACAACCTTAATGTGTAGATGGTAGTAAAGGAAGGAATTTTCGCGGTGACCAAATTTAACAGAATTATGGCCCTTTGTTGATTTTTTCACTAGAAATTTTGTGAACGCAACTCCTCTTAAACCGGATGGCAGATTTTGCTTAGACTTCCAGGGATGAACAACCTTAATGTGTAGATGGTAGTAAAGGAAGGAATTTTTGCTGCGACCAAATTTAACAGAATTATGGCCCTTTGTTGATTTTTTCACTATATACCATATAGAAATTTTGTGAACACAACTCCTCTTAAACCGGATGGCAGATTTTGCTTAAACTTCCAGGGATGAACAACCTTAATGTGTAGATGGAAGTAAAGGAAGGAATTTTTGCTGCAACCAAATTTAACAGAATAATGGCCCTTTGTTGATTTTTTCACTATATACCATATTGAAATTTTGTGAACGCAACTCCTCTTAAACCGGATGGCAGATTTTGCTTAAACTTCCAGGGATGAACAGCTTTAATGTGTAGATGGTAGTAAAGGACTGCTGTGACCATATTTAACAGAATTTTGGCCCTTTGTTGATTTTTTCACTATATACCATATAAATAATTGAACATATAAATTTTACATTTGTAATTTAATTTAACATGTACATAAGGTTACCTGTAGATCATTTTAGGTATATGTACAGAAAAAATCTTACATACAGGATATACATGCTCTTGTTTATGAGCACTTATGCATAGTGGAGGCATCCGTGTCCTATGGACACAGTTCTAGTTTTTTACTGGTGATGTTAAAGTTTCGTCAGGAACTTAGTTACACACAAATAAGTCAGTTCAGTACAGAGAACAATTAAGTTGGCTTTTTACTTTTAGAGGTACTGGCAGTAAAAAATACTTTCATTTGGAGAGCTGTGTACAATTCTAATTCAATTGATGTGTCAGTGAACTGTACTATTATGGCAGTAATGCAATAAATTTAGTGGAAGTTTGATGGACAGGAAAAAATACTATTTTTTTACACTCTTAGCTGTTTGATATGCTTTTTACTAATACAAAACGTTAATACCATGTTGTTGTTAAATGAGAGCTTCCTGTTGACAGTGTTCAGATACCATATTTACTTCAGTCTTGACTCAGTATTCACACTCAGTTTACATCTTTTCAATGAATAAAATGCCTTATACTCTATTTAACCATCTCTTAGCAGTGTTAACATTATTTATTCAATTATCAGATATGAAAAAGCTATCTATTTAGACCAGTTTTATACTGAAGAAAGGTAAACTTGTCAGTGGTTTGGCTATTTTTAGATTGAATGATCATTGATAACATGTGATATAATGTTTCATGCAGTGTGTAAATATCATATACTTTGGACATAAATACAAGTGAAGACATTTATAAGCCTCTGAGATAATGTTTTATCATTCAAGCAGTCAATTAATGCCATATATTAGTAGGTGGTCAAATATTGACTGTAGATTACTTTTTGATGTACTGTCACTTTAGGCAGGCTGTAGTGTTTTGTTTGTTTTCTAATGAAAACACAGTGTCACTAACACATGCAAAAACATACACGATCACACCCATGTAAGGTTTCCATTTGTTTCATGTGAGAGAAAGTTGGCAGTTTCTAATGGAGGACTTTAAACTGGTCCTTCAAGATGGCAAGGAAAACTGCTTTCCTAATTTGACCCTGTTAGAGAGCAATAAACACACTTGACAAAACATAACCCAATGGTTGCTTGCATTAAAAGAATATTACACTTTTTATTCACATGAATATAATCTCACTTTTGAAATTTTCTTGTAGAAACCATACTTTTGGAAAACAATAGAGTGTTGGAGGGACTGGCCAAAACAGGTAAATATACCATACACATTAATTTTATCCAATTATGATATGGACAAGACATAGTAAAACTTTTTATACTAGACTAAGTATAGAAGAACTTTACAGTACACCAGAAAACCTTTATTACCATCATCATCGTCGTGCAGTTATACAACCAGCTTCTGAGCTACCAGTGTATTTAATATGCATACTTGTCTGTTACTTAATATGCCCATCAGATAAGGTCTGTCTTTCAGTACTGTAGTTATTTATTATTCTAACACGATCTAAAAATAGCCTATATATACAAAGAAGAAAATAAACTCGGGTTATCCTGCAGTATACCACATGTGTGCGCTTGTTTTGGCTTAAGGCCTTTGTGATATATTCCTACGCATAAGAACTCAAAACGTGGGTTATTCTACGATAAACCACGCCTGGATACTAATTATTTCTTAATTGGTGCTGGTCACCAATTTAACTGACATACCATGAACGAGGTCAGTGTTTGATGGGTGATTTTTACTAACTGACAAAAAAAGTTGGTCATTTTTGTGAGAAAAAGTTTTTGTTCTGGTAAGTACACTGGTAAACTATAGGCCACAGTTTCAGACAATGGCCTGGCTGTAAACATGGCAGTTTTTTTAGGAGAGATGTCTTGTTCTTACTTGCTTTAAACAGTTGATGATAAACTGCCCAGCTGCTAAAGGGTATAATATTTCTGAAATGCAGAAAATTATAACTGAACCATACATTACCAGTATTGAATAGATATCATATTCTTAGAGTATTAAAGAAAGTCTGGTGAATAATCAAAGTTATCATATATGTATTTTACATTTCATTATTTCAGGATGTCAGCGATGACATATACTGGCATTATATGATGGAGCTGAGTTTCTACTGGGGTCTTGTCCTCACACTGTTCACAGATAATAAACGCAAGGTAATGGCTGAACAAATGGCTGACTTTATATAAACAGAAGTAAAACTTTGCCAATGTTTATAATGTCATGCTCAAAGCTTAATTTATACTCTGAACATGTTAGCTGAGCTGTAGTTAGTTGTCTGTTTAATTTTAATTATGCCCCCGCCATTCAAAGAATGGCTGTGGTGCATTAAGTGTTGCACCAGTCTTTCTGTCTGTGGGTCCATGTGTCCACAGTTCATTTCAGCACATTTAAAGGTAAATGTTAGCACAGATTTCATTCATATTTTGCATGTATGTATGTCTTATGAAACTACAGGTTCATTTGACATGACACCTCCAATTTTGTCAGAGTTATGGCCTTCTTTCGACTTAATTTCTGTTAAAGTGAAGTTTCCATGCATTACATACCTACAACAGTTATTCTACTTTTGACATTCCAACTGCCTCTTCTTACATTTTAAGCATCTTCTTAATATGATCTTCTGTCATCATTTGAGCATGGCGGAGGCATTTGTGTCCCATGGTCATGTTTCTAGTTTCATTTAACTTGCATCTTTGTATTTTAGGAATTCTATCAAATGATTCAAATGAATATTAAAAACAACATATGAGTTGACAATAAACTTTTTATAAATGTGTGTTACAGGACTTCAAAGAGATGATCATTCACCATTTTGCCACAATTGTGTTGATGTATTTCTCGTGGGTTCTCAACTTTGTGCGTGTAGGAACCCTGGTCCTTGTTGTACACGATGCAGCCGATACTTGGCTCGCAGTAAGTGTTTAGCATAATACAGTGACGTAAACCACTCTCCCCAATCTGACATAATTTGTTAGAATTCTTTGAGAGAGAGTTTACCTTGGGAAGTTGAACTATACACGACTTAGGAAAAATGTTACATTCAAGGCATTAAATAGAAAGCAAATATCAGGATGAACAAGCAGTTAATTATGTAAATGTATTTAAAAGCAAGAAAGTAAATAAATAGTTTTAACTATATACCCAAAGGTTTGATTGTGGTTCTTTGTCCTTGTGATCAAAAAAAGTATTGTTACAATAATTATCGAAATTTAAATGTTGAGTGTTGTGCTTTTTTATTCATTATTTGTGTATTTACCATCCTACCTGCAAATACTGTAAAAAAAAATGGCTGTTTTTTACAGTAACATTATTACAAGATCTGATAGGCAGATTTACAGACTCGTTTATTTGCTCTGCCCTTTTCAGCTGGCCAAGATGTCAATATATGCCAAGAATAAGACAGCTACTGATATCTTCTTTGGCATATTTCTGGTTGTGTGGGTCGTATCAAGGCTAATCATCTATCCATATGTGTAAGTAAAGCTTATGTTATTTGGTATTGGTTCTCGTTTATCCATATCATTGTGTGAGTTAAGCTTTTCTTTATCATTGGAATTGGTTCATCAGATTGCCATTCCATAATTCTGGGAGACTGATTTTAAAATTCTGGTGAAAAAAGGGCTAATAGCACAAATTTCCAAGTCTAGATGCCACTCCAAATTTATGGCATATAGTGTTTAGCTCTTTTACATTTGACCTTGGTTTAAGATCTTACATCTTATTTGAAATACCATTAAACTAACTGCTTTTAGATGAGTAACAGATGTATAAACAAGACTCTGGCTTGGCTGCCTAGCTGTATCAGCTCTGGAATTATCAAACATTTGATTGCCTAAGAGTTATGAAGATAATTGTATTTGTATTTATATATTGTAAGGCATTCTACAATAGTATGTTACAGTCTAGTTTTAGAAAATACATAATATTTGGAATCTTCCTGTTAGTTGGATGGGAACTAAACATCAGACAAACATACGCCATCAGTTAAGATGCTTTTTGAAAGGAATGAGCCAATAAGATGCATAATTCTGCAGTATATTGTTATTTTTAGAATATTTTGTCATGACCTTACTTTATATCCTGTACTGTTTCAGAGTGCTGTACTGTACAACCGTAGAGCCTTACTTGATTGGGTTGATAGACACAACATTCTTTGCTCATCAGTTCTTCAACTTTTTCCTTTATCTCCTCATGGTTCTTCACTGCTTATGGACTTACATGATTTTCAGAATTGTCTACAGGAAAATTATCAAGGGAAATGTAAGTTTGTTTTGTCGACATATTTTCACCAATTGCCTAAGCTGCTTAGCTAAAGCAGTATAGTATCAGATATGGAGTGAAGATGTCATTATTTATTTATTATTGAATTGTTTATAAAATCATAAAATGCGATCTTTCTCAGACCCTGCCACAGCTTGGCTACTTTTGCATGTCTTGTTCGCATTTTACCTAAAAAATTGTGCAAGGCTGTTTAAAATAAATTGCATTATGCAACAGAACATGAACTTTTCTACACATTGATACCTTATTTTCTAAAATGGGACTGGACAAGGTTTTATGCGAAGAAGAAATGCCTCTGTGTGGTAAAGAGTTGTATACTTGTAAAAATTTGCAGACTTAATTACTTAAAATCAGAATATTCGAAGACATTTAAATTTGTCTTTATTTATGCAGACATGATCATTTTATGATATGATATTGACTTCACTTGAATTCCTCTAATTAAACTTTTAAAACAATGCTAACTTTTAGCACCATAAAAAAAACTGTAGTATGTTGCACTGGCCCAAAAAGGAGTTTCTAGCCTGTGGTATCTGATCTAGGAGCATTACAGTTAAAGTTAAACATCATCACTTCTGTAAGCACTTCTTTCTTTAGCAGTTTTGATGCAGACTCCATGAAGCAGTTAACTAGAGCACTAAATATAAACTGTGAAAACTTGGAGTTTGCTGGAATTTATCAATTTGAATTTATTTTGAATTTTGACAAACATGTCTGTTTCTGACAAAGCAGATATTGTCATTAAGTATGTTCAGTAAAATTGTGATTGAATTGCAATAAAACAAAATTCTGGTGTAAAATGAAAACATACTTTGTTCTTTCAGTATTTTTTACTAGGAATGATAAATTCAATTTCACAAAAATGCAATTGGACAAAACTTCTACGAAACATTGTTCTGGTCTATTACTTGTGGAACAGTTCACTTTAATTTTCAGCTGTAACTAATTTGCTTTTTCATTTCGAGGCAGGCAATTGCCTTTTATATTTTTTTATTTTTACATCTTCTTTGGCAGGTTGAGGATGTACGAAGTGACTCGGAAGATTCTGATGAAGGCCGAGACTTTGATGAGGATTCTGATGAGGTTAATGACAACAAAAAAGGGGTGGTAACTGGGAATGGAAAACTGTCAAATGGTACACTGAAGACTTCAAATGGTACAAATGGAACAGTGGTTAAGAATGGAACTAAAATGAAATAATGGAGACTCAAGTATACCACAAGCCAGAAATAGCAATAAACAGTTTATAAATAGAACTGCAGTTATTGTAAAAACATATCTTGAAAGTTTTTATGAGGTAAATATCTTGATACACTAAAGAATTAAGACTGTATTCTTAGCTTTTCTATGCCTAGAAAAGGAAACACAGAGGAGTAGTTTGGCATTATCTAAGTTGCAGATTATTGTTATCAACCAAAGGTTTCAGGAAGTACTTTATACAATGCACTGTTTTATATTGTCTTAGAGTGTCTTGGGGAAAATCCAAAAAAATACAGTTGTCCGTCTGGATTTCAATACTTTACACACAGTTGTAAATTATCTTGCCCTAAAAGGTGATGATAAAGTTGATAAACAATTAAAGATACTATATGTATGAAATGAGAGTATGTTTTTGAATATATTAAAAGTTTTTGTAGCCTTTTTTTATTGTTGGTTCAAGATATTGTGTTCATTTACATCTTATAATAGCTTGAATAGTAATTTCTAATCATTGAATTGAAAACAAATACAAAATACCCGTAATATTTTGATATTATATCTAAAAATCAAAACTACCTTCTGGAACACGTTACAACTGTTTAGCTATTTTTTTAGCAGATGGACATTGTGGTTTTAGAATATTAACATACTAATATTAGTTGGTTTTTCAAATTTTATGATTTTATTACAGTAAAGGGTAAATTCTTTTACAAATGTCTGTTACTTTATAAAGAGAAAGTCTTTTATGAGATGATTTGTGTTCTTGCCCACTACAGTTGTACTGTTAGTTATATTCTCTTTAGGGTTTTAACAGTTATGGACAAAGGTCTCGCAGTTCATTTGTTGTTGTTGTTTTCTACAGAAAACATCCATATTTCTTGATTTTTAGAGTACTTACTAGAAACTGAGCCTTTTATGTTTTCATTTTGATTACATTTTTGCCATTATTTGACCAGAAATGAATTTGTTTCCACTAAATACAATACATGTTTTTCAGTCCAGAAAAATCAGTTTTGGAACAACAGTGTTTGGTATTGTTTAACAAGATTTCTTCAAAATTGAAGAAAGTTGGATACTTGAAAGAAACTTTTGTGATGTGTTCGCAGTGTAAATCATAGTTATAAATGTATTTTGTATGTACTAGTAATTAGAAACAGGATATTGTGCCATTAACAAAAATATTCCATAAATGTTACCTCGTACTGAAACGATGCTCAGTGAAAATGTTAGTAGTGTTTAGTAACAAATGTCAGAAATGTTTGGTAAAAGATGTCAGTAGTGTTTAGCATCAAATATCAGAACTGCTTAGTAACAAATGTCAGCAGTGTTCAGTAACAAATGTCAGCAAATATCAGTCACAACTATCAGCAGTGTTGAGTAAAAAAAAAAAGTCTGCAGTGTTTAGTAACAAATGTCAGTAACAAATGTCAGCAGTGTTCAGTAACAAATATCAGCAGTGTTCAGTAGCAAATATCAGCAGTGTTCAGTAACAAACATCAGCAGTGTTAGTAACAAATGTCAGTAACAAATGTCAGCAACGAATGTCAGCAGTGTTAGTAACAAATGTCAGTAACAAACATTAGCAGTGTTAGTAACAAATGTCAGTAACAAATGTCAGCAGTGTTCAGTAGCAAATGTCAGTAACAAATGTCAGGAGTGTTCAGTAACAAATGTCTGGAGTGTTCAGTAGCAAATTTCAGTAACAAATGTCAGCAAATAGCAATCACAAATATCAGCAGTGTTTAGTAAAAACAAAAAGTCTGCAGTGTTAAGTAACAAATGTCAGTAACAACTGTCAGCAGTGTTCAGTAGCAAATGTCAGTAACAAATGTCAGCAGTGTTCAGTAATAAATATCAGCAGTGTTCAGTAACAAATGTCAGCAGTGATCAGTCACAAAAGTCAGCATTGTTTAGTAAAAAAAAATGTCAGCAGTGTTCAGTAACAAATGTCAGCAGTGTTCTGTTACAAATGTCAGCAGTGTTTTGTAACAAATATCAGCAGTGTTCAGTAACAAATATCAGCAGTGTTCAGTAACAAATGTCAGCAGTGTTCTGTAACAAATGTCAGCAGTGTTCAGTAACAAATATCAGCAGTGTTCAGTAATAAATATCAGCAGTGTTCAGGAACAAATGTCAGCAGTGATCAGTCACAAAAGTCAGCAGTGTTTAGTAAAAAAAATGTCAGCAGTGTTTAGTAAAAATGTCAGCAGTGTTCACTAACAAATGTCAGCAGTGTTCTGTAACAAATATCAGCAGTGTTCCATAAAAAAATTAAGTATCTACTTAGCTTATTGAAACAAACAGACAGGCAGCCAATTCTGCCTTTGCAACCAGTGCAGACCAAGATCAACCTGCACATCCATGCAGAAAGATCATGGTCTACACTATTTGGTCAGTTTATTTTCAGTAAGTACCTCAGTAAACAACTAATGGATCTGTCCAAATTGAAAGATGGACAAGTCCATTTTAGATATTTAGCATGGTTAGGGTTAAGCAATCAAAATATTTCTCACATAGTAATAATTTGTTTTTTCTTTTTTTCAGTATTATAATATTGAATATAGGCAGACTTTAAACACAGTATGAGTATTGTTTTGTAGAAAAAAATGTACATGAAAAAAGAATTTGCCATTATCAAAATTGGAATTTTTGCAAGTTCACTATCACACTGTTGATAAATTGAAATATTTTTTCCATCAAATTCTTTATTATCTGAGTATTTTAGTTGGAAAGAAACAATAAATGTTTTGTCACTATATCCATGAAATATCTATGGAAACCTGATTAGTGATTTATTTTATTGATGACAGATTTACTAGCACTTATGGTTGAAACTTCATCAGGATGTTATTAAAGAGAAAGGCATAATGCCTTATTCATATTTTGCAGTTTGCAAAAATATGAGCCACAGAGTGGTTTAGAAAGCAGTAAATGATTCTGTGAACATTTTTCTTTTTTGGGTGCTTTATGGGCAAGAATAAATTCAGAACCTTCAAACTGTGTTTGTAAAGCAAAGAACTTTAAATGTGACAAAATGTTATGTTGTATTAGCTTGCTTTCCACATTCAAAATTTCAGTGTGCTAGAGAAATACCACACAGCTCACAAACTTGCATTTGTCACACTGCATGACGACATAAATACAACAAAAGTTATGTCTGATAATGTGTGGCAAACGTCTGAAATGTATTGATACATGTACAATCATTGTCATTTAATCATTTTTTCACGAATATCATCTGATTCATCATAATCCATCATTTTGTTTAATCTATATTACAAGGATCACATTTGATACACTTTATTTCACAGACACAGTACTATCTTAGAGATACACACATTTATTGATTGATCAAGCCTCCAATTAATTATCACCATACCCAAAAAGAAAATAGTGATGAAAGCAGAGGAATCCAAATGGAAGGACCAATTCAATATCAGAGAGTACTAGTATTCAGGGTAGATAATCCACTAATGTCCCCTACTTGAAAACATCTTGATTTGTGAATTACAATTTCTGCAAGTTGGAGAAGGTGATCTAAATGTCACAGTTGAATGTTCAGAACTGTTTTTTCTCTTGAATGTTAAAAACTTGTATCAGTCTACATGTAGTGCCAGCAGGGTCTTTCAAATTGCTATCTGAAAGACCCTGATGCCAGGATGAAAGAAGAAAATGCTGTTTTATTCCCAGACTGTTTGATGAAAATAAAATTGCTTATGTCACAATGCAGTCATTTTCAGTGTAAATGTACTTGCTTTTGATACTTTCAAATAAAGTCTTGTATTTCTGTATTCTGTACCATGTTGTAGGCTCCTAAATATAGCCTGTACTTTTATATATGTGTATACTGTATATATGTATTATTGGTGCTAATGCTTTTAATTAATAACTCTCTTATATTTATGGTTGTTGGGACTGATTTAAATTAAATAATGAACAGGGTTGACATCTTCAGTTGAAGCCCAAAAAACATTATAGTAATGTGTTGTCATTTATTGAGTGAACTTTACGTTTTTTTACCCCAAGAAACTTCACTGTATTACTATGCTCTGCAATACTCCTTGATCAATGTATTAGAATCAGGCTTACCTGAACATCAGTATTTTAGCCAAATTTTTTTTGTAATATGTTTTCAAACCTTATTTGTTAATGGCTTAGTTTGGTTATGGGAAATAAGATACATCTGACTTTGCTGCATGAAGACATGTCCCGTCTGAAAATGCGAAGTTGGACTATCTCTTGAATGTTTGTAATTTTGTTAACTTTTTATATAACAAACTGTTCATTATTTCTTCCTTACCATTTTAAATTAGTTGCATCCCTCTATATTATTTAATAAAAAGAAAAACCAAGTATTTCTTTGCTGGTTATTGATGTTTGTGCCTTTTCTTTTAGCTGGAATATAACAGTAGCTTGTGTTGAGCAATCAGCTTGTTGCTGGTTCTTCTTTTTGTGAAGTTACTGCACTGACGTTAGGAAACAAATGCACTGCTAAACGAGTCTTATCATTGGTCAAAATTGTGAGGCTGTAGGTTCTACATTTCAACATTATGAAGGTCCATTTTGGTATAAAAAAGGTCACATTACTATAAGTGTGAGTGTGAAACTCTGTCTTACATTGGAAACAAGAGCTGTCAAAATAGCACTGATGTCCCCCAATATGCAACAAACATTCCCACTAATCTATGTTTTTTTGCACTTATCATGATCAACTTTACTGATTTTAGTTTCAGTTGTTCTTGAGCTACTGATGACAAACCATTACAGCAGCCATTGTCACTTTGACATTGACCTTTGGTGCCCCTGTCTCAAATTCAAAAGAGGTTAACTTCTGATCATTACAAAAAAAGCTTAAAACCAGAAATGTCTAGTTAAAAAGGCCAAAAACCTGAATGACCTACTTTTAAACCTCAGTTTGTTGATTGTCTCCACAACGTTTCAATCTTCCAATAAATCAAATTCCTATATGCTAGATGTAAACTTTCAATACAAAGGGTCCCCCCCATCTTGTTAATTTGTCAGAAAGTAATGGCAAGTATCTGCAACAGAGTACAAATCTTCATACTGTGACAAACAGCAGCTGTGAAAGGTATTAAAGGAGAATTACACCAGTGTTGCATCTAGGATGCGCAACTGTGCAATTTCTGCAAAAATGTGACAGATCCCACTAAGTACACACTCTAATATATATGCTGGATATCTTTTAAGTATAAATCTATTAAAAGAGACACTACAAATTAATACACGAATCAGGTAAACAAAGTCACATATTAACATTATTGTAAGATTTAATGACTTGGCATCGAAAACTAGAAGTTAACTAAAATTTCATCAGTAAATTTAAAATACTGCAGAGGATACACATAACACAAACTTGCTAGATGGTTGTACAAAAGACAAAAGCAAAGCTTATTTTGTCCTGTGCTGTACAAGTTGGGGCATAATCTAAAGTTTTTAAATGCCCTTTTTTACTATTTAAAGGACCATACCTGTGGTCATACTTGAATGAGCTGCAAACAAACCCCCAGGTGCACAATAACTCATCATGGTGAACATTTATAGAAGGTTTCATGATTTCATTTCAAATAGTTAAGGGGTTATACATTATATCAACTTTAAAATACCCATTTTCACTATTTCAAGGGTCATAACTTTGTTCATACTAGAACAAGCTGCAAACAGGACCCCCAGGTGCACAACAACTCAACATTGCTTACTTTCATGGAAGGTTTCGTAATTCCCTTTAAAATACTTTTGGAGCTATGTGCGACAGGAACTTTTGAATGCCCATATTTACTGTTTCAAGGGCCATAACTCTAGCCATTCTATGATGAGCTGCATACAAAGCCCCAGGTGCATAAAAGCTTATCATGGTGAACATTCATGGAAGGTTTCACAATTTCATTTCAAATAGTTTAAATGCTATGCGCGACAAAAACTTTAAAATGCCCATTTTTACGATTTCAAAGGGCCGTAACTGTGATAATACAAACAAAACCTCCAGGGGCACAACAACTCTTCATTGCTGACATTCATGGAAGGTTTACTAAATTAGTTATTCCATTTCAAATATCGACACAAACTTTTCCCACGGAGGGAAGTTATAACTTCTTGTATATAAATCTTATTGCCCCAAAATATTCAAATTCGTAAAGATATGCCCATTCGGCAAAAAAGGTCCATTTCTATAATGCCGACCAACGCTTCAACAAGCGTCTGCTGATACAGATTAAAAAGTAGCGAAAAAAAATTAATGATGGCGAAATTTGTTGACAGTGCTCTCAAAGTTCGAAGTAGATTTATTCTACCAAATTCAACATCTATACAGTGGTTTCCAGGTAGATCTTTTATCCATCACTATTGCATAATATAGGCATAGTTGATAAATTCTTAGTTAGGTAGTTATCGTATAACGCTATTTCGGATAAAAGGCATTTAAACCCACCTCATAAGGGCAATATTTAAAACCGATCGTCAGTAAATAAAGTAATGTTAATTTGTAACGTAAAGCTTCCCAGTAGCCACGGTTGACAGACGTTTCACCCCAAAAACTTTTCCGCCCAAGATGTTTCCTCCCAAGACATTCCACCCCCATTTTGGGGGTGAAATGTCTATACTTATTAAGTCTTTTTTTCCCCACAATATATTCATTATCATGTTTCAAATTGATATATCCTTGATATAGTTACATGAAATATATCTGATAAATATCCACAATCAAGTAAAAGATTATTTTTCTGATCATAATTTGAAGAAAAAACTAAACTAAAAAAATAGTGAAATATAATGTGTATTAGATATGAAAATGATAATCATTTAAGTTATATACATGTATTTTTATAATATGTTTTATTCTATGAAATAAATATAAATCATTCAACAAATGATTAATATTAAATTTAGTAAATTTTGAAGTGATTGGAAAAAGTTTAGGTTTTAAAAAGCATTACCATAATATTCAAGAAATAATGATATAATACAAGGATGAATTTGTAAATGACTGATAAATTAATAAATTAATATATGGTTTCTTTGAAAATTCTGTTGATTAAAACATCAAATAAGGCTTAATTCAATCATGTTTATTAATGAATGGATAATGAATTATTTCAATCCTGTTGATAATTTATTTTCAAGAATTTTTAGTAATGAATTAAATAATTATCTTGTACTAATAAGAGCTCATTAGCATAATTGTATTGACTCAAATCAATTATTTTTATTAATTGTCATCCTCAGTTATCTTTTTAGACTAACAAAATAATTAGATTGTTCATGATCAGGTTTTTTCTAGACTGACAAATAAAACGAATCAGTTTGACATACTCTGTTATTTATCTATGACACATATTATATTAAGCAAGTTGCTACTGGTATACTTATCATATATTTATTGTTCTATCAATTATCTATTGATTTGCAAAGACCTAAAATGTATTTTATGTCTGTCTATTTAAAAAGTTTTATTTATATCATCAATTAATCACCTTTGCTTATTAAATAAATGAGTGAATATTGACGAAATTTTGAAATAACTACCTGATTGAGTTTTAATTATACCCCTCTTTAATCAGCACCTCATCCTGAAATGTGTGAAGAATTTGTATATTGCCAATCATGGGCAATGTACTAAAAACAATGCATGTTTCTTAAAGGTGTGAACTGTAAAAAGGTGTTGATAATGTGATTTATCCAGTCATTCAAAAGCCATTATCTCTTAAAAATTATGTAAATAATCTTTTTTCAACTCCATTAACTTTAAAAATAAACAAGAAAATATAAATATAATTTACCATCTGCATACTGCACGCCCGCTTAGCTCAATAGGTAGAGCACTGGATTAGTAATCCATGGGTCGATTGTTCGACCCCTGGGCAGGGCAAAATTTCTCCGTGACAATTGATCTCAGCCATTGTGTCTTATGTTCATTTGTCTCTCACCGCTGATTCAGAGTAGATCATGTGGGAACAGTGGGACAGTAGTCAGTCACTTGCAGAGAAATTGGTAAATACTGGTTAGTTATCCAGGAAAACCGGTTAGGTGGACTGACAGCCGAGATATAACCTAGATGTTGAATTCAGCGTTAAACCCGCCCCCCCCCCCCCCCCCCCCCCCCCCCCCAAAAAAAAAAACACATCCTTCTATCCTTTCCGTTTTAGGTTATTAATATTTACTTTTAATGATTGAATATACTTAGCTTTGAAAAACATCAAAATGAAAAGAATATGAGAAGCTGATAGTTTTTCATTAAGATTAGCACACCGTGGAGAAATTTAGGAGAAAGGCTGAATTAAAAAGCTGTTATAATCCTGTTTCATTTATATGATCATTTTACATGTACTATTCCAAGTTACAGAGCTTTGAAATTCAATGTGTAATAGTGTCTAGCAAACCTCTAACCAAATTATGCTTATTATGCACATGGGTCATCACTGATATTGCAGAAGGGTTACATAGAAATATAAAGAAAGATACTTGTGCTTCTTGTCAAAACCCAAGTCACTAATTTTTTTTAATTTTACATATAGCATTGTCTAGTAGGCCTCAATGAAATTTTTTAAAATAAACTATAAGTGTTTTAACTAAGATGGTTAAAAATCTCTGTGTGAAGCCACAAGGTTCAGAGACCCTAATTGTAATGCTCTAGTAAAGAAATTTAGACAACAAACATAGCTTTGCAAAGTCATCTTTAGATTTATCTTCAGTGTACTGGCATTACTTACTAATACCCTATAGCTTTTTGAAGATAGGATGGATATTTTTGAACAGAAAACTATTGCATTTTACTGATTGGGGCTCAGAAAATATTTTCTTGATGATCTCACAAACATTTGAAATTGGGGCACAGGGAATCTAAAATAGGTCACCAGCTTAGCCACAGATGAGTTGAAAGGGAACAATCTGGACTTTATATTTAAATAAACTTGATATTACTTATATCGTGATGGTCTTCAGGTAATATATTTTTAAAATATGTCATGAGAATAAATTTGGTCCCCAGCTAAGATGCAGTGAAACTCTGCACTTTTTGTTTCAGTTATAAAAAGGTACAAAACTAAACTAAATGTTAATTCTTTCTACTTATAGGTCATATGAAAAAGGGAATAGATCAGATTCAGTCTTCGTTACGCAACATTGATGCAGTGATGGAGGTACATGATGCAAGAATTCCATTCTCTGGAAGGAACTCTCAGCTTAGACAGATTATCCAAATACGTCCACATATTCTGATTTTAAATAAATGTGATCTTGCAGATTTAGCTAGGAAAAAAGAAATTGTAGAGAAAATCAAAGAAGAAGGAGTAAATAACATACAGTTTTCAACTTGTGTTAGTAGACAAATAACAAAACATATAAAAAGAGACGTTGTTCCAATGTTGTTGAAAGATGTGGAAAAGCGTGGACGGTTTAGAACTGACATCATGAATCGGTACAACATTCTTGTTATGGGTGTACCAAATGTTGGAAAGTCAACACTTCTTAACAAATTAATGCAAACATACACAACAAAGAGGAAATGTGCTCCAGTGGGTGCCATGCCAGGTGTAACTAGATCAGTGATGAATAAAGTCAGGGTTAACTTTGACCCAGAAATGTATGTCGTTGACACACCTGGAATTCTGAACCCTCGTATACCAAATATAGATGCAGGAATGAGACTGGCTCTGTGTGACTGTATTCCAAATCACCTCCTAGGTCAGGAGTTGATTGTTGACTACCTTTTGTACTGGTTTAACAAACATGAGAATTTTTCCTATGTAGATCACTTTGAACTACCAAAACCAACAGATGATGTGATGGAATTATTGTCTACAGTTGCAATAAAGCAAAAATTTGTTTTACCCCATAGAGATGAATCAAACAGTCCTGGAAACAAATACAGATTGAACTTTGACAAGACTGCAAGTTTTATCATAAAGGAGTTTCAGCTTGGAAACTTGGGTAAAGTGATGTTAGATGATGATTGTTTATGAAAAGTTGTATTAAAAGTAAACTAGTGGTGTTCCTTTGGACAACTGTGATATTTCATAATGCTAGAAATAAAAGACATCTTTGATAGAAATGTTCATGTTTTTTTGTTAGCTGACATGTCATATTGTCACATATTCTTGTCCTGGCTATTTCCCAGTAACCACTGGTTAGAATTACATGAAACTATGGATGGCTTTAATTGCAGAAAAGATACACCTATGCACATTACCTGCATGATTTATATTATCCACAGAGGTATGGGCCCTTTGATTTTCCTGCAGCACCATCTGTGGCTATTTCTCAGTAAACTTCTGGCTGAAATTGAATGAAACTACGGAAAGCTTCAATATAAAGATCAGCATATTTATGCACCCACTTTCAGCAGGAGCGTGGGGGGTAGCGCATATAGTTTTGACCTTGTTCATCCGTCTGCTGTCTGTACGTAGACTGGGTTTTGTCTGGTGTAACTCCTAACATATAACTGCGAGAGCCATGAAACTTTCTAAGAAAAGTTGTCAGCATGTGAATTTATGCACCTGGGTATTTTGAGATAAATTTATTGGAGACCTGCAGACTTATGCCTCCCAGATTAAGCAAAAACTCGCTTTTTTAGTCTTATGTCACATGTAAATCCAAACATATTACTGCTAGAGCCATGAAACTTTCTAAGAAAAGTCTTCATCATGTGACCTTAGGCATCTGGGTATTTTGACCCTCTCATTAAGTAAAAAATAGCATTTTTAGATTTGTGTCGTATTTAACTGGAAACATATACATGTACATGTACCAGTAACCTCCAGAGCCATGAAACTTTCTAAGAATAGTTGTTAGCATGTGATCTTAGGCACCTGGGTGTTTTGATGCAATTTTATTGGAGATCAACAGAGTTATGCCCCCCGATTAAGCAAAAATAGCATTTTTAAACTCCTTAATGTTAAGGACAATGTTTATATGCATCTGTAGTTGTACAGGATTTTCTGTGACTATACAGCGGAATGTTGGGGCATTCACGTCCCATGGACACATCTCTAGTACAATCTAAATCATGATCTCACATAATTATAATTGATAGTTCTTAGCTCACCTGTGCCGAATGCACAAGGTGGGCTAATGTGATCGGTCACCGTCCGTTCAACATTTCTTTAAACATCTCGGATTCTCCTCCTAAACCATTTATTAGTGTAATGTTGTTACTTTTTTTGTTTCAGTGAAAATTCCAGACGACATATATTACCGGCATGATTTTAGGTCAAGGTCATGCTACAAAGATATTTCTATAAAACTTAGAATGCAGATTTGAAGACAATTCAAGGAAGCTTAAAAGGCATGGCCAACCCTTCTGTTCATTTTCTGAAAGGGCCATGTCATAGGCCTGCATGTGCTTTGGGGTATATTAATTCCTTTCAAATGATTTCTTGTATATAAAAGATTCCTAAATTGGTGTGACTGTTATTTATTTCGAGTGCTTTTGATACCGGTAATGCAATGCTCTGTCACATCAATTTAAAAATTGGTTTCACCAGTTATCCCTGTTGCAGATTTTTACAGTTTGCACTCAGACACTTTGGTCATAGAACTGTGGCTGACCTGAACAAGTAATGATTTTTGAGTCATTTTCACCTTCATTCTGCTGATAGGCATACTGATTTTGTGCTGTCTGTGCATCTGTCTCTCAAAACGTTTGTCTGGATTACTCTTCTGATACCACCAAGTGGATTTCAACTTAACATCTCAAATAATTACAGGTATATTCAGTGTAAGGCCTAGTTGTTTGCATCATCATGATCTTCCAGTTCATTTATTTTCAGTGGAGGAATTGCTCTTTATTGCATTCAATTTTTTTAATCGCTTGGTCACTACATGTACCTGGTGGAATTTGACAAAGCTTCACAAATAAATATGTTCAGTGCCAAGCGTAGTCTGCTACATGTATATCATCAGCATTTTCTGGTAAATTAATCTATTTTTTTTTTATCTAAATGTTTCCCATCCCGCAACATGTGTTGCTAGTGTTAAACTGTCAGTGCTTTACATTCTTCGAGGGCTGAAAGTTATATAATACAATATGAAATTAAAAAGAACAAGAAAAATAATACTGACAAGAATATTGGTGACACTGACAGAAGCTTCCTGACACTGCTTTGACATGGCTAGAAAACACTGCCAAGTGAAAGTGAATGGAAAAACTTTTGGGCAATTCAATTAAAAGAATTATGTTTATGTAACTGAGAGATATTCATGCCAGTAAAATAATTGTAATAAATCATAACCTTTGACCTCTAAGTGAGATCTT
This sequence comes from Cyclina sinensis, assembly GCA_012932295.1. Classification (NCBI taxonomy): domain Eukaryota; kingdom Metazoa; phylum Mollusca; class Bivalvia; order Venerida; family Veneridae; genus Cyclina; species Cyclina sinensis. Next base: position 24,184,979 of record JAAONU010000004.1, read on the forward strand.
GAGCTACTGACTTGTTTCATGTGAGCTACACATGGTCTCATTTAGGCATCTGTGACAAGTTATTTTGAAATCCCTCTCACCAAGGCCAAGTTACAGCCTGTACAAGCAGAATTGTAGCCAATTTGACCTTGAAGCTACTGACCTGATTCATGTACACAAAATACCGTCACAACACTTTTGCCAAGTATTTTTTGAAATACCTCCAACCAAGGCCAAGTTACAGCTGGGACTAAGTGTAGCCAAAGTTTGACCTCACCCTTGAGCTACTGACTTGATTTATTGTTTGACACACCATCTTATTTGGGCAAACATTTGTGCCATGTACCATGTAATTTTGATATTCCTCCAACCAAAGCCAAGTTACAACACTGACAAACAGAATTGTATCTTTATTGACCTTTAAGCAAGGCTACCAACAAGGTTCATGGGTGGGACCGACCTCAGATTGGGGCAAACAGTTGTGCGAAATAATTTTGAGATCTCTCCGAGCAAAGCCTAGCTTAAGTCAGTACAAGCAAAAGTGGGACAGGACAGGCAGAAAAAACTGCGACTATAATGACCCTGTAATTGACCCCGTTATGCTTAAGGAGCATAAAAAAGTCACAAAGAAGAAAATCTAGTCCAAATGTCTCCTCAGTAACAATAGTGTTCACTTTTTGTAAATCAGTGTATCTCCCATCTGTGATAAAGATAACCGGTGCTTGCTAGCACCTTGAATTTTACTCAGTTTACTCATATAATTTATGTCAGAAAGATGGGGTATCCAGATATCAGAGTTCTGGACTGGTACATAGTGGTTAGGTAAACTGCTCACTTAAATAAATGAAATACTGAGGGTCAGATTTCTAAACATACCAGTAAAGAATTCATTAGCTAGTGTTTTAGGTCATGCTTAAAAAGACATATAAAATGGTCTGCTTTTCTCTAACCTAATCTTGGATCAGCCTTGTGCCATCATCTGAAATGTGTAGTCAATGGTCAACAATTTGCTTCCGGCATCATTTCCTACATGTACACCCTTGGATGGAATTTGCTGAACTCTGGCTGGGATGTTTCTTGCAAAATTCTAAAACAATTAATATTTTGTTCATGTGTAATTCTGGTTGCTGTTATAACATGGAGAAATTTAAATCAACTTTTCTGAAACCACTGTGAAACTGGTTTTTAATGACAGTGCACTTAACTCAGAGCAATATTAGATTGCAATAATTCTAACTGACTCTATATGGATCAAGGAAACTGGATAAAAAGAAAAAAGACATTATTCAATAAACAACATGGTCCTAATCTATTTTCTGTGACACTGACAATAAAACAAATACAAAAATTGCTTCAAAACATGCAATCCACTAAACTGACATGAAAATTTTTGTCAGAACATTGTAAAATTCATTTCAAAAGTAACAATCAGTGTAATGTAATGTCTTGTCATGTTCCTTCTGTTTTTCAAAGTCAACTTTAAATAAATTCATTCACAATACGTATGATGACATATGATGTATAAATGATGACTTAAACACTTTGTACAATTGTAATCAAACTTTTTGCCATTCAATAGAAAGGTACAATTGCCTTTACTTCAAGTCCTTCAAATACACAACCATATACTTTGCTCATGCTCTGGTCTTGTCAAGATAAACTGTATTTAAAGCTATCATACTGACATACCATAGCATAACCAACATCTTAAGGCACAAAGTCCATACACCTGCTGAACAGAATGTTGAAAAAGTAAAAACACCTTTTGCCTAATTACTCTCTGTATAACCAACAAATCTACAGCAAATGTTATAACTGCTGCTTGTGGTCTCTGAATCTTCTGTTTACATTCACAGACTAAGACAAAGTTATAAAGATCTAAACTCTGAATAAACACTACATACAACACACTGTCTAGTCATCCAGTTGTAACTCCAGGTCTTCCATTTCATCAACAATTGCTTTCTTTTTTCCTATTTTCTCAAGCTGTTCTTTCTCAGGGTTTTTCAATTCACCACTCTGAATTCTCTTTTCAAGATCTTCTATTTGTTTCAACTTCTTCCTCAGGGTTCTAATTTTCTTGGTGATTTCCTGTTTGTCATCACTCTCATTAATCTGTGAGCTATTTTTAGGAATCACTTTGTCCTGAGTTTTATTTCCTGCACCTGCTTGGTCATTATTCAAATGAGCATTAGCCAATGAATGGGTCACATTTTGAATGGAAGTTCCTGATTGGTTACCCTGTTCTTGCTGCTGTTTCTTCTTTTCTTTTCTCTTGGCATTTTTCTTGGCTGCTTTAGACATGTGGTCTGTGGTGGCATTTGTCTGAGTATGCCCACTGCTGGCTTCACTGGGATCCAACCCTGGTGGCAAAGAGGGTTTATTTTTCAGCCACTGGACACCTTTATTTTCGTACCTATGATACAAAAGTAAAATTCAAGTGATTATATAAGATGTGTTACAGACTGTGGTCTTTATGCCTTTTGTTTCTCTTTTCAATACAAAAGTTTATTTAAAGTAATTTCTTCAATGCTTTTAAACTTTTCTGTTTAACCTCCCTGTCTGCTGTCTTCTTTCACGTAGGTGACAGAAAACCAATATGTTGATAATACTGTTAATTGCTATTGCCCATGTGGGTAGCTTTTGTAGTACAGTACCATACTTGCAACTAGAGGGTCATTGGTTCAAACCCAGCCCTTCGTTCATCGTTTTTCTAAACCCTACAATATATATGCCCTGATATTGTTTGTGGTCTGCCATTGTTACATTACTATGCATAAGCTTCTAAGCTTGACACTCTGGTATGAATTATAACAGACTAGGGCAGGACAGTACCTGTATTTCACAGGCTTAGTAACCATTCTATGACTAATTTAACTGAGTGAAGTACCCTCTATCAGACACGGTTAAACAGTATGGTAGTTTACCTAATCATCATGGAAAGGACCAGTACTAGACTCCAATTATCTGTACTAAACTTCCAACTGTTTCTCACATTAATCATAATGGCCGGCAGCAGGGCTCAAACCCATATTCATCAATTAGTGAGAGGCTAAGACATTTGAAGGCAATGACTTAAACCACTCCAATTCAGTGATTGGTCAGACAATCTAGGACACTTTAAAGTAATCAGCTGTAACATGTTTTCTGACTGAATATATCTCAACCAATGGATTTTATATGTATTCTATAATATAGATTGTATGATACACTCTGCAGTTAACAAAATAAAAACAATCAAAATATAAAAAAAAAAGGCAATTATGTATTGATCAGTATCTCTTCTAAAAGCATACAGTCCAACATACTTTTGACTTGCTGCCCTGTGTTGTCAGTGTTTTGAACCTTGGAATCTCTTTATATAACATAAAATTTTTCATGTTTCTTTAAAAGCAAAAAGAACCAATTGAGAATATCTGAGATAACAAATAAAGAGAAGACAGTACAGACAATTAACAAACACCTTCTGAACAACATTACCTTTTATAACAGAGGCACCACTATGGAAGGTAAAATATCTCTACAGACACGGCTATGGAAGGCAAATTTATCTATAGAGACAAGGCAAAATATCTATACAGACATAACTATGGCATGCGGAATATTTATAATATGTATGAAATTTAGTAGCAATTGTAACAAATCCAACTTACACTGGCATTTCCTCCTGGGGTACATAACCATCTTTCACTCTTCTTGGTTTCCTCCATGTTCCATCTGGTCTTCTGCTAGCAGGGATATACGTCTCTCCTGGGTATAAAGTGAAACATATTAAAACTCATTTGTGATTTCAAAGGAACTAAGGTATCATTCTGCTTCTTGTAAGTCAATTGTAAATGAGTGTTACAAATTTTCTGTTTGATTTCATGCTTCTTTTTCTTCTTATTTATACGACTTAAGCCTATTAATTACTGTAACATTAGATCTTTCTTAGCTATTCAATTTTCATTTCATTTAATACCTAAAAAGTCAAACATTTCCCTGAAATGATGTAATAATTTGAGAGCTGAAAACAGCCAAACTTATAAGTAGTTCCACTTTGACTTTATGGATCATTAAAAGGAACTATTTATGGCTAAAATCAGGAATAAATATCATCTGTCCTAAATGCACCCCACTGTGAACTCTGCCAACTTCTCATCTTTTTAATAATCTTGTTAAAGTGTGAGGAGTGGTACTGTTTTACCATGTTAAGACATTAGTATTTTAGACTCATTTATCAGCATGCCTAGTCACGCAGAATCCTGCGTTTTTCACGCAGAAAATAAGATGTGCGTGCAAATTTTTCAATGTCCATGCGTGCAGGTACGCTCATTTTCATGGCCAACGAATAAATGAAATCGGCGCAAAAATTGGTGTTTAGTCAACCTTAAGCATGGGAAACCCTTGCTTTTGAACTGAAAAAATCAATAAGCCCCCTGCGGCAAACATCTCCACGATCTAGACCTATTCTTTGTCACTTTAAAGACATAAAATGGCGAAGCAGAAAACTTTTAAGTGTTTTTAGTTCCGAATAACCGTAAGTTGTCAACAAATGTGTTTTGAATTGACATTATGATTTTTCCATCAGTGCAAATGATGAACCATTGCTAACGCATATCAAACTCGAGGAAGTAACGAGGCACTTGCATTCAGCTTCGGTCATGCAGAAAGGTGCTGTCAGCTGTCTGGTCATGTGACCAGTCAATTTTTTTTCTTATGGTATGAACAAACCAAACATTTTCGTACACATCGGTTACCGATTGGACATGGTCACGCCATATATGCTTTCTTTGTTTCATGTCTGTCAGTTCATTTAACAACTGTGAAATATGATAAGAGCAACTGGTCCTTGCTCCATGCTTCTGCGATAAATTGGCTACAACTTAAGTTTCAATCAAGAGTTAACTCATGAAGTGACAACTTACTATGATAAAAATGCACACAGAGGCTTAGCAGATAACAAAGTGTAGTAAAATAAAGTTAATTTACGTGACCTAAATTATGTTTTATACAGTATACCCAGATTTTTAAGCCTGTACCAACTTTTTCCACAGCCAGTGGGTACAGATACCCACTTTTTAAAAATCGTGTGGGCATGCTGTTTATTTTACATCGATTGTGATACAAGTTCTTACAACGTTGGATGACTGCTTCCTGGGTTCCATACCAGTATTCGCACAGTGTGGAGGAATGTGAAGATTGTGAGAGAATCTTGCCTCTGATGGGATTTGAACCCGCAACCTCCGGATCCAGAGCCCTGCGCTCTACCCCTGGACCACCGTGCTTTTTGTTGTTGTTGTGTTTTTTTTTTTTTTACTCAGGTCTTTTACTCAAAATGTTGAAAATCAGGCTATTTTGAATGGCCTTCAGTAAAGACAGAATCCTGCCTGAAGTCCCATTATTGAGAATATTTAAGCATAATAAATTAGGCAAACATTAATCGGGATTATTCAGATGAAATCATAAGAAATTTCTGTTTACAGTAGATTCTATATGAATATTCAAAATTTAACAATATCTTAAATATATTTCACATTTAACAGTACAAGTGTGAAAACATACGAACGATCATTCATATTACATACAGTATAGATCTACTAATGCTAATGGCCAACTAAATTTGTCTAAGTACTGTACGATTTATTTCGGGTACGAATATGACATCCACATCTAAGATCATCAAAAAAACCAGTACAGTAGGAATGCATTACCTGTGACTTCATCTTGAACAACACCGGTTCTTTCAAAATCGGTTGTGACTGATGCCATCACAAACTTATCTCCGTCTGAGTTGAGCTGTAATATTGTGATAACTCAACTTTTCACAAACCACACATCCTTATTTACCCAAATTCATCAAAACCACATAACATAGGGCTTTATTAAAATGCGTTTGAGTACTTATAAGTGCGTTTTTTTTTATTTGATTTGATTTTTTCAGGGAAATATACATAAACACATACTATATTAGTCACACATATCACATGCATACGAAACACACAAAAATGCAACAAGAATAGAATTATAATGAAGTATGTTTTATGTTACCTTAGGAATGCCCATTAAGCTTATAAGCTTATTTCCAATGGGGTCCAATCACTGTATTAAAAACATACTAAACTGTAAAATTCATAAATGAGCGTCAAAATACAAAATCAATGAAATATAAAAAGACAGCTGTACAACAATCAAGACAATTATCAATGTAAAGAGCTAAATACATAATCACATATATTTGTACATTTGTATCTCATTTAAACATGAAACATGTAAATAATTATCACATACAGATCAATTTAGTAATATGTAAAGAAGTTATTCACTTTTTTTTGTCAGTTTCATTTTTTAAAATACATTTTAACATCTTTGAATATCTTTGATGGATTTAATGCTGTCTGGCAAAGAGTTCCAGTCTCTTGTGGCGTTGTAAAAAATGTGTATGCAACATGAGAAACATTTTGTGGCAAAACAAAATTAAAATTGCTAGATCTCAAAATACTTTCTCTACACATACTAAACAAATCCTTTAAATATGATGGGCTTTACACTTTATACATATGATTAAGTCTTAACTGCCTAACTTTATTGCTGACATTCACTATTTTAAGGTCAGAAAGAACATTATTTGTCACAGAAGTCCTAGTGTTATAGTTTTTATAAAACGCACTACCTCATTTTGAGCTACTTGAAGTTTGTGCTTCAGTGACTTACTCAGACCTTCATACCAAGAAGATGAAGAATAATCAAAGTGACACAGCAAAAGGGCAAAGCACAACTGTCTCTTTAATTCCTCCGATAGGCAACTTTTGTAACGGCATAGAAAATGTAGTCTGCCGTTAATCTTTGAAAGAATGCTCTTAACAATTTTTTTTTCACCCGATAGTGAACAATCGATATTCAGACCAAGATATTTTACTCCAGACGAAGACTTAATTATGTGATCTTTACATGAAATGGAGAAATTTTGTATATTTTATAACTTTTGATTTGGGACCAAACAACATACATTCTGTCTTGCCTAGGTGAAGAGATAATTTATTGTCAACTAACCAGTCAGAACATTGTTCCAAGACATTGCTAAGCTTTTGGGTTGGTCTTTAATCCCGAAATGAGCTTTTTGCTGAATTAGCATATACAGTTACGATCATTTAAACGGACCAGCGCAAACTGTTACTAGTTCTGAAACTACTGCAGTGCAATCTGACAAGATTCGTGTTTATATGAGGCATATCTAATTAGTCACAGATGTATTATTTTGTTATTGATATTTCATCGTATTTACGACAAAATGGGAGAACACCTATTAAGAAAAGACAATTATATAACTGGACATTTTGATAAGATTGGAGACCTAAAATACCTAAATGGTAAATTTGTACAACCGTACGTTTTCAAGAATTCAAAAGTCCAATTAAGTTTACACACCACATCATAGATACGTTATAAATATAAAAAAAATGTTAATGTAATAAATCTATCAACACTGATAAACATAAAGTCTTCAAAGAAGACTTCACGTGAGTGCTTAAAAGAGCACATCATTATGAATACAAAGATATTATGTTCCTATGATTTGGAGATTATATATGCTTTTACAGTGATATCATAGTACGGTGCCTTATATCGGTAGCTTAAAATGCAATACAGATAATTATTTCGTTGTAAACAGCAAAAAAAAATGTAGTTTCAAAAGAAAAAGGGCTGTCGAAGGTTTTTTTTTATAGTAAGCTTATTTTGAAACCGAAACGTTAAATCAGCTGATATTTGTGTTTTCAACATGTAACATGATGGCAGAATAAGTTTTAATGACAAGATACTGCATTAACACCCTGGCATTAACACCCTTTTTGCTTTAATATACTACAAATATCTTAATCCGAATCGAAGAGTTGCAAAAATATCAAGCAAAATTTATCTGCATTAATTCACTATCGATAATGGGAAATAACTTCCTAACTCAGCATGATTTCAAATATTTATGACCTAGACTAATCACATTTATAGTCAAAATATATATAAATGCTATTGTGTTACATGTTTTGCGTAGAAAGTTTTTATAACCGTATGTAATAAGGAGTTTGGCTTCTTTTTATTCATATTTAATATTAAGTTACATGAAATTTATAGATAAATATTTGAATTCCTCTTGTCTGGAACATGAATGCTCACAGTTCCAAAATTATGAATAAAATACTGTCTACTGATTTTCAAGACTGTACAAATATTGCCCCTGGAATCATTACTGTGACTATTATGGCATTGCCTAGTAAACCCTACCAGTGTGTTAAAATTATGTCAAGCTCATAAACATGTTTTATATAGAAGAAAAAAATATATATATAATAGTTTTATCTGACACAACAAGGCACGGGAATATTAATTTTGGCCCCATTCAGGGAGCCATTTGTTTAATATAGAATTGCATAATGCAAATATGTAAAACATTTTGATAAATCACAAAAACCGAGAAGTCTTTCATTTGGTATGTAGCATTGTCTTGTTAACCTCTATCAGCTTTGTTAGAATTACACCTAGAGTTAATTAAAACCCATCTAAGGGTCACATGCTTTAAAAAATATGTAGAAATTCTTGAATTTCGAAATTGAGTTTCAAGCATTGTCTAAGTGATACCTTCCAAAATTGTTCAAACACTGTTCCTGTGGTCATATTTAGTCCTTCCTTGGGATCACACGATTAGCAAAGCTGTAATTCAATCATTTTCGGCCGAGAATTCTGAAATTTGGTATATAGCTTTGATAAGAGACCATTTATAGCTTCGTCCATGAATGTAACACGTTTAACACGTTGACAAATGCTTGTTCTCATTTACGTTAACTGTTTGTGATGTCTTTGTTTTAATTGATCAATATCCAAAATTATGCTATCTTTTCCTCTCTACCTTTTGACTGTGTGGAGAAGCTATGTTTTTATGACTGTTTTTTCTGATATGCGTTTTTTATACAAACTGCCGGTGCATGACGTAGATTTTTATCACGAACGGTGCAGGAACGTATAAAGTCCTTTATAAACATATGGAATCAAATATAATCATACTTAAAGAAGGTTCCGATGGCTCCTTACACGGACCGCGCATTTGTACTAAAAACAACTATACAAGAAGAATTTTGTTTTGTCAGAATACTTGGACTACCTGCCTGTTTTATTTCACGAATTGCGAATTTGTGTTTCCGGTCTATGTGCTTAAAAATCTATATTGTCAAAGCAGATACAAAAATAAATACATTAATTCCAGTTCTAATTTATGTTTGATGTAACGTGAGTGGTAATTAAAAATATTGAAACATATAAAGTGCCAAAGTAATTTTTACTGAAGTATAGACCCTATAACACAACTAAATATTAAAAGTCTTGCAGAAATTTAAAGCTATATCCGTCAAACTAATAATACACAAAAAATGCTACAAAATATTGCAACAGAAAATTACCCTTTCGTTTAAGTAACTAACTTATGGTGGATTATTTTAAACCGAATATACACTCAACAAAATAAATTAAGGGTCAAGACTTAGGTAAATAGATTTTTTAAATGCAAAAATGTTCATGTAATAGTTAAATTGTGTTTTGCTTAAGACACACAAGTACTTGTGTTTATCTACCTGTAACAACTCAGTTATCCCGTGCAGGTCCGTGCAAACACACCCACCCCTCAAAATTAAGTGAAAATCAAATGTGGAGAAGAAAGTCAACGTGACATGAGCAGGTTTTAATTTGAATTTTAGATTCGAATCATCTGATACACAATAGGACTGATTAGTGTGAAGAATCTCTGATGCCTAGAAGACACATGTCGGAGGCTGAGGCAGCCAGAGCAGTCGGTCGTCTGCTGGCTGGGCAAACGCAGCGCGAGCCTATGAGCATGGTGTTAGCCAAAGTGTAATCCAACGACTTTGGCAAAAGTACCTGGACACAGATGCGGTCGCCAGTCGTCCTCAGAGTGGACTTCCAAGGTCAACTTCTGCTCGGGGAGACCGTGCCATCTTTGTTCTGGAAAAACGCCATAGGTTTGACTAGGCTGTTGCTCTAAATAGAGACTTCCAAACTGCTTCCGGTGTTCTAATCTCGGCACAAACATATCGCAACAGATTCCATCACGCTAATTTACGTGCTCGCCGTCCTGTGGTACGTCCTCCTTTAAAGCCAAGACAACGTGCGGCCCGTCTGGAGTTTGCCAGAGATCACGTTAACTGGCAACTTAAGCACTTTCGTAATGTGCTATTCATCGACGAGTCCAAATTTTGTCTGGACATCCATGATGGACGTCGGCGTGTACGGCGTCAGCGAAATGAGCGCTTCGGCGAGTGTTGCATATCCGATTATGACAAGTTTGGTAGTGACTTGATCTGTTATTGTTTGGGCGGACATTTCTTACGACCAGCGTACAGACATTCACATGTTTGTTACCACACAGTTACTGCTATATATTGACGAGATTCTCCGACCTGACGTCATTCCATTCACTCTTGCAATCGGTCAGGAATTCGTGTTAATGGACGACAATGCTACAGCTCACCGTGCGAGAATCGTCAATCAGTACCTTGACGACCAATGTGTTGAACGTATGGAATGGCCAGCTTGGTCTCCAGACATGAACCCAATAGATCATGCCTGGGAGATGCTGCAGTGCCGTGTGTTTCCGCACGACAACGTCAGCCGTCAACCAGATATGAGCTGGCTGCTGCCCTTACTGAGGAATGTGGTCTCATACCACAAAGGGACATCAAAAAGCTCACACGCAGCTTCCAGACCCGTGTCAAAGAGATTACCCGAGCACGAGGAGGTCATATCCGTTTCTGAAATTTAACTGGTTTCCATATTTCTTATGATAAGCCATTGTGTTTACCCCACCCACGAAGTCTCAAACACTTTAAAACTGATAGGGGTTGTCTTTGAGGATTAATCGTGCTACTGTGTTTGTGAAACACATGTCGCTTTTTGTTTAAATTAGTCACAGATATATTGAATTTTTGTTGGATATAAACTTCAGCACGTGAAAAAGGTATGTCTTTAAGAACTGCTGTCATAAGTTCTTGACCCTTGATTTCTTTGTTGAGAAAGAGAAGTAAACAACACTATTTTTTGCGGGATCGTTACTTGTTTTACATAGTATTGACATAAATCAGCCGTTTTGATTTCAGTGAAGATAACCATCTACTGACATGTTTAGATGTTCCTGAAAATATATCATCTGCAGAAGGGTACATAGAAAATGAAAATAAACAAACGGTCGTAAAAATAGATTGCTCACTGACAAGAAGCGGTGTTTTGAAAATATTTTGAAGTTTTCAGGTGTAAATTGTCAAATGGCAAAAACACGACAGATGTCTTTATTTTCAATTCAAGATTCAATAATCTATAGCATAATAAGATATTCGAAGATTCTGCGAATTTTTAACTTAAAGCTTTGTGATAGTGTACGGGGGATAGAAATGTTTTTGGATAAATGTACGGAGGATATAAGCCAGTAGTCAATGGTTCTACATTGAACCGTCTACCAGTACTTATTACAGTGTTGACAATATATAAAATATTACTTAATTTTAAATTATCTCTATTATCTTGCACTATCCCAAAAGACCCTAATATAACAACTCTGCAGAGTCATTGGTCATACAGGCAACTTAAAATTGTATCAACGATAAATAAACCCAGAGTCCAAAGAGCCGGAACCAGACAGGGCAGATTAATGAGTCAGTGGTAAAGCAAGAGACTGACAATCCGGGTATCACGAGTTTGATCGCTTGCTACTCCATTTACACTAGTAATTTGTCTTCAGGTAAGACGTCAAACCGGGGTTCCATGTGTCGGTGTTATATGCCGGTTATGGAAAAGAATAAATGGTGTCTCTAGAACAGGATCCTTCCTGTATCTTGCACAATGCCTTACAACCTAAAATAACTAATGCGGGGCGTCAGTCGAATTGGCAACGGGTAGTAACGTAAAATAAATGATTTCAGGACTTTCCACCTACTGGACTTTTCGGCCTTGGACGTTTCAGCCTGAAAACCCTGGTCTTTTCGGATTTTTTGTGAATATGAAAAAAAACGTTATATATAACTTATACTTGTATACTGCATTTACATTTATGACTGTAATTGATATTTTTATCATAAATGAATGTTTACATGTATATTATTGAAAAAATATAATATTCAAAGTTTACTATTGCAAAGTTTACATATTTGAAAAAATATCCTTCAAATGTCTAAACTAAAATACGTTTTCAAAAAATTAATATTTTGCAATGTACAAAGGCTTTCAGTCCTTTCAGTTATCAATTTTAAGTACTGTATACAATGCATGAGCGGATGTGGTCCAGTGGTAACGATCTGGACTGGAAAACCAGAGGTCTCGAGTTCGATCCCCCGCTCCTCCACTGACATTACTAATACTCTTTCGGATGAGACGTTAAACCGAGCCCCATGTATCAGTGCTATACACAGAGCATGCAAAAGAACCAGGAGTATCTCTGGAATGGGGTGCTATCTGTATCTTGCACTACCCCCACAACATAAAATAACTAATCTCTTCAGGGGTGTCGGTCATATGGGCAACCGGTATCGACGATAAATAAGCTCAAATAGATAGATAGATACACATGTTGTTCTTGCTGCTTGATTGCACACTGATTGAACACTTTTAGTGATAGTTGAGATCATTCAAGACGGGGACTTAATTGAGATTAACCTATAACAAGAACATTGGTCATGTCATGCATACTTATAAATAATCCTAACTTTTTATTTAATATACTGTACAAGTGACAATTTTCACAACTAAAAGTCAAGACCATCACAATTAGAAACAAGGATAAGTTAGAGGATTTCAACTGAAAGGACCAATATGCTATTTGTTCTACCTTTGATGTTATCTGAGTAAGGGAGATAACTTGTTATCAGGAATGTCCCTCGGTTAACTTTGATTTGGGTATTTAATAGGGTCACTCTTCAGGTTTGAAAATCAGGAAAAGCCCATTATTCCGGCTATGCGCGCATCTTGACCGGGTGAAAGAAAATTTGAATTTGAGGAAATTACCAGGCCCTGAGATGATAAATTCATTTACAAATACAATAAAGTCATTTATTTTTAGTACAAAGTCAAGTGAACCTACTGTTAGGACTGACAGGAAAAGGAAACGGCCATATGATGAAAGGTTGATAATTCATTGTAACTAGAAAGATTGTAAACTGCATAGATCTAACTTCCCATTAAGTTAAGTATGTTGTATTACTTGCCAGCAGGTGCTGTCTGAATCCCGGACAATTGACCTGCTCCGTCATTTTCATAGATGTCTGTTCCTTTGGACAGTTCCTAGTTCTGGCTTCCAAAACTTTATATAAGCTGCTTTTTTAACATTTTGTTCATTTATATGATGTGGCATTAAAGTTTTGGATCAGACCCGTTGCAAAACCTAACCAGAATAACACACATTCGTTTAACGTCGTTTTACCTCGCAAATACGCTTTTCACAATTGAAACTTGTGCATTATTCGATAAAACAATTAGTTCAGTATCATTTCACACCATTTAAACTATTGAGATATTAATAAATACAATAAAATTGCTTGTTTCGCAGAGAAATATCAGTTTCTCTGACTTACAATCAGCAGCTTCGTGAGATCTCGTATGATGTAACCACAAGAACCACTTAGAAAACAAACATGACTATCTATTTTTAGACTTAATCGTAAACAAACTACTTGACAGCACCTGTTTGTAGAAGTAATGAAACTATACATGTATAAAATTGACAAGTGACAAGTGTCACAGAGTTCATTGGGTCTATATTATGGCACTCTTGCAATGATAATTCTCTTGGATACTTCATTACTTGTAAACAAATGCTGCGGAGTTAAAAGCACATGGTATTGTTTTCTTAACTGTCTGCGCTGATGAACCCGTCAAGGTCATTCTTGTGATCATGTGGTCAAACATTTTGGCAAGATGGCGGCGGATTGCTGAATTTTAAGGCATATCGGAAACTTTAAGGCATTTTGTGTTCGATATTATTTTTTTATGTGTTAATTTTGGGCTTAGTAAAAATCTATATATAATTCTATCAGGATATGTTTCACTTAGTCAATGGCTTGCTTGATGAATGGATGGGAACGTGTAGATTATTGGTAGACTTTCCCTACGGTGTTTACTTCAGCGTACACGTCCTGTGACAGTATATAAATCGTGTACGGTGAAGACCTTAAGCTAGACAGTTCCCACCAGTTACTTGTCACCAAAATGGAGCAGGGAATTGTCTAGTCCAAAATATTTAGACGTATACCACGGATTTGAAGCTATTTTTACATTGGTCAAATCCGCTATAATGTCTAAAGACATGTATTTAAAAGTCCATAGCAAAATGAAAAAAAATAAACCATTAAAATAAACCAAAATAAATCATTACAATTTCCCACGTAAAATGTTATAATTAATGCTTTGTATTACTAATTCAAGCATAAAAATCTATTTTCCTTCTCAAAAACAACTTATTCTACTCTTAAACAACTTTACACAATGTCGAGTAACAATAGCCTCCATATTGGTGTGTACTGCATAGAGCGGTGGTTATAATAACCAAATTCTTCGGATGAAATTTTTAATGCGTGCTTCTGTCAGTGCAAAGATCACTAAAGAAAGATATTTCGTTCAGACTAATTTTGTATTATGTGTTATGGTGTGACGACACAGCGCAACTTGGAATTTCCAATATGCGGGGTCAACACGAAATGGATTTCATGTACCTTTTTAAATAAATGGATAAATGGCTACTTATTGAGAGTAATTTTTGCATATTTTTACAGTTACTGAGAAAAAATGCTTCAGTTTTTTATGTAGTCAGTTGTTTTTTGTAAAAAATATCATTTCAGATGTGATTTACTGTTAAACTCAAATTGACTCAAGAAACGTGTTGATTTGTGCTATATAGGAAATTAGCCAGGTAGAGAAAGACTTAGCATTTTCCGACAAATGTAAAACTGTAAAAAAAATGAAAATGCCAAGTCTTTCAATGAAGGACTAGGAATTTTCAGGCTACCGGACTACCTTATTCATGTTATTGTGGGAAAACAAGATTAACATTTATGACAGTTTAATATACTTAAAGTTGGGGACTATTCTAGTTTTAAATCCTCTTCCTGATCCTATTTGGGTATTGCGGGAAAATGAGGATAGCACTATAACAGTTTTTCGTACTAACATTTTGGAGGGCGTTCTAGGTCTACACGCAGTTGTAACTTTTTACTGAAGAGAATAAATGATGATTTTGAAAATTAGAATTTACTTTTTATTTATATGAAGGATCTCTGATTTGTTTTTCATATTCTTAAATGAATTAAATAACTTCAACCTAGGAATCTGTTTTATTAATTTTTTAAAGTAAAAACTTGGCTATCAACTCAGTTATACACTAAAACAGTTTTTCATATTATTTCTTGCTACTTTTGGGCCCCATTTCCTTTGCCAAAAAGCATATTTTTCCCACACAAACAAAATAAATTTCCAATATGAAAAATTTATGAAACAATGGCCAGAGGATGATCTCATATTTATTGATACTGTCTGGATCTACCTGAAATTAAATCAACTCTTTATTATTTCTTACCCTTGTCACCATAGTGTTAAAGCAAAATGTCAAATCCAAATTGTAATTAAAACAAGGTTTCTTCCCATTCATTAGCCCTGACCTGTTCCCCAGTCATTGATAGAAAAGCGGAAGTATAATTATGATGAAGTGTGAAGGGTACTTGTGCTTAATTAAAAACTTCGAATAGAAACTCTCTAAACAAGATTATATACAGGGGCTCCGTCTGTTCCGGGGGCAGGGGTTTTGACCCTTGGAATTTACAAAATGCCAAAGTTTGACTCACAAAATTTAAGCTGAAGGTCAAATTTTCTTTAAATAATGACTATTTTGACTTGAAAACAGTAAAATCTGGTCAAATATGATCAGAATGTCCCTTGAGTTTCAGCAGCTAGTGGAACCCCTGAGATATAGCTAGTGATGTTTTAGTTTAAGGTATTCTTGCTTCATCCAAAATAACAATTTTGGTCAGTCAGTTTGTAGTACAAAATAAGAAGAAAAAAATGTAACTTAGAAAAGTGGGGTCAGTTTTTATACCCCAAAACACACATAAAACTATTTAGTTCTTTATTTTACTGTTAAAACTTTTTATGTAAAGATGATTAAAAAGGTATGCCTGCTGAACTGAACTTGTGTTCCAGGGAAAGTGAATCCATATCAATAGTATAAGTAGAAATGACTGGTATTAAGTTAACAGCAGATGTTTTTTTATCATTTTCATTCACAGATTTAAGATCTGTCAGTTGGAAGTCTTAGCTCTTTCAGATTGACATTTGTACATTTTGTGTAAATAAGGTTACAAAATAAGTAATCATTGGATTCCTAGTTAAATATTAACATGATAGAGTGCACTGCTGTGTTTATCTGAACTGAAAAAGCTGCCAGAGTTATTAAGGTTTAGATATTAAGAGTGCAATTATCATAATGTGATTGCGCAATAGCCTGTGACATACTTGTGTTTGTATAAACCACTGGTTATTGTCCTTTGATGATCTAACACCCATTATACTTGTTTGATAGCCGGTCAGTTTCAAGTTGTACCCAGTTTGTATATTTTAAAAAATAAATACTGCTGGCTGTGTATGAATTTGTTAGATAATTTGTGATGTAAAAAAAAAAAGGCTGATGAAAAGATTGCTATACTTCATTACTTGTAGACCATAGAATTATTTTCTGCCACATGAAGAAAGAAGACTCAGTATTCTTGGTATCTCATCACCAACAAACAAACGCCGTTTTTCCATTGTTTCATTGTCGCTGGAAATGAAACTGAAAGTCAAAATTTTCAAAAACACCTTGTTAATATCTATGTATTTCAAGCAAATTTCCAACGACAATGAATAATCCATAGAATTCCTGTATATGTTACAAAATTTGTTTCTTTGTCATCATCTGTTACCTGTTGTACTTGGTTATTGACAGCAAAGCAAAGTAAAACTGAAACAGTTTCTTCAGAATTGATTTTGTGTATTTACTCAGTGCAAATTGGCCTAAAATAATGATTGACCGGACATCATAAAAAAATGATCTTGCAACAAATGTTTACACTTAACAGGGCACATGCTATTCTCCTTTGTATCATATACTGTGGTTACATACTAACTTAGTTAATGTCATTAAATAATGCAACAAAGTTTATCAAACTTATTTAGAACATGCAAAAAATGTTTTGTTTGAATTGTTGTGTGTATTTAAAATTGCTAAGTCTCAAGAAATGAGTGCAAGGAAAAAAAGCAGTGACAGAGTGTTTTCTTTCCTTTGTTAACATTACTTACAATTTTGAAACTGCCGTTGTTAATTTCTAAATAAAAAATCAAATAAAGTATAGCTTGAAACCACTTCAAAGTTTAAAAGGTAGTGTTGTCATAAGCACTCAGGTAAGAATTGTCTGACTGAGTCAGCATATTATCAGAGTTTAACCCTGAACATGCTGAATTTTTGTAATGGATTTGCCCAGCTTTGAATTTGGAACAGTCCATTCAAAGTTTAAGGGATTTCAATATCAAAATACAAAAATGGAGCTACCAACAGTATAGAGCCTGGTCAGACTGCACGGATGTGCAGGCTGGCCTGGCTCTATACTGGTGGCAAAGGCTAATCAATTTCGGTTCCAGCAGGTTAAGGGTTAAGACATAATTTGTTTTGTAACACTATCCATTTTGACTGTATTATTTCCTATTGACAGCAGTCTAAGTGATCCAAGAAGTTAACCTTATTCATTTATTTGAATTGTTTGAATGTATGAATTGTATTTTTGACAGTTACTTAGTGATTTTGCTGTTAATTTGTTTCAAAAATATGAATTAAATTACTTAAGTGTACATAATGACAAAAATCCAGTTGCAATACATATAGAACTTTGTCAATTTTTTTGGTCTTCTAAATGTTTGACATAAATGGAGATATTGCCAACATATTCTCTAAGATCATTTCAAATAAGCTTGACTTTCCATACTACACGTGCAAAGGTTGGCTTGAAAATGTGTTTTACATTACTGAAATTTCCATAAGCGAAGACATCATGGATCATAGATTTTGTTTATCTTTTCAGCAGTGAAGGTGATGATGAGGTCAGAATACTCTCTGTGAAAAAGCCAAAAATACAGAAGCCGGGTTCCACTGGTATGTTGCACATTATATTTGATAAACCGGTTCCAGTTTACTGGTTCCTAAGTCAGCTTATACTTAACCCCTACACTGGCTAATAATGTCAACTGGTACTCCTGTGAACTCATACCTTTAATACTAAAATCTTTAAAACATATACTTAATATAAAGATATTAGTTGAAATATTCCAACCCAGACAGATTTTGAATAATTTAGATTCAAATAAATTTTTATTACCCTTTGAAGATCATTTGGTTCAAAACAGTGGAGGAAATCTCACAAAACTATTGATTTTCCAATATGCGCTGCATGTTCAGCAAATTTTTTAATTTCCACTTCCTGTCCAGGTGTAAATAACCAGAACAATTTTGAATACGTCACTGAGATTTTCATTTCTTTTGAAAGATACCTGATTACTCCTCAGATCCATTTATATTTAATTTATGATTTTTTTAAAATATTTATTTTGAAATAACTGTCATGTAAGCATAGCATTTTTACTAGTCTTTCAAATATTTGAGGCAAGTGGAGATATTGCTAGCACAAAATTAGCTAAATATATCTTAACAGTTTGTCAAATAAATAATATAAAAAGCATGATTTTTTCAAGTTTATATGATTTAAATTGACAGAGGCTTGAGTGTGGTGCTGGTGCTAAGAGGTTCATACATGTACTTATTTTAAAAAGTAAAGATAAACTGTCTAGTATCTTAATGAAGTGCCAAACTGTGGGAAAATTTTTATAATTCAGATTCATAATTATTAAGACATGTTGCTTATCACTGGACTTGATCTTTTTTGTTTGAGCTCGAGCCAAAACCGAAACAGAAAGCAAAAGCAGTCACTGAATCAAGGCATGTCAAGGGGTAGAACTTGAATGTGCAGCATATATTGTTCACTTATGAATATTTTTATGTAATATTTCATGGTTAAATGAATAGAAATAAATTTGAAAAATGTTGAGCCATATGGGGTCCTGTTTGTGTACATTTGTATGAAGGTACTCCACTGTGTATATTCTGTTTCTTTTCAAATATTTAACAGTATCAGTTTCAGAAATCATTTCACTGAAACAATTCTTGGAGGATTTACTAAGTAAAGGTTACAGGTGTACACAGTCCTATTATAACTGAAATGTTCAGGAGTTATTGCATGACTGGATATACAGATAGTTATTGCAAGATATTGTCCTGAAAAAAAAAGAATTGCTATCATGCAAAGTAACTTTTTGTAGTTAAGTGGGTAACAATAAAGTGGAATTTTGTTGGGTTTTTTATTTGTTTTTGTTTTTTATCACTATTTTATTTTCCAATAAAAAAATGAAGTAGAATTACTACAGGCCTTCTTAGCCTTCAGTTCTTTTAAAATCTGTAGGCCCAGCAAAAGGTGGTAATTTGGGCTTCAGGTTTATGGTTAATTTCTGGCAGTTACACAAAAATTTGATTTATATCCAGTTATTACCGTGAGGACCAAAGCTAGGACCAAGGCTTAATAGAGTTGTAAGGAACAAGTCAGAGAAATTCACAAGTCCATTGTAGACATTTAACAGTGTTACAGTTAGGCAACATACATCTGCTTTGGGTTTTAAATGCTGGTAGTTTGAGTAATTTTGTGTAAAATATTTTTGTAGGATTCTTCAGCAGTTCTACAGTACAGAGTATGTCAGATTGGGTGCAGAAAAAGACGCCCAGTCTGTTTAACTGGAGTTCTAGTAAGAATAAGTCAGTCAGCTTCCAGGGAAATGGACTGAACGGCAATGGTGAGGGGAAACAACAATACAGACAAACCTCAACCCATCACAGGTAGGTCTCATGAAGATTTAGTGGATCTATTTCGGTATGTTGCAATTCTGATGCAGTATTTGCATAAATATTTGGTGCTGAAACTAACATTTAAAAATAAATACAGATTTAACACAACATGATCCTTGAATTGAGAACTAACCTGATAATTTTTTCATAGAGTCTTGTTTTTTATTGTATCTTTTGTTCCTACAAAACAGTATGAAAAGGGCTGAATAATGTCTTAGTAATACACTGCAGTTCTATTCCGATTGAGTTGATAGAGTTTCAGCTTCATATAGAATTCTTCTGAGACTTGCATCCTAGAAAGAATTAAAATTTCATTGCTAGTTTGCTCCTGTAAACATTGTCTTTATTTTAGACCAAATTCTTAAATATGCGTTTTTAAGTTAATGTTATCAATTATTGCACAACTTTTGTACATCTTTAGCTTGGAGAAATTTTTTTCATGAGGGTTACCGAATCTTTTGGTTACTAACACTAGAGTTACCATTATCAGATATGTGTACTTGCAATGACTTACATGTATTTAAAAGTAAGAAATTACAATGTCGGCAAAACATTAAGCTTATGCAACAAGAGAATAATTTTATGTTATCAGATCATTTGTGCACAGTAAACAGATTTCTTTCTCACAAAGTTTCAGCAGAGTGGATGTGCCGAGTGCATACAGACAGGGGCAGTGGCCTGTAAATGATAGACCAGTCCAGTCCAGACAGGTACGCTTGTTACGACATTTTGTCATTAATTGTTTAGTTTTGTGCATCTCCTGAAGATAATAAAGACAGGTATACAATTTCGTATAGGGATAAGATTCAGATTGTCTTTTTCGATGAATATCATTTTGTTATATATTTCCCAAAACATGAATTTCATATTTGTAACAAGGACTTGTGTTTCTTCTAAAACAGGACTTTAGGCTATACATTTTAAGTGATTGTCAGTTTCTTATCTACACTCTATAAACAGGTAAGTTTTTCTAGGAATGATAGGTAAACTGGTATACTGCATTCCAGAATTACAGAAAATGAGGTATTTAATCGGGGAATTTTTATTTTTATCCAAAATATCATCTGTTGCATAATTCTGTTGAAGTCTGTCATTTATGTAAATTAAAAAGCAGCCAAACCTTTAAAAATATTAGACATTTTAATGGAATTTATTTTTTAAGTATTTCCTTGACAGTTTTTAGGTCAGTTTGAATGTATAATGTACACCAAGTATATTGAATGAATATAACCTGGTTAGTGCATAATGGTTGATAAAATTTGACCCCTGATTGCCTAGATATTGTATTTTGAGTGAGATTATGTTGTTTATTCGAGTATGTGGAAATAGTTGTGTAATATCATTCCAGTCGTTATCAAGACCACCAATACATGCCAGCTTGCAGCAGTCAAAGCAAGTTCAGACAGATGGAGATACAGGTAAATAAATATTCAAGCCTTCTACCATTGGAATTGTTCAAAATGGTTGCATCAACATTGATTCTCTATGGATTAGCTTTGTCTTCCCAAATGAAGTTTGTCTCAGAGGGATATTTTAAAATTCTGCATTATTTTTTCATAATATTGATTTCTGTCCCTTGTCTTCTTTAAATTGTACTAAGACTTGTGCAAATTTTCTTCTTACAGATTTGTTTAGGTCAGCCAAGAAAGATTTGATAAGAATTAACATTACAAATTTCTTGAACCTGAAAACTTCTTGAAAACCCGAATTTGGTTTTCATTTACTTTTACCAATGATGAGTTATCTCCCTTCTTCATCTGAGGGTTCCATGTACCATCAGTTGTTACATGCAGTGATAGGGTACTCAGCTTTAACCCAGGGTCAGGAAACTGATACTGTTTTTGTCTTTCAGGTTTAGTCAGGGTGCAGAAATCAAACCCTAGAGTAGATCAGATGTTTAGGACAAGAAATAAACACAGATTTACAGCTGGAGATGTAAGTTGAACAAGGACTTCAATTATTTGTCAAGTATAGTCTGTGTTTGTGTAACCTGTAGCCAGAATAGCAATTGGCTTTTAAAATACCTGAAATTATTTGTAAAAGAGGGATTTTCTGACAATCTGTCACTGTGGCAGACTCATTTTAAAATGACACACATTTTTGACTAAATGGGAAGTTTTGCTACTATTTTCTATTTCTTAGGGCTGACCTAGACATCAGTCTGGTGTCTTGATCTTCTTTTAGAATAGATATGTAAATAAATATTTAAAGTCCCGGGATCACAATTATAAATAGTTCCTATTTTACCAAAGTAGATGTCTTATTAGCAGAAAGGATCTTTGTTTGTACCCAAATCATTCCTAACTTTGCCTTTTTAATCAAATGAACATACTAGAAATATAGTTCAGTAATTTTTTCAATGATTTTGCAAAAAATAAAGGCTTTTTCAAGAACAAATGACTTGAATACTAAAGAGAGACATACATTATTTTAGAGTGAATAGAACATGTATTGATAATTATCCTATCAGTTCATAATTTTTCTATATCAGTAAAATCAGTATGATCCATGGACTTTAAAGCTTTTGGTTGACAGTTGGGTACTGAGTAAAGATGGAATTGCTTTGAAAATTTAGCATCTAGTCAAACACTTACATACCCCTTCTCATAACAACATAGCTATGACAATAAGTATTTTATTTTTGGTGTATTTTCAGAGTATACGGTTAGAGGACAAAATCCGTTATCAGCAGTTGATACAAAAGTTCACGACAGTACTGCTGGAGGATGAAGAAAATAAAAGCAAAGTTAACGAAAGCATTAGGTGCCCTGTACGAGTTCCACAGCTCCCTAGGTATATAAAACTGTCTACCATCTCCTCTGTTGTTCAGTTGTTAATAAGTTACTGATTGAAGATTAGATTTGCACACTATGATTTATGAGACTTTTTATTTGAGAAATATTTTCAGTACTACATGAAGAATAAGGGTCCACTAAAAAAAAATGCAGAGTCCAAAGATTCAAGACTTCTTTCTCTATGGATACAAAAAAAAAAAATATAAATACAGACTGACAGTTTTCTGGTCTTGAGAGGATTCCTGCTGATTGATGGCAAGGCTTTAAAATTTTCGCCGTAACAAGAATTTATTATGAAATAAACGTTTGAGCAAAAACGAAAATAGGTCTCACTGTCTGTCTTAAATACTTTTTCAGTATATCAAGGATTTGACCTATTTTTTTTTATTGCCATGCTTAGTGTACAATCTTTGATTGGTTTTACGTAGATATTTAGCTCTAATGATATTCTAACAGTTCATTTTATTTTTATGATGACAGGTTTTATTTTAGTTCAAACAGCAGTATACTTGGTTCCACAATACAACAACAACAACAACATCCTGAAACTTTACAATCAGCTGTCCGACAGAAAATCAAAGTTCATCCTAAACAGTCCACACCTAGACCTATAAGTAATGGTGAGATTTTTTTATCTGTACTAGTATATGGAAACTGGTTGTGTTCCAGGGGAAGAAAGGACTTGTTTTTAGCTGAGACTGTATCAGCAACATATAATTATGATGAATAATTTTAAGGAATTATAAGTCCTGTTCTAAAAATAACTTCTAAAAATAAATTGATGAAATGGTGAAAGAAGTTGAAATATTTTTGCCAGTGATGACTTGTGATAGATAGTAAACTTTCAGATTTTGTCATTCCAAAGAAAAATACATTCCTGTCCTTAGCAGATGGTAGTTCTTCAACAGTCTTACCTGGTTTGTGAACTGTAGATAGTCTAAAATAGGTACACTGCAAAAACTAAGTCTTGAGTATGAAAAGTATGAAGCATTGTTTTCAATACTTATTTGTGTAGGAATGTTTGTTTCAATACTGATTTGTATAGGAATGTTTGTTTTCAATACTAATTTGTGTAGGAATGTTTGTTTTCAATACTGATTTGTGTAGGAATGTTTGTTTCAATACTGATTTGTGTAGGAATGATTGTTTTCAATACTGATTTGTGTAGGAATGATTGTTTTCAATACTGATTTGTGTAGGAATGTTTGTTTCAATACTGATTTGTGTAGGAATGTTTGTTTCAATACTGATTTGTGTAGGAATGTTTGTTTTCAAAACTGATTTGTATAGGAATGTTTGTTTTCAATACTGATTTGTGTAGGAATGTTTGTTTTCAATACTGATTTGTGTAGGAATGATTGTTTTCAATACTGATTTACATAGGAATGTTTGTTTTCAATACTGATTTGTGTAGGAATGTTTGTTTTCAATACTGATTTGTGTAGAAATGTTTGTTTCAATACTTATTTATATAGGAATGTTTGTTTTCAATACTGATTTGTGTAGGAATGTTTGTTTCAATACTGATTTATATAGGAATGTTTGTTTTCAATACTGATTTGTGTAGGAATGTTCTTTAGGATACTGTTTTATGATTACAGGTGGACCAGTGGAGGGTGACATGGTACAGATCACAGATATCTCGGTGATACCCTCAGAACGAACACACATACAGCATACCGAAACTATAGGTAAGTACAGGTGGTAGACAGTCTTTCTGACAGAAAGATCCATGACTTTTTTTCCCAGCAAGCATGGGGACATTACTACATGAATGAATGAATAATAGTGGCGTAGATTTTAGAAGAATTTGGTTCGGTTTGGTTTTATTGGGTTTTAACGCCAGTTTTAACAGAGGTGAGAGACAAATGACCTATAGACACATTGTCTGAGATCAGTTATCATGGAGAAATTTTGCCGGCCCTGATGGGTGATGGGGATCAAACGGGGTATTTTTAGAAGAAGGAAGAGGGTGATCAGTATCCTTCAGCTGACATGACTAGCTCAGTAGAGCATTGGAATGTCAGTCCAGAGGTTCTCGGTTCAAACGCCACCATGATTGGCTAAATTTCTGGTAACTGATCTTTGACCATGCGTTTAAAGGTATTATGTCTCTCCTCTCTGATTCAAGTGAGTAAGCAGTCATTTGCTTAGCAGAGGGATTGGTTAGTAAACTGGTTGATACCCAGGAACTCTTGTTTGGTGGACTGACCACAGGGATATCACCAAAAAGAGGTTGAAACGGACGTTAAACCCCAATACAAACAAACATACAAAAAGTTCCTTTAAGAACAATTCTGATGACTTTTGTCCAAGGTCTGAGTGGCAAATAGGGTGGTAGGGGACTACTTTACAACTACTTCAAAAAATGAAAAGTGACAGAACTTCTTAGGAAAGTTTTCTCCTGTTAATGAGTGCATTTGACTTCTTACATTGTGTTAATGTGAGTAGCTGAATGGGGTACTAATATTTCATAGCCTCATACTACTCTGATAATTTTGTTACTGGATAAGTGATAGTTTCCTTGGCTATTGTTATGTGTAGGGTCCTATATGACAGCAGAGGGTTATACAGACCTTCTGTTCAGGGTGTGCCTGATCTCAGGGTTAAATATACCAAGTTTTTTTTACATAATCGTTTTTTCCTGATTTTTTAAATTTTGGCTTCTCATATAAGCACTTCTGAAATACGACCTCTTAAGTTCGTTTCACTGTTATTTGAAACTGTAAACTACATTTATGTTGCAGATCTCACAGATGATAAAGAATCAGATAGGCCGGAGAAATCTCGGTATGATCTTTATTCTGTTGTCTGAATAATGTCATGAAATATGTCACAACAAAATCAAGGTCTGATGTGAGGAACTATGATACCTTTTGCAGTTATACCTGTTGTTTACCTTTAGCACAAGCATACAGTGGAGCCATATTGAACTGGCTTCTTGCAAAAAATTTTTTAAGGGGACCCCTTTAGATCAGAATATTTTAAAATTGACTTATTGAATGTTTGTATAAGAATAATGTTAGATTTCATGATGACCTAAGCTTCATCTTGTGGCAGATTTTTTATCAGTTCTCACAAAAATAAAACACATCTTTTTGTACGGTTCCAGAGACACACAAGTCAAATCACCTACAGCTGATTACAGAGAAAGTAAATTCCTGTCAGAAAACTGGATAAAAGAACTGTAAGTATCATATAATGTCTGCTTGCTTAGTAACAACCTGTTTATTCAAACAAGAAAAACTTACAAATTTCTTTAATCTAAGTCAGTGAAAACTACAGTGACATTTGTCTGTTGAAGAGTTTGGACATTAGTTTCTATTTGTCATAGAAAGCAAACCTTGCTTGCTGTACACCTGCAGTTGATATACCCGAAGTGTAATTCCTAATAATTTGACATCTCTGTAACAATAGAAAGAAAATTAGCTGTATATTGTTTTTACATACAGAAGCCATCAAGAGTCTTTACCGTAATCCTTCTAAATTTAAGAAATGTCCTGGTCCATCATTTAATTTCCAACTGACCCAGTTATCAATTATGGGAGGTATAAATTGAAAACTTCCTGACTGAATAAGGAGTAGTTGTGATGATCACACTGTACAGTAGTTCAAGTTGATCTTGGTCTGCACTACTGATTGCAAAAGCAAAACCTGTTACTGCCAGCAGGGTGAAGGTCAGAGTTGTGAGAACTATTTGTATATACATTACAGAACAAGTACATACAGTGCCAAAGCCCGTGAAACAGACCGAAAGATAAAAGAGGCAGAATTAAGGACAAAAATTCTTGAAGAAAGGGTAGGTACTTCAGTTGCAAGTCTTTTAAAAATATTTGTATGACCTGAATTGAAATTTACTTAAATTTAAAATGTTAAAATAACATTATTTACTTAAAAAAAATATATTTTTACTTGTTTTTAATTTTAAAGTCCAATTCCTGTGTCCATTTTCAAGTGTTGAAGATTCATTATTTGCTGTCGTGACAGATATTGTACAGTATATTCAGTTTTTCATGAAACTCTAAAAAAAGCAAAGGATGATAAGAGAGGTGCTTGTTTTAATGAACCAGTAGTTGCCCTGTGTGCTATAAGATATACATGAAACTGTTGTAGAGAAGACAGGATGAGGAAGACCTGGAACTTAAGATACGACAACAGATGCACATACACAAGAGGGCACCTATAGTTATAGAAGATGAACCGATAGAAGATCTCATTGAGCAGATAGAGCAGGAGAAAGAAGGGGAGGAAACTCTACCTGGTAACACATCATTTATACATACATGCAAATATTGCTGACTATTACAAAGGGGAGGAAACTGTATCTGGTAATGTAATTTGTACATACAAATATTGTCGAATATTACTAAAGGGAGGAAACTGTACCTGGTAATTTAATTTGTACATACAAATATTGTTGACTGTTGCAAAAGGGAGGGAACTGTACCTGGTAATGTGTCTGAAATGTTGTCTGTAAAAGTTATTTGAGCATGGAGTTATTTGAGCATGTTTACTCCATATGAAGTAGAGAATGAAATTTGCAGTATTTTAGGCTGATTTTGTTGGATGTTTGCTTAGAGAAAACATTAAGTAGGGAGTATTGGATCAGAAATGTGTTTAAAGTTAACATGTAACATGTTTTGTATTCTAGTGTATGAATTCATGAAACATTTAAATAACAAACACTAATCAGTTGTTAAAACAATGCTATTGTAAATCGACTGTACAATCTACAGTTTTAATTCTGGTGTTTTTAAAAATATCACATCAAAGTTTGGCACTAGACCTGTTGGTGTTTTAGGTTAAAAAAAATTTCAGGCTGTACTAACACAAGACATGTGAGTATTTTTTAGTCAAACCTTTATGACTAGAGCCTATTACATGAAAGCTATCAGGTTTATGTGGTAGCTGTTGTTATATAAATGACTTAAAGCCTCATCTATGTACAGGATGACAGAACTTTTGTGTTACAGAGCTTACTGGAGAGATGGAGAATGTGATAAACAATGCCCTGTCTCCCGGAAACCCCGGGGAAGTTCTGGTGGAAAAGTTCCGGTTACAAATTACTAAATCTGATATAGCTACTTTATCAGGGCTTAATTGGCTTAATGATGAGGTAAGATCTGTTGATTGCATCGTACATGTATATTTTAAAATGTGTAAGTGAATATCACTTTTGTGAACCGGATGTTTTAATATTGCATGAGTGCAAAGCATGGGTCAGGGAAGGTCAGTGAGGTCAAGCAGCCATCACTTAAGATAAAAGTATTGCTTTTATTCCTTCATATCCTAATCAAATTTACTTTATGTAACAGAAGATTTTCCATGATTATCAGGCATTATTTTTTGTTGCAAGAGTATAGAATGTTTGTTGGAAGGCACATTTTGATCTTGATGGTCAAATTTTCAGGTTATAAATTTCTACATGAATCTGCTGATGGAACGAGGTGAAAAAGAAGGCAATCCCAAAGTGTATGCATTCAACACCTTTTTTTACCCCAAAGTAATAAGTGGAGGCCAAGCAGCAGTTAAACGATGGACAAGACGTGTGGATGTGTTAGCTGTAGATTACATCCTTGTACCTGTACATCTCGGCATGCATTGGTGTCTGTCCGTACGTAGCGTAGCCTTAGTGTATTTGATTATTGATACAATTGGGTTCAGAGTGCTGGGTTTTCATGGTCTGTTGCCTGAATAGGCTTGACTTTGAATCCCAGGAGGAACAAGATCATTTCTGACACTTTTTATCTTTGTGCTACAGACTGTAGATTTTAAGACAGGATAATTAGACTGAAAGGAAATATTTATTTAGAGAAAGTTACTCAGCATTTTTTTTTTTCAAAAACAGCATTTCAGGTACAAACATTACTTTAATCTAAATAACAGTATTTTTGGTTTCTCTATGCTTTTAACATGAAGAACATCCAAGTGTTGGTTCAGTTTAATACAGTCAAACTTGTGAACAAAGGTCGGCCAAGGGAAGATAGAAAAATGGCCTTTGTTCGAAGGTGATCTTTGGAGGTGAAAGGGACTGACCATGCTGGGCTTGAATGAGAGACAATGGTCATATTTAGATTGAACAAAATACAAATTAAGGGACATGTATTGAGAAATTAAAAAGATGCAGTCACCATTTAATCTTCATAATCATCATGATGATTTTTTTGGGGTCAGAAGGAAGTTAGATTGACCATTGTCCACAGGTGACCTCTATTCACAAGTTCCCGTTAGCACAAGTTCGACTGTATTACATATATTTATTTAATTGAGTGTGATGCCCTCTAACAATCAAAGTCATATCAGAAAGGCTGTTTTCCTGAACTGTTGCTCAGCAGAACCACTACTAGACTCCCATTCTCTGAATTTCTGACTTGGTAATGGTTGGTAGTGGGTCTTGAACCCTTAATAATACCTTTAATTAAAGTGTAAAGTGTGGTTACGGTTGTAATATTCACATTTATTGCTTTCTTTTTTGCAGGTTATCAATTTCAAAAAGAAAGAAATTCAGTATTATGATTCTATGGGAGGAAATAACACCCAATGCCTAAATGCCTTAAAGTAAGTTAGTTCAGCTTGTTTTCAATTCAATACAGCTTATATTCTTTTAGAAGAAATATTTAATTGCTTATTCGATAATTATATACATAAATTATTTATCCATACCTAGTTTGTATGTTTAGTTTGTATGTTTAGGTATTTATAAAATGAGGATTTTTGTTAAATGACATAAGTCTGCATGTATGCATAAGCAGTGATTCCAATATAATTTCTAACAAGAAAGTTAAGGCCAACAGTTAAGAATGTAGTTTTACAGTATAATATGCATGATTCTTTACAAGTCTTGGGAGTATTATATTGAGCAGTTATCTAACCTGAGCACACAGATGTGTTGGTGTATTTGTTTTCATGTCGCAGTGATTATATTAATACTTTCAGAAAATACCTCTGTGATGAAAGCTTAGATAAAAAGAAAACGGAGTTCAACCTTAATGGTTGGAATACAGCAATAGTCAAGGTAATACTTCAGTTTATGTACAGTTTAACATATAAGTACATGTGTGTTTGTAATGATTTCTTTTTTATGCTTTACAAGAAATTAAAACTTTGAAGAAATCTTGAAATACATACATGTAATATCATGGAGTCATCAAATGGTCCAATATTATTCTTGGTGACAGTTTTAAATTTAGAAAAAAAAAAGGCTGACATGATTGATGATTAGGTACTAATTAGTATCTTCTGTATCTCAGCCAATATTTTTGTAACGGTTGTAAACTTTGTACAAACATTTAAATTTATATTACCCACTATTTATTTTGAAAACTTCAGAACTAGATATTTAGGCTATTACAGGGTACTTGGTTAAATAAAAGAATCTTATGTGAATTCAAACTTTGAACCTTCAATTCTTGAGTGAAAACAAATCCTGGCTTAGAAGTGAATTCAAACTTGGAACCTTGAATTCTTGAGTAAATTCTTTCATGCTACACCTGACCTTGCATGATTGCAAGTTTCTAGATCTACCTACTGGGATACTTGATAATGCCCAGGGGTCATATTCTTAAAACATCTAAGTAAAAACTTTTTCTTTTTCTTAAATGACAAGTTTTTACTTAAGAATCTCAGTTCATTAAACAAGAAAGAATTCAAACATTTCTTTTCATTTTCTATTGCTGACAATATTATGAACGATTTTGAAATGTTGCCCATTTATCCCCAAAGGGATTAAGCTGGGAGCTGTTTTGCAAAAGTTTCAACTTACATGTGTGCCAAATGTAACTCAGGAAACACAAGATGCTTTCTGAATACAGAACCTGATCTTATATATTATGGTATTGTGTTAAGAGAAGATTCATTGTTTGTATACAGGAAATACCTCAACAGATGAATGGCAGTGACTGTGGTATGTTTGCCTGCAAGTTTGCTGAGTATATCACCAGAGAGGCACCAATAACATTTACACAGGTAATGTCAAACTGATCATAGCATTTACATGTACTTGAAGCCTTGGCTCCTTTTTAGCTCACCTGAGCACTTTGTGCTCAAGGTGAGCTTTTGTGATCACCCTGCGTCAATTGTGCATCATGCATAATCAAGTTTTTACTTTAAGCAACATCTTCTCCTTAACCACTAGGAGAAAGATGATAAAACTTTACAGGAATGTTCCTTGCATAAAGCTTTACCAAAGTTGTTAAAAGAATTTCATTCCCTGAAGAACTCTGGTTGCTATGGCAACAAGAATGTAAAACTTTAAAAATCTTCTTGTCTAAAACTAGAATTTTAATTTGGCATGAAACATTGTCTAGTAGACTGTTACCAAGCCTATTCAAATTATTAGATTAGGTTAAAGGTCACTGAGGCTAAAAATAGATTTATCTACTTTACCTCATAGAGCCTTCAGTTATTGACCAATACCTTTGATATTATGTATATATGTTCGTTGCATGGACATCTACCCATAGGTGGGGTTTGAGGTCACTGGGTAAAGGTCAATATAGCTAATTATAGATATTTCTACTTTCTGTCATAGAGCCTTTATTTATTGACTGATATTTGGTTGGTAGGCATGTACAAGTCTTCAGTTAGCAAACCCACAGCCAATGTACTCAGGTGAGGGATCCAGGGCCATCATGGCCCTCTTGTTAGATAAAATAATTGTTAATCCTTTATTTGATAGACCTCATAGTTAAATGTAGATTTAAGACAATGTCCTTAGGGGCCATTCCAGTAAAGTATATCTCCAGCTCCTTGAAAGCAAAGTAAAGAAATACTGTTATTGGGGTCAGGGTGGGGTGAGGGGTTCTCAGATTAACTTTTAAAAGGGGTAGGTCCACGATGAAAGTGCCATTCTGGAATGAAATATATGTTTTACTGGAATGAATGTAACTTTGAAACAAGGAGGAAGCAGACTTTTTTAGGGTCACTCAGTATAGTACTACCTTGATGAAGAAACTTCTCTTACTATCTAATCTGTTACCTTTTAGTCTAAATTTGAGTCAGACAGGCTCATAAATTTCCAGAATTTTATGTTCTGTTTTCAGGAGCATATGCCTTACTTCAGGCGAAGAATGGTTTATGAAATAGTGAGAGCAAAATTGTTACAATGAGGGTTGTTCAAAAAGGTTTGTGCTCAGTAAAAACAGGTGGTCGTGTCACAGACTTAACAAGGTGCTCTAGTTCCTGCAAGGTTGTTGTTGCTGCAAAGTTGCAGCACCAGTACTGCTAGTCAGTGATACAGCATTCAGGCAGTTACAGCAAAGTCGGGTACCAGCACAACAGGTTCAAGAGGAAACAGCTGGTTGGTTGAATTTAACAGAAGAAGGAAATAATGGTTGTTATTGAAAAAAGGTTGCATTTCTAGTTTGGAAATTTTATGTTGAATCAGGTCAGATCAAAGTGAAAATGTTTCTCCATATTTGAAAAATGGGCTGGATATTTATATATAGATGATCTGGAGAAGGGTTGTGACATAATTTGAAAACACTTTTAAAATTTTCATTTTTTGCTCTAGGAAAGGTGTAGTTGCCACATTTTCTGTCTGCCCGTCCATCCATATATCACAGCTCCTTGTTCAGACCATCTCTTAAGACCATTGAAGATACAGACTTGAAACATTATGTTATAATAGATATCATAAATGAGTCCATAGCACAAGAACCATAATTTCTGATTTTGATTCTTTTTGAAGGAATCAGTCTTTGTTTAAAATTTTGTCTTGACCATTTCTGTTTGAAGATTAGTCCTGAAAATTCATATATAAATAGATCCTATAAAGAAGAGGTCCAGTGCACAAGAATCATAACTATCAATTTATTATTTTTGAGTTATTACCCTTGAGTGATTCTGGTAGTTGATTATGTTCAGATTATTACTCCTGAAATTGATCATTACTAGTTAAAACAGAGACTTAGAACTTGAATAAATTACCTTAGGAGGAATATTGACACAAGAACAATAACTCTGTTGATCTAACGGTTATTGCATTGTTGATTTCCATAATATAAATGGAATTTGAATGATAGGCTCATAACAAACTTGATGTATGTTGGGAAGCATCAGTTGTTTACATCAGTATTCTTGTATTATACATGTGAGTTTTCCTTACATTTTATATATCTGTACCTCTTATCAAAGAAATGGACTGTTCCATTTCATTAAACATCAGGTACTAACTCTTGCTAGGGTCTTTTACAGAAAGTGATCATATTTTCTGTTCTACCTTTATTTATATATTGTAATTATTTTTTCTAAGATGTGTTTTCTTCAGTCTTGGACATTTCAGTGCAATTTCAAAGTTTTATACTTATTTTTAGCTTACCTGAGCAATGACACAAGTGTTAATGGTAAACTTTTATGCTTAGACTTTGTTGTATGTTGTCAGTCAGCAGTTTTCTTCGAAGAGCATCTCCTCCCAAACTCCCTGGTCAGAGTTGATGAAACTTGGCAGAAATGTTTTTTGCACAGTCCCCTTTAAGAGTTATTCAAAAAATTGAACACTGTTTGCTACAGACCAAAAAAAGAAAGAAAAGAAAAAGAAAACCCACTAAAATATTTTTTGTCTAAATCTATAATGACTTAAGCTAAGATATTTGGCATGAAGTATCATTTAGAGGTCTGCTACTAAGAGTTAATGTTCGCTTTTCCACAAGAGGTCATATTTTTAACATATTAAGGAAGAGATAAACTTTGAAAGTTTTGTTGTTTGAAACTATAAGGTGTAAAGATTGAATACTTTACATGAAGCATCATCTAGTGTTCCATCACCAAATTTTTCAAATAATGTCCTGGAGTTAGTATGGTTTTACTGAACTTTAATATTTTTGTTTGAGAGCTTAGAGCTTTGATATCTGACATCTGGAGGTCCTAAAGTAAATTCTTCTTTGTTCATTTGTGTTTATGTCTAGTAATATTTCCTAGTGAAACTCTGATTGCCATGGTAATGGATTTCTTTAAAGAATTATACATACATTATAGAATAAACTTAAAAACTATTTGGCATGAATCATCATCTTCAAGTCTTCTTCCAAAATTGTTTAAATAAGGTGTTGGAGTCTGTATAGGCCCTGCCCTGGGGTCACAGATTTTATATTCTTAACAAATTATTATGTTGTGTTTTGCTCTTTATGGTTTGTAATGTTAAGACATGATAATTCTGCTTCAGATTTCCATGACCATGATCTTTTTCTCCTTGTCCAGTAGAGCAGTGCTGGTTAGCAATATAGGGCCATGTTGTCTCTCTTATTCAGGAAATTTGAAATCATATGAGTACAAAAATCTGGCAGTTTTAAAATTCGTCTTAAGAAGTCTTTGTGTTTTTACTGATATGTTATTTTTGTTTGAAGTTCTGGTATTTTATCACGTAATACATGTACTCCTTGCATATCATTCAGTGTAGTCTGTCATTATTTTTGTTGAATGTAAGAATGAATTTTTTTTTCAACTCTTTTGAGTTCATTTTCCCTGATTGTTTAAAATGATGAAGTTATGCGCTGTGACAAAATAAAAATTGGAGCTATATTTATTGATACTTTTAAAAAAAAAAATTAAAATCATGGTCAGGTGTAACTGGTAAGTTCATTCAGGTGTTACAATTGAGTTGTAGGTCAAGGTGGTGGAAGGAAAGTGATCTGTGAATAAAAAAAAAATCACAAAAACTTGTCGTTAGTTGTATACTTTCTCAAGGAATGTTTTTTCTGAATATTATATTGGCTTGGTGAATGTTATGTGCAATTTTCTACATCAGATATTGGAACCTGTATCCTAGACTTCACCTCGGTTAGAAGATGAATGGCATTGACAAAACTTTTAACTTCTTCCTGCTATGATTGCACAAAGCAAAAATGCAAGTGCTCTTCAATGACAATGCCATAGAGTAAAAGAATTAGTAGTTGATACAGAATCAAATGCCAAGTGCATTTTTATATTAATTCTAACAATTCATGTTTATTTTTCTAGGGGAAATTTTTTTTTGCAGTTACTTGTATAAAAAGAGATGTATATAGAAATCCTTGTAAATACTGTATATATTGATTTCTTTATATATATATTGCTTCATTTTGGTACTGTATGTTTCATAATTGATGAACGGTTGATCTATTGTGACATTAAAGAGCTTGAATTTAATTTGCCTTATCTTTGATTACTATCTGTATGCAACAAAAGAAGAACAACATGAAAGCTCTGTTTCACTGCCTTCAGGACCATCTACTTGCATTGTATACATACAAATTGGGGCCCATTAGAGTGATTCTGAAAATCTCAAATCCTGTGATAGGGTTGACACCACATTTATGAAATTTTGTGATGTGACAGCAATAAGCATATGCTTTACTGTATTTGTCTGTCCTTCCAGAAAATCTGGAACTTGAAATAACTAAGAATTGAAGCTACATTTATTAATGTAAAAGGATAGATGTTATGCATCTGAATTTAAATTTTCCTCTTTATCTGTGAATTTTCTTTAACTTTGCAATAACTCAAAAGCTCTGAATATTATAAAATGATTTATGGTCATTCTGTCAAAATACAGTGGAGAGGGCATTGAAGAGATTATACAGAGGAGTTAAGAATTTGCTTTCTGTCTATGTACAGTAAAACCTCAATAATGAGACCACCTCTGGGACCAGCAATAAGTGGTCTTAATATTGAGTTGGTCCTAAAATTGAGTTCAGATGATGACATGAAGGTGTATGGTAGATTTATCGTCCCAGTGTGTGTTTTGCGTCAATTGTAGTGTCACTGAGCATAACTTATTTGTTTTATTTGTCCTTACTTTGATAACTAATGATTTGATCAGAATAATGGTCAATATATGGTTAAATCTATATAAACTGCAAACTTTCTCTGACTCTGACCATTGCTTTCATTTATCAAATTTATTTTCTCTTTAAGAGAAAGCTCTGTCCGCTTTTTGCTCATTTTAGTCAAATTTCAGGAGGAATATTTTGTGTAATCAACTTGTACAATGTGTATCAATCAAAATAAAAATGTAAAGTGATACGTAAATCTCGCAAAATTTTGGATTTTAGTGTTGCATTAATTCGTTTGCGCATCAATTAGTGACTGTAACAATAGAAAATTTATCATGCAGTAAGCCGCAGTCTACTCTAATAAGGGTGTCATAAACAATTAAACCGATAACTACCAACCTTAAAGTAAATTATCCACACCTGGATCCTTTTGACCTGTCAAATTTTCAATTAACACCAATTAACTCGAGGTGCCCATTATGTACATGTTTTTGTAAACAAGTTTGCCGACCTCGACCTTTGATGAATAGCTTAAGTCAACAGCTGCCCGTTTTGTCCCGTTCTGGTCACGGTCGTAATTTCGAGTTCAAAAAAGGTTTGTATTTTCATTCGGGACCCAAAATTGCGGTCGCAATACGCAATATTGAGTTGGTCTTATTACTGAGTTTTACTAACAATAGAATATATAATAAAAAAATCGGGACCAGAAGAAAATGTTCGTAATATTGAGTTGGTCTGTATATTGAGTTGGTCGCATCGTGAGTTTTTACTGTATATTGTGTATCTGTAAAGAAAATACTGATTTTGCAACAGCCTCAAAGATAATGAAAATATTTTCTTAAAACTTTATAAATTGATAGCATAAAAGAAACTGCACCTGATTTGGCTATCTTTATGTCCTTCCAGAAATCTTGCTTCTGTGATAATGAATAAAGTAAAAACGGTCATAACCTTAGAAGTATAGAAAAACATGTTCAAGTTTCCACTTATCCACATATTTAAGTGTCCATCCAGCTAGCTGGACAGTTTGTGGGAGACAGGATTGCTAACAAGTGAACTAACATGCCAAGCATTTTTTTAATGGGATTTTTAATCAAACTCTAGTGTTAGAAATGTTTGTGAAGGAAACATAAAAATTAATAGTTTTTATAAAGAAATATGTTACCCTTCTAAAGAGTAAAAACTTTATTTATTATTGAGAACTGGGTAACAGATTACAAAATGTTCCAAGTTGCAGTAGGTTACAACCTGTTAGACTGCCTCCTGACATTGCACTGAATCAAGGGACGTGATTATGAAACCTGCTATGATGTTTTTCATCTGTTTTCATGCCGGAAAGAGTCATAAAATATTCTTTTTGGAGTTGTGTATTTACTTATCTTTAATTTTAAAGACTTAAATCTTTGGTTCAGTAGTTTTAAGTTTCCAATTTCAAATTCAACTTATTACTGCCAAAAGTCAATACTGACTATACTAGGCAGGCGCGTGTCAGGAACATTTAAAATTATAAAAGTTGATAACAAAGAAAACAAGATTTAACTGAAGATCTTACTTAAACATTTATTTTAAGTACTTAAAATCTATAAAACTTGTTTAGTCCACTGATAAAAGCTGGTACAGTTGTGGTAGCCTTAATCTCGGTCGGTAATTCGTTCCAGAGTCGTATAGTCCTTGGGAAGAATGAGTTCATGTGATGTTGGGTTTTTGATTGTGGAATGAGGAATTTGCTGTTTCTTGTGTTTGTAAGGTGATTGTGATCAACATTGACCTGATTGTTTTTTATTTTGTGTAGCATGACCAGGCTGGCATGGTTTCACCTTTGTTCTAAAGTTGACCATTTTAGTTCTTTAATCATGTTTGTTACACAGCTTGTATAGTGGTAATCATTATGAACATACCTTGCAGCTGACCTCTGGACCATTTCTATTCTGTGTGTGAGATATTTTTGCCATGGATGCCAAATGGTTGAGCAGTTTTCAACCTGTGGTCTTACATATGTTTTGTATGCTGTTTCTTTGAGTTGTTTGTTTTGTGTTTTGACATTTCGTCTGATGAAACTTAAGCTGTTTTTTGCTTTGTTTGTGATATTGTTTATGTGGAATGACCAGTTTAGGTTGCTACTTATTGTAACTCCTAAGTATTTTGCATTTTCTGTGGTTTTCAGTTTAGTGTTATGTAGGGTGTAGAGAAAGATGACCGGTTTCTTTTTCCAGTGTATTCTGAGTACTTCACACTTGTCAGGGTTGAATTCCATTGACCATTCTTTTTCCCATATTTCAAGGTTGTGCAAATCATTTTGTAAGGTTTGTACAGATGCTTGTGATTTAATGGTTAAATAAACTATGGTGTCGTCGGCAAATAGACGCACCCGGCTCCTGACACTTCCTGGTAGGTCATTGATGTATGCGAGAAAGAGACATGGACCTAAGACCGATCCCTGCGGGACACCAGAGAGCACAGGGAGCCTGTCAGAGACCTTGTTTTCCACTAATACTTGTTGTGATCTGTTTTTGAGAAAGTTTTCTATCCATGAACTGATGTGTGGATGAACTCCCATGTGTTTCAGCTTGTGTATGAGTTTGTGGTGGTCTACTTTGTCAAAAGCTTTACTGAAATCCATGACTATGACATAATCCATGACTATGATAAGTTGGCTTGAATCTCAATCGTGTGTGCATTTGCACGTATACAACGCGAGTAGGAACGCCCAGCTAAACAAACTATGATGCTTTAGGACTAAATCGATAATTTTGTTTGTTTTTTTAAACTGCATGTTATTTGTCGCGGTCGATTTTTACAGCCTGTGAATCACCTTGTTTAATGAGAGATGATTGTTTACATAGTTGCTACGAAACCTCGCCGCCGAATAAACCCGAATGTGATGTTAACCAATCAAATAATCGCTAGTCCAATTAGTTCATGTACAGTTTACACTTCCGGGTTAAAATTGGATACCAAACAGGATTAAGGGTTATACATTTTGAAAGACATACAGCCGGTCATATTTGGATGTCCGAGTAGATAACTGGTTGTAGTTATTGCAGTTTTAATTGTAGTACACCTAAAATGACCGACATTGAAGAATATATTTTCGACGAAGACGGGAATCCGATTCTTCAGTGCCCAAGTTTTCCACAAGAAGAGCGATTGTTTGCTGACGAAGATGACTGCAAGGACATCTTCCACATCAAAGGTGATGGATACGATGTCACCTTATCACTTGCCAGAGGTCTGATCACCTGGACAAATGTCAACCCATCAGGTAGTGGAATTATTAAGGCGCCCGTAATTTAATTTACATTAGTAAAATACTCTTCTGCGATTAGTTTTGAAAATAGTAGTACATCTACCCCTTGAGTCTTGACTAACGGGGTAAATTTTTTACCGATAAAAATGTGTAAAACTGTATATTATGATGTGTTTCTGTAACAAAAATGAGACAGTAACTTAATTTAGATATGTTCTCCACAATTACAATTAAATTTTCTATATTTATAAACATTTTCTTTTTTATGCCTCATTGGCCCATCTGCGAGTCAGTCACTTTAAGGTAAACAAAAAAGAAATGTCAGCCCTCAAAATAGTTTTGCCTTTTGGAGACAAAATAATTAGACTAAAATTGATAGTATATTGGTAAATTTACATTTAACATTTAGTTGCTGTTGTAGAGTTACATTCTAAAGCCAAAGTTTTTCAGATATACTGTAGCGATTATTGCATGTATGAAGTCTTTATCTAACAAAGCCTTTTTGTTCATTCAAAAGGTAAAAGAAAAGGCCTGTTCAAAGGAAAGAGTAAAGGAGAAGATCGTAACACTGTCATGCTTAAAGAAGTATTTGGTGTCAAAACTAAAAGAAAAAAGTCCAATCAAAGTTCAAATGAGGATGGAATCTGTATTGGTGGGTATACTATTAAGGACTGCTATCACAGAAATGTTGATCTGTTTCTCAGAGTTTTCAGTGTATTTTTTTTATTTCTACTCTTTACCTGTAATCTAAATACCGACAGAGATTTCAGATGGTTTCGATTCAGGCAAAATTTGTAACCAGTGAAGATTGCTTGGACCAAAAAAGTGGTCCAACTATCTTTCCTTGTAACTGAATTATACTTGGTGCTGTCTTGTCCTGTTTATGCGTCTATCAATGTTTTCCCCACCCTATAGAAGTGTAGAGGTACAGGATTTTTATATGCTTGGCGAGACCATTATCTGGGAAATAGACAGAGTTCGATTTGATTGCCCCATGGGATGTTTTATCCCAGAGCAATGGCAACCCATGGGATTTAGACAGAATTCTTTGCTCCTGTGGCTGAAATTATATATTTATCAGATTAGGAGTTAATTGGAAGTTGAATATTTGATAAGAATTGGAACAACTTGTTTGAAATTTTTTCAGGTTTTTCTTTACATGTGGCTGACAGGTTTGGCCCTAACACGCTGGCAGAGAGACTAATTGTGTTTGAACACCCAAGTGAGGCCCTGTGTTCAATGTACGTGAGGAAAATACAGGCATATATGGCAGGTAATGGTGGCAACATGTCTTTGTTTTATATGCACAGAAGTACATTGGTCATTTAACTTTTGGAAAAGTAGTGTTGGTTTATCAATAGCTTTGGGTTAAGCTGCTCTGCTATGTTCTACTCGTAGATTAGCCAAGATTTGTATTCAGATTGTGAAACATCACAACTTCTGTTGGAATTAACTTGACAAGGTTTTCAGACTGATTAAAATTATTTTTTAAAAAAGCAGAGTTATCTATTAAGCTACTTATGGCTGAAGCTCAACTATTTTTCAAAATTTCATTATCCATGATGGATGAAGGAAGTCAGATTGTTAGCATTGCAGGAAAAGAAAAGCTGATTTAAAAGATACTAAAATTTTTAATGTTATGATTTTAAATGATACTTTTATGTTGATGATGGTGAGACGTCTTTAAACTGTAGTGGTAACAGTTTTATTTTATCAGTTTTTTTTTTCGTAGAAATGACTAGACGGCCCAAATCAGTAAAGTTGTTTCTACAGACCCATGCTGGTAGTAAGAATGGCAGTTCAGTATACAAGAACAAAGTGACGCCATTATTCCAAGCTGCTGACGTACATGTGGATTGTGTTGGTGAGATGGTTTCCATAATTAATTTAAAATACAGAGGCATTTGAGATGTACATGTACATTCTTAAATTGTGATGAATAGTTATGCGTGTTCAGAAAAATCATATTACTTTTTGATTGAATGGGTTTATGCTAGGAATGGGAATACACTGATATTCAAGTTAATTGTAGGCTTACTGTATTCCAGACTACAGAAAAGTAGGTGTGTTTAAGTTACATTCGGATATTATAGAAATGGTATAGACTTTCAGTATTTCTTCTTTTTGTTTGTTTCAGAGATCGAGCACAATGAACATATCAAACAAGAAATGGTTCACATAAACCTGGACGATTATGACTGGTAATTCTGATTTTCTACATTACCTGAATATAGTGTGATAAATGCCAGGACATTAACAACAGATATGAATGCCTTGTGAAAATGATATGTAGTCCTATTCCAGAATGTCCCACTTGAGGGCACTATAGCTCTACCCTTTTTAGTTCGAATAGAAAGCATGAAAATTTACTTAGACATTGCATACCTGTATATTTCAGTGTTATTGCTATGGGTGGAGATGGTACTGTAAGTAAAGTGGCAGATGGTTTATTAACAGCCTCACAGAGAAGGAAGGATGTTGACCTGAAGTCAGGATTTACACCTGTCAAAGCAGCTCTTCCACTTGGAATCATTCCCATTGGTAATTTTCACACAAGTCTATTCTGTTTTCCTATGTATTTACTTCCAAACTCAACATTACATGTTTAAAAATGATTAACTTTGATTGACTTTTCTTGGCTGACCACAGTCATGATTTCCAGTACTGGTAACTATTACCACCACTTAGAATTTCAAAGTTTTAAAGTCTTGACAGTTTTTTTTTTTTTACATAATTTGGAATTACGGTATTGTAAAGTGACTTGTTATACATTCTCAGTGTAGTCATGGAGATACACAAGTTTTTCTTTTCAGAGGTTGAGGAGTCCAGAGTAGAAGATCACAAAAAACATAGTAGTATCAGTCAAAATTTTATCAATCAAAAATTCCTGTATTATGCCAATACACAGTTACTGAGTGTCACTCATGTAAGCTTTGTTAAAACATATACAATCTTTATTTAAAGGGAAAGCATGACGGAAGTTCTTTCTGGTTTATCTTTAATAGGATCTACCAATGATGTAGCTAGATCTGTGATGGGTACAGATGATGTCCTTAGTGCTGTACTGTATATAATCCTTGGACATAACATACCTGTAGACGTGTGTTCCATATACCGAGAAGACAAGTTTATGCAGTGGGGTTTCAATTGTCAGTATGGTTTTGCGGGAAATGTCCTTACTTTTAGAAAACGTTATAAGTCTGTTGGAAAGCGAGGCCTGGAACCAGCTTTTATCAAGGCCCTAACAAAAGCCAAGTTGCGGTAAGCATTTATTGAATTGGAAATACACATACATGATTTATGTATGAATATTTGAAAGCTTTTGTAGCTTTGCTGATTGCTGCTTGTAGTGAGGAATCTATTTTAAGGGAACTGCACTCATTGCTCTTTATGATGTCTTGTATCAAAGGCTTATCCAAAAAACCATAAGCCACAGCAAAAAGACACTGTAAAAAATATTAAGAAAGCTTTAAACTTCAAACAAAATGTCATTTTTAATGAGAGAAACATCAATGTACAATTTATATTATTTTTCTGTATTGGTTCGAAAGAAATTGAGTAAAGACTGGCCACATTGTTACAATAGACAATAAAACTGTCCGTTACAAGGTTTCCTGCCTTATGCTATTGTGTTCTACAAGAATGCAAGATAATTTTCATATATAGTGCATCAGTGTGAAAACAACAGCATGATCTACAAGCACATTAAAATCACCCTTCCCATCTCTGAGTGTAGGAGTGTTAAAACTGAATAGATATCTATTATCCTATCGTCTGTATAATCCTGTATTATAAACAGAACATGCAGATGCCTTTTGATTGAATAAGTTTATCTTGTTAGAAGATGAAAAAGACCAAATGAATATATTATGATATTTGAATAATATAGATGTCAAGTGCCTTGAAATATCAGGTATTTACAAATGATCACATATTTCATTCAGACCATACAAGTGTGATGTGGAGTACATTCCAGCTGATAATGTACCAAACAACAGGAAATTTCAGCCATGTTACATAGGGTATGTAAATGTTTACTTCCACCTTAGTCAACAGTGTCCATTACTGTGATTCTTTATTAGTACTAATTAAACTTACTTTTTTTTTAAGTAGGTGGATTTACTTCATACTTAGACACAACACCCCTTTGGACAAGACCTTCCTACTGACCTATATTTATTTGACCTTGACCCCTGAATGACCTTCACCTTGAAGATCCAGATTGTCCAAGAACTTTAACATTGGCTAAAAATTTTTTATTAGTAAGTGGATATACTTCATACTTGGAAACAAAACCCTTTTGGACAAGACCTTCCCATTGACATATTTATTTGACCTTTACCCCTGAATGACTGGTCCTAAGTTCAAAGGTCAAAGCAACACTTTGGGGACATTGTCATCTTACAGTGACAGTTCTTATTTTTAAGTAATTTTTAGAAAATTTAATAGCAGATGGTAATTTTAGATACTGGTGGTAATTATCATTGCAGTGAGCTTACACATCCATAATACTGTATGATATGATCCATACACCTTAATGATTGTCACTGTTTTCTATTTTTGTGAATTCAATTATATCTCCTTTGAACTATAAGCAAAACCATCCAAAAAAAGGTATATTATCTGTGTTATGGTAAGGATTGAAGATCCAGTGATATTCACATGCTGTTATGCCTTACAGGTGTGATGTTTGCTGGAATGAAGAGATTGTGGATGACAGTGGAGTGACACAAGATCTTGTGCAGGCATTTGATCCTCTGGCCGAGTCCAACAACAGTGATACTTTAGTCGGTAAGTACCTAAGTGTGTAACATGTCGAAAACTAGGGCATTTAGTTGGAATGCAGTTCTGTTGTTAACTTAGCAATGGATCAGATTATCTTATTTTCTTCATAAAATTTCAGTAATATTTGTATATCATATTTTTTTTCACCCTGCAAAGGATACTGAAGTGGTTGAAAAATTTTGTTTCTACATTATGCTGTAAATTTGTCCTTTTACATGTGGCTTGAATGTTAGTGACCATGTTATTGTGGTGGTGTGTAGATTTTTGTTCTTTCCTAATTTTAGCAATTTATTAGTTTCTATAGAAAAAGTATCACATGCTGAAATTATAATCATGACCACAGGACTTTGAAAATCCAAGTAAAAGTTTCTTCTGACGTAGAAACCAAAGGGCGTGTTTTTTTTTATCTCTCTCTTTTAAAGTAGACATACCATTTTTTTGGTCAGGGTCAAAGAGAGGGTCATACTTTAGTTTCATAATAAAAAATTTATTCATTTATTAG
Source organism: Cyclina sinensis (assembly GCA_012932295.1). Taxonomy (NCBI): domain Eukaryota; kingdom Metazoa; phylum Mollusca; class Bivalvia; order Venerida; family Veneridae; genus Cyclina; species Cyclina sinensis. The sequence continues at coordinate 24,229,032 of JAAONU010000004.1, forward strand.
TATATCAAAACGACTTTTTCATTTCTAGATTTAGCTGACCATGAGGACACACCATGGAGGTCACGGAAACTGGACTTCCTCAACATAGGCTTGTTCACGTTACCAGGACGATCTGAGCTTGCCCCTAGGGGGATGAGTAAATATACACATCTCAATGACGGGGTCATAGATCTTGTGTTGGTTAAAGACACCCCAAGGAAGGAGTTTGTACGCATGTTGAAAAGATTGACAAATGCTAAAAATCAGGTATGTGCTTTGTATATGTGAAGTGTAGTGTAACTTATTTGAAATTTAGCCTAAAATAAACATAACTAAGCTATTCCCATCATTTTGATTGTGCAGTTTCTGTTAATCGGCTGTGCCTTTTCCATATATTTGTTATGCACTTTTTAAAAATTGATTGCCGAACGGACTGATGTCCTAATGATCTGTATTTAACTTGATCTGTCTTAGATTTCCTTGAAGAATAGAAGTAATTTTCCTTTTCCCTTTCTTTTCAGTTTGACTTCCCATTTGTTGAAGTTTTGCGTGTAAAGGAAGTGAGATTCCGACTGCGGTTACCAACTGGATTTAAATACAATGACTCCAATTTTAATGAAATTGACTATGAAATGGCTCGCAGGAAAAACCAGATGGAATCTGCAACGAAGTCTTCGGATATCATAGAGATACATGAATTAAGTGATTCAGATGATGATGATAAACTGTCCAAGAGCAGTAACTCTGTGCAATCAATGTCAACTACTGCAAAGTCAAAACCGCCATTTAAAAAATCCCAAAGTGTTCAACAGTTTTCAAAAAAATCATTAAAACGCACAAACACAGATGCATCAATTAAACTTGATGACATAGATGATTCAGAGGATGGTGATGATGATGATGACGATGAGGATAATGACAGTGACAATTCAGGAGATATTGTTGTAAGTTACTTGATAAAACTTACCTTAAGTCATGCTGACCATAGGTGTTGCCTTTGGTCAGTGAAATAAAATCATGTATGTGCAAATATCATTTAAACTACATTAAAACTTTTGCAGTGTTTTTAGTTCTTCATTTCTGTGAATGATAATGATATATTTCATATCTTCAATTAGAAGAGGTATTTGTTTTGATTTGTTTACCATAGTTAATATATTGAAAAGAATAGGATTTTTGCAAAGCAGTTTAATTATTTACTGCATAAATGTGAAACTTTCAAACAATAGTTATTGTATTGACAAGAATAAGAAACAAAAAGAAATGATTATAAGTTCTTTCTTGTTTACTGAAATGGGATACTTAAGTAAAAGTTATAATTTAAGAAAGGGACTTAAGTTTTTCTAAGATGTTTAACTTATAAAGTAAAAATTGTAATTTAAGAAAAAGACTTAAGATTTTACTAATTGGCTTTATGAATATTACCCCTGGTCAAACTTTAATGATCAAATCGCAGTTTTAGTTTAACCTAAATTTGTAAAGTATACCATTTGAGTTAACCAGTCTTTTGTACATATTGGAAGGATGTAAGTGCTCAGTACAGGTGTTTCTTATGCACATATACACATATCACACAGTAGGAGTGAACATATAAAGATAAATTAATTCTTTTATTTTGGAGTTTCCCTGTTACAAATTTCAGCAAGACTTTAGGCAGTTTAGTAAACAATGAAATGTTTCATAGGTCATCCCCTCCAAACAAAGAACACAAGTTTTTCTTCTCACGTAATCTCGGTGTTATGCTTAGTTTTGCCGTACGTGTTTCACAACTGAAATCATAAGTACATGTCACTGTAATTTTCCAGTCCATCAATGCCGTCGGGGTACGCACTGTGAGATCGGCTGCTGCTGCAAACCAGTTACTGTGTGGGCCTGCATATCGTCCAACATTTGCTGAACAAGACAGGCTGAGACGTGAAAAACACAAGTTGAAAAAGGAAGAAAAGAAAAAAGCAAAAGAAGAAATGAGGATGAAATCTGTATGGAATATTGATAATGAGATCAAAGCAGAGGATGTTTTAAATTTCAGGTAAAAAAGTGTTTTTTGTTTTTTTAATTTTAAATCACTTCATTCTGAAAATTTGCATTTTTATTATCCTGCCAGACTTTGTTTGCAGGGGAATGTAGGAGTCATATATATTACAGTTGGTTGGTTTGCCAGTCATTTGGTCCATTGCAGAAACCTTGACACAAAGTACATCCACATTTCTATGACTATCAGTTTATAACTTGGTTTACATGTTCACCAATCAGAGTAGATGTGCATGAAGCATTTTATATTTCGTCTTTTCCTCTGACAAGGCAGTATTTGGGGGGGGGGGGGGGGGGGGGGTATTAATCAGAGCCAGTGATAGCTCTATTTCAGTATACATTGTATGGAAAACATTTAAATGCAGTGCTTGATTTAAAGCAAACATTGAAAGAGCTTAAAGTTGAACTGCTGTGTACAACAGATGACAAGTAAAACACACCAAGGAATGCTGCTTTATTATCTCCTCATAAGGTGAAAGAAACATAGAAATCATAGACTTAAATGTGTTTTATCTGCTCCCATCAATGTTTTGTTGAATCAATGTGTTTGGTGCATAAAGGAGACTTAAAATTGCAGATGGTGCTGGTGGCGGGGGAGGAACGGGGTTCCTTGTCATTACTCCCCTTCTGACAGAGGGCTATTATCGTTTGATTGGTGCATGTTTTCCTTTCTTTATTGTTACTCACTTATTAGGGGATATTGCAATCTCTGATGACTTTGTGTTTGGTTTTAAAATTTTACTTGCCAGAAAAGGCTTGCTTGAAGATACCAAATAATCCAAGTCAACAGCTTGAGTGAGTATGATTGTATATGTTTCTTTATTGCTTTATTGTGTATTTTTCAGAGCACATCATGGCTTGCTGAGAATCTTTGGACAGGGTATATCTCCAGACACTGTCGTCTCAGAACCAACTTTGTTATGCATTCCAAGAACATAGTAAACATTATTTCAGAACAAATACTGTTACACATTCCAAAAACACTAATACTGATACACATTCCAAAACTTAACAACACTGTACTTGTCTGCCAGCATTAATAGAAGCAGTTTAAAGATTTAAAATCAACTGAATATGTATTTAAAATTTACAAATTAGATTAATTTAGCATTCAGTTTGAATTAAAATTCTATGTAACAATAATTCATTGACTTTATTTGTATGTGTTAACAAGTGTGTTCTAAGCTTAATTGAGTTTAACACTCTCAGTCAGTGATATTGGGCAGGCAGTTTACCATTCCATAGTTCCTGGGAATAACCAGTACTAGACTCCCATTCTGTATAGGAAATTGCCAACTTTTGACTTGAACCAGTGTACTGTTGACAGTTTTTCTCTGCAATATACATATATGTCATCTTTTGATAGAATGCATCTTCTAATTAGTGCTGTAAAAAGCAAGGGAGATAACCTTTTATTTTTGTACATTACTGTGTAAAGGTTTACAAAATCCGTCCATATTTTCATTGCACACAATTAACACAAATCAGTATTGTAGTTCACATTAATGCTTCAAATTGTATTTTTTACATGTTGTGTTGTATTGTTTTGTGTTTTATTACAGAAAAGCTGCTGATATAAGGCACTGTTTTAACTTGCCAAATCTTCAGGTTCTCTTTGTTATTTATAAATTTTGTACATACATTAGCTGCAATCAGATCTTTATTAGCTTTTAATTTTTAAAGCTGTTATTCCTCAGTGAATCAGCTGGATTTTTTTTTCTGCTACAGGGTTTATCATAACAGTAAATATAGAGTATACCTAGCCATGCTTAATTGCAAAGTTCATTAAGTTAATTAAGCTGTGTGTACTTGCTGACCTTTATACTGTCAGTTTTTACTTTTTTACTTGTTGGTACAAAAATATTAACAGCAATATTTCTTTGATAGATGTGTATAATACATCAGATTAAGGCATGTGACCCTGTAAGAAATTGGGCTATAATTAGTAACTGATTAAAAATTGTATAACTTATTCATTGTTGAAATCAGCTGATATCAGATCTGCCTTTTATATGCAATTTTGTAATGGTCTACAATATTGTGTACAAAAATTGATGCAAGATGTTTAAATTGTATGGCATAAGCAGTTGTTTTCAGCCGTTTTGACTGCAGACAATAATCAGCCGACACATTTTACCAGTCGGAGCATCTTCTGCACTGTTTGCCATTCAGTCTGTAAGTTTTCAGTCATAAAAAATAACTTTATAAATGTGGTGGATCTTTCCACATTGAGAAATTGTATCAATTTTTGAAAATTTGCAGGGTAATGCATGTTAACTCTCAGGTACAGTTATATATATCTTGATCACCAGTTTATTTTAAGTAACTCATGTTGATTTTAGCTGTTTTATGATTTTTATGCCCCCACAAAGTGGGGTGCATATAGCGTTGCACTTGTCCATCCGTCCGTACGTCTGTCCCGAAATCTTGTGAACGCAACTCCTCTTAAACCGGATGGCAGATTTTGCTTAAACTTCCAGGGATGAACAACCTTAATGTGTAGATGGTAGTAAAGGAAGGAATTTTTGCTGCGACCAAATTTAACAGAATTATGGCCCTTTGTTGATTTTTTCACTAGAAATTTTGTGAACGCAACTCCTCTTAACCGGATGGCAGATTTTGCTTAAACTTCCAGGGATGAACAACCTTAATGTGTAGATGGAAGTAAAGGAAGGAATTTTTGCTGCGACCAAATTTAACAGAATTATGGTCCTTTGTTGATTTTTTCACTATATACCATATAGAAATTTTGTGAACGCAACTCCTCTTAAACCGGATGGCAGATTTTGCTTAAACTTCCAGGGATGAACAGCTTTAATGTGTAGATGGTAGTAAAGAAAGGAATTTTTGCTGTGACCATATTTAACAGAATTATGGCCCTTTGTTGATTTTTTCACTATATACCATATAAATAATTGAACATATAAATTTTACATTTGTAATTTAATTTAACATGTACATAAGGTTACCTGTAGATCATTTTAGGTATATGTACAGAAAAAATCTTACATACAGGATATACATGCTCTTGTTTATGAGCACTTATGCATAGTGGGGGCATCCGTGTCCTATGGACACAGTTCTAGTTTTTTATTATTCACCAGTTAATAAAATGCAACATGTTCTCGATTGATTTTTTTCATTTAAATGTGACTAAGTTGTTCTCAGATTTTAACAAAATTAAGACTTTTTTTTGTTAAAGGTTTGGAACAAATCAGGCACATTGTGTATAATACATGGTTTGTATATGAATTTGTCAGATGATTTTCCCTATTTTTGAAAGGCACTGCAGGCAAACTAAATTCATTTAAAAGTGGAAATAAGGTCACAGGTAAAGCAAGAAAGTATATACAGCACCACACAGAAGCCCCATTCTATCTATTTCAACATGTGGAGAACCACCAGTGTTCAAAGATGAATTCCTCTAGCAATTATCATAATAGTTGTAGGCAAGTTTTTTGTAAGGAAATAAGGACTTCAACATAAATTGATAATTTATATTTGTGGATGCCAACACATTTTTATGACAATGTACATCCTTTAAATATGCTCAGAACTTCATCTTTTTATATGCAGCCAATAAATACAGACCTGTGCTTTAACATGTATTAAATCACAGTGACAGTTCAGGTAAACATTGTTGATATCTTATGTCTTAGAGGATGCTATTTATTTTTTTAATTATGTGTGTAACTGAATTACTAATAAAGATTTTACTTTTTTTGTTTATAAGTTTTAATCTTCTGGAATAACAATTTTACATAGATTTTGTTGCTTTTTTACATTTTGTTGCTTTTATACATTTTGTTCTGTTTGGTGTGATAATTGCATCTTGTTGAGTGACTTGAGTCTTGGTTTGTTACCAGCACTTAACTAGACTCATTTTACACTTTTTCAGATTTTTGCAGTGCAGACAAAACCATAATAGCTTTGAAAGTGTTATGTTCATGTTGTTGGTATTTGTCATCTCATTTTGGATTTTGGTGTTATTTTGAATTGTTAACATTGTCTGTGTACAAGTGAAGCGAGCTTTAGGTTTACCCTTTGTTAGCCTGCCTGTACATTTCCTCACCAAGAAAATCTAGACTGTGCAAGATCTCACTAATAAAATATGTTTATATCGTGAAATTTAGTTCTGTCAGAGTATAGCAATATAAAATTATGCATATACGTTAACATGTTTCATCAAACTAGGTATTTAGTTTTTACGGATATTGGAGTTATAAATAACAGACTGACAATTGTTTGAGAACTTCATAAGACAATGTGAGATGCATGAACATGTGGATGAGAAGCAGTATATATATTTATACTGTATTTTAGATCTTGCTCAAATTTTGTTTTTATGGCCATGAATGCTGAAAAACTTCCAGTATCAGGATCCAGGACACTATCAACATCACAAAAGTTTTCAAGAAAACTTGGTATATATAAAGTGTGCTTTGAAGATAATGAAATTTTGGTGTACACTGTATATACAATTGACCTTGATCTCACTACTGTAAAACTTGGTATAAATGTGTGAGCAGTGAAGATAATGAAGTCTTAGTGTACACTCTATATACATCTGACCTTGACCTCTGACCTACACCAGTAGAGGTTTCATGCCTGCAATATTCTATTGAGACACTTGTTAAAACTATCTTATTCCCAAACTTGTTATTAACAACACAATTTCATTTGCCAGTTTGATGTCTTTAGGTACATGCATCATGTTGTTAGTCATGTTTGCTTATTTTCTTCTGAAAAAATGTATGTGTATCACTGTCAGCAATGTACATTGTGAAATATGTGTATGTTACAACTGGGTATGGGGGATGGTTAATGTTGTTTTGTTGCATCCCATGAAATTTGCTGGCTTTGCTTGCATTGAGTCTTTATTAAAAAAAACAAACAAACAAAGCATAGTAAAAAGGTAGTTTTTCTATGCAAGTCTAGAACTGGGTGGTACTTTCCTTGGAAGATAGTTTTAGAAGATTGCCTGGCTTCATTCATAAAATACCTTTAAAGGGTGCTTAATCTAAATATAGTGTCCTTTATAAAAGTATTTCAAGCAATAACTCCAGACAATTTCCCAGACTATTTTTCATGAAATCTATCAGCAGAACTAAATAAACAATACTTACCAAGAGGTGACTTCTTTATGGCATTAATTAACCGACAAAACCATTTAGTTAAATTTAATTTTAGTTCACCAACAGCTCTCTATATAGTATTCACATACATACAAATGTAAACTGTAAAATTTCATGTAAAATGTTATACTGATTATTTTTATGCTTAACAGATAATTTTGATTTATTGTATCAGAAAAAATAAAAACCTTTAAAAACAAAGTATTATCAAATGTATTGTCTGTTTATTTCATCCCAAGTACCAAGAGAGAAACATAGGAACAATGAATATGTCAGCTTTTGTCATGATCATGTAGCTCTGTATTATTCTGTTAAAAGTTCATCTACCATAATTTAACCTACCAAATCATGAATGAAAAACTACAAAATTAATTTTTATGCCCCAACATCTGGCGACTGAACCGTACGTCTGCACGCACGGACATCCATCCGGTTAACCTGTTTTGGCAAGTTGGATATTTCTCAGTGTCTACAAATAAAGTGGCATGAAAGTTTACACACTTACTTAACAGTGCACAGGTCATGACCCTGACAAGTAACATAACTGTGGCTACCGTATTTCTTGGGTAATCTCTTCATTTTGTACTTAGAGAAATGGTTAACCTGTTTCGGCAAATTGGATATTTCTCAATTTATACAAATAGCAGTGGCATGAAAGTTTACACATTTACTTAACAGTGCACAGGTCATGACCCTGACAAGAAACATAACTGTGGCCCCCTGTTTTCGTAGATTTTCTCCCCATTTTGTATTAAGAGAAATGGTTAACCTGTTTCAGCAAGTTGTACATTTCTCCATTTCTACGAATAGCAGTAGCATGAACATTTACACACTTTCTTTACAGTGCACAGGTCATGACCCTGACAAGTTACATAACTGTAGCTACTGTATTTCTTAGGTAATCTCCCCATTTTGTACTTGGAGAAATGGTTAATCTGTTTCAGTAAGTTGGATATTTCTCAATTTCTATTGATAGCAGTGTCATGGAAGTTTACACACTTATTTAACAGTTCACAGGTCATGACCCTGACAAGTTACATAACTGTGGCTACCTTTTTTCCTGGAAACTCTCCCCTTTTGTATTTATTAGGAGTGGCCTGATACTTAACAGTACAAGGTCATGACCCTGTCAAAATGATACAATCAGCTAGTTGGATTTTTGTTAATTTTCTAGTAAAAAGTTGTGGCCTTGAAAAGTTAGGTAAATGTTGTAACTTTTTTTCTTAAATAATCTGCTCTTTATAATCTTAGATTATAAGTTACTTTACTTGATTTTTATGTTAAGTTCTTTTCATGTACAAGTTCTGGCACCAGAAAGTTATTTCCATAACTAACTTGTGATTTCAGTTGCTGTTTTACCACTGTGTTGTCATTTTAAATTTGTATCATGACAAACTATGCTACCGAGGGCACATGTGTTTTCTTAACACAGCATCTTGGTTTTTTTTAAATTTCAGAAAACCAAAGAATCTAGATAGCAATCCTGAAAACAATGTTTGTTACAACTGGTGGGTATTAGATTGAGTTAAAATATTTTGACTATGGTCTAAATATATGTATCTTGAGTATTTACTTGCTTCTCATTTCAGATGAGAGGGCAATGATGCTCAAAAATCATACTCTATTACCTTTTTAATATGCTTATTTGCATGCTCAAACTTTACATCATGGTCAGCTAGAAGATACTTGTTTATTGCTTCACCAATGAGCCTTTATATCTGAGACAAACAAAACCTACATTCCATCTGTTTCGCATTTTTCTTGTCTGCTTGTGAAACCTGTACGTCTTAAAGTTTGTGAGTTGTGTTTGTTTTTATCAAGGTCTGAGCCATGACCTTGTCTCAAGTAAGTGACCTCTACCACATGCTACTGAATAAAAAGTGAAAGGGCTATGTATGTCTTTGTAACTAGTAAATTCTGTGTGTAAAGAAACTTGAAAATGACGGAACCAAAAATTCAGCATGTCTCAGTCCAGAGGTTGCTTCTAACATGTGAATGGTTCCTGACATGTATTTGTTGTCTGATCTTCTGTTAAGAAATTGGTCCCTTGCACTCTAAGAATTTGAACTTCTTTAAAAAAAATGTTAGTTTGATTTACCATGTTGAAACTTACCAAAACAAATCATTTCTTTAGACAAAAGCTGAAACTGACTCTTCTGTTTTTATCTCTGGTTACAAAGGCTATACCTCTACAAGAAATTGTCATATGTCAATAACTCAAATGTGGCCTGTATATACATGTATATTAATACTTCAAGTAATCCACAATACATTCGTGAACAACACTAATAATGATTAACAAGACATTCATGAACAATACACATTATACATCTCCATATATTCATGAACAATACATGACAAAAGCTGAAACTGACTCTTCTGTTTTTACCTCTGGTTACAAAGGCTATACCTCTACAAGAAATTGTCATTCGTCAATAACTCAAATGTGGCCTGTATATACATGTATATTAATACTTAAAGTAATCCACAATACATTCGTGACCAACACTTATAATGATTAACAAGACATTCATGAACAATACACATTATACATCTCCATATATTCATGAACAATACATGACAAAAGCTGAAACTGACTCTTCTGTTTTTACCTCTGGTTACAAAAGCTATACCTCTACAAGAAATTGTCATATGTCAATAACTCAAATGTGGCCTGTATATACATGTATACATGTATTAATACTTAAAGTGATCCACAACACATTCTTGAACAATACTTAAAATGTTCCACAAGACATTCATGAACAATACTTATAATGATCCACAAGACAATCATGAACAATTCTTATAATGATCCACAAGGCATTCATGAACAATACTTATAATGATCCACAAGACATTCATGAACAATACTTATAATGATCCACAAGACATTCATGAACAATACTTATAATGATCCACATAAAAATGCTTACATTAATTTGCTTTTAGAGAAAAAGCTTGACAGTTCTTATCAACCTCAAAAAGCATATTTATACAGATTTATCTGCTTAATGACAAAACAGCTTTATGAACAGCTTTCTTTGTGACTGTGAACAAAAACATAATGCCCAGCAATATTAACACTAAAAAAATATGTCAGAAAAATATAATGGTAAAACTCCTAGTACATGACAACTGCATTGTGCCCATGTGGTTTTCAATATCACACCTTGTTTTTCCTTCACCCTGTCTTTTTTTTTTTCACGCTTTCAGTAGTTTTCTGTTACAGAAATGTAATTTATCCTGAAATACTCACGGACTGCAGTTAAACTATCAGAAAATAAAGTACCATGTCTAATCTGGCTTGAACCTGGCTGAACTATGACAAATTCACCTAGCCAGATACAAGAAGTATGTGATGTCATCAAAATCATATAACTTCATTGATCATAGCACTGTCCCGCAGAATTTCAAGAAACTGGTAATAGAAGAGACAAAAAAATTGTTAGTTTTATTGAAAGTTTTGAGTATTTCATTCGTGAGCACCAAAATAAGTAACTTTCACATGTAGTTTAGCCACATGTAAAGATATCACTTTTTCAGCTCACTCAGTCAAATAAATCTCAATCTTTACACAAAAACATACAACTATTCTTTAAATATTGTTTTGTAGCACTTCAGTATTCTCTATCCAATATTTAAGTGTTTTCATACATTCTACTACTGCACTTTTACACTGTCATTTAATTTCTCAGCCAACTCTTTCTCAGCCAAGGTAAGGTCCTTTTCATCTTGTTGGATGAAATCTTTCTGTATATCTTCTGGAATCTCCACTTCCTTCAAATTTTCCCCAAACTCATCAGTGGGTTCATCTCCTGTAAGAGATAACAAAGTGTCACAAGTCTGTAGCAGTCGAAAACAAGAAACAATGATACTGGTGCCTTTGTAAGTTCTGGCTGCCAATGACTCTAAAAGTTTTTTCCAAAGCATACTGAGATTTTACAAATATTACAAAGAACAGAGTGTAGGGCAAAATGAAAGCACAAGAGTTCTTATCAATTTAAAACAGACAACAGTTCACAGCTTAATGGGATATCTCTAAAATTTGGAAGAAAAAAAATTGAGGAGGTCACTTTTATAAAAATTTAAATACTTTATACAATTTACTGCTGTAAAACTTACTCTTGAGGCATATACTATGGTCAAACAAACAAAAACTAAACAATTTTTATTCCAAATTCCTAGTAAGAAAAGCATAAGACATAATTCTTCACCCTTTCTGTCATACACACCATCCAAGTGCCATCTAGGATTAAAACCCAGAATGCACTAAGACCAGAACCACATAAGTTCAGCCAATAGAAAATACATAACCACTTACCAATTAAAATATCAATTAGGTTCATGGCAGCAATTTCATTGAATGGGTCAATCTTTCTCTCCCATGCATAATATTCCCTCATGATGACATATGTGTTCTTTTCTTTCACAAATTTCTTCCCCTTTTTAGTAGCACACAACTACAAGCAAAAACATAAAACAGAAGGTTTAGGAAAATTAAGGATCTTTAAAAAAAATTTAAAACATACCAAAGTGAACAAAACAATTTACTTGTTTAGGGTCAGTAAGTACATGTAATTCAGGATAAATCATGTGAAAAGTAAGAAGTGATATGAATGCAGACTTTTTTCATAAGCTTCCTGACATTAGGTCAGAAAGTCTCACAACTTCGTGCAACTGGGTGGCTCATCTAACCAGTATTCTTTGAACATTCTCTGTAATAGGCGGCCAACTTTCTCACTTAACAGTTACGGCTGGTACTGGGGCTCGAACCAATGACCATCAGTCAGTGAGAAAATAAGTTTTATGCGCGTTTGCATTAAATTCAATTTTAAGTAGCATCTCTAGTAACACCAATTACCGCGGCGACAGTCTTTGAAAGGGGCAGATATCTTACAAATTAGTTAATGCACCGCAAGTCAATAAATCGATAGCCGTCATTTGTTAATTGGTTATCGATAACACGCGGTGTATTCACCGAATCGGAACATATTATCGTAACGAGTAATTAAAGAATTAGCGGCGTGTCAAAAATTTGACTGGCCTGATCAAAGGTATGCACGTTTTTCATGTTTTCCGGGACATCAGGTGTCTTTCCGGGACTCCAGGACGGGCCCTCGATTTCCAGGACAATCCCGGACGATCCGGGACGTATGGCAGGTATGAATTAAGAATTACATATGAATGAACTAGAAGACAATAATTATCTGATAATTATTTCAACAAAAAATCAAGTTCTTTCACATTATCTGTAAGTTTTATTCCTGTGAAGACACATATAAAATTATTTGTAGACATACTGACCATTTTTAAGTTCTATGATAATCATTAATCTGAGTCCATAATTAGTACTAGATGGGTGTTCAGTGGAACACTTGTGTCGCCCTTGGGTACTCTGTTAGAATAACTAAACAGGTAAACAAGAGCCTGCTGGAAAAGACAGCATGCTAGTCAAAGTACAACAAGACCTGTCCACAGACAGCATGCTCCACTTTTCTCAGTGCTGGATAATTAATTATAAGCCAAGTTAAACAAGAGGCCCAAATGAAAAAAATTTGACTGGGGCAGGGCAAGTACCTAGTCATACAAGATGAAAAAAAAAATTGGGTCAAGAACCTATGTATTTAAAAAAAATTTAAAAATCAGGCCCCGATGGGGGGGGGGGGGGGGGGGGGGGGGACTGGTTTGGGGGAGGATGGGGAGTCAAGTACCTATGTATTTAAAAAAAAAAAAAAAAAAAAAAAAAAAAAATTGGGGGACTGGTTGGGGGAGGGGGGTTTGAGGGTGGATAGGGAGTCAAGTACCTATGTATTAAAATTAAAAAAAAAATAGAGGGGGGGGGGGGGGGGGGGGGCGGGTCCCCATGCAGAGGGGAGAGTGGTGGGGGGGGGGGGCGGGGAGTACTTACCCATCTCATGTCAGTTAATATTTTATGGCATCATCACGACCCTGTTGTCGTAAGCAATATAATTTGAAAGTTTGATGTCGAAATGTTAAGAAATGGCATAGTTATAGCCAACGTTAAGTTTTCATGACAAAATCCAAGTACAAAAAGGGGCATAACTCTGTCAAATGTGACCTTGACCTAGAAATTTTTGCATTATCCCAACCCTGTTGTCATAAGCAATATAAAGTTTGATCAGTCTGAAAGTTTGATAAGGAAATGTTTAGAAATGGTTTTCGTGACGGACCGACGGACAAAGTAATCCCTATGTATTCTTCGAAAGGGCGACACAAAACTTGCACAGGAATATTATCTTTCCCTTTCAGTAATAAAGGGATATCCCACAGACCAAGATAGCCATTTTGAACATTCAGGTAAATTTTTTAATTATCTTATGAAGCTGTAATCAGTCACTATCACCTGTAATAACGCCTCTGCGAGCATTTTCCGGATATGTGGTTCCGGTTCTCTTTGTTTGTCTGATGGCAAGTACTGAAGCTCATCTGGTAACCTCTCCATATCATCATCATCAAATTCCTCAGGTCCTGCTAAGGGAAGCAGTAACCGTGGCAACAAGTCAACTTCCTCTCCTAGCAACCAGTCATGGTACTCTGAAGAAGGAAAAGGCATCTATAAACTGTGCAAATCTTATCACTCTTCCTGATGCAACTTTCGTTAACAACATAGAGATTATTACAAACTTTGTAGTCAGTATTCATTTGTGTTTCACCATAAAATTTTTTTTTAATTTTTGAACGACTTGATAGTAGACCAATTCCTGATGGCAATTTCAGCAAATCCTAATTGTTATACCATCAGCTGATCACAAAAAATCTTCTCTCCATGAAATCTTGAAAGCTGCAATTCACCTTCTAAAGCATATATACAGTAAATCTATATTCCCTAAGCCCAGCTGGAGTCCCCTTGACCAAAAGACCCAGAGGACATCCTTGTCCATTACATCTAGTAATAAAGCAATAAACTGCAACGAATGGGGACTCCAATCAAAATTTGCTATTACTACATGAATTTTCTACTTTCTGACACATTCACCTCATTTTTTCAACAAAATGTTTGCACAGGCATAAAAGCATTTTCAAATATAGACAGGATGAATTATGCTTTTCATACACTGTGTTCTCAAGATTTTTTTTTAATGCATATTACTTTTAAGAAAGTTCTCCAAATAAAACTCCCGCCCATGATGACTGTGATGTTGACATAGTTACCTGTGTCGAAGCAGCAGTTTTTCAGAGTGCCTATAACTCCACCCCTTCTTACTGAAGATTGTTTGAACTCTGTAAAGGGCAGTAACCTTTGTATAATACAACATTCCTTGTCCATAATTCTACACCTTACTTTCCTGATCTGTGACAAGTTTGACAGAACAGCTCCCAAATAATGAAGGTCTGCATTTGAATTATATGACACATTGCACAATGCCATCACAATCTTTTCGATACTTATGTCATCATTTTCCAAAACCGGCTTGGAAACAACTTCTGCACATTTCTCTGGACGTGTTAAATTTGACAACAGTTTACAAATATTATCCGCATTTTTACATGATGGGTCCAGTGCACTTTTTAACCATTCAACAAACTTATTGTTATACTTCTTCAGATTCAAGATTGTCCAACAGGTGCTTTCATCACTGGTTAAGTTAATCAATGCCTTGTACACACTTTCCTGTATGTCTGTCCTTTTATCATCAGTCAGTGAGACAAGACCAGCCAGCAGTTTCTCACTGTCCTTCAAGAATTCTCTCCCTTCATCAGAACCAGTCAAACCCACAACATTTTCTACTGCCACAGTTTTGATCTCCTCTTTGGCATCTTGGCAAAGGAACTGAGCAAGGTCATTTTCCAGTAATTCTTTATCCATCTTTCTGTTGCAAGTATTCACTACAATCAGTTATAATATTTTAATAAACTGAACATAAAATTATTTTATTCATAATGTTTGTTTTACCATTTCCAATGTAAAAAGACAAAATGATTGGGGAAAAAAAGCCAGACTTTCTTGATGCAATCTTAGAAACTTTTGGGAATGAGCAAATTATGTTCAGGTCAGTACCTTTTTTGTGTTAAGCATAAGAACAACAGAAGACCAAAATATTATGGGAAACAATTCTTACAAGATTTTAATCACTATGAATATGAAAGAATACCATAGCAAATTTTCATAAAATCTACCATGAAGAAGAGAAATCATTTGTCTGTCTTAAAATACACCAAGTCATACACAAAATTATCTGTTTTATGCAGCATTTTAAACTTGTGAAATACTTGAAGTTTAGACAATTGCTTAGTAATGGTTGATCATCACCATCTTATTCCAACTATCAGAAAACCTTATAACTATGTCATTCCTCATTCTAGAACCAACTACCATTCAACTTCCTTTTTCCCACGAACTATCAGATACTGGAATGCACTACCAACTGAACTAAAGACCTGTGTGAAGCTGTCATCTTTCACATCTGGTCTCCAAGCTCATATTTTCTAGACGTCATATAGATTTTACCTTTTAATCATTCATGTATGATAGCACATTTTATCTTTTATCACAGCATGTTGCTGCATGTATTGTAAAATAGCATTTTAACACTGTCCCCAGCCTCTCAGTGTAATCAGTAATTGATTTTTGAGAGTACGCCCGTAGATGTAGATTGTTTAATATGTTTGCTGAATTTAGTAACAAGTTTTATAAAAGGTATTGCAATATTCCCTCCCCTACTTTGTTCATATTATCATATCAATTCAAAAAGAAAACCAACATATAATGACTCAAATTCACATACTGAAGGACAAATGTCCATGGCATTTCAAACTAAACTAGACGTGCACTTGTGATGTTGTGCAGTGGTACGCTTTGTCTGAAATACAAAGAGGGTAATGACAAGGATAATAAGAACTTCACAGGTGCACGTCTAGTTTAGTTTGAAGTGTAACGGACACCGGGTTTATAAGGCACTTTCAACAGCCATGATTAGTACTTGGATGGGTGTCCCAAATTGAGCTCATAGGTCTGTAGTAACTTACTACATTGGTGGCAGCGGTATTCCACAAACCTCAGCCAGGTGTTGACCTTGGTTAGTGTCTGTGTGCACTAGGAGTGCAGGGTTGAGTTGACTCCCTTGCACGGTTGGAGCGGAATGATGTGGACCATCTCCAGAAGGTTAGAGGGGAGGAGTGTACTGGACACTGGGTATACTTCTACTTGATACTCCCGAGCAATCAATACTGACTATAACTGGGACACTTCCAACAGACTCGCTGTTGGGCTAGCTCTTTAGCGACATGGTTAGAGAGACTGGAACGTTTGTCAAGTTAAGCAACATTATCCATGGTTAGTACTTGAACGGGTGTCCCAATTTGAGCTCATAGGCCAGGTTACCACAGAAGTGCTATGGACTAAGCATCCCATTATGGTAACATATTCTTGAAACCTAGGCAATGAAAATGCTTAAATACAACACTTAACCGGAATATTCTTTCAAAAGTAAAGATCACACAAGAAAAAAATGCTTAATTAGCACCAGTTTACCTAGAACCTTACCAAAACAACTTCACGTGTTCAGTAAAGGTGATCATGCCAAGGGAGTTAACTCAATGTTTACATTTCAGTAGACTGGTTCCCTCATTCGGCTGGTACTGAAGAGTATTTGCGTAGCATTGAAAAGCAGAGTACCAGGAAAGATGTTTATTTTGTTTGAATGTACAATATTTGTGTCCATAATAATTCATTACTTGGGCATTGTTTTCTTATACTTATGACAATAAAAAAAACTACTACGTTTTAGCTCTCATGCACATATGCTCAATCAGAGCGTTGGTGTCGGCGTTCGTCCTGCATTTTTAGTTTGAATGTAACATCTCTTAAAACACCTACTTAAAGTTTATAAAACATAAACGAATTGAATTCCATTAAGAACTCTGACTGCCATTGTAACAGAGAAGAAAACATTGAAAATTTTCTTGGCCTATCAAGAGTTTAGGAATTTGGCAAACAGAGTCACTTCTACCAAGATTATTCAAACTATGCCTCATTGGTCATTTTCAAATGACTCTGTCCCTGCGTCACTTGATTTTACATAAGTTTTCATATGGAAGCTTTCAAAACCCTTTTTTGTCTTTAACTGTATTCGTCAGAGCTGAGAAACGTTGTATGTTGCAACAGGGCCTTAATTGATTTGTCTCTCAATTAAGGCCCTGCTTGCAATGTATAAAGGACCTCTACCAAATTTTATCAAATTATGTCCCTTGCGTCAAAGCTGACCCCGTGCAGGGTCCTAACTGTGTAAAATTCTTAATTTTAAAAGTCTTCTTGTCAGAGTTCGTAAGCTCTAGATCTTATATATTTGATATGTAACACTTTATAGTTGGCCTCTCCAAACATTGTTCAAATATTTCCTTTTTATGTTCAACACTGCATGGGGGGAAAAAGTTTGAGAATCTCCTTTACTGAAATTGTTTGCCTTAGAGCTTAGATGTACCAAGTTTGTTCAAATTATGTCCCTGTGGTGAAATTGGCTCCGCACCGGGGGTCCTATTTATATAAAAATCATCAATTCAGAAGCTTTAATTTTGCTTTTCATGTTTGCACAAAAGAAGATCCAATGTCAAAGTATAAAGGTGAGCGATCAAGGACCATTTTAGCCCCCTTATTTTAAATATTGTAACTTACTAAGAATGTTGATGAGTATAGCTCTTTAACAAAAGTTAACAAGGCAAATCGCCCCACGCACTTCAGAGTTGTGTCCCTTGAATTACCGAATTAAGCAAAATCTCTAAGTAAAATACATGAACTATAGAAAATTGGCAAAATTACCTTGGTCTGCAATCTTAGTCAAAGAGCTATTATCCGATATTCGCCAAACTTGCTGATTATGTTTTGGGCATAATATCTCAGCCAAGTGCAACAACTAGTCAGATCCCTCCTAAAACGATATAATAATGGCCACTGAATCCGCATTGATAATTGGCAGATGTAGTCTTGTCGAACTTTCAAATCATAGAGATTTCGTCCTATCTTCACCACACTTACTGAAATGTTTTGGGCATAATATCTCAGCCAAGTGCAATAACTAGTCAGATCCCTCCTAAAACCATATAGGCCCTAATAATGGGCACTAAATCCGCAATGATAATTGGCAGATGTAGACTTGTTCAACTTCCAAATCATATAAATTTCGTCTTATCTTTACCAAACTTACTGAAATGTTTTGGGCATAATATCTTGAGCAGCCAACGAAACATATCCTTCGTAGTGCTGTAGACTTATCGCGCTTTAATTAATCAAAATGGTCAAAAGTTGCCTTGTCCAAACTTCAAGTCATTGATTTTCAACAGATCCATACCAAACTTGCTGATAATGCTTTAGTGCATAATGTCTGGCTAAGTTAGACAACCATCCGAATCCCTATATGCACTTAAAAGTTATAGCCCTTGAATAATCTAAAATTAATGAAATTAGACTTGTTGCTCTCTAAGTCAACGAGTTTTTATCCTGTCTTCACTAAACTTGCTTTGTTGTTGTTAGCATAGTATTTTCGATGAAGTTGAATAAGCAGTCAAATCTCTCATGGCACACTAGGAGTTATAGCTCTTGAATTACATAATATCTGTTAAATTTTACGAGATGTTGAAAAATAAAACTAAATAAATAAAAACCAGTCTCACACTAGTGCCATTAAGACGGGCGTATTTTTCGAAAGTCAGTACTTTTGTTCCACTGGTGTATAAATAAATGGTTAGCAGGGTATTTTGTTTTAAAAAATGTTAGTTCGTACTTTCAGAATTGATTTAAATTATTTTATAAATCTGACATACTTGGATGAATGTGTTTTGTTTTGTTTTGTTCTATTTTGTCTCTGTTGTTTTCTATGGTAAAATAATGAACTTACAAAATGAAAAAAAACAAAAAACGAAAGGTGTTTATTTGTTTGAAGACCAAAACAAACATTCCAGGATTACAAGAATTATTAGAAAGATAACATTTCGGAAATCATATTGATAAAGAAAACGGGTACATCCGTAGTTATTAATTTATCCTGTTTCTGGAAAAGGCAGAAGATTACAATTACATCGTACCACATAATGTGGTTGAATGGTTTTCCATCACCAGCCACAAGTTTTGAAATTGTATGACAAAACTTTATGTATGTTATCGCGTGGAACAACTTTATGTATGTTATCACGTGGAAGAACTTATGTATGTTATCATGTGGAACAACTTTATGTATGTTATTATGTGGAACAACTTTACGTATGTTATCACGTGGAAGAACTTATGTATGTTATCAAGTGGAACAACTTTATGTATGTTATCATGTGGAACAACTTTATGTATGTTATCACGTGGAACAACTGTATGTGTGTTATCATGTGGAACAACTTTATGTATGTTATCACGTGGAACAACTTTATACATGTAATCATGTGGAACAAATACTCAGAATGATATTTAGCCTGACAGTGATCAACAGCAAATGACAGAACGCACTATAAAATATGAACAAAAACGCAGAACATAGGAGGACAAAAGTCAGGGAAACTAATGTTTTATAGCCTGAGAAAGTACGTCCGCGTTTTTCATAACAAAGCTTCCATGGAAACAAAACTCATTCAAACACAGATTTTAAACAGAAGGACACAAGTAGTGCTGATTTCATTTTTTTTCAGTAACAACACACCATACTGATAACACTACATTTGAGACTGTGCTGGTCAAAACAGTTTTGTGCAAGTTTTACATGAGACCCTCTGTTCTCTGTATTCTGGTGGAGTATTGACATTTATCGTTGGAGTCGACTCGTCATTGAATGTCAAATTTTGCTTCACAGAGTGGGTATGTATATCATGGTGTGTAGCAGTTGATGTATCACGACCAATTTTAAACTGTTACTGGTAATTTTGCAATGTTTTGCCATTCCATTACAGATCCAGGCATTCCATGGTAAACTTGAAAGGCATTTCATAACGATACAGAGCAAAATAAATTTGAATTAAGTCTTTGGCTTCATCCCCAACTTCTATAAACGTATCATCTTTAAACGAGTTCGTTGCAGGGCTAAAACTTAAAACAAAATGACACTGAAATTCGGCGAAGATATTTGTGGCAATGAAGGCTGGCGACATTCTTGTTACATTGTATATTCTTTGTTTTCAATTATGAATCGTCGTTGTGACACTTTTTTATATGTTATGCTTCTGGTTGAGGAAAACTGTTGAGTTACATTTAAATGAAATCCAAGCTGCTCCAATGGCAAGCATTATTATAATAATCTTACTACGTAATTCCTTGTATACTTGAGACACGCATACTTGGCATAAGGACTGATCAGATAGAAAAATTTAGAATAAAGATACTAAAGGACTTGTTTCTTCTTCTTTATCTTATCTTTTTGAATTTCTCTTTTTTCGCAGGAATGAACAGATAACTCATTAAGCATGCTAAAGGTAGAGTTAATAAATCTAGCGACTGAAGCCAATCTATGTGGTATTCGTCTTAGTTAAAATCAGATTTTTTTCCAAAGTTGTCGCTTTTTGTTTCATACTCAGACTTCTGTCTCTCTTTGCAGAAATATCGAAAATATTATAATAATGATTTCCTCGAAGTTTTCTCACAACTCAGTTTTTGAAATCTGTTGACTTGCCGCATTAAACTAGTGGACTGCAGTGCCTCGAATGCTAGCTAAAAGAAATTCTTATGCTAGTGTCTCATAAAAATCGGCGACACCGACATCTCGGCGTCTTCCCCGATTTATGGCCCGTCGGCGGGAAAAACCTTGAAAGCGACATCGGTGCACACTGTTTGTCGAGCGGTCTCTTTAATCTGAGGTTCCCACGATGTCGGTTTCTTTGATCAGACGGAGATCAGACGGTGATGACCCGTCGATTAGCCATTGATTAGTCACCGACTAGTCGAGATAGTATACTACTATATATACCCGGCGAAAACGTAAGTAATCGTTAATATATATCTCAGACTAGCCACGGATTATTTTGCGAGTGATCAATGAATAATCGATGGGCACACGGCGATATGTATACCGTCGGCCGTGACCTATCCGGGAGCCTGCAGTACATCGGTAGAAGCACGGCGAGATGCCTGCGACAAGTCCCCGATATTGACAAGCGAAAAAGAAATCTGAGATATCGGTATGGAGTGATAAATCGCCAGTAACCCGGCCGAGGGTCGGACGTGATCCGGCCGACCATCGGCGATTAGTCACTAATGCTATAACGATTTCACGGGGTAGAAATTTTTCCTCCGATCGATCGGGAAATTTTAACTTGGAGGTAAGTTTTGCCGACATCTCGCCGATCTAAAAAAACACCTGTTTTTTTGGCCGAGGCGCAGATAAATCGACGATATATCGCAGACTACTCCCCGAAAATGCCACAGATTCCCCAAAAACTCGTCGTCACCCCATCGCCGACCGGTCGGACCTTTTATGAGACAGTGGCTTTAGACACTGATTTTTTTTGTGTGTTAGACGTTTTCTTAATGACCAGCTCGATCAGAATTGGTCTGGTGTTCTAGTTGGCTGAAGCATATTTTTGTATTTCTTGCTATTTTCTGTCTATTTAAAAGTTTACGCGACGCTTACTTTCCGCAAAAATGTACAGAAAGCTAAGGGAACTATATTGCAAAAAAAAGTTTATGCATAGAAAATGTAACAACAGGAATATTTTTTAAATATGAATTTGTTGAAGGGATTCAAAATATTACGCATTTTCCTAGATTCGTCAGGCAGCCGTATATTCAATGCTTATGTATGTCCATACTACCTTTGACATGAAATCAGTAAAAAGTTACCTTTTTTTAAAAAATGGTTTGATCCAGTTAATCGTTTTTGCATTTAGAAGATCTATTTCTTTTTCTGGTGAAAAAAAATCAATCAAGCAAAGCCTAACTCCCCTCCTTCAACACAGACCAGACCTAAAATAGGTCTATCAGCTTATTAATTAGGAACTCTACTATTTTCAGACAGCAAGAAACAACTCACCTGACTTAATACAACCAATCATATTTGTTCGTTCACTGCAGATTGCTGTAGCGGTAAATTGAGATTAGCTCAAACGTTTAGCACGCGGAAATTAAAGATACGGGCAATTTTGGCGGCGTTTTGGTGTAACTTTAGGGAATGCAGTTGAAAATGAAAACGACGATGTTTTAATGTTGAGAGTTTGTTCATAGTTAGAAATTGTTCATTTCTGACTGTGCCAGGTTGAAAGTCGGTCGGAGCTACAACACGAAGTCTAGCAGGCAGCATTGCAATGTCGTTTAGCCATCGCAACAGGGTTACCGAAACTACAACTACAACTCGGAAGGTAACATTTTTTATCATGCTGACATATTATAATTTTTTTATGTACAGACCCAGCTGAGAGCGGCGTGACATTTTGGACACGTGCTCCCATCTCAGAAAATGCCCTGGTAATGTTAATTTACCTTTCTGCAAAAGGCCTGTATTTACAATTTCAGTGAGTATTTTTTTGCATTTTCTGGTGTTAAAGTGTACAAAGGTACACGGAAAAAATATACAGTACATGTACCAGTAAAAATAACATAAAAGAAGGTAACATTTTTTATCATGCTAACTTATTATATGTATGTACAGACCGAGCTGAGAGCGGCGTGACATTTTGGACACGTGCTCCCACCTCAGAAAATGCCTTGGTAATGTTAAGTTACCTTTCTGCAAAAGACCTGTATGTACAATTTCAGTGAGTATTTTTTTGCATTTTCTGGTGTTAAACTGTACAGAGGTACATGGAAGAATTATACAGTACCAGTAAAAATAACATACAATTAAAGAAGGTAACATTTTTTTATCATGCTAACTTATTATATGTACAGACCCAGCTGAGAGGGGCGTGACAATTTGGACATGTGCTCCCACCTCAGAAAATGCCCTGTTAATGTTAATCACCTTTCTGCAAAAGGCCTATAATCATGTACAATTTCAGTGCGTATTGTTTTGCATTTTCTGGTGTTAAACTGTACAATGGAACATGCAAAAAAAAAAAAACTACAGTGCCAGTAAAAATAACATACTTTTGGTTCATGTGCCTACTGTTACAACTACATACAAGATGGTAAAAAAAAATTATGCTAGTTTATTATATGTACAGACTCAGCTGTATGTGTGAAGGTAAAATTTCTTCTTGATGACATAGATTATCTCTAGACACTATGGATCTACATGGCTTAAGGCTTTGGTGAAATGAGTTCCTTGGTAATCAATAAAATAATGATATCAAATGATAATGTCTCATTTGGCAAGAGCAGGTTTCAGACAGATTTTGACAAACAGTGTTAATTCAATTGATTAATAAAATATGCTCTGCTGAATATTTGAAAAGTTTCCAAATAGGCAAAAATGAAAGGGAAATTTTAATTTGACTGTGATCTTTTCAAAATCTAACTCCATAATAACATTACTATAAGTGAGAACAGATTTGACTGGCCTCAACAAAACAAATGTTCTCTAAACCAGTTGACATTAACAAAATAGTTGTCAAATGATATTTTCAGTAACAGATAGATGGCCTTGTCCTAATGGAAATGAACAAAAGTATTGACAAGTACTGCTTGATAGTTAATTAAATATTTTATTTGATAATTAAAGTAAACAAATTAAACTCCCTCTTATATAAATCAATTTTATGCAAACTGTGTGATATCTGATCAAAGCTGGTTCTGATTTCCTAAAATATTTTTATATGTGCATTAATAATACCTTTTTTGCCTCTTAGAGCCTTAAAACATCATTGTCTTATTTATATTTATAAGTTATTATGATTAGCAATATTTTACATAGTTTTTTAGTTTGTTGTGATACATGATTGTGAACTATGATTTTAGTCTCTTAAAAGTAATTTATTGAATGACTATGTACATTATAATATATTTTATGAATGCATGTCTAGTAATTTATGTACATGGATGAGTTAAATATATATATATACACATGTATATACATTTATTTATACACATTTATATATATACATTTTTATATATATATTCAAGGTCAAGGTCATTAGAGATGAAGAAATGTCCAGATTTTGTCTGGAGACATACTTGAGAGATTTTAGTATTACATGATACGAATGTTCAGCATCATGAGACATAGTGTCACTCACATGAACCAGGTTTCTAGGTCAAAGGTCAAGGTCACACTTAAAGGTCAGAGAAAAATGCTTGTCTGGTGGAAAACTTCTACAGGCATTGAGGGATTTTAATATAACTTGGCACAAATGTTCACGATTGTGAATCAGAATGTTGTGCACAAAAGTCAGATCCCTGTGGCCACCGCCAATATCAAGATCACACATAGAGGACAAAAGTCAGATAAAAGTATGGAAAAGTGAGTAGTCGTCATGAATTAAGGGATTCTATCACAAATGTTCACCATCATGAGACTGAGCATTACATGCATAATCCATTGTCCAGATGACACAAATTTACTAAAATGTCATTGTACTTGTGTACATACATTTAACACATGTATCAAAATTGCATGAAATAATTCTACATCAGCAAATATATGTACATTGTACTTGTTCTTAAATTAAAACTTTCTGGTTTTAAATAAAGCATTACTGTCTTTGTTTGCACAGTTTCAATTATGCTTGTAATATCTCTACTGAACCTTTAATATATGCCAGTCTGAAACTAGAATGAATGTCCACATGCTTTGAGGAATTGTAATTTAGATTCGTATAAATGTTCATCACTATCAGACAGAGTGCCAAGTGCAAAATTCAAGCCCCTGTATGATTTCATGTTCTTCAGACCTGGTATGAATTCATGCTTACATTTTTTTCCAAATGCAATTTTCATTGCATTTATTCCATTTCTTGGACTCATATATGTATTAGTTTATCTTCAGGTCCATTTAAAGTGTATGTTTTAGTTTAAACATATTTATTCCCATTTTTCACATTTACAAAAGCAAACGATACATATACATTGTATTTAAGGAAAGGATATGAACGAAAGACAAAGTCTTATAGAATTCATCCCCTTGGGTGGACGATTCTCACAAAAACAGAGCTTATTATAAAAGAAAAAATGAAAGGGAATAACAGAGAAAAACGAGAAATATAATATAACATATACATGTATATATACATATTGATACATGCATGCGAGCGTGCATGTGTGTGTGTGTGTGTGTGTGTGTGTGTTTAAAAGAGAGAAAGAGAGAGAGGGGGAGAGAGAAAAAATGTATGTTCTATCCAGCAATAGAAATAGTCAAACTTGCTTCCCTACTAACACCACCTCTTTTATTCATTATGCCCACATCTTCACCAAATCCTTTTGTGGAAAGTATTTTGTGACAATAGCACCCTTGTTAACATATTGAATATATTTTCATATAAAAAGGATTAAAATTGAACTCTGTTGAATAAACTATTTTTCATTTCAGCTGAATAAGGAAGTTGCTTTGTTAGTGTGGTAGGAGTTTAATGTTGCTGCAACACAAGGTGAAACACGAAAACAGAAATAACCAGCAGTGTTGCTCTGCCAGGAGGAAGGACAGAGGAAGCTACAAGATGAGAACCAGCAGTGTTGCTCTGCCAGGAGGAAAGACAGAGGAAGCTACAAGATGAGAACCAGCAGTGTTGCTCTGCCAGGAGGAAGGACAGAGGAAGCTACAAGATGAGAACCAGCAGTGTTGCTCTGCCAGGAGGAAGGACAGAGGAAGCTACAAGATGAGAACCAGCAGTGTTGCTCTGCCAGGAGGAAGGACAGAGGAAGCTACAAGATGAGAACCAGCAGTGTTGCTCTGCCAGGAGGAAAGACAGAGGAAGCTACAAGATGAGAACCAGCAGTGTTGCTCTGCCAGGAGGAAGGACAGAGGAAGCTACAAGATGAGAACCAGCAGTGTTGCTCTGCCAGGAGGAAAGACAGAGGAAGCTACAAGATGAGAACCAGCAGTGTTGCTCTGCCAGGAGGAAAGACAGAGGAAGCTACAAGATGAGAACCAGCAGTGTTGCTCTGCCAGGAGGAAAGACAGAGGAAGCTACAAGATGAGAACCAGCAGTGTTGCTCTGCCAGGAGGAAAGACAGAGGAAGCTACAAGATGAGAACCAGCAGGGATGCAGTCTTTAGATGTCATCATTCATCATAAAATAGTTACCTAAACTTTAAAAAGGTAAGAATGTCAAAGGGCAAATCTTAAATCTGGTCCCAGCCCTTTCTGTTTGCACAGAAATGTCTAGCTGATAAATTTTTCAAAGTTAATTCCCATTCTACCAGTAGCTGTGTCACCCACATTCTAAGTTTCAGGTGTTGTGAATATTTCAAATAGATTATTAACGGGTGATGTTTGAATTTTCTGCATTTTTCCAAAACTATATCTAATGTTAAATTAAATGCATTGGTTTAAATCTTTCCTTCATTTCAGTTGCCCGTGGAGATACTCCGTAACAGCAGCAACATATAGAAAAGACATGGAGGGGAATATTACTGGAGGCATGGCATTGAAGAGATGAAGTTGAAGCAAGGGAGAAATTGCTTAAGCTAAGATTTCCATTTCTTTTATTTAATTGAATTTAGTCATTTTGGTTAGCAGTCTCTATATACCGCTTAAATTCAGCTTGACACAATGGTGAGCATGGAGAGGATAATTTTAAATTTCTCATAAAATTCTGGGTGTTTTTTCTTCACAAGTGTTGTCTGAAGGTATTCTGATACCATACTTGTAGCTCATTTGTTTTTAAATGAGTTTAAGAGGCTAGTTTCATTTTCCTTAAAAGCTCTAGTCGGCCTTTTCTTACCTGTTAAAGTAAAATGTTTTAATAATAGTAAGAGTACTTTTATATCCTTCATTCTGTTGAAACACATGATCATATTAGCCTGTTAAAATAATGTATAGTTATTTTCCCACCTCCCTATTATCGCCAACTTTTTAATTTTACATCATTGCAAAATATGTCTAGATTTTACAAAAGTACATCATATATGGTAAAATTAAAATGCAATTTACAAACTACACGTATTTCATTTTAAAGAATTTATAGGTTTCAGATGATCTTAAGAACTGACAAATACTAAATGAAAATGAATATTTCGTAAACTTATAATCATTTAAAATTCATTAATTTGTAGCTAATTTGTAGTATTACGTTTTTGATAAATAAACTTTCCAAAAAACAAAACAAAAAAATGAATAAAATAATAAATAAGAAAAATTGAACAGACTGAATTTTACAAATAAATTGTCAATTTAAGAAACTGTTAAGAAAACAGTTATAAAAAATACAAAAGCATCAAGTCATGAAATACATGTTACTTTAAAGGTACAAGAGGATTTCTTTTTTTTTATTTCCATTTGAAAAAAATTCTCAGTGGTACAAAAATGTAGTGGTTGCAGACTGAAAAAATAATCTAAAGTCATTGTACTACGAATATGTTTAAGCTTGGAAATTTGAATGAATATTTTGTTTGATATTGTTAGTCAAGTAAACATACTCAGTGGTAACATTCCGTATCAGCTTTTCTCGCATTTGGTATGAAAGGTAGAGTGGAGGACACCTGACTTAGAGGTCAGTGGTTTGATACGCACCTGAGAACAAGAGTCTGTAGTGGCTTTAAGTATTTCACATTAGTATTTAATATCACCTTAAGATAGACCCAACATTTTTATGTTCCCGAAGGGAGGCATATAATTTTTGAATTGTCCGTCCGTCAGTCTGCACTGATAAATAGGGGGCCACCTTACTGTAAACATAACAAAAGAGAACAGTAGAGTTCATTCCTTAACAATAGAATAAGGGGCCAATGGCCCTCTATTAAACAAAAGAAAATAACAAAAGAAAAGGACCCCTATCCAGTTTCGCCTGGACATCCATCCGTCAGTCCGTCAGAAAACTTTTACATTGGCCATAACTTCCTTATTGATAAGTAGATTTACTTCATACTTGGACAGAACACCCCTTTGGACAAGACCTTCCCAATGATCTATATTTTTATGACCTTGATCATGAATGACCTTCACCTTGAAGATCCAATTGTCCAAAAACTTTAACATTGGCCATAACTTCCATATTAGTAAGTGGATTTACTTCATACTTGGACACAACACCCCTTTGGACAAGCCCTTCCCACTGACTTATATTTGTTTGACCTTGACCCCTGAATGACCTTCATCTTGAAGATCCAATTGTCCAAAACTTTAACATTTGGCCATATCTTCCATAATCGTAAATACTTCATACTTAAACACAACACCCCTTTAGACAAGACTTTCCTGCTGAGCTATATTTATTTGACCTTGACCCCTGAATGACTGGTTCTCAGCTCAAAGGTCAAAGCCACTTTGGGGGCATAGTCATTTTACAGTGACAGTTCTAATTGTTAAGTACTACCACTGCTCTTTCCAAAACGAAAATTTATTTCTGGTGTATACATGTATACTGCATGCTTTGGGGAACCAGTATAAACACACTGAGCTGTGATGAACCAAAAATAACTGATAAAATGATTTTTATTTTATATCTGTTTTAACATCCTTTTGGTGCCAGTGATTTATAGAAGTTGTACTTAGTGTTGTGGAAAAATGTTGTATGCTGCTTGATATAATCATTCAGAAAAATAAATACATAGGCTGATATTATTTTGCGAGTCTTATCGTAACCATGAATGCTTTTTCCTTGGTGTATAGGAATATTGGTAGGGTGACAATTGCCAATTTAGGGCTATATTTTATGGGGTAACCCACCCATAAAAGCTTACAAAACTTGTTATATACCAAAATGTTCAGCATAGTCTAAAGTTTATCAGACTGCCAGCATAAATTGGAATAACTTACAGCATTCTTCAAAATCCAAGATGGCTGCCAAGATGGCCGCCAAAATGCAAAAAATGGGTTCTTACATTTATGTCAGTAAGAGGATGTCAAATTTTGCGATTAATGGTGTTTGATCAAAAGTGAAAAAAATATACAGAATAAAGGTTAATTCAACATTTTTCTTAATGAAACATTAAAACCTTCTCACAATAGTTAAGTCACTTAACTTTCCCATGGAGTGTTATTACATATAGTAATATACATAAACTTATATTGCCCTTAAATTTTAAATTTTGCTTTTTTAGATAGAAATCAAATGATAGAATTCAATCAATGTAACCTCAAGGTAATTGTTCAAATATTTATTTCCATTGTACAGATAATTGTTAAATAACATTTTATTATGGTAAAAGGGAACACAGGATGTAGAGTATACATTTTAAAATGCTTTGATGTGTAAGGTTTGTGCCCTCCATGCTTTTAACCAAGTGCACAAGAAGAGCATATTGTGTCAAGTTGACTTTTAGTGGTACAATATTTACTAATTAATGCTTTCAAATGTGTATGGGTTAGTGTAAATAATGTGAGGAAAAGAGATTAACTTCCATGTTATTTTCTATCAAGGTTTCAAAATTATTGTGAGTTATTATTGCCCATTACACTTTTCATCAGTAACAGGAAGTCCATACTGACCTCTTCGTTATGTCTGCACCGGCATTTTGGTGCATTTGGAAGAAGTGTTAGCATGTTGCCGGGGTAGGTCTGTACATGAAAGCCACATGACTACTTTTGCAGCCCCTTGAAACACTGCATGGACAGATGTCTGTGCCATATGAATGCCACACAGGGATGCTTCTGTGCATCTTTTGTGCCTCAGTCTTGCCTTAGGCCTTGACCTTGTTGTGGATGTTTTTTTAATTATCAGTCACTGAACATATAATAAGACCCCTCTACCCCCACAAAAAATAGAACACTGATGTCACAAGAATAAGGGCTCTGGGACAATTTTTTTTATATATTTTTAGAATATATGTATATATGAATATATTCATCATCTGCTAGCATACAATGTACTATGTTTGTTCAGGTCATGACCTGGCTTAGTTACAACAGGATGCACTTAGGGTAGAAGTTAAGAATAATTACCGGTAAGCAGTAAGTTTTTTCATCAATTGAGTTACGTGAACTTATGTATACAGTCGAATAACTAGGATTTACAGTTGATAAACCAGGTTCTTCAAACGTAAAACCTAGTTTTTCGAATATAAACTTATATTTTTGAGCGAAATCATGGGTTAATGTCGTAAACCATAGTTTATGCTCGTAAACCATAGATCACGTTTGAAAACACAAGTTTACGGACGAAAATGTAGGTATAGTTTGTAAACTATCTTTTACAAGCGTAAACCGGGGTTCAAGAGCGTAAAAATAAGATAGTGTGCGTAAACATAGGATAACGGTTGAAATCCGTTGTTTAATTGAAAAACCTAGTTTATCAATCGTAAACTGTGGTTTACATTCGATATTTAGGATTATGAAATCAAACTTGAATTTCGAGCGTAAACATGTATCAAAAATATAGGATAAAATTCGAAAAACCAGGTTTTACGATTGAAAAACCTGTTTTATCGATCTTTAATCCTAGATTAACGGGCGTAAACATAGGTTCACGTTATTTTGGACAGTGGACTTCCCTTGAAATATATTTTACGGAATTTAACCAATGTTTTCAAGCAAAAACGTAGGATAACAGTCATGAACCATAGTTTACGGACGTGAACCTAGGTTTACGTTTGATAAACTAAGTTACTGAGAAAAAATATGAATTTACGAACGTAAATATAGGTTTACAGCTGTAAACCTATGTTCACGGTCGCAAACCCAAGTTTACGGTGGTAATCTTAGGATAACGACCGAAATTCTAATATTATTTGAGAAACCTAGTTTATCGAATGTAAACATAAGATGACGAGCGTAAACTACAGTTTACGGCCGTTATCCTATGTTTACGCTCGAAAATAGAGGTTAAACATCGAAAAACCAGGTTTTACGTTTGGAAAACCTAGATTATTGACCGTAAATCCTAGTTTTACGAGCTGAAACTTAGGTTCATGTAATAATTGGACAATTGGCATGCCATATATGATTGTAGTATATTTTATCTATCTGTTTCGAATTTTAATCTGTAGAGCAGACTTACAAAATGTGGCTGTGTTTGCAAAAACAAGATAACACAGTATGAAAATTGTGTATGGAATGTGAACCTTATTGTGGATTCAAAGACAATAGATCTGTCAATTTTTGTAAACTTTGATTCATGCAGTTATTATGTGGTGTTCAGAGAGCTCAAAGACCTTTCTAAGTCATAACAATTGTATGTATTTCTTAACCATGTAAGCTGTTACTTGATATATGAGGAGAGGATCATTCATAGCTCTAGATAAGTGTTTTTAATCTATTACATTGTTTTGCAATGGTTAGTTTAAAGAGTATATTTCAGAAGAGTGTATATCAAAACCCCCTTAGTCAAGACCCCTTGGTCAAAAAATGGCATAGTGATCAAAACCCCCTCAACAAAAATAATAAGGTGTTCAAAACCCCCTTGGTAAGAATAAAAGGGCATCAGAACCCTCTCAATGGGTACATTCCATATCCCCTTGGTGAGGGTTACAATGAATACCGGAATTGACTTTCTAAACAAAATATACCTGAATCGGCTTTCCGATACCGGAATTGACTTGTAACAGCTATATTAGGCAAATATTTGTATAAAATATGTTTGTATTTTAAATAAGATGTAATATTGTATAAGTATGCAAAATTTTAGAAATAAGTATTGAGTGAAAAATGACTTTTTGTAAAATAGCATTGGTCGGTGTCCGTAAGATTAACATACATGTGACAATCACTACCACATGAAATACATGTAAAATAATGATTATTATGGTATTTACGCTAATGTAATCGTGTATTAAAAATGTAGAAGATAAAAACACAATGTTTAATTTATATATTATTTCCAGATTATACATTGTACATAATAATCAATTATCATAAACATAGTAAATGAAATAAACAAAAATGCATTGCTTTCATTTGACATAAGAACGACAGTAGCAGCTCTCTGTATTTCCATTGTTACAATAATAAACATAATTTGTTTTATTAACAAAAACATCGAAAAATATTTTTTTTGCAAAAAGAAAACATAATTATCAATAAAAAACAATCAGTTATCAATAAAATACATTATGTTGACACCAGAAAAAGACGGTAGGTATTCACTACACTTGCAATGGGAGAGTTATAAAAACGGCAAATATAGGATAACACTAAAGGATTATAGCTATAACATGTAAATATATACATTATTTACATAATATTTACAAAATTTACACAGTGTTCAATGTAAACAAGTACAGACTTCCATCCATGTTATTGTTGTCACTTACGTAATTTCCTTTTTTAGGATAACACTAAATGATTATAGCTATAACATGTAAATATATACATTATTTACATAATATTTACAAATTTTACACAGTATGTACATTGTAAACGAGTGGACTTCCATCTGTGTTGTCCGTTATCACTGACATAACTTCCATTTTTAGGAAAACACTAAATGATTCTTTATAGCAAATAACATGTACATATATACATTATTTACATGATATTTACAATATATATTATACACGTGAATACTCTCCGATCCATTTTGTCTGTCTGTCTTATTAGATTCGGAATTCAGCTGGAAATGATTTTAAGCCTTGGGTTTTTTAGTCAAAGTCACAGTCCTTATATTGATCTTTCTCTTTATTTGACTGCATTTTTTACCGTCTGTCCATGGTGCAAGGCATGAGCTTTGTCCGTCAGTAGAGATAACAACTCTGTCTTTTCTTTTAACAAACTGTCTGTAATGTAAGAACAAGTTTGACCTCTGTTGTTCCGTCATGTCGATCCATACGTCTTGAAGTGTTGATTGAATCTGTGGGTGACCAAGTGATGACATTGAGCTTTTAGCTATTTGTTTGAGACTGAGTGGTGAAGGCTTTGAGAAAACTAATTCAAACTGTTTGTTTAGTATGTTTGCCTTTGACACTGGGTCACTGTAAGTATGACCATCAGTGCTGAGTGGTGTTTTCATTTTTTTTATGTTTAATAAAGTTGTAGAACTTTTTCTTATGACCTGGATCTGTATTATCTGAGAAGATGATTGACTCTAGATATGACCAATAGGCATTTCTTATTTGTTTTTGCACTGATGTCTTAAGATGTTTGAATTTCTTTATGTTCTGACAATTCTGTGACCGAGACCTTTTTATTTTTGTGAAGTGCTTGATTTTATGCAAATTAGCTAACGCCGCCGAGTGTTGTTCATCTTTTTATTTAAAGCTGACACAGGCAAGGGGCGTAGGGGGTGTATTATACTTGACTTGTTTTTTATTAGTTGTTGTACATAGACTTGTTTGTAATTAGTTCTTGTATATATAGCAACTAATTTATTTTGTTCATTGTTTTATAAAAGTGGAGATTTTTTTTTTTTTAGTGGACATTTTTGAATTACCTCCCTTGAATACTTTTCGTTACACAAGTGGTGAGAATTAGTGGAGTATGGGAACTTATACTTATAACTTAATATATTTTAGATGTTCTCGTTGGAGTATCCTGATTTACATTATAAACTGGCAACTTCCGGTAGATAAAAAATATCCACTACAAGTGGATGTACAGTGTCAATCATTGTCGGCCATTTTGTTTTCAGTTTTTATCACAATAATGGTGAAAAATAATGGACAATCACACAAAAATGAGTGAACTATGGGAAAATTACTTTATTGAGAAGGACATCTCTACTGCGCGAGATGGAGTGAACACTATAGATTCTATATAACACAAGCCACCACAGGCAGTCACTCATCCGCGATGCATATATGTACAAATTACACATATCGCCAATGATGTACATCTTTATATATAGATTGTTCACCACCTAGCGACAATTGGACAGCTTAAGTTAAATTATATTTTTTTCTTGAACATTGACAATGACCGTTCGACGTCACTTTGATGAGAGGATCACTTAAGATGACTTAAGATGACTGTTTGTTTTGGTTTCCATTCATAGATTTCCAAGCATGCGCAGTTGCTAGTTGGCAGGAAACCAAACAGATTAGTACTCTATGTAGTGGAGACTTTTTTTTGAAATTGTCAACTAAATTAGTGGTGTATGATCTCTTTGTACTATATACAGTGGAGTATATCATTTGAAATTATTGGTTTCCCGCCAATAGTGTTCTATTTTTAAAACCTTTTAATCAAACATGAATTACCTCCCTTGGTATGGGATGTTATAACTAACTTAAAGAATGTTCTAGAATTACCTCCCTTGATCATTGGATTTAAAACTGCCGTTTTTTAGTTGAAACATGAAGTCTCCGATTGGAATTTGATTGAATATCCGTTTCTGTGTCCATCGAACATGCTTCGGCAACGGCAGAAATAGTGCCATTCCGTTTCGTTGATTTATTGTACATGATTTTATGATCAGAGACAAGATTAGGATTACCTCCTAATAGGCCTATTAGTTATTATAGTATAATAATGACAACTCATTAGTTTTATACTCAACTCTATAGTTATATGTGCGGTAGATATGTCCTTCTCAATAAGATTTTCCCATAGTCCACTATTTTTCGCCATTTGTGTGATAGAATATGTGAGGTAATATTCTATGTTCATTGATAGGAGGAACAGAATGTTGGAGTTTAGAACATTCTGTTTTAAGTTTTAGTTATTTTATAAATTCATTTTTTTTTTTCTTTCTTTATTTATTAACATTACATTTCAACATTGCAATATAAGAATAAAAAGTGACACTGTGATTGTATTCGATCCTGCATGGTCAAACCCATGCCTGTTTATAGTCCAGTGGATTTCGAATCCAATGCCTTATCCGCTCGGCCATCACAGATATATCAGATATACTTATTATTATTGGTCTGTGTCCATAGATTCTTGTTTCTGGCGCTTTGGTGCGGGTTCATCTTCTGATGTGGGATAGTCTGTTTGATACATACAGCCGCCTGGCTGCATGTGTTGGTATTGTGATCCATGTTGGATTTGGCAGCCGTAACAGGTTTCAATCGGTCCTGGTGATGGGATCGGGGAGGGTTGTGGTGTTTTCACCAAGTCCACTATTGGTATGGGGTTTGTTTCATACTGCGTTTCTCTGGTCGCAAATACTGGTATGTAGGTTTGGGTTTTTTTATCTGTTTTTTCTGGCTGTGGGGTTTGTGTCGACTGTGTTGATGTGGATGGAGCAGTCGCTGTGGCTGTTGGTGTTGTTGTTGTTATATTTAACGGGATGGTTTGAAGGTCTTCATCAGTGGTCCATTCATCGTCTGTGGTATCATGGTCGTTGGATGTATAATCCGTAAAGATGGCTTCCTGTGTTTGCGTCTGGTCTAAGATTTCAAATGCCTTTTGAAAGAATTGCGGGTGCGGTCGTCCTAATTTGCTATAATGTCTGGTCACGGCGCTGCTGCGTAGATTCATGTATGCCTTCATGCGGTTTAGGAGGGGTTCCTTCTGATTTGCGACTTCTCTCCATAGGGGGTGGTTGTTTGTAACTAATACCGGCTTACGTCCCATTAATTGGCTAGGTTTATTCTTTATATTTACTTGTGTTGGTTCTCCTCCAAATATGTTCTTATAAACTTCTGCTTTTGCCGGACTCTCTATGGTTAACTCGTTGATCATTATTAACGGGAAATTCACTGCCTCTCCGAACGGAAAGTCTTTGGATGTGGTATGATAACCTACTTTGCTATCAATGGGGACTAGTCCTTTGAGAAGGAAGGTTTTGCCTGCATTTGATGCGCCTTGTAAATATAGTGTATTTATCTTCTGTTCCGTCATCTTTAAAATTGTGTGCATATCACTGAGGAGAGTGGCTGGCTGTATATTCTGTTCCGCGCACCAGTCATTAAAGTATTTCTTTGTCTGTTGCGGTGTCATTATATCAGTGGGGTCAATTGGCTTGTAGGTCATGTACCAATCATAATACTTTTGATCCTCTATGATGTTTTTTATCGAGTATTCCTCTCTGGCTGTTGTATAAATTCGATTCCAGTTACGATCTCTGGTTAATGTGACTAGTGTTTCATGATCGTCTGTGTTGTGGGTAGCTCTGAAAAGATCCTCTTTCGTCTCCCGTTGGTACTTCGTCATCAAATCTATGCACTTTTCTATTTGCTGGTAGAGGGTGGGTCTTTTTTCTGGTTTATTTGGTTTGTCTGTGATTGTTGTTGGGATGAATTCTGCTATTTCCTGGGTGTTGCAGCCCAAATAGTGGCGGGGCGGTCTGATGATGTACGCTGCAAAATTCATGGGAGAGCGGATTTGCTCGCTTTTGAGTTCTATGTTGTGGGCTTTCAGTGTGTTGTTGAGTCTTTTATACGGATAGGTCATGTGTATTTTGTAATCTGCTTTCGTCATTAAGTGTAGATGATTGTCGTGAAAGCTACAGTGGGGATCTGCCGCTCCATCGTGGATAGAGGCTGCGGTCTTGGTGCTGTTCATGTATTGCTTGATTGTATTTACGATGAATTTATCGTCTTGGTTGAGTTCATCATACAAGGGCTGGGGAGTTTTCCAGGTTGTTATAGTCATCCTGTTTAGCTGGCCATCGGCTGGTTCCCATGGTCGTGTCATTGGGCGGTTGTTTACAGGATTTATCATGGGTGCGTTGGTACTGTGATCTATTATGTTTACATATGGCTTGAAATGATCAGCCAGGATGTGTGGTGGTAGCTTGTTCACTATGGTGGAGTAGTACAATTCTGTCATCTGAAAATAGAGTTAAGGGAGTATGTCGTTTTTTCTTAAACACATTCTTGGTTGCGGTGCATCTTGTACTATCTGTTGTACTTGTTGTCGTATGTTTTCTATTTCTGTTCGTCCGTCCTGTTCGAATGATGTCATTTGCGAGACTGTGTCTTGAAATGTTTGTTTTTCTGTTGTCCACTGACTGAGTATGTTGTGTACTGTAGTTTGTACAGTGTGTACTGTTTGTGTTACGTCTCTTATTGATCCCGTTATGTTTTTTATTGCTGTCGTGGCGTCTGCTACATCCTTTATGACTGAGTTGTATTCGTCTACTGTCAGGTTTTTTATTGTCTTGCCTGTGCTTAGGATGTCAGTGAATATGCTGAATATGTCGCTCAGTACTTCTAGTGCCGAACGGTGCTGTGGGTGATCTCTGTCATGGCTGTCCATGTAGTCGTTGTATTTCTGTGCTATTTCAGTTACTTTGATCATGATGGCGTCTGTCGTTTGGTATACGTGTGTCCAGTTAGTCTGGTTGAGTTTGCTGTCTGCTAGTCTGTTTAACCAGGGTTCATAGTTTCGTCTGTGGTCAGTGTTTTGGCGCGTTGCTGTCTTTAAGTCTTTGGTCGTTTCTTTCAAGTCTTCTATTTTTCGGGCGTTGTTTGTTTGCTGTTGTGATATTCTGGTGATTGAGTCTATTAGTGTTGTGAATTTGAGTTCTATGTTTTGTCTGAGCGTGTCGTAGTCTGCTGTGTTGGAGGCGGGATGTGGAGTAGGTCGTCTGAGTAGTGCTGCCAGTTTCTGTTCTATTTGGTGCATGTTTGTTGTGAATGTCCTGTCTTGAGTGGTGCGTTCTGTTTGTTCTTTTGCTATGTTTTCGGTCATTGTGTTTATGTGTCCTTCTATAGCTGTGATGTGTGCCTCTAGTGACTGAATCTTTGCCGGGCTGTGCATGTTTATGTGTGTTCGCAGTGTAGACTGTAATGTTTGTACTGATTTTTGCAGTTGTAGTGTGTTTGTTGGTTTTGTTCTGATGAAGATTGCTGCTGTGCACCTGTGTGTTTTTTCATTTGTCGGTTGTAGTGAGTCGTCCCAGTTTATTTGCAGTGTGGGATTGCCTTTTATTTTTGTGAAGAGCTTGTTGTTTTTCCTAATTTGTTTGACAATATTGTGAGTAACCCATGGTAAATCAGCTTTATTTTTGCATTGTCTTGACGATATGTGTTTGGATGATAACCTTTTATCTCAGCTTTGAGATTATATAGAATACTTGGTCAAACAGGTAAGATATACATGTATTGTCAGGGCACAAAAATAAGGAAAAACAACATTACATTCTTAAGACTTTATTGAATAATAAGAATATATATTATAAGTATATAAATTAAAAATATATAAATGTTAATTTTCAGTTAAAACAAAAATTCAATACAATACAATTGTGAAAACCTGGAAAATGATGCACAATGAAAATAAATACATATAGTGATAAACATTTTAAAAAATACGATAAAAAGTATGAAAAACCTGGAAAAGATATAATTATACTTACATTTACATTTATGAAATGATGAAACAATAAAAATAGATACATTTTATTTCATAGTATAAAGTATTGTAAAATAATATGAAACAAAGTATGAAGAATCTGGAAAAGATATAATTACATTCTCAAAATAAAATGATGGAACAATGAAAATACATGATACATTTTATTTAATAGTGATAAGCATACTATAAAAACAGTACAAAGAAAAGATATCGGTCTTCTTACTGGTAGGATCAGACATTGAAGATGATGACCCTGATGCCACACTCGCAGTTTCTGAATGATGCTCTGATGGGACTAGGCTTTCCCTGTGTTTCTCCTCGGGCGCTGTTCAAACTGGCATCAGAACGTCAGGAATGGCTGTCTTAGTTCTATCCAGTTCATTTTAAATATCAGGCTTGCTTGTCCTTAAGTCTTACATTACCTTTCAACCCCTGACTTTGGTTTATGTAACAACTAATGTTTTTCCGAACATGGCATTAAATGTGTTAAGAAGATCACCAAGGATAGGTATTCCAAGCTTGTGAGGGACTGCTTCGTAGTTTCCTAGCAAATAGTGGCAATTGACTGTGGCCTCTAAATGCATAAGCATGCCATGTAGAATCTTCTGTTGATCGTAGGGCATGAAATTTTTACTAAGTGTGGTCACAATCTTCTTGAAGTCTGTATTACTCATCGATAGTATAGAGTCAAAATTTCTACTTACTCTTTCCAGTCAGTAGAGGGGCCTGGTATTCCAGTCTGTTGCTAATCATGAAAAGAAACTCCTAATGGTCTGGTAATGGTTCAGTATTTTAGCCATATACAGGCTATAACAATATCTGGTTTACTAGTATACTAGAGGTATACAGAGGATAACAGACTTGTATTTTTATAGAATACAAGAATGCTAAAAGTCACACATGACACATATATGGTGCAAGAATATGGATTTGGTATACTAGAGATAGAGGTTAGATATATACAGATTGTATTTTCTTAAAATACAGAAATGTTTAAAAGCGTACATGACACACATATAGGGCATGAATACAGACTTTGTATACAATAGATATACAAAGGAAATACGAAACTGTGTTTTCATTGAATAAGGGACAGCTAAAAGCCAAACATAACACATATTCTGAATTGTTATGATTCATGTATGGATCAAGATATATGTATGTGTAAGTGACATTTTTGCTTTGCTGTGATTACAGCTTATATAATTACAGGACCAATTTTCACTTGCACAGATAAAAATACTAAATTTATAGGATTATTGTACATTATTACAATGTTTCTAAAAGGCGCATCCCAAAATGACTGTTGTTGTCGACGGGCCATAAAACACCATTCATTCATTCATTCTAAAAGGCGCATACATTTACAACATGCATTTCATAAAGTTTTTATCGGTCTATTGTTTTGTGACTGGTTTTTTTGGGACTCCTGCAAGACTCAAATCTGCTCCTTCAGTGCTGGAATGGTATCATGAAGGTATATTTGGCTGAAAATAGTAAAAGTAGTATTTGTATTTCAACTAATTTTTGTGCCCCCGATGAATGGCTTGTTGTAGAAACTTGGCATTTGCTTCATTCAATGTGTCTTATTGAGGGTCTGGGAATATCTGCTATTGCTGGCTTCATATATTCAGTAGTTTGTTCGATAGAAGCCAAAAACCAAGGGCCTGGTCAGCTCCTTTTTAACACCTGCCTGCCGTAAAAAGCAGTACCAGTAGCCAACGAACGGTTAGTTGTACAAGGCTGTGGGTTGTTTTATTTGTACATCTCGTCGAGGGTTAAACCTAAGCATTAACTAATCCTTAATATCAAACAAAAATGACAAAAATGAACACATCTTTATATACTTTGGGTATTCTG
The DNA here is from genome assembly GCA_012932295.1 of Cyclina sinensis. Classification (NCBI taxonomy): domain Eukaryota; kingdom Metazoa; phylum Mollusca; class Bivalvia; order Venerida; family Veneridae; genus Cyclina; species Cyclina sinensis. The sequence goes on from JAAONU010000004.1 coordinate 24,269,176, forward strand.
GGCCATACAGTTAGCATCAGACCTTATGGAACACAGCTCCTGCATGGGGCGGTCTCCACCATGTATAACTCAACACTGCTTAGAATTAAAAAAAATAGAAAAAAATTTAAAACTAACCATTGTCTTAAACATCTATTATAAATCTTAAACAAAAACGACAAAAAATGACAAAAACTAACCAGTCTATATATGCTTTTGGTCTTCCGGGCTATACAGTTAGCACTGCTCCAAATGGAACCCAGCTCCTGCATCGGGCAGTCGCCCCGATGTATAACTCGACAAAACTTACATCCAATCTTGCTGATGTGACTGGCTGTCTTTTTTACAACCATAATTGAACTATAACTCCTCGCCATACTTCACATCCTTTGATGTTAGCATAAGGAGTACGATGCTTTCATCATCACCCCTTGTTATGACATTTACATTTGGATTATTCCTACTATGGTTAAAAAGTCTTCCCTTCATCTTTTTCTTAGGGTGGCAATCACACTGTTTCACCGCATCACAATAATATGTTTCCCGCCTAAAACTGAACTGGAACATGTAAACATTGTCCTCACGGTCCTTGTTTAAAGAATGATACCTATAATTTCCTCATGGTAATCACACAAGATTGTTCCTTTTTTAATATCATTTGTGGCAAATATTCCTTAACCTTTATCACATTTTTTGGAACTATGAGAGGTCAAGACTGGTTCTTTATTTGTTCTTTGAGTTTTGAATCTTAGGGTAATGTCTTCTTCACTGGTTGTACTGTTGCTTTCCTTGTAAGTGATTTCAAATTACGGAAGTTTTCGAACTTGTCAAGGCTTCTTTTGGGTTTTTTATGTTGCACCATCCTTTTTCCTTTAAGTAGGCATTGATGAATCCTAAAACTTCTCAGGACTCTGGAGGCATCTCAGTGCTGTGAACACTTCTTCTGCATGGCATTTGTTTCTACAGTATTGCACATAGGATGAAAGGCTTTTGAACAATAAGTCTTTCTCAGCAGTTGTGGAAGCAGCAATTCCTAAGTCCTTAATTTACTTGTCAAATTCAATCCAAGTGGGTGTAGCGCTATTGACTGTTACTTTCTCAACTTTAGATTTCATTTTTCCAGTGGTGTCATCTTCATGCTGGGGTCGGAAAGAGAAGAAGATGAGGACCCGGATGCCACACTACTTTCTGAAGGAACTGGGCTTTATTTTGGGTTCTTTGTTTCATTGGTTGTTGCAGGAACTGGAGTTTTAAGCTCAGTATCGAGTGTCTTTGTTCCATCGAGATAGTTGTATATGTCAAGCAAGGCTGCCTTATCCATGGAGCTAACAATCTGCTTCAACCCCTCACTATCATTGATGGAGCTGTTCACAGACCGGCCAAGCTTGGCATTGCAGGCATTCAACATGTCTCCAATGATCAGTGTACCAAGTTTATGAGGGACAGCTTCATCGTTCCCTAATAAGTTAAATGCTGGTTTGCCATTGCCTCAATGTGTCAGCATGCCATGCAGGATCTTTTGTTGGTCACTGGGCATGAAGTTTTTACTTAGTGTGATAATAATTTTCCTGAACTCCGTGTTGTTCATAGACAGCTTTGGATTGTATTTCTTTATTGTTCTTTTCAGTTCACTGGAAGGACTGTATCCTCCACCCATTGATGTTGATAAATAGGTTTCCTTGTGCTCCTTTAATGGTGCAGGCCTAACATGTATTTTGTACGTTTTCAACATGTTCCTCGCTCGAATTTATATACTACAAATTGCCCTCCCATTTTGTGTTTTGCTGTGAGGAAGTGATATGTTGATGATGTTTCCCTTACAATTGGTTTTCGGAGAATTTTTGGTGCGTTTCAAGACATCCTTTTTCATGAACTGGAAGACCTTTGGCCGATTTCCACATGTTAAGTTGTGAAGGTTAAAGAATCCATTGACTTGGGTGATCTCAGTTTTCGATAACGGTTTGATTTTTTGCCTGTTCAATGAGTTTCTTAGCTTCCGCTTTTGCCTTTACATACACTTTGAACATATGTATTTAATTATCTTGGAATTTTGCTTTATCTATACTAACGGAAAAATATAACTGTGCATACTTCAAGGTATAGAATTTTTTTTAATATTAGGAATAGTAACATAAAACTTTGCAAATTAGCCAATCAACCTTTTATTTCTAACAATCAATACAAACACTTCATGATGTAAAACAATTTTTACAGTAACAAGGCGCAGAAGTTGACAGGTATGAAATCTGATTTCACAAGGTCAGTATCGTGTGTGGCCTCCATTGGCGTTCAAGCAAGCACGGCAGCAATGAGGCATAGAGGCAACTAAGTTGGCGATAACTGCCTGTGGAATGGTGTTCCAGATGTTGACCAATGTCTGCGCTAGTTGGTCCAGCGTGAGAGGTTGGTTACGTCTTTGACGGAGGCGTCTCTTCATCTCACACGTGCTCAATTGGTGAAAGATCTGGTGAAACAGCGGGCCAGGGTAAGACACTCACGTTTTGCTGAGCCAGAAACCCGGTAACTACACGTGCTACATGTGGCCGAGCGTTGTCTTGTTGAAACGTCATGTTACGCCCTTGACGTTGAAGAAATGGCAGCACGTGGGGTATGACAATCTCATCTCTGTAACGAACACCCGTTAAATTGCCACGGACAATTACAAGCTGGGTCCTGCCTTGAGATGAGATACCTCCCCAAACCATTATCGACCCACCACCACCAAAACGTTGACGTTGAAAAACACAGGGATCCAAGTAACGTTCTCCGCGACGCCTGTATACACGAACTCGTCCGTCCGAACTTTCTAAGTGAAACCGCGACTCGTCAGTAAACAGAACATTATTCCAATATGCTCTTGGAAGCCTTAGATACTGTCTGCACCACTGACGTTGACGTTGTCGATGACGTAAGAGAAGAGTAGGACGTATCGCAGGACGTCGTGGAGTAATGCTGTGCTCTCTTAATCGGTTTCTAACAGTTCGTCCACTGATAGGTCTCAAGCCAGGAATTGTTTGTGCTGTTAATGTGGCCAGTTGAAATCGATTCCGTAGGTGTGTAAGCCGGATATAATTGTCTTGACGGATTGACGTCACACGTGGACGCCCTGGACGTGGTAGATCACGGACGTTGCCACGTTGCTGAAATCGTCGCCAAAGTGCTGATATGGTGTTTCGGTGAACACCAAAACGCTGCGCAACCGCATTTTGAGCAATGCCTGCTTGGAGCATACCGACGGCACGTAGGCGATCATTTTCTGAGATGCGTGGCATTGTCTTCAAAGACTTAAAATCCAAATTAAGGTGTTTTTCTGAACTGCTGGGTAGCTCACTATAATTTGACGGATAAAATAACTCGAAACAGCATGTACGAGGATGTTAACATAAAGAAACACGTAAAAAGCGAGACCGTTACGGGCTATACATTTTGCACGTGCAACTCGCGAAAAGCAGTATTATTGAAACAAGATTACCTTGTGAATTACACAAAAGAAATCTGCTAAAATAATTTTATACCTAATAAAAGATATTAAGTATTTTAGTGTGCACAGTTATATTTTTCCGTCAGTATATATACATGTCTTTTGAAAATTTCTCACTTTTGTCCTTGCTTATATTCTTGGCAATGAATTTAGACAGAGAACTTTTTTTTGCCAGCACAGTTTCGCAAATCTTTGAGGAGGCAGCGTGGCTCATGTAATAAGATTCATTAGAGACCATGACCAGTGTCATGTTTTTAAGTGTCTTAAAGAAATTGCTTTTTGTGTTTGGGGTGAGCTTAATATGGTCCCTCAATACAGTTATTAAACTTTCTACTATTGCTCAGTCAGCTGCTCCCAACAGAAATAACAAGCTTATGGTCCGGTGCACAGAATTTCATTATTTTGCAGGCAATTGATATGTTGTTGTCAACTGTATTTTTAACGGTTGCCTTACTTGCATCAGCCGATCTCATTGACTCAAAAGAGCTTAGAGCTTTCATGGGGGTAAGGTTTTGTAAAGCCTCCTTGCATTTGGTGGCCAGAACAAACATTTTCTGTTCCATATACAGTTCATAGATCTTTCTGGAGGATGTAGGTTCTGGCTGAACATCATAGAGTCCTTCAACGAGTTGCTACTATTTCAAGCCTGCTAAATCAGGGACGTTACTTGCCTCAGACTCTGTATCAGGTGGTGGCAATGGATGTAAACACTTAGCAGGGTGTACCACATCTTCCACGTCAGTATCTGACTTCATGACATTACTCGGTCTGGGCACTTCATTGTCAAAGGCAACCACCGGCTCCATCTCCATTTCCCCTTGTAGCCCTTCCTCAAATTCCTTCTCCGTCTCCCCCTCTGCTTCCTCTTTGACCTCTATGGAAACATCGTATGTTCCCGTCGCCTCTTCCTGTCTATCAATAACTGTCTCCTCGGCTGAGTTGGCAAGGAGAGGGTGACCGCTGTTGCCATGACAGTGGGTTTTTATGCTCCCCGAAGGGCAAGCATATAGTTGCCGCTTTGTCCGTCTGTCCGTTCGTCTGTTCGTCCGTCATAATTTTGTCCGGAGCATAACACAAAAACTATTAGAGTTAAAAAGACCAAACTTCATAGGTAGTTAGATCTCATTAAGGAGCAGTGCAGTGCACAAGAACCATAACTCTTGCTTTGTTAATACATCATGACATATTATTTAGCTTTAAACTTAATCAACTACGGAGAATTTGATTTGATTTAAAGATGAACAAGAAAGGATGTCAGATAACTCATGTGAAATTAAGCACCACCCTGGTTACTCGTTATATATATTTCCAGTCTATCATGAACAGACGGACAAACAAATAAACATTTAATTGACTTTACTACATGTTTAACTTAAAATATTAACCACTGTATGAAATATGAAGAAGAACAAAGCTACTGATCTGGGTCTTAAACCCAACACACTGTCTCATCTAGATGAACAAATATCCCAAGGTATTTTGAATTCCTTTCATGTATGGAGTAGCTACAACCCTGAAAAGTCTATCATCAACATTTTTTACATTTGACAAGTCACTTTAACCTTGACCTTAGAGTTTTGAACCTTGATCTTACACTTAACACAACATCTCATCAAGATATTTTAAAATCCTTTCATGGACGAAAAAGTCTTGGCCTGGACAAGGGCTATCATAAACATTTTTTACATTTGGTAAGTCATTGTGACCTTGACCTTTGAGCTAGGGACTCATGCAACACACTGTCTCATCTTGATGAATAAATATGCCAAGGTATTTCAAAACTCTTCCATGTATAGAGAAATTTTAGCCCAGACAAGGTTTATCATCAACATTTTTTATATTTGACCAGTGACTGTAACCTTGACCTTGATCTATGGACCTTGGTCTTACACATGACATATTGTCTCATCTAGTTGAAGAAATATGCCAAGGTATTTCAAAATCCTTTCATGCATGGAGAAGTATTAGCCCATACAAGGTCAATGATCAAAATGTTTTACATTTGACAAGTCACTGTGACCTTGACCTTTGAGCTTAGAACCCAAGTCTTACATGCAACTCATTGTCTCATCAAGGTGAACAAATAGGCCAAGGTAGTTTAAAATTCTTCTATGCATAGAAAAGTTTTGGCCCAGGTAAGGTTTATAATCAACATGTTTTACCTTTGACCTGTGACCTTGACCTTTGAGTTTCAGACATGGGTGGACTAGTGACCTAAGTTGGATGCTGAGCCATTTTTATGCATATACAATAATTGAAAATGGACAAGGGTAAAAATGCCTAATTGAATGGGCACAAAAAATGCAATAATGATCATTCTGTGTTTAAGGTGTTTGTTTTGCATTGTCTGTCATATGTAAACAATTTACATCATACAATTTCTCATATGAAGAGTATTATGAAACTAGAGAGGGATGTCCCATGCATGGACATAAAATTTACCTTATTTAAATCACTTTTGTAAAGATCATTTACCTCTCTTTGACGTATTTTGTAAAAAAAAAAACAAACAAAAAACAAAAAAAAACATGCTTGTTGATTGTAATGTGGTAGAGCATCCTGAAACCACCAAAGAATGACATAGTTCATTAGAAGAAAAAATAATCAAATCTTGTTCCATCGGCTTTTAAATATCACAGAAAAAGTTCTTCGTTACACTTATATGTTATGTCATAACAACAGCTTTCTTCTGACTTATTCTATATGTCTTTGCACATTCAGTGCAAGAACATCTTGGGTTCATATGCAGATTTCAAAATCAAACTGTGCTGGTTATAATTTCTCCAACTTTGGTTCTGTTGCTAAATTAAATATTTGTCATTCTCACTCATTATGCATCGGTTATGTTTAATTCAGATGACATTTTAACAGATTTACATTGCAGACTGTAAAAAAATCATCTAAAAATAACTGCATCCAAATCTAAGCTTTCCACTACTAAGATTTTAAAATTTGTGCTTTAAATTTAACTTTTTCAAAGAGGATAGAATACTGACTCCTAGAGGGTTTTTTTACCATATTAGCACAAACATGCCAGTAAGGGGTCTGGTTTGACAATTGGCTATTTTGAAGATGATGTTTAATATTTCAAATGGCATTTTGGTGTATGGGGGAAGTGGAAGAGTGGAGTTACATTAATGAGCACAAAGAAATTTGAGCACAAAGAAATTTCATTGTGATTTATACAGCTCATACTAAGTGCACACAGTCACTGCTTAAGTAAATACAAACTGTTAAATTATAATTATGTCCTAGCTTGCACAATGCAATTTACAGACACTCAGTCTTAGAAGAACTGTTGGAATGGCCAACATGTCTGTAATACCAGAAACGTTTAAGGTAGTAAATGATAAGCAAATATTCAATCAGCTTGCAGGAGCTGTTGAAATGTCTAGCTTGTCTGGAATACCAGTAGATTGTTTTTGGATTACATGACATGATTTGCAAAGGTGTATGACTGCTTGTTGAAGCAATCATGAGATGATGGAATATATGAGGTGTATCTAGTTCCAAAGTATTTAGAATTAGCAGGAGATGACTTATGTGCGGCATGTCTCAAATTACAGAAATGATTTGAGATTATGACGAGTACCAGTGACCATAAACAGAAAGGCTTCCCATCACTGGACTCGGTATGAGCCGGGGAGCAGCTAAGATTTTGTAGAAGTGTTCATACATAAACACTCTCCAGTATCAGTCTGTTACTCCCATCCACCTAAGAAACAAGGAAAAAATGAATTCTGGTAATATTGGTTAAAAAATAATTTTGATCATGTGAAGAGATTGTCAAGTCTTTCCAGACCTTTTACATGGGTTTCAGCAGCTTCCAAGAAGATAAAGAAGTTTGAAGTGATGATAGGCACTTCCATACAAAAGAAAAACAATAGAATTTTAATGTTATTTGAATTTACGTAATTGACGTAAATGAAGAAAATGGCAATCAATTCAAGTTGATAACAGAATCAAAAGGCAAAACATTATATATCATATAAGTGTGTACTACTTTGATTTGAAGCTTTGATGGCAAATCCCATGGAACAGAATAAAATGTACAAAATGACCTATACAATGCAAAGATATCAGAAATATGGAGAAAAATGAAAAACAAGTGTTATTATTTTAATAATACACTACAGGAAGCTTAAGACATTACAATATCAAGCAGTACAGCCATTTTCTATATTAGACTAGAAACAAAGTTTGATATTTTTGTGCATATTTGGCATTGTCTGTGAATATTTAAAAGTATCTTAATTGTCCATGACTGACATGCGTGAACAAGATGATTAACAGTGCTCATATTAACGTGAGAATAGTTTAACTCAGTACTACTTTGGTAGTGATAAAGATGGCTCTACACCAAAATTCTCGGGCTTGCTGCAAAAAAGTATTAGTTATTCTCTGTGCAGGTTCACCAGTTTCCCTTAGAAACTATTTCAACAACAACAACAAAATGTTTATATTTTGTTATAAATTGACATTTTTGTAATTTTTTTTTTGCAGTGACTTAGTAATTTAAACCCATTATTATGAAAGAATTTTATGACCACCTTATAACTACGAGAACAATGACCATGCTAAAATTCTCAAATGGATTCGACTAGAACACAATTTGGACAATCCCATTTATAATTTATAGGGATATCAGCTCAGAACTGACTGACTGAATGTACAGTGGGGAAATGTTTAGAATAGAAGAGTTTTTGGATTAGAAGTGTATCAGATAACCAGAAGCATTTTACGGAATACACATTTTAATTGAATTTATCATATTTGCATACACATCAATCTTCATTATTCAAATGATGTATCAGACACATATATGATAAGCCTAGTTAATTTGGTGTTGGTTTGACGCATTTTTTATTGTCAACCATAACGCCCAATTTTAACTGTCATTTTTGTGCATGGAAAATGTAGTGGCAACAAAGCCAATGGTTTTGGTTGATTTTTATGTGCCCCTCAAATACCGGATGAATTATGGGATCACCCATGGCAGGCGGGCGGGTGGGCGAACAGGCGGTGTCTTGATGTTTGTTCTGAGCATAACTCCTACACTATCAAAGCTATTGACTTGAAACTTCCTAGGTTAATAGATCTCATTGAGACAGAATGCAGTGCACAAGATCCATCACTCTGCACTTCATGATTTTGGAGTTATTCCCCTTTGTTTCATTTTCTTCTCCGGAGCATACCTCCAACATTACCAAAGCTATTGACTTGAAACTTCCTAGATGTATGTGTCTCATTGAGGCGGAATGCAATGCACAAGAACCATTACTTTGCGCTTCATGATTTGGAGTTATTCCCCTTTGTTTTATTTTCTTGTCTGGAGCATAACCCCAACACTATCAAAGCTATTGATTTGAAACTTCCTAGGTGGATAGATCTCATTGACACAGAGTGCAGTGCACAGGAACCATCACTCTGCATAAAAATGCAACTTGTGGTTGAACTTGTAAAAGAGGCAGCGCCTATCAAAATTTTTCTCAATGTCTCTTCAACAAGTCTGATTAGTTGGACTATGTATAAGTATACATGTTTTGACTGATTACATATAAACTTCCCATTCATGCAAACTTAAATGCTTAATATCTTATGATACAGGATATACCATAATGACTAATACATTACTTTTATGCATAGTGTCATTTTTTCTAAAAGAATGAGTCCATCTTTGTTTGCTTCTCTACACACACTTCATGCTGACAATGTTCTTTTTCACTCATTCTTTTAAGTCTTTGTGCTATATCCAAGTAACAAGAGTCTTTCTCTTGCACAAAATTCGGTAACTTTCTTGCAGACTGCAAAATATCTGAGTAAGTAATGTCAGAGCTTAGGAGAGGTATTTCACGGGATACACCTTTCTCAGAAACACAGTCAGTCTCCGCATTTTCAATCCCCTCATTTTTGCTGGAAGATTTAAAAATTTCAAGTAGACATTTCTGCCAGTAATCTGATGAGTCTTCTGTTCTGGCCTGATCATCAGTGTTGTGAATTGATGAAAATCTACCATCTGGAGTGTGACCTGATCAACAAGCATTGCCAAGGGGACATCCTCATATTCATCATCATTATCATCACTATCAATCACTGCACTCTCACAAGTCAATTTTGCACAACAAAAAATCAAGTCATAGCTTTCAGTGGTTAAATCATAACCTCTTTAAAGACAGTGTATAATGTACCTTGTATTATTAAATTGTGTAGACCATGATCAGACTGCAGCTTTGGTCTGCACTGACTGGGAAGGCCTATAAAGAAAATCAGTATATATTGCTTTAAATTTGTATACAGGCAGTTTTTGTTTGATAAATCATGTACTGTCTAAACTATTACATTGTTAGGAAGTATGTTACTATTGCCACATGCCAGAGAAAAATTTAATCAGTGTCAGAGTCTACAGTATATGTCCCTTTTGTTTTCTGAGAAAAGTTTTGTGTGTACTGATCATTTCTTTTTTGAAAAGGTATTTAAAGGGGCTTTGCTCCAGATGACAAAAAAAAAGTTTTCTTGTATTATAAATTTCTTGTAATATTTATGACTAATGCTTAAAAAATAACTTACTGACAAAAAATAAGTCAAATAATTACATTATAAATTGATTTTTTTCCCTTTTAAAGTGCTATACTGTAACGCGACGGTATAACTATATCATATAAGATTTAAAGTAAATATCTGTAATATCACATGCGGCGATGGTGGTGACAGTAACAGCGTTGGAAATATTTTGTTAACATGAGGGTCCAGAGTTCAAATCAGGCTGGAGCGAAAATATTTATTTTTATTCTATTTGGACTTTTATAATCAGTTTTGAAGTAAAATATTATGTTGTTATAATCTCAAGGCATCTAAATATATAATTTATGAAAAAAATTTTTTTATGTCAAATCTGGAGTACAGCCTCTTTAATAACAGCTGATGACAAATTAGCTGAGAAAAAGATTACCATTTTCAAGGGAGTTAACTTAGTATAGTACACCTTAGGGAGTTAACCTTAAAGGGTTGTGTCTTATAATATATATATATCAAAACTTTTGACAGTTCAGTAACACAATTTTTTTTTTTCAAATAAAAAAAAGAAACAAATTTGAAGTAAGATGATAGACAATTGCTTAAACCAAATGTGACAGCTTCCAAATGGAGGCACAGATAATATTAGTAATGTCCATAATGGGCTAGGCTGATTTTGAACAAGTATCATTAATGTTTTTCTCTAATTTATAGAAGCATGTTCTTCAAAACAAAAAGGAAGTATTTAAAACATTTAGATTGTGTTGAAATTGATTAATGGCACATTTAAAGGCTGATTTTAAACAAATACTATCGTGTATTTGAAAAAGAAAACAGAATTATTTCTAGAATTAAGATTTTGTTTTATCTGTTTAAAGGCACATCTAAGTTAGAAATAACTATACAATTTTAGTAAAGTCCATTATAGCGTGACACCAATATGCAAGTAGTGATTTAGTGTTACTTCTTCTTATTAAGTAAAAAGAAACAAATTTGCCAAAGTTAAGTAAGTCTGGTGTTCCTTAAAATAAAATTTAGCAACAATTCAGCACTACTGGTGATTGAGGGGTTGTTTGTACATTTGAACTATCAAAACTCTTTATAACTTCTCTTTAGCAAAATAATATATGTATATAGATAGATTATCTATAGATATTACATCTTTTTGACTACGTATTGAAATAAAGAGAGATAGCTTATTTCTTATATCCACAAAGAATTTCTATGTGCCATCTTTGGAAAAGATCAGCTACAGGCATTGGTTGAAGTGGAGGTGGTTTCCCATGGGCATCTCTCTTAACTCGTTGACAGGTTTCACAAGACTGAATGTATTTTCTGCAGTCTTCAAACATAGAGGGCCAATAATATTTTTGTCTCAAGGCTGCATATGTTTGTTCAAAGCCTTGTTGCATTCCACCTGCTAAACTGTTATGAAAGGAATTTATAATATCATCCCTGATCATAGCTGGAACACAAACTTGCATAATAAGCTTGTCATCTTTGGGAATACCTTTGGTTCTTCGAGTGTATAAATGAAGTAATATCTTCAGAGCCCAAAATATTCTAAACATACTTGTGCAGATTACACAGAATCCACCTAATGTCAGCCACCCCATAGTAGCACTTTAAAAATTTGTGATTAAATTGGAAGTTAGCAATGGAAAAGTTTATGATGACAAAAATTAATGTTGTATTTTTGATAACCAGACAATCGTCTTCTTGTCAGTGAAGCTTTTTCGAGTTGTTTGCTGACAAAATGTCAAACAAGTAGTTCATAACATATAAATTAAGCAATTGTAAGATGCACAGCGAAAGAGGAATATTCTTAATATTTGATTTTTAGCTCACCTGAGCATGCTCGTGAGCTTTTATGATCCTTGATTGTCCGGCGTGCGTCCGTCCGTCATCCACAATTCATTCAAACGACATCTCCTCTGAAACCACTGAACAAAATTTAATGAAACTGGCCTAGAATGTTCCTTGCATGAAGCTCTACCAAGTTTATTCAAATGGTTCTGGTTCATTGCATTTCTGGGTCACAGGAGCTAAAAACAGATTTTAAAAGTTGGATCTTTAAAAATCTTCTTGTCAGAAACCACAAGGCCTGGAGCTTTGATATTTAGTATAAAGCATCATCTAGTGGACCTCTACCAAGTTTGTTCAAATTATGATCCTCTGGGTCAAAAATGGCCCCGCCCCAGGGGTAACTTGTTTTACATAGAGTTATATAGGAAAAACTTTAAAAATCTTCTCGTCAGAAACCGTAAGGTAAAGAGCTTAGATATTTGGTATGTAGCATTGTCTAGTGGATCTCTAGCAAGTTTGTTCAAATTATACCTCTGGGGTTAAATTTGGCCCCACCCTGGGGTCATTGGTTTTACATAGGCTTATATAGGAAAAACTTCAAAAATTTTCTTGTCTGAAACCACAAGGCCCTGAGCCTTAAGATTTGGTATGGAGCATTGTCTAGTGGACCTCTACCAAGTTTGTTCAAATTATACCCCTGGGGTCAAATTTGGCTCCACCCCGGGGACATTGGTTTTACATAGGCTTATATAGTGAAAACTTTGAAAATCTTCTTGTAGAGGAAGTAACATTTTCAGTCCAAATAATCTGGAAATTTGTCAGACAGGTTGTTTCTATGATTTTTAGCTCAAGTTCGAATATTGGTCTTCTGGGTTCAAAAACTAGGTCACAGAGCCCAAAAATAGAAAAACCTTGTTAACACTCTAGAGGTTACATTTTCAGTCAAAACATCCCAGAAATTTGTCAGAAAGGTTGTTTTGATGATTTTTAGCTCAAATTCAAAATTGGGTCATCTGGGGTCAAAAACTAGGTCACAGAGCCCAAATATGGAAAAACCTTGTTAACACTCTAGAGGTAACATTTTCAGTCCAAATAACCTGGAATCTGTCAGAAAGGTTGTTTCAATGATTTCTAGATTAAATTTGAATATGGGTCATATGAAATCAAAAACTAGGTCAAAGAGCCCAAAAATAAAAAAAAAAACTTGTTAACACTCTAGAAGGTACTTTTCAGTCCAAATATTCTCGAAATTTGTCAGAGAGGATGTTTTAATGATTTCTAGCTCAGATTTGAACAAAGGTCATCTAGGGTCAAAAACTAGGTCACAGACCCCAAATATGGAAAAACCTTGTTAACACGCATTGAGGTAACATTTTCAGTTCAAATAACTTTGAAATTTGTCAGAAAGATTGTTTTAATGATTTCTAGCTCAGTTTTGAATATGGGTTATCTGGGGTCAAAAACTAGGACACAGGGCCAAAAAGTAGAAAATCCTTGTTAATGCTCTAGAGGTTACTTTTCAGTCCAAATGTCCTTGAAATTTGTCAGAAAGGTTGTTTCAATGATTTCTAGCCCAGATTAGGATATGGGTCATCTGGGATCAAAAACTAGGTCACAGAGCCCTAAAATGTTAAAACCATTTTAACACTCCAGAGGTTACATTTTCAGTCCAAATATCCTGGAAATTTGTCAGACAGGTTGTTTTGATGATTTCTAGCTTAAGTACTAATATGGGTCAAATTGGTCAAAAACTAGTCACAGAACCCAAATATGGAAAAAACCTTGTTATCACTCTAGAGTTAAGATTTTAATTCCAAATAACCTGAAAATTTGTCAGAAAGGTTGCTTCTATGATTTCCAGCTCAACTTTGAATATGGGTCATCTGGATTAAAAAACTAGGTCACAGAGCCTAAATATCGAAAAACTTTGTAAACACTTTAGAGGCTACATTTTCAGTCCAAATGCCCTGGAAATTTGTCAGAAAGGTTGTTTTGATGATTTCTAGCTCAGGTTTGGATATGGATCATCTGGGGTCAAAAACTAGGTCACAGAGCCCAAATATGGAAAAACCTTGTTAACACTCTAGAGGCTACACTTTCAGTCCAAATAACCTTGAAATTTGTCAGAAAGATTGTTTCAATAATTTCTAGGTCAAGTTTGAATATGGGTCATCTGGGGTCAATTAACCAGGTCCATTGCAACTTTGTTAAAAGCAGTCATATTCAGGTGAGCGATATAGGGCCATCATGGCCCTCTTGTTACTCTAGATTTTAAACACACATTTATTATCATGGCAGTGACTGATAAATAAGAAACCTTGGCAAGACAGAGTGAAACATGGCACATTTTCTCCTTTCTAGTGACAAAATGTAAAATTTATTTACTTATTGTTTTATGTATTAATGCATTTATTTTACTTGACCTAAACTATAGACTTATGTGACCAGCCATTGTCTGCTGTCATCAATATATTATGCATTGTGAATGTTCTATAACCACCTATTTTGATATAGTCGTCTTGAAACATTGTCAGATGTTGTCAAAGTGATTATCAAGATAGATAAAAGACTTCAAGAGTCGAAATATTTTACCAAATTTTCCAATAACAGTCTCAGTTCTTAGCTGTGATGATGAACTGATTAGAAAATTGTTTTGTTTGTTTGTAGTTAACTAATTTTCGTAACCATCTTAGCTAAAAAAATAGTTGTCAATGTTGTGTTTAGGCCAGCATCTACTTCGAGTCTCATGTTATGAAAGGTTAGGTTGTAGAATTGAAATACAGAAAACATAGGTAGTAAACTGAATACTCCTGTTTCTTTTATTAACTCTTACCATGCTAAATATTCAGATATTGTTTATTGGGGTGCAGATTGAAAATATACTGACTGAATGGCAAATAGTGCAAACCATGATTAGACTGCATGGATGTGCACAGGCTGATCTTGGTCTGCACTGGTCAAAAAGGCAGAATTAATAACTTCCAGCAGGGTAAGGGTTAGGGATTTTATATGACTGATAAAGCTAAAAAATAACATTTTTTAGACTCTATATGCACATATAATTGTACCAGATTTTTTTGTGATACAGTGATTTTGAATACAGCGGAATGTGGGGGCATACATGTCCTATGGACACATCTCTTGTTAGTATTTTTTATCACTTGAAATGACGACATTGTACCATGTAACAGTGGGAAAGACTTTGGCTCATATGATGTGCAAAGGCGTTCCTGTATGGCATCCATGTGGCACAGACTTCAGTCTGTGTAGTGTTTTAGGGGCTGCCATGTGGTTTTCATGATACGGATCTGCTTCTGTGCATGTTGGCATGGAATCTTGATGCACTGGAGTGTCGCCCCAGGCAGACGTTGGGTTTTTTTTGGACCTCTTATTACTGATGAAAAGTTGTGGCAATATTCTTTGATTTTAACATTTATTAATTCCCAGAGGTGCTAGAACATAACATCGTTGTAAATCTGGTTTCTTCACAAATACCTTTGTTGTTGTCTTTCAGATTAATATAAATTTAAATTCCAGATACATATAATTCAAGTTAGGCTGTAATTTATGTTATAGCATATGCTGTGTTTAGATTGTTAGTTAAGCTTGACTAATTGGTGTGTAAGGAAGTCTGTTGCAACTGCACTAGCAGCCATTAGCATTTTCTTCATACTAGTGGCTTTTTTTGGTTTGCCGACCTGAGCACTTTGTGCTCAAGGAGCTTTTTGTGATTGACCTGTGTCCGTTGTGCGTCATTCGTCATGTGTTGTCATCTTTTTACTTTAAACAACGTCTCCTCTTGAACCACTTGGTAAAACTTTGCAGGAGTGTTCCTTGCATGAAGCTTTACCAAAGTTGTTCAAAGAATTCCATTCCTTGAAGAACTCTGCTTGCTATGGCAACAAGAATGAAAAACTTTAAAAATCTTCTTGTCTAAAACTGCTAAGCGAAGAAGTCTGAAAATTTGTTGAGTAGCATTGTCTAGCAGTCTTCTACCAAGTTTGTTCAAATAATGTCCCTGGGGTCACTATAAGTCCCCTAGAGGGGTCTCTAGTTTTACATTGCATATAACAGAAAATCTTTAAAAATCTTCTTCTCTGAAACCACAAGGCTTAGAGTTTTAAAATTTCCCATGAAGCATTGTCTAGTGGACCTTTATCAAGCTTGTTCAAATTATAAGATTGGGGTAAAGGAGTTTCACGCTAAAAACAGATTTATCTACTTTACCTCATAGAGCCGTCAGCTATAGACCAATCTCTTTGATATTTGGTATTAGGGTACCTTGCATGGACCTGTACTGGTAGGTGGAGTTTGAGGTCACTGGGTCAAGGTCAAGGGCACCATAGCTAATAATAGATATTTCTACTCTTTGCAAAAGAGCCTTTATTTGTTTAATGATATTTTAGATACTTGGTTTAAAAGCACCTAATAATCTTCAATTAGAAAATGAAATACTGTTCTTATGTTTGCTTAACGACAAACCTACAGCCAGGAGAGTGATCCAGGGCAATCATGACCCTCTTGTATTAAATAAAAATTTCTTTATTCTCTTTCTTTTTTTTCCTTTTACAGATATAAGACATTTTGGGGATGCAACCTTTGGAAATAAATTTTTATTTTTAGCTCACCTGAGCATAAAGTGCTCATGGGTGAGTTGTTAGGATTAGGTGATTGTCTAAGTTTATCCAAATTTAAGAGGATAGCTCCTCAGTTGGCCCTTTTTCAAATTCCTGAAAATTAAATGGTTCCAGTCAGAACTCTGGCTATGATGGCAACCATAAAGAAAAACCAAGCCATTTTGGGTCCTTTAAAGAACATTGCCTACAGAGGGCTTGGTCTGTTTTCCCTGTTTGAATATCTTCTCCTCAGAAACTACTGGCACCATTTGAAAACAAATATACAGAAATGATTCTTGTTGCCTTCTAATCAAATTCCCACTTTTCACTGTATGACTGTATTATATTCTTCTAATAACATCTGGGAAAGCTATTAATTATTTCAGTAATTTTTACAGCAATATTCCTTTGTAGGACCTTTGTCATATTTGTTTAAGTTAGGTTGGTTTAAAGAAATTTTAAAAACAAGGCCATATAACATATTTTAACCTTGACATAGTTATTTAACTATGCTCTAATTTTGAAAGTTACTGCTACTACAATGGTTCTCAGGTGAGCAATAAAGAGCCATTATAGCCCTCTTGTTTTATCATAAGTAACCCACAGCATATGCTATGACAGAAAGAAGTGGTTGAAATTGAGTTTTTTCTAGACAACATCTAACACATGTATTTAATTTTGTAAATTACCATAACTTATTGTTAAATAAGTCAATCAGGAATTATACTTTGGTCATGAGTGTAACAAAATAATTAATTTAGTTTAAGCATTTTAGATATTGTTGATTTGAAATACACTTAGATGACATGAATAACAAGAATGCCATTGCTATGTGTTAGTTCATATATCCATTTAAAAATGATTAATTAGGTTTCTTTTATGCTAGTATATCATTTCAGCCACTTCATTAGAAAATTGATATAATGAGTGCATTAGGTTAAACTGGACACAAATTATTCATCCTCATTTCTTTAAACTTTTGTTTCAGAACCATACACAGAGATTTCAAAACTTTAGACGATCAGTTAGGATGAAGAATGGAACGCTCTTGCAATAGTGAACAATTCTATAAAATTTGGAGATGCATGAAAATCACACAGGTAAAAATCAGTTTAATGTTTATCATCAACATAGGTCCTGCAGTTTTAGAATGTTTTACTAATTCTTGTTCTGCAGCATCCCCACTATATATATAGCTAACTGCAATATCTCACATGAGCACTACCAACCCATTTGTTTTGAAAGGGCTCCCATTTTCCTACACTCAGATATATCAGCATTTCCACTGGCCTTTGCTATATGATTGCCTCTCAGAATTTCCATTTGCTGACCTATATATCATATAACAGGTTATTTTTATTGCTATAAAAGTTCATGCAAAAGCCCTGATTTTGATTTTATAGGAATTTTATTTTAATAAATTAATACAAACCAGTATTAAACCTACTACAAAAATCTTCATACAATTTAAAAGAAAACAAAGTTTGGCTATTCATAAACCTTAGTACGAATGGTTTTAAGTTTAAAAAAAATATGCATGAAGGTATTATGACATATCACTCAGTATGTTTAAACATTGACAATAACAATTGTAAAACAAATTGGGAAAATAAAAAATTAATTTCATAATCTATAAGGGTTGTGTGGTCACATTTTCTAAGGACTTCTTATCCCATTAGAATTTGTTTTTGAGTAACATAGTAACTTGTCCTAAATGTTCTGTCCAGATACAAAACCATGGTTGTCTTCTTGATAACTGATCAGGCGTAAATCAGCTCATTAACAGTTTGACTGTCTTAATGAAATAATTATCAATTTGACAATTAAAAAGTTTTACTCTCCTTCATTACTTTTGGTGAAGTATTTTTTTCTTTCAAAAAAACTTGGCTTGCATACATGTAGGTCACATTGTATGGGAAAACACATTTTTCATAAATGCCTACTTGGGGAATTCTGGTTAAAATTAGAATATGGTATGCCCAAAGTAGGTGTTGCCGTACCACATGGCATGTAAAAAAATCCGCAACTGTGTGTCTTCAACAATCTCACCACAGGCATTTGTTTCATGGATAAATGTTTAGAACCACTATATTACTATATGCTTCTGGGGTCACTTGATTTAATTAAGGCATATCTACGGAAAATTTCGAAAATCTTCTTCAATCTATGAAACCACAAAGGGCTAGGGCCTAGGGTTTAGATATTTTACTTGGAGCATCATCTTGAGGTCTTCTACCAAGATAGTTCAAATTATGCTCATGTAAGAAAATCAATAATACAGAAAAGAACAAACTCAGTACAATACCTACAAATTTATTAACAAACGAATTATTATTTATAATGATGATGAAATAAAAGAAAACATGAAAGAAGAAAAAAAATGTCCAAAAAAAAAAAAAAGAGTTAAAATGGCCATATCTCAGAAGTTCAGATGATCGTCGCTCTCCTCAAAAATAATCACTACATGGCTTTACAGTAATGTTCCAAAATAATGTGGATGGTTACCCCATCTCAGGTCCATGCAGGTGATCTGTACTTGTCAACAGATGGATATGCATCCAGGGTCCTGGAAGACATGCAGACATCCATTACCACGCCAGAATACCCACTGGCAAAATTATTGTCATCATCCCAGTTTATGTGTATATGTTCATCTGGCATAGAAACTAAAATATATAACGCTGTGGTAAACAGTATGAGATTTCAAATAAGAAGGTAAAAATTAGTCTCCTTAGGTTTACCAAATCTTCATCAGTATCGAACAAAATGACATGTTTCACATACATGTATATGTAAACAATACGGTTGCCATCGGGCATCAGACTATGGTGTCACATTATATCACAAACACATAAGATGAATAATGCTTCTTCAAAATCATTCATAGAATACATTGCCAAAACATTTTTGCCACCAGTAAGCCACTTGAAAATTTCAAGATACATCACTGAGATATGTCTCTTGTTAACTTACAAAAAAATATGATAAAATGAAATAAAATGATTTAAACACATGTAATTCAAATCAATAAAGTGCACCTTGTCTCAGAAACAAATGAAGTATTTTACATTACTTACTATGGTAATAAATCGACACTGGATTTCATGATAACACAATTAAATATTGAATGCATACAAAGAATTCTTTTGATTTATCAAATTAATATCAAAGTTCAACATATTAGCAAAACAAGTCGGCTACATTTACAGGGAGGCCATACCACATGGTTTATGATGTCCTTTATATGTGCGCTATAATATACCATTAAAATTGGTGAAGAAATAAAATACAACGGTTTCCTCCTCCGAATTGAGTCAAAATAATGCTGTTAGCGATAGCATAAATGACATCATATACCGTATGGTATGGCCACCTTGATTTAACAATGTGAACCAGTGGAAACTTTTGAAACGATTCCTCAAAAAATATGGAATAATTCTACAGAAATGCAGTTAGAAATAGTGCAAAAATAATATAAGAAACTGTCAAATAATTTACAGGTTCCAATAAGAAACATCCTCCTAATCTGAAAAAAGTCTTACCACAATATCACTAAAATTTAATAACAAAACATGTAGAAAACAAAAATTTACCTTGGCCAAGCTGTAAGTATAGTTCTATTACAGTTGAGAGTCTGATATAACTCTCCATGTCTTTCAAGTTTCCATGTCCATAGATTGTCTCATGAATTGGTCAACATATAAAAAATCTTGGTAGGAAATATAAGGCAATTTATACATAAAAAACATGCACCTACTTTAATTAATCTTACTTAGCACGGGAATACTGAGACAACGTGGCAAAATAAAGTAGGACGATAGAGGCCCACCTTTAAATTAGAGGTGAAATACACAAAACTATCTGAGCAAAACTGTAACTTTCTTATTACTAGGCACATTTTAATAAACTAACAATCAAAATAAAGGAAATTCAATATTAAAATAGATACAAACACTTTAATCACTGAAATAGACTGTTTGACTCAGTAAAATGATGCTGGAATAATTATTGTATACAAAAATAGCGAAAATGAAGTTTTGCGTGTGCACCCAATTTGTCTCTGTGAATTTTTAGCTTGACTATACGAAGTAAGTTGAGTATTCTACTCACTTTGGCTTCAGCGTCGGCAATTGCACATCTTGGTTTAGGTTTTTGAATGAAGTTACTATTATGAATATATCTTATTGAAAAGCAAAGCTTACCAATTTAATGCTTCACTTATGTCTTATTAAACAAACAAGTTTGATGACTCTTTACCAAATTTAATGCAAATAATGGCCCTTTTTGTGCGCCCTTTCGAAGAAAAGGCGATACATAGGGATCGCTTTGTCCGTCGGTCTGTCACGAAAACTTAACGTTGGCTATAACTTTGCCATTTCTAAACATTGTCTTATCAAACTTTCAAATTGTATTGCTTACGACAACAGGGTCGGGTTGATGCCAAAATTTCTAGGTCAAGGTCACATTTGACAGAGTTATGCCCCTTTTTATACATGGATTTTGTCATGAAAACTTAACGTTGGGAATAACTTTGCCATTTTTTAACATTTCAACATCAAACTTCCAAATTATATTGCTTACGACAACAGGGTCGTGATGATGCCAAAATGTGTAGGTCAGGGTCACAATTATCAGAGTTATGCCTCTTTTTGTGGCGCCCTTTCGAAGAAAAGGCGATACATAGGGATCGCTTTGTCCGTCGGTCCGTCACGAAAACTTAACGTTGGCTATAACTTTGCCATTTCTAAACATTATCTTATCAAACTTTCAAATTGTATTGCTTATGACAACAGGGTCGAGTTGATGCCAAAATTTCTAGGTCAAGGTCACATTTGACAGAGTTATGCCCCTTTTTATACATGGATTTGTCATGAAAACTTAACGTTGGGAATAACTTTGCCATTTCTTAACATTTCAACATCAAACTTTCAAATTATATTGCTTATGACAACAGGGTCATGATGATGCCAAAATGTGTAGGTCAAGGTCACAATTGACAGAGTTATGCTCCTTTTTGTACTTGGATTTTGTCATGAAAACTTAACATTGGCTATAACTATGCCATTTCTTAATGTTTCTTTATCAAACTTTCCAGTTGTAATGCTTACAATTGTATCACTTAAGACAACACCATTTCTCAAGGGCAGATAACCCTCAAATTTATTTTTGCAATGTTATGCCCCTTTTTCAAGTTAAAATTTCTTTGTTAACCTTTTTCTTTATGTCCATGTCTCAAAAAGTGTCAAGGATATTCCATTCAAACTTGGAAAACTTGATCACCAGCAAGACCCCTGCAAAGATTGTTGGTACCCATGTCCCTGGGGTCACAGTTAGCCCCACCCCAAGGGGTCACTTGATTGTGCTTATACTTATATATAGGAAAAAAACTTCTTAAGCCTAGAAATAAAATATTAACTGACATGAGATGGGTAAGTACTCCCCCCCCCACCGTCCCCTATGCATGGGGACTCCACCCCCCCCCCCACCCACCCCCGGGCCCAATTTTTTTTTTTTTTTTTAAATTTTAAAACCTAGGTACTTTACTCCCCATCCTATCTCAACCCCCCCCAAACCAGTCACCCCCACCCCCCCACCCCGGGGCCCATTTTTTTTTTTTTTAATTCATAGGTACCTGACTCCCCATCCACCCTCAACCCCCCCCCCCTTCCACCAGTCACCCCCCCCCACCCCCCATTTTTTTTTAACCCCCCCCCCCCCCCCTGGGCCTTTTTTTTTTAAATTTTAATACAAAGGTACTTGAATCCCCATCCTACCTCAACCCCCCCCCCCCCCCCCCCCCCCCCCCCGCCCCCCCACCCCGGGGCCCAATTTTTTTTATTTTTTTTTAAATTCACAGGTACCTGACTCCCCATCTACCCTCAACCCCCCCCCCCCCCCCCCCCCAACCAGTCACCCCCATTTTTTTTTTAAATTTTAATACATAGGTACTTCACTTCCCATCATACACACACACACACACCACTATCGGGGCCCCAAATTTTTTTTTTTTAATACATAACTACTTGAACCAAATTTTTTTTTCATCTTGTATGACTAGGTACTTGCCCTGCCCCAGTCAAATTTTTTTCACTTGGGCCTCTTGTTTAACTTGGCTTATAATTAATTATCCAGCACTGAGAAAAGTGGAGCATGCTGTCTGTGGACAGGTCTTGTTGTACTTTGACTAGCATGCTGTCTTTTCCAGCAGGCTCTTGTTTACCTTTTTAGTTATTCTAACAGAATACCCAAGGGCGACACAAGTGTTCCACCGAACACCCATCTAGTTGTACTTGGATTTTGTCATGAAAACTTAACATTGGCTATAACTATGCCATTTCTTAATGTTTCTTCATCAAACTTTCCAGTTGTAATGCTAACAATTGTATCACTTAAGACAACACTATTTCTCAAGGGCAGATAACCCTCAAATTTATTTTTGCAATGTTATGCCCCATTTTTAAGATAAAATTTCTTGGTTAACCTTTTTCTTTATGTCCATGTCTCAAAAAGTGTCAAGGATATTCCATTCAAACTTGGAATACTTGATCACCAGCAAGACCCCTGCAAAGATTGTTGGTACTCATGTCCCTGGGGTCACAGTTAGCCCCACCCCCAGGGGTCACTTGATTTTGCTTATACTTATATATAGGCATGACATGAGATGGGTAAGTACTCCCCCCCACCGTCCCCTCTGCATCGGGACCCCCCCCCCCCCCCCCCCCCCCCCCCTGGCCCAATTTTTTTTTTTAAATTTTAAAACATAGGTACTTTACTTCCCATCCTACCTCAACCCGCCCCCCCTCCCCCCACCCCCCGGGCGGATTTTTTTTTTTTTTAATTTTAATACATAGGTACTTGACTCTCCATCCACCCTCAAAACCCCCCCTCCCCCAACCAGTCACCCCCACCCCCCATTTTTTTTACACCCCCCCCTGGGGCCTTTTTTTTTTTTTTTTAATTTTAATACATAGGTACTTGACTCCCCATCCACCCTCAACCCCCCCGCCCTCGGGCCCAGTTTTTTTTTTTTTTTATAATACATTGGTACTTGACTCCCCATCCGATCCCCAAACCAGTCCGCCCTCCACCACCCCCCACTCTACCCCTCCCCCCCCCCCCCCCCCACCCCCCGCTGGGTTCTTTTTTTTTAAAAATTTTTTTACATAAGTACTTGACTCCCCATCCACTCCACTGAACACCCTTCTAGTTTGACATAGAAGTCTTCGTTGAAGTTTTGCATTCAACATACTCTTTTCAAAGATTTTTTATTTTACACAAATAAGACCCCTAGGGTGGGGTAAATTTTTACTGCAGGGGTATAATTTAACAATTTTGGTAGAGGGCCTCTAGATGACACACAATGCAAAATATCTAAGCCATAAGCCTTGCACTTCCAATCCCTTTTAAAATTTTAGGAATATACTAAGGACAAGGATTTAAACATTAACAAAAAATAAAAAGGGAAACAACTCAAAACTGGGGGCAGCTTGAGTTATCATTCTTAAAAATTTCACTTCCTTTCACTGCTCTCTATCAATATCCCAGATATCAACTATAAATGCCTCAGACAAGCAAAATGTATTAAGGGGAGATGATGAGAAAACTAAACAAGATGAGTTAAGGTTCTTGTGCACTGCACTTACTCTTAATGTCCTCTATCATTGTTTGAAGTTTAAAGGTAACTCCTTCATTGGTTTTTGAATTAAACACCAGACAAAATCCACCAAGCATTAAACATTGTAACAAAGGGAGTTTACTGAAAAATGGGACAAGGTAGATTTACAGTTATTCAACAGTGTGCTTCATGTTTGCACTCTTTATCAATATCTCAAATATCAACTTTATCCTATTAATAATTTTAGAATTATGCCTTGGACAAGCATTTAAACATATTAACAAAACTTATAAAGGGAAATAACTCAAAACTGGGGGCAGCTAGAGTTCTGGTTTTTAAACACTGCACGTCCTGCTAGTTCCCTCTATCAATGAGCCAAATATCAATTAAATGCCTTCCATAGTTTTAGTGATTTGCTCTGGACAAGCAAAATGTACAAAGGGGAGATAATGAGAAAACTTGATGAGTTAAGTTTCTTGTGCACTGCTCTTACTCTTAATGTCCTCTATCATCTTGATGTTTAAAGTAAATCCCTTCATTGGTGTTTGAGTGATACTTTGGACAGATGGACAGACAGATAAGTTGTGGACTATATGCTCTCCCTTCAAAAAGCATAAAATAGGTCATGACAATTGTTTCCTTTATGGAACATAAATGGTGTACAGAAGGAAAATGTTGATATATCATAATTATGCATCATTTCAGCTTTATGATACAATGTGTGTATAATGTCAGCTGTAATTTTTATGTTATGTTTTATATTTCTAGTTTGTCTGTGTATTTTACATACCACTTTTGTCATAATTATTCCTTTATGCCTTAAACAGGTGCCATGCCATGATGGAGAGCACTCATACAGAAGAAGAGACTCGGGATTCCCTTACAGAACTTCAAACATGGACAATACCTTCTCAGTCATGTGGACAAGACATTTTGAAAATATAGCCCTTATTTTACCAGATTTCAGGCTGTTTGATAATTTTACCACCCTGGCCAAAAAGACTCAACTTAGTTTTTTTCTCTAACAAAACTAAATAAGTTGAGTACTATTTAACCCACAGGCTTCAAACTTCATAGGGTAGTGGCCCTTATTGTGTAGCAGACACCTATTGTCTCTGATGTCAGCAGGTCAAAGGTCAAGGTCATTTTGAAATAGTTGGGGCTCAATAGCTCAAGTATCATTCACCCAAAGTCTTCAAATTCATAGGATTGATAAACTTACTAAGTTCTGAAAATTTGATAACCATTTCCACTCGATAACCATTTGACCCACACCCTTAAAGTTTCATAGAGAAGTTGCTCTTACTAAGCAGAAAACCACTTTAGTTTTTGGGGTAAGTAGGTCAAAGTCACTGGCACTTTCGAATTGAAAGTATTTGATCCCATTGAGAAAAGAAAATCCTATTGTTATAAGGGTTATTAAATAAAAGGTCAAGGTCACGATCACCTTTAATTTGAAAATAGTTTCTGCCTGATAACTAGAGTACCATTTGACCCACAGCCTTCAAAATTCATAGAGTGGTTGCCTTTATTGAGTAAAAGAATCCCGTTGTTTTTCATGTCAGTAAGTCAAAGGTCAAGGACACCATTACCTTTAATTTGAAAACTGTTTCCGCTCAGTAATTTGAGTAACATTTGACACACAACCTGCAAACTTAAAACTTTCAGGGATCATTCATTCTGAGAATATCTTGTTTTAATTTCTATTATAGATACTATTATTACTCATATCATTATTTTCATTGATACAATTATTCTTACATTGTATTCTTGTTATGCCCCTGAAGGGAGGCATAAAGTAATCGCACTGTCTTTCTGTCCTTCTGTCTGTCCGACAATCTTGTCAGCACTTCAACTCAAAAACCACTGTTTGGATTTGAATGAAACCTTCACAGAAGTGATTGTCATGAAGCCTAGTTGTGCATAGTGTTTTGATTTTTCATTTGAATTTAAACTTCCCGAATTATGGCCCTTTGAATTTTTATACAAATGGTCTGTAGAATATGTACAATACACACAAAAAATATCTACAGAATAACAAGTGTTTATCAAATTGTCAGTTTGACTAGTCTGTTTTTGAAGAGACTTTCCTTAACCATGCCTTAGTATGGCCAGAAATTGTAGCTGCTATCCAATCAGGCTAAAAGGGGTTGCAACGTAAAGTTTGGACCAAAACTCTCACCAGTTACTGCTATATGGTGGCCTTTATGTTGGATGTACACATACACAAAGAATGATTTCTTAATTATTTTTCTTATTTATAAATAATTTACAACCACTCTATGAAGTTTGAAGGCTGTGGGTCAAATGGTACTCTAGTTATTAGGCAGAAACTATTTTCAAATTAAAGGTGATCATAACCTTGACCTTTTATTAAATAACCCTAATAACAATAGGGTTTTTAGGCTTTGTGACAAGGTCAGACTAATAGTTGAAGGGACTAGTAATTCTTTACCCATTCTTGAATCAGTGACACTAAAATCAGGCCATGAAAATGTAAGCCTTCTCTAATACCAAGGACCCCTAATTTTAAAATTGGCAATATCAGAGGGGGCTTGGATTTTGCAGAAGACTGGGCACAGAGATAGTGTCAAGACAGGCAGAATGATACATGAGTCCCCTGTAGTAAGTTCCAGCATGAGTACAGTTTTCTTATTATTAAAGTGCTTCTTGCCAAATTTAAAAAGAACAAACAGGAAGTGTAGTATACAAATAAAAAGAATGGCATGTTCCCAGGACAAGTCGATATTGATTTCAGGGAACGAGCTTGGCTGTTGGTTTAGGTGTAGTTTTGTAGATAAAGGATGGTATAGGAAAGGCTGAGGCATCTACACCCGTAGTGTTTTTAAGCAAAGCCATACCTACCAACAACTTTCAGATATGTATGCAAGACCAAATTGCACAAAGAACCAATCCTGCAGTAACTCCCATTGTAGAAAGAATCAGGATAGAATTTAGATCAGGCCAGTTGGAATATTAATTAAGCCTTCTAAGAGAGGTTCTGTTAAAGACTGGACAGCTGTAGAATCTTGTTTGGCGATTTCTACCATTCGGGATTAGTTCAAATGTGCTTTTTCATCATTTGCTAAGATTGAATGCATCTTATGTTCAAACAATTTAAAATGGGGGAGTGAAACATTTACTGGTTTAATAAATGCAGAGTCAACAAACATATGATCATAAAAGGACCTATCAAAGAATTTTTGAAGAAGAACCAAATTTACATGATGATCATTGAAATATCATTAGTTGCATTTTGGCATGCTATTAGTCTCTGTGGAAGATATAGATGGGCTGTCATGACAGAACATTGGCGGGGTAAATTGATAATGCAAAAGTCACATCCTTGCATCGTGCTTATTTTTACCTCTACAGACAAAAGAGGAGACCTATACAAAAGAACCGCATTTTGATCCAATTCAATAAATTTAGGCTCAATTGCAGTTTGAACAAATCGAAAGTTACACGAGGAATGAATTAAATCTTTGTCATTACTAAACAATGCTAATGCACAGGTTTTAGAAGTGACAGGTTTCAAAGGTTTAATTTGTTTTCAGAACGGTGTATATACAATGTATTTAGTTCCATGACTGTCCATCAAATCATTTTGGCCAAGGGTCATGTAATGCTGTCTGTTAGAAGTAATAGCAAAATCAGGAAGATCTAGAATTTGAGTAGCATGGGAAGAAGAAGAGTTTACAGGAACTGGAAGACTTATTAGTCTGTGTAGTACCCAGATTCTCCACCACTTGTTATAACGGACTTTCACACTAGGGTCGGGGGTCTGAAATCCAATAAACAATCTGGAGTCCCAAGAGTTTAAACACAATATTTTTATTTCTTGAATCTAATAGCAGTTGTAGGCGAACGATGAACAGCAGCAGCAGCAGACTAGGGTTATTTACCCTCGGTACCGGCCGAGGCCATTTGACCGAGCATGACATAAAGTAATTATTAAATTAACATAGATTATTAGTCATGTGTGAAGATTATACTATATATCTAATTAATAGAACGCCTAGTAAGATTTATTCTTAGGTTATCTTTAATTAGACTAAAAGTGTATATCATCTAAATAATATACACTTGTATACAATTAATTGTCATGTAGTTATATTTATTATGTTTTTACTCATTAATATGATTTAGGTTGATTATGGTATTATTCTAATTCTATGATTTATCGACTTAAAAGACTTTATAGACCTTAATATTTATCTCTATAAATAGCTATATTCCAAGTTTTCTAAAGGATTCAAAGTTGTATTAAAAATGTCGGCTGACTTGGGACAAATTTGCATAAATATTTGTTTGCTTTCCAAAAAATTTTAAAGATACATAATGTATTAAAAACTCAATTTATAAAAATAAGAACATAAACTCATGGTTTCCTAAGATAAAAATATTAAGAAAAAGAAGACCATCTGGAGAATGTCTAACAGCAGACAGATTTGAGTTTATTTACCCTCGGTACCGGCTAAAGCCATATGACCGAGCATTTGTGTCTTAAAATTGTCATAGATATTTAACTTATTTAAAAAAAAAAAAGACACGTGCTGGGTTAAATAACTTTATTCGCATGACAAATCATCAAATGATCAGCACGTGAATTAAAGTGACAGAGGCATAATATAATGCCTCTGTATATGTGTAAAGGTGTGGTATGATTAATATTCATATTTCATTTCACTCTAATGTTTTGATACTTTTATTTATATTTTTAATGCGCAATATTCAGTTATTAAATTATTAAATTTTGATAATAAAACAACAAAATCAAGTACCCCAGTCCCCTGACATAAAAAATAAGATATGAGTGATAAGTTAGCTGACTTCCGAAACCGGTCACCTTTTTAGGGCCACATAAAACAATTATAATATTAAAATGAAATAATGAACTAAATTAGTATGTACAATAAAAAGATGGGGGTAATTAGGGGCGGGGATACGTAATAGAACGATGTTTAAAAGGAAATCACTTGTTCCTAATATGCCGTATTTAAAACCAAATAATTTAAATCTATAAAATCATGACTGTCAGCAAAGTCGGTAGTAGTTGTTGTGAAATTAATTATTAGTAGGACTTACGGGATATTGTCCTGGACCGCACCTGTTTATAGTTGTATTCATAATATTTTAAAAATTTGACTTAGGATTTTTTATCATCAAGATATTTATTTGTATATAATGAATACTAATTTTATTAAAAAGATTTCGCACCACAAACATGGATGCGCTGAAGCTGTCTGGCCAGTCCAAACGTGCAACAACGCATTCCAAGCTGCAGTGCATTTTAAAAGGGACTTATGGGTTAGAGTCCCAGACCACAACAGAAATAGTTGATTTTAGGGACTTTGGGGGATGAAGTCCCGGACCTCACTTAATGGATTTGTTTTTAGGGATCTAATTTGATAGGAAAGGTTGAAAAATGAACAAATCTGGGTTGTTAAAATATTGTATAGATTCATGTTTAAAAAAAAAAGAAGAAAAAAAAGATTAAAATGAAAAAATTGATAGTATTCTACCTAAATCTTATCTATGAACTGACAATTTAAAATATATGATTCTAAGGCCTTGTATACAGAATTGCACAAGGCCTTACTTGGATTTAAGATCTTATTTAAGTTATAATTCAAACCCAGATGTTCCTAAGTTTCTTTAAATTTAGATCTATGTGTATTAAGAGTTGTGCAATCAAGCAGAAAGTGTGTGGTGTCAAATCTCACACTGCATTGGGCGCAAAGGGGATCTAGTTTTTTGATGTATTGGCCCATATTGCCTGGTAGTAAGTTTGCTCCCAATCTCAACCAAGTAATGGCTCTATCTATTTTATAAGATGTTGAGTATACTCGGGGTCAGCTGAGTCCCACTTTGGTAAATTTAATGGTATGTTTGAATGGCTTGTTGGTGATATTTTTAGACCGTTCACCTATAATAGCCTTTTTGATTTTTGAGTATACCTCAGTGGGTGAGTGTGAGATGTTAATAGTGGGGGTCGCGAGGCTCAAACCTGACTTTGCTGCCATGTCAGCCCTTTCATTCCCAAGAATGCCTACATGAGCTGGACACCATATTAAGGTGACCTCTAATCCTGCGTTCAGGGCTGCATTATACTGATTTAAAATAGTTGACAAAAGCTCTGGTCTCGATCGACTGTTATTTGAGTTCAATGAGACGAGAGAAGCTAGTGAGTCAGAAAATATTGCGGTTTTTGGTGGTTTATTGCTAATAATCCAGCTCATTGCTTCTGAAATCAAAATCATTTCTGCTGTGTAAATTGATGTTCCATTTGTTAACCTGTTGATTATATTGACCTGTTTAGTGGGGATTACAACAGCAGAACTTACTTTATCCGAGATGGGACATTTAGACCCATCTGTGTATATATGCAGGTGACCTTGATACTTAAAGTCAATGAGGTTTTTGGTTTCTGACTTGACCAGTTCTGGCAAGTCAGATTTCTTAATTTTATATGTTAGGTCTAGATCAATATTCGCGATTTGAAGGGTCCACGGCGGAGCCCTGCCAGGCAAGTGACTCGCGACCTTTATGTTTTTCAACCCACAACTCTCTGCTAAGTCTTGTGAGTGAGCTCCAAACAGAAGACTTGGTTTTTTGTATTTACTTTTGATAGCATATCCTGTCCCTAGTAATTTATTAACTGGATTATTTTCTCGGGTTTGAAGCCTGGCCCAGTACCTTAGTGTTTGTTCTGTTCTACGAAATTCCAAGGGCGGGACCTCAACCTCCAGCTCCAAAAGGTAGCCAGGCATGGAGGGGAGAGCATCCAATGCCAACCGAAGGGCTGTATGTTGGATAGTGTCAAGCTTTTTGAGGTGCGTTTTATTGGCCTGCGAATAGATTTGTGCACCGTAATCTATTTTTGAATGTATAAGGGACTTTTAAAGTAAAATTAAGCTATTTTTGTCAGCACCAAAATCAGTAAATTTGAGTTTTTTCATGACCTGTAAGTCCCTTTGGCACCGGATGACCAAGTCCTTAATATGTTGCTCGAATGTGAGGTTTTTGTCTAAAAGCATGCCTAAAAAGCGAGCAACCTTAACAAAATTTATGGGGGTGCCGCCTAAAGATATGTTCAGAGTTGATTGTTTTTGTGCCCCAAAAAGAATGCCAACCATTTTAGTTTCACAAATTTTAAACCCCCATTTTAAAGACCATTCCCAAATGGAGTCCAATCCAGCCTGTGCATCCTGGGCTAGTTTAACCATATTGGACCCTGTTTGCCAAGTTCCGGAATCATCCGCGAACTGGCTTATAACCATCCCTGTACCTAATTTTTATGGAGCCCGTTAATTACCAGAGAAAATAATACTGGGGAAAGGACCGTGCCCTGTGGGGTGCCCCTCTCAAGCTCAACAGGGTCAGACAAGTCCTGGCCCACTTTGACCTGAATTTTCCTCCCTTCCAAGAAGGCTCGGAGTTACTGGAAGCATGGTCCAGTTATTCCATATTCTTTTAACCTATAGAGCACGCCAAATTGCCATGTTAAATCAAATGCGGCAGTTAGATCAAGAAAAATAGCCAAAACACTTCTTGACCTATTTTTGGCGGCGATAACCTCATGTTGAAGTCTCACTAATTGGTCAAGGGTACATCTCCCATTGTGAAACCCAGACTGGAATGGGTTTATGATGTTTTTAGACTCTAAAAGATACTCGAGTCTTGCCTTCACCATGCCCTCCATAATTTTACCTGCATGGGATGAGACTAATGGGCCTGTATGACTTTGGGTCAGCTGGATTCTTTCCAGCTTTAGGTAAAGGAATGACACAGGCATTCCTCCACACCTCCGGGTACTTCCCCACATACCACACCCTGTTGAAGAGGCCAAGCCACAGTTTAAGGAAGGAGTTGGGCATGTGTTTAAACATTTCATACCTGACTTTATCATGACCTGTTGTGGAATTACGTTTGTTATTAAGAACTAACTTAAGTTCTTGTAAGCTGAAGGCCATATTGATTGGGGAAAAATCATCGTTATGATTTTCTGTAAGAATGGTCTGATTTTGACTTTCGAAATCAGACCGATATTTCAAGGTTTTGGCAGGCATATTAGAATTACTTGAGACCTAACAGCAAGAACTTGGGAAAGTTTATATACCACTTTGAGATAATCAGCTCAAAATCTTGTGAAAACAACAGATTGTACTTTTACTTAAATTTCTAAAAGACTAATAATTAATTAATGACAATATTCTTTGATCAGGCTTGGCATGTCTGACACATTCTCACCTGAAGCTTCCAGTCTTGGCCTAATAATCAAGCTGGCTTTGACCCGAGCCTTTGAGATCAATTATCACCAAGCCATACCATTGTTTAGAAAAGAACTTGAGGTGACATGTTGTTTGAATCTCAGCTTGGATAATCTGATAAAAATTCCTTGCTAATTTAAATTTTATACAAAAAATATGATGTTGACTTTTAACGAAAAATTATAATTATAAAACGCTGTTTATTGGACTCTACTTTTAAATATTCAAAAATAAAGGTCATTCAATTTCTTTACAAAAATCTGATCATTTTAATACTAAACATCATGATATTAGCTTCTGAAATAAGAAATCAATTTTTGCATTCATTTATAAAACACATGACATATATAAGTTGAAATTAGAAAGAAAAATACACTTTATTCATTATTCATTATATATCTGCAAATATATCTTTAGAGTTATGTAATATTACATAACAAATATTCACATTATAACACTGCTTACCTGTTTATTTGTGTTCACTGTAGTACATAACATTATATTGAAGTAACTTAGTACACCTTTCAGTAGGAATCAGAAGGTAAGAAACTGTCTGCCCGTACCACAAAGCATCCATAATTATGTCTTTCAGTCCATTTTTTTTTTTTTTTTTGTTTCCCATTTGACATAATTGTTGATAAAGCCAAGACTGTAAATGTCCATCTTGAGATATGAAAAGGCCATGGTAGACCAGGTGTGACTAGGTATATACACTTTGATGTTTTAAACTAGCAAAATTGGTATGCATTTGTTAGTTACATTTTTTAGATTAAAATATTATTAGTTCCCATCTGGTAAAACCCACCTTTGCAAAGGTGTGTCTGTGCAGGAGCCAGGTAATGTATCTACAAGGTCAGGGTCACTGTCTCTTGCCAGACTGAAACTTAATTGATTTTGCAGTTACTACAAAGATTACATTAACTTGATATGCACACAAGTAAGAGTCTAGTTTTTCTTCAGTGTATTTGGCTGTCTGCCTGCCTGCCTCTGCCTGCTAGCTCAACTGCAGGATTGAAAGTCCATTGGTTTGTCAGTTCTTTCATCCATGAAATCTGGATCCTGCAATAACTCTAGCAACATTACAAGGCGATCATTAACACCAACATATGCTCCCTGAAGCAGGAGCCAAAGGGACATGTGCAAGGCAAGAACATACAGGCAAAGTCAAATTGTGGGCACATTTTTGGCACTGCCTCAATGCTCTCTACCACTGTGTGCAGTTTAAACAAATTATGTCCAAGAGTTTTATGGTAATGCTCTGTACAATATTTTTCTAAAGGGGATATAATTAAAAAACGGGGCAAAATAGAGTTATGGTTCTTTGGCACTGAACTCCGCCTCAATGCCCTCTACAAATATTGTCCAAAGGTTTTCAAGTTATGCTCCTGACAAGCACAATAGACAGACAGACAAGGTGGCGACTATTGTCCAAGGGTTTCAGGTTATGCTCCGGACAAGATTTTTCTAAAAGGGGAGATAATTCAAAAAACGGGGCAAAATAAAGTTATTGTTCTTTGGCACTGCAGCCTGCCTCAATGCCCTCTACCACTGTGTGCAGTTTTAACAAATTATGTCAAAGGGTTTTCAGGTTATGCTCCGGACAAGATTTTTCTAGAAGGAGAGATATTTCAAAAACGGGGCAAAATAGTTATTGTTCTTTGTCACTGCACTCCACCTCAATGCCCTCTACCACTGTATGCAGTTTAAACAAATTATGTCTAAAGGTTTTCAGGTTTACTCCAGCCAAGATTTTTCTAAAAGGAAAGATTATTCAAAAACTGGGCAAAATAGAGTTATGGTTCTTTGGCACTGCACTCCGCCTCAATGCCCTCTACCACTGTGTGCAGTTTAAAGTTATGGCCCTTGAATGAAAAAGGCATTTTTAAATTTGTGTTGCAGGCTTCAAAGTAGCTGCGACATGCTAAAAAGTAGCCCTGACATATAGGGATCACTTCCCCATCATCTGTCTGTCTGTCTGTCCATCTGTCTGTTTGTCCATCACAAAACTTGTCCGGACTACTCCTCAGAAACTTCTGGTGGGATTTCATCCAAACTTTACAGGAATGATCAGTACCAAGTCTAGTTGTGCATATTGTCAGCATTATCCAGTTCAATGATTTTTGTCAGAGTTATGGTCCTTTAATGATTTTTATTTTTAAAGTTTGTCCAGACTACTTTTCTTATACTACTAAAGCAATTTAAATGAAATGTTACAGGATTGTTCTGTACCTCGAGTACTTGCGCATGTCTTACAGGTTTTTCAGTTGAATGCTTTTTGGCTGAGTTATGGCCTTTGAATAAAAAAATGCGTTTTAGCCTACAAACTGTTCAATCACCTCTCAGTACTACTGTTTAATTGGCTATCATCAGGCAACACGTGATCACCCTTGTTCTAAAAGGGAATTAATTCAAAAACGGGGCAGAATAGAGTTATCGTTCTTTGGCAGTGCCCTCTGCCTTAAGCCCTCTACCACTGTATGCCGTTTAAATAAATTATGTCCAAGGGTTTTCAGGTTATGCTCTGCACAAGATTTTTCTAAAAGTGAAGATAATTAAAAAACGGGGCAAAAAAGAGTTATGGTTCTTTGGCACTGCACTCCACCTCAATGCCCTCTACCACTGTGTGCAGTTTTAACAAATTATGTTCAATGGTTTTCAGGACAGATTTTTCTAAAAGGGGAGATAATCTAAAAACTGGGCAAAAAAGAGTTATGGTTCTTTGGCAGTGCACTCCGCCTCAATGTCCTCTACCACTGTGTGCAGTTTAAACAAATTATGTCCAAGGGTTTTCAGGTTATGCTATGGACAAGATTTTCCTAAAAGGGGAGATAATTTAAAAACGGGGCAAAATAGAGTTATGGTTCTTTAGCACTGCACTTCGCCTTAATGCCCTCTACCACTGTGTCAGTTTAAACAAATTATGTCTAAGGGTTTTCAGGTGGCATAGTAATAGATTATGCCTATGTATTTAAAATTGGATCTTCATCTTTTCATTTGTCCATCTATCTGTCAATCTTGATACTTTCAATGACTCGGAAAAGACTTGAGCTAACATGATACCTATCAGTGTGAAGATAAGCATTAAAGTTTGCATTAAGCTCTCCTTCAGTATGTTTGTCTGCCTGTCCATCAAACAAGAGGGCCAAGATGGCCCTAATATCGCTTTCATGAGTACCATTGTGTACAAATAAAAACAGCCAGGCCAATGAAGGAATCAAGGTAAGTTCACATGATGTTGAAGTTGAAATCTACATGCAAAATTATATAATTTATTTGGTCTAATTTTCAAAGACGGAGAATAGGTCAGAAGTACTAGGTTAATGTCACCAAGTTAAACTGGCATACAATTTCTGACAAGAACTTCAATTTTATTTTACACATAGGACCATTAGGGCATGGCCATCAGTTTCAACCCCTAAGATATAATTTTAACAATCTTGACAGAGGTCAACTACAATGCTACACACCAAATTTCCAGACATTTGACAAGACAGTTTCAGGTTAGAAGATTTTCAAAGTTTTTCCTATATAACTCAATGTAAATCAAGTCGCCCCTCAAGTGCGGTAAATTTTGACCCAAGGGACATAATCTGAATACTTTGGAAGAGATTCAGTAGATGATGAAACATACCAAATCTTAAAGCTGAGGGCCTAGTAGTTTTATAGAAGATTTTCATTTTTACCCCTAAATATTTCAAAGTAAATCAGTTGACCTCTTGGGCAGGATCAATTTTAACCCTAGGGAAATCATTTTAACAATCTTTGTAGAGATAAGCTTTATGATACTACATCATGACTCATTGATAGAGCCAATATTGACTCCAGGAGTTTAATCTGAACAATCTTGGTGCAGGTCTACTAGACCAAATTAAATACAAAATATTTAGACTCCAGGCCATGTGGTTTAAGAGAAAAAGATTTGTATGATTACTTGTGTGACCACAAGGGCAGTGCCATTAATGACCCCAGGATATAATTTGAACACTGTTGATAGAGGATATGATGATCCTCAATGGAAAACATCTTGGCTCTAGGCCTTCTTATTTCAAACAAGAAGAATTTCTAATTTTTTCCTATATAACTCTTTGCAAAAAGACCCTTGGGATTTGGGCCAATTTTGACCCAAGGGATGAACTTTGAACAATCTAAGTACAGGTCTACTAGACAATGTGAAAAATATATTTAGACTTGAGGTCATGTGGTTTAAGAGAAGATTTTTAAAGATTTTCCTATATACATATGTATGTCTGTATAATACTAAGAGACCCCCAGGGCAGTGCCAATAATGACCCCAAGGGTATAATTTGAACAATCTTAGTGGATGCTCCATATAAAATATCTTGGCTCTAGACCTTGTGGTTTCTGAGATAGATTTTTAAAGTTTTTCCTACATGTATATAGGTCTATGTAAAATTCTGACCCCACAGCCATGACATATAAATTTGGAAGAGGTCCACTAGATGATGTTATCAACCAGACATGCAAGTTCTAGGCCTTGTGGTTTCAGACAAGAAGATTTTTTAAAGGTTTTCCTTTCAGTTGCCATGGCATACAGAGTTCTGGAACTGCAAATCATAGAAATGCAATAGCAAAAAAGAGCGATCATGATCACATGTCGCCTGATGATAGCCAATTGTGCAGTTGTATTGAGGGGTAATTGGACAGTTTGGTACCTCAATTTACATATCCAACAATCAATCCTGTAAAATTTCATTCAAATTGCATTAGTAGTATAAAAGGAGTTTGCACAAACTTTAAAAATAACAAGGCTGTCATTGACACAAAATACGCACTTCTGTGTGTGACCCTTACCTTGGCCACAGGGACCTGAATTTTGCATGTCACAGTTACTGTGTAGCAGGCAACCTAAAAATCATTAACGAGCAAAAACGCCTTTTTTATTCAAGGGCCATAACTCAGCCAAAAACCAGTGAACTGGAAAATCCTGTCACATTTCATTCAAACTACTTTAGTAGTATAAGAGAAATAGTCGGGACAAAATTTAAAAATAAAAATCATTAAAGGGTCATAACTCTGACAAAAATCATTGAACTGGAAAATGCCGATGATATGCACAACTAAACTTGGTACTGATCATTCTTGTAAAGTTTGGATGAAATTGCACCAGTAGTTTTTTAGGAGTAGTCCGGACAAGTTTTGTGGCTGACAGATGACGGTGAAGTGATCCCTGCATGTCGCGGCTTCTTTGTAGCAGGCTACACAAAAATGCTATCTGCTTCTTTATATTTAAGCACTTGCAGCTTTTTTGCATTCACCCCTCAAAATGTACACGAGGCACACAGAAGAAAAAACAGTCACTTCAAAATTGATTTTAATTCAACAAATACAAGATAAAATAGTACAAGGAATTTATGAGTCAGTTCATACCTTTGTGTAATCTTATTTAATGTCACTTTGTACATGTAGCTGTAACAAAGGTAAAGTTCAAAAACTTGAAAAGATTCAAAGTGTATTACTTGACCTCTTGTTAAGTCTGCAAAAGTAACCTTAACCTGAATGTGTTTTTATATAAATTTTGCACAATACAAATCAAGTAAGAAAAAAACATGAGGGCCATAATGGCCCTTTATTGCTCACCTGAGAACCATTGTAGATGGTACTGTTCAATTTTTGCCATGCTGTAACTTCCAAAAATAGCACATACTAAGAAGTATGTCTAAGTTAAAATTTGTTTTCAAAATTGTGTTTAAAATATCTTTTAACCTACCTTACTCAAGTATGATAAAGGCCCACCAAAGGAATATTTCTGTGGAATAACTTTTGAAAGTATGCCAGGGCATTCTAAGGATATTATTTTCAAAGTATTCCATAATAATAATATAAAAGGCCACAACAGGAACATTTCTGTGAAATTATTTTGAAATTAAGCAAAGGGTTTCTGAGATTTTAATTTTTTTCTATATGAACAAATGGGAGAAGGAATTTGATTAAAGCCATAAAAGTAACATTTCTGTGCAGTTATTTGAAATCATGCCAGCTGTGTCTGAGGAGAAGATTTGTGAAAACAGGCCCCACCCTATGTTGGCCATGTTTTAAGGGACCCAAATGAGTAAATGGAAATTGAAAAAAAAAAAACAAAAACCCTCAGGAACATTTTGTAAAATTACTTTGAAATTGGGCTGATGGTTTCTGAGAAGACTTTAAAGTTTTTCCTTATGGTTGCCATGGCAACCGGAGTTCTGAATGGAACCAAATTATTGTAAGGAATCTGAAAAAGGACCAACAGAGGAAAATTCCTGTGAAGTTTGTAGGAGATGCTGTTGATGGACAGATGACAGACAATCAACTATCCTAACAGCTCGAGTGCTCAAGAGGGAGCTGATAATAAAACATCCTAATTATCAGATTAAGTCATGCGTATAAATTCACTTACAAGAATCAGAATTCTCCTGAATGAGAATCAATACACTGTCAAGTATAAATATAAAATTTGGTATTTTTTTAATAATGATGAAAAAAGAATTCATTACTTAAAGAGGCTGTACTCCAGATTTGACATAAAAAAAATTTCTCCATAAATTATATATTTAGATGCAGTGAGATTATAACAACATAATATTTTACTTCAAAACTGATTATAAAAGTCAAAATAGAATAAAAAAAAATATTTTCGCTCCAGCCTGATTTGAACTCTGGACCCTCATGTTAACAAAATATTTCCAACGCTTTTACTGTCACCACCATCGCCGCATATTTACTTTAAATCTTATACGATATAGTTATACCGTCACGTTACGGTATAGTACTTTGAAAGGGAAAAAAATCAATTTATAATGTAATTATTTCACTTATTTTTTGTCAGTAAGTTATTTTTTAAGCATTAGTCTTAAATATTACAAGAAATTTATAATACAAGAAAACTTTCATTTTTTTGTCATCTGGAGCACAGCCCCTTTAAATATGAAACCATTTACAATTTTGTTTCAGCATATTAAAAATACAGATAAAAACAACCCTTTAAGAAGTTTTTTTTTCTTATGTTAATTTGACAATCACATAACAGCATTGTGTTAACCAGAACTGGACTCATCTGAGTCAGATCTGGTATGTTTTTTCTGTTCATATTTGCTTCTTTTGTGTGACTCGGTCTTCTTGTATGACCTTTGCCTTTCATGTGACCTTGACCTCTGTCTCTCAGGTGAC
The DNA here is from genome assembly GCA_012932295.1 of Cyclina sinensis. Taxonomy (NCBI): domain Eukaryota; kingdom Metazoa; phylum Mollusca; class Bivalvia; order Venerida; family Veneridae; genus Cyclina; species Cyclina sinensis. Next base: position 24,308,623 of record JAAONU010000004.1, read on the forward strand.
CTATTTCTATGCCTATCATTCTTCCTTTGATCATGTGACTCCATCCTTCGACTATAACCTTTAGATCTTCTTTCAACTGAACTGTCACTTGCTTCTGAAGAACTACTATCTCTAGATCTCCAGTGTTTCAGTTTTTGTTTGTCTGACCTTTCATATTCATCACCGCCTGCCCTATGTTTTCTCCTGTATTCTGGGGACATACTTTCTCTATTAGCTGATCTTTTACTGCTCTTATTTACTCTCCCTCTCTCAGGGGACTCGGATCTTTTTCTATGTTTATCACTGTCTCTTTCAAATCTGTCCCTAGATCTACTCCGCCTATAGTTGCCATCTCTTGTGTCTCTGTGTTTATCATGTATAGGACTTCTTCTTCTACCTCTGTTTTCATCCCTGCCATTTTCTTCTCTACTTCTCTCACTGTTTTGTCTTCCTGTATCTCTGTCCCCATGATACCCTCTGTGTCTGTCAATGTGTCTGTCTCTATAGTTCTGTTCAGGTGAAGAAGAGTCCCTCCTCTGTGAAGAGTTTCTGTGGTTATTTCTTTTATTCTTTTTGCCATGGCTTTCAGCATCTGAAAGAATTTTGCACGATGTGACTTATTTTTTCATTTAAACTCACTGGCAAGTCATTAACAGTCTATGATGCATTATTCACAATTTCATACTGAACACTGAAAGTTATGCTGGATATATTCTGGTCACTCATTTTAAAAGAATGATTTAGGTCAAGAACAATGACTGCTAACAGTAAAACTAATGCATTCAGTGGACAAATTTTAAATTCTTTCATGTCTCTAAATTCTAGTCTGCGGCTGGAAGAAGACTAGGGCAAACCAAAGGATTATGTACTTGACAAACCTGTGTCTGAATCACTAGAATCAGAAGATTTTTTCTTTTGTTTCTTTGATTTCTTCTTTCTGTCTTCATCAGATACATCTGTAAAATAAAAATCTATAGACACTCACACACACAATAAAGTGAAAGACAAAATATGCCTACAATGTTTAAACGGATATCTCTTAATGTTGCATTATATATTAAAGCATTTAGAACCGGAGCTTAAAAAGCAGCCTTATTTCTACAGATGTGCATTTCATACAATCAGCTTAGGATCTGTGCATATCACCTATCTTTTCAACCATATCTAGCACACCAGACATCATCTGTTATCAAAAGACAACACACTTTTATATGTTTTCTGTCTAATATTTTTGTTCTTTGAGATGAATTAGTCAATCATTTGTTCTAACCAATTTGATCACATTATATATTGTTCCCCCAAGAAAATAATTTAGACAACTAAAATTTCACCACCTTTAATGGGTGGCAAGAAAAAAACAAACAGGATTTGCATAACACCAGTTTTGTTTCATTGTTTTCTATAACTTCATTTCTACACATATATGATAACTTCATCGTTGATTCATAACAGTAACAGTCAAAAAATTCCAACATATAATAGTTTAACCCCAAACTGATCCTGTAACTCACCATCTGAACTATCACTATCCTTTCTTTTACTGTCTGTCTTGTGTTTCTTCTCCTTCTTTCTTTTCTTCTTCTTCTTTTTATCTATCTTTCCATCACTCTGGCCATGCTGTAATCTGTTTAGTTTCCTTTAAATAGAAAGAATACACTATACACTTATTAAAACTTGTAAAGACCATTCTAGTAAAACATATTTCCAACCCCAGGAAAGCACTTTCAAATTGAACCAACCCTTTTTGAAATTTATTTGATGAGAAACGACCCCCTTTTTGTATTTTGCCTTCCTGGGTCCAAATGTATGTTAAATTGGAATGGCCCTTAGTAGCATCAGCTAAATTCCTGTTCTGGTGTCATCAAGGAAATAAAGCCTATCAGTTTTTGCTCTGAAGTAGGTAACTAGAATGCCATGGGCAGCATGTCGAGCCCATCAATGGAAAGCCACCTATGGGGATGGGACAGTGAAATGGAAACTGTGGGAACAAAATAATGGAAGGACAAGGCAGGCCTATATGATTCTCTGTCAGGGAGCATAACAAATGTATCACGGTATTTTCAAATTCTTCCATGCATGGAGAAGTAATGGCCCAAACAAGGTCTATTATCAACATTTTGGACCTTTAAACTGTCACTGTGACCTTGACCTCTGAGCTAGGAATATGGGTCTTGCACGCAACACACCATCTTATCAAGGTGAACAAATGTGCCAAGGTATTTTAAAATCCTTCCATGCACAGAGAAGTTATGGCCCGGACAAGGCAATCTGGACAGACGCATGCATAAACATACATACACCAAACTGCGGTACCAAATGTGATGACTATGTCAAGCTATCCCCAAGCAGGCTCGACAAAAAACAAATTTCCTGGTATAATCTATTTAAGATTACCATTAAAAGTTTGTTTTTGTGATATACACAGCACAAGAATAAATGACTGACTCATCATAGCCTATCTGCATTTACTATCATCATCATGTTCATCATCATCACTCTCTTAAAAAGCATCACTGTACTCAACAACAACATGTATTTTGACACTTATATAATATATTTTAACCACTCTATTCACGTGCATACTCACAAATTCAGCTCTACAGAATCCTTATTAAGTTAACAAAGAAAACACTGTATCATACTTCAGCAGTTTTTTCTTCTGTTTGGCCGTCAAAGATTTCAGGAACTTCACCTCCGGATCGTCTTCATCATCACTGGGCAACATTTGCTGAAAAGTAGTAACAAATTAACCCATTGTAATATCAATGCATGTATGTTTACAGAAGATGTTCAGGGGTTAAATGTGAAAGGTTATTAAGTGCTATGAAATAAACAAGGGAAGTAAACATGTCTGCTGTTTATCCTTTGATTAATCCTTACCCTGCTTGCAGCAACTGACTCTGCCTTTGCGACAAGCGCAGACCAAGATCAGCTTGTACATCCATGCAATCTGATCATGGTCTGCTCTATTCACCATTCTGTCAATAAATTTTCAATCTGCACTCCCATAAACAGTTAATGGATCTGTCCAAATTGAAAAACGGACAAGTACATGTACAGTATGAAAAGTTATCTCCTTTACTGAAAAATACAGCATTGTATATTTTGGTGTTCATTCTTTTTTTTAAATAATTTAGTTCATATCATTTATCTTTCAAGCATCCTGTCAGGGTAACATGTATTAACACACTAACAGCAATACCTCTTCATACAACACTTAGGTAACATAAATTTCTCTGTACCAAGAGTTGAAAACAAGGAACAACAAGCTAATTTGTTGAATTGATATTCCCTGCTGAATTATACAAATCACTGGAATGTGGCAGAAAAGTTTTCATAAGTCTTTGATCTTGGAATTTGAGTGACAAATCAATCTGATACCTTTTTCTATAATAAATCAATTCCCATAAAAGTTGAGCTGTGTCATGCAGAAATAGCTGTCATTGTAAATAATGTCGTTTTAGAGAAATGATGTCAAAACATTTTCAACAAGTGAGCAATTATGGCCCTGGATCACTCACCTGAATACTCTGGCTTTGGGTATACTGTTGAAACAACCATCAGAAGCATTTTTAAGGTTCTCCTTATAATTATAAATCTACATGAATTCAAGTAACCCCTAGGGTAGAGCCAATTATCACCAAAGGGTTATATTTTTCAACAAATCTGGTGGAGGATCTCTAGCTGATGCTCTGTGCAAAATATCTAGGTACTAGGCCTTGTGGTTTCAGAGAAGAAGATTTTTTAAGTCTTCCCTTTATAAACTTATATAAAATCAAGTGAACCCAGGGCCGTGCCATTAATGACCATAGGAGCTTAATTTAAACAATCTTGGTAGAGGACCTCTAGCTAATGTTCCATGCAAAAAATCTTAGCCGTTGGCTTTGTGGTTTCAGACAAGAAAATTTTTAAGGTTCTCCCTATACAAGTCCACGTAAAATCAAGTGACCCATGTGGTACAGCTTATTTTGACCACAGGGGCAAAATTTGCAACAAACTTGGTAGAAGACCTCCAGCTGATGCTCCATGCAAAATATCTAAGTGCTAGTCCTAGTGGTATCAGACAAGAAGATTTTATAGTTTTCAAAAAATAAGCCAACATGAAGATTTTATAACGTTTATGCCTATGTAAAATAAACTGAACAAGAAATTTATACAATTCTCAGAATATTATGGTACAACTTTTAGAAACAGCTCTTTTTTATATTTAAATCTTTAACTTTTTTCAAGACTATCATTTTTTGATACAGCAATGGCAAATAGAACTTAACATCCAAGTTTCGTCAAACATCCCCATTTTGATAATAACCCTCTCGATGATGAATAACACACTCTTGTTTCTTACTTTTCAAATTTTGATCAAACCACTGATCAGAAGAGATAATGCCATTCTTGGTCATTCATTTTAAAATACACACTAAATTTTCATCTTCAGCTTCAAGAAAAAATGTTATTATTTGTACACAGTGAATAACTATTCAGGGACCATAACTCTGTGTTAAATGGTCCAAAAGGGACATTCTAAAGATATAGTTCTCTCCTTTTGGTAGTGATGATTCCTATAAAATTTCGTTAATATCCAGTAAGCAGTTGCTGAGAAACAGCAGGGAAAAGAATGTTACTACGATTACATACTGAATAACTAATCAAGGGTCATAACTCTGTGTTGAAGATTCAAACCGGAACAGGCCAAGAAAATGCACATCTTCTTTTGGTATTGAAAGTTCCCACAAAGTTTTGCTGAAATCATTTCAGCAGTTGCAGAGAAACAGCACGGAAAGTAAATACTATTTAGAGGCCATAACTCTGTGTTAAATACCAAAGACATGCCAATGACATGCACATCACCATTTGGTATTGATGGTTCCCATAAAGTTTTGTTGAAATCCAGTACGAAGTTGCCAAGAAATAGCCTGGAAACAAATGTTTACTTTGTATACATACTGCATAACTAATCATGGGCCGTAAATCTGTGTTGAAGGGTCCAACCAGAACATGCCAACATCTCCTACTGGTATTGGAAGTTCCCACAAAGTTCATTGAAATCCAATCAGTAGCTGCCAAGAAATAGCATGGAAACGAAATTCAGACGGAAGGACGGACAACGCCAAAACAATATCCCCCTCCCTAATCCATCCATTATCAGCGGGGGATAATTACTTCATATGCATTTTTTTCCAGAGAAACCTAACAATTAACTACTTAATCTCTTCCTGGCTCATACATGATTATTCTAAACATTAGACTAGGAAAGCATGAGGCTATGCTGCAAAAGGAGCTGAAGTTTTATTTACTAACGTTTAAAGTGATTAACTTTGATTACTAAGATTATCAACCATGTGGTCAAATTTTACACTTTCAGGTTTTTTTACTCTCAGGTAATAGACTATTTTGAAGTTATTTTTGCATACTTTTAATCCCACTTGGACTTCTAAAATGTACACTATTAGTGGAATCAACAATGCAAATAATATTTCTATTGAACATTTTCACATCATTGTTGACTTGGATGTCATACCACATAACATGCAACATGCGACAGTGTTGCTAGGTTGTTGTGTGATCCATATTCATCTTTTAGTAAACTTCGAACACACTCATTTTTCAAAGACATCATTTAATAATAATACAGATAAGGCAGAAAACACTGTTAATAATCAACTCTGATGTTGTTTTCCCAATGATGTCAAAAATCATTAAATTGTTGATTTTCTCACATCACAAACATGACTCAAGCAATGACGGTTTGGCAAGTAATAAATCAAAACTTAACAACTTCAAACACAGAAATATAATTTGTCTTACCTCGTTGTCAGCTTTGGGGTTTGACATTTTACCGAGTAAGGACTGCTTCAATGTGAAACCATCTTCTCGCATTGATTCAAGCAGGGACGATGCACTTGTTTTAGCTGAAATACATTGAGAATATTTTCATTTTCCAGAAATGACATTTCTACACAGAGTAAAACATCTTAAAGTTACACATGTTTAATCAATGCTACATGTTACTTCTTTTTTCTGTAAAGCTGCTATTTTCTAGTGTGTACATAACCTTTTATCTATTTTCTGTGTGATTGGTAGCTTCAGCTTAGCATTGTGATATCTTTCATTAAGACTCTCGACAAGACATTTAACCTATTTCTTACAGTATTATTCCTAGTTACCTTTGAATATTCTTTGTCTAAAATATCTCTTTACATTACAAGAGCTAACAATTACGGTAGAGAAACTGTAGACTACAAGTACATGTACATACGCTGAGGAGGTTCTGCTGCCAAATCTTTGCCAAACAATGGACAAATCCTGTCTGTATTAACGTGACCCCACTGACGACACTTTATACACCGTACGTTTCTCACCTCAATACCAAATGGCTGGTCACGAATTGTTTCATCATTCTTTGCATATCTAAAGAAGAAACAGACAGTATGGAAAACAGTCTTTAAAAATGAGGTATAAATGTCTGTAAAATTTTCTTAGTAAAACGATGACCACATCAAAAGATTATTTAAACTTTTTTTTTTTTCACTGATTGGGAAGCAAGTTCTTGCACTGTAATAATCCCTCTCAAAGACTGCTTCCTGGGTTTATTCAAGTACTTTCTGCCACGTGTTGAATGTGGAAAATCACTGGAGACTCTCACCCTGGTGTGTTTGAAAAAAGAGACCTCTGGATCTGGAGTCTACCACTCTAACCTCCTGAACCCTGCTCCTCATCAAAAGATTAAGTTAGCATCACAAAAATCACAAATGGTAAGTAATAGTCTGTATCAAAGAAGAATTAAGTGTACAATCTAAATAAAAGCTTGAACTTATAATTTTTGCAACACAAGCCTGGTTTTGCCACAACACTTTTTAGATAAAGTCTGACCAAAATCTTAACACTTCAATTATCTAATTTGTGGTCTTGTAATTATTTGAAAACAGAAACTTCAATATTATTGATATAATCATTAACTGTTTATATCTTAAATCTAGATATGTCTTTTAGGACACATCTGGCATTAAATCAGAAAAATTTTTGTAATAGAAAAGCTGATATTTAAATTACTTAGACCAATTCACAGCTTTCAGGACACAACATATGTACACTTCAAAACAAAGAAAGGCAAACAACTGTTTCACTTTCACAAAGCAACCTATATGGACTGATTAAAATTCTATCTGAGATGCTCTGCTTCTTAACAACATAAGAATTTGTGAGTTAAAGTTCTTTTGAAACTAAGACCCCTAACACTCCCCTTCATGCAAAAAGAAGTTCAATCTTTTCAATTAATGGCAATGTCTTTGCTGACTGATCTATTTTCTTTTTACTTCACTTGAAACAAAACGGAGAGACTCCTGACTTACTGTTCTCTGGGAGCATTAAACTTTCTCTGCCATTCAAATTTGTATTCCGGTTCACCTTCTTCTTTCTAAAACATACAAGTCCATGTATGTTAACTCTTACTTGGAACTGTAACATAATGCTTCAATATTCATGTATGTAGGAAGTAAAACTTTTATAAGATTTATTCATTTTCTGACTGCTATATCACTATTATTCTAACCTGGTGAACTGACATAAACAAAAACAAACAAACCAAAATTACTTTTAAGTATTTTGTTTTACTTTCAATATTTTTCAACTAACAGAGTAAAGAGGAACATATTCTAGTATTTTCTATGTTGTATGTGATGAAAAAAAAAATCATTTTTTCATGTTCTTGAAAACTTTCTGTGCAGTTTTGAAAAGTTTTGATACCTCTTTTTCTGCTCTCTTGAGTCCTGGTGGTGCATCATACATAAAACTTAAACCAAGCTTAGCTTTCTCATCTCCCAACAAAGCCCTGAAAAACAGAAAACATATCACTCAAAATTTCATGTTCATTTTAATTAATAGTGAATGTACCCAAACATGCCTATCAGCAGAGGGTGGGGGTGGTGTCTGCTCTCACAGAATTTTGCTCCTCTTCACACTCCTTGGAGAGGTGAAAAACTCACAGGAAAACTTAAACTTTGGGCAAAAGAATTGCTGTTAAGAATTTTGCATTTCCAGTTTTAAAAATGCGCTATGAGACAGCTGTTAATGCATAAGTGGCCCAAATATTTTGATAGTTATTAATCAACAGCCTTGTACCTGTGTGTCATCAAGTTAAGTTGTATAAACAAACTGAACATATGTATTTATGGTAGCAGGTGAACTCCACTACAGCTTCAGTTGAATGAACAAATTACAGAACTTATATTTTTGCATCTTTTAAAGTTTGTAAATAAAAACATATATCAGTGTATAGAATCCAGGCCTTTTAGCTTCTTATAAAGGTGTCATTATTCCCTATCAGGGAAACCCTTTTAATATTGTACCAGTAATTCACAAAGAAAAAAAAAATGTCACAAACCTGTTCTCATAAACATCCTGTTCCTTCCTGTACTGTGCAACCATTTCCTCTTCTTTCTTTTTCTCAAATTCTGTCTTCTGCTGTGCCATCCATACCTATGTAATATACATTAGGTCCCCCACATTATGTGACAATCAGAGAACAACCTAAAACTATTGTCAAAATATTACTGGAATTATTTCATTATTTTAATCTGGCTTTCTTCATATTACTGGACAGAAAACAGATTCTTGTTATAATAATTCATTTACTGTAATGAGTATAAAAATATTTTCACAGACAAATTTTATCTTCATGCCCTATCAAATCATGTTAGAAATATATACCAAACATCCCCTTTTGTCAATGAATACTGGGTCAAACTATATCTGTAGTAACTAACCCCTCAATTATCTAGACATTTATCCTCTTGTGATGATAATTAAACTACTGCTTTGGGGATTTCTTATTTAAGTCATAAAAATAAACAAAACACCTTTCTTAAAGCTGAAAAATGATTCATTTGTTTTCCTAGAAAATCCTAGTCTTCTAGATATAGTTAAAAATCAGCAGGTGCAATAACAAAGCTAGGCCTTAAATTCTATATACATGTATATAAAAAATTTTTTTTACTATTTTAAAAAAACCCAGACATGTTGAAATATTAAAAGCCTTATTTAAGAATGTTGATTACTTGAAAGAAATATTTCCATTTGGAGAATATGGAATGTTATTTTGGTAAAAAATACAGAATGCCTGCTTACTGCTACAATTTACTCATTGACACTGCCATTGTGCTTACTGGTATAGTCATTATGCATGCTGGCACCTTAAAACAGAAACTAAAGGTATTGTCCATTTCTAAACATTATTTTTCTTACAACACTTCTAATTAGCTGGAAGTTTAAGTGGTCTATTTAGTTATGATCTTTATTCTATAAAACATGCATGAGAAGTCTGTGTTTTCTGTTTTACTAGACAGCATTTTTTTTTTTTGATGTAACTCTCTGATGACCTCTCCTATTTCCCTTTTCTTCGGTCTACTGTGTTCAAACTGAACCTGGTCTAGACCTGATAACTTGAAGCTGACAGTGTGTATAGTATGCATAGCCTTAGATAAATGGGCTGAAAAAAACAATCATGCTTTATATTCCAAGAGTCGTGGACATTTCTAACAAGAGGGTCCATGAGACCCTGGGTCGCTCACGTGCCAACAACTGCTCAATGGTTGCAAGAGTCAGTGGATGCAAATACAATTGCCAATTGACTCAAAGGGTGCAGGCAATTATGACCATGGGGTCATCTTTGGTAGAGTTTCACTAGATGTTGTGCCTCATCAGGATTGTTAAAGCACAACGTGGACTATTATGGACTGAGCCTCATAAAAAATATATCTGGCACGTATACACATGATACCTAACATGTTTAAAGTTTCAAAGCAGTATCTTGAAAAATGTAGAAGTTTGTGCCGCAATATTTTTTAAAAAATCCTGTTATACAAAAAACTAGGTTGCTGTGAACTGAATGTTGGAACACCATTCCAAACAGGGATTATGTACATGACACATGTTCACTCTATTGCCAATTCTGCTTATTATTTTAAAATCCAACCATAGATGCAAAAAATATATGGGCAAGACACAAACTATCAGCAGTAAGGCCTATATAGCAGAACTTACTAAGTTCAGAGGGTTGCTGTGACATGGATCTTGCAGGGAGGAACATGGGTTTCGAGTGTAACACATACTTATTTTAATTTTTGGTTGTAAGGGTCGCAGAGACTTTCGGTCTTTAAGTAATGTTATTTATAATACTAGAACTTTATTAAAATACAATGTACACAATTATAAAGAAAACGATTCATAACGGAAAAAATATGTAGATGCAATCTTTAATAAAATAGAACAATATTACCCCTTCAAAATTATTTTTCCCTGACTTTTCACTAACTTTTCTGGATTTTTATTTTTCACTGACCAATTTTCAAAATTCCCTGACAATTCCCTGACCTTGAAAAAAAATCAAATTTCCCTGACTTTTCAAGTCCCCTGGCAACCCTGCAAGATCTTATATAACTCAAGTATTGTCTGATTAAATTCAAATAAAAAATGAAGCTGCTATTGTGAGACAAGGTCTAAATAGTTAATTTTGGCACTTTCAGGGGCCATAACTCTGGAACCAATAATGGATATGGCAATTTGAAGAAAAGAACCAAGATCTTTTGGTAATGAAAGTGAAGATCAGACCAAAATTAAGACCACTAGAGTGCAGAAAAGCTTTTATCATAACTTGACCTAGTGACCTAAATTTCAAAGTCACATGACCCAGTTTCAAACTTGACCTAGACATCATCGAGATAAACATTCTGACAAAGCTTGAAGAAGATCGGAGCAAAATTAAGACTACTACAGTGCGGACAAGCTTTTTCTATAATTTGACCTAGTGACCTAGTTTTCAAGGTCACATAACCCAGTTTCGAACCTGATCTAGATATCATTGAGATACACATTCTGACCAAGCTTGAAGAAAATGGGACCAAAATTAAGACCGCTAGAGTGCGGACAAGCTTTTTCTAAAATTCGAACTAGTTACCTTGTTTTCAAGGTCACATGACTCAGTTACGAACTTGACCTAGATATCATTGAGATAAACAATCTGACCAAGTTTGAAGAAGATCGGACCAAAATTAAGACTGCTAGAGTGCAGACAAGCTTTTTCTATAATTTGACCTTGTGACCTAGTTTTGAAGGTCACATAACCCAGTTTCAAACTTGATCTAGATATCATTAAAGTTAACATTTTGACCAAGTTTGAAGAAGATCAGACCAAAATTATGACCGCTAGAGTGCGGACAAGCTTTTTCTATAATTTGACCTAGTGACCTAGTTTTAAGGGTGAGATGAACCAGATATGAACTTGACCTAGATATCATTGAGATAAACATTCTGACCAGGTTTAAAGAAGATCGCACCAAAATTACGACCGCTAGAGCGCGGACAACAATTGTGAACGGAAGACGGACAGACGACGGACAAAAGGCGATCACAAAAGCTCACCCTGTCACTATGTGACAGGTGAGCTAAAAATAGATGAGTGGTGACATCACTGGAACAGGCATGGGAATAATGTGAAAAACATAACATCAAATTTCATTTCTCTCTTATGGTCTGTTAATACAGGGGTCAAATTTAACTTTTTTGTCTACTGGCAAATATTTCCTAGTGACCATTTTTTCTACTAGCAAAATCAATTTTCTACTAGCTAAGCAATATTTACAAAATGTGAAAAGTTGCAGACAAACAGTTGTATCACTGACTGTATGACAAATAAATGTAGGTGTGAAACCACCAAATAGAAAACATAGCAAAACCTTTTTTAAATAGCTTTAACTTACATATTCTTGTAGATCTATATCTAATAGATAAAATAGCAAGAAAAGTGGGGGTTGTGTTTCAAACAAGAAAGATATTTCTGCTCATGTGAACTTACCCATAAAATTAACAAAAAATCTGAGCTAATTTTCAGATTGGGGTATGTGAAACAATTTCACATTGTGAATTCTATTCTGAATGCATAAGAGCATAAAATTGCTACCACACTATTAGAAATAGTCAAACAAAATGATTCCAGCAAAAAAATACACAGATTAGGGCAAAAATGTTAAAAATAGCCAAGAAAACTGAGAACTATTTCTAGACACCATTATTAGACTGAATTGGTGGTTTCATACCTGTAAACAAATAGTCTTAGTCATCTACGCGCTTTAATATCGGATGAACGTATACCGGATTAATTCAACAAGCGTCTACAAGAAGAGCGATCACATGACCGGTGCTAGGGACATTTTTTTACGCACCGGCAAACGTGGATTTTCGGATAAGTCAGAACTTGGGATGTCTGCCGATTTTCCGGCGCACTCGCAAATTATTTCGAATGCTAAAATTTTGCACTCGCATTTTCTCATTTTCGCTCGCATTTTGCGAGTTTGCGACCGCTAAATTTGAACCCTGTAACTGTAGTGTAATACCAAGATTTAAAGTACCACTTTGCATTTCTATGGATGCTGCTTTTCCTTGAGTCATGGGTTAGGCCTATTTCATTTGTGTAAAAAAACAGACCCATAAATTTCACTCAACTATTGAAAGTCACTTCAACAAATTATAATTACAAAAATATAGCTGAATATTATCATCTTTATTGCGATTTAACAGGAAATGATTAATATATTTGGCTTCTAAGAGTCTTAACTAGTAGCAGCATGGACACAGAAGTAACTTTTAAATCATTTGTTTTTACAAATATAAATAAGATATGTTATTCAAATACTGTTGGTAGCACATCATTGGATTCTATAAGCTTCCGATATTTTAGTGAGATATTTTTGCCGCACATTTAGGTCAAGCATGCTCAAAGTACCGGGAACAAGCACTGTCATTGCTGGTGACTAACATGTAAACAAATAGAGAAAAACAGCACAAAGAACAATGGTATTATGATAATTACAACTAATCAAACTAAATATGTAACCAAATGTAGATAATATCAACTCTTTGATGACAAATAACTGTATCACACGACTTAAGGTAAACCAATGACTCACGGAAAACCAGCCATATTTGAAGTCTTTCTTTTTTTGTAATGTGTCCCAATAACTGACTGTCTGGTTACTTGAAATGATGCCATTATATTTATATTAACAATGACAATATTTTATATTTTCCATCAATTATTTTGCTTTTAGTTTTAACTAAAGTTTCGTTATAGAAAATTTGTAACAGTTCCATTTTTATACAAAGGTGTTAGTATCAGATTGGTCAAAAACGTCAATTTGATCGTAAAAAATATACATATATACTTTTTACTATTAAACTGAACAATCTGATACTAGCACCTGTGCTTTTTTTATAACCATAGACCAAAAGTTTACTTTAGGTCTTTGTTATAACCGAATATTATTCAACTATTTTCTTTTTCAAATGTAACAATTACCAGTTAAAATTACATACCCTTTTGATGTTTTCTTTACTAGAAGGATGGAAAAACTTCTTTGTCATATAATTGTTGAATCCTTTCCCCATCTTGATGTTTTATTTATCTTTTTCTTTCGTAAAATTAAAACTTTTCAACCAACTTCGACGTTTGCTGAACGACCTACAGGTTCGAAATGCGTATACCAATTAGAACAATCTAAGCACCCGCTTACCTCCCCTCATTTCGTCGCTACCATATATTGCTTACTACAAAGACCTAAAATACTACTACTGGTAGTGATATTTTTTTCAGAGGAATACCTACTACATGTGCTACTTGCATAATTGGTAGTGCGTATTTTATAACAATAAGGAAGTTAAGAATGGACTTATCTTTCAATATCGTTTGTAGGGATGGAGGCATTTGATCTAAATTTTGGCGCAACAGTCATACAAATAGCTTAATTTAAGGACGTTGCTGAAATTAATGAATTAATGTTATCAAAGTGATAAAGCAATGCAGGAAGAGGCTGGAGGATTTAAGAAATGGATTTGTTAAAAGTACCAAAAGACGTTAGGTCCTTGAAGTAACAAAACCTTTTTTTTCAACGGGGTATTGGAATTCCTTTCTTTGTAGGTCCCGCCCCACTCCCCCGTTATTATTGACATAAATAATTTGTAGGTATAAGACATTATCAGATAAATTGCTTAAACTCCTGGAAAATGTACCGTTTTTCTTGCAGTAATGCCTTGGTTTCTTCATCATATATTTATGGTATGGTATCTGGTATCATTTTTGTTTTCAAAAAATCTGCAATCATATCACTCTACAATATTACGGCTTTATATCTTCAATTCCTGCACATTCTTTAAATTTAAAGTAGCTGGTGAAGTGATCACTTTTATGTAAGATTGTTCAACACATCCTTTAATAGACATATCCTTTCAGGTATCAGTGATAAAAATGTTGTTGATATGAAAGTCAATACATCCGCAAGGATATCTTACCAAAAGACTCGTAGAATTCTACTTTATAAGAAATCAGACTGACAGGCCATAAAACAGTCACTAGATGACTATCACTGGGTTATGCATACCAATGGTAAATATTCTGCACTTAATACTGAGAAGTTATAAGAAGATTTTTCCAATACTCTAAATACTCTCACTGAAAACCCCCACAAGGCATGTGGTCGAGATAAAATAAAGCCAATCATAAAAAGCAAGTAGATCTTATCCTGTTAGACTTCAGTAAGGCGTTCGATAAGGTTAGTCATGAGAAAGTACTGCTGAAAATGCATGACTATGGAGTCAGAGAGGTCAAAATTTAAGTTGGGTTAAAAGTTTTCCAGATAACAGACTCCAGTCATTTTTCCTGAATGGCCCCAACTCTGATGCCATCCAAGTATCCTCAGGACACAATTCTAATGCCCCTCTTGCTTATATAAATGACCTCCCAAAAATATTAACTCCAAAGTTCGCCTTTTTGCAGATGATACGGTAATATACCTTGCGTTGAAATCTGCAAACCAATCAGTCACCCTCCAAAATGACATGAACTGGTTAGAAAAGTGTGAGTTGGAGTAAGGTATGGGTTTCAACCCATTTAAGTGTCAAGTTATCCAAGTAACAAAAAGGAAACGTCCTATACCTATTAAATACAACCAGAATCAATAATCAATTTCCTTGGCGTAGATATGACAACACTGGCTATATGTACGGGCAGACGCAACACGGCACAAATAGCGCTGTTGTGAATTATAAATAATCAAGTTCCCAGTAGTATTTGAACACTGAACGACACCAACCGCCTAGCAATGCAAAGTAAGAACGCCCTAAACCACTAGGCCATCGCAGTAACCTCCAAAAAAAGGTTGAGCAAATAGGGATAGTTCATTCTTTGGTGTGGTCAATGTCAAGAGAAGTAAACAGACAGCATCTCAAGCTAAGTGTCCGCGTTCAGCTACCGAATAATTGGGATGGTTATTCAGTAACAGTTGTGGATAAAAATATGGTTTATGTCATTTATATGACATTGTCATGATGTATGATTTTGAAAGACATGTACAACTAGCCATTTTTCCGCTCAGTAAGTTTAAAGAATATATGAAATTGAAATAGGATGTTCTAAAATAATTACTGACTGGCAACGTCAGCTAAGAAATGTACATTGGAACAAAAACCTCATATACATTAGGTCTTTGACTGGAACAATATTAGCTAGATATGATTTTATTGAGCGACTTTAAATTTCATTTCATTCAGTTAGTTTTTTTTCCTGTAAACTTAGTTTTAGTTAAGACTTGCACATAAACTGCAATTTTAATTCAGCTTTTATTTGAGTAGTAGAACCTGTCGGATTTTTAGATGTTCTTCCTTTCCAACACCTTTTCTTTTAAGAATCGACTGTTGAAATCATAAGTATGTTAACAATTGATATTGGCAAAAACTAAGTGGACACTACTAATTATTGCTTTATGATGCTTTTCAGTTATTATACACAGTGCTATTTAACAAGGCAAAAAAGTCAAATCTGTGATTTGGACAAATCCATACTAGCAGAAAAAAAGAAACTGTGCATGTGAAAAATGTTCACGTATCGTTCATTTTATTAAAGCTTGAAACTTAGCACAGGTTAGTTGTGTATCCCTTTCGGTCATTTACACTGGTCAGTGCATGAGTTGCACTGGTAGTTTGTTTGTCTGGCCAACGTCTTCGTTTTCACGTTTTTTTTCGGCCAGCAGTCAATCGAAAACACGTTTGTCGCGTAAACCTGCGTTAAAGCATAGTGTTAATACCTTTAAGACACAAGACCAGCATAATTTTGAAAAACGTCTTTGATACGCCATGTCAAGGTTAAATGAAACTGACAGATGCCGTGCCAACGGCATAATCGAAGCTGGTGTACGTCATACTAGCTGACGTTGTCAGACAATTTGATGTGCACCGAAATATTGTAGATGCCTTAACAGTTTGGGACTACCAGAGACTGGCCTCGGTCAGAACGTCCACGCCTAACGTGTAATCGCCATGATACGTACCCCCGGGTCGTTCATCTCCGTGAACAACTCAGAACTTCTTCTTTGACGGCTAGAAGTATTCCTGGCCTTAGAAGAGTTAGTCCCCGAACGGTACGAAAACGACTGTCGTTTTAGAGTGTGCCGTCGCTTTGGTGAACGTTTCGATGACAGTTGTCTGATTCAACTTACATTCGGCGGAGGAAGTGACATGGTGTCGGTTGGCATCTCATCCCGTGGCAGAACAGCTCTTGTGGTTGTAGACGGCACACTTACAGGCATCAGATAACGTGACGAAATCATCCGGTCTCACGTCTTTCCATTTGTGCAGGAACGTAACGCCACGTTGCAACAGGATAACGCTCGCCCGTACGTCGCGCAGGTCGTCACCGACTTCTTCATCCAGAACAATGTGAATGTGCTGCCCTGGCCTGCAATGTCACCGGATATGTCGCCTATAGAACACTTGTGGGATGAGAAGCAGCGTCGCTTACGTCGCCTCCAAAATCAGCCGTTGACGTTAACTGACCTGTCACGTGCGCTTGTGAGAATATGGAATTGTATTCCTCAGGCATTTTTCAGCACACTTGTCGCATCAGTAAGGAGTCGTTGTCAAGCATGCATCGCTTCCAGTGGTGGACATACACGGTACTGATGAGCTGAACTTTGTTTATAGAACCTCTGTGAAAACTGATCTCTATCCAAGACGTGCTGATGCAGTAACCATATCAATTGAGCTGGTGTTAAATAAAGGTCAGATATTGATTTTTTTGGCGATTTCTTATATACCTCGTAAGCACACCGTATTACCGGTGCCAGTGATTACAGATTGCTACAGTGATGACATAAATGTAAAATATCCGGCATATTACTGGTAGGTTATAAATTTGGTTGGTATAAATTATATTACAAAAAAATGACCAATTTCATTGCCATGAACCTACTGTCCATTGACTGGAGATACTATCAGGTAATTTTGGATTCGTTATTCCACTTTTTAAAATATTTTGAGCCAGTTAAAAGTGACAGCTTAGGCAAAATACCCGAAAATAAATATTTTTCGTTCAAAATATCTCAAGTTTGAAACGAATGAAGGTATTTCGTTTTATACACAAAGACATCCATCCCTAAGGATCATGCAAGCGAAACAACTTCCCCGTGAGTCATTTCTTGAAAATTTTACAGGCGTCCAATGTGGCCCGGTCGAAGAAAGTATGCTGCCGTTGTAGGCAGAAATGTATTTTCAAAGCTGCCGATGATGGCAGAAACGCTCTAAAAGTGGCTAATATTCTGACAGAAAGTCAAGATCACTATTTCATTAATTTCACTATTCTTTTATCACACTTCAGTAGTCGCCGGTTGCGGATTACCTGGTACAATCAGTTTCTCAATTACCTTCACTTTCCACCATCTGATGATAATCACAGTCAAACTGACCATTACCAGACTCACGTGCTAAGCCCTCGAAGTGTAGTTTAAAGCCATCCAAAAGAGCATCCGTCCCTGCAGAACATTTATCGCCAACATATAATTCATCGACCATCTTATTAAGTGACTTCCTTTGCCTATTAACAAGTCTACAGAAAAGTTTTGTGTCCTTAGTTCTTTCTGATATAATTTCATTCTTTCTTCTGACATCTTCCTGGCCACCGCAACCCTACACTGCCGCCTGTAATCAGCTTTGCGAGTCTTTTGTCCTAAAAAATCTATTGTTTGGGTCCACTTTTCTACCGTTGCTCACCGAATTCTTGTGTGCCGTTCTTAAAAGCTTTAATGCCACAGCAATTTCATGTTTCCACACTTTAAGTTTTGGTTTAGATGCTTTAGGGTTCCTCCTACGAGTAAGAGCACTTGAACTTTCTTAACCGAGTTGATTACTTCATCCATGTTCTGAGGTCCCGAAGCAGAGGATAGATTTTCATTCATATTTAGGTTTACTGGCTGCCCATAACTGATTTTATCAATTCTGTCCCAGTTAACACGATGGAGAGATTGGCCTATATCACGTTTGTTCTTCCCTGGCTTAAGCTCTAATTTAAGATTCAGCGCCACTGCAATCGGGAGATGATCAGAATTGGCTGCAGCATTTAAAATCACCTTATCTTTAACAATTTATTGTCCTTCGGTTGTGAGGAAATAGTCAATTTCACTTGTGCCATTAGGGTGCAAGAACGTGGCACCTACACACTTATACGATAACCTGAAACTATTGGCTATACCAGTTCCGATGTTACGTGTCGCGGAGAATTTCGCTAAGATTTCATACAGTTCATCGACACATTCACATAAGTCCTCTCTGCTTTGCTTGTAGTTTTACCTCTGCATGGAAAATAGACGGAGACAAACAAAGTCTTTTTTACAGCATAGGTTTTAACACCGACTTCAATACATTGAATTCTCTCAGACCCGTCACGCAGGACACTGACAAATTTATTCAGATGTCCAATCCACATAATAGCGACACCGCCATAACTTCCTGGTAACTGCAGGGGTGGCAATGGATTTCTGTAATCAGCTCCCTTTCAGACATAACCACAAGAAAAGTTAATTTCACCTAGCAAACTAAGTTGAGTTTCAAATAACCAATGTTCTTGCTAAAAGAGCACATCACATTAAACATTTCATTGATGACATGAGTTTTTGTGTAATATAATTATACAAGACAAATTTATAACCCATCTGTAATGCGCCGGATATTTTACATTTCTGTTATAACTGGCGCCACTTATACGGTGTGGTAAGGTATAGCATATCATCCCCATGAACAGTTTCTTTTTTCCGCTAGTATGTATCATCAATTATCGATGAGGTTCCGGATTCCGGAACATGTCTTAAAGAGGTTACTTGGAACGATAAAGGCATCCTGTGTGACTCTTGCAGTACCTGGTATCACTGTGATTGTCAAGGGCTAGGAGACAAAACTTACGACTTCCTGTCCAATTCAAGCTTTTCTTGGTTTTGTATCACATGTGGAAGTCACAACCATTCAACATCACTAGCAGTCTCACTGGACAGTCTAGGCTCCCAATCAAGTTTCACCCCCCTAGAACATGCCCCTGATGATCTTCCTCACCAAAGCAGCCCAGTGAGAAATCATAGTCACCATGGTTATCCAAAAGCGAGCTCTACCCCCAAACAGTGTAAAAATAAAGGAAAGGAAAAGGTCAAACTACAATCCGAAGAAAGACTCACTATTCTCAATATTAACTGTCGTTTTGTCAATAACAAAATTCCTGAACTACATCAAGTTATAGATCAAGTCAAACCTGATATAATCTGCTGCACTGAAACTTGGTTAAAACCCAGCATCCACACTGCAGAAATTTTCCCCAGCCACCTTGGCAACCAGGTCTATAGAGATGACAGAACAACTGGCAAGGGTGGAGGTGTCCTCCTTGCAGTCACAAATAACCTACTTAGTGAAGAACAGCCAGACTTAAAAACAGATTGCAACATCATATGGTCAAAAATTTCAATAACTGGTATCAAAGACATATATGTCTCTGCATACTACAAGCCCCATGAATATGATGAACACTCACTAAATGAACTTTGGTCATCTATAGTAAAAATTCCTCAAAACAACAACATCTGGGTATTGGGTGACTTCAATCTCCCAGACATGAACTGGTCAAATGAAACACCAACAGATACATGCAAATTCAAAGACATGTATGATAATTTTGCAGAGAACATGATTAATCATAATCTTGAACAAATGGTCAAAGTTCCCACACGGGATAAAAATATCCTAGATCTCTTTCTCACTAACACTCCGGGTCACGTTCATGACACAAAAGTCTTACCAAGCTTAGGTACATCAGACCATGATATAGTCTTCCATGAACTTAAGGTCAAAAGAGGGCGAATCAGGCAAACCCCTCGACTGGTCAAATCATATAAAAAAGCAAACTGGTCTGACTTCAAAAATGACTTGGTCACTTTCAGTAGTATGCTCAACCAAAATCAAAATGAAGACCCAAACCAATTATAGGACACGTTCAAAGCTGAGATCAAAAGGTTATCATCCAAACACATACCGTCAAGACAATGCAAAAATAAAGCTGATTTACCATGGGTTACTCACGATATTGTTAAA
The DNA here is from genome assembly GCA_012932295.1 of Cyclina sinensis. NCBI lineage: Eukaryota > Metazoa > Mollusca > Bivalvia > Venerida > Veneridae > Cyclina > Cyclina sinensis. The sequence goes on from JAAONU010000004.1 coordinate 24,329,047, forward strand.
CAGATTAGGAAAAGGAATAAACTCTTCACAAAAATAAAAAGGTCTCGGTCACAGAATTGTCAGAACATAAAGAAATTCAAACATCTTAAGGCATCAGTGCAAAAACAAATAAGAAATGCTTATTGGTCATATCTAGAGTCAATCATCTTCTCAGATAATACAGATCCAGGTCATAAGAAAAAGTTCTACAACTTTATTAAACACAAAAAAACTGAAAACATAGGAATTGCACCACTCAGCTCTGATGGGCATACTTACAGTGACCCAGTGACAAAGGCGAACATACTAAACAAACAGTTTGAATCAGTTTTCTCAAAGCCTTCACCACTCAGTCTCAAACAAATAACTAAAAGCTCAATGTCATCACTTGGTCACCCGCCCATGGCTCCAATATCCATCTCAGTTCAAGGAGTTGATAAGTTGTTGACAGGACTAAACCCCCACAAAGCCCAAGGTCCAGATGAGATTTCACCTAGGTTACTCAAAGAGCTACACACAGAGATAGCACCAATCCTTAAAATCATATTCCAAAGATCACTAGACACAGGTATTGTTCCTAAGGATTGGAAACATGCCATCATCACACCAGCATACAAAAAAGGGTCAAAATCAAAACCTAGCAATTACAGACCAATATCACTCACATGTATAGCATCAAAACTAATGGAACACATCATTGTTTCAAACATGATGGATTACTTTGACAAACACAACATACTTTGCCCACAGCAACATGGATTCAGGTCAAAACATAGCTGTGAGACACAGCTCATTGGCTTCACACAAGAAATAGCTGACAACCTTGATCAAGGTCAACAAACTGATGTCATAGTCATGGATTTCAGTAAAGCTTTTGACAAAGTAGACCACCACAAACTCATACACAAGCTGAAACACATGGGAGTTCATCCACACATCAGTTCATGGATACAAAACTTTCTCAAAAACAGATCACAACAAGTATTAGTGGAAAACAAGGTCTCTGACAGGCTCCCGGTGCTTTCTGGTGTCCCGCAGGGATCGGTCTTAGGTCCTTGTCTCTTTCTCGCATACATCAATGACCTACCAGGAAGTGTCAGGAGCCGGGTGCGTCTATTTGCCGACGACACCATAGTTTATTTAACAATTAAATCACAAGCATCAGCACAAACCTTACAAAATGATTTGCACAACCTTGAAATATGGGAAAAAGAATGGTCAATGGAATTCAACCCTGACAAGTGTGAAGTTCTCAGAATACATAGGAAAAAGAAACCGGTCATCTTTCCTTACACCCTACATAACACTAAACTGAAAACCACAGAAAATGCAAAATACTTAGGAGTTACAATAAGTAGCAACCTAAACTGGTCATCCCACATAAACAATATCACAAACAAAGCAAAAAACAGCTTAAGGTTCATCAGACGAAACGTCAAAACACAAAACAAACAACTCAAAGAAGCAGCATACAAAACATATGTAAGACCACAGGTTGAATACTGCTCAACCATATGGCATCCATGGCAAAGATATCTCACACACAGAATAGAAATGGTCCAGAGGTCAGCTGCAAGGTACGTTCATAATGATTACCACTATACAAGTAGTGTAACAAACATGATCAAAGAACTAAAGTGGTCAACTTTAGAACAAAGGCGAAACCATGCCAGCCTGGTCATGCTACACAAAATAAAAAACAATCAGGTCAATGTTGATCACAATCACCTTACAAACACAAGAAACAGCAAATTCCTCATTCCACAATCAAAAACACAACATCACATGAACTCATTCTTCCCAAGGACTATACGACTCTGGAACGAATTACCGACCGAGATTAAGGCTACCCCAACTGTGCCAGCTTTTATCAGTAGACTAAACAAGTTTTATAGATTTTAAAGTACTTAAAATAAATGTTTAAGTAGGATCTTCAGTTAAATCTTGTTTTCTTTGTTATTAACTTTTATAATTTTAAATGTTCCTGACATGCGCCTGCCTAGTATAGTCAGTATTGACTTTTGGCAGTATTAAGTTGAAGTAGAAGTTGATTCCGGATTCCGGAATACCGTATTTTATTTTCTCCTTCAGTCTGAGTGAACGGAATGTTTAACCGGACAAGCGTCTGAAACATCGAGACGAAGTGACTTGCGTTTTGTTCATTTGGTTGTTAAACAAATCAGAAGCAAAAATGGTAATCTTTCAAGATGCCTGTAACAATTTTTCATTTTTATAATAGTTATATGACCTATTTCAATTTAGACTGAAGGTCTCGCTGAATTTCTTCTGAGTTTTTTGTGTAAAGTCTTTCCAATCCCATTCTGAAACCCCAACTTCGACCCACATTCATTTGATATAAGTTGAAGTTGGGGTCTCGCCCTACTCCCCCGTTTTTACTGCGCTTGGACAAGAGTTTTGTAGCGTAACTGCCCTTGCACAAGAGTTTTATAACAGAAAAGCCATGGATAACAGCAACATACAACTGTTCCTACTGTAATCTGTTATAAATGTAGCTTAAGGTCTTCAGCATACACGATTTATATACTGTTACAGGACGTGTACGCTGAAGTCAACGCCGTAGGGAAAGTCTATCAATAATTGTGCCAGGAATCTGACACGTTCGCATCCATTCATCAAGCATGCCATTGAGTAAAGTGAAGCATATCCTGATAGAATTATATATATATCTTTACTAAGCCCAATATTAACACATAAAAAACTAATTTCGAACACAAAATGCCTTAAAGTTTCCGATATGCCTTAAAATTCAGCACACCGCCGCCATCTTGCCAAAATGTTTGACCACGTGATCACGAGAATGACCTGGACGGGTTCATCAGCGCGGACAGTTAAGAAAACAATACCATGTGCTTTTAACTCCGCAACATTTGTTTACAAGTATCCAAGAGAATAATCATTGCAAGAGTGTCATAATATAGACACAATTCTTTCTGTGACACTTGTCACTTGTCAATTTTATACATGTATAGTTTCATTACTTCTACAAACAGGTGCTGTCAAGCAGTTCGTTTACGATTTAGTCTAAAAATAGATAGTCATGTTTGTTTTCTAAGCGGTTTGTGCGGTTACGTCATACGAGATCTTGCGAAGCTGCTGACAGTACGTCGGAGAAACTGATATTTCTCTGCGAAACAAGCAATTTAATTGTATTTATTAATATTTTTAATATTTTAAATGGTGTGAAATGATATTGAACTCATTGTTTTATCGAATAATGCACAAGATTAAATTGTGAAAAGGGTATTTGCGAGGTAAAACGACGTTAAACGAATGTGTGATATTCTGGTTTGATTTCGCAACGGGTCTGATCCAAAACTTTAATGCCGCATCATATAAATGAACAAAATGTTAAAAAAGCGGCTTATAATGTTTTGGAAGCCAGAACTATTATAAATATAGCCTTTTCTAAAGTTTTCAAAAAAGAAGCCCAAACCCATTCTCCAGTAAAAACAAAGGTCTGGAAAGTGTTGATGGTGCTTATCAATTAAGCGATAATTATTCTACACCTCATTGGTCTGTCTAGGTGAGAGAATAAGGTTGAAATTTGATAAAAACACTCAAAATCAGGGTTGACCCCCAAAATTCTCATGTTGACCCCTGAAATTTTAATTTTGACCCTTGAAAATTTTGATTGAGGGGTAATTGACCCCTGATTCTGAGGAGTGGGAAACCCTGATAATAGCAAATTACAGGCATTGCATCAGTCAAAGATAGAAGTTCTATCCATGGACTGAAGATTTGTCGAAGGGTAGAACTCAGTATGTAAAAATAGAAAAGAAAAACAGAAATATTTTTTCCATAAACTGAAAACAAAAGTAAAAATTGAAGTTTGTACAAAATATCAAGTTGAAATCTTATTTTGATTGATTGATAGGTAATTTTAAGGGTAGCAACAGCCAAAGTTCTGCCCATTAATAATAAAATATGAATATACTGAACACAATTTATAAATAAAAATTCTTCTTAATTTGTGTCTTTGTTGAATTTTAAACCACTGGTTACTTGTCCAAGGAGCTGATGCTCTATTTAGAGTGAAAATGTATGACAGAAAGTAGTTCTTCAAAATTTACAAATATTCATTCGCATTTCATTACTGTTTGTCAGGAGAGATTTGTTTGTTTGTTTCAGTCTATTATGTCCTATAATGGTGCAGCCATAATGGCTATGAAAGGGAAAGAGTGTGTGGCCATAGCAGCGGACAGAAGGTTTGGTATACAAGCTCAGACAATCAGCACACAGTTTGATAAAATCTTTGAGATGGGACCACGTTTGTATGTAGGTCTACCAGGACTTGCTACTGATGTTCAGACGATGTAAGTGTTAAATATCTGAATGAGTGATTTATGCAAGAAACTTAATACTTAATACATGTAGTTATATATGAAAATTTCTTTTTAAATCTGCCTTTTCAGTGTAAATGAAGTTACTAATAGCCATATTACAGATTTCCAGTTTCCTGTATTACAAAAGATTTGTTTTCTCATTAAAACATACTGTAACATAAAGCTTGTTTTTGTGTAAAATGTTTGTAATATTTTATATATCAATTTCAGTGCACAGAGGTTAAAATTCAGGCTTAACCTTTATGAACTGAGGGAAAATAGGAATATTAAGCCTAAAACATTCCTTAGCATGGTCTCCAATTTACTGTACAGTAGAAGGTGAGTAACAAAGATTTACAAAGTTAACAATGTATTGAGTCTCCATTGAAGGTAATGTCATAATAATTAACAATTTTGAATGACTGTTTTCTTTTGTTTTTTGTGAGGGTATAGCTACTTGCAAGACACCAAATGATTTGATGTGTGCTTTTACCAGTACTGTGTTATATCCATAGAGTTAAGAAAAAAGTAATTTCATATTACCATCTCCATAGTCTTTGAGATACAAGATTTCTTTTATGAAGTTGTTGGTAGCATAAAAAGTACATACACACACAAATAAGATTTGATCACATAAACAAAGCTAAATATTGTCCATGTCTATTTCAGATTTGGTCCATATTTTGTTGAGCCAGTGATAGCAGGGCTTGATCCCAAAACAAGTGAGCCATTTATTGCTAGCTTAGATCTGATAGGATGTCCAATGATAACAGAGGACTTTGTTGTCTCAGGAACATGTAGTGAACAGATGTATGGTATGTGTGAAACACTCTACAAACCTGACCAGGTACGTCATTGGAATATTCATGTATTTCTTTTTCTTTTAGATAGCCAGAACTTACTGAAATTGAGGCACCTCTGTTTAATTTTTTATACCCTTGAAAGAGGGCATATAGTAAATGGTTCAGCTAGTATACAGAGGAGTCCATTATTTACAGTGATATTACTTTGTGTGAAATTTTTTTGTATGCCTTAACCACAATTTCATCCCAGGTCTTAATTGTGGTTATGAACGATCGACAGGTTAAGATTTCTTTTAGCAAAGAAATGTAAATGGATGATTGTAATAACAAGATTCCCTCATCATTGACAAAACTACTTTTTACATCTTTTGGACATGTTTGGTTAATTTTGGATACATGTATTTGTTATAGGACATGAAAATTTAGTGAAATGTGAAACTTTATGAATTTTTTAAAGATGAATACTGAGTTTTCTTTGTAATTGTGTAACATTCCAGGAACCAGATGATTTGTTTGAGACAATATCTCAGTGTTTACTGAATGCTGTGGACAGAGATGCTGTATCTGGTTGGGGAGGTGTTGTCTACATCATGTAAGTACCGGAATGATCCTTTGTTAACATCATAAATAGTAAGTGTTGGATTGGCTGAAGTTATTACATTCAGTTATGTATCATGGAGTCTGTCCATAAAAACACTTAAACAGTAACACTTCGCTGCTTGTATTATAACAAGTAACTCTAGTATAGCATTTTTATGAATTTGTTCGGCAGATAAGGGTGATCCATTAAAAAACCTCTTGATACATTTAAACTTCCATGGTAATGTTTTCAAGCTAAGCTCTTGTGCTACACTTTCTGTATTTATGGCATTCAATTTTCACATGATAAATGATTACTTTCTTAAATTATTCAGACTTATGTTTCCTTTTAAGGGCCATCACAGTAAAACATATCCCAGCCCAGAAAGGCACTTTCAAGATTGATCAATCTCCTTCTAGAAGTTTGATAAGAAAGGACTCCCCTTTTTAAAAGACCACCTTAACAAAATTTCTTTATTTTGCCCTACTGTGGTCAGATACAGTACTTTACTGGAATGGCTCTAAACTCTAGTGCTATGCTTTCTGTATCGATGGCATTTGGTTTTCACATGATGAAAGATTACTTTTGGTTTTAATTATTCAGGCTTGTGTTTTCTTATAGTTTACTGTGAGTTTGAAAAAAAGATATTTGTAACAGTTTTAATCAGTTTAAAGCATATAACATTGTGTTAGGTGGGATTTTTTAAGATGATAAATTGTTTATCAGTATAATCTTTAATGTTATGCATTGTTGATTATTTCAGTGAAAAAGATAAAGTAACTAAAAGAATACTTAAAGGCAGAATGGACTAGTTGAGAAAAGGTATATCCACAACAGCTAATTTAAAACAAACTTTTGTACCCATGCATCATGTTATTATTATGACCATAGAGATAGTGGTGGTGGACAGTTTTCGAGGGGTAAAATGTTAGACTTCCAATCCAAAGGGTGTTGGTTTGAATCCAAACAGGATGGAGAGCCTCCATTTACTTGTTGCATTCCTCTCTGTATTTACAAGTACTGGTTTAAACCCAGGAAGCCGTCTGAGAGCTGAAAGAACTTCAACTAATGTTAAAAAAAAAAAGTAATTTAGATAATCATTTCAGTCTATGAGTAGATAGTTTATTGTTATTAACAAATTATTTATGTAAAACTTGCCTAGCTATGTTTAATGTGCAGCTGTGGTGGTCAGTACTAAAGATACAAAAGTATATTCAAATTTCTGCAGTAACCCATTTCTGTTTATTTCAGATATAGTGTTCACCATCATCACATCATCAACAGTGCTACATTTCAACATTGATTACATTTCTTGTTCAGTGCTACTTTACAGAAACACTCTCCACTGTGAAGGAAGCTTAGGTCACCTCTTGTACTGGAGCAAATACTGGAAAGGTTCAGCAAAGCCACCATTGTATCTATGTTATCAGTTAACTTGTCTTTTATCTGTGAAAAAAAGATCGTACCAGCACATTATCATTTCTTCCTACCAGTCTTTTGCATGTCCGTGCCTGACATGTCTGTTAAATGCTATAATTGTTTTTTACTTTTTCTAGTGGTAACTCTGTTTAGGTCTGAAGACAGTGTGTCAAGCAAAGATGATAAAAAAATTTGTGAGAAAGCTACTTGGGATTTATGGTTGAACCACTTTATGATTTAATGAACAAATACTGAAGAGTTTATTTTCATACACAACTTTTCTTTGCATAGACATGAATTAAGATAAGTTTGAGGAGGAAGTCAGAATGCTAGATGGTTTTATGTTCCTTAATGATGTTGGAAAAATTTGCACTCTTCATTTCCTTTGATAACATGAAATTTGTAAATAAATACATAAAATCAGAATGCTTGTATACATTGTGTTGCTGTATTATCATTCTACTACAGGTGGTAGGAATGTATCCTAGACCCTTTGTCATTAGCCTTCTACCTTCGAATAAGTTTAGCATATATGCTTTGGGCCCAGTAATAGGTTCACTTTTTGACAATTTTTTTTTAACATGGTTGTGCTTTCATTTCAGACACTATTATCTGTTAATTTCCTTTGCTTTATGTTTTGGCCAACTCTTGTTGGTTGTCTTGTCAGAATAAGATGTTTTGGTTTCAGACAAGATATAAATTGACAGCCAAATTTCAAGCATTTTGAAGTGTCTGAAATAAAGGTTCTCTGAATGAAAGAATGGTGACCAGTGGTTTGTCCATACAAATATTTTTCCTTTAACCCTTAGCCTGCTAAATATCTTAAATGGACTTGCCCATCTTTCATTTTGGACAGATCCATTAACTCTTCATAAGGATGCTTATTGAAAATTTACTGACTGAATGGTAAATAGTGCAGACCATGATCAGACTGCATGGATGCTGGTAGCAAGAGCAAACACACTTGCTGACAGTAGGAGAAGGATTAAATTACATAAGGCTTCAGCTCAATGTCTTGGATGCACAAGAATTAAGTGCAAGTTATCGAATTTTAAGCCTGTACATGCACCCGATATTGTCTTCCAGTAATGTCTCGAAGTAAATGTTTGTAAAAGATACAATTACAGCTTAGTGCAAGAACTTCAAATAGTGTTGGCAGAGTTACAGCCCCTTACAACTATCTTATATAACATCTGAGTTGGAGCAGTACTCTTAAGATAAGAGTGATGTTTTTGTTTTGAACACATCTGTAATCAATGGCATATAACTTTGGAAGAGAGGAAATCAAGTTATAATTCATGTGTTCTGCACATATCTGTTACCTATTGTTCAAGTTCCAAGCTAGTTCATCTTAAATTTCATTTCAACATTTTGGAAGTCAAATAGCTATATTCCTAGATACAGAAGAAGTAGAAACACAAGGATATTGACAGAATATAATGCAAACAAATCGTATATTTCATTGTTTATTTGACTGCCGTTAAGCATGAATTAATGATTACAACACATGTATACCTTATACATTCTGATAACTGGAAAAAATAATAGAACTTTGGCAATAAGAAACTTATTTTTAAGTAACTGTAGACTCCATTGTTCTTAAAATTCTGCATGCTAACAAAACTTTCCAAACATAGTGTATGTACACAAACCATTCAGACTGTTTGACAATTAGAAACTGCTTTATTTTCTTAAGTATTTAAGTTACCAATAATTTTTAAGTGTATAAATATTAAACTTGATATACTGTATACCTAAAAATGTGTTAGAAAATTTTGGTCAAATATTTGTCTAAATATTCCTACGTAAATGTATTTATAAAAGGCTCAAATATGAACTTTTCTGTAAAACATTCTAAAAGCTACCACTCACAGCAGAGTTCTGACACACAGTCTTGTTATAAATATTCTATTTTACCCTTTCAGTCTTTTTAAAATTTTTATATAAAACAAAATTCTGAAAAAAACCTCAACTAATGAACACATACAACAGCAGTTCAAAAATTCATTCATTTTCTGTAATACAAACATAGGGAACCTGATGGTTTTGCTGAAAACACACGAAGAAACATTTATCCCGAAAGTAAAGAGTCCAGCTTATTTCAAGATATCACACTTTATGAAAAGCTATTCAACTCTGATGATCAAAAAGATTCTCATTCATCAGCTTTTGTTCATAGGGGACAAAATAGAACCTTTTACAACATACAACCAAAGTCTACCAGCCGAGTGCATATAGCTACATGCTCTTTTGTTTTTTTCTCAAATATTCAATACTGATACATTATGATATATACCTTACATTACATCATATATAACTGAGATGTACATATACCTATAATATTCCTTTAAAAAATCAAAAGCACAACACTACGAATGTAAAAAACAAAACAATACGTAAAAACACTTATGTACAATTTGCTATAGCTATAAACTAAGCCGGAATGCTTATAAGGGAAATGTTTTATACACAGTAAACCTTCAACATTACCTACAATGTTGTTAACACTAACATACATGTGTGAAATGTCGAAAGTATTTATCCACAAGGTTTTACTTATAAAGACTTACGAAAGAAATTTTACTGACCCTAAAAAGCTGTATTTTAACTTTAATAACTTTAAATTCTTGTTATTTTTAAGCTTTCAAGATACAGTGAAAGTACACAAAGCTTGTCGATAATATTCAAGAAACCTAGAATTATGCTGAATTAGACTTACAATAAAGAAAAAACAACTACTCTTTGTTTGTAACATGGTTATGAACAGTCAGTAAATGGTATTATATGTCTATACATAAAGCCTTGTGGAAACTAACAAAGACTTTCTCGAAGCAGGGTATAGCTCTATATACAATGTGGAGACTGGTATCTCTTATAAAGCAGGTCCTTGCAAAAGCACCTGGGTACAATAAGACAAAAAAAATATATATATACAAAAAATATACACAAAGTACAGCTGGTTTATTAACACGTATATACAGTAAAGACGGAATATATTATAGTCATGACATGATGGATTGACAAGATGGATGAGAGTGAACAGAAAATGATGACATAATGGGTGTGTATGATAACATATAAAAATTCTTTTTTAATCAAATTATTATTGTATTATTATTGTTGTTATTGTTGTATTATTATTGTTCTATTTAATAACGACAGGACAAAATCTATCAACAATGACTTTAAATACATACAGGAAAATAAATTTGAAATTAAACTTTTAAGAAGACAATTTGTAGATATGACATAAGATTTTCTTTGAAAAAAATAAAAATCTGAAAAACCTTATTATTCAGGTCTTACTTACCACAGTAATGAGACATATGACCTTTTCTATCATAATTTGTTGAAGGCATCTTTTTTGCGTTATGTCTTAAATCTGAAACTATCTTTACACAATTAGAAAACTGTTCTAGTCCTCCAAAAGATTTTTTTGTAGGAAAGCACAATCATTCACAATCCATCATTGTATAAATACCATAAGATAAATGTTGCTGAACTATTGTCCATGTATAAATTAAATAATACAAATGAATTTAACACGAAATATTTAAAGGAAATAATGGCACTTAATGTGTGTATGAACACCAGTAATCTGGTATTCCAAAAAGTGTTATGTATTCACTTATAGGCCTTTCTAAGAAATATGATCCAACCACAATAAAAATGTAACACAATTATTATTCCATGTACCTTTACTATAAATTAAAACCAAAAGCTGCCTGGAACTACTTAACTTTGAAATACCTTAATGAAATGTCCTATATAGACTCAACTGAAATATAATCTCCTGTATAATCTCAGAATGACATTTCTGGAATACTAATTCATTAAAGCATGTCTTGAAAGAGGTCACTCATAAACTAAAAGCTGAAATAACAGATAAATTAAGAAAATGCTGAGTATATGTTTGGAATGTTTAAAAAAGCACAGTTAAAAAAAATCTGCTACAAATTATATAATAGCAATCATTGTTTAAGCCAAGCAAAAACAACTAGTTTGTGTGCTGTATTGCCCTCTAAACAGTCTCAACTCTGCATTATGAACTGTAACCTGTTAGCATTTTCACTGAAAGTAAATAGTACCCCTAATCATCCCCTGATCATGATGTAAATAACTATTGGGCATATAACTTTGTCTCACTCAAGAACAATAGGATGTGCATGTGATTTCAGTGGAAATGCTGTTAGCTACAATTGGTAATACACAGAATGGCAAATAAAACAAGAGGGCCATGATGGCCCTGTATCGCTCACCTGAGTATGACTGCTTTTAACAAAGTTGCTATGGACCTGTTTAATTGACCCCAGATGACCGATATTCGAACTTGACCTAGAAATTATTGAAACAATCTCTTTGACAAATTTCAAGGTTATTTGTACTGAAAATGTTACCTCTAGAGTGTTAACAAGGTTTTTCCATATTTGGGCTCTATGACCTAGTTTTTTAGCCTAGATGTCCCATAATAAAACTTGACCTAGAAATTATGGAAACAATCTCTCTGACTAATTTCCAGGATACTTGGACTGAAAAAGTAGCCTCTAGAGTGTTAACAAGGTTTTTCGATATTTAGGCTCTGTGACCTAGTTTTTGACCCCAAATAAACCATATCCAAACTTGAGCTACAAATCATCAAAACAACCTTTCTGACAAATTTCCAGGACATTTGGAGTGAAAATGTAGCCTCTAGAGTGTTTACAAAGTTTTTCAATATTTGGGCTATGTGACCTAGTTTTCCACTCCAGATGACCCATATTCAAACTTGAGCTAGAAACCATAGAATTAAGCTTTCTGACAAATTTCCAGGTTATTTGGAATTAAAATGTTACCTCTAGAGTGTTAACAAGGTTTTTCCATATTTGGGCTCTGTGACCTAGTTCTTGACCGAAGATGACCCATACTCCAACTTGAGGTAGAAATCATCAAAAAAACCTGTCTGACAAATTTCCAGGATATTTAGACTGAAAATGTAACCTCTGGAGTGTTAAAAAGGTTTTTTAATATTTGGGCCATGTGACCTTGTTTTTGATCCCAGATGACCCATATCCAAATATCAGCTAGAAATCAATGAAACAACCTTTCTGACAAATTTCAAGGACATTTGGACTAAAAATGTAACCTCTAGAGCATTAACAAGGTTTTTCTACTTTCGGGCTGTGACCTAGTTTTTGACCCCAGAAAACCTATATTCAAAACTGAGCTAGAAATCATCGATAGAACCTTTCTGACAAATTTCCAGATTATTTCGACTAAAAATGTTACCTTTAGAATGTTGACAAGGTTTTTCCATATTTGGACTCTGTGACCTAGTTTGTGACCCCAGATGACCCATATTCAAACCTGATCTAGAAATCCTCAAGGCAACCTTTCTGACGAATTTCCAGATTATTTGGTCTAAAAATGTTACCTCTACAGTGTTAACAAGGTTTTTCAATATTTGGGCTCTGTGACCTAGTTTTTGACCCCAGATGACCCATATTTGAACTTGACCTAGAAATCGTCAAAGCAACCTTTCTGACAAATTTCCAGATTATTTGGGCTGAAAATGTAACCTCTAGAGTGTTAACAAGATTTTTCTATTTTTAGGCTCCGTGACCTAGTTTTTGAACCCAGATGACCAATATTAGAACTTGAGCTAGAAATCATCGATAGAACTTTCCTGACAAATTTCCAGGATATTTGGACTGAAAAAGTAGCCTCTAGAGTGTTAACAAGGTTTTTCTATATTTGGGCTCTGTGACCTAGTTTTCCAACCCTGATTATCCATGTTCGAACTCGTTCGAGATATTAATAAGACAAACATCCTGACCAAGTTTCATGACAATTGAGGCAAAAATGTGACCACTAGAGTGTTAACAAACTAATTGTGGACGGACGGACGGACGACGGACAAAAGGTGATCAGAAAAACTTACTCTGTCACTACGTGACAGGTGAGCTAAAACCTGCAAGAAGAAAGTTATTGGGGATAATCTTCATTTTTCCTAAGACAGGACACTTGTGTATGAAAACTGAAACTATATATGCAAGGTACATGTATATTGTGACGGAGGTATATTCAGAGCAGTAATGATTTTGAATGACGTTGAAATTGAATCACTCTGAGCAACTTCTGTTTAATTATGACAGTGTATAAAAGAACCTACTGAACAATGAATGCTAAAACTATCTTTTTTGTCAAAGAAGAAAATGTCAAATGGGCTTAATGAATGTTTGTTTTTATGAGTGCAGGTTGAGGGGTTGCAAGAATGCTCAATATGCTTCCATCTTTAATGAACTAGAACTAAGTACAAAGAACAATTTTCTTTTTCACCCCTAGAACCTGAATGAATGATCCAAGTCAATGGTATGGAAGTGTATTTAACATGTAACCTCTAACACTACTACATAGATATGGAATGTGTATGTTTAATGCACTGGCGATTACTTTATACATGTATATACAAGACGTATATAAATATTCTGCACATATACAGGGCAACCTTTCTACACTAACTTAAGTAATAAATAAAGTTTAATAAAGAAGAAAGAATTTGAAGTTTTAAGTGTTACTGTTTTGATTATATTTTTTTTTCTATTTCAACCCAATTAATACATGATTCAATCATGCAAACTAGCAACCATTCCTGAAGAACTACAAGATTCCAACCCTTTACACTTGCACTTTATGAAATAAGTACCGGTATCCAGTCAAACAAAAGTTACTCCAACGGAGACAGTCTCTTCTTCCAAAATTTTCGTCCTGTTAAGACATACTCATTTTTGTTTTTTTTTTATTTAAAAGATGAAATCAAAATGGTGTTGTTGGTTTTACTTATTCTTAGGAGTACACTTATGTCCAAGGAAAATTGCTGAGCAAACTTTTGCATATGATACAAAAAAAGGCCGCATGTGTACAAACATTTTTTATACATAAAGCAAGCTGAATATGACTAGTTTAAGTAATTTGTGTAATTCATGACTACGCTGGTAAGGCACGCTATTATGCTTTTAAAATAATCTACAACTGGACTGGGACAGAGGTTAGTGGTTTCAAAACTATGACAGTCTGGAGAAATATGACCTGCAACCCAGTCTACAACTGGACTGGGACAGAGGGTACTGGTTTCAAAACTATGACAGTCTGTAGAAATATGAACTGTAACCCAGTCTGTAACTATTGGTAACAAAGTAAATCAATCAAAAGCAGCTGCTACCTAAACTGGTTCAAATAATGCACTTTTAATGCCCTTTGACACTGTATTATAATTACACTCCATCTACTAATGAAAACCATGCCTCTTTTGTTTGTTCATGTTGCCAATATGAAAAAGTGTCTTTGCTTTTCCTTATTTGGCAATACAAAAAGTTAAACTGTAAATGAAATATGCACAGTCGTTAATTTTGTATTTTATATTATTCTGCTACCAGATTTATACCCTGGTACACAAAAAAGCCCACTAAGCAACAGTTAATACAACCTCAACTGTCTTAATATACGTAAACTATTAATTATGCCTAAAAACTACATGGTCCTATACATGTAATTAAATAGAAATCTGCTAAAGGTTTGGTCTTTGAATAAAGCCAAAAAAAAAAAAAAGTATAATGTCTTGAGTTGCTTCTCTAAATATTAACTAAAAATTTACTAATCATTCATCGTTAAAATCGCCTGTAGTAGGCTAGACAAGGATATTTATGTTATCTGTGGTTACCTACATTCATCTACAGAATACATACATGTGAACTCTCCCGGTTCTGGCGGTAGAACACCGATTTTGGGCAATCAAAATCCCCCTCCTGCTCAGCGCTTACATTCTACCGACTTTTTCATAACATCCAAAAAAATTAAATTAAAAACACCCGAGTGATGTTGATGAATGTAAACAATATTTTGACTGGTTTACCGATAACGCTACGTGTACCACGCTGCTGTATTGGAAAATGAGACCCAGTCTAATTACACCTTGACCTTAGTATTGGAAAGTTTTATTGTTTGTATATTGTCAGTTTGACACTATTTAAGCCCTTGTTAATTGCCAGACAGATAAGGCACACATCAAAGACACAAGGGAGACTAGAAACTGGTAATTACTGTACTTCCACTGCCACAAAGCAATACAGACCTCGAAAGATTGTACTGTACTGTTATATCTAAACTGTCAAAAGTCAAATGAAACATAGCCTGTCGAATAGGACTCTGAATGTATTGTTGTGCATGAAATTCTGTTGCCAACTGTTATGACTTCCATGTGACCAAGAAACTGTGTGGTGTAGTGGAAAAGGCATGTGTCAAAAGGGAGAGTGTGAAGAGTAAAGAGAAAAGGTACCAATGTTCAACTTGAGTGTAAATAAGACAAATTTGACTGTTAACTGATAAAGGTAGAATGACTGTTCAGAATGTTTACTGTTTATTTTTTATACATATTAAACTGATAACAGATTTTTTCTGTTACCAATACATTTTTTAGCATCTGTACTTGGACCATGCCTGAAATAATGTTGTGTCGGTAAATCTCCCACTTGACAGACCCAATCTCGCTACTTTCTGAGCCAGATCTCCCTACTTGGCACCGGGAAAAGTTCACATGTATGACAGAATACCTTTAGTGAACTACCACATACATTCACAATTTGCTTAACAGAGCTACAGATAAAAAAACTGATCAGATGGCATGATTCCTCTAAGTCTACTACTAAACAAGGACTCTAAATTCTAAGTTACGGAGATCATCTTAACAAGTAATTTCAGATTGTGGTATTTTCTTTCCTCAAGGAGAACAATTTAATATTCCTCATTATGTTTATTACCCCAAAACATTCCTTTACAAAAAACCAAAACAAAAACAAACTGTGCACCTATATAAGCTTAAGCACAAGATTAGCTTAAGCATCACTTTTAGATAACACCCGCATGATGTGTTTCCAGCAAACTGAGTACCTTTCATTTATTTCACGGCAAAATTCTAGAGGCATTTTCCTTTTTTAGATAAAACTTTTTAAACTTCAGTTTTATATAAAAATAAACATATAAATTTTATATAAAAATGTTTTTTTAACTCTGTTCTTTACAACAATCAACAAAAATAAGTCTTGCCCCAAACATACACTTGCTCTCCCTTTTGAAACTTAACTTCAAGCTGTGTAATAATTTTCAAAGCTGTTTATAAAAAAGCAAACATAAAAGTACACATGTTTGTTCATACATTAATTTGTTGCCCCTGATAAAATTTAACAACATTTCTAAACACAGCAGTACATAGTTCAATAACTTTGGTAAACAGCTTGCTTTACAGTCTAGACACTTCAACACTGACATGAACAACCAATCAACACCTCAGTACAGAAGACCCACTAACCAATCAAAACTCTTGTTAGATATTCAGCACCCATTCACAACAAAGTATTCACATAGATGGTGACAGATCTAAAAACCAGTCTGAATTTATGAAATGAATGGTTAAACCAGTCTTGATGATTCCCAGTCAGTAGATTATGGAATGCATGACACAATTCAAGTCTACAGAAGTAGATCAGTCTCAATGTTTAAGGAAATATTCATTTTCATCTAGATACTCTTTCTTAGTTTCCACTTTAGTACTGTATGTAGGGTTATTAATGTTTTTCTTCTTTTCCACTTTGACACTGTACTGTGACACTTCCTCGTACCTTTTTCTTTTGAAGAATCCAATCTGAAAAATAATAGCATATAAAACTGTCATTTCATTGTTTTAAAATACTACATTACAGGCTGAAGGGGGCAACCTAATCATTTACTGTAACTACCAACTTATTACAGGGCCTTAATTAAGAGGGAATGGACACTCCTTATCTATCTAAAGAATAACCAAAATATGCTATCGCGCGTTCACCTGTATATCCTATAACGGAAAATCGATCGATAATTGTTAATCTATCATTAGTTAGCGGTAATTATGAATGCACGTCAGTAAGTTTACAAAAACATCGGTCTTTTTGTCAATAACGGGCTGATTTTCATAATCTAAAAATTGTAAGAAAGAAGAAACATTGACCCTTTTTAAATTTTTTTTTTTTCACCTCAACAACGGAAGTTTTTCTTGCCAGCCGTCAAGTAAAAGATGACAACTCAATACATTTTTCTTTTTTTTGTTATTATCTACCGTTGGTTAGCGGAAAGTTGGCATGCAATGCTAGCACCTAGCAAACATCGGTCTTTTTGTCAGTTATGGGCTGATTTTCAAATTCAAAATTTGCAAGAAAGAAGAAACATTCACCTTTAAAAATATTTAATTTCTTCTTCAACAACAGAAGATTTATTTGCAAGCGGATGAGTAAAAGACAACAACTCAATATGATGTTTTTCTCTTTTTTTGGGGGTAAAAAACTTGTCTTGATTTGACGAAAGCACAATATTCAACCATCCATTTTGAAGTAAATATGAAGAGAAGTTTGGAAACCTTATATCCAGATCCCAATATCATTTGAGTAGAGTGCGATGCAATTCATTTTTAGTGTTTTTATCAAGTCTGTTTGCACTGATACCACCCGAAATTCGGTATGTTGATGATCACTGAGTTACCGTATTTTCGACAAAACTGCTATGTTTACGGTGCTTTATTTCATAAACAAGCACAGATATAAGAATAAAATACATTGTAAAGCTCAGTTCTATGTCCACTGATCAACTTCCAATTAATGCCGACTTATTTCGTAACTCCATTTTCTTCTGATACCCCCCGAAAGTTGACCAGAAAGCAAGAATCTATAAGACTCGCCGCCATTTTGGAAAACGATTCAATTTTAGTATCGATTTTATTGTTTTTGAAGCAAAAGCTGCGTTGAAAAATAACAAACCAGTTAATCAAAACAATATGGGAATATTTATTTTACTAATTCAGCTAGAATTCGTAATGTAATTTTTATTTTAAGTTTTTTTTTTTCAGCATTTGATTATACTATCGTATAAGCAACAACATATACTATCCGCCATTAAGGTATTTATAAAGAACCAACTGTGCATGCACGCAACACTATATTTTTGCAATTTTCGAGTGTCCATTCCCTCTCAATTAAGGCCCTGCTTATTATGATCAAAAACTCTGAGACAAGGATACTGCTTAAAAAGGTGCTGTCTAAGTACAGACTTCCAAACATGGGCTATTTACTGGGTGTTATTGTCTCATTTTCTTACAAGTGCAGGCAGAAAGATAGAACAACAACTTTATTTTCAAAACTATCTTTCATTTTGTTTTCTCCTCAAAGATTAACTTACAGAAAAGAATGCTGTAGTTCCTTCAATAGCAATTTCTCAAGATTGTCTCTGTCCAATCTTTGTTAATACAAGCATAAACTAATTGGATTTATAAAGAAAAATTATTTACCTTCCACAAACATAAGGCCAGAATAATCAACACTAGAATTCCTCCGAGGACAGCTAAAGCATAAATCCACCATGCCAGAGGTTTCTCCTTCACAATTAGTAAACTTGGAATGGCTATAGTTGTTGCCTGAAATATTTTATATCGCAAAACTTTAATTCAAAGTAATCTCAACTTGTACTACTTTATACATTGCAGGACATTGGTAGCACTAAGATTTCAATTACTATTCATTAATGAAATTTTGCTTACTCTACATGACTTGTAACAGTTTCTTGACAATAGTTCAACTTTTCCAGTTATACAATACTATTAAGTATACTGTATCCCCCACCCCCCTTCCATCCCAATAAAATCCTATACAGATATTCATTTGACATGTTGAAATTCTTTATGGTGAATTACTGAATGTAATGCTTCTTTCTGTTCATTTTGTATGTTGAACAAATAACATAAATTACTCACCTGAGTATAACTGCTAAAAATGACAGGTGCAATATATGTATTTATTATCAAAATAAAAGACAGAACTTGAAAATGCTGCTTGCCAACTTAAAAAGCTTTTAGCTATCTGGTTTATGAAAGAGACTTTAAAAAGTTTTTATGTCTTTCAAACTTCCTTTACATTTTTAGGTTTAACATGTGACCCCCAGTTGCAGCAAAAATGATACAAGGGGCAAAACTTGAAAATTTACCAAATTTCAGAAGTCTCAGTCATATGGTTTCATTGTAGTTTCAAACAAGAAGAATGTTTAAGATTTTCTTTTATATTTTTCTGTGAAATGGTATCCCTCAGACAGGGCTGAAAATGACCTCTGTGACATAATTTGAACTAAATTGATGGAGGTCCACTAGACAATGCTTAACACTGAAATTTCATTCTTATTGCCAAAGCAACCAGAGTTTAGTACAGATTTTGAAAAATTATGGTAGATCTTCATGCATGGAACAACCTAGAACAAGAGCCACCGCAAGCGGGGGCCACGCTCGACTTTTTTCTATTTCCAAAGGAAAACACATCAGAGGAAGCACATTGTGGTGAAGGGATTTCAAATGAAACATCATTTGGAAATATAATTATACATAACAAAGTTAAGGCCAATTTTAGCAACATTCAGAAATTTGACCTTAAAGGTCTAGGTCAAGTTCAGTTTAACCTTCTCTGGAGGTATTGTCTAAAAAGTAGTTATGTCCAAGCATGAAGACACTACAACCATTAACAACAAAGATATAGCCAAGTTAAGTAATGTCAAGGTCACTTAAAGGTCAAGGTAATGCTTGAATTGTTTAACCCGTATCTTTTATTCTCAGTGTTGTTTTGTCCCTGTATAGATCAAATCCATCCATAAAACCAGAAGTTTGGCTATTTTAGCAAAATGCAATAATTAGAAATTTGACTGTAAAGGTCATTTAAAGGTTAAGGTCATACTTGAATAATTTAACATGTAGGTTTTGTCATAAGCCTTGTTTTGTCCAAGTATTAATAAACAAGAGGGCCAATGGCCCTAAAGCACTCACCTGGGTTCAAAGATGAAAGAAATTTTTATGAATGTAATGATGCATATCACAGAAATGGACCAATGCAATTTCATTGCCATAGCTCCAAAAACAAAATGTAGGTCAGTAGGTCAAAATATAGGTAATGAGATGACATTTTTGAAATCCAAACAAAAAAACTTTACACACAGTCCAAAATTTATTGCCGTAGCTTTAAAACAAAAAAGTAGGTCAGTAGGTCAAAAATATAGCTCATGCTATGATGTTTTTGAAATCTGAACAAAAACTTTATACATGGTCCAAATTTCATTGCCATAGCTCCAAAAACAAAAAGTAGATCAGTAGGTCAAAAATATAGGTCATGCGATGACATTTTTGAAATCGAGATGAAAAACTGTGCACACGGTCCAAATTTCACTGCTGTAGCTCCAAAACAAAAAAGTAGGTCAGTAGGTCAAAAATATAGGTCATGCTATGACGTTTTTGAAATTTGAACAAAAAACTGTGTACATGGTCAAAATTTCATTGCCATAGCTCCAAAAACAAAAAGTAGGTCAGTAGGTCAAAAATATACGTCATGCTATGACATTTTTGAAATGGAAATGAAAAACTGTGCACACGGTCCAAATTTCATGGCCATAGCTAAAAAACAAAAAAATTAGGTCAGTAGGTCAAAAATATAGGTCATGCTATGACGTTTTTGAAATTTGAACAAAAAACTGTGTACATGGTCAAAATTTCATTGCCATAGCTCCAAAAACAAAAAGTAGGTCAGTAGGTCAAAAATATAGGTCATGCTATGACATTTTTGAAATCGAAACAAAAAACTGCGGATACATCCAAATTTCGTTGCTATAGCTAAAAAACAAAAAAGTAGGTCAGTAGGTCAAAAATATAGGTCATGCTATGACGTTTTTGAAATCGGAACAAAAAACTGTACACATGGTCCAAATTTCATTGCCATAGCTCCAAAAAACAAAAAGTAGGTCAGTAGGTCAAAAATATACGTCATGCCATGACATTTTTGAAATGGAAATGAAAAAATGTGCACACAGTCCAAATTTCATTGCTGTAGCTCAAAACAAGAAAGTTGGTCAGTAGGTCAAAAATATAGGTCATGCGAGACATTTTTGAAATCGAAACAAAAGTGTTGTTTTGTCTATGTCAGATTCAAATCCAACCATAAATTACATAAATATGGCCAGTTTTAACAAAATTCAATGATCTGACCTTTACTGTCAAGGTCATTTAAAGGTCAAGGTCAAACCTGAAATAATCATAATGTCGGATTTGTCACAACTGTTGTTTAGTCCAAGTTTGAATTAAATCTATAAATAAATGAGAAAATTATGACAATTTAAGCAAAATTCAATCATCTGACCTTGACGGTCAAGGTAATTTTTAGGTCATGGTCAAATCTGAGTTATTAAACATGTCGGTTTTGTCATAAGTTTTGTTTTGTCCAAGTATAAATCAAATCAAACTATAAATACTAATGTTATGGTGAATTTTAGCAAAATTCAATAATTTGACCTTAAAGGTGAAGGTCATTTATGAGTCAAGGTCATGTTTAGTCTGGTCAGCTTGAAGGTCTTGTCCAAAGGGTTGTTGTGTCCAAGCATAAAGAGAACCCACCTATTAATAATAAAGTTATGGCCAATTTTAGCAAAATTCAATATTTTGACCTTGAATATGAAGGTCATTTATGAGTCAAGGTCAAGTTTAGTCTGGTCAGCTTGTAGGTCTTCTCCAAAGGGTTGTTGTGTCCAAGAATGAAGAGAAACCACCAACTAATAATAAAGTTATGGCCAATTTTAGCAAAATTCAATATTTTGACCATGAATATGAAGGTCATTTAAGAGTCAAGGTCAAGTTTAGTCTGGTCATCTTGAAGGTCTTGTCCAAAGGGTTGTTGTGTCCAAGTATGAAGATAATCCATCAAGGAATAAAAAAATTATGATCAATGTTAAAGTTTTCGGACGGGAACGGCAACGGCAATGGCAACGACACCACGACTATGACAATAACTCGATTTTTTTTTCAAAAAAAGTCAAGCTAAAAACGCATCCATAATTCAACATCTCTGACCAAGTGGTTTAGGAGGAGATGTTTTATGCTAAAAGTTGATGACACATACAGATGGATACCGGGTGATCACAAAAGCTCAATTGAGCATTTTGTGCTCCGGTGAGCAAAAAATAATTCATTTATCAATGGAAATGGCAGATCTAGGATTTTGTCTTGCATACAAGTATTTCCCTCTGACCTCTTATTATATAATATTATAATAAACAATGAAGACTTTATGTAAAAGGCTATTCTATGAATATGTCACAGTTGTAATGTTTTCACAGAAAAACAGTACTGTATGTTAGTTACAAAAGAACCATATAAAGTATAACATACATATTGAACATCATTTCTGGTGTTACTCTGCACAACGTTTAACTCTGGACGTATATGTATCTTCCCTGTTGAGCGTATGTGTACCTCATCTACTCCTGTAAAATCCTGAAAGTACAAAACAAACAGTGTCACTGCTGTAAGCAAAACAATGTTTGATATATATAACAAACTTTTAAATTCTTCTATGCAACAACAGTTACAGAATACCTGCATATGCATACATATTATAGCTAAGCTTCTTTCGTAATGTACAGATAAATTTCCTTACACAATGTTTCAGTGCAACCACAGACTTTAATTCTAGAAGTATTAGTTAATCAGTGGATAACACATAAAATTTTTTCAAGTGGTGAACTTACTTCCAGTAATGTGCTCTCCCATAACCTTGAACGCATCTGAATCTTTACTGATCGGCCGGAGAGCAGAACACCAATCCTACAACGGATCTCGTAACATTTTGCTGTCTTCTTCCCACAATCCTGTGAACAATTATTTATGCAGTTACTTGTTCAAATTTCTTAAATCTTTCAGTCAACTGTAAGCATCTGAATTACTCTCAGATTAGGGCAGGACACATGTATGTACTTGTATATGGTTGGACTATTGGACTTTTATCTCAGATGTTACAGATTTGAATTCCCTCAAGAGTTTGACATCAACATTCACAGCCTATGCATGCAGAACTCCAAAAGAAAGTTATAAAGAGCAACTACTCTGAAACATCATAAAGCAAAATACTTGTGATGGGAATGCACCATAAAGTAACAAACACAGTTCATTAAGTTTTCTATTTTCTCTTCATCTTACAAAGAAGTCTTGAACAAAGCCAAAGGAAATCTTACGAGAACAGCCACTCTTTTCTTCTCTCGAGCTTCTCCAACCTTAGGTTCACTTTCTCTAATCTCCGATGGCTTTTTATTGGAAGACTCGGTCTGTCTGCGACGACGCTGACCATTCTGTACTGTATACTCAGGTCCACTGCTCTCAACCTACAATAACACAAACAATAGCCTACTATCATTACCACTTCAAAAATTAAAATGTTTAAATTCTATATATACATACAGGACTCTAAAAATCAGTAAAGATCTTAGCAAATTACAGTATTCTGGAGTTACAAAAATATGTTTTAGAAAGATTGTATGATAATATTGCCTTCATTTCTGTATAACAAAGTTTCTTTTATAATAATCCATCATGTAATAAGCTCTGAATCAGTGAAGAATTTCAGGATTCAAAAATGATCTGCTTTTTAACATATGCTGTACAAATGACTGACAGAGTGATAAAGTTCACTGAATGTGTGAGCTTATTACAGCTACATGTCTATGCTATTTTTGGATTTCATTCACCTATTCATAAAGGTAAAAAAAATACATGTACAATTACACAAATACAGATTCTGATATAATATGGCACCAAATAATTTTTTAAATGTTTAAGATGGTCACATTTTGTTCCTTACTAGATAATGATGCAATGGTGACCACAGAGAATCTAGGCAAGAAGGGAAGTATTTTAACAATCTGAGTGCAGGGTACATCATTTGCAGAATATGCATAAATATCATCTTTCAGAAACTTGAAGACAATGAGTTTTGAACAATAACATGTTGACTAGATTTTGCTCCTAGAAAAATGCATCCATAATACTTCAGAATCATCTTGTACTTATACACTTAATTTTACTTATACACTTACTTTTTCTGATTAACTTTGTTTACTATATCATGTTCTAAGTAAGCATTCTTTTTGTTTTATTTTGTATAACAAATATTCTACAGATATTTTGTTGGAGAAATATCCTAACATAAGCCTTAAGAAGGCTTTTACGATATCAATTCTAAAATGTGTCTAACCCAGCACCTTCACATCTATCAAGTGTCCCTTACCATTCTTGCCACACATGCTGGCACAAAGTAACAGTACGAACTGTCAACTACTCTAGTTCTCTCATTATGTCATGCTCTCCGTTAAAACAAAAAATGCTAATCCCAATTTCAAGAAAGAAACATTTGTATAGAAATTAAATGGTATAAAATTTGTAAGTTAAGTTACAGATATACAAAAAAGCTGAAATTTAAGATACCAGTTGATTTATGCTGTTATTAAAACAAAAGTACAAAAACAACTATAAATTTTATCATTTTATAAAGTGTAAAAAAACAGTTACAGAAATTATCAAATATAGTTTTGTGAACAAGCCGCATTCTTTTAGCACAAGTTAATTGTGAAAGTTATGTTTATTTTTCATAAAGTTTATCTTTGAACATATTTCTATCTTACACAATATTTTACAGAATTAATCAGTTAGGTCACCCTGGTCATGTTCTGAGTAATTTATTAAGAAGATAAACTAATAAAAGGTTCTGAAAATAATGATGACTCACTTTAAAATGTGGTCTTAAGAGCAATAATAAAATTTTCCTTGGATTAAAGCTAGTGACCTAGTTTTGATGATCAATATTCAAACTAGACCTAAAAATTATCAACAACTAGATGGGTGTTCAGTGGAACACTTGTGTCGCCCTTGGGTACTCTGTTAGAATAACTAAAAAGCCTGCTGGGGTTGAGGGTGGATGGGGAGTCAAGTACCTATGTATTAAAATTAAAAAAAAAAATTGGGCCCAGGTGGGGTGGGGGGAGGGGGGTGACTGGTTGGGGGGCTTTTGAGGTAGTGGGGGGGAGTAAAGTACCTATGTGTAAAAAAAAAAAAAGAAGGCGCGGGGGTGGGGGGTGACTGGTGGGGGGGGGGGGGGGGGGGTTTGATAATGGGGAGTCAAGTACCTATGTATTAAAATTAAAAAAAAAAAAAAAAAAAAAAAAAAAAAAAAGGGGGGGGGGGGTAAAAAAAAATGGGGGGGGGGGGGAGTTTTGAGGGTGGATGGGGAGTCACGTACCTATGAATTAAAAAAAAAAAAAAAAAAAAATATTGGGCCCAGGTGGTGGTGGTGGTGGGGGGTGACTGGTTTGGAGGGGGGAGGGGTTTGAGGTGGGGGGGGGGAATAAAGTGCATATGTGAGAAAATGTGCATATGTTTTAAATTAAAAAAAAAAAAAAAAATTGGGCCCCGGGGGGGGGGGGGTGGACTGATTGGGGGGGGGGGTGGACTGATTGGGGGAGGGGGTTGAGGTAGGATGGGTTGTAAAGTACCTATGTTTTAAAATTTAAAAATAAAAAAATTGGGCCCAGGGGGTGGGGGGGGGGAATTCCCATGCAGAGGGAACGGTGGGGGGGGGGGAGGGGGAGGGGGGGAGTACTTACCCATCTCATCCATCTCATGTCAGTTAATATTTTATTTCTAGGCTTAAGAAGTTTTTTTTTCCTATATATAAGTTTAAGCAAAATCAAGTGACCCCGGGGGTGGGGCTTACTGTGACCCCAGGGACATGGGTACCAACAATGTTTGCAGGGGTCTTGCTGGTGATCAAGTATTCCAAGTTGGAATGGAATATCCTTGACACTTTTTGAGACATGGACATAAAGAAAAAGGTTAACCAAGAAATTTTAACTTGAAAAAGGGGCATAACATTGCAAAAAAAAATTTGAGGGTTATCTGCCCTTGAGAAATGGTGTTGTCTTAAGTGATACAATTGTAATCATTACAACTGGAAAGTCTGATGAAGAAACATTAAGAAATGGCATAGTTATAGCCAATGTTAAGTTTTCATGACAAAATCCAAGTACAAAAAGAGGCATAACTTTGTCAATTGTGACGTTGACCTACACATTTTGGCATCATCATGACCCTGTTGTCATAAGCAATATAATTTGAAAGTTTGATGTTGAAATGTTAAGAAATGGCAAAGTTATTCCCAACGTTAAGTTTTCATGACAAATCCATGTATAAAAAGGGGCATAACTCGAAATTTTGGCATCAACCCGACCCTGTTGTCATAAGCAATACAATTTGAAAGCTTGATAAGATAATGTTTAGAAATGGCAAAGTTATAGCCAACGTTAAGTTTTCGTGATGGACCGACGGACAAAGCGATCCCTATGTATCGCCTTTTCTTCGAAAGGGCGACACAAAAACACTGTGACTGAAAATCATTACTGACTTCAAAATGAGGCCTCTAGAGTGTTAAAATTTTTTTCGTTGGATTTAAACCAGTGACCTAGTTCTCTGAACCCAGATGACCCATATTCGAACTTGACCTACAAATCACCAAGACCAACATTTTCACCAAAGAAAATGATTAGTGAACTTAAAATATGGCCTGTAGAGTGTTAACAAGGTTTTCCTTTGATTTGGCCAAGTGACCTAGTTTCTGATCTTACATGACTCAATTTGGGAACTGTCCTAGGTATTGTCAAGGCAAACATTCTGAGCAAGTTTCATTAAGACTTGGTCAAAAATGTAATCTCTAGAGTGTTAAAAAGTTAAACTGTTGACAACATATGCCAGACAGATGATGGACAACAGGCCCATCACAAATGCTCACCCTGAGCTCTGCTCAGGTGAAGTAAAAATACAAAAGAATAAATATAGGAGAAAAACAATACAACAACAAATTGATTGTAGAAAGAAACAGGATCCTCTGTTTGGTAAACACATATGCCCTTGGAAGCATTCTTGTCAGGAACCAAACTTAAGATCATGGCACAGTCAGACTCATATTGTTAACACATGCTATAAAGTAAATTTGGGATGCAGTCTGCATTTCATTCTGCATTTTAGACCTTAGTCTAAACTCAGCACTTGGACTGTCTACTGAAAAATTAAGGGACAAGATATTGTATATTGAGGAATATTATATAATAACATCATTGTATCTGTTTTAATGAAATTAGTTTCAAAACTAAATGACACAAACACATTAGGTAATAAAGAACTGTTTTGTTTATATTCATAGGTAAAATATGAAATGCATTAGGACATGATGACTTCATGACTTATGCAAGTCTGAATAATTTAAAATGTATAAAAAATACCCACTTCGTACCAAACTGTCTGCCATTTGTAGAAGCTGAAAAATATACAACTTGCCAAAAAAAAAGGTTTACCTATTTACCTAAGTTCAGGAAGGGGAGATTACTGCAGAAAAATGGTTGACACTGTTATGTAACTTGACAATGTCATGACCTTTAGTACTTGTAGTAAGTAAAAGTGTAAAGTACCTAGTCATTGCTATTTGCTGAAGCTGAAAAAGATCCAACTTGCCAACAAAGGCTAACCATACCTACTTTCAAAGTGCATAGGAGGGGGGTGGGGGGAGTTAACTGGGAAGAAATGGGTTCCACAGTTATATAACTTGCCAGAATCATCTGCAATCATTATGATGTTTATATAAAACAAAAAGATAGAAAACTGAAGGTTAAAGAACCTCTCCTCCCAACAGATATGCTTTCACTGAATTCAGGAGGTCAATTTTACTCTTTTTCAACAGTACATGTAATTATGAAACACTAACTTATTGGTTTACAAAATCAGTAAAGTTTAATACAACAATCATCTTTTCCTAGAAACAAATCTTGACTCCTGCCCTCTGTAAATATTTTGACAGAATATAAGCTTATAGGGTATCTATCTGTTTGCAGGTAGGTTATGTCTTGAGAAACTAAAGACTGACAAAAAGGGCACCTGTCTCAGCATACAACTAGTAAAAGTGGTGTAATATAAGTGAAAGTCAAGGTGGGATAAGGTCTCATTGATGATTATCTTAGATCTGACATTCAAAATGCAATACTAAAAACTGGCCCCCCAAAAAGAAGATAATTTTAGGGGGAGTTCTTGAAAATTTAAAAAATGAATTTCAGTTTAGCCTTTTATTAGTAATAATAATTTTGGTTTTGTACAAGTCATAATATATATCTTACTGACTGATAACACATGTTCATGATTAACACTAAAATATCAATGTTTGTTTTCTTTTAGTTCACATTACAAAACAGAAATAAACAGAAATATTTTTCAATCTGAATTCAGAAGTTCCTGGAAGAAAAAAACAAAACACAACAAGTAATTTAACTAGTGAAAAGTATTTGCCCACTTAACACAAAATAGAAAGATAGTATTTAGCACAAAAATGCACGACATGAAACACAGAGACAACAGTGTTGCACTGAGGTAATAAACAGGTAATATCTAGCATGCATACATGCACACCCTAGCTGTCTACACAAAGGAGAAATCTGTAAAATGTATCTAGAAAATGATTAAAAAAAAATGCTGTCAAGAAAATGGTAGATGGAAAAAATTTTCATCACAATTGTTAAATGCTGCTTTGTCTAAGCCAGTTAGAAAGATACTGAGTTATAAACCATTATAAATTTCAGTTCTAAATCAGAACTGGTGATACTTTTTCTATACACTTTTTTTTAACAATGTTTTTCTTGAAAAATATTACCAAACAAATGATTTTGTTTCAGAAAGGGCAGTCATGCTTTTTAATTGGTAAAATCAAAAGAACGGCAAAAGCCTTTCAATCGAAATTCTATCACGGGTGTCGAGTCGGTCAATCTTATGTTACTGTGTTCTATACAGAATTATCATTACACATGTAAACAAGGCCCACTTTATTGACAGCAGAAACGCAGAGTTGTGTTTAAACTTACATCAAACAGTCGAGGCTGAACATTGGACGCATAATCCTCCTATATGTAACACGAAGGCAATTAAAACTACTGTACTAATGCAAATTCAATAATATCATACCAGACAATAGTTGTTAAAAGAATGCAGTTAATATGCAGTTACTGTAAGTAATTTGTCTTGAAAAAGTCACTGTTAGATGCTCAGTATGGGTGACGGTAAGATGCTTGTGTAATATACTAACTAGTAAACTGTGTTACTTTCCCGATCAGCCTTACTGATCAAAAACAACCGCTGAATTCTAACCTGCAGCTTAAAGCTTTATACAGAAGATTGTTCTTGGAATCATTATTTAAAGATCAAAGCAAGCGAGATAGTGTATTCATGCAAGGCTGCATTGGTTACTTATACTCTATTGACTATATGCCACTGGTGAAGTTACGTATATATATAATATATATATTTTCATATATTACACAGCCGTTAAGTTTGCTTATATCATACTTAAGCTTTGGTTATATATTCAGGTTTAATTCATACTATTACACTACACATAAATGAGGTTAACTTGGGTGTTTCGCAGCATTACCATACTTCTCAGGTTATTCATTCAATATATTATCACATTTGCAGTTACTGATTAGTTAGTCATTAACTCAAAACATTTCATCAATCACAGAAACAAAACATAAAATTTTTAATTAAACTGAATCACATTTCACTGTATTTATGTTAATCTCAAATAAAAATATTTGTGTTAATGTGAAGCAAAGCTTTTCAATGAAATCAAAACTTACAGCTACACCGAGAACATTGACAATATCAGGCTGATCGAAGCAAGTGGCATCACCTCCATCAAGAACCTAGAAATAGAATAAAACACTAGAGTAAATTTCAAAGCTCTCAGAAAGAAATGTGCTTATATTTTCAATACTAAATCCAGAACATTAGTTAGTTGTATGTAAACTGAAAACCATTTAAGTCATCCTCTATATACTGCAGTAGTTCCAAACAAAATAAGTTTCAAAATTTGCTAAGCTTAATGGAAGTATCCCATTTTCTGTAGCTTTCTGGACTTAGTGAATAAACTGATTATTCATACACTGTAAAAAACAAAACAAATCAAAACCAAAAAAAATGACACACAATGCAACTTTAAGACGCTAATGCAACTTTATTTTAAACACCTTTGAAAGTTTTCTTGTTTTTGTTTTCCGTAAAAGTACTTGCATCAGGATATAAAAGACTGAGCAATACAGCTACTTTTTCCTTAAACACTGCCAGTCAAGATACAACTGTTATTTTTTTCAAGAATCCTTAAACATACAGACTTCATTTTTTTAAAAAGTATCTTGAAATAAAAAGAGGGAAGATAAAAAAGTGTTCTTTCGAATAAACGCGGTGGTCAGCGCGGCCGTCCGCAGTGATCAGTACTGCACCATGTCGCGGGGGTTTGCGGTGTCCGAAAAAACGAAGTCGCAACACAATTTTTCTTTCCCCTATTTTTTTTTCAGATGAGTTACAAAAAACACATAATTATTACCAGATGAAGTTGTTTCTTTTTCTTTTTAATACCCCATCCAGTTAAACTTTTATTTGTTGACGTTCGATGTTTGGTTGTATGACTGAGGGTAACACAGCCGATTATGAATAGATTTACACACCTACATGCCATCTTGTTAATTTTAATTGCTGCAATTAATATATTTCAAGTATTCAATCGGTGCTGCTCTTGCGTTAATCCACTCGCAAATAAATAACATGCAAATAAATTACTAACGATCATCAAACTGCGAAAAGTTAACAGATCTAATTTAAACTGTCAAAATTCGAACAAATCCATTCTAATTATGATGCATTTACGAATGCTCCTTTTTGTTTACACAAAGAATGACCATTCAAAGCAGTTGCTTCCGGAAACAGCTGATCATATCAACACGTGTTTAACTTCTTTCGACATCTGTATCGTCTAGGCGCTTTGCAAAAATTATTGATCGATTTTGCTATATAGTAACAAGCTTTTTTCATATATTCCAAAAACGAAAGTACACAATAAACCTACACCGCATATGTACTTGAAATTTGGTTTTAATTTGACCAACTGAAGTTAGCCACAAAATACATGTAAGTAAAACAAGAATGAGTAAAAAGAAAACCATGTACATGTAGCTGAGTATGTTTAAATGCAGTAATCTGCATCGCGGGGACGGGCGGCGTTCTGTCACCGCGACACGTGGTAATCATACCCCTTGGCGGTTGTCGCAGTGGTCATTTTAGCGGACACCTGAAATTTCGGGTGTTCAGTTCACCGCGACTGGCCACCCAGAGACGATACCGGTCCCCGCGACAATGTTAACAACGTCAAAGTCCGCGCTGTGTGTACTGTAGTTTGTTGGAGGACACGAGATGATCTATGTAGTAAGAGCCCAGGACTTACCCTTGGTGGATGCATCAGATATAAAAGATGTTTTCCATGTGGGTATTTGCTTGCTAACTCGTACGGCCAGTATATCGTAATTTCTGATGACTCTACACTACCAGGTCCATTGTTGTACACCTATCAAAACCAGAGATGAGTACTTGTAACAACAATGTTTAACTGTTCCATTCTGTAAGCAAATTTATTATGTTTAATAAAATACTACTACATCAATTTTTTGCCAGGATTAAGGCTGATGAAAATGTTGATCAAACTTTGGACAACAAATTTACAAACTTTACACCATAAGCATGCAATATAACCACTAAAGTCACAATAAAACTTTTCTTAAACTAAACAGGCTTATTCATATGAAATGTTACAGAAGTATTTGCTGAAGTGCTACTGTTTCAGAAAAAATGTACTCAAAGTATTGACTGAAGTGCTACTGTTTCATACAAAATGTACTCAGAAGAATTGGCTGAAGTGCTAATGTATGAGATAAAATGTACTCAGAAGTATTGACTGAAGTGCTAATGTTTGAGACAAAATGTACTCAGAAGTATTAGCTGAAGTGCTAATGTATGAGACAAAATGTACTCAGAAGTATTGGCTGAAGGGCTTATGTTTCAGACAAAATGTACTCAGAAGTATTGGCTGAAGTGCTAATGTTTCAGACAAAATGTACTCAGAAGTATTGGCTGAAGTGCTAATGTATGAGACAAAATGTACACAGAAGTATTGGCTGAAGAGCTACTGTTTCATACAAAATGTACTCAGAAGTATTGGCTGAAGTGCTAATGTTTGAGACAAAATGTACTCAGAAGTATTGACTGAAGTGCTAATGTTTGAGACAAAATGTACTCAGAAGTATTGGCTGAAGTGCTAATGTTTGAGACAAAATGTACTCAGAAGTATTGACTGAAGTGCTACTGTTTCAGACAAAATGTACTCAGAAGCATTGGCTGAAGTGCTAATGTTTGAGACAAAATGTACTCAGAAGTATTGACTGAAGTGCTTATGTTTCAGACAAAATGTACTCAGAAGTATTGGCTGAAGTGCTAATGTTTCAGACAAAATGTACTCAGAAGTATTGGATGAAGTGCTAATGTTTCAGACAAAATGTACTCAGAAGTATTGGCTGAAGTGCTACTGTTTGAGACAAAATGTACTCAGAAGTATTGGTTGAAGTGCTACTGTTTCAGAGAAAATGTACTCAGAAGTATTGACTGAAGTGCTACTGTTTCAGACAAAATGTACTCAGAAGTATTGACTGAAGTGCTAATGTTTTAGACAAAATGAAGTGCTACTGTTTGAGACAAAATGTACTCAGAAGTATTGGCTGAAGTGCTACTGTTTCAGACAAAATGTACTCAGAAGTATTGGATGAAGTGCTACTGTTTCAGACAAAATGTACTCAGAAGTATTGGCTGAAGTGCTAATGTTTCAGACAAAATGTACTCAGAAGTATTAGCTGAAGTGCTATTGTTTCAGAGAAAATGTACTCAGAAGTATTGGATGAAGTGCTAATGTTTGAGACAAAATGTACTCAGAAGTTTTGACTGAAGTGCTTATGTTGTAGACAAAATGAAGTGCTACTGTTTGAGACAAAATGTACTCAGAAGTATTGGCTGAAGTGCTACTGTTTCAGACAAAATGTACTCAGAAGTATTGGATGAAGTGCTACTGTTTCAGACAAAACATACTCAGAAGTACTGGCTGAAGTGCTAATGTTTGAGACAAAATGTACTCAGAAGTATTAGCTGAAGAGCTACTGTTTCAGAGAAAATGTACTCAGAAGTATTGGATGAAGTGCTAATGTTTCAGACAAAATGTACTCAGAAGTATTGGATGAAGTGCTAATGTTTCAGACAAAATGTACACAGAAGTATTGGATGAAGTGCTACTGTTTCAGACAAAATGTACTCAGAAGTATTGGCTGAAGTGCTACTGTTTCAGAGAAAATGTACTCAGAAGTATTGACTGAAGTGCTACTGTTTCAGACAAAATGTACTCAGAAGTATTGACTGAAGTGCTAATGTTTTAGACAAAATGAAGTGCTACTGTTTGAGACAAAATGTACTCAGAAGTATTGGCTGAAGTGCTACTGTTTCATACAAAATGTACTCAGAAGTATTGGCTGAAGTGCTGATGTTTCAGACAAAATGTACTCAGAAGTATTGGCTGAAGTGCTAATGTTTCAGACAAAATGTACCATGTACTCTTGTAAAATATATATAATCTTTAAAGTATATTCATCAATCCCTGAAGTCACCTCAGCATGTAATATCCATCATTTACAACACCTCTATATTTTGTTTTTGTTTTGGTAACATGAGTATTAATCCTAGCTAATATCATCATCAAAACACTTGACTGATTAACTAAGTAACTAACTTACATCAAAATTTCCATTAAATAACACTATCTGTGCAACTCACTATCACAAATCATACTTACAGTGAATGTATGGTTTACAGATTTCCCAATCATGAATTCGTTCCTGATGGCACTTTCACCACGAACACTACCGGAGTAAAGTATAGCACTGTCTGGCTCAGCTTTTCTGTAAACAGTAGGCAAAAACTACATGTATATACATTACTCATGTCTATTTTTTTATCTCTTACATTCACATATAAATCTAATAACTTCATATCAATAAATTTCAAAGAATGTTATAAACTGGTATCGGCTGACTAATTTTTATCAAAGAATACTGATAAAAATGTGATAGTAACTACAAGTTCAAATTCCTCAGCAAAAAACAAAACAAATCTACAACAGATAACCAATAACATAAGTTTGAAACTAGAGTTTAGATAAACCCATGGTTAACAGTGACAATTTCACTTTTTGTGTTTAGTATCTGCTACATGATTTTGCTAATATGTCTTTTTGTCTTATAAATTTATGTCAATTTAACTACAATTTATATTACTGTATATCACAGAAGGCTGTATGACAGGTTAGATTTACACTACATTTTACCTTCCATAAATTGAAAGACTTTACTCACTTACTCTAGTCGTGAAAGTGAACTTAAATAAGATATAGGGGAATGATCTATATGCATTACTAAAGGGCATCTCAATAAAACACATATACCACCCAAGGAGGGCACTTACAAACTCCCTTTAGTTTGAACAGAAGACCTCCCTACATAAAAAGACCACCCCTCCAACAAAATTTCTTTTGCCACCTCTGAGAGGGACATAAGTTTTACTGAAATGGACATAAAGCACATCTGCATCAAAACTTCATAGAGATACACACTTATATAATTCGGATAGAGAAAAATTCATGGAAACTTTATCTTTGTCTCCATGATATAGAAAATATGAAACATACAAAAACTTACCCAATCACCTGAAGGTCAGCATTCACATACACAACGATTGGTATTTTGACATGGTCAGCCACTGGGGTCTGTTCCTCACTTGTTCTGTTGAAAGAATATGTCAATATCAAAAACCTTTTTGACATTTTAGTATGAATCTGATTTTTCTTAATTATATAAACAAACAAGTTTTTTATAATGATACTTTGCTAAGAATCTGTAATTCACAAAATACATACACAATGATTCTGATACATAATACTTTGGCTTTTAAGTATCAGTTCAACATCTTCCTTTATATCCCCCTCAACCCCATTCATATGCCCAAACACTAATACTACTATCTATTCAAGAATATTTTCTGATCATTCCATCATTTGGCCATTTTTTCATATTTCATTAATGTCCTCAAGACTTACCTGTCATGAAATGATAATTCACAATGCATGCTACATAAATAAACAAACTGTGACATGAAAATTACGAAATACAAGATGAATATTATACATACGTATTGACCCAGGCTGTCAGTTCCGTTGATCTGATGGTTGCGATTTCTTTCTGGTCAACATTAAACAGAAGAGCAAATTCACTCACAGCTCCTGCTTTTAATGGCTTCCCAAGTTCTTCACTGCCAAACCCTTTACACTCTACCAGTGTATCATTTAGTGGCAGACAACCCATTCCTTTCTGTAATACAACATATTATGGTAACATGTTAAAACTGAGTGCACACCTACCCTTGTTTGAGTAGAATGAAACTCTGACACATGTTTTTTTTTCTGTTCAGTATTCTAGCGTGTTGGTTTTTAATACTACACAGAACCAATCAGGCAGGAATCTGAATCCCACCAGACAATATATGACAATACTGTAGTATACAGAATGTGTGAAGTTCCTCTTTACTTGAGTATGCTATTATTAGCTTTTCTAGGAATTTCCCAAAAGATAAAATTAATTAATGAAAGAAGAAGTTAGAGTATCATGGAAATATTTCTCGTCATTTACAGAAGGGAGATAATTCAATAGAAAGACAATAAACAGTCAAGGTAGAGTTATGTTTCGATTCTTGTACAATGGAGTGTTATGAAGCTACAATGTATCTTCAATGTACATTTATTACCCTTACAGACAAACAGCTTTCACATGAATTGAAAATATCAAGAATAAACTGACATTTTGTCAAGTATACACCAAAATATTTGTTCCACAGGCTAACATGACTTACTGGCTCCGAATCTTTCCATGTTAGGAACTTTGGTTTGGTCAGGTAAAATGCCACCTGGTAAGCTATCTCTCCAATGTTCTCAATATCCACCTCCACTCTCAGCAGGTCTGATCTTCCTATCTCTAACACTAAATTGCCCTCCTGATCCCTGAAATCAAAGCAATTTCACCTCATTCTCAGTTATAATCATCTATAACTCTGGGATACAAGTACACTGCAGAATCATTTTTGTATACAGTATAACTTGCTCTAACGACACTTAATTATAACGACATTCGCAGCATACCGACACATACGTCCAGTCCCGTTTTTATTAATATTCAATATTCATAACTTGCCATATCCGGCAACCAACTAGTCCCAATGAGTGTCAGTATAGACAAGTTTTATTGTAACTACCATCTACTAAAAATATCATTGATTATAATGCAAAATGCTTTCCTGTATGTACTGCAATGCAACCTGGAATTCAAGAAATCCAGAAAGTAATTATGACAAGTTCTGTTCAGTCTGCCTGACACAAGCTCAATCTGGCAGGTGTCTGCCATCATCAGAGCTGCAAAACTGATGGTGTTTTTTTTTTTTGTAAATTGCAACATGATCATACAATATGATTATACAACTGTAATATGTACTTCATATTTTAAAATTCAGATTTCAAGAGGCTCAGAAATACCAGATGCATTAAAGCCTACCAAAGTAAACCCATTCTGAATGTCATTCACTGTTTCTTCATATGAAATTTAGCATGTCTGTTAACAAACAGCTTGTTCTATGTTGTTTCGATCCCTTCAGAATGCTGAGTTTGAGTCAGATGAACTAAGATTACACAAGGGTGATCCAATCTTTACTTGTGTATACTGAATAACCTGCTCAGTAAAATGTATACTATAGTATACTTCAGTTACTGTAAAGGCTGTAGAAGGTTTAGGAGGAGCAGAGCTTTACGGGCTAGAGCACTGGACTCCTGATCTGGAGTTGGCTGGTTTCAATCCCACCAGAGGTTGGAGTCTCTAGTTTTTCTGCATTCCACTTATTCTGCTTAAGTACTGGTCTGAACCCAGTAAGCAGTCATTGAGAGAAATTAATATATGTGGCAAGAACTTGCTTCCTAATTGATGTAAAATAAATGTTTCAAAGCTGAAAATTGGTAACAAATCTGAGGATTACTTACTGTCTCAGTTTGGGAGTGACTTTCATTTGAAGATTACTCTGACATATTTGATCATCCCCACATCTCTTGGCAAACTCAACCTAAAAATATCAGTAAAAAAATCAATGAATTATCTATTGCTATTCTCAATCTGTCATGACTTTCTGAAAGGAATGTTTAATTAACATAAACAAGAATATGATCAATGTAAAAAAAAAGAGGCATGATTTCAAAACCTGAAACAATAAATCATTCCTTGAACTTTATAATTACCAAAGAAAATTCAGCAGCTTGACTGGTTATTTTTGCTATCTGAATCAGAATAAATACTGGACTGTGTCCCTATCACCAGAGTAAAAACAAATGCTACTATTAATTTATAAATTTTTGCACTTTATTCTCTTCCCAATCACTCAAGTATTTTTGTGTGCAACCAGTTTTATTTGTACAAACTTCAAAGTCACTTTTTGATCATGGTTCAGTGTTTGTGGTTTCTCTGGTTCAGCAGTCTCTCAGTCTATGTACATTTTATTTTATAGTCAAATTTTCTTCTTTATCTTAAAATGGAAGTTGACAAATGGTTTACCACAAGCATTCCAACAAGTTGGAAGTACTAAAAAATTCATTCCCACTGCTACCACATGGCTTTGAGAGGTAACCTACCTGAGCAAACACCATGTGACCTTCGACTGTATTCATTCCAGCATCTAGGATTGGGAAGTCATTGATGTCAGGCAGAGCATCTGGTGAAGGTGACACAGGTGGTGTTTTCTCTGGTAGCTTGTAACTTATTCCAAACTCCATGGCTGTCAACACATCAGTGATTTTGTCCTGAATAAAATGAAAATCTGTCCCATTAACACAGCAACTAGGACTGCACAGAAGTAATAGCTTATAGCTTGCCTATCCATACCTGTTTCTTCAAATGTACTTAGGTATTACCCTTTTTCTTCTTTTACCCTTTTTTGTTATAACTGTTAAAAAGACATAACCACATTTAAAAATAACAAAATTATTATCTTCTTTCCTTTATGATTTATTCTTGTGAGCACATTCGATGCTGGGTGTTGCAGTACAGTAAGTGAACAAGATATGTCAGAATAACACTGAAATCCCCAAGATCAATCAGAACTGAAAACTCAGCATAGTGAGCCTAAAACAACTTCATCGGGAGTTATTTACTCATTTGGCTGAACTTCTTTTAAAATTTCTGGATTTACTAAGTAGAGCTATTTGTTCAATGACCATTTATAAAGTACAGGCCTCTATGAGCTCGACCTTGACCTCTCGTCATCCACAACAAATCTGTTAAGTTTGAAGGTCCTGGAAGCACTTGCTCTTGGTTTATTTTCAAAGTCCAGGGTCTTGTGAGCTTGACCTTTGACCCTGTGATCCTAAAAATGGTAATGTTCATCTACTCATCATACACAACTACTCTTTTCAGTCTGAATGTCCTGGAAACAGAAGTCCCACATTTTTTTATATAAGGAACTGTTTCCAAAGAGCATGTTCCTGTGATCTTGACCTTGGACCCTTAAGTCCAAAACAGCAGGGGGTCATCTACTCATCATGTCCAACCATCCTGTAAAGGTCCTAGGAGGAGAAGTCCTTCAGGACTGATCCGAAACCATTCTCAAAATGCAGGTCCCTGTGAGCTTGACCTTTGACCCAGTGGGCCCTACTCATTATGCCCAAGAATTCT
Organism: Cyclina sinensis; assembly: GCA_012932295.1. Lineage (NCBI taxonomy): Eukaryota > Metazoa > Mollusca > Bivalvia > Venerida > Veneridae > Cyclina > Cyclina sinensis. The sequence goes on from JAAONU010000004.1 coordinate 24,367,791, forward strand.
ATAAAACTTGAAGGTCCTGGGTGCAGTTGTTTTTGAATTATTGACCAGAAAACATTTTCAAAGTGCAGGCTCCTGTGAGCTAGACCTTTGACCATGTCTGTCCATAAATGGCTGGTTTCATTTATTAATCATGCAAAAACATCCTGTAAAGTTTGAAGATCCTGGTTGTACTAGCTCTCCAGTTGTTGATCTGAAACAATTTTCACACTGCAAGTCCCTGTGAGCTTGACCTTTGAACCAGAGGGTCAAAAGACATTTGGGTTCATCTACACAAGATGCCTGCTCAACCTATCAATTCTCATCCACTTATCTACCAAACTGCCTAAGTGTTCTCATGTTATTGATCAGAAATGAAGTGGTCTACTGACCAACATCTGCAAAACATTATGCCCACTCTACTTTGAAAGGGGATATAAAGAGCAAATAAGACTAGACAGCCAATTTCGCCCGCCCGCTTACCTCAATAGGTAGAGCACTGGATTAGTAATCCATCGGTTGTTGGTTCGACCCCTTGGCAGGGCAAAATTTCTCCGTGACAATTGATCTCAGACATTGAGTCTAATGTTCATTTGTCTCTCACCGCTGATTCAGAGTAGATCATGTGGGAACAGTAGTCAGTCACAGCGGAGAAATTGGCAATTACTGGTTAGTTATCCAGGAAAACCGGTTAGGTGGACTGACCGCCGAGATATAACCTATATGTTGAAATCGGTGTTAAACCCCAAAACAAACAGCCAAGTTCAGGCTTAAAAACCTGGGTATGTACATTATGATAAGAACAATATAACATGTTAATACCTTCAAATAAGCCTCCTGTGATATACAAGCATATCTTGCATTTTCATCATCTGGTGAAGTTCCGGTAGTTTTCTGAGGCAGCAATGTAAATGAACTGCTAATTTTCTGCATGAAAGTTCCATTCTGCATAAACTCGACTCTGGGGTTAATCCTGTCTGGTTCAGCTATGATGCTGTATATTATTTCAACCTCATCAAATCTGAAATATTTTGTTATATTTTTTTTCAGTACCATTACGAAATAGATATACTGTCACAAAAAAAAGCAAATAAAGATCATTTTGATTTAAATAAGATCGTGCAAGTAAAAGTTGCCTTATTTGGTTATTTTCGGATCACCTACAAAATCAGCACAAGCACGGGTATATAAAGAAAGGACGTATTCACTGCACCCCTTTTCCCGTTTTGTGGGCCATCACGTCAAGTCTGTCGCTGTAAAATTACCCACCCACCACACCCCCAGTTATAGCACAATGGCGACATTTCTATTTATTAGTAATTCGGTACAAAATTGATAACTGCTATGGATTTAACCAGTTGCCTTTTGACTATTGATACTGCCCAATCCTTATATATCATTGCTGGCTGCATGATCCATCAATTTATCAGTCCAACATATTTGATTCTGCAAAGACTGGACACATGCGGCAATCTGGACTCCGAAACCTATGATGTACGCATGTTCGACGTATTTTTAAGTCGGTAGTTACTGCAATTCTACGGATTTTGCCCAGAGTGAGCATGCTGCTCGGCATTTCCGGTTACAAGGGATAGTAATAATTTTGGAGTATGGCTAATCCTAGGCATCTGTTCCCTGCTGAAAGCTGGCCCCATTTGTCATGGCCATCATCTTCCAAACTAGTAGGTTATCTATTTCATAGTATACGAACTTCACTAATAATTTGATAAAGCAAAAAATTTAATTTATCATAACAAATATTGTTGTTGTCGATAAAGATGTTACTTAAATAAATGAATAACCAACTTTAATATGTCAGGAACATTAAATTTTTCTGTGCAGGCAACTAAGAGCATCACAAATTGCTTTTTTCTTACTCAAATGTTTCTACAACAGGCCATATTATCTCTTAACTTTAAGGAAGTTAACCAAACTGTTGGTGAGCTCATCGTTTTTACACAAAACTTAAGAATAGCAAGTTTGAAAGAATAAGAATAACCTGAAAGCTCATTCAAATCAAAGCTCAAGACAGTCATTACAGTAATCCTTTTTACCTGAGAAGAGTTATCCCACCTCAACCCCTCCACCCTACACCACCATGACATAAAGGTATAATAAAAACTTGTTAAGCACAATAAATTGAAAATATTTCGCATTAAATCTGAATTGTTCAGCATAAAGTAAAACTTCCGTCATCAGTAAATTAAATTGCAGCTTTAAAGAAATAAAAAAGGTTATACCTTGCAACAGGTTTTGCTGTGTAGCGTAGACAAAGTTTAACCTGGACACAGTAAAACTTTCTGCCATCATGTTCACACTTCTTCTGAGCATCTGAACTCATGTTTAACTTTTCAGGACTTACTGTCACTTTGGAATGGAGCATTATCACTGGACGTGTCCTCAATAAAACCACCTAAAATTATGATAAATTTATCAATTTACAGTATAAAAAGAATGTCTTGACTACAGAAACTAGAACTTGTCATAGAAGTGTTGAATACCCCCACACTCTGCTTGGTTACAGGACTGAAGGCACTGCAAGTAAAACGGGTAATTTTAAAATCCTTGCATGGCAGTAGAGTGAACAGACACGCTTATGATGCTATTTTATTTGATGGTATGATGTTACAGGAAGTCATAAAATACAAAGATGGCAAATAACCAGAAAGGAGACATATATTTGGATAGAAATTAAAATCCTTCTAAACATGGAGAATTATGGCCTAGACAAGGTCTGTACTCAACATATTTGACCTTTGACCAGTCACTTCAACCTTGACCTTTGAGCAAGGGATCTGGGTCCTGAACCCAACACACTGTCTCGCCTAGATAACTGTAACTTTGACCTTTGAGCTATGGACCTGGGTTTTACACACAACACACCATCTCTTCAAGGTGAAACAAATATGCCAAGATATTTCAAAATCCTTCAATGCATGGAGAAGTTATGGCCCAGACCAGGTCTATGATCAACATTTGTTCACCTTTGACTAGTGACGGTGACCTTGACCTTTGAGCTATGGACTTGTCTCTTACAAGTGACTTTGTCTCAAGATGGAACAATTTGAAAGGTATTTTAAAATCCTTCGGCATCTGGATAAGTTTTGGCCCAGACAAGAAACGAACAGGGGGATGGAGGGACATCAAGGTTAATCCAATATAGCCTCCAAAAACACTTCTTATGTGGCGGGTTTAAAAACAGGAAGAATGACAAAGAGATTTTCCATAACCAGCTTCAAGCTACTGGGAGATTTTTCTTGACCTGCCTAATTTACATTGAGATTTTCCATGACCTGCCTAAAGCTGCAGGGAGATTTTCCAGTACATGACCTTAAGCTGCAGGGAGATTTTCCAGTACATGACCTTAAGCTGCAGGGAGATTTTCCAGTACATGACCTTAAGCTGCAGAGAGATTTTCCAGTACATGACCTAAAACTGCAGGGAGATTTTCCAGTACATGACCTTAAGCTGCAGGGAGATTTTCCAGTACATGACCTTAAGCTGCAGGGATATTTTCCAGTACATGACCTTAAGCTGCAGGGAGATTTTCCAGTACATGACCTTAAGCTGCAGGGAGATTTTCCAGTACATGACCTTAAGCTGCAGGGAGATTTTCCAGTACATGATCTTAAACTGCAGGGAGATTTTCCAGTACATGACCTTAAGCTGCAGGGAGATTTTCCAGTACCTGACCTTAAGCTGCAGGGAGATTTTCCATTACATGACCTTAAGCTGCAGAGAGATTTTCCAGTACATGACCTAAAGCTGCAGGGAGATTTTTCAGTACATGACCTTAAGCTGCAGGGAGATTTTCCAGTACATGACCTTAAAGGGGCTGTGCTCCAGATGACAAAAAAAGGAAAGTTTTCTTGTATTATAAATTTCTTGTAATATTTATGACTAATGCTTAAAAAATAACTTACTGACAAAAAATAAGTGAAATAATTACATTATAAATTGATTTTTTCCCTTTCAAAGTGCTATACCGTAACCCGACGGTATAACTATATCGTATAAGATTTAAAGTAAATATCTATAATATCACATGCGGCTATGGTGGTGACAGTAAAAGCGTTGGAAATATTTTGTTAACATGAGGGTCCAGGGTTCAAATCAGGCTGGAGCGAAAATATTTTTTTTTATTCTATTTTGACTTTTATAATCAGTTTTGAAGTAAAATATTATGTTGTTATAATCTCACGGCATCTAAATATATAATTTATGAAATTTTTTTTTTTATGTCAAATCTGGAGTACAGCCTCTTTAAGCTGCAGGGAGATTTTCCAGTACATGAACCCAAGTTTAAGGGATATTTTCTTTTACCTGACCTAAAACTACAAGGAGATTTTTCATTACCTGGCCTAAAGGTACAGCGAGATTTTCCATCTTACTGAAATCTGTATTTTGTAACAATCTTAAGTGGAAACATTCTGATCAAAGTGGCATAAACTGTGAATATTCATATTGCAAACAACACAAAGTCATTTTCTATGGTATCCACTGACATACTAAGTTCATTAACACCAAGATAGTGCCATTCCTGTAAAACATATTTACATCCTTACCCAGGAAGGCAATTTCAAAATGTACTCAATACCTGTAAAAGTTTATATGACAAGAAAAGACACGCGACATAAAAAGACCACATGACTTTCTTGGATGGGATATATGCTTTCCTTAAATGGCCTGCTGGGATGGGATATATGCTTTCCTTAAATGGCCTGCTGGGATGGGATATATGCTTTCCTTAAATGGCCTGCTGGGATGGGATATATGCTTTCCTTAAATGGCCTGTACAAAGAAAATTAAGGTAATACAACAGAAATTTAAAAACTTAGAAATACTTACAATACAAGATATCAAGTTCGATATAAAAAACTCCCTTTATCAACCCATCCCAAATGTTTGTAAGAAGACACACTCACTTTGTTTTGAATGTAACTGCCAACAAGTAAATCAGGGTAGGAATTCTGGTCCAGATCCATTCCTCCAGACAGTGAGTAACCAAACGTATTCCAGCCAGTGGCATCGGCCAAATCTTCTGCATAGATCCTCTGAAATGGAAAAACATTCCACTTTTTATTTTTGTGTTCAAACAAGATACTAATAACAGTGGCTAACACTGAAACTGACTAACAACCCTTCATGCTATCTTCATAATAAAAATTGTTTCCCTCAAGTGTTTTATAAAGAAATATCCAATATATTTCTAATAATAGTACTAGACTAGTATTTCATATGATCAGAATAAAAAACGGGCAATTCCTTTGAAAGTACCTTTGATACGTCAGCATGAGCCCACTAAATGTTTATTTCAACCATTCAATTTACAAGTAAAAAGCATTTAAAAGCTAGTAATATTAACCGTAAGTATGCTGTTAGTGTTCAAATACAGTAATGTCCAACTTACTAAACTACTCGTATTTCAAAATTATGCAGAAAATAGCTATCTGTAAAAACTTAAGAAAAAGATTGAGGTCAAATGATCACCATAGTTAAGACTGATTCAAGATTACTATTTAACTAGTTCTATAAGCGTAACTTTATTTTACTTCTTCACCACAAATTTGTAGCTATAATTATGTTTTCAATGTTTCAAGCTACAGTTATTTTGTTAATGTTTCAGGCAAACAGATATTGCTGTTGTTGCGTATAAAGAACTGGTTTGTGGCATTAATATGATTCCTATAAGTCTAACTACAGATATGAAATCAAAGCGTCGGTGTAAAACTATTGTAACAGCCTAAAAAATAAGGAGATACAATAGTTTTGTAACGACCCTTTTAAAATACACATTGCATTAATCAAATGGTTACCTGTGAATATGGTTCTTTAACACCATTAGTGGATCCTTGAAATATATACACAGCACCTCTACCTTCATATGGGGCCCCAACAGCAAAATCTGGAAAGAAGATCAAATAAATATGTCATAGCAATAAATATTCATTGTATATTATCTGAAAGTAACCCATGAATATACAACAAAAGCATTTTACTGGCTTATTCTCCATAAAATGTAAACTAATTAATCATGTTCAGAGGAATATATCTTCAACAAGGGCAAATCTATATGCACCCCCCGCTCCCCTCACAAAGTGGTGGGATACATGAGAGCTGTTGTAGGACAGCGCGCTCGACTATTCTCAGAACTTGACACTTAAGGGTTATAAAACCTTATAAACTCAAAATTCACACAAAATCCTTGACAAAGTTACCTCCTCTTGTGGCAGTCTAAAGCCATGATGATAAAAAAATGTTTTAAGTTAATCTGCAAGGGAAAGGTGACTAGTGCTACCTGTAGCCAAAAACTTTAACCAAATTTCTAAGTCAACTAGATGGGTGTTCAGCTGTGTGTCGCCCTTGGGTACTCTGTTAGAATAACTAAAAAGGTAAACAAAAGTCTGCTGGAAAAGACAGCATGCTAGTCCAAGTACAAGACCTGTCCACAGACAGCATGCTCCACTTTTCTCAGTGCTCGATAATTAATTATAGGCCAAGTTAAACAAGAGGCCCAAGTGATTTTTTTTTTTTTTTGGGGGGGTGGCGTTGGGGTTGGCGGGTGGATAGGGAGTCAAGTACCTATGTATTAAATGTATTAAAAAAAAAAAAAAAAATCTGGCCGGGGGGGAGGGGGGTTACGTGGGCAGGGTGGAGGGGGTCCCCATGCAGAGGGAGGGATGCAGGTGGGGAAAGGGGGGGAGTACTTAAACCATCTCATGTCAGTTAATATTTTATTTCTAGGCTTAAGAAGTTTTTTTCCTATTTATAAGTATAAGTATAAGCAAAAATAAGTGACCCCTGGGGGTGGGGCTCACTATGACCCGAGGGATATGGGTACCAACAATCTTTGCAGGGGTCTTGCTGATGATCAAGTATTCCAAGTTTGAATGGAATATCTTTTTGAGAAAATGACAAAAATTTCTAAGTCCAAAAAGGGGCCATAATTCACACAAAATGCTTGACACAGTTATCTCCTCTTGTGAGCAGACTAAGCTCTTGATGGTTAAAAAGAATTGTAAGTTTCAGGCCTATATCTGCAAGGGAAAGGTGACTAGTACTACCTTGCCCAAAAACTTTAACCAAATTTCTAAGTTGAAAAGAGACCATAATTCACACAAAATGCTTGACACAGTTATCTCCTCTTCTGATTAGACTAAGATCTTGAGGGTAAACTAGTATTGTATTTTTCAGGGCTATATCTGCAAGGGAAAGGTGACTTGTACTACCTTGCCAAAAAACATTAACCAAATTTCTAAGTCAAAAAGTGGCCAGAATTCACACAAAATGCTTGACAGAGTTACCTCCTCTTATTAGCATAGTAAGCTCTTGATGGTTAACAAGTATTGTAAGTTTCAGGGCTATACCTGCAAGGGTTAGTTGAATAATGTTACCTTGCCCAAAAACTTTAACCTGAACCGACGCCGACGCCAGGGCGAGAATTATAGCCCTCCTTATTCTTTGAATAGTCGAGCTAAAAATGTCTCCTTAGGGGACACAAGCACAAAGAAAGTGTTCATTTATAATAAATGGCTATGCACCCTAGCATTTTAAAACAACAACTATCTATATTTATACTGCTATTCATTATACAATTTGCGTAATTGTACTTTGAATTTTTGACAGACACATTGACATCAGGGCATGGTCCATTCTGTACCGTTCAGTTTTATATGATGATGTTTTGATGGTAAAATTATTTTGAGTATTTTTTGCTGCTGCAATCAGGACTGTGTAATCTTATTCATGAACAGAAAATTACAGCTTAAAGCATAATAAAATGCCTATACCATAACTTTAAGTTAGACGAAGTAAACTGGAAAAAAATAAAATCAGTGGGAAAAAAATCTGACAAACTCAAGTCAAGTTGGCCGTTCTTGAGCATTCTATCTCCAAATAATGTCAAACCCCTTGCGGGGACATAAATATCTGACAATATTGAATTGTCAAAGATTTGTGACAAGGCAGTTTCTAGTTGTGTAACTTATGACAAAGACAAATATTTTTCCTTTTCCTGTAAGCTTCAGGATGGAACAGTGGTCCAGTGGTAAAAGGACTTATCATCCATATGTCGTAAGTCTGACTCCTTGTCTTTCTGATAAGCTGATACAAAGGTCAGGAAATTTAAGCTGTCCTTGAACTGTTTTCTTAATCAAGCATAATGTTAAGTAGATGGGAGGCAACACTTCAACTGTTGTGAGAAAGTATTGTAAATCTCGTATTTACCAAATAAACTACTGTACAGTATTTTAAAACAAATGACATCAAATCAGGAAATATACCTTCAAAATCATCTCTATTAAGGTCACCAGCATTGGCGAGACTGAAGCCAAATCTAGCATGTAAACATTGTAACTTATCACATTCTTCCTGGCTCAAACTTCGACCTTTAATTATTTGTGGTTTAGTGAAACTTGTGATCTGAAATAATCAATAAAGCAAACATAATAAGTATTAACAGCTTTGGGAACTTGATGTAATGAAAATTTCAAAGTAACTGTCTAAATAGAGCTGCTATATGCAGGTGAAATCTGCTGTTTGCTTCTTTTAATTTGATGTAAGGGTCTGTATCTGAATGACTCATTCTCCCCAAAACCAATAAGAGGGTTCAGTGCTGAAGATTTGCACTGACCCCTTAAAATTAATACAATAATAAGCATTTTTCACATTTTTTTTTATCCCAACCAGAAAGGTGCATGAACCACATAATCAACTAGGCTGTTGCAAAGAAATGAAATGAAGAATCAAAATTTTCTATTTCATTTAAATTACAAGTCATTTAAAAATTTTACCACACATTGTGAAACGGATTTTAGTCTCTGATCTGGCTAATAGTTATGCTAACATAGCATAAAAAATGTTAAACAATTACTATAACTGACCATTTCTCCGTTTCCTATGTACACATACACGGCTCCTCCAAGCCGGATGTTGTTTTTCTCCTTCTCATAGAAATATGGACAGCCAACAACAAGGTCTTGAAAACTGAAAGTCAACACCGATAATAATCCATGACAAGGTCTTCCAGGAACAAACTTATACACGCATCTCAATCTAGCGTATTGTTGAGCTACCTTAACTCATACACAGCACTAAACCCGACTTCCTGAAGACTTCCAGACCGGCAGATTTAATTCTGTCCAACAAATCTATTTTTGGAATCTTACCTTTTCATACTGACTGACTGACATAATACTAACTCATTTAAGAAAACAATAGTCATTTATGCAAGACTTCATCTGTCAGGGTAAATTATTATACTTTACAAACACCCTGACATATTAATTAACCTATTTCACTACCTCTGAGAGTGATTTATGGCTACCTACCCATCTTTGTTAATATCGACAGCAATCAAATCTTGACCATATCCAGAGAACGGGAGGTCTCCAGTCAGTATCTGTGACTCTTCATACCTCAGTACATTACCGCTAGTCATCTCAGTGAAGAAGACAACTTGACCTGAACCTTGGCTTCTCGGAGCTCCGGCTACATAGTATGTATGTCCAGTGTTATCAAACTTTCCACCAATCACAGAGTAACCTGTCAAAATGATATCAAAATGTACAATATCTCAATGATTCAAATCCAACTAAATTTTCACATAAGAGATCTCTTGAAATTCAAGCACTATGCAGACACCAAACTTTACTGAATGACACTCTCAATACAAGTACATCTGTACTTCAAAATTTTAGTGCTCTGTTTTTTTAGTCAGAGCTACAATATCACCTAAGAAGGCTACATATTCAATAATGGATAAGAAAGTAAGGAAAAACTGGGCACAGAAAAACTTATCTATAAATGTTGAAGACAATGAACCAAACATTAACCACAAATGGGTTTTAACTATTACACCAGATACCCTTACCAGTAATTCAAGAAACTCACCTCACTTAATATATTAAAGACACAGATTTTCATACTACTTGATTTTTAAGATTAACTTTGGGCAGAAATTCTCTACTCAAAAGTAGGGATCATCTATGAAATCTAGATTGAAAATATATCATCCACATGGCTTTGTCTACAAAAACAGATGTCAAAGGCTGGACACAGTAGCAGCTCTTTTTAAACACTTTTACAAATTATTATACTGAAACATAAAGGCAACATACATATATATTTCCCTGGTAATGTATAGCTGGTTTTCTGAGAACTTGAGCCTGAGATAATGCTGGACCATTGATTGGCAATTACCAAACAGTGTGAAGTAATAGACTCCAATAGAATAGCTTCTCTTCTAAGAAAGCTGCAGTTTTCTCATCAATTCAAACAAAGAGATGTTTGTAACACATATATGCCTCCCCAATGCCTTATCTCTAGAAGTCATGAACAACTTATATACCAAGTTTGAGGAACATGGGCTCAAGCATTCTACAGTTATTCATAGGAAACCATTTTGCTTTTTAAGGTCACCGTGTCTCTTGACCATTGACACAATGACTTGAAAAACGACAGTCATCTACTGATCATGACAAACCTACATACTAAATCTGACGAACCTGGGCCCCAAAGATTCCCTAAATATTTAGCAAAAACTGTTCTGCTTTTCAAGGTTACTGTGACCTTGACCTCTGACCTAATAATCCTAACAAGAAATCTGGTAGAACTGATAGATGCTCCCCATAGTAGCACTATTTCCAAATGGGTGTATTCTTTTCAGTATTTTTCTAAGTATATCTAAGTATATATTGGAGTAAAAATACTGCTATAAAATATAACTAAAGCTATTACTGAATGTGAATAACACCACAATACTACCTTGTCAGAGGCAAAAAAGGAAAATATAAAAAAAGAACTGAAAAAGAAACGTAGAGTTATAGGTTTTGTGAACCAAACTGCTCACAAAATTTCCTACCAAACTTTTCTATTAAGATTACTAAGCTGAACACATTTCTATCATGTAGGCATTACTTGTGCCATATTATTTCAAAATCACTTGATAAAGTTACATCGTCTCAATGTGTTTAAAATTTGTGTTAATTTATTTCAAAATCCCTTCATGCATGACAATATGGAACAATATGTGGACCCATCCAACTTTGTTTGTATGCAAAATTGTACATCTGGTCCAAATTTCATGGACACAGCTTCAATTACAGTAAGTAGGTCTGAAGTATAAAGTCAATTTCAGCTGAAGTCAAAGATGATATCCATATGCAAATTTAGAAATTAAGTTAAGAAAAAGAAAAACAAGAGGGCCATGATGGCCCTGGATTGCTCACCTGAGTACTTTGCTTGAGGGTCTACCATTAAGCAAACATCAGATGCAACATTACATTTTCTAATTGAAGATATTCAAAGATCTCATATTTTATACAAAAAACCCATGGGGCAGAGGCAATTTTGTGATAACAGCTTGTGAGGAGATGTAATTGAAGCCATATATTGAAGAAAACATGTTTTTAGCTCCGGTGGCCATTTTGTTCAATGGAGCAGAACCATTTAAGCAATTCTAACGCAGGGTATGTAAGGAACATTTCCATGAAAATTAATGGAACATTACCTTGCCATTGAAGAGGAGATGCTGTTTGATTTCTTTTCTATTTTTAGTTTTTGCAGCCCTTATGTGCAATGGAGCGAGACAGTATTAGCAATTTTAGAAAAGGGGAAAATAAGGAACATTTCTTATGTCATTTGAAGCCAAATATTGATGAAAATCTATTTTTAGCTCTGGCGGCCATTTTGTTCAATGCAGCGGAACCATTTTAGCAATTTCAAAAGAGGGCTACGTAAGGAACACTTCTGTGAAATTTGGTGTAATATATCTCCCAGCTTTTCAGGAGGAAATGTTGTTTTATTTTTTTTTCTATTTTTAGCTCTGGTGGCCATTCTGTTCAATGCAGCGGAACCATTTTAGCAATTTTAAAAGAGGGCTATGTAAGGAACATTTCTGTGAAATTTGTTGGAAAATCACCTAGCCGTTTAGGAGGAGATGTTTTGTTTTAATTTTTTTCTATTTTTAGCTTTTGCAGCATTTATGTGCAATGAAGCACAACAGTTTGAGCTATTTTAGAAAAGGGCAATATAAGGAACATTTCTGTCAAATTTGATTTAAAATGGCCAATTGGTTTTGGAGGAGATGTCATTTGAAGCCAAATATTGATGAAAAATCTATTTTTAGCTCTGGTGGCCATTTTGTTTAATGCAGCGGAACCATTTTAGCAATTTTAAAAGAGGGCTATGTAAGGAACACTTCTGTGAAATTTGGTGGAAAATCACCTAGCCGTTTAGGAGGAGATGTTTTGTTTTATTTTTTTTTTCTATTTTTAGCTTTTGCAGCCCTTATGTGCAATGGAGCAGAATGGTTTGAGCAATTTTAAAAAAGGGCAATATAAGGAACATTTCTGTAAAGTTTGGTTAAAAATAGCTTTGTGGTTTAGGAGGAGATGTCATTTAAAGTAAAATGTTGACGATGGATGCTGGACACTGGGTGATCACAATAGCTCACCCTGAGCATTTGCCTTGCTTCATGCCAAATTTTAAAATCCTAGGCCTTGTGGTTTCAGAAAAGAAGATTTTTAAAGATTTTCTTCTATATTGCTATTTAAAATTTGTGACCCTAAGGCGGGGCTGATAGTGACCCCAGGGGCAGTTTTCTAACAAACTTGGTAGAGGTCCACTAGACAATGCTGCATACCAAATATCTTAACTTTGTGGTTTCTGACAAGAAGATTTTTCAAGTTTTTCCTCTATAATTCTATGTAAAACATGTGACCCCTAGGGCGGGGCCTATTTTGACCAAAGGGCCATGATTTGAACAAACTTGATAGAGGTCCGTTAGATAATGCCGCACACCAAAAATCTTAACTCTAGGCCTTGTTGTTTATGACAAGAAGATTTTTAAAGTTTTTCCTATATAACTCTCTGTAAAACATCTGACCCCTGGGGCGGGGCTATTTTTGACCTAGGGTCCATGACAATGCTACATACAAAATATCTTAACTCTAAGCCTTATTGTTTCTTATGTGAAGATTTTTAAAACCTTTTCCCATAGAACTCTTATGTTAACAAGTGACCCCTAAGTCTATGTAAAATCAACTGACCGGGATGGGGCCAAATTTGATCCCAGGGGCATAATTTGAACAAACTTGATAGAGGTCCACTTGACAATGCTACATACCGAATCTTAAGCCTCAGGGCCTTGTGGTTTCAGACAAGAAGATTTTTCCTTTAAGTTGCCATAGCAACCAGAGTTCTTGATGGAATTGAATACTTTGAACAATTTTGGTAGAGCTTCATGCAAGGAACATCCCAGGCAAGTTTCATCAAATTTGGCCCAGAGGTTTCAGAGGAGATGTCGTTTGAATGAAATTGTTGACGGATGACGGACGGTCACAATAGTCCAATATGAGCTGAAGGCTCAGGTGAACTTACACACAAAACCCCCACAAAAACACACAAAAAATGTAAAACAAATATAAACAAGAGCCATGTTACACATGGTTAATCCCCCCACCAGGAAGAAGTCACCTAAAGGTTGTACTTTCAGAAACTAAATGTAATAATGCGCATAAGCAGTTTGAAGAAAACCCCTTAAAAAAACAAGAGGGCCATGATGGCCCTGGATCGCTCACCTGAGTACTTTGGCTGTAGGTTTGCTGTTAAGCAGTATTTCATTTTTTAATTGAAAATATGTAAGTGCCTACAAACCAAATATGTAAAATATCAGTCAACAAGAACTGTCACTGTAAGATGACAATGCCCCCGAACGTGGTGCTTTGACCTTTGAACTGAGAACCAGTCATTCAGTGGTCAAGGTCAAATAAATATAGGTCAGTGGGACAGTCTTATCCAAAGGGGGTTGTGTCCAAGTATGAAGTAATTCCATTTACTTATAAGGAAGTAATGGGCAATGTTAAAGTTTTTGGACAATTGGATCTTCAAGGTGAAGGTCATTCAGGGGTCAAGGTCTCTGTGACCTAGTTTTGACCCCAGATGACCCAATTTTGAACTTGAGCTAAAAATCATCAAAACAACCTTTTTAACAAATTTCTGGGATATTTTGACTGAAAATGTAACCTCTAGAGTGTTAACGAGATTTTTCTATTTTTGGGCTCTGTGACCTAGTTTTTGAACCAAGATGACCCTGTTCGAACTTGAGCTTGAAATCATAGAAACAACCTGTCTGACAAATTTCAAGATTATTTGGACTGAAAATGCTACTTCTCCTTCTACAAGAAGATTTTCAAAGTTATCGCTATATAAGCCTATGTAAAACAAGTTACCCCTGGGGCGGGGCCATTTTTGACCCAGAGGCCATGATTTGAACAAACTTGGTAGAGGTCCACTAGACAATGCTGCACACCAAATATCTTAGCTCTATGCCTTACGGTTCCTGACAAGAAGATTTTTAAAGTTTTTCCTATATAATTCTATGTAAAACAAGTTACCCCTGGGGCGGGGCCATTTTTGACCCCAGGATCATAATTTGAACAAACTTGGTAGAGGTCCACTAGATGATGCTTTATACCAAATATCAAAGCTCCAGGCCTTGTGGTTTCTGACAAGAAGATTTTTAAAGATCCAAGTTTCAAAATCTGTTTTCAGCTCCTGTGACCCAGAAATGCAATGGACCGGAACCATTTGAACAAACTTGGTAGAGCTTCATGCAAGGAACATTCTAGGCAAGTTTCATTAAATTTTGCCCAGTGGTTTCAGAGGAGATGTCGTTTGAATGAATTGTGGACGACGGACGGACGGACGCCGGACAATCAAGGATCCTAAAAGCTCACATGAGCATGCTCAGGTGAGCTAAAAAGGCAAGGTAGAGTTATTGTTCTTGCACACTGCACTTCCTACCAATGTGCTATGTCAGTGTTTTAAGTTTGAAGAAAATCCCTCAAGTACTTTTGGAGTTATGCTCTGGACAAATCTTTTTAAGGCAGAGTTATTGTCCTTGCAAAATGCACTTCCTACCAGAGTGCTCTGTCAGTATATTAAGTTTCAAGTAAATCCCTCAACTAATTTTGGAGTTATGCTTCAGACAAAGTTCTTCAAGTAAATCTGATAAAGGGGAATAATTCTAAAAGTAGGCAAGGTATAATTGTTGTTCATAAACAATGTGCTCTGTCAGTGTATTAAGTTTGAAGTAAATCCCTTAAGTACTTTTGGAGTTATGCTTTGGACAAAGTTTTTCAAGTAAATCTGATAAATGGGAATATCTCTAAAAGATGGCAAGGTAGAGTTATTGTTCTTGTACAATGCACTTCCCACCAATGTGCTATGTCAGTGTATTAAATGTTGAAGAAAATCCCTCAAGTACTTTTGGAGTTATGCTCTGGACAAATCTTTGTAAGTAAATCTGATAAGGAGGAATAACTCTAAAAGTAAGCAAGGTGTAGTTATTGTTCTTGCACAATGCACTTTCTCCTCATGTGCTCTGTCAGTGTATGAAGTTTGAAGAAAATCGCTCAAGTACTTTTGGAATTTTGCTTCGGACAAAATTGGGACGGACACACACACAGATGGAGACCATTTCTAATGGGGGGATAAAAGGAATTTTTTTTTTGACCTAATAAACTGAAAAAATATAGAGGTCATCTACTACATGTACTTGTCATGACCAACTTACACACCAAGTCTGAGGAAGGTGGGTCCAAGGGTTCTCTTGATATTGACTGGAAACGAAGTGTCTACTGACAGACCAACCAACATTTGCTCTATATATACAACCTCATATTCGATGGGGAGGCATAAAGATAACCATCATAATGGTAACTATTTTCACTGGCAAAATGATTTACTGGATGAAAATGGATTTTTGATCAAACAAAAACTGTATTTACATAATCTGCAGTATAAAGCGCTTACTCCAGTATATACTATATTAAGCCAGCAATTGACAAATTATGTATAACATTCTGGAACAGACATTATTTTGTTATTCATACCTAGATATGATATTAGAGGTACAGGAGGGGCGACCGGGTCTCCGTCCACTGTTGGAGATCTAAACAGCTTCTTAATACCAAACTGTGGTGATACATCCACCTCCGTAAGCATCCCCCGCCAGTTGATAGCACCTGGTGAACCCATAACCAACCTCTCTTCCTGTTAACAGAACAACTCACATTGTAATAACCTTTCAAAGTGGCAATTCAAAAAAGAGGTTATGGAAGTCCTGTATCACAAAAATGTTATGATTTAAACACACAGAAAACATTATGCTAAACATTGAAACCATCATGTGCGCAGAAAACATTACATAAATATCATAATTTTAAGCTGGATTGTAAAATTTACAACCAGAGGACAGAACTGTCAACCCTGTTGTCAAGCGAGAAATTTGCCAACATCTGACATAAAAATCACTCTATTGTAACAAATAATAAACATAATTAGATTTACAAATGTGAGTTAATCAGTGTTTAATAGAAATCATATCTTAATATCATATTTATATTGTATCTGATTCAAATAACCATGCCTTCTGTTCTTAAAATTATATATAAAAAGGTGTTACGCAAAATATTTACAATGTATACATAAAATCACATGCTGTGAAGAAGTTTCGACTGTTTCATAAGAACCACAAAGGTAATCACAACAAAGTAGGTGAAAATATTTTCAAATATTTCATATTGCTTCACTTGAAATGCTTCTGTTTTTGCATGGGTAGATTTTATTTGTACAGTAAACAGGTGATACAGACACGATCATTTCCCAACACTATATAAATCTAAATAATATTTTTGTACAAGAAAACAATCCATGTACATCATATTAAACAAACAGTATGCTGAAAAACTGGTACTGCTCTAATAAAACAGCTGGAGTAAATCTGCTCAAAGGTAAATGCACAAGTTTATAGCACTTCCCTTTTATGAGATAAACAGGGCCCTTAATGTCTGCTAAATTCTGTTTTAAGTTATCCATGTACTGATATATGTTTATGATATAGTTCTGCCTATATTCATTTTATCCGATATATTAAATACCACTTCAAAAATGACTTCAGTGTCAAGATTAGACAGATAGTTTGATTGATACAGTTTAGATAAATACGATCGTACTATAACTGCAATGACAATGGTACAACTAAGATCTGCTAAACTAGCAAGGTGTCTTCAGTCACAACTCACAAAACATTACACAGGGGTTCCACTAGTTCCAAAACTGAAGGGTCATTTTTCATGCGGTGCAACTAAGTTTACAAAACTGGATTCAATAATATCTGAATTGAAGCTAAAATATACCTTAAGACAAAAATGACCCTTCACTCAAAATACCTGAGGGTCAAAATGGGGTCTTTATGAAATTTCAGGGGTCAAAATCCCTCTACAAGGGTCAAATGGAAACCCTGATTACAGTTGCTTTAGTAACAGAATATCACCGACCTCGGTAATGTATGCACTGATGCCAGCCTGACAGAAAGCGTATTCCTCATGTTCCTGCTTCTTGGAGTATCCCTGGCAAGGTCGTATATGGGAGCCGAGGCCTATAGCGAGGTTGTATTCTAATTCCTGTGTCATCTGGTAACATGATCCAATACCGTAGATATTTACACTGTTACTGGTTTCCTTCATTTCCTTGTACCGGTGGGCACAAGCCTGAAAAGATAAACATCGTTCACTCTGTATACAAACTAACATTTCCAACAGCACATTGAAGAAATACAAATATTGCAAATGTGTATCCCAGCAGTAGTAGCTTTGCCAGTAATTGTATTTAAAACAACAACAACAACAAAAACAGAGCACCTAGGAGTGAAAGATGTTCAGTCATATGGGAGTAACAAATAACTTGATTGTGAAAAAGGGAGAACTCTGTAAGTGGTATCAAAGTGGCGTAGGACTTGTAAGTCATGAGTGCGATCCCCAACTCCTCCACTAAAAACTGTCTTTCAGGTGAGATTTAACACTGATGTCTCATTCATCCATGCTGTACAATGAACTTATAAAAGAACTTTTGAGTGTCTCTGAAATGGGACTCTTCCTTTGTCTTACAATTTCCCCAACAATCTATATATAACTAAACTTTTTCTGGGATTGTTGTTCATATGGGAATCCTGCACAAAAACTTAAAAGCCAACAATAATGAGACATAATATAACTGCTCATTTATAAAAATCTATATACTATAATTCACAAAAAAAATTCTTATTGCAATTTTGACCCTCATCCCGTTCCGGCCACCACCAGGCAACTCTCAAACAAACAAACAAAAATCTCAATGTTATGCTTTTCACTGTTTTTACAGTACCTTTCTAGGAACTCAACTTTGTCTCTGAAAAACACAGATGAAACACCGAAGATAAATATTCCTATGATTTTATTGACGTCTGAAAACTGTTAAACCAGATCATTCCAGATGTTTATAGTCTACTTTCTCATACCTGCATTACTTGCGATGTCACTTATTGTCTATTAATGGAAGCACCTGCTACCACTCTCCTTGTTGCTTGAAGGAAATACTTTTGAAGAAATTAATGTTAATAAAGATGATTATACTCATTCAATTTTAATAATTTTCCAAGCATGTACTTAACCTGCTAAACTGAATTAAATTTAGGAATTTTTATTCTATGTTAGAAGCTTTAACGCTCTTGGCAGCTTAATGGAAGACATGGTTAGGTCCCAGGTTTCAAATGTTCCTGGTTTAAAATCCTATAGGAGAGTGTGAGATGCATTCTTCTTCAAAAATGACATAATATTCCTCATTTATCCAGCTGTAAAGCAACATGGTAATGAAAGTTAAAAAAAAACAAGATATGTTTGTAAAACATGTATGCCCCCTATCGGCAGCCAATTAGTCATGTGGCAAGATTATTGTGACTGACTTTTGACCTAGTGACCAAATATACATGTTATCTAAAATGTAAGTCTCACAGTCCACAAAACCCGATGCCATTTGGTAGCCAAGTTATTGGTCTGAATTGTTTTGACATACATGTGACCTTGACCTTTGACCCCTTGACCCCAAAATCAATAGGGGTCATCTGCTGGTGATGGACAATCATCCTACCAAGTTTGAAGTTTCTAGGCCTAAGCGTTCTCTAGTAATTGATCGGAAACCGTTTTTAAGATGAAAGTCTCTGTGATCTTGACCTTTGACCTAATGACCTCAAAGTCTATAAGGGTCATCTACTGGTGATGACCAACCAGTATACCAAGTTTGGTGAACCTAGGTCAAAGTGTTCTCTAGTTATTGATCAGAAACCGTTTTTAGGATTGAAGTCCCTGTGAGCTTGACCTTTGACCTAATGACCTCAAAATCAATAGGGGTCATCTACTGGTGATGATCAACCAGCATACCAAGTTTGGTGAACCTAGGTCAAAGCGTTCTCTAGTTATTGATCGGAAACCGTTTTAAGGATGAAAGTCTCTGTGATCTTGACCTTTGACCTAATGACCTCAAAGTCAATAGGGATCATCTACTAGTGATGACCAACCAGCATACCAAGTTTGGTGAACCTAGGTCAAAGCGTTCTCTAGGTATTGATCAGAAACCGTTTTCAGGATGAAGGTCCCTGTGAGCTTGACCTTTGACCTAATGACCTCAAAATCAATAGGGGTCATCTAATGGCGATGACCAACCAGCATACCAAGTTTGGTGAACCTAGGTCAAAGTGTTCTCTAGTTATTGATCGGAAATCGTTTTTAGGATGAAGGTCCCTGTGAGCTTGACCTTTGACCTAATGACCCCAAAATCAATAGGGGTCATCTACTTGTGATGGACAATCATCCTACCAAGTTTGAAGTTTCTAGGCCTAAGCGTTCTTTAGTTATTGGTCGGAAACGGTTTCTACCTACAAGGTCAATGTGACCTTGACCTTTGACCCCTTGACCCCAAAATCAATAGGGGTCATCTACTGGTGATGGACAATCATCCTACCAAGTTTGAAGTTCCTAGGCCTAAGCATTCTTTAGTTATTGGTCGGAAACCATTTGGTCTACGGACGGACGGACCGACCGACAGACAGACAATTGCAAAGCAATATACCCCCTCTTCTTTGAAGTGGGGGCATAAAAAAATGGCTCTTTGCTTCAGTACTTGTCACACTATTATTCCTGACCACACAAGAATGTCCTTAGACTTCTTACAAGAGAAAGACTTACTGTGATATCATTATTGTTTGCTTAGGACAAATTTTCACGTATTCCGCATTAGGAACAGTGTGCGGCTTTAAGTCCACACCAATATAAAATTAACTGTAACCGTAAGAGTTTTCCAAATTTAGGACAAGTCCAAAATATATTCATATCATTTTGCCTCTTGTCTTTCACTTTAAGCCGTTGTTTTTTTCTGTCAATTTTAACTGTATGCTCTAATGTATTATCACGATTTGATTATCTAGTCCAACTGAAATGAAAACATTTGTTTTCCTTCATTTCCTTTCATTATTTTTTCCTGGATGGCAAATATGTCAAAAAGCGAAATATTGTCATGTTCTGTAGTGACAAAACTTCGGAAAATAAATAAAGATATTCGGTAATATCTAGCTGACAACTGGAACTATTAATTTGTATCCATATCTATTTTCTATTTATTCATTGGCATGTTAAAAAGATGAAAAAAATAATAACATGCAAAATAATAATCAACATATACCCAGTACTCATTCTGAAAATAGGTTTGGAAGTGGAAAGGCATAGCAATAAATTAAATGAATGAGTTCAGGAATTAAAGTATTCACATCCAACATTGTTGTTTTAGTGTAATTGGTCAGGTGTTAGTTACTTGCGGTAAGATCTTGTCGGACTTAAATGTCTATCAATCTTTTTGTGTCAATTAACGCCAATTAACAGCTGGACCTGTCAGTTTGTTTAGCCAATGGTGACCGCTATAATTAAGGCATTAACACGTGACAATGGATGATCTTGCACATTATATCTGTTGTCTGCATAAATTTTTATGAACTTTTCCAATTAAAAAAATGAAAATGGATATGCATGAATTTAAGACCGCACGAACTTACAATCTTTTCAGTTTGTGTGAAATTTCATCCCAGCGAATAAAATTATGTTACAATAGTATCTGAATACATCATTTTATGAATTTCAAGACAACATTTACAATCCCTACCCTAAGATAATACATAAAGAATCAGAAGGTCAAGACCACTTAACACTGACATTAAATCGGTACTTTACATTTTCCTATCATGCATGTTTATCTATTATAAGTAGTTAAAAAGAATGATTACTGAATGAACTCCTACTAACACCTAGCAGTGAACACATTGTAACTCCCCCATTCTGTAGTGTTAGACACTTAAATCTACTTATATCAAATTGTCCAGTATCAGATAACTATAAACCACAAAATCTGATTCTGTTTTAAAGTTATCAGTTTTTCATGAAATATTAATGTGACATGATAGCAACATATAACGGAAGAGCATTCTTCACCTGATCTTTGACCTCTAGGTCATAATCATTATCAAATAAAAGTAAAGGTTCACAGATGTATGAAACTGTTAAAATTGAAATAAAATTAACATCAGTATTATCTGATACCATAGTGGCGGAAAACAATATTTCTATAAATTTAGAAGACTTTTAGCAGACATCTCACAGCAGATCAGTGAGCCAGTGGGAAATGCCAAGGTCTTTTAATCCAGGTTAACAAGGTCAATCCCAGGCTACTGATTGTCTCCAGATGAGAAGTTAAGCATTAAAGTATAAGGTAAGAAAGGCAGTTAAGAAAGCAAATGTTACTGACAACTGAGGTTTTCCCACATAAACCTCAACTAGGCTTTCATTTTGATTAAGAAAAAAGCTGGGGTGTCAAACAGCGAGAAGTTTAATGACTTTAGATCAGGGACGCAAAATAATCTGACACAAGTAACATGGTTCTTTTTTTCTACATTCTTTTTCCATTACCATATAAGAGGGGCTTCTAGTTGTATCCAGGAATGAAAAAATGGTTAATTATAAACACAACAAGAATTTTTTTTTTCCCCAAAGGTAAAAGGAAGAAATATGCTACTCTAACTTTGAAGCATTGACAAACAACTAGACCAAAGATATTAGGTTTCTGTTACAAATCACACCTATGAAGTAGATTTAAGACTTTGTAATAAGCCTTGCAGGAAAATCAAAGTACTAATAGGATAATGGTACTAACTGCTTGTAAGGCTTGGAATACAGTATTAATTGCAGAACTGATTTTTGTCTGTAATATATATTACAGTAATTGTTATGCTGTGGCAATGTCTTACAGAATTTTTTTTTTCTCAGAATTTAAACATTATTATTGTAATGTGCTAAATATGTCTTTAAGATTAATCAAAATGAAAATTAATACAGTGCTACAGGCAGCATAGTTTAGATATGTTACGGTGTTTATTCAGGACACCTTTATGTATACCTTGTTGCTTTACATACATTTTCTATCATATGTCATTAACCCTTAACCTGCTGGAACCGAAAGTGATTAGCCTTTGCCACCAGTATAGAGCCAGGCCAGCCTGCACATCCGTGCAGTCTGACCAGGCTCTATACTGTTGGTAGCTCCATTTTTGTATTTTGATATTGAAATCCCTTAAACTTTGAACGGACTGTTCCAAATTCAAAGCTGGGCAAATCCATTACAAAATTTCAGCATGTTCAGGGTTAATGTTTTGAAAGTAACCTTGTTGCAAATCTACTAAAATCCTCTTTTCAGTGATACAGTTACTTCCTTTTTATAACTCTTAACAAATTCCTTCGTTCCATCATAGCTTAGAGTAATGTCATGTCACTTTCAGTTCTTTGATTCTATATTCTATATTTTATATTTGTATTCAGACGCTATAAGTGTTTGCAAAATGTTCATAGTTCATAACTTTAACATAAATAAATATACATTTAAATATATATAAAACTGCAAGAAAGTTCATATATTTTGTACCTCTCAAATGAGTGATCCAGTCCATCTTAAAAGACAGACACCACCAGTTTGCTATAACACTTCATCACAAATAACCTATGTAAATAAATTGTGACCAATGTCCAGATTGTTATCTTTGTTTCAAACTGACCAGACCTTGAACTCAACAATTTTGACAGAGATTAATTTTTGTTCAACTTTCTATGATTACACTTTTTCAGGTAGGTTTAACAAATTACCTCCCTTTACAGAGAATTCAGAGTGGATTAATACTTTGAGTAAAGAGTCTCTGAAGAGCAAAGATTCATGATCAAAATTCAAATTTAATTTCCAAACATGTAAACACAAGGTTTCCAATATTTGTTTAATAAATTCAGATTAAATGTATAACTCAGTGTACAAGGAAAATCAGAAATACATAAGCTGCTGGAGACCATGAGAAAAATTTGGCAGAACACGCATAAGACACTGCTGCACTTCAAAGAGTTTAGCTACAAAAACTGCTACGTAAAGTTTGATCTCTATGAAATTTAACCATTGATGCCATAGTAACTTCTGTTTCTTCTGAAACTGAACTCTCAACAAAAACAAGAGCCATGTTACACATGGTTAATCCCCCTGCCGGGAAGAAGCTACCTGAAGATTGTACTTTCAAACACTCAATATAATAATGTTTGAAGAAAATCCCACAAAAAATAGGCAAGGTAGAAATATTGTTCTTGCAAACTGCACTTCCTACCAATGTGCTGTCAGTGTATTAAGTTTGAAGAAAATCGCTCAAGCACTTTTGGAGTTATGCTTCGGACTAAGTTTTTCAATTAAATCTGATAAAGGGGAATAATTCTAAAAGTAGGCAAGGTAGAGTTATTATTCTTTCACACTGCACCTCCTCCAAATGTGCTCTTTCAGTATATGAAGTTTGAAGAAAATCACTCAAGTACTTTTGGAGTTATGCTCCGGACAAAACTGGAACGGATGGACACACTGACGGACAGAGACCATTTCTAATATCCCCTTCGCCTTTGGCGGGGGGATAATAAGTTCAAGAATTCAAGAATTAGATATACATGTATATGCTGGGATTTTAAAATGTAAAAAAGTAAATCTCATAAAGGGGAATAACTCTAAAAAATAGGCAAGGTAGAGTTATTGGACTTGCACACTGCACTACCTACCAATGTGCTCTGTGAGTGTATGAAATTTGAATAAAATCCCTCAAGTAGTTTTGGAGTTATGCTCCGGACAAAATTTATCAAGTAATTCTGATAAAGGGGAATAACTATAAAAATAGGCAAGGTAGAGTTATTGTTCTTACACACTGCACTACATACCAATGTGCTCTGTCAATGTATGAAGTTTGAATAAATTCCCTCAAGTAGTTTTAGAGTTATGCTCCGGACAAAATTTATCAAGTAATTCTGATAAAGGGGAATAACTCTAAAAAATAGGCAAGGTAGAGTTATTGCACTTGCACACTGCACTACCTACCAATGTGCTCTGTCAGTGTATGAAGTTTGAATAAAATCCCTCAAGTAGTTTTGGAGTTATGCTCCGGACAAAATTTATCAAGTAATTCTGATAAAGGGGAGTTACTCTAAAAATAGGCAAGGTAGAGTTATTGGACTTGCACACTGCACTACCTACCAATGTGCTCTGTCAGTGTATGAAGTTTGAATAAAATCCCTTTGGCAGTTTTTGAGTTATGCTCCGGACAAAATTTATCAAGTAAATTTGATAAAGCGGAATAACTCTAAAAAAAGGCAAGGTAGAGTTATTGCACTTTCACACTGCACTACCTACCAATGTGCTCTGTCAGTGTATGAAGTTTGAATAAAATCCCTCAAGTAATTTTGGAGTTATGCTCCGGACAAAATTGTTTCAGACGGACGCACGGATGCATGGACACACGGACGCACGGACGGACGAAGGGCATTCCTAATTTCCCCTCCGCCTTTGGCGAGGGGATAAAAAAAATCTCTACCAGTTTTATCGACAATGACCATACAAGTAGAAATGTATGTTTTATACCGACTGACCGAATGACAGACCAGACCAGACCAGACAGACAGAGACTAAATACTGTAAGATGAAGTGAGACAGGCTTTAAAAACAGCTCAACCAAGTAGTAGGTGATTTCATTACATCTGAGTATCATTTGTAACATTACTGAAAAAAATTGTCACCATATGTATTAGTTGAAATATTTGTACAACCATGCATTTATTCAAGATCCATCAACTAACACATTTTTCAGAAACTGATTTTTCTTTTCTTTTCAAATTAGCTGTTGAAAATAAATTCACATACAACACCGTGACCTTCTGATACTGATTAATCTCAACCACCTCACTCAGCTGTCATGATTATCATTCTATATTCATTCCAAGATTGTATTTTTTTCTCCTTTTTTTCATAGCATTACATTTATAACAACATTCATAAGGAAACTATTGTGCTGAACTGAAACAATTTGCTATGACTGTTTTCAAGAATAATCTTTAGTTCAAAGTTTACAATAATTTTCTAAATTTACATGTGGGGGATGTAGTAACAGAAGATTTACTTATTTTTAATTATGACCTCAGAGCCAACAGGCTGTGGCAATCACTTGCCTCACATTTTTTCAACGGTACTTTATCTATTCCAGGTGGATGATGTAACTTAAACTTTCAAATTTTCCATGGAGGAACCAGGCTTTCCATGAAAAACTGCTGACTTTCCTGCAGAGAATGTTAGGTCAACAGATAACTTATAACCTATAACTGAATCATGATTCAGTGTAAGTTATGAATTATTTTGTGATTTAATGTAATTAGCAAAGCCTCTGGTAAGTTGAGATTGTGCTTCTAATAAACGACTTACCACAACCCCTTTTCCTGGGCCTCCACTTCTTACAACCACACCAAGCCATTGGTTGTTTCTACCCTTGTCTACTGTAGCTGATGGACCTGAAAGGAAAATATAGATGTGCAAATATGTCTTACAGGGGAAATAAACACAGAAAATGTAAAAAGGGAGATGACTCTGAAACAAAATAAAGATGAAAGTTGCTAGGACCTGCCAAAAGAGAAATCTTCAAGCTTTGATTCTCTATGTATAAATCACTGTTTATATTTGAATGGATTCCATAAACTTTAATCAGAACCTACCAACTAATCAATGAAAAGTAATATTCAACTTTATCTTAAAAAAATAAAATTTGACTTAAGTAGGCCATGTTGAGATACTGCTAAATGGTTGTTTGTTGAAACAATTTGTTGAAGCACAAAATTAATGAAGAAAAGCCTTCACAAATGTGACTTCATGAAGTAATGTGGTATAAGAAAGAAATGCTTTCACAGGAAAAACTTATTCTGTCTAAATTGCCTTTAAATCAATCCTATAAAGCATAAAACAGAGCCTGTTTTAATGACTTCATCTGGGATGGCATTTAGTGGGCAAAAAAAAACTGGTCTCTATATATTCAGTAAATAAAAGAAATAGAGGCGTTATTGTTAACTGATAGAATACATTGAATAATCTCTTACTATCTTCTGGCTGAAGGAAACATTACAGACGGCTTTGTTTTTCTTAGAAATCTATATGCTTTATTGATTCAAGCATTTTGAGGCAATTAGGAACACAATACCTCTTTTGTTTTGGCTTAGATCTTAACATACATTATCGAGTAGCATACGAATTTGGAAAAGATTTCAAAACATGAATAATTTATTTTCACTTCTTCTGCCTTGTTTTATTTTTATAAATCCCCAAAACAGCTTAAGAAAATTACTGTCCTTATAAAGACCCTAAAAATAACTTTCAGGTATAAACCAATTAAATTCTATCAGGAATTGTACAAACTATAAACTACCATATGCAAAAATATCATATATAATACAGTAAAAAATGAAATAAACCAATTACTTACTATATTCTTTTCTGAGCAACAATTCACAGTCATTTCTGTCGGGAGACATGGCATTACATTTATAAACTCCACCAGTGTGGTTCTCATTAGAAAACTGTAGATTTAAATTTGGAGCACCAACAACAATACTGAAATAAGAATCATAAAAGCAACATATATACATATGTTTTGAAAAGCATGGGCAACTCTGCCTGATATTTCAGTGAAAAACTTCAGTCCATATATTACATAAATGGTACACCTGATATAGGCCAAATGTATAAAAAATTTTGGCAAAATTTTTGAGTACATGACAATTTACCATGTACTTCTGTTTACATAATATACTACCGCAAAAATGACTTGAAAAAATAAACCTCATTGAAATAAGCCATGTGAAAACAGGCCTGTATCTAACATTAGGGAGTCATATCAAAAATTACAAAGTTAGACTTTTGTAAAGGGTGCGTCTTATATATCAATATTTTTTTTTTTCTGGCATATTATCTATAGCCTGATGATAAGTATTGCAGATGAATATTTTAATAACTCAACAGTAATCACAACCAATATGGTTGGCTAAAAGCAACACAACAGTCACTATTTATATAGTCACACTGGTCATACCAATTAAAATGAGCAACTTCAATGAAAAATCACAAGCCTTCAATTATGAAAACAATTATGAAGACAGAAACTCCAGCAAGCTAAGGTAGTTTTCTTTTTTCAATGGAAGAAACTCAATCATTTTTTTTTATCAATTAAGTGAAATCTATCTAATGCATTAACTGTGAAGCAGATCATGCAGTGGTCCAGGGGTAAAGCACCTGACTTGTAATCAAGGGGTCCCAAGTTCGATCCATCACTCCTCTAAGAAAATTGCTAATGTCTTTCTGATGAGATGCTTAACTGAGGTCTAATGTATCAGTGCCATACATAGTGCATGGAAAAGAAAAAAAATGAGATGTCTTTGGAATGAGATGCTATCTGTATTTTGCACTATCTCTCTTTGGAATAGGATGCTATCTGTATCTTACATTATCAGAGTATCTCAAACAACCTAAAATAACTAACCTCTTCAGGAGGTGTAAGTCATATGGGCAACTGGTACCGACTTTAAGTAAACTCAAAAGAAAAAAAACTGTTTCTGATTGCAAATGCATTCTAAAATTTTTGCTTTCAAGGAAGTGAACTCTATCTTGAGCTTCGTTTTCAAAACTTATTTCTTTTCAAGGGAGATAACTACACATTTTTATTTTAAGGTAGAGAGCAATATATCTATTCAAGGGAGAGAACTCAATCCTAAGATTTGATAAAATTGATAAAATGCTGAGAAATAAATATTTTAAGGACAATCATAGCACTGTTCAATATCAGGCTTTACTTTAAAGTCTTGTTCAATTTAACCAATGTCTAAACATAAGTACACTGTCAGGTAAGTCTAAGAATTGCAGACTAGCACAGAGCATGATTTCAATGTAAAGTAAATATTTTCAAATCAATAAAAAGCTTGTTTACACAAGATGGCATATTTGCAACAAAACAGTGATTATCTCCTTGTTTTACTGAACTAAAATAATTCCTTTTCCCATCTTAATTATGAAGAAGCAGAACAGAAGGCAATTTTATTTTGGCAAAAACAAGGGCTTATTGTTGGGCAATATGAAAACAATGACACTTTCAAATACAAGCACCAATATCCTACAGAAGTCAGTGACACTTAAATCACTGACAATATCTGATACAACAAAATGTTTTAACAACAAGATCAAAATAATTTATTCGTGATCGTCACACCCACTAAGCTTGACACAGATATATATATGACGGACAGATAAACAATGTTCACTGAGTCGAATCTGTGCACTTTTATAAATCAGCTATAAACTCTAACACTGCTTATATAATTCACACAATCATAATAAAATGATAATGAATTAAGACAACTAAAATGACATAGTAGAATGCTTATTTAAGTCTACTCTGAAATTAACCCAATTAGGCCTAATAGATTATACCATCCTTCAGCTTCTTAGTTGGATGCGTCCATTTTCAATTAAAAGGGTTTCTGGTATTTATTTTTTTTCTATTTCATTCTATTTAGGGTAAAAAAGGCCTAATAGTCTACAAAATCTACAAAATAAGACCCAGATCAGACACAGTTTGCCTGTGTCTTATTTTGTAGATGCTAGGTATTAATGGGTTAAGACAAACAATAAGAACAACTGGTAAAAGAACTGATGTGGATGGGGGGCTGGAAGGGTCAGATTCCCAATTCAGAGGTCACTAGTTCTGGTTACACCAGGAGCAAGATTCATAGTCTACATTTGTTTCCAAATCAATGAAACAAAGGTATGTTTTACCTTTTCTAATACATAAATACTTCAGCAAAGAATTACTGTTTTACATTTATGCAAACATGAATGTCATCTTTTAATGACTGTGTAGTAGTATATTCCTTAAATATGCAGAAAACAACAACAACAATGATAGAAATTTGAACAACATCTAAATATTCCTTTACTCAAATTCTACTTGATAAGAAAATACTGTGTTAACTGAATTAACAAAATGAAAATAGATTTTGACAGGGCTTTGTTAAAACACACAAAAAATGTTATCTAAACAACAGAAATGAGTTTCCCACCTATACTTTATTGTTTTATCAGAGCGAAAACAGGAGAGAGCTGTCTCTTTTAATAACTGAGAACCCTAAAGACAGCTGTGGAGGCTGCTAGAATCACAGGGCCTTGTGTGGTTCCCACTGTCACTGTTGACATTTGAATAGAAAAGTATAACACTGCTGTCAGGAGATACAGTCAAACATTATTTCAGATTTCGCAGAAACTGCTCTAGTGTCCTTACAGCTAAGTCTCATTCTTAGTTAATTAACTGTGTCATCTACAGTTACCCAAAGTACACATTCCATACAACCACATTATGTCAGTGAAACAGAATGGATCGAATGGGAGAGGCATTTTAGTCTAGCTATGACCAAACAATGCTACAAAACTGAAGGTACAAAATGCATACTTTTTCAGAACCTTACAACACCATACACACAAATTTTGACTCTAAATAATCTGTCATCATCCCCAACAATGAGCTGCCTCTCTGCCGTCAGTACTACTGCAGTGTATATGTACTCATAACAATATATACCGGCAACAAATTTTTTCCACGCACTATGACAGACGGTTATTATACTCTGTATTCTGTTTAAGCATCGTTTAGCTATAATACATGCAAGTCACAATACTTCTCATAGTTCCCATACACTAAGCCTTAAAACTGTCATTCAGAATTGGTAATAAGATAATTACAAGTTTATCAAAGCTGTGAATGTAAGCACATCCTTCTTTAATCTGTCTACAAGTTAAAAACATCTTATTACTTGAGAAATCCTTGAAATTTGTCCATTTTTTGTTCAGCGTTAGTTTTTTTTTAGAATGGCAAAAACTGCTCAATGAAGTCTTGTTAATTCATTCAGGCTATAAACATTCCTTCTGTGCCTATAAAAGCTGCCTCCCAAATAGGTCTGTCTTTATACATGTAGCCGGATTAGAAAGTTCCAATCAAGATTTGCCATATCAGCAACAGCCAAGCTGCACAACCCATGGGTTTTAGTATTTATTGAGATAATAATCACTTATTAAAATCTCCTGTTTAGTTGCAATATGAAATACTGTCATGTTACCTTAGTTTTTGTTGTTGTTTTTTTTTGTAATAAATATGTACACAGCTGAAAAGAAAAAGAGTTTCTTGCCAGGGATAAACATGACCTGAACTGCTGTCAGATGATTAACAGCATGCTAGTTTAGTAAGTAAAGAACAGTCTTGAAATGTATTTAAGATATAGAGAACATCTTCAGTAGTATAACCCAGCAAGGAAGGACCTGGATCCTGAACAAAAGACCACCAACTTATCCTGAGACTTCAGTCCCCTGCTGGGTTCAAACATTTGACCATCAGTTAATGTGAAGTTGGATGAGCTAATTGTACAGCACTACATGTATAGGGATCCAGAACTTAGTCTATATTTGGGAATGAAATGAAAACAGTGTTAAATCCAAACCAAATTACACTACCAGACAAGTCACTTTGGACTGCATTTCAATCTGTCTGTTATTTTTCAGTGTAAACACCACATTACAAAGCATTCAAAAGAGCTGCAATATTAAACTTATGAATTTGGCATTAGAAAAAATGACAAAGAATAAAGTCATCCCTTCCTTTTAATCAAAGGAGAGGTATGAAAAGGTTAGATGTTTTTTTCAGGCTACTTCAAGTTATTCAGGTCCCTATACCCCCAACAGGGCTTAACAACAGGTCAGGTATAATTCCTTGTATCAAATGAACATTTTCTCTAATTCAAGAAGAGAGATCAAGTGTACAATTTATTCATATTTCATGAATGCATACAGTTAACTTGCTGGTGTAAGGTAACTGATGTATGACTGAATAAGAAGAGCTGACTTTCAATTTCAAACAGCGTACAGATACGTTTTCAAACACGATATATCAATCTTACTGTTCATACAAAAGTGTCTGGGTATTATGTGTACCGAAATAATGCATTAAAACTAAAACATGCCAACTTACAGTGTTAATGATGTGACCCGGTTACAACAGAAAAAAAAAACCAACCTGTAATGAAACACTAAAACAAAGTAACACAATTGCATCATTCAGTTTAGTTCAAAATACAGTTTCATGTCAAATAAATTCAGCTAAATCCTAAGAAAAATAGACATCATTGTGTTAAATGTCACTGACTGATAAACTGAAAATTTAAACAAAACTTGCCCAATTTCTGTATATAAAACAAATATTTCACTGCAACTTTTGTCATTAATCATTTTGTCATTAAAATTGCAAATGATTTTTTTCTTGTCTGGATTTTCATGATAGAATGCATTCCAATATGCTATAAAACTAAAAACCCTACCATACTTTACATAACCAAATCTGCTGGGTATCAGAGCAAAGATTTACTTGTTGACATGTGGGGGTAGGATCGAATACCTGGACTTTTTAAAACTTGATTGTTTCCCCAGATTGTGAATGATGGCAGCTCAGATAGTTCAGGGGTATCAAACTGCCTACATATCCAGCTTTTATCACAATATATAATGAATCATTGTACAAAAAAATCTCGCTCTCAGCCTTGTACATTGTTGTCTAGAATAAGGCACACATGCTTAGAGTATTATGAAATGAAGAATAATGTAAATTTTGTTTGTCTGCTGTTCCCAGAAGATGCTGAAGAACTGCTCCACATAAATCTTGACTCAAAACTTTCTAAGAATTTCTTCATCATACAGAATACGCCCCCAGCTCCCCCCGCCCCATGTTTCTCTCTTTGGTGATTTATACCTACTATAATTAATACTTAACGGTAATGAGTACTTTCAAATTGTAGTTTCTGCATTATTGTAAGACAAGCAGTAATTTGCCAAAACTGCAGACGACAAAATCTTCTTTCGAGTATCAGCCTATTTCACACTAAAACATTTTGTATGCTGACCACTGAAACCAAGTGTGTTGCACAAAATTAATGCATTACAAATAATACAATTTCAAGAAGTTGTTTTCTAAAGATATTTCCATGGATTACGAAGTACATGTAAGTAATGTATTGTGAAGTATTACGCTAGACCTCACTGCTCTTACAGGAGCAATCTCTCAGCTGAAACATGAAAATATTTTATTGATCAATGAACAGGATAGGATCTATGTCTCTCATACATTCAGTCAAAATTGTCAGCTGGAAATAATGGTTTATATCAGCTGGAAAAAGCACACTAAACTTCTGAAAGCTTGTTCAAAGACTTCCATACTGAACAATTCACATAGGGTCCCAGCTGTGGCTATATAATTCAACAGAGGACTAGATATATACATATTTCATGAACTCTGGTCAGGTCGATCAATCTCTGAGTCAAAAAAATTGTCTGAAAGCAGCAAAAAATAAACCACAACAAAATAACAACAACAACAAGAGCCCTCCTTAATGACAAGAAACAATTCACAACTTACACACAGTCCTTTTTTTAAGTCATTATAAGGGACTTCATTCAATACAGTCCCAGTACACAATCCACAAAATACTCATCAAGATATTGAATTTATTAAAAAATAAATTACCCGGTATGTATTACCTATGATCTGAAAAAGTGCTAAACCATCTTTTGCACTCTATTTTCTTACTGTTGATAGCACAGCTCAATGCAAGTTCTGCATGTAATTTCACATAATAAAAGTCAGAATGGGCCAATTCAGTTTGTTATCATTCTTTTAACCTCACATTTTTTAGAGTCGATCGGGAACTCTGAGAAACTGAGAAACACATTACATACAATGATAAGGACTGCAAACATTTTTGTGAAGAACTTGATTAAAACTAGCTTTTACTTTCACATCACATCAGTGTAGACTGACTTTTACTGCTCGGTTTGCTACATAAACTTGTTAAAAGTGTTCCAAAATATCAGGCATTCCAGTAAAGAAGAGTATCAATTCTAATATTATACTAATCAATTATGCTGCTGGGGTCTTTAGGGAGAAGCAAGAAAGATGGACCAATGTTCAAACTGCTGCCAAAAATAATATCTTAATAGAAGTAAAGACTTTACCCTGGAAATGATCACTTACAGTTTATAAACAAATCTAAAAATACTTGGAATGCTAAATAATTTTTCTGGAGCGAAGGCTGTAATTCACTGAAGCCTATTTACCCCCGCCCCCACCAAAATTAAGTCACATCGGGGATGTCAGATTTCAGCATAAGTGTACTTGCAAATGAAAGTGACTGTCTAAAGGTAATCTTTTACAAGAATTTATGCTTTTTCATAAACTAAGTATTCAAATGTAAGTATTTTTAGTCTGCTTTTAAACTAGAACTGACAAAAATTCCAAGCTTTTAATCCAGTTTGAAGATCATCACCACTAATAAGCATCTGTTGGTGAATCAATTAAAGGTGTGAGATGATGATTTTAGCAGCCCTCACTACTTACATGTTGGCAAACCATGCTGCCAGACAGTAAATAACAATTAGAAAAACTGAAGTCTCTTCATTAGTACTATTTTGATAAATCAGTTCAAGAACACAGCAGCTGATCTTTAAAGATTTTATATTTAATTTTTACAACTAAGTCTAGGAGGGGTTATCCCGGATGAGCCCCCATCTTACGAACATGCAAGTCCGTAACAGAAAGATGCAATGCATCTTAGAATACACAACCCAGAGCGGGAATCGAACCCAATCTCCCGTGTGAAACGCCAACGCTCTAACCACTGAGTCAAAGAATCGATTCCCTGACACAGTAGTCAGAGGTTGTATTTATACAATTATACGAAGGTGTGCACTAGACCATAACAATGTAAGAAGTTATTCAGCTCCCCCACCTCTCCCCTACACCCATTAATGAACATTGCATCTATTTGTAGATATTCTCTACACTATCTAAGGAGGAGACACCAGTTCTTTATACAGAATTTAGACTATGTCAGAATATATTTATTATAAATTTTGACTATTAGAAATAAAAGGCAACTATGAATGTCTCCATGGATACACATGGAGAGAGCTTACACTGTATTATGCCTTTCCACAATTTCATTGAGGGGTATAAAAATCACAGACACTTGTTTAGAAGCGAATATAAGGCATTT
This sequence comes from Cyclina sinensis, assembly GCA_012932295.1. Classification (NCBI taxonomy): domain Eukaryota; kingdom Metazoa; phylum Mollusca; class Bivalvia; order Venerida; family Veneridae; genus Cyclina; species Cyclina sinensis. The sequence continues at coordinate 24,402,149 of JAAONU010000004.1, forward strand.
ATGAATGGCCAGTCTCCAGTATATAGTATTAGATTACAAGATAACCAACTTTGAAATGTAAACAAACAAAACCGAAGCACATTTATCAAGTCGCTGCAGAAACACAAATGCACTTTCAGAATAATTCTAGCATCATTTCATACCTGTAATATATGCCCTTTCCAATGATATATGTCACTACCAATAACTCCACTTTGTTACGGAGAAAATCACATTTGTTTCCGTCAAAAGTCTGATTTTTTTTCGACCCGTCATCTTGCGAAGCTGCTGTAAGCGAATGGTTCCCAGTATCTTATACGGTATCGATACGTTTGCTTTTGAGCCAGGCGCAAATTACCACGTACGCTAGATTCTTTCTCTATATTCAAATGTTTTTGGCGCGTGATTTTTAAACCCGGCTCAAAGATTTTGCAACGGTTCCGTTTACAACACTGGGAACCATTCGCTTACAGCAGCTTCGCAGGATGACAGGTCGTGAAAACTGACTTTTGATGGAAACAAATGTGATTTTCTCCGTAACAAAGTGGAGTTATTGGTAGTGACATATATCATTGGAAAGGGCATATATTACAGGTATGAAATGATGCTAGAATTATTCTGAAAGTGCATTTGTGTTTCTGCAGCGACTTGATAAATGTGCTTCGGTTTTGTTTGTTTACATTTCAAAGTTGGTTATCTTGTAATATAATACTATATACTGGAGAATGACCATTCATAAATGCCTATATTCGCTTCTAAACAAGTGTCTGTGATAAAAATGGCCGCTAATGTCATATTTCATGACACCCTTACACTATAGACAGGCCTGCAGCAATCTCGTCCTCCTACAGTCTGAAGCTTCAAATCATATGGCACTTAGAATAATCAATTAATATAATCAGCCATAAAGCATTGCTATATTAATATCTGCCATGTAAGGAGTGTACACAAATCAGACAGAACAAGGTCATATCTGAGCTATGAAATTCTCATGGAAAAAACATCATATCAGTTTCCTCATTGATTCTACCAACAGACCTAATTTTTTTCATTTTAAGATAACAGTCTCCATGTTAGAAAATGTAAAGCTGAAATCAAATGTCTGTTCTACTGGAATAAGCTTCTAAACTGTTAAAAAAAGTTTCTAACAAATCCTTCTTTTTTCTTAATTTGTACAAAGCAACATTAGCTCTCTTAGAAGGCCATACTTGCTGTATTGAAGGTTGGCTGCTTAATACAGCTAAAATCAGACTTGTACACAAAACATGAACTATGGACCTGACATTAACTTGTCCATTACAGCATTTTGAACATGATAAAGCAGTGGGTCCTCTTAGAATTATATATCATAAAAAACTCACTTAAAAGACATTTTCAGATCTTACAGTAAGCATTTTGCAATGCAGACTGTCCATTTAAAGTGTAAGCTATCTTTTCTTTTGTTACCAATACCAAATATTGTAGGGGTAGGGGTGGGTGGGGGGAAGTGGGGTGGGGGGATCAGGGAATGATAGAAAGTTTCAATGACTAACTCAAAATTAAAGCCTAAATGTACATCCTTTACACATTTTGATAAAAAGTGTGCATTTAATACAGCACACTCATGAAGCTGCAATGATGGTGTATTAGAGTTGATGACAAACCAATTTTCTCAAGATTATTACCAAGAGGAAACTATAAATTCAGTCTCAAAAAAACCGAAACAATTTCAAATTCAGTCTCTTCTAAGAGGTAGTAAAACCTCTATGACTCTACAAATGACTAATGATAGCACATCTATGTAAGAATTCTCAGACAGTCTTATAGCCAATAAATCACTTGGTAAGACTTCTCTCAATGTAAAAACTTGCTAGAACTCGAGTTTCATGAAAAGTCACTTATAAACAACTACAACACATTCCACATTGATTAATATCTTAAATCTGACTAGCTTGTAAATGTATGGTCTAAAATTTCAACAATAATGCTTTTCATGAATCACAGAACATCCTATTGCTTCTGGTAAGCTGTCAGGCTATACACGTAATACATACAAATTTCACTGAACAATTTAAATTTCTGGAGTGCATAAACTTTTGTCATCCAATCTCATTAAAATCATTTCCTAATTTCGCTCCTCTACTTTACGCGATTCCTATGAGGAAAAGATTTATAAGACTTAAGAATTACAGAGCGATCTATATTCATATCCCTTTTCCTGGCCTCATGTCTTCTCATACTATCATTTTATAAGGGCTCTGAGGTTTTGATGGTAAGTTACACCTGAGGGTTTTACTGTTAAGTTTAACTCCTACAAAATCTACAGTTTCTGAGCATTCAATTAAATGACAATCATTACTTGAAGCATGCCCGAGGTTCTGTTACTCACTGCTGCAGTGTATTTCAGGTGAAATCTCTTATAATCGAGAAGTCATCAAGTTTTTGGCAAGTGTATCATATCTTGGCAATGATGCAGTAAATGTAATGATATAATACAACTACATAATAAATACCTTATTCCACTGGCAATAAAAATATCTGTTTTCTTTATTACCTTCAGTATATGTGAACAAAATCATAATATTACATCCAATATTCAAAGGAATAAAATTTTCAGCTAATGGTGTCGGCTATTGGGCAAGTGCCTTAGATGGGTGCTTTGTCTTAGGTGGTAAAACGCAAGTTACTGTAATATGCACAAACAATACATTCCTCACCAAAAAAATTAAAACTGATGATTATATTTTGTAAAAGTTCATATCACTATCTAATAACACCAGAAGATATTTTGACTTAGGGCATTACAATAGTTAGTCATCAAATTGTCTATAGAAGGGCATTATTATTGTTTGTCAATGATAAAATATTTATTTTCTTTGTCCAACATGTATTTCAATGATAGTCACCTTCCTACATTTTACACAAGTAATTTAACATGCAAGGAAGACCTCAGGTATGAAGGCAGTGTATTAGATTTGGTAAAACTTAAGTGTATTAAATAACCAAAAACATTTGAACAATCCTTGAAAAAAAAAAAATAAATCACCCTGTCACAAAAGAGGTTAGACTGCATTTATAATGACACAACCAATCCCTTGATTACACCATATACATTTATATGCAATAACAGTATTGTATGAAAATTGCCTTTTCCTGAAACGAACATAAAAAAATGACAAAAATTAATGTTTTGCTTATGCGTAAGTTAATTTTTTTCAGAGAATTATCTTATATAAATGCCTTTGTTTTCACATGTGACCACACATTACACAAGTACATGGTTCTTCAGTTTTCAAGTAAAATATCACACAGCAGGCCAACATTTTTACGATGAAAACAGAACATAAACATGTAATATATGTACCATAATTTTCTCAACTGAACTTGTTATATTGTAATATATTTCCCATCCGAAAATGTCAAAAGTACCATAAAAACCATTGCACGGTAATTGTTATTTCTCTTAAATCTTTGATTCACTGACCCATATATATCTTTATGTTTTCAATGACAAATTGCTGAGCGATATCAAGATGGTAAGACCATACCATGGTTACAGGACTGAAGTTGTATATGTGAATGTTTAGTAACAGACTGATGTATTATTGAATGCACAAATGTGATGGTTATGCAGTGATATTATACATAAATATTGTGTTTATTCAATGCTAGCTGTGTAAGCAAAGACTCAGCTCAGCTTGTCTTTGTAAGAAGTTACAAATTTAAGACTTGAGGTAAAATAATACTAAGTACAATGACTTCCATAATTTTATGATCACCCTTAAAATATTTTCAAGGGATCAATACTTATCCTACAAAAGATCAGCAAATGAAATCATATAAAATCTGACATTTTCCTGTTCTTGATATACAGAGATTTAATGTATATAGTCAACCCTGCTGACAGAAGCCATGTGAAGTTTATTATTTTTATCTCAAATTACTCACTTAATCCATCTACATGACACATTTGTCCTCTATAAACATTCCATTTCATTGTCTGCAACAGGCACACCTACACAATAAATGTAAGCAAAACAAAAAGCCTGTCATGGGCTTATCAGCAACATGAGGGCTTCCAGATAAAACTGTAAATTAATATGCCCATGAACATTTATCTTTTCAACTGCTTTGCAAGTGGACCTGGCATTTTGCATTTATATTTTTAAACATTTATGATATGAAGTACAAACATGCATCAGTTCTAACTTGAAGCCGAGAACCAATCAATCTATCTTCTAAAAACAGAACTTTAAAAACTTATTTCTCCCTTACACGCATCAATTCAAACTTGAAGCTGAGAACCAATCAATCTATCTTCTAAAACAGGACTTCAAAAACTTATTTTTTCCCTAGATTTATTTTCCTGGGTTGGTCAAATGCAATTTAAGTTAATCTTGACATGCTGATGACAGCAAAAAAAGAAAAAGAAAAAAAAAACGAAACAAAAAATTCAGATCATCATTCTCACATCACATTTATTCCTATTACATAGTTTTATTCCAGCTATACAAAAATACAGCTTCACCTGACATGGGTAGGAAAATAAATTCTACCTTCTTAACATTTATTACTTTATACCATTTACATCCTCATCAGTTTTCAGATTGAGGCAAACTACCCATTAATTATTTCAAAAATATTAAGCAACAGGAAAAAAGTTCTTTATGAAGGCCTCAGGTCTTTCTAAACTAATACCCATCAGAAACAGCCATATAGCGTCAGAACACTCTCTGATAATAACTGCTGACTAAACAATCTTTCTACTGGCTCATATTACCAAATAAGGCTTTAGCACTTAAAGGAGCAGATGTTGATTTCTAGTTCAGATCACTGATTGATTCTCTCTGTTCAAACCATCTTGCTACTGTCTGAGTCACTATGACCATTTAAGTCTGATAAAAAGGATTGTTTCTAACTTGATTAAAAAAAAAAATAATAATAAAAAAAGTAAAGAATTAATTTCCTCCCTCTTAAAATATTTCCTATTCATCAAGTCTGAATCAGCTTAAAACAACAGAAATCAGCCAAAGCATAAAACATGAAGAATTGAATGTTCTTAGAATGTTCTCACATAGGAATTATTAAAGATTAATCTGTTGACGGTTCAACTGACAACAACAAATGGATTTCAATTAATCTTATTGGAACTACATCTTTCAGTTCTGCTTTTTAATTTTTGTTTAGCCCAAAATGAATATTAAAATAAAACACAATGTAAGGGGCATCCACTTGTCTGTAACTTGCAGTATGACGGTTCATTAATATAAGATGGTCAAAAATGGAATCTACCAAAGTTACAAAACATTTTCTTTATCATTATGTTACAGTCCGGAATATATCATAACTGAAAAAAAAAGTATTTTTTTCTGAAGAAAAAAATGTTAACTGAAAATAAAAAAAACAACAACAACAGAAAATGGAGTCCCATTTCGAAGCCTTATGACTGACAAGTAATAAGAATTGCAGTTTTGCCAAATTTTGCACCACTGATAACATATATTGGAAATAAAATTACACACACAAAGTAGCTTAATGATTTTCCATAAAATACTGCAGGCATAATTATCAATATTACATAATTGCAGAAATTATCAAATTATGTCTGACTAAATACAATAATTATGTTATATTAGAGAACATGTGTCTTGATAGCATTCATGCTTTCAGAGCTCTAACTTGTTCTCAAAAATATTATCTAAATATTCTACAGAAAAAATGTCTAGAACTATTTTCCATTACAATTCCAGTTAACAAGTTTGTTGATTTAGCTGTAGACAAAGAGAAAAGACTCATTGTTGTTGACTCATGGGATAATTTGGTATAATAATAACATACAAGCCAGAAATCCTGGTGGGAAAATCATGCAATAGTGCAACTTAAATCAGTAAATACTTGTCTAACATAAGAGTATAATATTAAGTCATGTCAAGAACTATGGAATGGGTTCTGCTTAAATTATTCTTACATATAAAGTACATAATGAGCAACATTCAGGCCTAAACCTTGATATTAAAGATAGAGAATGACAATGTCTGTGTAGCCCCTTTGTAATGATACAGCACAGAACTGTTTCATTTCTAGTGCTTCAATCCATGTTGTGCTTAAGTGGAGACCAATTACTACTATCAAACAATAGAGAGAAACCCATTAATACACCAGGCAGACAGCCTCAATAATGCAGCGGGGCATTATCTACAATGACTAATGTAAGAAGATAGTACTGACCAGAATAATCCAACAGTTCTATTTCATTACCATGACAATAGCTCAACTGCTGGCCTAGTAAATGTAAAACTTGCAGATAATAATAATTAGGTTTAATCATTAATGATTAACATCAGGACTTTTCTTTGTGCTCCTGAGAACAATCGATAGACAAGAATATATAGAAACAAAATTCATCATACTGTTAAATTACTATTCTTTCTGCCTATACCTTTTTCTTCCTTACATTGCTACAAATCAGGTTATAAAAAGTCAATTCATTGAATAAAACAACTAGGTCACAGGGTGAAGTCTTTCACAGAAACTGAAACTTACCGAGTCTCTGTGATTACTTATAATCTTTTCAGACAAACAATATGGAAAAAGATGCTATCATACACAACATAGAAATCCACAGGGATGTTCAAACAAAACAGCTGAGAAATAATAGTTTAATGGTGTGGGCTTGGTCGATTTGTTACAACTCAAACAATTATAATCAAACTATACCATAAGACAAGGGAAATTTATGCATGAACTTCAAAAGCTTAATAAGATGTTCAGGGCTCATACCAACAACTAACATAACAAGTGAATATCAACTTCTACTAACAAAAATTAATTGGCTAGCTGGGATTTTACCTACATCCTGACATTTATATTGTATATGAATTTAAAAATCACAGTGATTTAATCTTTCATTTTCAAGACAGTATGACACATTCGGCAACCAAATATTTTTCAACTGGCACAGTAGCATGCTGAGCTCTTTATTAATTTGAATCATTCTTTTCTCCTCTCACAGTATGCTAGGTAGTACATTTTCAGTAAATCCTGAACATGATATTTGGTAATGTATCGTCTCTACACCACATTATGTACAGATCCTATGTGAAATCAATATACACGAGTGTACGAGACAGAACAACAGTAAGGGTACACACAATTATGACTTGTTACATGTATACTCTGCAGTAATATTAAAATGTCTCACTTGAATGACAAGAACAAAATTAGTAGATCCAGAATATATTTAACTTTTAGACTAGGTGTGTTCAGGAAGATAATGTCTTTGTTTTAACAATGATTTCTTGGAACACTATATACTTAGATGCATTTGTATGGCAAAACTGCATACCCGTGAGATACGGACCTTTAATTTGGCTTGATATTTAGAGACTTGTATATAATATCTCACAAACTGAGGTACAAAGGTCTGCTTTACAAGAAATCAGCAAAACTGGCAATTGTATAGTACATTTAAATGACTGACGTATAATTTATGATATACATACAGAAATGTAATAACTTTCATCATATTTGATGCTTTTTTAACATCTTGAAAAAAAAAAAACACCTGCAAATCCTCAACTACTTTCCTTTAAATCTCTATTAGAGATCTTCCTTAACTTTGCAAAATATATATTGGTAACTTTGTACTGTAGATAAGAAAAGAAAACATAAGGCATCAAAAAACAGTTAACTGTGCAGCACAAGCCCTGCAGCCCTATATGTTTTATATACCCACTGTATGCAGTGCTGAACATCAAGCTATACAAACGATATGAAGTTTTAAACAATTTTAACAATTTCAAATCATGTTACGTAGCTCTAGCTCATTCTTATACAATAAAATTAGCAGGAAGAAATGCTCAGACATAATCAACTTGAAAAAAAAAATCCCTCAGCATACTATAAAGTGACTGATGTTACATGTACACATGTATTTTGACAGTGGCTCATTTCTCTCTAAATTAAAAAAAATCCATTTATTGTATTAAATAAATTTCGGCCAAGAAACTTTACATTATTAAAAATAATGTTATTGTATTAAATTTATTTGTAGTACTTCATCTTAAAATGTTTCACTGGAAGTACATGTGTATTGGCATCAGATAATGTTTGGATTGATCCATTATCATTCACACTGATAAGATTTTGAAAGAATCTTTCACATTTATATTTCAAAGGAAGCTGATGAGCAGACAGTGCAAAATATTGTAACTACAAAAAAAAATAAGAAAGAAACAGTTTGTGATGTTCATACAGTAGTGTCTTTGTCTCACTAAATAATATGACTTCAGGCAGGGGATATCGACCATTAAAAAAATATCACGATATTCAACTTTTTGAAAAAAAAATTATTTGGACTAAGTAGTGTCTCAAAGTGATATGTATATACTTGTATAATTAACACCTGTAATACAGGTATAATTCCAAGTTGTTTTTTTTAAAATTATTTTTAGATAAAAAAATACAGTAGTAAAAAAAAGTACTGAACATTTTTTTGACAGGTCTTAATACTTACTAATTTGCCACAACAACGGTTTTATTCCCTTCTCTTTTTACTTGTTGATGCTGTGCGACGGAAAATCCAAAATAACTATTACCTGGTCCTACTTTTATAACTGGAATTTGAGTGTCTAAATTAAATCCCAAAACTGTTACTGACATTACACATATAATTACACAGGTGTGTAATAAGTTTATCTCGGGACATACCGCCATTATCTGTTTGCCAGTTTGGTGACAATTTTTATGACACACCTGTACACGTGCAAAAAGCAATTAAGCCTGCCCACTATACATAAAAACTAACTATGCTTTAACTGAAATAAATAATGCCATCAGCTTCTTTCTCTCCGTGGATTATGAAAAATTCAATTCCACTATTTCAAACTCCGTGTTCGTTCTCTGATCTCAATGACACTACACGCTCAGTGAAGTTAATTTTATGGGTTACCTCCCTTCCACAAAATGTCGCAGAGGGCGTCAAAAAAATCATACTTCCGGGAAGAGAAATGTCATCTAAGGAAAGTTTTACTATAAACAACAAAAAACTGATTAAATAAAAACTATTCTAGAAATAAAAACATTGACAAAAATGCTGTCAAATCTTATTAAAGTGCACCAGGCCAAACAGTCTGCGAGAAGAGATAGACAAGGTAATTTGACATGCATTTTCGCGAATAATAAACTGCATTTTGAAAGTTGAACACAAGGTAAGATTTGTAATATATATTATTTTCAGGCATATCTGAAAGCAATTGATATTTACAAAATCAGTTATAACACTAAATTATTAGTCTTTAAGTGGTGGTGAGTAGAGATGGAACTGAATGTAAACAAAACGCATCATGAAGTTGCTGACATTACCTTAGTATCAACATTAAAATGTCTGAAAATTTTTGAATTCCATAAGGGTCATGTAAAATATCACCTGTTCAACTGGCAAGATTTTTTTAAAAATCTCTTTTCTCACACTTACACGTAAACAGGGTAAATTTTCATATGTGTCACTTTAATTTATCCAGCTAGGAAGCCATAACATCAATCCTTTACATGGGTAGATCTTGACTAGTATTTTCATGGTAAAGAGTCAGCTCGGCCCTATACCAACTCGGCACGGGTCAACTCGGCACAGGTCAACTCGGCCCACTTTTAAAAAAACATATTAAACGTTTTAACTTTTTCTGATTACTTGCATGTTATCAAGGCAAGCTGTTTTCAATGAAAAGTAAGAGATATCTGGTATATTATTACATAATTGTACATTGTACTTCTGTAGAATTAAAGTATATTTAGAAGAAATTCATTACGTTTATTCCTGCAGATTCATTAAAAATTAATATAATACAAATGTGTTTCCTTTGATGCATTTTGTTTGTAAAGTTATCTTCAATATCAAATAAAAACGACGGGAAACTTGTTTATTTAATATCATAAGCTTCTAATTAGTTGCAGGTGGTCTTTGATCCAATTTGATTTGAATGATTGCGTCCATCATAATTACACCTGATTAATCAGTACCCTTGACACACAAGTGGTTATTGATTGGTAATAATAGCCAGTGATAATAGCAGTCCTTTAATATCCTTTTCCAATTTCACTTAAATTATTTGTAATTGACAAATCTTTAAATTAAGATTATCATGGGAAAGAAACAACCCATTTGATCAAGTTACCAAAAATGTAATAATCATATTTTTAAAAAATGTCTTTCCACGTTTGTGAATAAGTCCATATATTAATTATGGGGTTCCAACAATACAGAGTGATAAAACAAAAGTATATTTATAAATTGAAAAGTGGGACGAGTTGACCCATGCCGAGTTGGAATAGGGCCGAGCTGACTCGGGGGCCGAGTAAGTTTTAGGGCCAAGCTGACCCTGATTCTATTTTCATTACATCTGGAGAAGACTAGAAACCTTGTCAGACTTACTTAACAAGATCTTATGAATAACTGAGCTAATTGAGCAAAAGTTATCTTTCAAAATAAGTAAAAATCTCTGTGAAATATGTAAAATGATTTTTCTTGTGTTTTAACATAGTAGAAACTGTACATGCAGCAAGTGCTGAAAAGTTTATGAACAATGTTGAGATATTTCCATCACTATTTTGGTCCTAGCAGTTTTAAATAGTAACAGATTTTGATTGAATTGACTGACTCTAAATGCCAAGGAATCAAGGCTAAATATGACTGAATGTTCAGTAACTGTATTAGAGACATTTTTGACTAGAATTTTAAACCTGTTGGGAAATCAGCAGTATTCTGGACTGGAACCTATTTTGTACTAACGGTTGTATATCATCTTGTTGTCTGTTGTTTGGTAATCTGTGCTATAATGAATGCAACAAAAGGCCCAAAAATGCACCAGAATGCACCATTTTAGACCTTCATTTTTCAAATTTTCCGAGGGAGGCCCCCTGTACCCCCACCAACCGGAGGGGACACCCCTCCCGTACCCACCTCAATGTGGTTCTACCCTTCATGTCAGCCCAAACCCCCCCCAGGCAGCCCTATTCTGTATCTGCCCCTGTAACCTGTTTTCAAACCAGGGACCAATTCACTTGGAATATGTTGACTTTTTATTTAGTTTATTTCAGAAAAAAAGAAAAGAGAGGCAATTATTGCTGCTTCAGCACTGACACATTCCTTGGTGGACCATCTAAATGCAGGGTAAAGTTTGCATGGAGGACTTGTTACAAAACTGTTGTATCTGTATTTTATTTTATATTTAGTGACAGTAGTTTTGTGCCAACCCATCAGTTTATATGATATAATAATCTTCCACTGTCTTCAGTGTTATAGCATTTTTATGTCACAATTCATTTTTACATAATTACATAAGCTTTTTTTAAGTAATTACCTGTAGAAATTGCAATTTGACAGCATCAAAATTTTAAATTTCAAACATTGCTTAAATAAGTTTTGCAAGTTATCAGATCAAAATTGTAGCCATTTAACTTTTTATTTTGTAAAATGGAAATGACATAGCTTACTGGTAATTCATAAGTTGTGTACAAGTTAACCTTTAACCTGCTGGAACTGAAAGTGATTAGCCTTTGCCACCAGTATAGAGCCAGGCCAGCCTGCACATTTGTGCTGTCTGACCAGGCTCTATACTGTTGGTAGCTCCATTTTTGTATTTTGATATTGAAATCCCTTAAACTTTGAATGGACTGTTCCGAATTAGAATCTGGGCAAATCCATTACAACAAGAGCCATGTTACACATGGTTAATCCCCCCGCCGGGAAGAAGCTACCTAAAGGTTGTACTTTCAAACACTCAATGTAATAATGTTTGAAGAAAATCCCACAAAAAATAGGCAAGGTATAGTTATTTTTCTTGCAAACTGCACTTCTACCAATGTGCTGTGTCAGTGTATTAAGTTTGAAGAAAATCGCTCAAGCACTTTTGGAGTTATGCTTCGGACAAAGTTTTTCAATTAAATCTGATAAAGGGGAATAATTCTAAAAGTAGGCAAGGTAGAGTTATTATTCTTACACACTGCACCTCCTCCAAATGTGCTCTTTCAGTACATGAAGTTTGAAGAAAATCACTCAAGTACTTTTGGAGTTATGCCCCAGACAAAACTGGAATGGACGCACACACGGACGGACAGAGACCATTTCTAATATCCCCTCCGCCTTTGGCGGGGGCATAATAAAGGCGGAGGGGATAATAAGTTCAAGAATTCAAGAATTAGATATACATGTATATGCTGGGATTTTTTAAATGAAAACAAGTAAATCTGATAAAGGGGAATAACTCTTAGAATAGTTAAAAATAGGCAAGGTAGAGTTATTGGACTTGCACACTGCACTACCTACCAATGTGCTCTGTCAGTGTATGAAATTTGAATAAAATCCCTCAAGTAGTTTTGGAGTTATGCTCCGGACAAAATTTATCAAGTAATTCTGATAAAGGGGAATAACACTAAAAATAGGCAAGGTAGAGTTATTGTTCTTGCACAGTGCACTACCTACCAATGTGCTCTGTCAGTGTATGAAGTTTGAATAAAATCCCTCAAGTAGTTTTAGAGTTATGATCTGGACAAAATTTATCAAGTAATTCTGATAAAGGGGAATAACTCTAAAAAAAGGCAAGGTAGAGTTATATGACTTGCAACTGCACTACCTACCAATGTGCTCTGTCAGTGTATGAAGTTTGAATAAAATCCCTCTAGCAGTTTTGGAGTTATGCTCCGGACAAAATTGTTTCGGATGCACGGTCGGACGAAGGGCATTTCTAATAATTATCCCCTCCGCCTTTGGTGGGGGGATAAAAAACTCAGCAGGTTCAGGGTTAACATGTGAATTTCAGTGCAAAAGAATATAGTCCTGGATGAAATTTTTACTGCTTACAGTTTTATGAATTGGTGTTACAAAGCTGATCTGTATGTTCTGTTCCTTCACTTGAAGTAAACATTCCATTGCAGAGTTGCAAATGCTTATGTTAATCAGAAGAAATTGGATACTGAGACTAAGATATTGCAGTCCAATGCAGCACAGTTCTCGAAACAGACTACACAGTGGCTAAAACTTGTAGAAGACTTCAACACTGCATTGAAGGTTTGATATTTAATCAGCTAGCAGCATTTGCTGACTCTGTTGTAACTAGTGTAGACCATAATAAACTTGGATATCTGTCTGTTTTTCATTCAGTGAGGTAGTTTTTAATTTCCACCAGAAATTATAAAGTGGTCTGTTCAATTAACAAGAAACATGTACATTTAAATGGTGAAGGCTTTGTTTAGTATAGGCCTTCATTACTTTGGCAAAGTAATTTTGTAGAAAAAATGACACACAGGATGAAGTTATTTAGACACTATTGACATAGTACAAGAACTTTTGTTTGACAACTGAAGTGAATAATGAAGTAATTTGAAATTTATTATTGTCAGGACCATCTGCAAAACCACAGAACTTCCTTCCATTTTATTAATAAGTTTCCTTTTACTTGAAATCTTATCTCTTTGTTTAATAACCTATCTTGATATACTGAATAAGAACTGAACATTTTTATGCTCCCCCCCATCAAAGATGAGGGGGTATATTGTTTTGCAAATGTCGGTCGGTCAGTATAAGGTTGGTCGGTCGGTAGACACTTTTGTTTCTGATCAGTATCTAGAGAACCCTTGGACCCACCTTCCTCAGACTTGGTGTGTAGGTTGGTCATGACTAGTAGATGACCTCTGTAGTTTTCAGGTCATTAGTTCAAAGACCATGGTCAAAGTGACCTTGAAAAGCAAAACGGTTTCCGATCAACAACAATAGAACCCTTGGGCCTGGGTTGTTCAAACTTAGTTTGTAGGTTAGTCTCATGACCAGTAGATGATCCTTATAGGTTTTCAGGTCACCAGGTCAAAGGTCAAGGTCATAGTGACCTTGAAAAGCAAAATGGTTTCCGATCAATAACTATAGAAGGCTTGGTCCCAGCTTCTCAAAACTTGATAGCTGCCTCTAGGGATAAGGCGCTAGGAGTGCATATATGTTTTAGAAACATCTCTTGTTAAAGCAAAGTTGTCCTTCAATAGATTAAATGTAACAAAGAAACATTATTTCATTTAAATTAGCCAAGCAGCTTTTTTACATGTCTGAATAGACATATAATGTAATGGTCCTGGGCATCCGTCTGTCTGTCTGTCCATCCATTAGCAATTTGGTTTCAGGAGGGTAACTTGATAACTATTTGGCTTACAGTCTTCAAACTTCATTTGATTATTACCCACATTGAATGGATGAGTCCTGTTGATTTTGGAGTCAGAATGTCAAAAGTCAAGGTCACAGTGACCTTAACATTGAAAACCATTTCTGCCATGTAACTTGACAATCTTTTGTTATAGAGGCTTCAAACTTTATATCATGATTGCACACATTGAGTGGATGTCCCCTATACATTTTGGGGTCAGTAAGTCAAAGGTCAAGGTCACAGTGTCCTAAATGTTTAGGATCATTTACACTTTGTAACTCAACAACTATTTGTCGTAGAGACTTCAATATACATATAGTGGTTGCACACATTGAGTGAATGACCTCTATTGATTTTGGGATCAGTAGGTCAAAGGTCAAGGTCACAGTGACCTAAACACTGAAAACAATTTCTGCTGTAAAACTTTATAACCATTTCTCATAGTGACTTCAGAGTTAATATTATTATTACTTACATTCAGAAAATGAGCCCCATAGATTTTGGGGTCAGAGGTCAAACTCACATTCACCAAAACATAGAAAACTATTTCTACTCAGTAACTTCACAATCGATTGCAGTACAGACTTTAAACTGTCAATGTTGATTGATTACTTTTAGAAAACGACCCCCATACATCTTAGGATCAGTAGGTCAGATGTCAAGATCAAAATGACCTTTACACTGAAAAGCATTTCTGCTGTATAACTTGGCAACTACTTACCATGCAGACTTCAAACTTCTTTGGATGATTGCAATCATTGATTACAAGACCCCTATACTGGTCGGAGTAAGTACATAAAGGTCGAGGTGACAGTCAACTAAACAATCAGTATTTCTGCACTATAACTTGATAACTGTGCATCACAGCATGAACAACTTCTGAAAGACTGACACTTATACAAATTATAAAACTTAAAATTCAGATATGATAGAGATCTATTAAACTCTAAAATTAAAATAATAAAATGTTAAAAATCAAGATATTATAAATCAAAAACAGTAAATTCAAAATTGAAAGCAAATCATTTAATTCCAAAGCCTAAGGTTTTCTCCCTTATATCACAAATGCATCATACTTATAAAAAACACCCTGCGGGCATATAATGCTCCACCCAGCAGTCCTCTTGTTTTTCATATTTTCTCGTCTTCTAAATGAATGGTGCTAGGATTTAGTTTTGGATGAAAAAATGTTAATGCATAGTTGCATATTACATACAGGGATGAAATTCCTGGCACCATTTTGCTCACCGCAGTACTGGTGTCATGACTAAAACCGTAGTAGTCAAATATAGTGGTCAGGAAGAATTGGTCTACATCAGTAACAAGGTTTTCCATCAAGCTGCCAGTTTCAATTTCTCCTGTGTATCATCATGACAAAAACCAAACACAAAATTTAGAAAGAACGGTGTCAAAATGTGACCTTTGTTTCTTTGATGCAAGCTTTTTTTTATGCCCAAAGGGAGGCAATATCATCATATATTCTTGGTCATCCATCCATCCATTTGTCTGGGCAGCTAGATGAGGTTTGGGGGGTCATCTATCAGTAAACAGAACAAAAGAGACCAAGACTTCTTTCTGTTTCAATAGAATAAGAGACCATGGCCCTCTTTTCATTGAAAGAAAATAACATGAAAAGAAAAGACTCCTAAGTCCATTTAATCGGTACATGCTTGCATACAATTAGATACTTATGTGCTATGAGAACAATAGGTTACTCCGTAAACTCATAGGTGGACGTGAATGCTCTTACATGGCTAAAACAACAATGGGGAGAACAAAAGAGTAACTTATATAGTTCTTCAAGTCACCTGGTCAAAGGTAGTAATAGAGTTAAAGCTACATGGTAGAAATGTAGCAGAACATAGGTTTCGGCTTCCTCAGATCATGTTCAAGGTCAAACTTAGTGATTAGGGTTAATGTGTCAAATTTCTTGTCCGCAAAAGTATCGGCTTCCGATCCAGGTCAGGGTTTCACTTAGTTATTATGATTGAATGTGTCAAATTTCTTGTCTTCACTTTGTCATTCTGATTTTATATGTGCTGTTACATGTCCTCTGTGAATCTCTTGAACCAATTGAAGGAAATAATGAGACAATGTGTAGAGCTCAGGTTCAAGCTTGAAGGTCACACTTAGTCATTTTGATTTAATATATGATTTTACATGTTCCTATTGATCTCTTGATCTGATTGAAGGAAATTGAAAATATCTTGAAAGAAATGTAAACCATACTTAGACAATGTGCAGAGCATAGGTTTTGGCTGATTTGCCTCAAAGTCAAGAGGTCATACTCCATCATTTTTTTTGTATAATTTGTGAAATTTTGTGTCCGCTTAGTAACTCTTGAATAGATTAAAGGAAATTGAAACTGTGGCAGAAAAGTTTATAATGTCTGAAAAGACATACTAGTATTACAGTATGTTATGCCTGTGGTTCTCCATCCATCTGTGATGTTGTCTGTCTGTTAGCAATTTCTGTTTGGCAGAAATGTTTGAAAACTGCTGGAGGGTACAAATTATTACCATCGTGAGATGATTGCAGATTTGGGTCATGCTTGTTTAATTAACTGTGGAACCTTCGAAGCATACTACACTGACTATAAAATCTGCTGGATTGGCTGTTAGTAAGGTAAAACATGTCTAAAAGACTTAGCTGTAAACAATAAATATTTATACCCCCGAAACAAAGTTTGGGGGTATATAGGAGTCATCCGGTGGTTGGTCGGTCAGTGGGGCGGTTGGTCGGTCCGTTCCTTGTCCGGAGTATAACTTGAAAACTACTGGTTGTAATTCAGTGCAACTTCATACAATGGTCAAGCACAATGAGAGGAAGTGCAGTGTTCAAGAATCATAACTTATTGCCCTTCATTGGTTTTCCTTGTCTGGAGCATAACTTAAAAACTACTGGTTGCAATTCAGTGCAACTTCATACAATGGTCAAGCACAATGAGAGGAAGTGCAGTGTTCATTTGAAATTATTTGCAGACATTGTTATAATATTGTCCTTTTAAATAAAAAATATCTTATTATGTTTCCTGTTGATAAGTGTTTATCAGTTGTGAAAAAAAGTCTTCCACTGTCAGTAGCTTTCTTCTGGCATATATTAGCCCTGCTTCAGTGGAGCTCTTGTTTGACTTTACGTAATGCTATTTCAAACTTGTCCAGGATGTTTTAGTTTGGTTTGGTTTATTGAGGTTTAACATCAGTTTTAACAGCTTAGGTCATATCCCGACGGTCCATCTAACAAGTGTTCCTGAGTATCCAACAAGTTTACTTAACTAGTTTCTCCGCAAGTGACTGTCTACTTCCTCACTTAATTCAGGGGTGAAGGACAAATGACCTGTGTATACATTGTCTGAGATAAATTATCACAGAGAAATTTTGCTGGCCCTGATAGGATTTGAACTGGGATTATCATGATTGACAATCCGATGCTCTATGGATTGAGCTAGCCAGCCCGGGAGCAGGATGTTTTCAAATCACTCATTGTTAACAAGTACAGGAAAAATGGGTAAAAACTTTATCTTTTAGAGCAGTAACAAGGGTTTCTGATGTTGTTTTTGACCCCAACTTGGCCTCACAAAAGTCACATGGGTTAGCCTCTAATATTGTTACAATCTACATGTTGACAATGAACAACTGTTTCGATCATTGACAAGTCATGAAAGCCCATCCTGCTGAACTAGAAATAACCCAGTTTGATGTCACAGTGTTACACATACAAGTGATTCATAAGGCATGTAATAATTTGTGTCAGTGCACTGTTTGTATTTTGATATATTACAGGAAATAGGTGATGTGGAGAATTGGGCCAAAAGTATTGAAACTGACATGCGCACAATATCTAGTGCCCTGGAATACACCTACAAGAGAAGTAAGAACTCACAGAAATATATTTTGTTATTGTATTGTATTTTTTTGTTTTTAGCTCACATGAGCACTTTGTGCTCCAAATGAGCTTTTGTGATCGCCCTATGTCTGTCAATCAACTTTTTACTTTTATCAGCATCTCCTTCTAAACCACTTGGTGAAAGATGATAAAACTTTGCAGGAATGTTCCTTGCATGAAGCATTACCAATATTGTTCAAAGAATTCCATTCTATGAAGAACTCTTGTTGTTATGGCAACAAGAATGAAAAACTTAAAAAATCTTTTTGTCTAAAACTGCTAAGCCCAAAGGTCTTAAATTTGGTTTGTAGCATTGTCTTTGACACCTCTACCAAGTTTGTTTAAAAAAATGTCACTGGGATCATTATTGGCCACGCCCAAGGGGTCACAATTTTTTCATAGCAATATAGAATAAAATCTTTAAAAAAACTTCATCTGAAACCACAAGGCCCAGAGTTTTGAAATTTGGCATGAAGCATTGTCTAGTGCACCTCTACCAAGTTGGTTCAAATAATATTCCTGGCATCACTATTGGCCCCGCCCGAGCAGTCACAAGTTTTACATTGCAATATATAAAAAAATCTTTAAAAATCTTCTTGTCCAAAACCACAAATCCTAGAGTTTTAAAATTTAGCATGAAGCATTGTCTGGAGGACCTATACCAAATTTGTTCAAATAATGTCTCTAGGGTCACTATTTGCCCCACACTAGGGGTCACAAGTTTTACATAGCAATATAGAAGAAAATCTTTAAAGATCTTTTTGTCTGAAACCACAAAGGGGTTTGAGGTCAGTGGGTCATGGTCAAGGTCACCGTAGCTAATAATAGATATTTCTGTTTCCTGTCAAAGAGCCTTTATTTATTGACTGATATTTTAGATATTTGGTTTTGTAGGCACCTACAAATCTTTAATTAGAAAATGAAATACTGTTTCTTATGTTTGCTTAACAGCAACCCCACAGCAAAAGTACTCAGGTGAGTGATCCAGGACCATCATGGCCCTCGTTTTTCTAGTAGATGGTGGCCAAGGACAAATACATTCTGAGAATAAAAGTATTGCCCTCCTACATGTAAATAATCAGTAATTGATTATCATTATGTCTCCCCCCAAAAAAGGGGGAGACATATTGTTTTTCCCCCGGTTGTCCGTCCGTCCGTCTGTCTGTCCGTCCGTCTGTCTGTCCGTCACAAAATCGTGTCCACTCAGTATCTTCCAAAGCCCTTGAAGGATTTTTATGAAACTTGGGTCAGATGTTCACCTCATCAAGGCGACGTGCAGAACCCACTTTGCGAGTGTGGTGTCTCAAGGGCAAGGTCACACTTGGAGGTTAAATGTCAAATGCCACAAAATCGTGTCCGCTCTGTGTCTTCCAAAGCCCTTGAAGGATTTTTATGAAACTTGGGTCAGATGTTCACCACATCAAGGTGATGTGCAGAACACACTTTGTGGGTGTGGTGTCTCAAAGTCAAGGTCACACTTGGAGGTTAAATGTCAAATGCCACAAAATTGTGTCCGCTCTGTATCTTCAAAAGCCCTTGAAGGATTTTTATGAAACTTGGGTCAGATGTTCACCTCATCAAGGCGACATGCAGAACCCACTTTGCGGGTATGGTGTCTCAAGGTCAAGGTCACACTTCGAGGTTAAATGTCAAATGCCACAAAATCGTGTCTGCTCTGTATCTTCAATAGCCCTTGAAGGATTTTTAGGAAACTTGGGTCAGATGTTCACCTCATCAAGGTGACGTGCAGAACCCACTTTGCGGGTGCGGTGTCTCAAGGTCAAGGTCACACTTGGAGATTAAATGTCAAATTTTACAATCGTCTGACTCAATACTACCTGCAGCAACTGGCTGGGGGGAGACATATGTTTTTGTTCAGTCAAAAACCCATTTCTAGTACTATGTTTGATATCTCTCGAAATTTCTGTGACAGTAGCCTCATGAGTGATAAGGTCCAAGATGTCAACACAAATTGAATACATGTCATTTATCTGTGTAATAGAATCAGTTGAAAGTAGTTCCAACATATATCTTTATTACATTTTGTATTTCAAGGCGACATTCAGAATTGTTCATGATGTTAGAGTTACATTTGTACTTCAAGGCGACTTAGAATTGTTTATGACGTTAGAGTTACATTTGTACTTCTAGGTGACTTTTAGAATTGTTCATGACGTTAGAGTTACATTTTACTTCAAGGTGACTTTCAGAATTGTTCATGATGTTAGAGTTACATTTGTACTTCTAGGTGACTCAGAGTTGTTCACGATGTTAGAGTTACATTTGTACTTCAAGGCGACTTTTAGATCTGTTCAAAACGTTAGAGTTACATTTTACTTCAAGGTGACTTTCAGAATTGTTCATGATGTTAGAGTTAAATTTGTACTTAAGGCAACTTTCAGAATTGTTCACAATGTTGGAGTGCTTGTATGATTAAATGAAAATTGATTGGGATTAGTAAGAACAATAAAAAAAAAAAGATTAAATGTATAATTTATACATTTTTATATATGTTGAAATACTAAGTTAAAAAGAGAAATATTAGTGAAAGCCACTGGCCGGTGGTACATGTCACAAATACCGTAAATGTTGAATTTGGAGTTCAGCTTTTCTTTACCATTTTACCTTTTTTTTTAAATCTAAAATAAGTAAAATTACATGTCTTTTAACACTGACCTGTGCAAACCAAGCAGGAAATAAAAAATTCCTTTCATTTTTTGAGATGTGAAATTTAGTATGTTACTGAGCAGTATTTGTTTTTATTTCTTGTTTTGTAGATGAAAGCTGATGTTGGAGGGAGCAGATCTGTGATATTACTGTGTCCAGTGTGCTTAGAAGACACTTCATTTCATGCATTGACACATACAATACAACTGTTGTGTCATGTAATTGGTTCAGATAAGTTTGAAATGTGCGATGTGAATTGTGAAAACAGACTTAAAATTTGTACATTATACATTGTATGATACATATAGCTTTGTTTCCTTAAAAAAAAACTATTGCTCTTTTGAAGGTCTCGTGTGCAATTATTTAAACTGTTTTCTAATTTTTGATCATTGTTTTTGTTGTGCTGCTTGCCATATTAATTATCACACCTGAGTGCTAAGATATGTAGTAAGCAGTTATAGTCTTTCAGCAAACATTGTGTCACCACTGATTCAGTAGTAGATATTTCCTTGTGTCAAATATTTAATTTGTAGGCAAGTTATATCATAGTGTTATCAAAGATATTGATATTTCTTCTCATTTCGCAAAATTTGAACCACATTGCAAAATATTTCTGTATTTCTAAGCATGTGTGTTTAAAAATTCTGTATTTACTGTATTTGTACTGTTAAGTGTTCCACAGTGTTGAAGTATGTGTGAAAATGTTTTGAATGAATCAGTAGCGTTAAATGCTTATTACGTATCGTTCAATAAATCTTCATGCAGTCTCGATTTGAGTGTTGTACTGCAAAGGTCATAACATAAAAAGAAAGTGAATAAAGATTGGCATAGAATAAGACAATTATTAAACTGTAATTCTGTGCTCTGGCAAGCCATCCAGATTATGTCACAATATTGCAAAGAATACTGTCAAATAATTTATTAGTGAATAAAAATTTTACGGTAGAATATTGGCTGAACATTATTTTCTTTTTACTTGTTTAGTTTTATAATGCAATGAAGCCTAGAACAATGCTGGCTTGTTTAGTGCATTTTAAACATATACTAAAAAATTGTGAAAACTTACCAAAAGAAGTTGACCTTCTATTATCTTGTATACAGAAAAATATTAAGTAAACTTCTTTAGCTTTTGATCTGTTCCAAATGAATTTTAAAGCAACAGTTTAAACTGTGTGTTCATGCTTACATAAAATGATTGTTTATGCAGAGACAGTCTTTTCATTTATTTTTTTATACCAGTTTATGCATAAAGAACTTCTTTAAAAAGTTTTTGTAGAATTTCCTATAAACTGTGTGAGATTTAAATAAGCCTTATAAACAGATGATCAGCAGATGGTAAAACTGTGATTTTTCATTTCCTTTCATTTTTTGTGTGTTTTACTACCATTATTATTGACCTTTGTTTCTTATGCCACATGCTCTTAAAAACACTCCCAAGTGGGGGCATCTCGGTCCTATGGACACATTTCTAAACTCTCAAACGAAGAGCAACCAGATGTAAAGGTAATTAGCCAAAAGGCTTTTTTTAATGAACTGGGCTCAAGACATGTTCTACCCCATACAATTTTAAAGACAGAAAAAAAAATCAGCTTCACTAAATAAAGAGTTATTAAACTACATAGTAACTTGATAATTATACATACACAGTAACTTTTTTTTGACAGAACACAAAATGACATCAAAGGGGAATAACTCATATCAATTTACTGAAGTTATCAATACTATGCCCCTTAAATGTGTGACAAAGTTAAGCCTTACTTCAGTAATATCCTTTTTTTTTAAATTTCCTTAACTTAAGGAAATTTTAAAAAAAAGGATATTACTGAAGTAAGACCCTGAGTGTATGACTTAGTGTTACAGTTATGTAAGAGACTACTATATACTTTTCGATTGCTTAAGTGTTATAGTCAAGTATGACTCTACTAAATACATTTCTAAGAGCACCGTTCAAAGTTTTAGTCTGCTCAAGCATATCAAAAGTTATCCAAGAACTATCTTCAACACAAAATCAGCATAAAAAGTTAGAGTCAGCAGTCATTAGTGATGCTTAAGTATTGTAATTTCCAGCTGAAGATGAATACTCCCTGATCTGCAAAGAATGTTTTCCTAAAAGATTGTGCACACATTTCTCAACCCATTATTTTGCCACTTATGAATATTTCTGACTTGGAAATTCTTTTCCATCTTCTTTAAATTTGATATGCTAGCAGCTATCTATGTGCAGAAATAGTTTGAGGACCTATTTTTTCTGTAACAGCCGACAGACTGCAAGGTCACTATCTACTGATTTATGAGTGTAACTTAGTGAGGTTCAGCATCAAGTGTGGTGAGAGGCTAATAAATACAAAAAACCTGTTAAACTGCTCTCATATCAACCTTTTGCTCAACACTTCTCTATTTTTATGTCTGTTAGCTGTCGAACAATTAACAGCCAATTTAACATTTTGTCAAACTAATGTAAAGGAATCTTTCAAATCGTTGACTGCTTGCATATGATTAATCAGACCCCAATTTACTAAAATCGAACAGACCAGAGATCCAGATTCCAAGTGTGTCTTAATTCATGTTTTAGATTAACTGGTATAGCAGTGACAAACTTTGTGCAGTCTAACCTTTCATGTATGAACACAATATTGTATCTCAAAACAGACGTACAAGCTTATTTCATTGACTTCTCTTCTTTTTTGTTCTGTAGAGGGTATAAGATATCAAACATGGTAGGGGCATAACCCTAAAATGTCTATGAATATCTC
Source organism: Cyclina sinensis (assembly GCA_012932295.1). Lineage (NCBI taxonomy): Eukaryota > Metazoa > Mollusca > Bivalvia > Venerida > Veneridae > Cyclina > Cyclina sinensis. The sequence goes on from JAAONU010000004.1 coordinate 24,425,595, forward strand.
TGCTTTCCAAACCTTTCTACGATACACATTGAACAACAACAAAAATCAAAAACAAACAAAACATGAAACAAAAAATATTGGTATTTTAAAATCTACTTAAACAATAACAAGAACAGTGTTATTTCAATCTAAACTAACTTTTGTTTTATCACAGATTAGCTCTTTTTCAGGATTTTAAATATATCTTTCACTCCTGTCCAAATATCCTTAAAAGAAACTGTTTGTTCCGGCTTATACTCATCTACAAAACTTGCAGCAGAAAAGCGCTCTGAATCCTTTGGCAAATATGCTTCAATATCCGCACACACTTTCTTGTATTCTTTGTCAAAGTTATAGGGCATCATCTGTTTATCAAGCATTGGAACAATCAGGTTGTAATTAAATATTTTAGAATTTATATCTTCCAAACTTGTTTTGAAAGTTTCAGCAATGTATGCAACTTTTCCCTCCCTGTCTGATGGTAAAGAATATTCCTCAACTCTTTTCATGTCAAGTGCAAGTTTCTCCCTGCATTGCTGGAAATCAGTCCTGAAAACAAAATGAATAAATTAATTTATAAAATGAAATAGAAGAAGTACTGACATGCAATTTTGTGTAGAGAACAGTAGCTGGCTATCAGATTTTCTTACCTCTGATATTGTGATTTAGATCATCTGTTACCAAGGACCATAATCTATTCCGAAAGCTAACATTGAGCACATGCTATGGTGTGCTAAAAATGCAAACAGAGAAATATTTTCCTGTGAACTGAACCAGTATTTGACCAAACTAGAGGTCATTATGATTAACATTCTAGCCATTTTGCTTCAGTAAAATATATTGAGCAAGAACAACAATGTAGAAAACGAATGAGCAATACATGATTCGAACAACCTCGGAGTACTTAGGAGGTCCAACATAATTCAAGTATACTTTTTCTTTTTCATAGTAACAAATATATGTTATTAATCCTTTCTTATAGGGATTTTCATGATTTCTGGTGAAAAAATCCTATTTCCATCATTCTGAGTGTATGAGTCATGAATACTTTGCTTCAAAACATGAATGATCTTGGAAAACCTATCTTTTATGTGACTTAGGTGAGGCTAAAATTTTTATCAGACTCCCTGATCTTAAAATATTGATCTCAATTCCCTGGTCGTAAACTGTTGATCTGGACTCAGTGACCTTAAAATGTTAATCTGGACTCACTTATCATAAGTGAATTTGGTGAGCTTCAAATGTTGATCTGGACTTCCTGGTTATAAAATGTTGATCTGGACTCACTGATCTTAAAATGTTGTCTGGACACATTAATCTTAAGTGAATCTGGTGAGCTGTAAGTGTTAATCTGGACTCACTTTTCTTAAGTGAATTTGGTGAGCTTTAAATGTTGATCTGGACTCCCTGATCTTAGAATGCTGACCTGGACTACCTTATCTTAAGCAAATTTGGTGAGCTTTAAATGTTGATATAGACTCCATGAACTTAGGTGACTTAAGTGATTATAAAATGTTGATCTGGACTCCCTGATCTTTGGTGACTAACATGAGCTTAGAGGGTTAATCTGGACTCCCTGATTTTGCATTATGTTGATCTGGGCTCTCTCATCTGAAGACAATTTGGTGAGCTTCAAATGCTGATCTTTGGTTAACTTACCTGATTTCTTTTTGCTTTGAGATCCATGTTGGCAGAAGGTCCTCATCAAGCAAGATCTGGTTCAGTTTCTGAGTAGTTCTGTCCATAAATGGATTCTCATTGCTGAAGTCAAGGGGTTTTCCAGCCCCTGGCAAGTTATCGAAGTGTCCTTTAGACATAGATTCTTGTATCATATCCTCTACTAGACGGTCAATTGTGTTGCTGAAAAAATATACCGTACAGCACAATAAAATCACCACGGAGCCTATGGAAACTTTTTCAGAATTACAGGCAAATGTTTCTGTCTATTCACAAATTTTGAAATAATAAGGAAGACCACATCTGTTATTTCAACACTTCTCATGCTCAACCATGCTCAGATTAAACCTGCTTAAATCACTAAGTTTCCTATTGCTACAACACTTCTCATGCTCAACCATGCTCAGATTGAACCTGCTTAAATCACTAAGTTTCCTATTGCTAACCAACAGCTGTAATAAATCGTCTGAAAGTGACCACCTATTTTAGATTTTTCAGTGCTGAATTATGTGAATCAAATTCAATCTCTAAATTAGTAAAGTCTGAGAAGTGTTTTCAGATCACTAAGCCAGACTTCAGCATTTATAACCTTTTAAAGCATCAGACTTGCTCAAACATTTTTGAGCATCTGTGATATATGTAAGCCCAAAGTCAAAAATAAAACCTGACTTCATGGAATGCTTTGCCTTTATAATATACACGTAACCCAGCACATGCTTCATGCAAATAGAAATATTTTGTACTTTTATGAGAACAAGTAGCTGTTTCTAATGCCATTAGAATATCATCAATTCACAAAAAAATCTTCATGAAGGTTTTTACTGTCTAAAATTCATTTTTACTAAAATTAGCATTTAAAATCTTATCTGTATGTGTTAAATAAGGTTTTTTATTTAAGTAAGACTCAAAAAAAGATACCTCATTTTTGTTTTCTTTGCTGCTTTCTGATCTTTTGCCACTAGGGCATTATCCCCTTCTGGCATTATTTGCTTAATCTTGTACTTGAGAACATTCTGCTGGGCCTTACTGACACGAAGCTGTTCATACTGTTTCTGTCTTTGAGATCTGCTACCATACCCAAATCCCTAAAATGATATCACATTGGTAGTACTGCACATGAACTAAACACACTAAAAATACACTTCCAGGATTCAAAACACATCTAATCTGATACTGACTTGCACTTTCAAAATTCTTTTAGCAAAACCCTGATAAATGTGTTGCAAGGTCAGAAAAATCAAGTACCCAAGGTAGGACCAGCGACCCCTGCTTAAAAGTCAGCCACTCTACCAAGTGAGCTACCTGGGCTGCTGACAGACCATAACAATATCACTGATAATGTTTTTGTGACACATGAAACTTTAACTCAGTTCCATTATTGCTCTAAAGATTCCTAATAATAGGAGCAGCTACATGAGAGAACCTTAATTACTGTCACTCATTTATCACCGTGTCCATACGTTACTGGTGGAGGTGGTGCAAGTAACGCTGGTGTGCGGTATATAACGCCGGTTTTGTGGAGGAATTGGGACACACAGGTAAGAAAATTAAAACTTTTATGCAGTGATTTGTTAAGTTTGGCATCGAGACTATGCGCAAGATGACCTCATATTATTTACGAATTCTCGTCTTAGTCTGCTTTCTCCCAGATATTTTCCGTTTTCTGTATCATTCGTGAAAAAGACGATCATTTATGAGAATGCGCTGAAACAGGGCATTGAAAAGTGTCGAAAATACAGTGATAGCGATCCCAAGAGGAAAGTCCAGCTTACCTTAACTAGAAAATTCCAATTGGCACTAATTTCCAACCCAGTTTACTTCATTTAACATGTAAAACTATCGGGAAAGATGTTTTCAGGAGAAAACACATGGTAACGCTGGTGCAGGTGGTGCACTGCCTGACCATGCCTGTAACGCTGGTGGCATGGTGGTTTACTAAAATCGCCTTTCTTTACAGTTTTCGATATTGAGTAATCAAATTATAGGCCTGCCTGTCAGCTGTTGTTAAAACGAAAATTGTTTTACACACTCTGAGTGGACCACCGTCTTTTCTGATGCAGAATGGAGCTCAAAGTTGCTGTTTAGAATTTGCTATATATTATCGTCTGTGTCTGCTTTCTCCAAGATCTTTGCAGTTAAAAATTGATAGAAGTCTTTCGAGTGGCATCACTTTTTCATTGCAAAAATGTAAAATATTGTTAAACAGTTTAAGAAGACTACAGTCAAAACTCTCCAGAAAAAGGAAAATAAGGAAACTACCAAGCAGGGAAACCTTGATAGCTCGACTATACGAAGTATCTGGAGAGCTATCCTACTACCCCGGCGTCGGCGTCCAGATTTCTGATTAAAGTTTTTGTGTAGTAAAATATGTTTTACTATAACTTCTTTAGTTCTTTAGGGATTTACTTTCAAACTTCAAATATATGTTACTTTATCATCGCTTACATCACATGTGGTAAGGTTCATAACTCTAGCACACAAATTTCCACAATGATTTCCCCTTTAAAATATTAGAATTTTCCTTAAATGCTGTAATATTTTACTATAACTTCTTTATTTCTTGATGGATTTTCAATGATGAAATAATAAATATTATATGATATTTCATAAACCATGCAGAAGATTCTTGTCTATTTATCTATAGATCTTGAATTGAATTTTAATAGTTATCTCTGTCTTAACTATCTAGTACTTAAACAGTCGAGCATGCTGTCTCCACTGACAGCTCTTGTTTTAATATAGTACTAGTAGTATTTATATACATTCACATTAAATTGGCTTTGTTCATTGAAAATCAAGTTAGTAGGTGATATGTAACGATGTAATTTAACTAAGCTATTTTTTGATATTACAAAATAAATGAACGCAGTCGAGACAGTACAGTTATAATTAATCAAACAATTTAACATCTGGTCGACATTTGAAATTGAATTCATCGAAGGAAAAAAAAGATATAAGGAATATATAAGAAATTTTATATGGCAATAGACATTTTCTACTGAAATACCCTCGGGTAAAAACTGCCCCCAACTGGTGGCAGGGGAGGGGGTCATTTGATTTTACACAAGGACTTATAATTACAGGGAAAACTTTAAAAAATCTGTTGTTCTGAAACACCAAACGACTAGATCTTCAACTGTTCATTGTTATGTCCCCCCTAACCAACCCCGCCCTTCTGATGGATATATATTGTTTTTGCCCTGTCCATGGGTGTCTGTTTGTCTGTCACAGTTTGTTTCCTTTCAATAACTTGAGTAACAGTTGACCCAACGCCTTACAACTTCACAGGGTTATTGCCCTTATTGAGTACAAAAAACGCTTTGTTTTTTGGGTCAGTAGGTCAAAGGTCATGGTCAGAGGGACCTCTAGAGTGAAACCCGTTTCAACTCAATAACAGGAGTACCATTTCACCCAGAGCCTTCAAACTTCATAGGATGATTGCTTTTACTAAATAGAGAACCATATTGTTTTTGGGGTTAGTAGGTCAAAGATCAAGGTCACAGGGACCTGTAAATAGAAAAGTATATATGCAGAGTAACTGTAGTACCATTACACCCAGAGCTTTCACACTTTATAGGATAATTGTATAGAAGAACCCTATTGTTTTTGGGGTCTGTAGATTAAAGGTCAAGTTCACTGGGACCTGAAGAATGAAACTATTTTTGCTAAAAATTTGAGTACCATTACGCCCAGAGTCTTCAAAATTATTGCAAAATTATTCAAATTTGCGCAGAACGAACACCCATAATAACCAGCAATGATACTTGTAACATGAGCAATGAGACCCAGGTGAGCGATTTAGGACCATCATGGCCCTCTTGTTTTTTGAAGGAATACTTTTGTTATGTTTGCACAGACTTTTATAAATGATAAAATATTTGTAGCTTGAGGTGTATCTGGCTCTTAAAGATTTGAAAATCAGTGTGACAATATGTTATCACTACAACGGTAATTATTTGATAACTTCAGCATTTCCACTTAAGACAATTACGGAGCAGATTCATTTCTAAGTTAGTGAAAAAGAAAACAAAATTGTTATTGAGTATATTAGATTTGAGTAAGATTTGATTTTCAACAGTTTTCTGAAACTCAGGCCAGATCACATTTTCAAGAGCGCTGAATGTGGACCTTTGAGTGTCAACGAGCAAAATGTTAACGGGCGGAGAGAAAGACGGACACTAGAAAAAAGTTTACCTCTATATCTCACTGACAAAGCATGACAAAGAACCACAAGTCAGAATCATGATCGAAAGTCAATATACTGATCAGAAAGTTTGAATTGCGTTGAGGATCAAAATGCCTGATTTCAAAATTTGTCAACTGTATCATATCTGAAAACATACTTCATAAAATATGTAATTAAGTTGAGTGACATAAATAAATGGTGTGCAACGTTAGTTATGTAGTAAAAGCCATAAGCAACATTTAAAATGGAATTTTTTTTCCAAAATATCGGAAAATTTTCTACATGACAGCCAGTTAAAGACCTTCATATATCAATCAAATGATTATAGGCCAGATCAGGATCATTTGGACGAAATTTCCGAGATTAGAAAAAAACATGAGCATGTTTTCAGATCGACGTACAATAAACTTGTGTTAACTCAAAGCAAAAAGAAATTAGTTTTAGTACACGCTTGTCCATGTATGTCTAAAGGTTAAACACCTGAAAATACGTCTAAATCGATAAATTGTTGAATGCAAAACCCAACTATGCTACATCCAAATTCTGATTTATATCGCACTAAGATAGCCATGATCTTGCCAAAGTGATACCAATCGAAAGGCTACTATCAATTTTTAACTGCAAAGATCTTGGAGAAAGCAGACACAGACGATAATATATAGCAAACTCTAAACAGCAACTTTGAGCTCCATTCTGCATCAGAAAAGACGGTGGTCCACTCAGAGTGTGTAAAACAATTTTCGTTTTAACAATAGCTGACAGGCAGGCCTATAATTTGATTATTCAATATCGAAAACTGTAAAGAAAGGCGATTTTAGTAAACCACCATGCCACCAGCGTTACAAGCATGGCCAGCCAGTGCACCACCTGCACCAGCGTTACCATATGTTTTCTCCTGAAAACATCTTTCCCGATAGTTTTACATGTTAAATGAAGTAAACTGGGTTGGAAATTAGTGCCAGTTGGAATTTTCTAGTTAAGGTAAGCTAGACTTTCCTCTTGGGATCGCTATCACTGTATTTTCGACACTTTTCAATGCCCTGTTTCAGCGCATTCTCATAAATGATCGTCTTTTTCACGAATGATACAGAAAACGGAAAATATCTGGGAGAAAGCAGGCCAAGACAAGAATTCGTAAATAATATGAGGTCATCTTGCGTACAGTCTCGATGCCAAACTTAACAAATCACTGCATAAAAGTTTTAATTTTCTTACCTGTGTGTCCCAATTCCTCCACAAAACCGGCGTTATATACCGCACACCAGCGTTACTTGCACCACCTCCACCGGTAACGTATGGACACGGTGTTTATAGTCAAGTTGACTAAGGCAAATGTGGCATGGTTACCCATGAACAACTCCCATACTTTGACTCTAACTTGAATAAAAATAAAGCAATATACATGTAACAAGATTATTTAGATTTATAAAGTCTAAAATTTAAGCATAACAGTAAAACAATCCTTTGTGATGTTCACAGCAATGAACTTTGAAATGCATTTTATTAAGATTACTCTCAATGAAAGCAAAAGTAATCGTAAGTTTGAACTGAGAACTGCATTTAAACATGTTAAGTGTGCTGAATGGTTGATCATCATAAAATTTTTATATAAATCTTTGCTGCATTATGGCATGTGGAAAAAATAACTATCCACATTACTGTACCTCATTGTCCAAATACTGCCTGTGTTGAGCTTGCACATGCCTGAAACCAAACTCATCATCATCATCATCTTCATCATCATAATACTGGCTTGAGGTATTTCTTTCTTCTAGTTTTAACTAAAGAAGAAAGTAAAGTTAGTTAAAAACTGCAAAATATCTTTCTGCAAACACACAGGTTAGTGTTTACTATTTTAGGACATCTATTTCTTTTCTTTTTGGCTAAGATCAGCCAACCAAAACTATTAAACATACAAAACATATATCCAAACAGATATAAAACCCTATAAATTTTTTAAAATTTTTCCACTGTGTTACGATATACTAATTATACTTAAAAACCTTGAGTACACCTGTAGATGCTAAGGGTAAGCCAATGAGGCGTGACTAAGAGGCAAGGTGCAGCACTATTGTTCAACAGAAATCAATCAACAGAATTTAAAATAATATCTTTTTTAACAGTCTATATTACTGTTACAGAAGTAGTATTACCTTGATTGTTTTATATGCCTCTTTCACTTGATTAAATTTTTTAGGATCAGCAGTTGGTGAATGGCTGTCTGGATGATACAGCTTAGCCATGTTCAGGTAAGCTTGCTTCAACTCCTCCTGAGAGCAACCCTCAGACAAGTTCAGTAGGGAGTAACAGTCCCGAATGTTCTCTTGTATCTTGTATCCTACAGGGTATGTCTGAGATGTAGTGAAGGAACAGGCAATGTAGGCAGGCCTGTATTGACTAGGAAGATGATGCAGAGAATGGAAAAGACACCGATTATGTAAAACTAGTCTACAAGTTAAACTCGACATTTTTAGAGCCCCATTTGTTTCATGTCATTTTTGCCTAATAGCTGTGTGATACATCATAGTAACCTGAAATTAACAAAATATTTTTTATAATCTGAATAATGTGACGTACAGATTTGTTTGTCTTTTCTTCACTGTCATTTGTTTTAAGTCAGACATTATGTTTATCTCAATGTTGTACATTTGGACCGACAAAAAATAAATATTGTATTGTAGCCGTACAGTCACAAAAAATACCAAGTATGAGCCACAGGTGTTTGGCACATACCTAGGATTATATAAGGAGTATCTTGTCATTCCTATACAAGTTTCCACCTTAAATATTGTATATATACACTGAAAATAGAAAAGGTAAATAAGTCTTGAAACCGGGCATTTTCGAAGCCCTCACTTCTATGTTCTCTCCCCTACTTTATACTCAATATTTGTAGAAAAACTTGGCGGCGATCGGTAGCAGGGTCATTTCACAAATATGCCATACATGATACACTGGCATATAGCATAAAGCCACAGCAGCCGAAAGTTTCAAAGTTTTTCAGCCAAAATGCTTACTCGGAACAGTAGACGTTAATTTTACCGGAGGTGTGTATCCATCGTCCAATGAAATGATCTGTTTCAAATTTCGCAGTTGTAAAATGTAATGGCCGATGCGAAAAAAGATGAGATAGTGGAGTGAAGAATTAAACTGATTATGTACTTGTGAAAAGATATTGTTAATGTGAATGGATACATATGACTTTGTTTTAAGTTAACTTATCAAATGACAATGCATTTTCCATGAAAACTAAGCTGTTTACCATAGACTTTTGCAATAAAAGGCGAAATATCAGACATTCGATTAACGTCTACTGTTCCGAGTAAGCGTTTCGGCAATGAAATCTTGAAACTTCCCGCTTCTGTCTCTGGATGCTTAATTGCAGTACATTGTGTATGGGATGTTCGTGAAGGTAAATGACCCTGCTACTGATATCCGTTTGATTTTTCGCGAAATATTAAGATTACATTAAGGGAGAAAACTTAAAAGTGAAGGCTTCGTAAATGCCCCGTTTAGGACTTACTTACCTTTTTTTTTTTTAATCTATATTATTGCAAATGAGGAGAATGTATGTCCAGGAATGACTAGGTACTGCTAAATACTATCATAGGTATGTGCCAAACACCTGTGGTATGAGCATTTATAGCCACCTCATACTAGTCAAAGAATGATTGACTTCTCCAACTTCAACTACTACCAAAAGTCAATACTGACTATATATACTAGGCGGGCGCGTGTCAGGAACATTAAAATTATAAAAGATAATAACAAAGAAAACAAGTCAAGATATTAATGTTATGCGTTATTCGAACACCTACCTTTACCAATGCTACAAATGGAGAAATTTATAAAAGGGAGTTAACTGGGTGAGGAAAAAAAGACAGATCAAAAGCGTAGATCAAGTACTCGCTTTCGCAGTGATCTCATCTCTGCCATGAATCGGAGACATAGCAGATTAATGATTAATGTCAGATTAATGTTAATTAGTCAATATTTTTTGTAACAATAACATTTTCTTTGTCACTTTGTGAATAACGTACCTATTACGTGTACCTTTGTTTTTATACAATGTGGGCCTTTCTGGTCCAGGCCGCTTTGGAGACCCGATACCTCTGCCCCCACTTAGGCCTAAGCTTCAACTTCAACTTACAGTATAACTGCCAAAAGTCAATACCGACTATACTAGGCAGGTGCGTGTCAGGAAAATTAAAATTGTCGAAGATAAAAACAAAGTAAACAAGATTTTATTTAAGACCTTACTTAAACATTTATTGTGAACATTTAAAATCCATAAAACTTGTTCTATCCACGGACAAAAGCTGGCACAGTTGGGGTAGCCTTTATCTCGGTCGTCGGCAATTCGTTCTAGAGTCGTATAGTCCTTGGGCAGAACGAGTTCATGTGATGGTGTGTTTTTGACTGCGGGATGAGGAATTTGTTGTTTCATGTGTTTGTAAGGTGATTGTGATCGACATTGACCTGTTTATTTTTTTATTTTATATAGTATATTACAAGGCTGGTTTGGTTTCGCCTGTGCTGTAGTGTTTAATTCCTTAATTATGTTTATTACACTGCTTGTATTGTGATTTATCATTATTAAGTTTATACTTTGCGGCTGGTCTCTGGACCATTTCTATTCTGTGACGGTGAGGTATTTCTGCCATGGGTGTCATATGGTTGAGTAATATTCGACCTGGGGTCGTACATATGTTTGTATGCTGCTTCTTTGAGCCGTTTGTTTTGTGTTTTGACCTTTCGTCTGATGAACCTTAAGTTGTTTTTGCTTTGTTTGTGATGTGTTTATGTGGGATGACCACTTCAGGTTACTACTTATAGTAACTTCCAAGTATTTTGCATTTTCTGTTGTTTTCAGAATAATGCTGTGTAGGGTGTAGGGAAAGATGACTGGTTACTTTTTCCTGTGTATTCTGAGTACTTCAGACTTGTCAGGGTTGAACTCCATTGACCATCCTTTTTCCCAATATTTCTAGGTTGTGCAAATCATTTTGGAAGCTTTGTGCCGATGCTTGTGATTTAGTTGTTAAGTACACACTATGGTGTAGTCCGCAAATAGACGCACCGACTCCTGACACTTCCTGGTAGGTCATTGAGGAATGCAAGAAAAAGACATGGACCTAGGACCGATCCCTAAGGTACACCAGAAAGCACAGGGAGGATACCTTGTTTTTGTTGCGATCTGTTTTTGAGAAAGTTTTGTATCCATGAGGTGATGTGTGGATGAACTCCAATGTGTTTCAGCGTGTGTACAAGTTTGTGGTGGTTCGTTTTGTAAAATGCTTTACTGAAGTCCATGACAATGACATCAGTCTAGGTTGTCAGCAATTTCTTGTGTAAAGCCAATGAGCTGTGTCTCAAAGCTATGTCTTGACCCGAATCCACGTTGTTGCGGGCAGAGTATATTGTGTGTGTCAAAGTAAGATTTCACGGGTAAACTTTAGCTCGTTTCCAGCATTCATGTCGATCTACATGCATCTTGGTCAATTACAATTATAAAATGTTACAGTTTTGAACTAGAATAGAACCAAAGTCGCAATGTTTGGTTAAGCAGTTCTTATATAATTATGTACTTTCAGGGTCTTTCAATCAGAAATTCTATTCGAAGAACCTAGGTACTCGCAAATCTGAGAGGCCAACTACAAATATCACACACTTCTGATAAGTATTTTTGATTGAGGTCATGTTCAAACTGTCTACATTCGGCTACAGGAGACACAGGCGAGAGTGTCACTGGGCATACAAAACCTAAAACAAAGACTTGTCTAAAATGAAAAAAAAATCACTTTTTACCTTTATATAAACTTAGTGAAAACTTAGAAATCTTGTAAATTAGAAGTAACAACGATTTTTTTTTTCACTTCTAACATATATATGATAATTGGAAACTGATTTTGACTAAGTCAGTCAACAAAGATTTTTTTTTCATATTCAGCTTTTCTCAATAGAGAGTGTTGGAGATTTTTTTTTCAAAATCAAACCATTTGAATGCGTAAAAAGAAATAATAATATTTAGAGAACGCTTCAGTGCAAATTGAGATATTTTTACACTTGCAGAATCACTCTTTAAAATTACCACTTACATGTATATAACTTTCAGTTTGTGCGTTTTATATCATGCTTGACAAGCAGTTTCGAGAAAGCAGCTGGTATCTTATTAAAAATCATTGAATCTATGAGGAATTCATGATCGTTGTTTTTAGTTAACTCACACAACGTTTGATAACAGCTGAATATCGAGTCTTGTTGTATAGGTGAAAATGGGATATTATACAATTAATTTTGATTCATCATTCTAGTAGCTACCATATTGAATTTTAGTTACATAATTCTGTTGGGATTTAGATCTATTCGTGTGAATTAATGGAGAGTCCGGATTTCAAGGGAAAATGTTTTTTTGCATATAAACATAGTATCTTTTTTAAAAGAAACATACTCCTTTCTAAATCTTATTTCACAAAAGGGACGTTAAAAGAGAACAAACAAGAAATATCTTCAAAAAAGATGATCTACGTAGATACAGTACAAAATTAATCTCCCATAAATGTATAGTCTGTATAAATATAAATATTGAACGCGCATAGAAGTCGAGTGTCCGATTTCTATAACATTTTAGGCTATAAACAAAAAATGTTTAGTTTATTGCTAAAAGTGTCAGTATCATCTTCAATGAAATAAATTAAATATTTAGCCATATTTATTATATATTTATTCCATTCATTATAATTTTTCATGGTTAAAATGTTTTGATATTTAATTTACAGCTGATTTATGTTATCATAATTGCACTATTTTCAGACACAAACTAAAAATTACGAGTTCTACCCTAAAATATCATAACAGCAACACTTTTAACCAATAGTAAACTTCTTTCTTCAGCTATAGAGTTTGTATCTAACATTTTCATTCGTTACGAATCTAGGTCAAAATCGATTTTAATACAGCTACTCCTAATAACACGTGTCTAGGATGAACTATTCTGACCGGCTTTCGCTCTTCGTCCAACAATCACTTATTTCAAAATTCAAAATTCAAACTACACCCCTACCTATACCATTTGATGAATAATTTAACATAAATTTTGCATTAACTACCCAATTGAAGAACAGGTCCGCCAAACCTGAAAATGAGGAATGTTTAAAACGGGTTTTCTTTTTTAAAATTGTAATCCATATGGTGTACACGTATGTTATACATCGTCGTCTAGCAAATTAAATACCAATTTTTGCCCAACCCTGGTGGACACATTCTTATAATAATATTAGCCTTATTTAGTGAAAACTAAAACTATTCTTGTATGAAACAAACCTCTCGAGTTGAGTTATTTAGTAAACAGCTTTCCTAGTAGACCTCAGCCAAAATCAAAGCCTTTGGGTCAGGTTTTTAAATTTGAATGTCGTTTTGAGGGGGGAAAACGTCAATTTCTTCGATGAAACCCGAATTTTTTTCGACATTATATTTGGTATGCGGTGTCGTCTAGTAGATGATAACGACATTGGGTTCTACCATTACTTGAGGGTTAAAAGGGCCCACTCACTGGGCCACATATTTTCACCCTTTTTACAATCAGTTTACACAGACTTTAGCTTTATATTTTTTTCTTTAAAGTTTAAAGAGAAATCAATATACTATGAAAAGAGCATAACTTTATGCCTCTATACACAATGAAAACTGAAGAAAAAAGAATTTGTCTTTAAATGGATTCTAACCCATGGTCAGTAAAATTTGGAGCAGCGACCTTAAGCGCTGAGCCACTCTGGAATGTTCTTTACAAATGTCAAAATTAACAATATAAACAAAGTACCTACCCCGTGACTAAGGGGGTAGAAATTTTTTATACCGATAAAAGTGTGAAAAACTTTATATTATGATGTGTTTCTGTTACAAAAGCTGAGACAGTAACTTAGTTTAGATATATTCTTCACAACTACAACCAGAATATTAACATATAAAACATTTTTTTATGCGTCGTCGCCCCATCTGTTCGTCAGTCGCTTAAAGGTTCATCCAAACCTCTTTATTTGGTATGTAGCATTATCTTGTAGATGTCTCTGAAGTGAAAATGAATAAGCAGTTGATTATACATTAACCTTGTGAACCTCTCTCTCTCTGTCTCTCTCTCTCAATAGGTCATATATGATCAAACCACATAAACTTAGTTCCCTTTGTCAGCACAAAGTATAAAACTACTACTACTACTGCTGTGTACTGCTACTGCCAGCTTTTTTTACTTACTGCTTCTGCTCTTACTGCTACTGCCAACTTCACGGTTTTCCTACTATTACTGCTCGTACTGCTACTGCCGACTTCACGTTTTATCTACTGTTACTGCTCGTACTGCTACTGCCAACTTCACGGTATTCCTACTGTTACTGCTCGTACTGCTACTGCCAACTTCACGGTTTTCCTACTGTTACTGCTCGTACTGCTACTGCCAGCTTCACGGTATTCCTACTGCTAATGCTTGTACTGCTACTGCCAGCTTGACGTTTTATCTACTGTAACTGTTCGTGCTGCTTCTGCCAACTTCACGGCTTTCCTACTGGTACTGCTCGTACTGCTACTGCCAACTTCACGTTTTTCCTACTGCTTATGCTCGTACTGCTACTGCAAACTTCACGGTTTTCCTACTGGTACTGTAGTGTACTGCTTCTCCCAACTTCAAATATTTCCTACTGCTGCTGCTCGTACTGCTACTGCCAACTTCACTTTTATCTACTGTTACTGTTCGTACTACTTCTGCCAACTTCACGGCTTTCCTACTGGTAATGCTCGTACTGCTACTGCCAACTTCGCGGTTTTCCTACTGGTACTGCTATGTACTGCTACTCCCAACTTCAAATTTTTCCTACTGCTACTGTTCGTACTGTTACTGCCAACTTCACTTTTTTCTACTGCTGTGCACTGCTACTGCTCAGTTTCTATACATTATTTAACAAGCCAGTTTGAAAACAGGTCGTATTATGTCTATACTTCGATGGTACAGATGGGATTAGACCTGTGTATTGGCTATACGTACTTGTTAACTAAGGTTCCAGGATATATATATGTATTTGGTTAGAAAAGGGCACAAAGTTTGATGAGATTTGAAATAATACGGAAAATGCCACAACTTTTTTATGCCCCCACCACTTTTATTCGGAGGAGGAGGGGGGGGGGGGCGGTTGCGCATACAGATTTGCCCTTGTCCGTCTGTCCGCTGTCGCGCTGTCCCACTTTTACGCTGTCCCGCTAGTTTGTGTCGCGTGAAACTCCAACCGTATAACTGCTAGAGCCATGAAACTTTCTAAGAATAGTTGTCGGCTATTTTTGTTTGGGTATTTTGAGGCAAATTTGTTGGAGATTGGCAGACTCATGCCCCCTGATTAAGCCAAAAAAAGCATTTTTAGACTTGTGTCGCGTGTAACTCCAAACGTATAAGTGCTAGAGCCATGCCATTAGATATTTTTCTTGGAGCATCATCTAGATGTCCTCTACCAAGATTGTTCAAATTATGCCTTTGGTGTCATAAATGAATATGCTCCGTTTGTACATGGGCTGATATAGCGAATACTTAAAAAATCTTCAGGTCGGAAACCATACGGACTAAATAGATAGTTTGTATTAACATCTAGAGGTCCCCTACCAGATTGTTCAAGTTATGTCCCTGGAATTATAAATGACCCTGCCCCGAGGACCACTTGATTTTACATAGGCTTATATAGGGAACACTTAAATATGTTCTTGTCTGAAACCGTATACTTAAGAGCTTAGATATTTGGTATGTTGCATTGTCTAGTGAACCTCTACTAGGTTTGTTAAAGTTTTGTCACTGTGGTCAAAATTAGCCCCGCCCCGTGGGTTTCCATTTGTGCAAAATATCTAATTTTTGAAAATCTAATAAATTAGACATTTATGCAGCACTGTATAGTTGACCTCTACAAAGATTGTTCAAATTATTTCCCTAGGATCAAAATTGACCTCTCCCAGGGAGTCATTTGTTTTACATTAAGCTGTGTAAGAAAAACTTTGAAAATCTTCTTGTCTGAAATTGTATGCCCTCGAGCTTAAATTCTTTATGCAGCATTGTCTAGTAGAGATGTACAAAATTTGTTCAAATCATGATTTGTCCAGGGGTTCTATTTGTATAAAATACAAAATATTTGATAATTTTCAATTCAGAAACTAATTTTGCTTCTGATGTTTACTCAACAGCAGACCAAAGCCAAAGTACTCCTAGGGCCATCATTGCTCTCTTGTTTTATTTTAAAACTAAATTGTGTAAAAAATGAAGAAATTGAATGGAACATTTCATCACATACATAAATGAGTGCAAAAATGAAAAATATTCAATAACGTTGACAATTACTATGATAAAATATCAGCTTTATAACGCTTCAGGTGTTGTTCCGGTCATTCGCAGAGTTTTACATTGGCAATCAAGAGAAGTCGACTGGCCCCCTAATCATAATTTCATTGACAGTAATCTTTATGCGCTCTTAGAGCCCAAGATTTTGACAAGAATTATTTTGCATTGAACATATTTCTATTTGAATTGAATATTCAAAATACATAGATTAAATGATAAATACATAATTATTTGTATTTGAATTAAAACATTTTTCTGCCTTCACATAATCTTAGCATAGGTTTTTTTTTCAAACTAATTTACGAATACGGAATTATAGTAGCACACGACATAAATGTGTATTAAAGTTGAAAAGAAAAAGAACTGAATTATTTGTGCCCACAGTTTATAAATAATTGCACTTAGGAAATTAGCATGAATAACCTTAAAAAGGATTTTCAAAGTTGGTGACAGATATCGACAGATATCCTTCAGTTGTTTGTAATTTTTTAACTCTTTCAAACTTCACTCTAAGAAACATTCGATGTTACAACAACCTTTATCGTGAAGAATTTTAATAACAACCTTACTTGAGATACTCATGTTTTGCACTGTATTGACGTCTTCTGGAAGCCTTCATGCTTGAAGTTGTATAACTGTTATCATGCTGGTACAGAAAAAATATTTACTACTTTTCTCTGAACTCATATTGCCATTCCTGTCACCAGGTAACCACTAAAATATTTGGAACTTTTGACAACTGCATTCGTTTGATTTCTGCATCAAACTTTCATGTCTCATTTTCGAACAAGAAACAGCGACTGGTTAGTACGTGCATGCATTTCTGAAAGTCCTCAAACATTTATCAAACCCCTCTCTCGAAATATCGATTCTCAACGCCATCAATCACTGGTACCAGCTGTATTATGCACCATCTTGTTTTGTTCACTTGGCAATGGTTGCTACACAATTCTCATTGTAAACAGCTGCTCTCGGTTTTTTTGTTTTTTGTTTTTTTTTTTTTGTAAATCTACTAGCTGCTTTTTTATTAAACTCGGGCGCTGATTGTTTCCGCTTATAATTGATGGCACTAATTAACCAGCAGCAACCACATTTTGTCTGCCTTCAGGACAAACTGACATTTACGAAACGCATTTTGAAAACCCATATAAATAGTAACAATCGAGTAGGCTGATCATTTGTGCGGGAACAGCCAATATTGAGAGTTGTAACTATGATTATTCCTTGCGTTGTCTTTATTTTTATTGTATTTTATGTTGAATCGTCTCTGGGCCGCGGTGGATCGTTTATTCAAGAAACTTTGTCTGATACAGGTGAATTTAATAACATTATACTACCGCTTCTTTATATTTTGCTTTCATAAATGGACTGTTTTTAACCGGCAATATTTTAGACACACTCTCTTTGCAGTCGAACCCCGTGATAATCCCCCCTTTAGCTCAGAAATGTTTTCACTGAGTTGCAGAGATGTATGTGGGCTAAAAGAGGTGTCATCATGACATGATTTTTTTTGTCACAGTTAGTGTTACATGATAATATAAATATTTTAATGATGGAATTTCTTAGCAATTCTTGATCACCAAGAGTTCTTCTGGAAATTTAAAGACATACAGACCGTGTATTTATTTAAAAACCAATTTCTCCTACATTTTCTATTTATTTTTTTTGTTTCAGAATACGGACACGAGACACGTTTCTGTTTATGGAAGGACATCCGCTTTTTACCAGACACTGATTTCAGAGATTATGATTCCTGCGTCCATTGTAAATGCACAAAGAACTACTTGTCATGTAACTCGTAAGTATATTTGAAATTATTTGAATCGTATACAAATATATATACTAATTACTTAATATTTATGTTAATAAGTCGTTTGATTCAAACATACATGTTGCCAGATTACTAAAACCTGAAGCAGAAAGATGCAGATGCTTCTGTTATTATAATGTTGTTCTATAATGAAGGCTGTCTGAAACTGTCTGCATTTCTGGACAAAAAACAACAACAAAAAACAACACAAAAACAAACAAAAAAAACAACAACTACTACCATTAAGGAAACTTTGGAGAGAGAGAAAAAACCAACTGTTCGGGTTTTGAACAACTATGAACGCAGTATTGGTTTTATCAACATCGTTCTTACAAAACTGAACCATTTTGCCTGCCCTAATAGGTGAAGCTCAGCCCGTTGCAAATATATCGTCTATTTCTTTGAAGAAATTTAACAGTTGTGTTCAATTACAAATTGTTCAATAAGATCCAAACTGTTTATTGAGACTTTTGAGACCAAGGGATATTTGAGGGAAAAAATTCGGGTTTCACTGAATCTTGCTATACAGTTGTTGTCTTACAAACGTTCTGAGCACATTATTATTTGCTGATAAATAGTAAATACCTATATACTAGCAGTTTTCCAAGTAACACCAAGATATGAATCAAGAATTGGTTTTGACAAAAAATTATTATTGGTCACTATAACTAATGACTTTTATTGGTTTAACAAATTCAGCAAAAAAGGTGTCTTTTTGTACTACAGATTGCTGGAAACAGTGCTGATAACCAACACTCTTAATGACGGCACAGAATGCGAACCGGTACAAATAGCCTGTCACGTGGCGTGGGTACTCAAGTCAGATAAATCAACATTTTGTCCAGAGCACAAGATACCAGAACATCAGGCAGTTATATGATTTATCTCGAGGAACATTATTTAATTTATCAAAACAACTGTAACATAATTAATGGCAATTGTTATTGTTGTTAAATTATATAATTATCTAGTCAAGTGTATGTTTTTTGTGTGTTTGAAACAAATGGTGATTTACACGTTTCGTTGTTAAATAAATGGTGCGAACGGGTAAAACAGAACAGAACCACCGAACCAGTGTTAAGGTTTAATAGTACAGGTAAATCAAACTTCGTTTTGTATACTCTAAAATATCTAAAATATCTTTAGAACAAAGTAATACAAATTAAGATAGCTTTATCATGTATAAGCGACATAAGATGTTCTTCAGTCATATAAGCATGTAAGAATACAATAGCCTTTTTTTCCTTTATAAGATATATACAAAAAAATTAACAGGATTTAAATGCAATACACTTCACGATTCTAACTCCATAAAGGGTATTTCAAAGTATACATGCAATGTAATTTGTTTGTTCATGAGTTAATAACCTTAAACAGACAACAAAAATGGTCGTTTAAATATTGATATAAATAAAAGGCATATCGAAAAGTTGTAAAGTTCGATATCCAAAGCTGCTATAGCTTTTTACACATGAAAGGCACCGTAGTTACCAATCTAATGAGAGGAAAAGGGTATATACATTTCATCTATCAAAACATTTAAGTACAAGAAACGCGACAATGCCACAAACCAGGTTTTCAACAAAATCAACAATTATTATTTTATATTTTATTACTAGTATTATTATTTCAATAATTCCAGTTAATCAATATCTGGTATCAAAGAATGCCTGAACATGTCAGAGAAGTTTGTTTTGATTGCACACAGGTACACATAAAATCTCAAC
This sequence comes from Cyclina sinensis, assembly GCA_012932295.1. Taxonomy (NCBI): domain Eukaryota; kingdom Metazoa; phylum Mollusca; class Bivalvia; order Venerida; family Veneridae; genus Cyclina; species Cyclina sinensis. The sequence goes on from JAAONU010000004.1 coordinate 24,445,337, forward strand.
AGATACGACAGCCTACCGATTCTATGGCTTTGTTGTTCGAATCCGGGCAGGAACTTGAAATTTTTTTCAGATGCAAATGCATCTCATCTTTCTGTTACTGTTTTTGTTAAATGTAATGTTAATGTTCCTAATAGCTTAACAAATCCATGCTTAAGTTCTGTCTTAACATGAGAACGACCAGATCACCACGATGAACATTTCAACATGATAATCAATCTACAGTCCCGTATTATTTCAGTTGAATGAATATACAGCACACTAATAAATGATAACAATCTAGGAATATCTATTTATAAGCCTTTTAAGTTTTATAAAAACGATGTAAAGTTTAAAACATTTATTTATTCCTACCAACTTGGTGTTAAAACTACTCCATATAAATACTTAAGCTTAGCCACCAAGCTATTAGAGGCGGAGTCTTGTTTACAGCGTTACAGCACTGAATAAAAAAAAACACTTATAGTCTAAATTTCGGATACATCTAATATACTTCCATTGAAGGGTAACTGTTATCTTATTGTTTACCTGTAATTGTACTTTTTTATTGGGTGACGTTCACCTTGACCCAAGTGACGCTTAAACAATTATGTAACGATATTCGTTGTTATTATAACTAAAATCTGTTTTACATAACATTTATAATCTGTTGACATAAGTTAACCCCATTGACCCCTAAAGCAACCCAAAGTGAGGTAATACTACACGTTAATTCTGTTCCAAGTTTATTTTTTGAACAGTTAGTTTCTCCTTGACCCCATATACTCAAAAAGCAATCAAAGTATGGTTATGATATATGCTTCCTTACTATCAGGTCTTAATTCTTCAGGCTAATTTAACATAAAATATTGAGCGGAATCCAAACATGTTTTTTGTATTAGGGGCGAACCCATGACCCCAGTGATCCAAAAGCAATCCAAAGGAAGGTAATGATATATCCTACCTTATTTTCAAGTCTTAAAATGATACTTCAATTCTAGAAAGATTTAAAGCGACAAAATCTTTTGTAGTACAAACATTTGCACCCAGCGACCCCTAACACCCTTACACAGTCACAAGTGAGGTAATGCTAATTGTTTTATAACCGAGTCTTATTACAACAGACCAAGCATAACAAAAGATATTGAACAGAAACCAAGAACTGACTTTAAGTAATAGTCAGTGACCCCTTTCACTCCCGTGACTCCAAAAGCAATCTAAAGAAATTCTTGGTATAAGCTATCAACTACACAGGTTTGATTACAACAGGCTAGTACTAACTAAAGACAATGAGCATAAACCATCTGAGTTTAGTACTGCCTCCTGCGTGACCGAACAACGACAGCATTTTTCTAGTTTCCGTTGAAAACCTTGTTAAAGTGCTAATTAGTTCGAAGCCTTAAAATGAATGTAGGATGAAAGAAGCAATATATTAAGTTATAAATAAGCTATTAACTGAAGAAGGTGAAAAAAATAATAACAGTCCTGAAATAATTACTGTCTTTAAATTCAGATGTCTTTTCATATATTTTTTTAATGTATTTCGTTTTTCTTTGTTACAATCCGTATCTTACTTAACAAGCAAAAAGTACGACAGGCTACTTTAAAATATATTCGTTTAACAACAATTTATTCATGAGAAATATACAATGCCTCAACCATACAACTGAAGCATTGTTAAGCTCAGCAATAAAACGAATATCACCATACTGTAGAGCGACTTATATAACAAAGTTACATCATTTCTTTAACAAAGTATTATTAAATTATATTGTAACAATTTATTTTTAAGAATATAAATCGTCCTTTAACCCTTAACCTGCTGGAACCGAAAGTGATTACCCTTTGCCACCAGTATAGAGCCAGGTCAGCCTGCACATCCGTGCAGTCTGACCAGGCTCTATACTGTTGGTAGCTCAGTTTTTGTATTTTGATATTGAAATCCCTTAAACTTTGAATTTACTGTTCCAAATTAAAAGCTGAGCAAATTCGTTATATGATTTCAGGAGGTTAAGGCTTAAAGGTTAAGAAATCCGTGAAATACATTCTTTCGTCCCTGGAAAATACTTCTATGTCGCTTTCATATATATTCTCGTATACAGCCATTTTTACAAAGAGAGTCAAATCATCTTTCAACAGATTGTTATTGCTAAGATAGTACCACTTCTATCACTAAGGACAGTAAACATATAGTGAATATGGAACGTGAAGTCATGGCATTATGTTGTAGATAATGAAGTCTTAAACTATAAATGATTTAAAAAAATAAATACAATGATTCAAACTACAATATTCTTAGAACCTATAAATTTATTTACCTCTTTACTTACTCTATTTAGCACATTTTCATCAAAAACAACTAGCAGATCCGACCAAAGCTACACACATCTTTAACAACCGTACAAGGATATCTATCAATTTAGATAGATTTTTAAATTTTTTAACAAATGAATGAATCAGTGATAGGAATACTGACTGACTGACTGACTGACTGATATGACTGAACGAATGAATGAAATGATTGGACCCTTCATTGAGAGATTGAAGAAAGAAAAACTGACGCTTGATAATCTGCAAGGAGTGCTTAATGATACTTTTTCTACTTTTAATAAACGAAAACACTAAATAAAGAAAATAAAGAATATTGCAATGATCTCTCACACGAAAACAACTGTTCTCAAAAGCGACCATCTGGTATCATATAAGAAGGAATCTCACCTCTAAGATGTTCACAAGGCATCCAACAACGTAACCCTATTTCAAACTTTTCATAAATATTATAAAAAATATGAACACCCACAAAAACATCCTGACAAAGTTTTATGGAGATAAAGCGGAGATGTGATCTCCTAGAATTTAAACAATGTTTTGACCTCGACCGAGAGAGAGGGAGATCACCATAGTAAACACTCCGAGCAAGTCTCATTAGCTAGATTAAACACAGGACAAATGACAATCACAACAGCTTACACTGAGCACCGTGTGCTTAGTCGAGCTATAAAACGCACCTGTAATTCAAAGACTAATAGGGAGAGGACATGTGGTCCAGTGGTTACGCGCTGGACTGGTAACCCAGGGGTCGCGAGGTCGATCCCCTGCTCCTTCACTGACATTATTAATAGTCTTTCGGATGAGACTACGCTCTCTTAGCAGTTAAATGAATACACTACCGTTACTTCACACCGCTGCTTTAATAAAAGTAGATTTATGATATTGACCTTTACAATGAACTTTTAAGCAACCAATGAAAGTGCACCAATATCCCCAAAACCGAAAAATCTTTAAACCACTTCTAATTGGTTTAAACGATCATGTGATTCCAAAAATTATAAATAGACGGGTGTTTTCTGACAATTTTGTAAACACATTTCAACTATGCGTTTACGTAAACATCTTAATGCAGCAATTGAACGTCTAAATGCAACCATGCCATCATGATTTTAACCTTTTTGATAGTTTTACTGGTTTATTTATGTATACATATTTAAAATGACTTTGAAAAGTGAAATACGTAAGTAACATGCACACATGCATTGTTTGTTTACATTTTGGGTTGTCAATTGTATGTATGGACATCTCGTTGTAAGTTAGTTACTAATTGGCTGAAAAGTAACTGTGGATTTCCCTGTCTAAAAATAAAAATATCCTTCTGAAAATTGAATTTTAGCAGAGGTAATTAAGTGAAACATTCGACCGATGCACAGGAGAGTAGGATGAGACGTTCAACCGAGGTCCCATGTATCAGAGCTATACACTGAGCATGCAAAGGTCCAGGGTGTCTCTGTAATGGGATGCTTTCTGTATCTTGCGCTATCTCCAAAACATAGAATAACTAATCTCTTCAGAGGGCGTCGGCCATTTGGGTAACCGGTACGGACGATGAATAAACTCAAACGGATAGATAGATACTAGAAGAATAATCGCCTATGTTTTATAATACTATATATCTGTGGAAACTATTCAATGTGCATTTTCTGTTTCCTTTATGCAACTTTGTATCTTTAATGTATTTCACTGATTATATACAATGATTCATATATAAAGTTTTCAAACTAATACTTGTGGAAAAATTCAAGCAAAATATGTCCGGAAACAGTTCTGTGTTTAAACTCCACCTTTGATTATTCTGAAACTAAACTTGCTCGCGTCTTCTGTCTCTGTGAACTGATGCAATGATTTTATTTCTTCTTTAAGCATTTCAAATTCGTCTTCTGGTTTTATTCTACACCGCCACATTTCTACTTCAAATTGTTTTTGTAGATTACTCATCATGTCAACTAATTCCCGGAATGTTGTAACAGACATTGCTATTCCTATCAACACAACATGTGTTTCTGGAGTGAGCTGGCTGTCTGCTGCCACGTTATTTACAAATTTGAACACAAAATCCGGGTAAGATAAATTTTTCAGCTCCAACTTTTCTAACAACGCTGAGTTGACATCTAATTCTGCCACTGGTATCCAGTTTAGTGTTATATTCGTTAGTTTCGAACGTTCTCTCAGATTGAGTTCGCTACCGGGACAGTCATTATGACGGTGGTCTGTACAACGTAAGTGCTTCAGCACAATCTGCCTCAAACTATGCGCATGTGCTATATAATTATACAAATCTAACAACTTCCTGTGACTCATTTCAAACCCGTCGATATGCACTGCTTCTAGTTCTTGAAAATAGTTTACTCTTTCACCAAGTGAAGAAGTCCAAGGACAATAAGATCCGCACGATAAATTTAAACATTTAATCGAATTGTTCAGCAGCGGTAAGATGTCTTTGTCATTATAATTACCCGTGTAGTAAATCTTCTCAGCGCTCTTAAGGTCAATGAGAGAGAAATAATCAACAATTTTTCCATCACCTTTGCAAGATGTCTCAGACATGTCATACATATTAATATATACTGATCTGATATTGTGTTTGTTTGTCGTTGTGAGGTGTCGGAGATTTTCAAGGTAATGCTCCTGTTGACAGCTGTCATCAATAAACACATCCTGTATACACAAACTGACTTTGTTTTCGGGCGATATATCTTTGCAACATGAAACACACAGATCCTGGTACTGTTTAAGAGGATGTGTAGAAGAAAAACTAATGTCTGCTGATCTTCTATATTCGCGTGTTATTTCATTTTCATTAACGATATCCATCAGCTGGGATGAAATCAAAGATGACACGTTTGCATTGAAACCGCTGATGAACACAATCATTTTTGACATTTCAAGAATGTCACTAAGACATTTGCATTTGGATGTCACTGTTTTTGGTATTGAAGCTGAATCAGGAGCAGAGTACATGTACAGGGCCGCAAAAAATTCTTGCAATGTTTTGTGAACAAACGACACTTTGATTTTCTGTTCTAACAATTTCTCTCGACAATTAGTTTGTGTTAGTAGTCCAGCATTAAGACAGAAATCTAAACATTCATTGTTCAAATACTTTTTAGCAACAGATCGGTCAAACACGAGCATGCGTTCTTCTTTTGTTTCCACAAGTAGCGTTTCATATGCTAGCTTTCCTAAATCCACTAGTAACGGAAAGTATTTCAGGCATTTTTTATTTTCTCTGAAACAAGGCGGAATTTCGCTCTGCCTGGGCCCGGTTATCCGTGGTAGGTGTGTGCTTTTGTCCTTGTATTTTTTAACAGATCTTTTAAGCAACATTTCAACAATTTTACAATACAATCCCAACAGAGAATTACCAATGCCTATTTTATCACAAAACAAACACAGCATATACATAAGTAGTATTGGAACAGCTGCCAGATCTGAAAGTTTATTTGCTTTCATTTCTAAATTAAACTGACGTATTTCCTGCTTTATTTTGCGTTCGTTTCTCTCCCCACTCACGTGTGATATCACAGACATTTGTAATTGTTTCGCCGACGTCCTGTTAAGGCCAACAATTTTTAGTTTTTGCTCGATATGGCTGGCTTTTATACCACTCACAGCTAACTTCCAGGGTCTAGATGTAGTCAGAACGGTGGATTTTCCCCTTACTCTTCTGTGAGGAATATATTTCTCTTTTAGATCGCAACTGTTTGAAGGGTGTGACCATTCATCGAGTCCATCTAATACTATCAGGCATCTTTCATTTGAAAGGATTCTTTTAAGATCGCTCGATGAATAATCATTCTCTAGACGCTGTGAAATCAGCTGACTGAATATCATGTCATCAATTTGACATGTAGTTGGGCTATCACGTAACAGCACCAAGAAAACAAAATCAAATCCTATCATGGTACCAATTTCGTCTTGGGAGAAACAATGTACAATCTTTTGATGTCGATCCTTAGCCTGGCACCATGCTAAAGCCAATCTCTTGCTGAAGGCGGTCTTACCGAGCCCTGCATCTGCTGTCACATAAATTTCACTGTAATGGTTCTTGTCTTCCTTGTCCTTAAAGAATATATCGTGAAAGTTTTCAACCTTTGTCGTTTCCTGTTTTCCTCCGCCATGAACTCTTTTCAATTCTGACTTTATTTGTGGCTTTACATAAAAATCCAGTAGGCTCGCGTCTTCTTCTTCAATCAGCGGCGACAACTGAATTGTAGCGTACTGTTGCCTGTATAATTCTATCAAATCACGTTTCAAGTCTGAAATATAGCAACACATATTGAGTCATGTGTTCAGGAAAGCGTAAAATATGAAAAGTTATGTTTAATTCTATTTCACATTGTACACTGATACAAAATAAAGTTTAAGACACAATGTCTGCGTCAAAATATACATTTCACATTTCAGCTTCAAACATTCGGAAGCAATTCACCGAAGCTCTATCCACTTACAGTTAAACAGATAAATCGTCTGATAGCCGCCGTTATTTTTATTGCAATAATGAATGACAATTTACTCATTCTGATAACCACAGATACATGAGTCGAAATTACTTCGAACATTTATTTAAACTGAAACCGACTAGGATAGGTACAGGCACTGATATCTATGTTCTGCTCTGTGTCAACGAGAACACCATTCATTCTATCAGCATCGTGTACGAGTATGGTTTTATAACAGACGGGGATCGTTATACACAATCAGAAATGTTCTTTCCTGATGATTTTTATGAACAAACTAAAAAAAAAATAAAAAAATAAAAAACATTCTCAAAACTACGACGACGGTTTAAACGGACCTGAAATTTCATATAACTTTTGAAATCTCGTAGAAAATTGTATAAATACATCTGAAGGAACCTTGGAAAGTCAACAAACAAACGGACAAGCAAAATCAAATCAAGTATTGTTTAACAAAGACAAAAAATACTTTGGCTTACTTGTTTTCACTTGAATATATCTTTTTTCTTCTTCTTGTGCAATAGACGACTCAAATTTAGTGCGTTTACCTGGAAAAGATTAAGTAGGAACAAAAGATTAAACAATGAAGGTTTTCATTGTATAAAGTGAGTGTTACTTTTGACGCAAAGTTGAAAAGATCCAGAATATTGCTCGTGACTAATTTTGCATTGCGGTGCGAGACAGTTAAGAAATGAAACACTTAAAGGACTTAATTAAACAAAACAGAAAAAGATTCGAATGACATGTATTAATACGTTGTACAATAACATTAGTTTTATATCATACCTGTCGTTATCTCAAACTGTAAGTTACACTATTCTTGCCACATATCAAACCATTGGAATGTTGCAAAACGTAAAATGCAATTTTGTGTTTCCCTTACTCCGAAGTCTTGAAATTAAAAGCCGATGAATAGTTGTTACATACTACAAGTAATCCGGACAACTTTCCTCCTTCCGGTTCATTTTCATATTTTTACCAAATTTTGACAAGACGGACATTTATAAGTACAAGATGAAATAGCATATTTATTTTGTTTACCTGGTGGATGTGTGTCTCGTCTATATATTACAGTTTCGCCCTCTTGATTAAACGGTCTCTATAAATAAATAAAAAAGATATTACATCTACACGTTATCAATACGGTAACATTCATTTGTTCAATGGATTCAAAACATTGGTTTCTTTGGCTATCTTGAGCAAATGGTGATGTTGAAGGTGTGCTGGAAGCGGTTGTGGGGCAGGAGTGTGTACACGTCATATTCGTGTTAATCGTATTAGGAATTATCAGAGTTCAATTATTCATTATTCAATTAAAAATTCTTCTTTATATTTTCTTATTCTAGAATACAATGATACATATAATATTAAAAAAGCAAGGATGCTAAAAACGGTACAAGAACACTCATCTACTATCTTCAACTTCCATGAAAGCGTTGCAGTCGGAATAGCCATCCTATAAAATTGTGTCTAGTATAAAACCTACATTAACTTAGAACTATCACCTGTTATTTCTGTTAGATATGAAATAAATTTCATGTATGTATTTAATCAATAATTTTTCTTAATTTAGTTCGTTTACTTCTCAAAGTATATTTGGAATTTTCCTTTCTTATTTACAACTGTTAATGCATACTAATATATACATCTAACCATTTTTGCATTCTGCATATTATAACATTAACTAAATGATACTGCTCAACAATCTCAGAAATATACACCATGTTTTCTTGACAGACTGGGAATTTCTTCCTGGACGTTCTGTGCAGGTATGACAATAACGATGACTTTTCCCTTAAGGGATTTCTAAACATAACAACCTTAACTGTAACAAATCTACAACAACTTTAAATAGTATACAACTATATTGAAATTCAAGAACTGGAATTCTACCTCAGAATAACATTCCTCTAAATAAGATTTTACCGAAAAGAATTCGACCGAAATCACAGAAAAAGTATTTCAAATGGCTTACCTTCTTGTTTGGCGCTTTTGTTTGTTCCAGCTTTTCGTCTGTATGTCTTAACCTTTCGTATATATCACTTAAGTCTATTTTCTCTAAGGCCTCTTCCCTAGCATTCTCTATTTGATCAAGGGCCTCAAGTGTTTTATCCTCAATTTGGTCAACGGCCTCATTTTCCTTCTTCTTTAACTGCTCTAACGCAACGAGTGCATCTTTTCTGATTTTTAGAAGTCTATTTTCTTCTTTCCATCCGATAGTAATCTGTTTATTCTTCAACTGAAGTAAACAATCTTACTTTATGTAAAAACATAGGAGAAGACAAACTTCAGCTAAACTGTAGGCCAAACACTTTCCCAGTCACCTTGTGCGTTTATACAGTCTGATAAAAATATATACAGTTACAAGGAAATTATTATTATTTAAAACTAGAATTATCATGGGCAGCATGTTGAGCCCGTCAATGGAAAGACGCCTATGGGGATGCAACAGTAAAAAGGAAACTGTGGAAAGATGATGATGGAAGGACAAGGCAAGCCTATATGATGTCTCTTTCAGGAAGCATAACAAATGAATCACAGTATTTTCAAATTCTTCCCTGTATGGAAAAGTAATGGCCCAGACAAGGTCTATCATCAACATTTTGGACCTTCGAGCTGTCACTGTGACCTTGACCTCTGAGCTAGGAATCTGGGTCTTGAACGCGACACACCATCTCATCAAGGTGAACAAATGTGCCAAGGTATTTCAAAATCCTTCTATGCAGGGAGAAGTTATGGCCCGGACAATGTCTAGAATCAACATTCTGGACCTTTGAGCTGTCACTGTGACCTTGACCTTTGACCTGGGAACCTGGTCTTGCATGCGACACACCGTCTCATCAAGGTGAACAAAAGTGCCAAGGTAATTCAAAGTCCTTCCATGCACAGAGAAGTTATGGCCCGGACAAAGTCTCTCATCAAAATTTTGGACCTTTGAACTGTCATTGTGACCTTGAATTATGAGCTGGGAACCTTGGTCTTGAACGCGACACACCATCTCATCAAGGTGAACAAATGTGCCAAGGTATTTCAAAATCCTTCTATGCAGGGAGAAGTTATGGCCCGGACAAGGTCTATCATCAACATTTTGGACCTTTGAGCTATCATTGTGACCTTCACCTCTGAACTAGAAATCTGGGTCTTGCATATGACACACCAACTCATCAAGGTGAAAAAACGTGCCAAGTTATTTCAAAGTCCTTCCATGCACAGAGAAGTTATGGCCCGGACAATGTCTAGAATCAACATTTTGGACCTTTGAGCTGTCACTGTGACCTTGACCATTGAGCTGGAAACCCGGGTCTTGCACGCGACACACCATCTCATCAAGGTAAACAAATGTGCCAATGTATTTCAAAATCTTTCAATGCAGGGAGAAGTTATGACCCGGACAAGGCAATCTGGATTGACGGACGCACGCACGTACATACATTGAACTGTGGTACCAAATGTGATGACTATGTCGAGTTCCCCGCAATCGGGCTCGACAATAAGACAGCTCTTACTCTAATGAAAAGAAATATGTTTCATGTAATTATTTTCACATAATTCTTTTTTAACACATGCATTCTCATTTAAATAAAAATAAAAGTATCAAGGTTGGGTGGAATGAACGTTTTACAACGCGCAACTAATTGATTTTTGTAGGATCTACCATTACTGACAAGATTGGACAATATGCTTCACGTTTAAGGGTACATTTAGAAAGTACTCACCTTGCTAAATAAATCTACAAAGCATAGCTCTATAGGTTAAACATTTCAAAATTTTAGTTTTCTTAGTCTATGATAACTACAGAATCAATTTATAATCGTTAATAGTACTAACAAAACCCAAATGACTACCGACGATAAAAGACAATTCGTACATAAAATAGTGATAACTAATTGCATGTGAATATGTGAATACCAATACAGTAAAAATGTACCTCAACTAACGGGGTGATGGAGGAAAGATATCAAAGTTAAATTTGAAATGTATCAGTTTTGTTTCAAAATAACTATTTTTTTCTATACTGTGTCAACATTTGTGCAAAATATGAAAGAGCTTTTACGTGCATGTTTTGAAAAAAAAAACAACAACAACAAAAAATAAATATACAAAAGGTAAAAAAACTTTCCCCTCACCAGCACAAATTGGCGGAATAAAGAACATTTCAGGATGGAGGTACTGCATTAGAATTAGATTTCTACGACTTTAAATGTTTAATTTATTATCAGTACCTTCTTAAGCTTTTGTACCGCTTCTTTAGCGTCTTTGTCTCGAAGCAAATACTTGGGATCTTGTAACACAGCAATAAACGTGTCTAGATAGTCTTGTAATTGTATATCTTCTAGTTCCAATTTTGCACAATGGAGAATGGCGTTTCTCGACTCCCTTGCCTACAACATCAAAGAAGTATTGTCTATTGTTGCATGAAACATGACTTTTACATATTCTATTTGATTTTTGTTCCCACCTAATCTCATTATGATTAATGTGTGAGTTAAATTAATTCAAAATGTTTTTATACCTTTTAAAGCCAAAAGATCAATTAAATATTTATATCATATATATTTATATCCATCTTCTTTACAATATTTATTCACTTCCTTACGTAATGATTAATAACATGTTCGACAATTTGTTTTGAGTTTTGAGTTAACTAGTGTTAAACATTATATAATGCATCTTGATGTTCCAATTTATTTCAAGTTTTCTAATTAATTGTACAAAGTTTTGTGGTCTTTTTTACCAGAATGAAAGACAGTTACTATAACTTCAAGAAGCAGATGATGACATAAACAAAAATCACATATGTCCAGATCTGTTCTAATTTGAAATCATACTGCCCTTTATTTGAGATTAAGTATTGCGTGTACAAGTTTTGAGGAGCGCATACTGATTTTGTGGCTGTTACATCTATTTAAATGTGCTTAAAAATTATCATGTTAATAATAGATTTATCAAGGACATATCTTTGACATCAAATTTCTGCTAAATACAAAATTAATGAAGGCATCATTAAGTATAGAATTAACGTCTTTTTAACGCACATCTTAATAAAGAACTCAGTACTTGAAGCTTACATTGGCAAAAATGATAGCAGATGATGACATAAACAAAAATCACATATGTCCAGATCTGTTCTAATTTGAAATCATACTGCCCTTTATTTGAGATTAAGTATTGCGTGTACAAGTTTTGAGGAGCGCATGCTGATTTTGTGGCTGTTACATCTATTTAAATGTGCTTAAAAATTATCATGTTAATAATAGATTTATCAAGGACATATCTTTGACATCAAATTTCTGCTAAATACAAAATTAATGAAGGCATCATTAAGTATAGAATTAACGTCTTTTTAACGCACATCTTAATAAAGAACTCAGTACTTGAAGCTTACATTGGCAAAAATGTTGTTTGCTGAAGTCAAGATGCAAGCAACATCACTCTGGAAAGACTTATCGTTAATTATAACGCTTAGAAGTCCAGCCGCATCTGTTTCAGTTGAGCAGGTCCCTGAAGTAAGTGTCGTTTGAAAACACTTTGCATAGCTCCAGCCTGTTGGATCAGAACACCACGTACTAGGATCTGTATTTCTCCACAAGGGATTATTAAATTGGTGAACATCAACAATTTCGTCATAAAGTTTACTGCATATATCATTAGGACACTTTCTTCGGCCTTTTGTTTTGCTCCCAAAGCAGCTACTGTAATGATGTTGGAAAATTTTACGCGTATTTCGAATACATACAGTATGTTCAGGTAACAAGTTTTGATCAGTACACTGATTACATGTGGTCACTGATCCCTGTGGCAAAGAACTCGTTACTTTTTGTAATGCCTGGTCACGATGGGTAAGAATTTTATCGCCCACAAAGTTTTGTAACCCTTCTTGCAGATATTCAAGACCTTTTGCTCCTTGCACCCAGTTCTTGTATTTCGGCTCATTCAGTTCGTCGTCGCTGTCCATCGTTTATTTTTTTGCTGAAAAATAGAAACATTGGTACAATTAAACATAGACAGCTTTGGCATCGAAATAAAGTACGTAGGTTTATAAATTACAACAATGAGCATCAGCATGGCTTTATCAACATGATTTTGATAAACATCATTGGCTCTAAGTTTCTTCTTTGATTTTCGTAAGAAATACAATGCCATCTTGCATTTTCTGACGGAGGCAGTATCAAGTTAGTAAGACACGAAATGCCTGTGGACACCGCGCTGGCCTGCGCATTCGCTAATTCCCATAATAATGTTCTCTGATACTATCTGTTGTATGAAACCCTACTTTAAAATGACTTACACCATACAAGCTGAGCAAATAGCAGAATATAGACAAATACATGTTCTAATACGTTGCACAAAGAATAAAGAAACTGTTTTGAACTGGATGTATACTATGAAGTCAGACAAACTTTTTTCGCATAAACATTTGAAATGTTCTTATATAACCTTCCGGCATAAAAATGTCGTATTTTGAATCAATGGTCAGTTCGACAGTTTTATATGTTTTTTTTCAGGAGTTACAGACAAGTATGTCTGGAATGAACTAAGACTTTAGAATCAGTAATTTCGGCGGCGACGTTGGCAAATGCTAGTCGAATATAGCGACGAAAAGGATGCTGCATTTCAAGGGGCGCGATCGAGTTTCGACGTTAAATGATTCAAAAGTTTTTTTTGAAAACAGGGCGAGTAAAATGGATAAAATTGATTATAATATCCTCTCTTTATGTACATTGTATTGTATATCGAATTTATCTTCTGTGCGATTTGGAGTGTATAGTGCTTGAAACGTGCTCATTATAACATATACATAATATGCAACTGCAATTTGAGCATTCAACAATTGTTTTTGTTATCTATCAATTTTTTAAAGATTTAAGTTTCGACCGAATACCAAGATTGTTGTATTCCTATTAATTTTACATCGTTTGGAAACCAACAACGTACGAGTAAGAAGCGGTACAGTCTGCCTTTGCAGGATTAGGCTACATGGCAAATAATACACTGGCCCACAATAAATATCTAAGAAGTGTTACTCTTTCTAGAACAAAATCAGTGATTTTTTTTAAATCTTTTTTTTTTTGAAGAACTTATTTTTAATATTTGCATGTGATCAAGAGATCCACCTTTCACGTATACATAGAATTTATAGAAACTTGCTTAATATGTAGTCTATAAAATGTTCAATCTTTTTATTTTATATACATGTATGATACAAAAAAATGAAGCACTATCACAATCATTCGATACAATACTTTAACGTTAACACAATATGTCAGCATGTCTGATGTTGAAAAAGTAGTCAATTTATTAGTCCACATAATCTAACGTTTAAACTTATCTATTTTACATCGATTGGGAAACAAGTTCTTACAAATTTCTTTATTTCCTCATGGGTTCAATCAATATTTGCACATATGTTCAGCTTGCGTTGTTAGAGAAAATGTAAGATAATATTTAAAAGAACGGCCAGTGTCATTTCTTACAAAGTTTATATGTCAGCCAACGACTAACCGGAGACTCTTCGATTAATGACGAAATGATTAAACAATCGGACACTAGAAAAACAGTTTCTTTAACTTATGAAAGTCCTAATTTGCTCTCAACAATAAAGAATTTCATGATTATCTTTGGGAGAATGTAAAGTACAATGTACATTGAAAACACTGACAAATAAAATATCAAAATAATAAGTCCAGGAACAAACCGCTCTATCTCCCAAGTTGTTGTATACACTTGTAGTTCTTTTTCATGGATGGTCAATGTATAGCATAGCATAATACATGTGAATTTAGTTTAACGTCTCATCCGGAAGACAGTAAATATGTTAGTGAGGGAACGAGGATCGAACTCGCGACCAGTCAAGCATGTTACCATTAAACTACTGATTCGCTCCTTTATTTGTATTGTATTTGTTTTAGATTTATATCCTGGATTTGTTTGTTGATTTATTACGATTGAATTCATTGACTGGGGGAAAACAAAAAGGCAGCTTCCATGGAGGTACTCTGTGCCAGCAAATAGGAACATGTCACGTGTTTTCCGGAGCCATTATTTCTGAAATTACCGGATTAGTGAACTAAGTGAAATCTTTAAGTCGTGACATGTCGTGCTGGATTCTTTCTAAAGAAGCCTATCGCACCAATCCCAGAATGCAATTATACAATATAAAGGTGCTAAACCTATAAAATACAGACTGACTACACAGTTGAATAGTAATGAATCAGTACATTAAGTAGTAAAATGTAAATGTGTTATTTTTCCGATATAGATGATAAAATGTATAATTGTAACACCAATAAGAATTACATAAAACAAACAGATTATGATTATTTACAAATACATGTATGATTTTTTATAATGCAAATCGACGTTATTGAATAGGAATGATATATATCAAATACAGATCTAAATATATTGAAAACAAATGAATACAAATGACAAATATACAACAAAAAATGATCTTATTTTATAACACAAATGGAACAACATTTCATACAAATGTAAAAATTGAATATTTCAATGTTCTTCATGCCATACATAGTTGATTTCACCCCCTTTTTCACACCCAACGGCCAAAGCTAAAAAATGTGATTCGGTAGACAATTATTTAATAATGCTAAAAGTTCAAAACGCAGACGTAAGATGATAATGACTGGCTGCACAGTGATTAGAATTAACTATCTACTTCTCGGTTTATCAATCGCCCATTGCAGGACGTTAAAATGTCGTTGAGTAACAGAATGGGAATGTAATAGAAAGTAAATTTAGGGTCAATAGTCTCGATTTACAGGATATCGTTTAATTGGGGTACATTTATGCTTGAAAACACATAGGACAAATTGAAACTGAACGCATAAACTAGTGTTTCGTTCAGTTCAGGTGATCACAAGGGCAAGTTGGACTGTAATAATGGATAAACCGATACTTACTAAATTTACATGTACCAGAACAATCCATATTTCAATGAACTAAGGGACACTGACTTAGACTTCCAGAGAGCATATAAGTGGAACAGTTACTTTCAAAGTATTTGTAAATTGATAAAAAAATGAAACATGCAACTTGAAACATACAAAAGTCTTTGGACCATTTTAGAAGTAGACACCGCTTTCCTGCACAAAACGCTTCTGACCTGTCGGTGACGAACTGTTATATTCACCTACACAAGTCGTCATGAAAATTCTCACAGTTTATAAAAATTGACCTTTGTAGTTTAATTTCCTCTTCATAAATGGAAACAAGTCACATTGTATAGCACAAAACAAAACTTTGTTTAAATCCTTTGTACTTACGAAATTAAGAACGTCGAATCAGGCTATATCGGGTGAAAATATTTCTTTACAGAGAGTGAATGTGTTAAGTTCCTCATATAAAAATAAACTATAGTTGTCTACACCTAATGCGTACTACAATATTTTGCATAAACTCTGTAATTGGTTAGCCTTTATGTATAACTATTTTGAAGATCACTAAAATGAACCATTGATCATACAGGTTAATTAAAATTGAATGACACGATGTTTTTCTTTATTTACAGGAGAATCTAAATTTGAATATATAAACTAAAACACTAAATTACTTTGATAGCTACTATAGAAAATATAATCTGATTTAGAAGAAAATGCATACGTTTTGTTACGATAAAGGTGTACGAAAGAGAGAAACGTTCTCTCTAGATAGGATATAAACCATCTAACTCTGCACCCTTCAGATTGTTTTTTTCGAAGAAAACATTTTTCCGTCTTTTGAAATGAATAATAAAAACGTATTTTATGAATTAACTACAAAGGCAAATCAATATTGCACCTAACGTTTCCATTCAGTATAAACTCTTAAAATTCTTCTGGTAAAAGTTTCTTTTGATATTACAAGGGATTTCTGACAGAAAGTGTCATGACGAGTGCAGATTTACTTTTGTCTGAAATTGAAAAAAAAATGAGATATATGCCATAATCTCTGTTTTATCCGTGCATACGTGGAGACATCGATGTGCGCAATAATCTTAAAAATAACCCCAACGTTTTCCCTTTTTTCCATCTGTAGTACTTAATAATGTCGGCTTAGTCTAAAAAGTAGAAAAAATTAAAAGTATAGAACTGTTTTTTATTTGTGCACGTACAATACGATCAATTTACACAAGATAATTTCAGTCAAAAATTATTGATTACATAGTGAATTAGTCACCAAAAATGAACATAACTTTAAGTAATCTAAATAATGCAACCGTGCAATCGTTTGGCTTTTGACAGGTTATATGGCCGCATATAAACTGTTGTAAAACGGTTGACGCTCTTTGCTGAGGTTATTTGAGCCCTAAACTGTATACACTCGATCAGATAACCTATCAAATATATTTCAAGGTGAACTAATTCTATATTTTTTAAACCTATGTTACCATTGTTCAGTGTCTTAGTATCGTTTTGTAAAACACAATACACAATTAATATTATCTCGAGACGCCATCTTTCTGCTTTAGGTTTAGCCAGTTGTTTTGATGTTAAAACATTGGCGAAGTCAATTTTCTTATCTTTATTCTTATCATCATAGAACCATGACGTTCATACATTTACATAGTCATAGTGATTCAAGATTTGATTGGTCACCTCTGCTGTCTGTATGTCTAAATGACCTAGCGGATTTAGTACAGACATATTTTGTCGATACAGCGGCCAATACCTCTTACAGAGACATACAATACAATTAACCCATGATGTAGCCTGGTTGCTGGCTATATCATCTTTTTCTGCTTATGTTATTGCACTGATATATTAAATGCTTTTACCTCTCTAATAGCAACATTTTTCCTCTGCTAGCTACTATATAGTCCCAGTAATTACAGCCAAGAAAAGATAAATAGGTAGTTAGAAAGGGACTTAAGTCATTTAGCTAATAGTATTAATTGCTGGGTCTGAAACCATTCTACCCATTATGCACATCATAGATATTTTAAAGGAAGCATGTTTTAACATATATGATTTGTTTGTTAAATGTATTTTCAAAATGTTCAGTTAACATCTTGCAGTATTTGTTGATATACCTACAATAATAGTCTTTTAAACATTCTAAATATTACTGTAGCTTTCTTCATTGCTTTTTGTGTACACATGCGCTTTCTATGGTTGCCCCCAGAACCATTCTATAATGCTTAAAGAAATATTTTCAGTTTCTCAAATGTTATGCATAGATCGTTTATATGTTTCGATTTCGTACTCATGATAATCTGTTATACAAAAAGGGAACTGCTCATGTAAATTTCATGTTTCAACACGCCTTAGTCTTGTACTTTCGTTTTAGTTTTCTATGTACCGATACCTTAACATTTGGTAATAATTTGTTTCACATCATTCCTGATAGAAATAAAATGCTGTAAATCTTATTTAAAGTCATTATTTACAGGGCAAAAATCGAACATGTATGGGAAAAAGATAGATAGAATAACACAAAAAATTTCAGACGGTGTAATAAATAAGATACTACTTACATCGGAGAAACCTCTCGAAGAAAATCTGTAAACAAACTTTTCACTAATTTAACCTTTCTCGTTGATGCTCATTAGAGATGTGAGGAATTCCATCTAGCAACCAATGTCACTACAACTTTATCTCTAAAAAGTATGGCGGATCGCGTAACACTATATTCTCCACTATTCAGAGCACAATAATGTCGTCATAAGTATATAGAACTAAACCGAAAGACGATATAAATAGAGTCTTAAATAGTTTGTATTAGTCACAAAATGACACTAATTAATTTTGTCCTTCGACTTCCTGAGCTAAACTAGCATTAAGCAATTGAACGACTACTTTTCGAATCAGAATCGAAACTGCTTTCAAATATAAAACATAAGAAATATTAACCGTCAAACGCCCGATAAACGAATAATAACGATACGTGTCTGTAGTATTTAAAGGGACATGCCCGAAAATTAACTCTTGATATATTGCATATTTATTTTATTGGCTAATTCTCAATAAAAATAGAAAAAAAAGACATTATGTGTTCAAAAATGTGAATTTAGGTCACATAGATTCAAAGTGTTTAATTTACAATAAATGGATAACCAAGCACAACACAAGCTTTTCAGTTTACCTATTGTTCTACAAGTTTTTAATCCACACCTTGATATCGGATCATGATTTATTCGATGTCAGTCGGTTTTATATGATTTTGAAATAGATAGAATTTTTAAAAAAAAATCGGGTACGCCTCTTTATGAAGCGATTTTCATTTTACATGTCTATACTTGCTAAAAGCACTTTGATAAACTGTATCGATCGATTTGATATGTTAACTTTAATAAGGCGATAGCTTAGTGCAATCGATAACATTTGTAACGTTAAAAAAGAACTAGGAAGTGAATTATCGACTGAACTTAAGACTTTTTTGACAGTTAGAATCGTGGTTTTATTCCGTCTGTGTTTTTTTTTTTGTAATTTGTATGTTAATGACTTCGATACAATTTCAAGTAACTAGTTTCGTTCAGTAAAATATCGCAAAGAAAATTAATAATTAATAAAAATACTAACTTAGGAAACGGAGGTATTTCAAGGATAACGTTTTTCA
Organism: Cyclina sinensis; assembly: GCA_012932295.1. Taxonomy (NCBI): domain Eukaryota; kingdom Metazoa; phylum Mollusca; class Bivalvia; order Venerida; family Veneridae; genus Cyclina; species Cyclina sinensis. The sequence goes on from JAAONU010000004.1 coordinate 24,464,659, forward strand.
ATCCCGATCAAAGGACAAGTGTAACTTACATAGATAAACTATACTTACATGTGACATAACTAAGCCCCTAACGAACATTCCTATTGTTCAAACAGATAAACAGTACCATATCTACAAATCGTCAGGAAACATCGACTTGATGATTTATCATAAATGCAAATTAGATACGGTCACGTGGTGAGTCACGAGACTCCAGGGTGATCCAAATTTATCACAAACATAACGCATACGCAATATCTAAATTAAGATGGTTGTTGAAAAAAAAGTGAACAAAATATGTAAATCCTGTTATCATAGTATATCTCAGTGTAGCAAGTGAAACTTGGTCTTTGAAAGGAGCAGTGGTCGAGGGGTCATAGCGCCCCATCTAGAGGTCTTTGGTTTGAATACCTCCAGGGATGAGAGATTTTCGCAAATCAAACTTTTCGGCGCGAGTATTGGTTTGAACCAAGGAAGGATTGATGTTAGTAACAAGAACTTGCTTCCAATCGATGTAAAATTAATAAGTTTTAACTAATGAACCAATAAGATAGATCTGCAGTACGTCATCGGTTTATTAAAAGGTATGTCCCTTTAGTATTTCCGTTTCGTATCTTGTTATCATATCTCTGCACTGTGTTATCTTACAATTGTCCATCAAATATATAAATGAAAGTACAATATAACATTACGATGGCAGAAACTTGATAGCCTTACATGTATAACTATAGTTTGTTTATTTTTGCTGAAAATGTGTGTGTTACGATAACCGTTGTCAATACTGCGTCATAATGTTATCTGTAGATCTTATTCTTATTGACTCTCTCGTCATAAATGAATATGATATTGAACGAATACCAAGGTGTTGGTCAAACAATATTAGTAAAATAGGTAAACTTTATGCATTAATATACGTCTTTTTGAAGAGAGTTTTTGTACATATTTGGATGGATAGCGAACACTTTCTTCGTGCCTTAAAACATAAAGGAAAGATATTTCTTTTAATTATAAATTTTTTTCACTTTTTATTGCGAATGAACCAATAGCACAAAATGAGAAATTTTGGAAACTATCACAACTAAACAGATTGCAGTAGGACATTGAAGTAAACTTTTCCAGAAAGTATGGCTTAGTTTTGGCTTGCAATATGTTAAAAACATACATGTACCTGATATAGGTTTATATTATCAATTATCAACTATACATATGTCTATCAAATTGAGATAATATATTGTCTGTACCGGTTTCCCACATAACCGACACCTCCTGACAGTTTGTATGACAGGTTGTTTAGTTTAGACGCATTCATTTTACGTCGACTGCGATACAAGTTCTTACAACTTAGATTTATAACGCTCGATGACTGCGTGCTGGGTACCATACCAGTATCTGCGTAGCGTAGAGGAATGTGAAGATCATACTTTTTTGTAATCTAGAATTTCAGTAAAGATTAATTAGTCCAAAGAGTGCAAGGTCATCTGAGAAATGCACAATGTTAATATGATTGTCAAATCTTGACAGGAGAGTGCAGTATATGGTTACTGATCAAGTACCTCGAACTGAAATAACTATTTTACCACAGTTAATATAATCAAAACATGTTGAAGTAGGTTTTTGCAGGGATCTATTGCTTCAAATTTAGTAAGGGTAAATGTAATAGATAAATATACATCCATACATGTACATACATTGTGAGAGAGGGATGTTTAATTAACATAATATATATTTTATGGTCATACGGTATTACTATTTACAATAAATTATTTTAATGAACATTGAATTTAATATTTAGGATCACCCAATTATTTGGCGATCTATGCTGGGAAATTACAACATAATATTTGATTTAAGTAACTGAACTTTTTTAAAGCATCATAAAATCGTAATACGAGCACTCAACAGTGAAAGTGCATTGTATACACGAAACACTATGAAATATAACAATGGCAAAGAAATTAGAATACTCAGCAAAAAGAAACGAAAACAAAATGAAAGGTATAATATCAACAAATACTTCAAAGGGTTTACTAAAAATAAACAGTGTATACTTTGGTGATATTCAGAGGGTAGCGAGATAAACAGTTTGAGAGAAGCGAGCTAAAATATTTCATTTCTGAACATTCAGTTAAAGATATTTAGACATATACAGACAGTTACAAAACAATTACAAAACAATAATTTGAAACATTTCCTATAGAATTCAGGCAGTGAGAGAATCCTTATGTATCTGACAGGAAGAAAAACAAAACAAAAAGACAGGGAAGGAGACAGAGAAGAACAGAAGCATAGGTCTTTTGACAAATAAATTGATAAATTTAAGTACGAAATAAGCGGGATATTTCTAATCTTTAAAGCAAAAAAAAAAAAAAAAAAAAAAAAAAAAAAAAAAAAAAAAAATCATCAAAATAGCAAAGTTTGTACAATGTTTGATAATTCAAAAAGGAAAAATAATGGTATTAGACAAGACAAGAAAATACTGAAACTAAAGAGCAAATGTCCTAATTAAAAAGTTAGGTATGATCAATTTTATAGACATCCATGTCTGCTTCCATGGTGAGAGGTTTGAAGGCGAGAGGCAAATTAGAAAAAATAGAGAAATGAATGTGATGAAAAAGTAGATGTTATTATTAGAAAAACATCAGAGTAAATACAACCAATTGTTCTATGGTTTTCAAGAAGAAACTGAGGATTTTTTTTCTGAGAAGCTGAAAGAGAGTTTTAAAGAAAAATTAAATCCAAATGAGGGTCAGTTGAATACAGTTCAGTAGCAACTCTAGTGTATTATTTCTCTGAGACCAATGGACCAACTATGGTCGTTTTATCGTAAAAGCTATTTACATTACTCTCCAATAAGGAGAGTTTTCGGATACAAAAGCAATGTATATTACATGTATTTCGAAGGATAATGTTAAGCCGAAGCTTACTGAATACAAGTTGTAAGTTAGCTTCGGTCAAGTCTTTACCAGATGCCCTTACTGATGAAGGTCAGATCGGCGAGAACTGTACAACATTCCTTTCCTTTCGATGCTAATTGTTTCTGAAAAGCTATCGATACCTCATTCATGCAATTAATTAAAAGAAAACTGTTGATTTTTTTAAATTGTTTAAAAATGAATTTCATTGTTTTACACAAATATGAAAATAGTCTTTTAACTAAATGTTTTATCTTAGTTTTTCTTAATACGACGGGAGCCAATAAGCCTTTATATTTTCATTGTTTGAGAAACTAGCAATTCAGATACGAAGAAAGAAAGATAATGTAGGTTTTGTTATCAGTTATAAAGAATACATGGTAATTTCTGATGGAACTGTTAAGTCGTTTAATTAGGCTATAGATATATGTAATTAATTTGATCTGCAGTCTTGACTAAATATTAATTTGAGAAAAAAAGCATATTTAATTGATAGGAACGATAAAAACAGTACAAAGTCAATAACAAAATGAAAATCGAACTGGGTCTCTACATGCTTTACACGTTTAGGGTTTTTATTTGACGTCGATTAAGGAAGAATGAGAGATATGAATTTCAATGAAAAAATATGCATTCTATTTTCAAAATGAATAAGATAATTTTAGATTTCGTTATCATTAAAATTAATGTTTTGTTTGCTATCTGAGATTAAAATTTTAAAAATAACTGGCGTTGACATTAATTTTATCTGAACATATATGTTTTGATATTTATTAAATTTTGGCAAAGAATACGCTCTGTTAATAAAAGAATGGTTTTTGGAAGACTGAATTTCATGCATATTCCAGTTTTATGCGTTCTATTAATGAAGCAGTTTTGACAATTTCTTAGAAATGCCTGTATTTAAAACATTATAATTTAATTATTGACAGAAAAACCATGTCCTTAAATAAATTGTTCGATATAGAATATGACATGTGTTGTTGGTTACTTAAAATAGGAAACTTATACCATATTTAATCTTATGACTCATGTGGTGCCACCTTCCTTCAATTATAACGAGGTTTCATTGATCTGTTTAGTACAAGGGAGGTAATCAAAATCATATATTCAAATTATTCCATCAGGAATTTTCTTTCTTCCTTCAAATTTTGGTTTGTACTACAGTTACTAATTGTATATATATATTTTTACTTTATTTTTATGGAATGTGTACTAAGATATGGACATTTTATCATATTTCAATACAAAATAGTGGTCACTATATGTACAATGGTCACTATATGTACAATGCTACTTTCATAATTATTATGATTTATTTCTCGCTGTTTCAGACACTGAAGTAGAAAATAAGATAGAAAACAGAATTTTAAAAATGAATGGTATTTTTGATTATACGATTTGTAAATATAGTGGCGTTAATAAACCCTCTATTCAGTTTTTCTGTGTTTCATTAAAAAACACAGTACCTAAGAAGTAAGCTTTTTATTGCTGATTATGAAACGTTGCAAATCAGAATGTATGTAATATACTTTACGAAACCATTCAGTCACATTTGACTGCGTACAAAGGCAAAGAAAGATCGAAAATCGAGCACATATGAAACATTTACGACAGTTGAATTAAAAATATAATCAGTATTTCTTGCACCTTTTTAAATTCGTTGATTTATACTCAAGCGACTTTTCATTTACTCGCAGCTCCCAGATCAGATGAAAATCAGATCTCTGACAGTAAACTGACAGAATATCATATTAAAATTTGTTGAATCATAACGGTACTCCTATGTGAGCAAAAATAAATAAATATAAATAAAATAAATAAAAAAGATCAATCTCTACGGCGTAAACATACAAGCTTATTGTAACATGCATGGTGACATATAAAAATATAATTAAACGTGCATGTTAGCATTTTCAAGTTTATTAACTTGTCTAATTACCTTTTCCAGTCACTTTTCTCCTTCGGTCTATATTTTTTTATTCTTCTTGTGGTATTTTCACAGATTTGTTCTTTGTGATCAGGAAACATTTTTCTCCTCAGCTTAATTATTTATTGATGTGCAAGGTGTTATACGGTAATGGTTATTACATAAAATGTCGATATAACAACACTGTTTGAAACGATTGAAAATGTAGACTTTGTAATTTGAACACCTTAGAAAACGAATATCACTTTCTTCTTGTATGTCCGTTGTACAAAGACTTACGAAGAAAATATCTAAAATCTTATTTTTGTAGAAGGCCAACTCTAAGTAAATTTCATAGACTGATGTCCACAGATAAGAGAAAATAATTAATGATTTTATCTCAATTTATTTATTTTGGAAATAAGATGAGGCGAGAAATCTAAAATTAATTCTATAATGCATAGTAATCATAACATTTTTCAAATGTGACATGTAGTATGTTGTATTTTAACTAAAACTTGTTGAAGTTCTAAGATACTGTGTGAATGTTAAAAAAAACTTTTCTCAGTATGTTACATTTTATTATAAATGAATGCCTTACAGGGTTTCAGATTCGCATGTCGTATTTTAAACCAAAAAGAAAATAAAAATCAATTAACAGTTAAATTTCACTTTCAATTAAAAAAACAAAATAAATTGTAGAATAAACAGATTATTTATCACTGTTTTGTACATTACGGGAAATATTAGATCCCGTGAGATTCGACAGTCTTAAATATTTCTGTATTATATTTCTTGTTTTGTAGTGCAAAATATCGCCGGATAAACGAAAAAAAATGTATGGAATCCAAGTATAAAGACAAATAAGAATGACTAAACATTTCACGAGTATTCATCCCATTTCGCAGACAAAAATGATTTCCCCATAATGCAACAGAAGCAACGATTAATATTTCTGAGACATTTGACAGACTCGCTTTTGAAAATATAAGAAACAGCTTTGAGTGTAATCAAAGTTTAACACATACGTGTGAGAACAAGCTATCATGTCTGAAGTAAATATTTGTTTTTTGTATTTTTGCAAACACTCTTAGCGGAAGCATGCCGACGCTGATAATGATTTCCCTTAAAAGCCAGTGAACAATTGTTACGCCTGATAAAATAATCAAGAAAAATATGACAGAAAGCGGGGCAAAATGTCATCATGTAGAAATGTTTCAGATCTACAGACGCCAAGATTGTCGTCAATATACTAGAGTTCAAAACATGTTTCTTTAGAAATTCTTTTTTTCCAAGGATGTATCAAAGGAGCTATTGCAAAATTTAATACACTCACAAAAAGAACAACAACAACAAAAAAATTATTTAGCAGGACAAATTACTTACGAAAATAAGACTTAGTTTGTTTAACATATGCACAGTCTAACCACTAATTAACACAAACAAAATGATTACAAAAACACTACATATACGAAAACTTTATTCCAGGTTTTACAACGAAACAAGAGAAAATGACTGTATTTTTATACTTTTGTTAATGTTTATCTTAAGTAATTACTCTCTTACGATAAACAATAACAAAGGTATGAAATTTTACTTAAATTTTACTTACATTTTATATAACTTAGAAAATTCACATAACACGCGTCAAAGTAATTTTTACTCTCTTTGACATGTGTGAAGTAAATTTTCTAAGTAATATAGTTTGATGGATAGTTCTAAGTCCAAATATATGTGTCATAACTTTATGACTGAACACAAACGGCTCTGAATAAATTGTCTACAATTGTTTCCCCTGTATAATTTATCTTAAAGAAAAATTATTACAAGATGTCCAAACAAAATTGAGCCTCTAAATTTGTCAAGCAGTTACATTCTCCTTATTGCAGATACATTTACTATTACGTGATTCTGAAAGATCAGAGTTAGTTTTTCCGTCGGTCTGTACAGGGACACAATTTTAGTAATGTTTAGCAAGATCGGTTGAATAATGAAATGATGCTTAACTCGTATAAAAAACTCTAGACTTTTTGCTTTCAGACACGAATACCTTTAAGGACGCCCATATATACATTCATGTTAAACAAGTAACCCCTTAAGTTTTGCCGATAATGACCAAAGGAACACGATTTTAGCAATATTCTTTAATTAAACAAGTCTTAAAGTGTTTATTTCATGTTTTCTCCTAAGAGAATTGAATGATGAAGTTGAACAAACGCGTGTCAATTAACAGGTAATGAGTAAGCTGTTCCTAAGTTCAAGTGTTTTCATTTTCAGGTCAGACGATGTTGTTTTTTTCACGTAAGATGTCAGCTGGGGACAAGACAAAATGTTTGAAAATCCATATTTAAGTCATTTAATAAGTACCATTTTTAATATTCTGTCGAGTTTCTAAAAAATGTGTTTGAGCCAAACCCGCGCAAGTGTGGGCTAAGAGTATTGTTAAAATTTGTTACACATGAAGCGGGGTGGTTTTCGCATGGCATGTTTGATTGTAACAATACAGTAGAGAAAAAAATTCTTTAAATTTGTTCCTTTCGAACATTGTCTCACAGATGTTTACGGATGAAGAGATAGTTAAAGAGGCACAAAAGGAATCCAAGTCTTTGCGAATAGATCCCTAGATTTTTATACGTAGTATTTAACACTGCTTCATGCGAAGTTTATTTCAAGGACAGAGCCGATTCCAGATGCCCACATGATTTCACAGATAGTAATGTGCAGCTTTTTCAAGGCTCCCCTCCCCAATATCTACCATTATGTAAGAATTAATCAAAGTATTTTACGCACATTTTTCAGCTATAAAAGTGGATGTTTGGGTATGGGGACGGGTATGGGGGTTCCGACGGAGCCTCAATGTTCATGGGGTGTGTGATCGTTAGACTAAAATTGACTACTTATATAGACTTTATTATCTTTGAGAATAAAGTGTAAGATCTACTTTTAGACCCAGGTTCTTTCCAATGTTGTTTAGACCGTTTTATCTGTTTTCATACGCATCAAGCCACATTGCCCAAAAAGAAATGTAAACTTAAGATACTCATATCTTAGGAGAGTTTCATCGACATAACACCATAACAGAAACTTAGGCGGTTTGTTCAAAAAACCACTCACCTGCTTTTATTTTATTATTAATATCATGTATACATCTTGTTATTCACACAGGAAAATGTTTCAATTGTGAAACTTTCAGGTTACACTCAAGAATTCATTTGTTCAGAAATGATAAAAGTCTTATTCGAATAAAGCGTGCAACAATTCTCAGAGAACTTACAGTCAAACAGACGCTAAAAATGTCCTCATTTCAATAAAACCCATATCAGAATATTTCGTTTAGCTCTAAATAATGGATAAAATATATCAATTTATTTCAATATTTTACAGGTTTTTAATATAACGGGATCGGTGTACTCCTTTGACTGAAGTATTTGCTCGTTTCTTTTCATTTCAAAAGATCTTGTGCAGTCTCGCTCGATCAGAACACAACATTATGGAACACTGTTATATGTTATTGTTAGGGGATGATTTCAATGACGAAACTGTATTAACGTTTGTTTGTTGCTGCTGGATGACAATTGCCTGAGATTAAAATTTTATTGTTTAGACTTCTTCTGAACAGATGGAACCCAATGGGCTTCGGACAATGTATTCTTAAGGCATATAAAACAAAGACATTTTTTTCTTCAGTAAGGCAGACATGTGTAACTTCTTTCTAAATAAAAGAATACGCACATATAAAGTAGAGAACATGAATAATTGCATTATTATATATTGCACTGGAACAAGTATGAATGAAATACTCTATCTAATTAATTAGTATTACAATGAAAACCCTATTAGGACAAGCCGTGGGACTTTTCTAAAGTGGTCTTAATTGTGGGGCTGTCTTAATGGATAATTTCAGCATTTTCATTTTTCTTCACTTTGCTATACTTAGGACTCAAAATTAATGTTTCTAAAACTAAAATATGTATCTTTGAAAAAAGAAAGAAAAGACGAAATATTGAATGGAAAATAAATGGAAACATCATCGAAATAGTTGACCAGTTTTGTTATTTAGGTGTTAGAATGTATTATAATGGAAATCTATCTCATACTGTCAAAGCTCTATCTGATCAAGGATTGCAAGCGATGTCTAGCTTATCATATTTGTTTCAAAAACTAAATTTCGATGTAGAAACCAAATTAAGTCTTTTTGATAAAATGGTAAAACCTATCTTGACGTATTGCTCAGAAGTGTGGGGAGTATACAACAAAGTCGATAAATTACATTACAAATTTTGTAAAAGAATATTAGGGGTTAAAACACAAACACCAAATTTAGCTGTATTAGGTGAACTGGGACGATTTTCGTTAACTACAAATTGTAAGGAACGAGCATTAAAAATGTTTATTAAAATTAAAAGAAGCCCAGGGTCCTTGATAAATATTGTATTTCAAAAACAATGTGAAATTTTGAACACAACAGAAAGTTCATGCAACAATTGGGCTCAGTGAATTAAGACTTTACTTGATGAGATGGGATTTAGTGATGTCTGGTATAATTTTGATAACACATTAAATTATTTACCTTTATTTAAACAAAGATTACGAGACCAATTTATACAAGAATGGAGAGAAGGAATTAATAATATGCCAAAGTTGGAAAGCTATGCGAAATTTAAGACTGAATTCGGAAGGGAAAAATATTTATCAAAAATTACAAATGAAAAGTTACAAAAATCATTTAGTAAGTTTAGACTGAGCAATCACTCTTTAAATATTGAAACAGGAAGATACACGGGTATTACAAGAGAAAACAGAATTTGTAAATGCTGTAATTTAAACATGGTAGAAAACGAATACCATTTTTTGTTAATATGCCCTTATTATACGAATATTAGAAACAAATACATAGGAAGAAATTCTTGGCCAACAATTGATAAATTTTATAGATTAATGAATTCAGAAAGTAAAAACAATATTTTTAAAATTGCAAGATTTATTGATAAAGCTTTAGAGTTAAGAAAAACAATAATAAGCACGTCATGATAAAACATAAGTATTGCTATTTACTACTTTTTTAGCATTTATTGTTATATATTATCAAGAAATAATTTTATTGACTATTTTGTCGTTATAAATATAATGTCATTTTCTAATGATATCTCTTTGTCGTTATCACTACAATGTCATTTTCTCACGATATTTCTCACGATATTTCTTTGAATGTATAATTTGCCAAAGGCAATATGTTTGCCGATTTTTGCAAATAAATGTTTTGTTGTTGTTGTTGTTTGCTATAAAAGAGAGCCCTTTTGTGCAAGATTAGTTGCTTAATCCACTTCAGGGCATCCTGGTGAGAGTTTATAAGACACTCAGTAGCTGGCTCAATTTCATCTTATCTTCATCTACACACCCTGTAGACTTATGTGCTTTAAGAATTTCATTTTCTCTTATCTAGATAGTTTGTGGTCGTATTTGAGGGGTCAAATTTGAACTTTAAATGACTTTGAGAACTGAGAATAGTGGTCGTTTTAGTAGTAAATAGGTGGACCTAATTGTGGAACAAACGGCCTTTGAAATAAAGAAAAAAAATCGGGACTTTAAAATTCGGTCTTTAAAACGGCTAGTCCTAATTCCAGGGTGTTCGTTAGGAGGAATTTCCATACAGAAGAATCAAATTGTAAATAAAAACTGTTTATGCTTTTCTTACCATTATTTTGAATATCGGATGTTAAATGTTCAAGGTATAGTTTCGAACAAAAGACATATGAAGAAACACTTTGTCAAGATGGAGAAATGCTTTATACATTAATGATGTACAAGCGAACAAAAGGTCGAACTGAAGAAAAAGTTGGTATGTACGAAATTACAGTTTTAATAAAGGTCTTTAAGAAATTCAACTTTATTATAATAACTGTCTGACAATCCATAAAAAAATCCACATTAAAATCATTTTTTTCGATTAAATGCTGAATTCTAAAATTCTAAAAATTCGCAATATATTTATTTGCAGGATAAACTGTCTAAAAGCAAAACACATTCACTTGAAATGGTTTGAACTAATATTGATGTATTAATATTTTCAATAAATAATACCCCCATCAAAATTACAAACAAAACAAAACAAAACAAAAACACAAAAAACAAACAAACAAACAAACAAAAAAACTACAACAAAAACAAACAAAAAAACAAGAGGTAATTTATTTATTTGCTGGATATACTTGCTAAAAGCAAAACACACTGAATTTCACTCGTGCAAATTAAAAAAAGGTCAATGTAATTCATTGTGATGATCTGAATAATGAACTTGTTATTCATTTCAAGATATGGATTTTAGAGTGTTAATAAAGTTTTCATTTGATTTAGCCTGGTGACATAGTATTTGATCTCACCTGACCCAGTTTGAACCCATCCGAGATACATCAAGGCAAACATTCTGAGCAAGATTCATAAAAACTTTATGAAAATGTTGCTTCTAGAGTGTTAACAAAGTCAATTGTCGCACGAATGACGACAGCCAACGGATAACAGGGGATCTCAAAGCTTACCCAGAGAAATTACTCATCTGAGCTAACAAAAAAAGAAAACAACTCACCACAGAAGAGATACCAAGTAAACTTCAGAGTAAAGTTAGGGTGCACATGGTCTTTCGAGATATATTCGAATACAGATTTATCTAAAGTATATTTTTCCTAATAAATTGTTCATTATAACCGGTGTTAATGGTCGCTTGGGCAAACACATTTATAATGTTATAATTTTATTTGCTTTAATAACGGGATGAATTTTTTATTCAGTTCCTTTTATTTTGTTACCGAATGACCAACTATCTTTTGAGGTTGTTTGCCGGTTGATGTTTGAACACAACTATATCTTTTTTTTTCTTTTGCATTGAGGATGACCTTTTTTTGCTCTTAATTTTAATGATTTCCAAAGCTCAAGTTTAACGGGTATGCGTACACTTGTCTTTTTTTCTGATTTTTATAGCTGCGGCGCATTCCTCATTCCACCATTCCTTATTCGTTCGTTTACTTTGTTGTTCTTTTTTTATTTTGGAAGATGTTATTTAAATTTTGAAGAAACTGAGATCTATTATTTGCATATTCATATTTCACGAAAGGTTAAGTTTACATACATACATTAAGTGATTCCCTGATTGAGTTTATTCGTCGTCGATACCGGTTGCCCATATGACGGACGCCCCCTGCAGAGATTATTTATTTAATTTTGTGGGAGATAGTGAAAGATACAGGAAGCACCCTATTCAAGAAACATCCCTAATTCATTTCCATGATCGGTGTATGCCACTGATACATTGGTTTAACGTTTCATCCGAAAGACAATCAGTAATGTTAGCGGAGGAGCGGGGGATCGAACTCGCGACTCTTGGCTTACCAGTCTAGCGCGTTACCACTGGACAACTAAACTTCCCCGTCTCTAACAGCGGGGGATCGAACTCTTAGATTACCAGTCCCGCGCGTTACAACTGGACGATTAAACCGCCCCGTCCCTGACACATCTATCTATCAAGTTTAGTTTATTTATTGTAGGTATTGGTTGCCATTATGCTCCCCCGCCCCTTGCAGGGATTATATAATTAATTTATGATGTGGGGGATAGTGCAAGATACAGAAAGCACCCCATCACATAGACGCCTCTGGTTCTTTTGCATGCTCAGTGTACAGCACTGATACATGGGACCTCGGTTTAACGTCTCATTTAAAAGACAAAGACGCAGTTGTCAGAGGTTGTATTTATACAAATCGGAGTAGTGTGGCTCCACCGTAACAATGCATATAGACTATTTTGTTGTAAGTATTATCCATTTTGGAAGTTTCTGTTGATAATAGAGCAATTTATGGGCGAAGTTTGGGTAGAATTTTAACAATGAATCATTTTGTAAAAGTTCGCATGTACACAGGTACACAAGTACAAGTTCGCAAGTATTTCAGTGCTCCTGCTTTTCTTTGATCACTTGGCATTATTAGCAAAGATGCATATCTTGTCCACAAGTTTACATTTAATCGAATAACAATAGTTTTATTGATGTCAACAAGAATTTAGTTAAATGTCTTGTCCAACTGGTAACTAATTAATTTCTTAACTGTATGTATGGACAGACATGGTACAGATAAGCTTTCTATGGACACATTCATGACCGACCTAAAATATACACTAGACCGATCGTTCAGCTCTCTCATTCACTCAGTAACAAAATAACATATTTCAAGTTCACATTGAAAACAAGTGAAGAAAAAGTAAACCGCTTCCACGTAGACAGTACACTTTTCCCGGGTTCCGGATTTCAGCATTTATACCCAACCATGCTCCGATCACATGATCAGTGTAAAGATGGCGGAAGTCAGAGAGAGGGAAATTGAAATTGGGGAAGAGGAAAATAAGTTTTTTGAAGACTTTTTATATAATGAAAATAACAAGCACCTAATCAAGATTCTAAAACGACATTTGGTAGAGTTAGAAATGGGCACGTTTGATTTGACAGCGTCATTTCTTTATATCAACAGTACAAATGCCTTTAGAAGCGTTAGTTTTATTAATGCTAATTGCGATGTAGAAAGCATCAAAGAGTTGGCAGATGAAACTAATGAAAAACTCATACCAGCAGCGTCTTTATTTTTGGATGGATATTATGTACTGGAGAGATTTTTGAATGATGATGATCCGCGAATTCCTATGGATGTAATGAAAAGAAGGGCTCTGAGAGAACTTTTGCAATTTATTCTTTCAGGTTTGAATTTATTTAATCTGGAAACAATCCATGTCTGCCCCAAAGCCGTTTCAGTCACTCTTTAAAAAGCTAAAAGTTTGCTACTGTTAGTCATGTACACACACTGGCTTAATATTTCCCCCAATAATTTTGACATCTGTCACACAGATAGCCTATTTCATTAACATTGGTTCACCATCAGAGGCAAAATAGTGAGGCTACCACATTGATAGTCAAAGTAATTAAAATATTGTCCTATTCTGAGGTATGTTTTTAGGTGGTCAGAATCTTCCTATTATGGCAATACCAGAAACATACCTTTCCATGGTGAAACATGGATTTAAGTTAAGATAGGTAAATTAGGCAATTGATTTTTATAAAGAATGTGTAAAACAAAGTAGTTATAATACATTTATGGTACAGAAATGCCAGTTTATAAAGTTTAAAGAATTTTAGCCACTAAGGTATCATTACAAAAGGGTACTTGGGCATTTGTTATACAGTTGAAATAAACAGATTTGAAAAGGCAGTGTCTAGAGGTACGGATCCGTACCCCTAGACCGGCAGCCTAGAGGTACGGATCCATACCTATAGACAATACTAATAGGAATGTCTAGGGATACGGACCTTCCTTTAATATATAATTAAGCATTAGTTTACGTTAGAAGAAACTCGATTATAGTGGTTTTGACAGTTTTTAGTGTTTAACAGACTAAAATTATCTTAGAGTGACAGTGACTTCGATTTTCAGTTCCCGTTTCAGACCAAAATAGTGACTGTAAAAATAACAATGTAAATACTGACTGTTATTAAGAAAAAAAAAGCATCAACTTGAATGAACTTTTACTAGAGAAATGTGGAAAAAATGTATACTGAGTATCATGACTGTAAAAAATCTCAGGCAAATCATAAATATGCAGCAATAATAGGTTGATGTGAACTTTTCTTTGCAATAGAACTACCTAGATTCATAAAAAGTAATGTTAGTACTTATTTCACTAGCTCATATGGTCTTTTTGGCAAAAAAAAAAAAAAAGGGCTACAAAGACAGTTCCTCCACGTGGTGTGGCCTGGATGTAGCTGAACCTATTATTTTCCCATTATTTTTGCATTAGGATGTCAGAAGCTATAAAAACAGTCTTTTGTCACGAACATTTAGGTTCAGCTATAACTGAACGCTCTCTGTTTGAAAATAGATGACAACGATATGTTCCTCTTTTCGTAAGCAAATTTGGATTCTGCATTACTCGCAATATATCTTCGGAAACGGGAACTGAAAATCGAAGTCATTGTCACTCTAAGATAATTATGTCTCCCCCCAAAAACAGGGGAGACATACTGTTTTTCCCCCAGTTGTCCGTCCGTCCGTCTGTCTGTCCATCACAAAATCGTGTCCGCTCTGTATCTTCCAAAGCCCTTGAAGGATTTTTATGAAACTTGGGTCAGATGTTCACCTCATCAAGGCGACGTGCAGAACCCACTTTGTGGGTGTGGTGTCTCAAGGTCAAGGTCACACTTGGAGGTTAAATGTCAAATGCCACAAAATCTTGTCCACTCTGTATCTTCAAAAGCCCTTGAAGGATTTTTATGAAACTTGGGTCAGATGTTCACCTCATCAAGGCGACATGCAGAAACCACTTTGCGGGTGTGGTGTCTCAAGGTCAAGGTCACACTTGGAGGTTAAATGTCAAATTTTACAATCGTCTGACTCAATACTGCCTGCAGCAACTGGCTGGGGGGGAGACATATGTTTTTGTTCAATCAAAAACCCATTTCTAGTTTTTGTCTGTTAAACACTAAAAACTGTCAAAACCACTATAACAAAGTTTCTTCTAACGTAAATTAATGCTTAATTATATATTAAAGGAAGGTCTGTATCCCTAGACATTCCTAGTAGTATTGTCTAGAGGTACGGATCCGTACCTCTAGACTGCCGGTCTAGGGGTACAGATCCGTACCTCTAGACACTGCCATTTGAAAAACTGTACTCCACAAATGTAAAACTTAAGTAAAATATTGATAGTGTGAATGTTGTCCTTCATAACAAGGACTATTATGTATCAAATTTATTGATAACCATTTCCATGGCAACAGTTTTTGAAGACAGTTTTTTCCTATGTAAAATGATCTCACCTGAACAAATTGCAATGTTAAATGATACATGTAACAGTTATAGTTTTGTGATTGTGAAAAAGGTGAAATACATTGAAAAGGTATAGAATTTTAAAACAGCATTGCTAAAATTTGAGATTTTAAGTATATAAAATATGCCAGTGTAAGCCCTCCCCATGTGTATCTATGGAGACATTCATAGTTGCCTTTATTTCTAACAGAAATGTATAATAATAAATATAGTAATTTAGTTAAAACGTAACTGTAAATAGAATCTGACATCAGATTGATGTAAGTGACATCATTTTAAGGTAAGTCAAATTTGCCCATCATGTTCTGCTTCAACATTTGTGTACATTGTATTTGTCATATGTAGGAAGCTAAAATTTTCAGACAGTAATCCTGGGATATCATTTGTTCAAAATAAGTGAAAAGATCAATTTCCAAAAATTATGTCAGTGTGCCCTTTTTCCCATGTTTTCAGTCATATTCTGTTGTACCTCAACTGACTGATGGCTGTTTTTCAAAGTGATGGTGAATGTGGACAAATCTAGATACATTTGTGTAATATTTTCATGGTTACAATGTATTAAGAACACAAGACTAAAAAAAGACCAATTTGTGAAATCTAAGTTGTTTAATATTTTTTTCTTACATTTTATATTTTAAGACTGCTCATTCATCAAAATGAGATTGAGAATAGAACAAAAAGCTGATATTAATAATGAATTTTCTGATATTGTTCATCTCAATAACTGATAAATACATGTAGATGTCTTTATTTATAGATAGTCATCAATAGATAGTCCTAAATGTTTTTAATGTATAACAGTGTATTTGTCAGCTGTTTAAGAAATGCAACTTATAAATTGCACAATACTGAATATATGTAGAAAATATAAAAAAAAACAACAACAAAAAAAACTCAAACAAACCCTGTACTGTTTTGCTGTATAATTTATGCATTTTCATATAATTATGCACTACTATATGTGGCTGTATGTTAGTTGCAATTTGCAATCAATATTCAGTATCTACTTCTTTTGCATTATCCAGCTTTTTATGCTCCTTGAAGGATAGCATACCTTGTATAGCTTTTCAAATGTCTGGCCGTTAGTCCATCATTCTACCTGAAAGCTTAAACATTTTCCATAACTTCCTTATTGATAAATGGAGTTACCTTCCCACTGACCTATACATTGTATTTATGTGGCCCTGACCCCTGAATGACCTTGCCCTGAAAGGTCCAGTTGTCAGAAACACAATATTCGCATTAAACTCTGGTATTACTATTCAGATTTAGTTCACACAGCAACCCTTTTAAAAAAGTCTTCCCAATGACTGATATTTCTTTATCTTGACCCCTAAGTCAGTAAGTGACTTTGACCTTAGGGTCAGATTGTCAAGAAAACCCACTTCTTTTGATGGCTCTACAATTTATCTTCATCTGATCCTCAGCTCAAAGGTTGAAACACCACTTCAGGGGCATTGTCACCTTTCAGTGACCGTTCTTGTTTGCTTAAGTTTTAGCTCTTTAAATAATGATTTTTATTAATCAAAATCAGGTTTATTTCTTAAAACCAAAATTAGTTTTTATCATCATATATTCAAGCCTATAGCTTCTGTATGTTGCAACTTGATAATTTTTAATTGTTAAAACAAGATATTTAGTTGTGAATCTTGCTTTGATATTTAAGTATGTTAAGGGTAACTATTTGAATTTTTGAGCAAACTAATATTAGATACTTTTTAAAAGGTATACTAGAAGGAATAACCCCTCATTAACATAATCAAATTTTCATCCATCCAATATCAGTAGAAAACACATTGATTTGGCAGTTACTGTAAATCAGGAAACTTTAGCGAATACTGTATTTCACATTTTTTCATACTGAAACCGATTTCACAGTGACATGCTTTCACAGAAACAATTAACATACTAACTGTTCATTATGCAAAACTAAAGTCATTATGGCAAAATGCAAACCTGTCAGTGCATATTATAATGAATGATAATCTTTGAATATAATACATCAATCTTTTTTTCAAGACATGGTAAGTTTTTTTTAGCTCACCTGAGCTGGCTCAGGGTGAGCTATTAGGATCGATGAATGTCCGTCGTCCGTCGTGCGTTCACATTTAGTTTGTTAACACTCTACTGGTCAGATTTTTGCTCTTATTGTCACAAAACTTGGTCAGGATGTTTTACCCAGTAATTACTCGTATGAGTTCGAATATGGGTCATATGGGATCAAAAACTAGGTCACGGAGCCCAAAAATTGAAAAATCTTGTTAACACTCTAGAGGTAATGTTTTTAGCCCAAATAATCTGGAAATTTGTCAGAAAGGTTGCTTCTATGATTTCCAGCTCAAGTTCAAATATGGGTCATCTGGGGTCAAAAACTAGGTCACAGAGCCCAAATATAGAACATTCTTGTTAACACTCTAGAGGCTACATTTTCAGCCCAAATAATCTGGAAATATGTCAGAAAGGTTGTTTCCATGATTTCTAGCTCAGGTTCGAATATGGGTCATCTGATTTTTAGGTCAAGTTTGAATATGGGTCATCTGGGGTCAAAAACTAGGTCACACAGCCTGAATATGGAAAAATCTTGTTAACACTCTAGAGGTAACATTTTCAGCCCAAATATCCTGGAAATATGTCAGAAAGGTTGTATCGATGATTTCTAGCCCAGGTTCGAATATGGGTCATCTGGGGTCAAAAACTAGGTCACAGAGCTTAAATTTGGAAAAACCTTGTTTACACTCTACAGGTAACATTTTCAGCCCAAATATTCTGGAAATATGTCAGAAAGCTTATTTTGATTGTTTCTAGGTCAAGTTCAAATATGGGTCATCTGGGGTAAAAAACTAGGTCACATAGCCCAAAAATAGAAATAGCTTGTTAAGGCTCTAGAGGATACTGTTTCAGCCCAAATATCCTGGAAATTTGTCAGAAAGGTTGTTTCCATGATTTCTAGCTCAGGTTTGAATATGGGTCATCTGGGGTCAAAAACTAGGTCACAGAGCCCAATTATGGAAAAATCTTGTTAACACTTTAGAGGTAACATTTTCAGCCCAAATATTCTTGTAATACGTCAGAAAGGTTATTTGGATGATTTCTAGCCCAGGTTCGAATATGGGTCATCTGGGGTCAAAAACTAGGTCACTGAGACGAAATATGGAAAAAACCTTTTTATCACTCTAGAGGTAACATTTTCAGCCAAAATGTCCTGGAAATATGTCAGAAAGGTTGTTTTGATGATTTCTAGCTCAAGTTTGAATATGGGTCATGTGGGGTCAAAAACTAGGACACACAGCCCAAATATGGTAAAACCTTGTTAACACTCTAGAGGTAACATTTTTAACCCAAATTTCCTGAAAAACTGTCAGAAAGCTTGTTAAGATGATTTTAAGCTCAAGTTGGAATATGGGTCATGTGGGGTCCAAAACTAGGTCAGACAGCCTGTATATGGAAAAACCTTGTTAACACTCTAGAGGTAACATTTTCAGCCCAAATATCCTGGAAATATGTCAGATAGGTTGTTTCGATGATTTTTATGTCAAGTTCGAATATGGGTCATCTGGGGTCAAAAACTAGGTCACACAGCCTGAATATGGAAAAACCTTTTTATCACTCTAGAGGTAACATTTTCAGCCCAAATATCCTGGAAATATGTCAGAAAGGTTGTATCGATGATTTCTAGCCCAGCATCGAATATGGGTCATCTGGGGTCAAAAACTAGGTCACAGAGCTTAAATTTGGAAAAACCTTGTTAACACTCTACAGGTAACATTTTCAGCCCAAATATTCTGGAAATATGTCAGAAAGGTTATTTCATTTGTTTCTAGGTCAAGTTCGAATGTGGGTCATCTGGGGTAAAAAACTAGGTCACAGAGCCCAAAAATAGAAATATCTTGTTAAGGCTCTAGAGGCTACTGTTTCAGTCCAAATATCGTGGCAGTTTGTCAGAAAGCTTGTTTGGTTGTTCACATTATTAGATTAGGTTAAAGGTCACGGAGGCTAAAAATAGATTTATCTACTGTACCTCATAAAGCTTTATTTATAGACCAATATCTTTGATATTCAGTATATAGGTTCCTTGCATGGACCTCTACCCATGTGTAGGGTTTGAGATCACTGGGTCAAGGTCAAGGTCACCATAGCTTATAATAGATATTTCTACTTTCTGTCATAGAGCCTTTATTTATTGACTGATATTTTACATATTTGGTTTGGAGGCACTTATATATTTTCAATTAAAAAATGAAATACTGCTTAACAGCAAACCTACAGCCAAAGTACTCAGGTGAGGGATCCAGGGCCATCATGGCCCTCTTGTTTTTTTTAAGCATTGCAGCATTCTTCTGAAAACTATCATGTTATACAATGTATGCAATTTTGTGACAAGAAAACACAAACTATTTTGAGGTATAGTGTTATTAGTGTTACCTTACCCATGAATTATATTGTAACGTTTAAGCCATGATTTTGAGGCTAGATGGCATTTTTACAGTAATTCACAACTGCAAAATACTGAAAATTGTGTTTATAAGCTGGTTGGTAACAGTCTGCTACATACATGTAAGCTCTCTCTATGTCAAAACAGGTGTAAATATTGGAATAAAATAGTGGGCAAGCAGTTGTAACATGTTACCAAAGTTGTGTTACGGTAAATTGTATTCTTCTGTACTTCTATATTCAAAGTAGATAATTCTATTATAATAATAAAAAATGTAATAAATAAGGCTTTACACGTATTTTACAAATTGCAAGTGAGAAAAAACAATGCCCCGTTTATTGAAAAAAGTTTTTTCTCTGCTTGTATGGGTCATTCTCTGCTGTAACTAGAAAGTTTTGCGTGTTCAAGAACGCTGTTTCATGGCTATTTAGATTCCCCAAAAAATGCCATCCACGAAAGTCGCTAATTTGAAATGCATGAAAACTTTTCTTGGTGTACAGTATTTTAAAATTTAGACATAATTAATATTAGAAACTTCATGTGTGGGTTAAGGCATTTTGTAAAAGAGACTGTATTCTTTTTAATGAATTCTGTTTTATATCATTATATAGAATCTGTGGTTGAAATGATCTGCTTATGTTAGATTAATTGTAAAATTTATAAAACGAAACTGCCTTTACTTGCAGTTTTTGTGTCGTCCTTTCGAAAGAAACGGTGATACATAGGGATCACTTTGTCAGTCCATCCGTCACGAAAACTTAACCTTGACTATAACTTTGCCATTTCTTAACCTTTGCTCATCAAACTTTCAAATTATATTGCTTACGACAACAGGGTCGTGATGAACTGATGATGCCAAAATCTTCAGGTCAAGTTCATATTTGACAGAGTTATGCCCCTTTTTGTACTTGGATTTTATCATGAAAACACAACGTTGGCAATAACTTTGCCATTTCTTAACCTTTCCTCATTAAACTTTCAAATCATATTGATTATGGCAATAGGGTCATGATGATACCAAAATATTTAGATCAATTTCCTATGTGACAGAGTTATGCCCCTTTTTGTACTTGGATTTGTCACGAAAATTTAACATTGGCTATAACTATGTCAGTTCTTAATATTTCTTCATCAAACTTTCCATTTGTAATGCTTAATCATAATGGCAAGTGGGCATATAGTGTTTACCCTGTCCGTGAGTGTGTGTGTATGTGTGTGTGTGTGTATGGTCACGTACAATAGATGTTTGTGTCTGGCTCATAACTTTGTTGTGCATTGTTGGATTTCAAATTAATTTGACATAAGTGATCACTGTATGAAGTCAATGTGTCATGTGCAAGAAACATTTCGCTCACTCAAAGGTCATGGTCACAGTGGAAATTTTGGCTTGTTCCTTATATGGATAGAGTGAAAAAGTTGTTTGTGTCTGGCTCATATCTTTGTTGTGCATGATTGGATTTCGAAATAATTTGGCTTAAGTGATCATCATATGAAATAGACTTGTCGCATGCAAGAAATATGTTAATCACTCAAAGGTCAAGGTCACAGTGGACACTTTAAGTTTTGGCTTATGCCTTATATGGATATAGTGAAAAAGTTGTTTGTGTCCAGCTCATAACTTCCTCGTGCATGATGTGTTTATTATCATATGATGACGACACATCCCTGCCATGATAATTTCTTGTTTCTTGCCCATAACTTCAACACTTTCAGCCTGCTCATCATGTCATTTTAGTAAGGTAGCTGATGTTGAATATGGAATTATCACACAAGGCAGATGAGCAACTAAGAATATACATGAATGTAATGGACATTTGTAGTGGGCTGCATATATGTGTGCTTTGATATAATTATTATATGGGCGCAACAGAAATAACAGTAGATTGCTGCATAGGTTTTATCCCTTACCATTTTGTTGCCTTGATGCAATCTCTTAAAGGATATTAGAGAGACTGAAGACTTTATACTTGTAAGAGACTGCTGAGCTTGTCTTTGAAAATGCACCACTTACCTGTTCATTTAGAAAAGGTATTTTTATAATATTTTTTTCAAATTAAGCATGCTATTGAGTTTGTTATTTCTGTCGACAATGCATTTAGCTTGGCTTGATTTTAGATACATGCATGTTATGTAGCTAGATACAGTGAAGTGGCTAGTGTTTAAAATCAGCAGTTATCATTTCCATAAAGTTTTAACTTTAAAGCCTTGCTTTTGCTGTCTTCTAGAAGGCTGGTATGTAACAATAGTTGGAAAAGTAAATACCTGATATCTTTGCTTTGTCATATTTTATGCCATAATACATGTCTTCCCACAGTGTTGATTTACCAAGTTTGTGTCCAGTGTCATTTAGCGGGGGCATCTGTGTCCTTTGGACACATTTCTAGTTTCTCCATGCTGTGCTCACTGCATGTTTCATACTTTCAGTGCTTTGATTTGTCTTAACTTCTGGTTTACTTTTCAGATCATTCCATCTGGATAAATGATATTGATAAAACTGAGCAAGAGGCAGCTCTTGCTGTCAGACTTGCACAACATTTGATGATTCCTCTTGTGCCAAAGAAAAGCTTCGTTATAGATGATTATAATGCTGGTCTGCAGCTTCAACAGTGTTGTTCAGCTGATCATACTATGAATGGAATTAAAGGAGATACTTCATTTGGTAAGTTGTCTAATGATTGTAAATCAGATTGCTTTTAAGCCGTCATATAATGTATGTTACAAAGTATAAGTTTAACAACTTCCAGCTGGTTTGTTATCTCCTACCAAAGGTGGGGGCATATGGTATGAGTCTATGAGCATGCATACTTTTGTGCATCTGTGTGTCCATAACTTTACATGTAGTCTGTAGCTAAGCTCAAAAACTGTTTTACTTCACTAGAAGACATCAAGTAGAATATTGCAGTTTGCGAGAACCATAACTCTGCCTTCCTTAGTTTTTAGCTCACCTGAGCATGAAGCACTCAAGGGTGAGCTTTTGTGATCATTGATTGTCCGCCATCTGTCAGCTTGCATCATCAGTCTTTCATCATCAACAATTTGACTTACTAGTAAATGACTTCTCCTCCTATACCACTAAATCAGCTTTAATGAAACTTGCCAGGGGTATTCCTTGCATAAAGGTCTACCAAAGTTGTTCAAAGAATTTAATGCTAAGCAGAACTCTTGTTGCTATAGCAACAGTAAAGAAAAAAGATTTAAAGATCTTCTTGTCAAAAAGTACAACATGTAGGTCCTGAGCCTACACAATGCCTAGAACTTAGAAATTTTGCAAGGAGCATCAGCTAGAGATCCTCTACCAAGTTTGTTCAGATATTCCCCTTGGATCAAAATTGGCCTTACCCCAGGGTTCACTTGCTTTTACATAGACTTATTTAGGGAAAACCTTAAAATATCTTTTTGACTGAAATCACAAAGCTAAGGGCTAAGATTTTTTGCATGGAGCATCAGCTAGAGGTCCTCCATGAAGATTGTTCAAATTGTGCCCCTTAGGTCATTGATGGGCCTGCCAATAGGATCACTTGATTTTACATACATGTAGGCTAATATAGGGAAGACTTAAAAAATCTTCTTGTCTGAATCCACAAGGCTTGGAACTTAGATATTTTGCATAGAGCATTACATGTAATTAGAGGTCCTCTACCAAGTTTGTTCAAATCATGTTTATAAATTAAAAATCTAATTTGATTTATCAATTTATAAAATTACTTTATAAACTCAACATAAAATCCTGTGATTGTACTCATGTCAAAAGCAACTATCGTCAAATAAAATCACTCACATTTTTAAAACTGGCACCGCCATTTTGTCTAAAATGCATACATGTATGAACCTGCCTATTATTATTGGATTTTTGTTTATGACCCAATGCTGTAAAAGTTTCGAATCTAATTAACCTGTGTAAGATGGTTTAATATCTGTCTCGGCATTAAAATAACGACTTAAATTTAAAACAAAGGAAACAGTCATGTTAAATGATGTACTGAGGCTCATCTACAGCTCTATTGTCAATGTAAACATGGTTGGAACAAGACTGGTATGGGATTATTTTATGTCTAAAAAGGGTGATGCAAGATATAACATGCAGTACATTATGTGTTCATGTTTTAAGTTTTGATCTTGTTTAATTGTGGTTTCTTTTAAACTTGTTTGTTTCTGTATGAGTTCAGTTTTAATCATTTTAATCAATGTTATTTTTTCAGTGTTGCTGAAATAAAACAAAACTAGATATATAAAGACTTAAACTTTAATTCAAAGCATGGTTAATATGTTCATATGTTTATTCTCTCAAAACAAATCTAACTCTTTTTTCAACAAACTTTGTTAAGATTGCCGCAAAGCATGATTTTATCTAATACCAGGTACATTTATCATAGGAGCCATCATAGCCCTCTTGTTAAAACATGTGCTTACCCGAGCTTAGCTATTTTGATCGCCTTGCACACGGCATTGTCCAGTGCGCTTGCTTTAAACAACATCTTATATATATTATATGATCCACTGTCTGTTTGACCTCTACCAGGTTTTCTCAAATAATGCCTCAATGCTGCCCTTGGGGTTCTATTTATGTAAAATAAAAAATCTTTGAAAATCTTGTCTGAAACTTTAAGTTCTATACCATAGATATTTGGCTCTTGGGTCAAAATTGACCCCACTGACTTCATGTAGACTTGTATAGAAAGAATTTTCAGGTACTTTTCTTGAACTGGCCAGATCCAGTCATGGGCTCCAGAGGCATGACCCATTGAAGGGCCTTAATAGGCATATTTTGTATAGACTTAAAAAGGAAAAAACTTGAAACAATTTTTTTTGTAAGACCACAAGGTTTTGAGTTTAGATATTTTTTCAGTTTAGATATTTTTTATGCAGTGTGTCCCAGTGGACCTGTACCAAGTTGTTTTTGTGGTCAGAACTGGTCTTGTCCCAGAGGTCACTTGGTTTTCTATAAAATTTAATAGGAAAAAATATGGCTTAAAATAGATTTTTCTACTTTACCTAATAGAACCTTCTTTTATTGACCAATGTCTTAGGTATATTCTATGTAGGTTCCTTACATGGACTTCAGTTCTCCCATTAGGTTGGAGTTGAGGTTATCAGGTCAAGGTCATGGATGCTTAAATTAGGTCTTTTCTTCTTTCTGTCACAGAACGTTTATTTATTTACCAATATTTTAGATATTTGGTTTAAAGGCACGTTACATGAACTTCTACCATTTACTGGGGTCGAGGTCAAGGTCACCAAGGTTAAAAATAGGATTTTCTACTTCACTGTATGGAGCCTTCATATATTGACCAATATCTTAGATATTTGGTGTGTAGTTACATCTACCTTGCATGGACCTCTACCAGTGGATGGGGTTAAGGTAATAAAATTCAAGGTCACAGGGGTTAAAAATTTTTTTTCTACCTTATGTCATAGTGTTATGCTCACATTTGGTTCAATTTCAGCTTTCACAAAACATTTATAAACCTTTATAAATCTCCTTTCTTTTCCAGAACCATCCTGATCCAATTATGGGTTCGAGAGTTATGGCCCCTGAGAAGTTGAACTCATGTGTGCAATTAAGGGCCATCATGACCCTCTTGTTAAGTTATTTACAGAAAAATAGGATAGAACTATCAATTCATATTCAGTCAGAAATAGTAAGGCCTCTGTTCCTTCGCTGCCTTTGACAGATCCTCCTTACTTTCTGCAGTGGTTGGTGATTTCTAACAGTGTTTCATGCATTTGTTCACATAAATGAAAAATCAATAATAGAAAATTGTTTATAAGTTACTGCAGCAGTTGGAAGAAACCTTTTAGGTTATACCAAAGGGTTTACATAATGTGTGCTATAGCTGTGCCCATTATTTTAACAGCTTAATACAACCTCAGACCTGCAAGTCAAAACTCCATGGGTTTTACTAACTTGATAATAAGTGGTATTAACTGTAGAATTGTAAATACACCATGTAAGCTAAAGGTCATGTGGGTCTTGGCCAGATCCTAGACAGATCTAAATGTATGTTAAATAGTAATTAAAGACAGGTATGCAATGCTCAAATATCTGTTATAAATTTAGGTACACGTAGTTGAAGGGTAAAATAATGTAAATCATTTTGTTTTGTATATTTTATATCTGCAAGTGAAACTGGATCTGTAAGTGGATATATTACAAATGTAAATAAAGATGTGTGTGTCAGACATATTTTCATCTTTTGAAACCATATAGTGCCAAGTCATCTGTTTGCCTCAGACTAAAAGGATATTACTTACTTAAGGTGATGACTTTCAGTCTTTGAAAAAAGTAAATAATTCTGTTTTATTGCCTGTTTTATTATACCCTAGGTTGTTTAGATGGTTGGCATGGGCATGTTGATATACTAATGATGGACAAAGAAGTACCATTATGTGTTGAAGAAGATTCTACAGAAGATGCAGCAAACTCTGGAGGTTATTCTGAACATTCAGATTCATCTATGGAGATTAAAACTGATGGAGGTTTTAAACCAGAGCATCTAGAACAGCTGATGGCACAGACAATCGTCTGGTCCTTCCTGCAAAATAAAGAAAATAAAGGTACTTTAAAAACCTCTTTGGTACCTGGAATAGGAATATGTGCCAGAAAACTGGTGATTCATCTGTATGATTGTGTTGAAGATGTGCTTTTAGAAATTTATCCTTTACCTCTATGGTTAGACGGTAAGAAAAAACTTAATCTGCGAGCTGTTGTGATTTTATGGATGACTCTGAATTACAAGATATTTTGCACTGGTGTTCCAACTGCATTTAAGCAAGATAAATGTGACTTCCATAAGGCTGTTAGTGAAAGCAAGCTTGATATGTACAAAAATGCAGTTGAAAGGCCTTTACATGTTAAATCTAGTGAGCGACAGTTGTTCTATCCTGCATGGTCTGGCCTCCTGCCTGAAATGACATTAAAAGATATGCCATGGTGTGGACAAAGAAGTGTTAGGATAGCGAAACAGTGAAGTTGTATGCTGTAAATTGCTGTGTGTTGTTTTTGGTTGCCCGTGTCCAACATGCACCAGTGTGTCATCTAGTCGTAATAACATTCCTTTCTAAACCACTTTGTCAAAGTTGATGAAACTTGGCAGGTATGTTCTTTGGACAAAGCTCCACCAAAGATCATTCCATGCAGAAGTCTGCTTGCTATTGCAACAAGATTGAAAATCTTTAAAAATCTTCTTGTCTAATGCCAAAATATCCAGACCTCTAAATTTGGCCAATAGAATTGTCTAATGTGCCTTTACCAACCCTGTTCAGATTACATCCCTTTAGTTACCATTGGCCCCATTTATATGATTTACATGTTTTACGAAGAAATTATTATGTAGGAAAATCTTTGAAATTCTTAATGTATGAAACCACAAGGTCTAGTGTTCTGACATTTTGCCAGAAGCATAGTTTTGTATACTTCTACTAAGATTGTTCAAACTTTGCCCCTGGGGTCATTTTTGGCTCCACCTCAGGAGGATGGGTGGTGGGATGGTATGATATTTTAGCTCAAAAGAGCACTAAATACTCATGGAGAGCTTTTATGCGTGCATGATGTCTGTTGTCTGCTTACATGCATGTCAACAACTGCTTCAAATGACATCTATGAAACCATGAGGGTAAAGTGAATGAATCTTTGTGGATTATGTTCCTTGCATGAAGCTCTACCAAAGTTATTCAGAGAGTTCAGTTCCTTGCAGAATTCTGAATGCTATAGCACCTAAAAGGAAATATTTAAAAAAATCTTGTTTGAAACCACCAGGCTGAGAGCTTTGAATTTTTTTGTGTAGCATCCTCTGGTAGACCTTTACCATTTTTTTCAAATAAAAACCTTGCGGTGACAATTGGACCCAACCCTGGGGTCAGTTTGTTTTACAAATCTACTTTTCTCAATCACTAAAATTGAATTATAAGTATTATATAAATTACGCAAATTATTTCTCCCCCATCAACGTGTTTCATTAAGTTTTAAATCAGAGGGATGAAAATTTAAAGTAGGATAAGTGTGTTTGGGTCCTCCACAAGTGGGAGATTAGGGGGCAGTGCTCTTAGTTAGGGGGTTAAGTGGGTGGGGGGGTGCAAAGCCGTATGACCAGAATTAATTTTTAGCATTTGGTTAGGTGTGAAACCAAGCTTTCCTTGGAGTTTTCTTTACTGGTATTATATGAAAGAAATATGGAAAATTCCAGAAAAAAATGCACCACAAGCCATTTATAAAAGGTAACAACTTAAAAACACTCTTCTTCAAATGCATCATCACTTTCAGAAGTTGGCAAACCAACTGCTTTACTGAAAGCTTCAAGTTCTGCTCATATTACATCTTTCACAGTGACTGGAAAAGAATTTTATGTAATGGATATTGGCTCTTCAGATTAAACATTTATGAGTCATTTTGAAAATTTATAATACATTCCATAAAAGTTATGAAACATTAAAAAAAAAAGATTCTCTATCATTACATTTTTATCATCTCTCTTAGATAGCAATTTAATTCACAACACTTGAAGTATTTGATCTAGTTCCTTCAAGTTTTTTACTTCTATAAGCAATATCAAATGTCATCGGTTCAGACAAACAGTGTGCAATTTTCGTTCCTTGACACTTTTCCAAAGTTTTAAAACATCTTAATTTCAATATATTGTTTATTTACAATAGCACTATCAATTTCATACAAGGCAAAAAATAAAATCATGTTTGTTTCCCCTCTCCGACCCATGCAAAATTAGGTTTAGTAGGTAGGTAATTAAATATTTTTTTTCATTTTTTTTTTTACTCTAAATTAATTTAAATGTTAAGTGTTGCACACATTAAAGGTGTATATACCACTGAAATGTAAATCAACGTTTTGGATATGAGCATGGTTTTCGTGTCCAGCTGTTTTTAGTTGCATCATAAATTGCTTGGTGTCCAAAATATTATGAAGTTTTAGTTGGTTTGTTAACCCAAAAGTTTTAGTTCAATGTTATGTCTGTTGAAAGTCCTACAATTCATTGAAATTAAAAAAAAAGAAAAAAAGAAATACAGTTACAGACAAATTATATTTATCAAAAGTCAATGATGTAACGCTGGACACTTTGCCTAAAACATTCGTTAAAAACAAGAAGAAAAACATTAAATTGTTAAATTAGCCAAGACTCAGTTTCTTTTCAGGCATCTTCATTTAACGCTCTGCATCTTTATTGTTTTTGATGTAGGATGGTGAAATTTATCGCACTTAAGTCTCAATGATGTAAATGGACACAAAAACATATTTGTAATGTTCATAATTAAGATTATTTGAGCAAAATCAGTACATTAAATGACATACTTCTGCAGCATTTATTTCCTACATATTTATTTAATACAGTGTGATATAACTTATATGCCAGATAAATAGGTTTTCAAACACTTCATGATGTAACAGGATACACCAATGGTATTTTAACACCAGGCATGGATCGAATAACTTTAAATTTAATAAATTGGTTTTTGTGTGATATAACAGTACTGTTTTCCTTGTGTTTGATGTGGTATAGCTGTCCATGTTTCTCTGTGCGCCCTCATTATCCTTCTGTTTGCACCCACTGGCTGTTAGTCACCCTCTGTAGCATGCTTATCTGCTAGAAACATAGTCTGCATGGTGAGTGGATTTTGTGCTTTTTGATGAGGAACCCGGAAGCAAAACTGTCACCTGTTATCGCTATTGTTCCAGTAAATACAAACACTGTACTGGTATTCAAGGTAGAAAGTACATGATCGCCTGGTTAACACTCAGCCAATTCTGATGAAAAAACCGAGTTCTTACAAGAGGTTAAAACTACCTCATTCAGTCCGTCTGGCCAATATTCACACATGCTCCTTGTCAATGGTATACCCCACTGATTCATTAAATGTGAACTGGCATTTTATTTCAATCATTTTTAACCATTCAGTCCAGTCCACATATAGATCATATTACTGACACCAAACAGTATTAAAAATAAAATATTTTAAAAGACTTTAGGTATAACTGTATCTGACATCATTTGGATACTTTTTAAAAGTTTTAGTTAATTGATTATAAAAAAGCAAATATTCCAAGGGCTTAAACAAACCTATAAAGCGTTCCTTGTCAACACAAATTTTGCTAGGTGGCCGTTTCTTCTGGCTGGTTTGCTTTAGAATTGAAAATGCATTTATTGAAACCTGTAGAACTGCTTGACTGTTCATTTTCACTGCAAGCGGCTGTCACATCAATTTCAATGGTCACATACTTCAAAGACTTATCAAAGTCTGTCAAAACAGAATGTGGCGTGAACTTATCCACAACACAGTCTGGACGACACCGATATTGCAGAAAGTTTTTCAAAGTTGTTAAAACAACTTTTCGGAAAGTAATGAAATCATCAGGCACAGCTTCTGTTGCGATATCAAACACATCATACCACGTGTAAGAATTCGAAAACTTTCTTATGGAATTGGTGACAGCAGCCTGTTTCTTTTTTCCTCTTTTTAAATTAACAGTTACGCAAAATGCTAGGATAGAATCTTCCGAGATATTTTCCATCGGCCATTTTGTCGAGTTACGGCGATGTTACAACGATAAAATCCGAAGCTCTTTCCGTATAAAAAGAAATCTACCGCAAAGAAAGGGCGGAAATGGAAAAAAACTACAGCAAGGAAAATTAACTGCAAGAAAGAATATTTTTTTCAGACGAAGTGACAAAAAAAAAAACAACAAAACGGACACTTGAAAAGCAAAAAAAAAAAAAAAAAAAAAAAAAAAAAAATTGAGTCGCGCCGATTTTCGCGAGTCGGTCGGGTAACTCCAAACATATAATTTTTTAAGGTCAGCCTAACTACCACGTGAATTTCCACCAGATAATATTCCTTGATTTCAGTTCATTCACTTCTACTCGTAAAACTTTCAATTCTTTCAGTATCTCTGACTGATCTGCTCCAACACTGGCAACTTCTCTTTTGATTTTAAGCTTAGTCTCTCTTTCCTGATGAGGCCTTTCTATCTCTTTCATTTCTTGGATCAAGTGTTCATCACTTGTAAAAGTCTTTAAAATTTGAAAAGCCTCAGAGTGAATATTTTCGAGTCTAATACAAGTCGAAATACTGTGTCTGAACTGGTAATCAATCAGTTTCTCGTCATAACTTGGCAAATCTGATTCTTTACATGCGAGAAATTTTCTGTTTAATCTTTAGGGCCCGAAAAATAAAATCTTGAATATTTTCTTTTCCATCTTGCTTTAATTCACACAGTTCATGGGTAGAGCTCAGTGGCTCAGTGGTTTTTCCTTGTATGCTGCACGAATGATGGATTGTGATTTTTTAGGGGTAGGTATTGTCTCCCTTCAAGGTAAGCCCGTAACTTAGACTCCGACTGGATCGCAGGAATGGCACCATCTTCCAACTCAGTGTCAGTGTAACCGTTCTTTCTACCAACCTCCAACTGTCAAATAAAACTCTAATTTCATATACAGTTCGCTCCGTCTCCAGTTGCCCCACTGATCTTGAAATCACGTCTAAAATGTTTCACAACGTCAGCACTTGCTGGTTTACTTTTTGATCAACTACTCATCTCTTCGCCTGACTTCAGTTGAACCGTTTTTGTGTCTGCCGCCCAAAAATAAGTTAACAGTTCTCTAATTTGTTCCTTAGCTTTCTCCTCTTTCAGAAGATCTGCCACTTAAGCCTCGAACGCTAGTACAGGTGCTGGTCTATCTACCTCCCCTTTGAGCAAAGACAGCTACTTCCCCGCCCAAACCTCTAACTCCTCGGTACTTGCTGTCCATAACCTTGTCTTTACATCAACCACGATCTTCTGCAATACCGAATCCATTATCCCGACGTGCCTCCAAATGTTACCGGGTGCACAGTATGGCTGGAAATAAAACAACAAAACTGTTTTAGTTTTGGCGGTTTATAAAAGTATATTCGCCCTCTTCGGCGGAAGTACAGGTTAAAGTCCGTACTCAATTAGAATTTCCGGGATACTTTTGGCGGGTCACATATATATGGCAGATAATTGTATGGGATCCCAGTTCCCTAGTGAAAACAAACATCTGGAACTCCACTGGAACAATATCTGGAATTCCATTTCAATACCACAGGAATTTTTAAATGGAAAAGTTTTGGTATTCCACTGGAAAAACACTTGTTTTCCAGTGGAATTCCATTGTATATTCCAGTGGAAAAAGTAAAAATACCATTGAAAAACACCAGTGGAATACCACTTGATTACCAGTAGAGTTCCACCTGAATAGAACTAGAATTCCATCTTAGTACAAGTGGAAATCCAGCAAAAATACCAGTGGACTTCCATCTGAATACCCAGCAGAATTTCAGTAGAGTTACCCCTAGAATTCCATCTGAATATCAGCGGAATTCGATATGAATAATATTAGAATTTCCATCTGAAAACCAGTGGAATTTCCTCTGTAAACCAGCGGAATTCCAGTTAAATTCACTTGAATTCCATCTAAATACCTGTGGAATTCCAGCAGAACACAAGTTGAACCTCTAAAATAAGTAAATTCCATCATTTTGCTTTAGCAATCTCAATACTGTTCTAGTAAGCAACCCTATTAACTTGTGTTCCTTGTTGAATAATATTAAATTCAATCACACAGGTTCTGGTGTTGATACGGGTCATTAGAAAACACATCTATATGTTATTATAACAAGGCTAGGTTAAACTTTTCTGGATCAGGAAAGCTGACATTTCCTATGCACCTATTAAGTCAATTTAAACTTCAGACAAAAAAAAGACTAAACACTCAATAACATTTTCAATCCTATTTACACCATTTTTTCAGAACATTTATAATTATACACAAATCAAATAAGTCAATCAGTCTTGCAGTCTTTCCACAGGGTATTTCCCTGCCAAGAATTTTCGAAATTTGTCAGTAAGGCTCCCTGCTATTTTGTCCCACTCTTTTGCCTCTTCTTCTTGTGAAGCTGCTGGGAAATGGCTGAATATGAAGCCTGTAATTACACAAATTCTGAATTGAAGATTTTCAAAGATCTCATATTTTATACAAACAGAACCCATGGCACAGGGCCAATTTTGACTCCATTGTGCAACAAAGTTGAACCATTAGAGCAATTTAAATAGGTGGATACAACAAACATTCTTGTGAAATTTGGTGGGAAAGACCATGAGATTCAACAGTTTATTTCAAGCTTTGGTGATCCACATGTGCCCTGGAATGGAACATTTAATGGAATTAAAGAAAAGGGAAATATGAGGGATATTTTGTGAAATTAAGTCAAATACCTTGTAGTTTGGTAGATGCTGTTTGAATTAGTATCTTTTGTGAGCTTTTGCAGCCCAGATAGCTCACCTGGAGCGTATGCTCAGTTGAGCTAAAAAGGAAGATAATTTTGCATTTTAAATGTTGCATTCCTTTTCAGAATATAATTTTGATTTAATTCAACTTTTTATAAAGACTCTACCTTTGAATGAATGCCTGTGCTGTGCTTGTTTTCAATTGAATCGTAACAACTGTAGTTACTTAGTGTTCTTTACATGCATACATTAAATTTTCAGCGTGAATGGCAAATTTTACAAAATCTTACTTTTTAATGCTTCCCGTTTATTAATGTCCCAAGCTTTTTTGTTGTGCCCGATGATTCCTTTTATTGCACATGTCCTCGCCTCCTTTTTTGTTAAGAGAAGCTCAAGGACACTGAGAGCAAGTTTGGTTCTTGTTTTTGATATTTTAATGCACGTTTCCAACTTGCCTGTATCTGCCCACACACCAAGGCGTATAGGTCCAACAGATGCTAATCCTTCAATGTAAACAAAAAAAGAAGACAGTAAATATAATTTAGAAGCATTATATACATCATTTGTTTAAAGCTTCTGACTCGCAGATGTTTGCCTAAACATTTTTCTTTGAAATGAAAGATTTCAGACAATTAACGTACATGTATCATTTTTTACACACCTTGAAAATGATCGGAGAATTTACTTAAAAAGTCTGAAATCCATTACCTTCCATTCAGAATCTCAGAAACGTTTTAGTGGGTAAGCTGATCTGTTGCCAAGAGAACTTTCTTTTTATTTCTTTACATATATATCTGTAAGTCTACTTTCCTTGTTCCTCACTGTGTCCTACAGTGGAAGTTTCATCAACTGGACAAATGATGTCCACTCCAGAGGGTTGCTTGACATCCTTCTCCATTCTCTCAGTAAAAGAAACACGCCCTGTACAACTAGGTCTTTCATGGTCGTGGACTAAAAACATACAAGTTACTTACACTTCACTGCATGCAGGAGGTTAGATTTTCATGTTTTTAGTCACGTATAGATAGTCTTTTAATCAAACTAGGCTTAAATGAAAGTACAACGTCGCATCCCTTTCAAGGTAAGAAAACTGCAAAGATGCTCAGATTAAGAGGCATGGTCGTCGTATGAAAAACTCAAGACCACAGTTAATGAGACGCTGAAAGATCTGCTTGTACAGAATCTACATCTTAAGTTACAGAAAAATTTGCATCTACATATAAATAGATCTAATTTAATTGAGATGATTGAGATTTGCATCTTGTAATAACAAATGTATCAATAATTACAAATACCTTGTGTGAATACTGCTCCAGAAGGTGATTTTGGGAGGAAATTTTCTCCACGAGGTGCTTTTTGGACAAATTTGCTCCAGGTGATTTAGGCAACTTGGGCAATTCTGAACTGCCACTCGCATTCTACACACAGAAATTTCAACAAAAGTTTTGTACATATATCTGTACTGAAAATAATTATTTTCAATATAAATGAATATGTGCAATGAGAATTTCAGGCGGTATACTTAGTGGTCAGAGAATTACAAAAAAAATAAGAAATGCATTTAGCAGGTTAAAATTACTTTTTAAAGGAATGCTTTTAACACAAAGCAAAAAATACCATACATTTTTGATATTTCTTTGCATACTCATTAAATGACATGAAAGATGAAATATAAAGGAAAGAAGGCTCTACGGGAAACCAAATGCAAGGGATCAGCAACATAATATAAAATCCAGTTTAAATACAAACAGTAAATAATATTATTGCATGCACATTTTAAACATCAAGCAAACATATAAATCTGAAATGCATGCTTTAAAAATTGAAACTGCTGAGAATTAGTAAGAAATCTATGGTGATCTTTGAAGGGGAAGACACAGTTAGGATTATCAGTTGGTTTTTCATCACAATTTATGAAATGTAAGCCATTGAGTTAATCGAATTTATCATCAACCAACTTGATTCAAGAAGACTAGCATGTGACACATAATATTTTTTAAATACCTTGTATGCTTTTTTTTAAACAAGTCTTGCATCCAAGAAAGGATTCAACCATAGTTGTCATATGTAAATTTGACCAGCCCGTACCATAAAAAATAAATCATCTTACGTGACCATTTCAAAATAGTTTGAACATGTGTTGTTAACACTACTTCCTTGATGTCATAACTATCTGGGATTATAAAAATGCACATCCAAAAATTACTAATTTACTATATATGTGAATGAATTTTACTAATACTTGATTGTATGAATGTGCACTTTGAACACATTGGCAAAGAGTCATTAAGTATTATGATAAAAAAGTTACTTCATCTTTTCCTTTTGTTGATAATTTTGCCTGGTCATTTTTCTATATCTTCTGTATTTTGGCTTTGTGGCCCTCGCTCCCAATATGCTCACTGAAAAAAGTTGAACGTATGCTACCTTGATTTCCAGGAGGATGGAAGAGTTGCTCAGATTGGCTGATGGAGGGGTTACGAGAAACTTCCATTCTGTTGGTCGTCCTTAGATCCTAATAGCAACTTCACGAGACATAGTTACATTAAAAACAATTATTTAAAATACCCTAGGCCCCACAACAGTAGTCAGGTTTGTCCAATACCCGCCTCAAAGCCCTATATCCCGCGCAATGAGAGCCCTCTTGCTGTAAGGTCATCTAGGTTTCTGACACTCGTAGCAGGTTACCACATTTTTCTCACATCCTGGGATGCTAGTCTTTCATTTCAAAAACACTGGAAAATATACGTTTAAGTATTAAAAAGACACAACATTAATAAACACTGAGAAAGAAGTAGGCCATTGGTCCAGTAACTTGTTCTTAAGCCCATTATTCATCATCAACTGGCATGTCAAAAACAAACTGACATAAACTGACAAGAATGGACGAGTGTCTGACCAAGACTATGGCTACAAACAGTAGTTCACCCATGCAGATATAAATATCTTAATCTATATAAATACATTGATATTTATCATTATTTAATATATATACAGTCGAAATTGTGAACAAAGGTCAGCCAAGGGAAAATAGAATAATGACCTTTGTTTGAGGTTGACCTTAGTTCGGGGGTGAAAGGAGCTTACCATGCTTGGCTTGAGTGGGCGACAGAGGTCATATTTAGATTGTAACTAATTGTCATAATAGGAACATGTTTCCTCAAATTTAACAATCAAGCTTTCAAATATACCGACACACCTATAAGGTCGTTTACAGATATGTATTCTGAAAAATGGCAAACCCCATGACGCCTATCTTCCAAAGCCGAAAAGATCTCCTACTTTCTTATTCAGATGTTCAAAGAAAGCATTGAAGGTATCTTAGGTCGACCTGTAAAATTAAAGTATTTAAATGTCGCAAATCAGTCACTAGTTCTGGGTCAATTTACTGATTGCTTGTTGTACTTTCATATCCACAGACGCATTTTGTAATGTAGTTGCATCTATAGTAAAGTCTGTGTAAATAGTCCTGAGAACATGCACATAGGTATCATCATGAATAACTTTTATCTCCACTGAACGAACTATTGAGTTGGAACTGGGAAAGTTCTTAACAACTCTTGCTAATGGCCATTGATTTCTACTGATATCCTTATCTTTCATCAAAACAACCTAGCCATCCTTTATCTTGGGCTTTTTGGTTACTCACTTTCGTTTGTTCTGGAGCATAGTTAAGAACTCTGACCGACACCTGCTCCAGAACTGATCTGAGAGAATTTGCACGCGTTTCCATTCATTGCGATATATATCCTACAAGAAAAGGTTGGTATTGAAAGAAGTTGGTCATTAATGTGGATGGATTGAGAATTGCTGGGGCCTCAGCATCTGAGGAAACTGGGACTATGGGACGCGCATTGACTACAGCCATGAAGGTTGTCAACACATCATGCTTTACATTCTTTTTACCATGATCTAGTAACAAACTGTCCAAGAAACTGCGGACAACACTAATATTGCGTTCCCCAAAACAACGCCCATATGGGATGTATGTTGTGGATTTGAAACCCATGTGATTTGTTTCTGCTATAGCAGTTTTTGGACAGATCCGTTTTCAACACTGATCGCATCAACACCTGAATCATCGGTCGCTCCAATGAAGGTTGTACCTCGTTCAGACCCGAATAGCGACAAAGCGTCTTAGCGTATTAATGGAAGCGCTTGAGCTATTCTCTTCAACAAGTTCAATGTGAACAGCTCGAATAATCAGACAAGTGAACAAGACTGCCCAGGCTTTGAGGCTTGTCCACCCCTAGTCCGACTTGTTACCACAGACCAAGGTCGAAACACGTCTACACCAGCATACATAAAAAGTTGTGCTTGAGTGATCCGGTCTGAGGGCAGGCCCGCCATTACCTGGTTTTGCAGTTTGCCACGGAGTCTGCGGCATTGGAAACAACCAAAGAGTACGGACGCCGCCCTGCGTTTCCCATTCGTTATCCCAAAACTGCCAACTCTGATAGCGCCTTCCGTAAAGTGTCTGCTTTGATGCAGAACTTTTCTATGAAAGTACCTTATTAACAAGATTGCGGTGAATTTTGTTTTTGCCACACTATTAAACACAAATATATAAAACAAAATTCTATCCTACCATCAACATTACACTGATTGAGAAGCTTTTTTTAGCAAAAATTATCAGAGCTTTTAAACTAATAATACACTAAAAATTTAGTGTTTCTTGAGAAACTCATGCTTATAAATTCCAAAAGGAGCAGATTACTCCAATGGAGCAGAAATCTCCGATGGAGCAGGAGATAAAATATATAACTGAGAATGGCAAAATATTGAATACTGACAAAGTACTGATTAAATATTGACAAATGCTGACAAGATATTGAATTCTCACAAAATGCTGAATACTGACATCAAATATAAACTTAAACTCTTAAGTGATATATGTTTATGAGTTACATAAATGAAACAGTTTTAAAATAAAATTGCAAGTCCCATAACTCTAGCATGGATTAAGACTGAATTATGGCCCTTTTTAGCTCACCTGAGCACAAAGTGCTCAGGGTGAGCTTTTCTGATCGGTCTTTGTCTGTCGTCCGTCGTCCGTCAGTCCGTCCGTCCGTCCGTCGTCAACTTTTCATTCAAACGACATCTCCTCTGAAACTAATGGGGCAAATTTAATGAAACTTGCCTGGGATGTTCCTTGCATGAAGCTCTACCAAGATTGTTCAAATGGTTCTGGTCCATTGCATTTCTGGTTCACTGGAGCTAAAAATAGATTTTATAAGTTGGATCTTTAAAAATCTTCTTCTCCGAAACCACAAGGCCTGGAGCTTTGATATTTGGTATGAAGCATCATCTAGTGGACCTCTACCAAGTTTGTTCAAATTATGTCCCTGGGGACAAAACTGACCCCACCCCAGGGGTCAGTTGATTTTACATAGAGTTATATAGGGAAAACTTGAAAATCTTCTTGTCAGAAACCACAAGGCCTAGAGTTAAGAGATTTGGTATGTAGCATTGTCTAGTGGACCTCTACCAAGTTTGGTCAAATCCTGGCCTCTAGGTCAAAAATGGCCCCGCCCCGGGGGTCACTTGTTTTACATAGAGTTATATAGGAAAATCTTAAAAAAATCTTCTTGTCAGAAACCGTAAGTTATAGAGCTTAGATATTTAGTGTGTAGCATTGTCTAGTGGACCTCTACCAAGTTTGTTCAAATCCTGTCCTCTGGGTCAAAAATGGCCCCGCCCCAGGGGCCACTAGTTTTACATAGAGTTATATAAGAAAATCTTAAAAAATCTTCTTGTCAGAAACCGTAAGTTATAGAGCTAAGATATTTGGTGTGTAGCATTGTCTAGTGGACCTCTACCAGGTTTGTTCAAATCCTGGCCTCTGGGTCAAAAATGACCCCGCCCCAGGGGCCACTAGTTTTACATAGAGTTATATAGGAAAATCTTAAAAAATCTTCTTGTCAAAAACCGTAAGTTTTAGAGCTTAGATATTTGGTGTGTAGCATTGTCTAGTGGACCTCTACCAAGTTTGTTCAAATCCTGGCCTCTGGGTCAAAAATGGCCCCGCCCCAGGGGCCACTAGTTTTACATAGAGTTATATAGGAAAATCTTTAAAAATCTTCTTGTCAGAAACCGTAGGTTGTAGAGCTTAGATATTTGGTGTGTAGCATTGTCTAGTGGACCTCTACCAGGTTTGTTCAAATCCTGGCCTCTGGGTCAAAAATGACTCCGCCCCAGGGGCCACTAGTTTTACATAGAGTTATATAGGAAAATCTTAAAAAATCTTCTTGTCAGAAACTGTATGTTATAGAGCTTAGATATTTGTTTTTTGTGTGTAGCATTGTCTAGTGGACCTCTACCAAGTTTGTTAAAATCCTGGCCTCTGGGTCAAAAATGGCCCCGCCCCGGGGGTCACTTGTTTTACATAGAGTTATATAGAAAAAACTAAAAAATCTTCTTGTCAGAAACAAGAACGCCTACAGTTAAGATATTTGGTATGTAGCATTGTCTAGTGGACCTCTACCAAGTTTGGTCAAATCCTGGCCTCTGGGTCAAAAATGGCCCCGCCCCGGGGGTCACTTGTTTTACATAGAGTTATATAGGAAAATCTTAAAAAAATCTTCTTATCAGAAACCGTAAGTTATAGAGCTTAGATATTTGGTGTGTAGCATTGTCTAGTGGACCTCTACCAAGTTTGTTCAAATCCTGGCCTCTGGGTCAATAATGGCCCCGCCCCAGGGGCCACTAGTTTTACATAGAGTTATGTAAGAAAATCTAAAAAAATCTTCTTGTCAGAAACCGTAAGTTATAGAACTTAGATATTTGGTGTGTAGCATTGTCTAGTGGACCTCTACCAAGTTTGTTAGAAAAATGTCCCTGGGGTCACTATTGGCCGCGCCCAAGGGGTCACAAGTTTTAAATAACAATATAGAAGAAAATCTTTAAAAATCTTCTTGTCTGAAACCACAAGACCTAGAATTTTAAAATTTGGCATGAAGCAAGCTTTATCAAGCTTTTTCAAATTATTGGAATAGGTTAAAGGTCACGGAGGCTAAAAGTAGATTTATCAACTGTACCTCATAGAGCCTTCATTTATAGACCAATATCTTTGATATTCAGTATAGAGGTTCCTTGCATGGACCTCTACCCATGGGTAGGGTTTGAGGTCACTGGGTCAAGGTCAAGGTCACCATAGCTTATAATAGATATTTCTACTTTCTGTCATAGAGCCTTTATTTATTGACTGATATTTTACATATTTGGTTTGTAGGCACTTAACATATTTTCAATTAAAAAATGAAATACTGCTTAACAGCAAACCTACTGTCAAAGTACTCAGGTGAGCGATCCAGGGCCATCATGGCCCTCTTGTTAGACTTAGAATTCTTTGTTAAAGTTTTGCGTGCAAGTGCATATTTCTATAACTATATAAGATATTGCATTTAAACTTTACACACACCTATGTGGTTAATATCTAAGGTCACATTCCAAGTCCCATTACTCTGGCTTTGATTTTGACTGAATTATTCCCCTTTTTGACTTAAAAAATCTTTGTTAAAGTTGCAAGGGGATATCTCCATATACAGATGAGGTACTGCCCTGAAACTTTTTGTATATGATTCTAGGTCATTTCGCACTGACCTGAAGTCCCAAAACTCTAGGATTGATTTCACTGAATTATGCACCTTTTTTGACTTCAAAATTCTTGGTTAAAATTTTGTGTGCAAGTGCATATCTCTATAACTACTGAAGATGTTTCACTGAAACCTTCCACACACCTTTAGGGTCAATATCTAAAGTCACATACCAAGTGCCATAACTCTTGCTTTGATTTTGACAGAATAATGCCCCTTTTTGGACCAAGAAAGTGGATATTTGCATACACAGATGAGAAATGATTCTGAGTAGTCCGAGATCTTTTGTACATGATTCTTTGTTTAATTCAGATAAGTGTTACAAAATTTGACCCTTTTTGACTTTAGAAAATATTTATAAATTATAATATTGAGGTAACACATTAGGTCTAATAGTGTTTTACTTCTAAAAGTTGATAATAGTTAAAAAGGTCTTACTTAAAGTCAAAGCACTACAAATAGACGAGCGCGCTATCTTATGGACAGCTCTTGTCTTATTGCTACATGTCCACCTGTCTTTACCAATCTTCGGTCTCGCCGGATAGGAATTTTCTCTGGCGGCTTGTAGCAAAATACAAAGTTGCGAAAACCTACTACGACATAATATTTCCTATAGCCCTATTCTTGAACTGGTCAAACTAAACATAACAACATTTTATTTCCTTATATACCTCAGTATTGGGCTCCCATATAGGATCAAGCATCTGACCACTTATCCAAAGCTGCAACGGACTTTTATTCCCTTCATGTCTCAATGGCCTGTGAGAAATAGCTTCTCTTATGTTGTCCAGATGTTGTTGTATCCGTGGCTTATACACAAGATGTAAAGCTAGCATGTGTCTCTCATTGGTTACATCCAAAATACCATCATCCTCTATAGAGAAGAAAAGACCATAGTAGAAGGCAGTGCAACCAGCCCAGACTTCCCGCAATAGTCGCTCGATTCTTAATATAAAAAGTTGATGATTATATATTTTACAATATTAACTTTGGAGTAAGCCACAGATAAATGTAGACATATGTTTGAGAATATTTACTATTGGTTTGAATGAAATGCTTTAATGATGCTGTACCGCATTTAAGAAATATTTACTGACTTTACTTGAATGACCCAGATCTATTGTTTGAGGATTTATACATGATTGAAATAAAAAATTATGACTGGCTGTTTTCGAGGTCAAGGTCACATTTAGGTTATCACCCTCTAACTCCATGAAAGATTGGACGAAACCAAAACTTGAGCTAATTTTTACCTTATGCTCAAATCTTTTCAATAAATCCTAAGGTAAATGAAGAATTTTTAAACAAAGATTCCACATGTCAAGGATTGTCAGAAATGTAATTACCTTTGATTATGCACACTGCGTCCAGCTATAAAGGATTTTATACCGTTATGTGAAACCATGTGTTCAGCTACCAAAACATTCTCTCAACCTTTGTCAGACCGTACTTTCTCTGGCAAACCATACTTTTGTGTGGCTTCTGTAAAAGCATTGAGGACACTCTCTGCACTGTTATTTGTGTTCGCCTTCAGGAAAACTGGCAATCGTGAATATCCGTCTATTCCACCATGAGTCACAAATCTCCATCTGAAAAATATAATGCAGGTTTGATGAAACTTATCACTACTTTTTACGTGCTCAATGTGAGATTTTGTGATCACAATCCATACGGCGTCCGACCGTAAACTTTCTTTAAACAGCATCTCCTCATAAAGCACTGAGCCAATTTTGTCCATTTATAGAATATCAAAAAGATAATTATCAAAATATTCTATTATTTAAAGAGTTATCGAGGTATTTGCTGGAGCAAAAAAATCTCTTATTCAAAGCAATCATCAAT
Organism: Cyclina sinensis; assembly: GCA_012932295.1. Classification (NCBI taxonomy): domain Eukaryota; kingdom Metazoa; phylum Mollusca; class Bivalvia; order Venerida; family Veneridae; genus Cyclina; species Cyclina sinensis. The sequence goes on from JAAONU010000004.1 coordinate 24,507,442, forward strand.
GTTTTAAAAGTTCGATAATTCCTTGCTTTATAAAGGGTTTAGAATATGTGACACAAATAAAATATCTAATTAAAAATATACGGTCTCAGTATGCAAGTGAACCCCAGTTAAGGTTTACGATCCCTAAAAAACTTTTTTTTCAGTATTCAGTGATATTTAATTTGTAAAAAGAAATAACATCCAACGACAAAATACAGACAATATAAACTTTATTCGTGAGATTTTCAAGATATGTCAAGCATTAACCTCGAAACCTCATGAAATTAAATGGACCTATATGGTTAATAACAAACACATCTTTTTGCCTTTATCTGACCATTAAAACAGCACCAATTCTTATGTCCTTTCTCACAATATGAAGCTCTAATAACTTCGAATAAAAACACTAAGAAAAGACAGCCAGTAGTGAGAACTACAAACGAGGTATTTATTTACCCCACCCACTTCATGATGAGGGAATGATATTAAAGTAAACTTCAAGAAATATGTTAGGGGCTTCAAATTAGCTACTCTCATTCTTATTTATACATTATTCAGAACAATCTTGCAAATTATGAAAGAGGTTTACCGTGTAGTTTCGGAAAAAATGATAACTGAAATCACAGATATCCAATTTTCATCTGTTGTACTATGATAAAGGGATTATACAGTTGAAATATATGTAAACGAAGTAAATTCAATTTAATTTCAATAAAAACTAATATTTTAAAACCAGAATAAAAGCAAAAAAGCTAAAAAAAACCCAAACAAATCATTTAATGCAATTGAGTACTCTTCAGCGTGGAGGTGCAGCATTATTATACTGTATACCTTAAGTAACTTAGTGGTAAAACAACAGCATACTGCACACATAAAAAAACGCCAAGAAAATAATCAAGAAAAAAAATAATGACAGAAATTGAAAACCTTTATTTTCAACTTGCATTTAGCAATGGGCCAGGACTCCATACAAGCCTTGGTTTACTGAGGAATGTTAGAAGGCTATACTTGAACAGAAGCCTTTATCGAAAAGAGCACTTTGTTTCTGTCTTTTTTTTTGATCTTGAAAGTGCATATGATACTACTTGGAAGCATGGAATTATGCAGGAACTCCATAACTTCGGAATCAGAGATTGCCTTGCTTTTTTATTTCTTCTTTTTTCAAAGACCGTCAGTTCAAAATTCGTGTTGGTAATACACTATCTGATCCACACGAACAGGAAATGGGTGTTCCTCAAGGTTGTATCCTTCCTGTAACACTTTTTAGTGTTAAAATCAACAACATTGTCAAAGCCGTCAACCCTGGTATTGAGTGTTTTCTTTATGTTGACGACTTTTGTATCTGTTACATATCCAAACACATGTATAGCATTGAAAGACAATTACAACAAGTTTTAAATAATGTACACAAATGATCAAATGAGAATGTTTTAAATTTTCAAAAACCAAGACAAAGTGTATGCATTTTTGTAAACTTCGCAAACTTCATCTAGATCCTGACTTAACCCTTGATCGCACACCAAATGAAGTAGTGAGAGAATTAAAATTTCTTGGTCTTATATTTGATTCAAAACTATCTTTTATTCCCCATATCTAATATCTTTCAGATAAATGCCAAAAAGGTCTTAATCTGTTAAGAGTGGTTTCCAGTATGGATTGAGGTGCAGATCGTAAAGTTCTTCTGAGACTTTACAGGTCTCTTATACGATCTAAACTTGACTATGGCTGTATAGTGTATGGTTCAGCAAGAAACTCTTTCATAAAAAAATTAGACACTATTCACCATTAGGGGCTTCGACTATCTTTGAGAAGACAGAAACTTGGGGTGCAATATTTTCTTAAACTTAAGTCAAATCCAAATAATCCCACTTACAAAATTGTTTTCCATCCTCTGAACACAGATCTTTTTCAAAAAAGAGACAAAACCATTCCTCCATTTAGCATACGACACAGTCCATTCCCCGAATGTCTAGATACAGATGACATAGCAATAACTAAAATACCAAGCATTCCACCACGGACTTGGAAATTTCCACAATTTATTTATGATCTTGCAAAAGATAAAAAAGATACAACCAGTCCTGAAATATTCACAATTTAATGCAAAGAAATCAAACAACAATATAATGTGGATATATTTACACAGATGACTCCAAACAAAACAACAGTGTAGCTGCTTCGGCTTTCATAGCAGATGAAACTTTTTCTTTTCGTCTTCCTGATCATTCTTCTATTTTTTCAGCTGAACTTAAAGCAATTGGACTGGTTTTGGATTATATTGAAACTGATGATTATTTTAGATTTCTTATTTTCACTGACTCTTTATCAGCTATGCAAGCCCTTGATCATGAAAATACTGACAATACTCTTGTTGTTGATTTGTTACAACAACTCTCTCATCTTCTTCAGGATTCTGAGATAACATTTCGTAGGCTCCCTAGTCATATTGGAATTCAGGGCAATGAGACAGCAGATAAAGCTGCCAAACCGCTCTAAATACTGAGATTTAACCTTACCGTGTTTCTTACAGTGATTTCTTCTTCACACCCCATACGATGCTAAGTGCTTCTTTTTCTACTTGGCTGTAGTTTTTTCTGCTTTGTTCAAGCTGCGGCTTGCAAACGCGATAGGCTTTTCCTTTCCATTTGGAAATACATGACTTAGCACGCAAGCTATACCATAGGAACTAGCGTCACATGCTAAAACTAACGGCAGCTCTGGGTTGTAATGCGTAAGTACTAGATCTGACGTTATCATTTCCTTAACTTTCGCTACAGCACTGTCACACGCCTTTGTCCATTTCCACCTTTTATTCTTCTACAACAATTCATGCAATGGGTGTAACACTGTTGTCAAGTTCTCAAGGAAATTTGCGTAGTATTGTTCAAGTCCCAGAAATGATCTTAATTGTTCTACATTTGTAATCTTGTGAGCATTCACAATTGCTTTCACCTTGTCTTGTGTTTTGTGAAGTCCTTCTGCATCGATTTCGTGTCCGCAAAACGATACTTTCTCACTAAAGAACGTACATTTCTTAACATTCAGACGTAACCAGTACTTTTTTAGTCTGGAAAGAACTTCTTCAAGATTTTGAAGATGCTCGTCATCATCTTTTCCAGTCACTACCATATCATCAAGTATGACTTGCACTCCTGGAATTCCACTTACTATTTGTTCAATAGTTCTTTGAAAGATAGCTGGAGCTGAAGCAATGCCGAATACCAGACGCTGATATCTGAATAATCCTTTGTGAGTACTAATAGTTAATAATTCTTGACTATCTTCATGTACTTCCATTTGTAGGTAGGCATCTTTAAGATCTATTTTGGTGAAATGTTTGCCGTTTTGCATATTTGCAAAAATATCATCAATTTTTGGCAATGGATATCGAGTGACATTTAACTGTAGATTAATCGTGACTCGGAAGTCGCCGCAAATGCGAATCGATCTGGTACAATTGGAGTCGCCCAATTACTATATTCAACAGGCACCAGTACTCCTTGTTCAACTAACCTGTCAATCTCTTTTTCTACCATAGGTTTCAGGCTAAAAGGCAGATTTCTTGCTTTCACTAACTTTGGAACTGACCCTTCTTTCATACACAACTGGGCTTTAATGTCTTTCACTTTGCCTAACTCAGGCCTAAAGACTTCTTAATATTTCTGTTTCAGTTTTTCAACTTCAGCACGTGTATCTCGACCTTTCTGATGCAAATTCTTAATAGATGACCAGTCCAATTTCAAATATCTTAACCATTTTCGTCCAAACAATGGTTTACCACCATTTGGAATCACGTAAATGTCTAAAGTTTCTGTCTTCTCATTCAGTTATACTACACAACTAGCTTTCCCCACTGGTTTAAGTGTTTCACCGTAGTAAGTTTTCAGACTTAAATCTCTGTCGTTCAATTTCATTTCAGGGAAATTGCGTTTAAAGTCATTTTCAGACATAACGGTTACTCCTGCCCCAGTATCTAGCTCCATTTCAATGGTCTTTCCTTCTATTTGTGGATACACAAATATTTGTGTCCGATTCATACTGTCTGATGTTTGAAACAACTCAGTCAAGTTAAACAGAAAATCTGTCTCATCTTCAGTTTCTAAATTGTGAACTGTATTTTTACTATTTAGTTTCTTTCTGCAACGCAGAAAACTTGTTTATCACCTAAAGAATAAACCGTCAGATTGTAGCAACACAGTTTTCTTGAGTAGTATAACTCGCTAATTAAAGAGCATTGTGTTTTGAGCACAGCTTGAAGATCAAATGTTGCAACATAAACAGTGTTGTCTGTTTGTGCTCTTTGTTTGTCCCGCGCCTTTTCTTCACGTGCCTTTTCTTTTTGTATGAGGTGTTCCTTATATTCATTTTGCAATGTTTCACCAACTGTATCAGCATTCTTTCTACGGTCATACAATGTACATAAGGAGCACTGGTCCTTCTTCGGCTTATAAAATGAAAGGTTATAATCTTCACAAAAGGTTTACCTGTACATACATTCCTTAACAGCAGAAATTCCTTTTTTTCATATTCTTTGGTATATAAAAGCCACACCTTTTTGAAGTTCAAATCATGTGAAAGGTATTTCTTCTTTCTTGATTGACGAGAATAATAGGACTCCATAGTTGGAAATGATAATATATGTTTTCTCACAATTTTAATTGTGTCATTATCCAGATTGTTGGCTGATTGTCCTTTTTCTCTCATGTCCCTACCACTGTTAGTCCCATGTATGGATTTTCTTAGTGTGTTATCAATTGTTTTCCTTTTGACATTTAGTGTTTTGCAAAAGAAGTCCTTGCAAACACGTTCTTTTCTGTTTCTCTGCGTCAGGTTAAAACTTATGTTAAACACATCATTTGTTCTTTCCTTTTCTTTCAAGGGTGTTTGTATCAATCATTTCACTTATATATTGCCTTTGACGCCCACAGCTTCCCAACTGATAGTACAAATTAAATGTATCTGTTCGTCGTTGTTCTATGAACTTTTCACCACATTTAAACTTGCATGTTGTGCAATTGTGTTCTTGAACCTGTTTTGCAGAAACAGTTTTGCCTTGTTCATTCACGTATTCCTTCCCTTCTGTTCTCAGGCATTTTCGAACATTTCTTTTCCATTTCTCTGGATTTCTTCTTTTCTTCCCACTTGAAAGTTTCTTTTTGGGGACTATGGTAAGAAGCTCTCTTGTGCGGTGTAGTCTGTGCCTCGTTATCGATTGGTCTTTTCTATCATCAGAGGTAGACGCTAATATATTGTCGCTTGCACTTGCATTAAGTGATATATTTCTGTCCTCTGTACACTGGCTAACATGATTTAAAACAGTGTTTGTTGCATCATAATGTTCTTGGCCACGAATGGCTAAGTAGGCAAGAATTATAGTTTTGTCTGAGGGTGTGTCTGGCTGAATGTCAATAACAGGCGTTGAAAGTGAACTCGAGTAGATTCTCACAGTACTTCTACAATAATTTGCCACAGCCAATGGAACAACATCGGCGATATCTTTATTCAACTGACCAGTTGTTTTCAGCAAATCAAGTTCTTTTAAAAGTCCTGTTCTCTGAAGTTTGCATCATTTCTGCCACAAAATGGTAAGTATTGTGCTGCATTTTCTGACATAAAGTTGCATATATTTGTTTGCAGTTCTGTTGCAGTTTCATTAGTCTTACTACTGATTACAATTGAAGAGAAAAAACAGTTTCCATCTCCGAATGTACAGACTCAATTTAATTCATTGTCAAGACGTGTCAGATGGGCTCTTGTCACAACTGCCGAATTGTGTGTAAATTTTTGCTGATTTGTTTTGCCCGATTCAAATCTGTGACAGGATTTGCAGTTTTCTTCCTTCTATTCTGCATTTTTATTCTTTCTTTGAGTTTTTTTGCTGCATCGCTTGTTAGCTCACCTGTCACGCAGTGACAGAGTGAGCTATTAGGATACCCTTGTGTCCGGCGTCCGTCGTCCGTCCGTCGTCCGTCGTCAACATTTTCTTTAAATGACATCTCCTCCTAAACCCCTGGCCCAATTTTAAAATAACTTCATACTAATGGTCCTTAGATGTCCCTTTACCAAATTTGCTCAAATGGTTCCGGTCCAATGCACAATATGGCTGTGAGGCCCTAAAAGGTGTTTTTAAAATGGAAATTTCAAAAATCTTCTTGTCTGAAATAACAAGGCCCAGAGCTTTCATATTTGGTATGAAGCATCATCTAGGGGACCTCTGTCAAGTTTGCTCAAATCATGACTTCCGGGGTCAAACTGGTTCAGCCCCGGGGGTAAATAGATTTTACTTAGAATTTATATAGGAAAAACTTCAAAAATCTTCTTCTCCAGAACCACAAAGCCTGGCGCTTAGATATTTTGCATGTAGCATTAACTAGTAGACTTCTACCAAGTTTGCTCAAATCATGATCCCCGGGGTCAAGTTGATCCCGCCCGGGGGTCAGTTAATTTTATATAGAGTTTATATAGGAAAAACTTCAAAAATCTTCTTCTCCAGAACCACAAAGGCTAGAGCTTAGATATTTTGCATGTAGCATAACCAAGTAGACCTTAACCAAGTTTGCTCAAATCATGATCCCCGGGGTCAGATTGACCCCGCCCCGGGGGTCAATTGATTTTATATAGAGTTTATATAGGAAAAACTTCAAAAATCTTCTTCTCCAGAACCACAAAGCCTGGAGCTTAGATATTTTGCATGTAGCATTACCTAGTAGACTTCTACCAAGTTTGCTCAAATCATGATCCCCGGGGTCAAGTTGACCCCGCCCGGGGGTCAATTGATTTTATATAGAGTTTATATAGGAAAAACTTCAAAAATCTTCTTCTCCAGAACCACAAAGCCTGGAGCTTAGATATTTTGCATGTAGCATTACCTAGTAGACCTTTACCAAGTTTGCTTAAATCATGATCCCCGGGGTCAAATTGACCCCGCCCCATAGTCAATTCATTTTATATATAGTTTATATAGGAAAAACTTCAAAAATCTTCTTCTCCAGAACTGCAGGCCTGGAGCTTAGATATTTTGCATGTAGCATTAACTAGTAGACTTCTACCAAGTTTGCTCAAATCATGATCCCCGGGGTCAAATTGACCCCGCCTGGGGGTCAGTTGATTTTATATAGAGTTTATATAGGAAAAACTTCAAAAAATCTTCTACTCCAGAACCAGAAAGCCTAGAGCTTAGAAATTTTGCATGTAGCATGACCTAGTAGACCTTAACCAAGTTTGCTCAAATCATGATCCCCGGGGTCAAATTGACCCCGCCCCATAGTCAATTCATTTTATATATAGTTTATATAGCCATCTGATCTTAGTCTGCAAAGTTTGCTTCGGTCTTCCCAACTGCTGAGTTCAGTACGTACAGTCCATGGTCTGTGGATCACCTATCTTGTGTGTCATAACGTGCTCTCAAATTCTGTACTGGTACAGAATTTACCAACACAGGTTAACTGCATACCATTATGTAACTTAAATACTGTCTCAAAATAGAATATACCCTAACACAAAAGTCACTTCTAGACTGTACATTTCTGAAGGAAACTACCTTCAGCCAAAATGAAAACATTACACCTGTTTCAGATATCCATATTTCAATTTGTACTTCATACAATAGTTTCATGTTAACTTACAAAGAAAAAAAAAGTGTATCGAAAGTCTAATGACTTTGAAATGTTAACATTTTCCATGTATTTATCATCTAGACGAAATGAGGTAAACTGGAAATTATTAAAACAGTTCATGTAAAGTTAAAACTTCACCAATCAGCAAGTGTGGACACATGCCCTTCTTTCACCAATTCTCTCCTCATTATGTCTACAATATCGTTTCATGGTCTATCAGGTGAGCGATTCAGGGCCATCATGGCCCTCTTGTCGGACTTGTCTTTGTGTGTGTTTTGTTCACTTTAATGGTTTTAGTCCTTCTTGTCCAACCCTTGTCTCTGCCTTTTGCAGTCTCTGACTCTTGTGTTTTTCTCTTTTTGCTCTCCTGCATTATATTGTTAAGATCGGCTAGTGGTATGTTTTCTGATCTTGCACTTTCACTATCAGATTCCTTTTCCTGAATGATTCCAGAATTAGGTATACCATCATTATTAATATTAATATCATGTCCTACATCATGCATAAAATATTTACAATACAGCTCTTCATCTGACCACACACTGTTGCTGTCTTCATTCTGAAAACAAAAAAAGAGATTTCGGCAAAATCAACATAGTTAAGTTTTCCTAAAACATTTTATTTCAATTTTCAAATTCAAACACAGTACACTGTAGTAAGTATTATAATTTTCAACATAGTAGATATAATAGAGAGTATTTTAAAATATATATCTAGTTTAGTTAAATAAGTAACTTATTAAAATTTAGTCAAGTTTGTAATAATAATATACAAGGATGACTATATTAATTATAAAGAAAATTATCTCATAACAGAAATACTTACAGTTTTATGAGTTTCCATGGTATAATAAAATTAAAGAAAGGCAATTATTTTTCATTTAATATTTCAACATTTCACCATCCACAAGCAAACTATCTGGAAATAATTAAGTTCTCAGCCTGGTTTTGTTATCATCTTCAATTAACTAGAAACAAACCAAATCTTATGATGTTATCACTGTTGACCGAATCTGGATTGTGCATTCCATATCTACAATAGGGTGTTATTTGATATGTTTATGCCCCCACAAAGTGGGGTGCATATAGCGTTGCACTTGTCCGTCCGTCCGTCTGTCCGTACGTCCCGAAATCTTGTGAACGCAACTCCTCTTAAACCGGATGGCAGATTTTGCTTAAACCTACAGGGATGAACAACCTTAATGTGTAGATGGTAGTAAAGGAAGGAATTTTCGCTGCGACCAAATTTAACAGAATTATGGCCCTTTGTTGATTTTTTCACTAGAAATTTTGTGAACGCAACTCCTCTTAAACTGGATGGCAGATTTTGCTTAAACTTCCAGGGATGAACAACGTTAATGTGTAGATGGTAGTAAAGGAAGGAATTTTTGCTGCGACCAAATTTCACAGAATTATGGGCCTTTGTTGATTTTTTCACTATATACCATATAGAAATTTTGTGAACGCAACTCCTCTTAAACCGGATGGCAGATTTTGCTTAAACTTCCAGGGATGAACAACGTTAATGTGTAGATGGAAGTAAAGGAAGGAATTTTTGCTGCGACCAAATTTCACAGAATTATGGCCCTTTGTTAATTTTTCACTATATACCATATAGAAATTTTGTGAACGCAACTCCTCTTAAACCGGATGGCAGATTTTGCTTAAACTTCCAGGGATGAACAGCTTTAATGTGTAGATGGTAGTAATGGAAGGAATTTTTGCTGTGACCATATTTAACAGAATTATGGCCCTTTGTTGATTTTTTCACTATATACCATATAAATAATTGAACATATAAATTTTACATTTGTAATTTAATTCAACATGTACATAAGGTTACCTGTAGATCATTTTAGGTATATGTACAGAAAAAATCTTACATACAGGATATACATGCTCTTGTTTATGAGCACTTATGCATAGTGGGGGCATCCGTGTCCTATGGACACAGTTCTAGTTTATCTTGTATTTATGGAAAACATGAATGCAGTAAAGGGTTATTTGCCACATGGATTCTTTCTGCAATCCAACCGTCTTTATACCGAGAAATTACTTTAATGCAAAAGTGTACTGTTTGCCATTTGGTACCTTTCTGCATAAATTACATGATACTTGGCACCTTTCTGCTCTAACAAAATATGGGTTTTGCACATGGTACCTTTTAACACAAGGCTATAAAAGTAAAACTACTTTAGATAAAGTTCCAGTTTATTTAAAGGTTCAAGGTTAGCTAAATTTAAGTAAAAATGTCAATTTTGACAAAAATGTTAGTTAGTACCTTTCTGCATTAACCCCATTATTGATCGAGACCGGTGTAAAGCCAACCTCTCAACAGAAATGGACAAAAATTTTGAATCGTAATTATTTTAACAAGGAAAATGTTTATAGGCTAACATTCATATATACAAACGATACAAATCTACAGTGGCTTTAGTTTAGAATTAATCATAGAATTTTATGAACTAATAACCTCAGGGCTGAAATGGGGCATACCAATATTAATTCCTGCTCTTTTTGCAAAAGGGCTGCTGAAACCATTACACACTTATTTTATGGCAAAGTATTAAACTATGGATACAAAGAAATTGTGAAACAATAAATACAGATTGGACAATTACTGATATTTTGTTTGGTAATTTTACTTTTCCAAATGTTCTAAGCATTTTTTTAACCTGGAAATCATATATTTATTAATTTAAAATGACAATGGAATCACCAAATATAGAAGGCCTGAAAAAGAATATCTTATATTTATGGACAATTGAAAAATGCAATGCTTTTAAAACAATGAACATCCAGAACTTTGAAAAACAATGGAGACATTTTCAGGACTTGGTACTTTGATAAAATTATACTACAATTCTATTATTGCAACCCTTTTTCATTTATCTTTGGTTTTACTGGTGTTATTATTATTTTTTCAACACTTGTATTTCCAACATCCCCTCTCCCTCCAGATTGTGCCCTATTTTTGTCTTTTTTGTTCATAGAAAACCTCTCATCAAGCTACTTCTGCCTTATTTTCTTTATTCCTATGTTATTATTTCAGGGATTTCATTATAGGTTCGGTTTTGTGCTTAAGGTCAGAATGTCTATTGTTGTAAAGGGAGATAAACATATTTGTGCTAAATAATGGTAACCTAGTTACTTTCCCTTTAACAAAATTATAACAGGTAGCTTTGACCATCATTAGGGTTAAAAGAAAAATGTTTTTATCCTTCGTTCAATCAAATGTCTAATAGTATATCTTTAATGTGTCTTTTTTGCTCTTTACGTATAAAGATGATTATCTAAGAGAAATGTATCTATTTATAGAAAATTTAGTTGAATTTTTGTCTTACTACGTTTATACCACTATGTTGTAGATTTATATCGCATAAACTTTGTTTGAAAATGTATACTGTGTAATATACATGTCTGGAAATAAAATATAAAATACAAAAAAGTTCTAATGCTTTATGAAAAGCGAAAAGACTTATTTTTATTTTCTCCAGTATGAGCATTTAGTGTAAAAATTTAATCAAAGGACCATTATTACTAATTTGAACGAAAAAAACTTTGTGCTGGCAACGTCCTGTACTGATGATATATATTTGTATTAAGTGACACGATTAAGTTTTCCCTACATAAAAGAATATGCCTTACATATTGTATTGTAAATGCCTTATGTATTGTATAGAAAATTAATCAAAGGGCTATAACTCTAGTATTACCGGTCTGATCTGAAAAAACTTTGTACCGGCCACGTCCAATACCGGTGTTGAGTCTCATTAAATTCCCTCCACTGGTTATTTATCTATGAGAGTGTTGCAGTGCGACAAAACAAATGACCTGTTTATCAGAATAAATTTGGAATGCTGTATAAACACGTAATCATTAATGAATAAATTGCCTTTAGATGGTTAATTATATTGAAGTCCAATGAAAGGTAATGACTTGCCGGGTTCAAGAAAGAGGTCTATTTCTATACCAAAGACTTAAATAATGTATGCAGTATCCGGAAGCTTCAGTACCGCGAGCTCTTTCAAGCTTTTGAGTCACTTGCCAATCAGATCTTAATTTCTGTTTATCATAAATTCAAATCAGGATTCCAATATAGCAGATAACACATATGGCAGAACATTATGTATCATTGTTCTTATTTAATGTGTTTTTCTGAGTTTGATTTGAATTATTTCCAAACGAAATCATTTAACAAGTAATTATGTTCAAACCAAATCAAATTACGTTGTCAGTTATTTCATTTAACGAAGTATTAAGTTAACTTTGATCTTTTAATTTTTTTATCGAATTAGCGCCATGATCAACTTTGGTTGATTCGTTTTTCAAAGCATCGGCCATTCCTTGAACAACGCACATTAAACTGACAACCGTAAGTAACAATATTTTTCTGTATTTCGGCCAAACGGAAGCTGTTCGTTAGAACGCTAAAAAATGCAAAATATATTCCGTCCTCCATGTGAAGTGAATGTATAATTTTCAATATGTTGATTCAAACGCAGCATGTTTGGGTTATTTTGCAATCTATGTGTCATCAACTTTTTCTGTATCGTAATATACGAGTATATTATACCATTTTATTGTCAAGCTATTTTAGCGCTTGAAATGATTCAGCACCTGGAAGTGGGATATATTGAATACCATCAAGTTTTGCAAAAGCATTCAAGATTTAATGAAGTCTTGTTCGATCAAAACACATCTTTTTGAGGAGATCACTGACGTGGAGCTCTTTGTAATCTGTTAAATTGATTGTATATTGCGTGTATTATTATTTGAAATTTGTTATGAGTAACGAAACCGTATCAACGCTACGTTCTTACAAACGCAGATTTGATTTAGTTTACAATTGTAGAAGTTTGTATATTTCTGCTGAAAGAATGTTGATTGATAATTTCCCGATTTGTAAAATTTCAACGACTCTTTTGATTTAAGGGAACACATGAGCTTCAGAAAAAGACAATTGTTGTGGTATATTTACAGATTCTTTTCTGTGTTCAATAACATTTAAGATCAGTTCGATGCTGACAAATTTCTGAACTGCATGTAGTATTTTGATAATTATTGTTACGTTTTAAAGAATAGTAGATATTTCTTTTGATTTTTGAAATATGTAAAATTAATTGCAGACGCCTGCTATTTTTTCCGTTTGTAAAAAATTTAAACCAAACTCAGATAAAAAATGGAATGCACAAGTATGAGTGAAATGGCCTATCTATTATGAGATTATTTCAAAAAAAGAGACGCATGTTTATTGAAACAAACACCATATTCGGCTTTTTTAAAAACACCAGTCTATGCTGGTTTTTTTCCGAATCAAGAACCCGTTTAGTACAAAAAGAATTGATAAGATTAGTTTAGTGAGCAGAGCGTACACACAAATTTGCTTCTCTTCACATCTGTGACATCCCAGATAATATAATTTCTTGAATCACAGATATTTAGTTAGCAAAATATGAATAATTTTGAACATGCCTTTCTAAAAGTTCTAAATTTCGTGTTATTTCCGTTTTAATCTGCATACGTTTAGTAGATAAAGAACAAACTAATCTTATGACTGGTATATATTCAATTTGAAGGCAGTTTACTGCCACTGAAAACAGCTAATATTAGAAAACCCTTTTATGGGTGGCCCAATCAAAAACAGTTTTGAGCTACAAATTTCTACTGTAACGTGTAGTGTCATTTAAAGCTCACCAGATTCTTAGAAGATAAAGAATTTTTTTATGTCTTATTTACATTATTTCTGAACAGTGTTCCTGTTTCTAGCATTTACTTTGACAGTTATGCATCCTTGCAACGTTAAACACAACTTTGAAGGCACAATTTAGTAATATGTTTGCATTTAAAGTACTCTGTTTTGAGTTCAAGAACATGGCTCGAGCAGAAGCTATTGCCAATGTAACATTCATTTTAAAGAAAATCGGATTTTGTAACGAATGTAAAATAAATCTGTTTGTTGTCTTTGTATGCGTGTATTGTAGTGGAATAATTATCCCGTTTCGGGAACGTTTGTACTGTATTTCTGATAACATAAGACCTCTAGAGCCTCAGAAACAGACATGAATCTGAACATTCTATCTCTTAAAATGAATTAAATGATGACAAATTATTGTTTACGTTCATTTTCTTTCATTGTGTTTTTTTTTGATCCGACGAAAACTTCTGTGGTTTTTGAATTAACTTTCTGACATTGCAGCCTCACAGAAATAGGCTTATAACATGGAAAAAACGTGAAAATTCAGTAGTATTATTTTTTACAGATTATTGTTATATCGATTCAGTTAGTTTTATAAATAAGCTAAACGGATAGGTTTTATGAAGTTATCAACTGTAGTTATAAAGATAATATCATAGAATAAAGGAAAAGAGCACACAATACTCATATCGCTCAAAGCGATCTATTATAAAGTTATGTAGGTTCTTTGATAAAGCAGGTCAGATAATTTAGAATATACTAGAAACATACCTATATTTACCCTGTTCTAGTCTATTCAATTTTCTTTTAAACTAAACAAACATATCTTGAAATTCAAATTTATACTGTCCACGTCCTAAACATCTGTGAAATCTTATTAAAAATCAGCGAATCAGATTTTAGATATCTCGAAACATTTCGAGATAAAATGTACAACTAAACATTTCATCTACAAACTGTAGTATTAATTACTGTTATTACAAAATGCATTTCTTATTTTGAAAACAATATAAACATTACATTTAACTGTTCTAAATATAAAATGTAGGACTAGTTATTTTGAATAAAAAAGTTAGGACGAGTTGTAAGTAAAATTAAGAAATTTTACTAAAACGTCTATTCTAAAACAAAACTGACCCGGCAGTTTTATCAATCTACGAGATACATGCTTGGTACCGGTTATGTTTTGTCGAAATAACTTCTTAACTTAGTTTGGAAGACAAAACATAGACAAGTTTTTACAAGAAGTAATTTTACGAATAAGCCGTTCGACCGAATGTTTAGCAAAGCAATTAAAAACACTGACAATAATCAAAAACGGTAATTTGCGTTCAAAATCTTGTCTTTATTGATAGCCCCATGAGGAAGGTGTTCCCAAAATAAGGACATTTTGAAACTTGTCATGGATTCTATTAACTATACAAAGTTCTATGCGTGTCATCTACTGATGGAGATGCAATTAGCGGAGTGATTAAACAATTTATTTGCCAACAGCGAAGAGGCTTTTTATTTTTTATTTTTGTTCCTAATATGATCCAAACTGAACATAAAGGTGCACACACTAGACTTAACGGGTGATATAATGCATATATAAAAGATAAAGGCTTTGTTTATTATAGTGTCAGCCCTATTGAAAGGACCAGCCAAGTTGTCATATGAGACACCTATCTTTTGTGTGCACAGTACCTTTCGAATACCTTCTCTTTTTTACTGGCATCGTCGGTGACCCCCGGTACATATTCCATACAACTACATTATAAATAGATAAAACGGAATAGATCGAACGTGGGTTTCCGACGATGTTTTACTGGGTGCCTGGCTGAGATGGGCCTACGATTACCATTGATATACTAGTTGGCTACTCATCAACCGACCTCTCCAGTTCTATCCCAGCCTCCACTATAATTTGAAAATTTGATATCCTGCTTCGTAGGCGACGCCCTAACCGCACGGCCAAGGTTGCGTTTAAGTAATTTTTTGGCCCATTCTCTATGTTACATTTGGAGCTTGATATTTTGAGTATGCGGTTTGTACTCCCACGAGTGCTGTAAGCCCGAGTGTGCTGTATAATCACATATGCGAGAAAAAAACTGCTGTAAATATTTATACCCTACTGTGCAGCAGTGACGTCAGTTTACCCGTCGTAAAGGTCAGAAAGCGCCGCAGTGGTATAACTGAAGAATTTGTCAGTTATAACATGCTTTGATATAACTGCACGACATTTTTCAAATTTACACTGTCGAAGATGGCAGAAAATTCTCTAATCACTGTAGTTGAAGAAGTAAATATGCAGATTTTATGTAGAATATTACGATTAACGTTTATTATCAAATTGAGGGAGATTTATACCAGAATTAAAATCCTGGGCGTTTCGAAAAAAAAAAATCTTTAATGAATATTCAAATCTAGAGTTGTCATTATATTTCATTATGTTTCGAGTGAAATATATTAGATTTAACATTTCGAATACAAAATGAAGAACGATTTCGTAAAAGAATACGACCAAAACATGCATTAACACTTAACACCCAAAAACAACCCTTTTATAACGGCTCATGCAGACTGAAACACAAGACTTGGAAATTAAAAATGTATGATTTAACATTCCGATTATAAAATGTACCGAATTTTAAATTTTAGAACCAAAATGATCTATCAAGTACTGACCTGTCAGGGTAAGTGAAGGATAATTCGAACCATTTATCCTTGTTTTAATAAATCAACTGCAGATCGTTATTGTTTGCGGTTTGTTATATTAATTGGATCTTTTTTAAATTTCATATTAACTAACACCTACTAAAATAAAAGCTATTGTTCCAAAGTATAAGCCTGGCCTCAACCATATTTTTGGCCTGCTTGTGTCATGGAATAGTCCGTGCGTTCCGTGCAGTACATACTTGATTTACTCAGAAATCCGTGTATTACATGTATGTGCAGTTTAATTATAGAATGCCATCGAGTTATCAATAACGTCGTTAAGTTACTGACACTAACCCTAGAGAAACTGATATTGACACACTTCAAGACGTAGAGTGCACATCATTATGAGCCGTTGATTGTGTGATGCTTGGAACCTAGGGCAGCGATAGTCAGTTAAATGTTAAATGGACAAACATTATAGGAATGGCGATACAGAATAAGAAAGTTTTTAACATAACTTTGATGGGCTCGAAATGCTAAAATGTTAACAATTTTAGTTATTTGGAAATAACTGAACCTGTGTAAGGTACATCTTTGAAAAATTTAAAGAAGGTAAATTGTTTACTTTTTGCTTGGTTTTGATGTCTAGTAAATTCACTCTATGTAAACTATATTGTCCTCATGACTCGTCAAAGCTCACCATGTTTGAGTAATATTATTTTTGTTTTTGTAGTCCAGTTTAAAGGATAATATCTAACTACAAAGTTTGAACTTGGACTCGTCCCTGAACACGTGTAAGACAGGACTATAAATACATGTACAAAAAAACGTGCACCATTAAAGAAAAGAATTTCCAATGAGTCACATAACTTCAATGTTTACAAATTTCGTCAGAAAAATAATATATTCCATTATTCAAACCAAAGATCATCTCATTTGTCTAACTTTGAAATACAGCCAGACCTTTACCCATTTTTCATATCATCATCTTATTTTAGAACAAACATTTTTATACCTGTCTGAGGTGTAAACAGCAGTATTATCACAAGAACAGCCAAATATTTAGTCTTTCTTGGTGGTAAAATTACGGAAAGTAAGGTAATTAAAATTCTAGTCATTGGTGCTTTATTTAGTGAACAAAGATTAATGACTTAAAAAATCACATCAATACAATTTACGCCCTCAAAGCTTTGATACTATTTAAACAAGAACTATGTCACAGACACGTATGTCTTCGAAACATGGCATTTGTCACAGTCATGATAGCTTATAACTTGATGCTACCTTGATCATTTGTCCCATTGTTTTGCAGTCTGTGAACTGAATAAAGTACCCATACGTCTAGGGGTAAGACTATTATATGTCCTTTACCCATTTGCATGGCTGATAAAATTAATAAATTTCCAAAACTGTGTCTCAAAAGATCCAGTGTTTTGTACCGATAGGTCACCACATGCCTTTTTACAGAAAAAGTGTTTCAAAACTGTTTCTTACCTTTTGGGTTTTTATGCTCCAGGTGAATACCATAGGCGAAAATATAGTTCAGTTATAAAATTGAAGAAGTTGCGCACAGAAGCAGTATTAAGTACAATTTAACAAAGGGCAATAACTATGTCTAAAACATCGAACCCCATAAGCGGAGTATATGCACTGTGGCGCTTGATAATGATCATTGTGTGAAAGTTTGGTGAAAATCGCTTCGGAAAGTAGGAGAAGTTGCGCACAGAAGAAATATTATGTAAAATTAAACAAATGGCAATTATTCCGGCAAAACTACTGGAACTGCCAAACCGGAATATTTGCACTGCGGCACTTGATAATGATCACTGTGATAACGTTTGGTGAAAATCAAATGAAATTGTAGGAGGAGTTGCGTACAGAAGATGGGGCGGACGGACAGACGGAATAACAGTATTATATGCCACCCTTCGGGAGCATACAAATACTAATTCATTGAAAAGAAATGTTGTTAATTGTGTGTGAATTAAGCTTTTTGAACATGTGAAACAGTTTTTTTTAAATGTCGCACTCCGAATCTTTCTGATTATGTTCTTGCTGCTTCTATAACCAGGTCACTGTATTCCTGTTCGTGACATTTCTTGCAAAATATTGGTAGTGACATAAACCGTAGAATCTTAATGGTTACAACATTTTCACTTTACTGTCAGTAATTGAATAAAAAAATAGCCGTCCGTCCAAGTCCGTGGGTATAAAGTACCTCTAATATTAAACTGACAAGCTTGAAATTCGGCGGCAGTGGTTTACTTATTATTATATAAATACCATACTTGTTTGAAATTGTAACTTTCTTTGCTTTAGCGAAAGGTCTTGAATTGGTGATTTTATTAGGGATTATGTCATTTTCTCCCATGTTACCGATTTCAGGGATAGAATTGTTCCGTCGAACTAGGTACCTCTTCTTTAATTTTGAATGTCAAAGGTGCAAAATGTGTATTAAGCTGGATTAATAATCTGGGCAGTACAAATACAAAACTCATTAAAAAATGTAATTTATGTAAATAAATATTCATATTTTACTAAACTAAGCATGGTTATACAGTAAAGTCCAGCTATTACGGCAACTTCATGTATGTTAAATACAAACAAAAATCGGCGGTTTAAAAAAACACAAAGTCTAAAATTAAGAACACAAAAGGTTTTGCTATTAAGAAAACTTTGTTATCAAGACCACCTTTTTCAGGTTTAATTGGCAGAACTTAACTAATAAATAGTATTATTTCTTGCTCTCCTAGGTGACTGGTTTACATCATATGTGTTGTCTCGATGTCAATTACTTAAGTAGCCCAACTGTTCTTTACCTTTGAACAAAAAAGTACGATCGTTGCTTAAACACGTTATATTCGAGTTTCTGTTGTTAATGGCTGGAATATGTAAGCGTTTTGCAGTGCGACACAAGTAATGGCCTATTAATCAGAAAAAAATTCAGGCTGATGTGTAAATATAAAACTGATCATTAAATAATAAATGGCTTTTGGACGTTAATATAGAAACTTATTGACAGGTAACGACTTCACGGGTAAAAGATACAGGCATATTTTCAGTTTATAACGAGATCATTCAAGCGTGTTAGTCATCTGGCTATCAAACCTTAATTTCTGTTTATGACTACAGTTCCATTCGGGATATTAACACAGCGGATAGCACATATGGCAGAACGTAAAGTATGTATCTGCACTTATGTAGGCTTTTTCTTTGATTTTTATATGAATCGCTTAAAAATATAATTAAGTGATATTACAAACGCATGAGTTCATACTAAAACAAATTATGTCGTCTGTCATTTAATTTTACGAAACATTACGTTGATTTCGGTCTTTTTAATACCCTATCGAATAAGCGTATTGGAATTTGACCTACTTTGCTTTATTCGTTATTCAAAGAATCGGCCGTTACCCTCACTGTTGAACATAGCATAATTATGATTGACAAGCGTAAGTAACACTATTTTACGTTCACCATCTTGTGTTTATATCTATTACCGTCATACGGAAGCAGTTCGTAAAACAAGAACATTCAGAAAAGCAGAATCGATTCTGTTTACCATATGAAGTGCTCATTTCATTTTTAATCTGCTGATAAAAATGCATCATGTTTTTATATGTAATCAACTTTTGTTTGTATTTGAATATAATTCCATTTTACCTTTTAGCTGTTTGAGTGCATAAAAAGCAGATGTGAGGTATTTCGATAACTTTCATGTTTGTTTAAATTATCGTAGTCGTTTTGTTACTTGTATTTAAAATGTAGTGAAATTTTTCAAAATTTTAAAATCTGTATATATATCTTGAAAACGAAGACCATTTTGGGGTACCTCTGTAGATATTTTAATTTCAGTGACTAACTGCATTGAACGTTCTTATAAAGCGGTATCTACTTCAACTTGTCTTTCAGCAGAAACGTGGCTGTCAAAATATTTCTCTTACAAGATATTTTAAACACCAGTCTGTCCATTTTAAGAGATTGAAAAGTATCTTCCACAGAATGTGGTTGTGAATTATGATCGAGATATATTAAACAAATAAATTCAGGTTATTCAACAGAACTGACGAACATATGCATGGTATGTTCATATTCATATTTTTGTATTTTATAATAAAAAAATATCTGTTTGATTTGTAACAATGAAAAAATAAAGCGTTTACTTATTTCAGCAGCTCTGCAGTCTATGATTACAAAAGGAATACACCACAAGACATACAGTTTTCTCAAGAAGTGTACTTATTTCCCAACAATAACAATTATTTATATTGAATAGTTTTAGCAAGTTTGCGTCATGGCACCATTAATTTTTGTTTTTTTTCGCATCCAGTAGAAATTTCTCTTTTTCATGCAGTGCACATTTCTTTTTTATGAGGCACAATTGTCTTCCTCTTTACATCCCGTTTAATATCCCATCTAGCACGTCCATTTCCAATATAAAAATCATAATTATTGTACATTGTGAATATACTGTTTAACGAAACTTTAATAAAAATGTTGCTGACCTAGAACGCTTTTCCGTAGGTGATAATTGTAACATGAATCATTGAGTTAGAAAAGTTTACGTTTCTATGATTTAATAGATCATATTATTTTAAACGATTCCATCAAGTTTTTCTGTATTGGAATATTGTCAGTTTTATTGATAACGTCTCTGATTTTCTGCTGCTCCCCAATGGTATCGAATATCTGTTTTTGCTGGTGTAACTGTGTGTTGCCAGTCTTGGAAGAGCTCACTGCTTCAGATCCAAAACGGAGCTGGAAAAAAGGCTTTATTTGTAGGAATAAAATACGATTAGTGATTAAACCTAACATGTTAACAAGCTTTAGTTAGGTCTTAACGTTTCCACTACAAAATGTTTAGCAGCACAATACATAAGATTGTTTTATTCTTAAGTTCAAACAAAAAATATATATCCTTGTTCTTGTCCATGCTATTTTGTGTGATTGATTGTTAGTAAGGTAAATCAAAAGGTCTTAATGATGACAAAATAGTTTCCTTTAAAGACAGTAACTGGACGTAATAGGTACTCTTTTCAAATCGGAAGTTTAAAATTATTTCTTGCTCCTGTTATTGAAGAGTTTGAAAGTAACGATAAGTAAGTGCTTGTCTTTGCATTAAATAGATACCTTTTATAAAGCTATGAATGGCAAAGGAGCAGAACATGACATGTATTAATCAGAACAGCAGACGTTCGATCGCTGTTTAAATAAATCGGGAATGTTCTACTCAACATATTAGAAGATTGAGGTTAATAGCTAATCAGACCGTATTAGGGTTTCACCGTCGACAAAAGTAATGGTATGAGTATTAACCATGTTAAGGAATTGGATCGGTATGAATTTATATCTGAAAATTAAAGAACAGCTGACCTAATACAAGCTTTTTTCATAATATCCCGTTAAGTTTCCATCTGCAGTTATAATGGTCTTACAAAAAATTCAGAAGCTTAATATACCTCTCTTGCATAGCAGATCACACATTTGGTAGAATCTGGTAGATGTATCGTTCCATTTACTGTAGATGTTTCTTTGTTTTGTTTTTGAATCTCTTCTTAACGTTATCATTATCAAACATTTTACCTTTAATTGTATAAATAACCAAAAGAAAAACAAATCAAGTCGTCAGTCAGTTTAAACAACAGATTGTTACGCCTCATTTTGATAGTTTTACCGAATAGCACCATGACCTTAGTTATTTTCAGATTCAGCCGTTCCTGTGTTTAGTAGATTGTGTTATTCAATGGTTAATAAAGGTAATTAAAAGCGACCATATTATGTTTCCACATGTTCCCGTTTATCTTATATCTTCATATTTCTGTTCATAATTATAACACTAAAGAAAGGCTAAACAGATTTTATTTACGATAATGAAGAGCTCATATTGTCTGATTAAGATGTTTTATATTATTAGGAAATTTTACAATTGATTTGCTTAAGGCGAAATGTTTTGTTATGTTTCAATAAAGGTATATACACCTGCGTCTTATATATGAGTTATCTGAGTGCAAAAGAAGTGCTTACATTTTTTCGCTGGATATATCAATTACAAACGTACATGGCTAAGGTATTTGCAATATTTCAAACGAAACAAGCATCTCACAAAACTTTGAACTACCTTTTTCCACAGTGAATTGGCATTCCTTCTGTTCAAGCAATACCAATATATGGCACTATTTTGTTTCCTTAATGGCAACGACACTATCGGCGGTAATTTGGCATCCGTCAGAGAGTGGTTATCTACATGTTCCGGTTATTAAGCTCAATTGTCACCAGCTTTAATGACTTGGGGGACACTGCCTCCTTGATCAATTTAAAGTGTAAGATCACGTTCGCACATAAGTTCATGGTATCATACCAGTCACAGAACCCCGATTACATTACCGTAGTAAAATTGAAATCGTGATCACGAAGACGCTTATAAAGAAAAGATGCGCGGACAATGGTTATATAATGATGATCAAGTAGAAGCATTAAGACGTCGGTTAGTTTGAGAAAAAAAAGTGTTTTAAAATAACTATTGATACTGCAATTCATGATATGTTTATGATGAAAATTTAAAAGTATAAATACGTTAATTGATTTTATTGTGTGATAACATTTGAATGAATATATTGTATATTTTAAAATTGATTCTGCTGGCATAACGTTGAAATAAGTTCCTGTTATTTTGAGTTTGAATTTGTTATGCAGGCATACATTCTGAATGATTTTTCATTACTAAAATATAAAAAATTCATGATTTTATATGTTTGTTTTGTTGTCTTTTTTGCCTTGAGTTGGTGTACAATGTAAACATTATGCTTCATTGTTATAGCGTAAAAATGCAGGCATCAAGATTTTAAAGGGGATTGAATGAGCAATCTCTTTTTTTAATGAACGGAAGTTGTTTTTCAACCCAAATGTAAGATCATATTTAAAGAGGCATTCCCTAAAATTAAGAGTATCCCTTTTTCATCAGATCGCATAAATGGGAATGATATTGAATGAATTGTTACGTCCCGGTGTCATCAAAATTCTTAGTACAACAGATAAACTGGAAACATTATTTGTCTTTATAAAGAGAGTTGTTGTTGAATTATTTTTGGGTAGATAGCCATTTATTCCAAATGAACACTTCCTAGGCGTCCTAATGTCAAATTTGGATTTTTTTAACATATGTTCTCCATAAAATCATAATTTAAAATTATTTTTCATCTCATAGTGAATGAACTAGTAAGATAGCTATACTATCCGTTTATTTTAGGTCGTGTCTGTGCTCCTATTATTAGGCAATGTAATTTACTTTCAAATTAATGTATCCAGTTAACAAAGGTATTTTCCCTGTAAAATTTTACTTCAGCGCAACCTTTTTAATGTCTAAAGACTTCCAGGAGTGAAGTATGAGATACAGAACATCTGACTTTTATCTAATTACGACATCTATTAACATTTAAATTGGACCGGAGTGGCCCCTCTTGTAGTTCTTAGCTGTCATATAAAGAAACTTGCAGCTTTTTATTGCTGTGAAATACTGGAATAATGGATCTAAGTAGAAACACGTAGGCAAAAATAGCAACGAGGATGTTCCAGTAAAGCAATTTAAATGGTCAAGTATTACCTAGAAGTTATGGCAAGTGATTTAAGTGGTTTTGAAAAGCAGGCCGTAAAATATTCGCCTTCATTGTCAGCCGAGTCGCTGTCCGCAACGAAATAATGGACACGTTATCTTTTTTAATTGAGTCTAATTGATTGATCATTGTAAGAGCTTACAGCGCGTTTTTATGGCACTGTTTCACTTGTGAAATGAGAAATTATATAATTGTCAAAAACTAACTAAAACTAATTAACAATATATTCTTTCAAACCTTAATTGTCAAATGTCAGTTTAAAGAAGAATAAATACTGATTTATCAATAAACTAGGACCAAAAAACACAGGTATGTTCCATTTTATATGCCCGTCGAAAACGGGAGGTATTATAGGATCACCTATGGTGGACGAGCGGCGTCCTGATGTTTGTCCGGAGCATAACTCCGACACTATCAAAGCTATTGACTTGAAACTTCGTAGGTGGATAGATCTCATTGAGCCGGAGTGCAGTGCACAAGAACCATCACTCTTCACTACATGATTTTGGAGTTATTCCCCTTTGTTTAATTTTCTTGTCCGTAGCATAACTCCAACACTGTCAAAGCTATTGACTTGAAACTTAATACATAGATAGGTCTTATTGAGACGGAGTGCAGTGCACAAGAACCATCACTTTGCACTTCAAGATTTTGGAGTTATTCCCCTTTGTTTAATTTTCTTGTCCGGAGCATAACTCCAACTCTATCAAAGCTATTGACTTGAATCTTCATAGGTGGATAGATCTCCCTGAGTTGGAGTGCAGTGCACAATAACTATCACTCTGTACTTGATGATTTTCTTGTCCTGAGCATAACTCCAACACTGCCAAAGCTATTGACTTGAAACTTGATACATAGATAGGTCTTATTGAGACGGAGTGCAGTGCACAAGAACCATCACTCTGCACTTCATGGTTTTGGAGTTATTCCCCTTTGTTTAATTTTCTTTTCCACAGCTTAACTCCTACATTATCAAAGCTATCGACCTGAAGATAGGTCTTATTGAGACGAAGTGCATTGCACAGGAACCGTAACTCTGTACTTCATGTTTTTGGAGTTATGCTCCTTTGTTTAATTTTCTTGTCAGGAACTCATTGTATTTTCGTGGTAATTTACCTAGTTTCTCACTGTATGGCTGTAGGGTGGCTTTACTATTATGCCCTGAAAAAAGCTGTAACTGAAGCCCTTGCCAACATCTGACAAGCCTCCTCGGAGGTCTGTGAATCCAACTAATATCTTTTGTTTAAAGTGCACCTTGGACATTTTCTTTCTGAGATATCACGATATTCTAATTGACAAATGTTCTAAATGAGAGGAGGCGAAAACAGATTTTAGAAACTTAAAAAAAAACATATGCTACCTAAATAAATGAACGTAATCGTGTCTAAATTGTGACATATATAAATAAAATAGACTGATTGACGAAGACCCATTTCTTTAAATATTCGTGTCAAATACCTTCTTTACCCTTTATCATGTCGTCGACACAGCCATTAAAGATTACTAGAATAAACAGATGATAATTTCTTAACGTAAGAAGGGCTGTAATAAAAATCTTGAGACATTACCCAGATATCCATATAAATTTTTGTTACATTAAAAAAAGCTATTTTAACCTGTTAACGAATTATATCGTATTGTTGAACAGTATGTTGCTATTTGCATCTTAGCATTTGCAAGGTAAGTATTTTCCCGTGAGGAAATTCTTGAACATTTTTATTTTCATTTCATTTCATTTTTTGTAGGATTTTTTGAAGCCAGTCTGTGATCAGTGTGATTATCTTAGTCTGTCAAGTTATCCTTTACTTTTACTAGAGCTAACAAGTAATTGAACGTACATATGTTTGCTAAACAGTGCATCGATGTTGAAACATTATAGTTTTTCGTATGTCGGTAGGTCGTCAGTATGCCGGTACACCACTTCGTCTGATCATTAACTTAAGTAGACTTGAGAAGTCGTAGGTATGCTAGGCATAATGAGTAGATGAAGTCTTTTGTAAATGGGCTCACAGGGTTAAAGGTCGAGCTCACAACGGCCCGCACTTTGAAAACGGTTTCCATTCAATACCTCCAGAACAGCTGACCCAGAACCTTCAAACTTTACAGAATGGACTGGAATGATGAATAGACGAACTCTTTATTTGGTCAATATGCTCACAACACTAGCATACAGGATCCAGCACATTATAAACTGTTTCCGATCAATAAGGCAAGAACAACTGCACCTAGGACCTTCAACATTTACAGAATTATTGGACATGATGAGTATATGAGCCCCATCGCTTTTGTGCCCCTAAGATTAAAGGTCTAGCTGTTAGAACATCATGCTTTGAAAATGTTTTCCGATCAATAACTCTTAAATATCTGCTTCCTAGACCTTCACGATCATTTTACAAGATGGTTGGAAATGTGTAGATAAATCCTTTAGATTTTGTGATAACTTTAACCTTGTGCGCATGAGGGTAATCAGTTTTATTCTGACAGATCTTGTTATGCTCAGTGGCTGTGTCAGATGACACGGAAACGTTCTATAACAAAAAATAACAACATCGAAAGACTCATACATGTCTTAAAAGTTAACACCCACGAAGAGCCTGAAAAAATCACTGTAAATGTATTAGCCGTAGGGGAAAATCAAAAGGTCCGAGAGATTTAATGATTGCAATTTTCTTTTTACACACAACTGTGTTAAATGGCGCCTCTGGAATTAATTTCGCAGAACCCGTGTACTGACAGTATTAACTGATGCTCTGTTTATCAAGAAGCGTTTTTTTCTCCAAAAAGTAATCATCTCAATTAGTTTGGAAATAGTTTGGCATTATAACATGCTGTTTCCATTATTACTGTGTTTCAACATAAATTCAGACTCGCTCAGTATATAAAAAAACACTATTTTTTCAATGCTCTGGCTTATTAAAACTTGTTGTTTAACAAGTTTGTATCTTTCGTCTCAAAATATACAAACATATCAAGGAAAGAATTTCTAAAGTTCAAATTTGCTTAGGAAAATTACTTAACTATTTGCATTAGTGTTTTGGCTGAAGGCAAGTCTTTGTTTAATAGGGAACACAAGCAAATGGAGGCAGTTCACATGGTATTGATAAACAGTAACCAAAACAAAATTGAGCCTTCAGTTACTTTGATTTTTTGATTACCTCAAAGAACTTTTAATTTTTCCTCAAAATAAGCTCTATAAAAGATTAAATCAATGTGCTACAAGGAAATCGATAGCTTATCCTTGCGTTAAGCAAATCCTGGTCTGCGTTATTGATGAAGGCGGAAAAACGTTAAGAGAATGATGTGTTTGCTCTTCTGAATTAATTTAGTATGCTCAAGTAGAAACAAACTGCGGCCATTAATTACTATAAGTGATTTGAAAGAAAGAAAAGGTATTACTTATTGTAAATTACCATAATTGTTCAACGCGATAATCTAATTAGTGTTTTCCTTTCTTAAGAGTTGACAATTGAAGAAGAAGAAGTTGCTCTTGAACTGACATGATAGTAGACTGTAACGTAGATCGAGAAGCTTCTTGAGAACTTTTGTAAAGCATTGAAATAATGAAACAGATACCGCTTAGCAAAACGACAACCAGTCTGTCATAGAATGCGGAAGCTATTTGTTCGCCCTGCCTTGACAGCCTTGTCATACGGATCTTCACACACAGTCATAAAGTCTTATCAAGGATAACTGGTTCAGCCGGTACTCTACAAAGAGGATCTTGACTGTTGAATGTTTTACAGTTTATGTTGGTTCAAATATTATATATACATTTTTTATTTTACAAGATTAATTTTGTAAGATGTACTTAGTTTATACATTAAAAAATAATGCACCAAAACATTTGACATGTACTCTATCCTTTACCTTTACCCACTTTTTTATTTTGTAAATTGATCATTGAAATTTGAATTGCATATAAAAATTGATATGCATATTTCAACTTTGACTTTTGCCGACCTTGACCTTCTTCCTCTTTTCTAAGCTAAGTGATTGAAGTACTTGCATATTTTAACTTTTCAGCGTAAGGAACTTGCCATTAAGTGATAACAATTTTCGATGTCTTAGTATGTTGTTCTTTAGTCGAATGTGTGTAACTGGGTGTGCTGTTAAGAGCAATGGTACTCAGATAGACTATAAAGGATCATCATTGCCCTCTTGTTTTATTTTGATGTTAAAACACTGAATTTTTAACAATTTGGCTTAATTTCCTTCGTTGTGGATATACTTTGGAAATAAAGGGGCATAATGAATGAAAATTGTGTACCATTATCGTTTCCCCCCAAAATTGTAGTATTAAAATGAGATACTTTGCCTACATGTACGAAGACGTTTAGGCATAAAGTGCACAAAATCAAACACGTATCATATATTTCCTTGAATAGATAGTATAATGTTCAATTGAAAATTTGAGTATTTGTACATTTTATAGATTTTTCAAACATAACATTGGAACCAATTAGAAATATTGGCACTAAATAGTGAAACTCAGGATAAGAAATCAAAGACTACGTGTTAAAGTGATATATAGGAACAGAAGTGGGCTTGAAGACAGCAGTTGTACTTTATGTCTAAAAGGTCGATTTGAGGACAAATACCATTACTTGATAAAATGTATATTTAGTCAATAAAGAGAAAAATATTAATCAAACCAATGTATTATCGTCGACCCAATATTTTGAAACAGAGGTATGTTAACTAGTTTAATATGAAGTGTAACAAAAGAAAAAGAATATACCATCAGTATATTTTTGTTTGACCCATTGTAAAAAAAAGTTAACGGTAAATAGTTTTTTATGTTTAGAGTTTCCTCCCGTTTTATGTATGCGTCGGTTTTGTGATGATACAACCTCGTTTATTTTGCCTAGATACTGAAATCTAATGGTGTGATTGTAATTTAATGAGTAAACTAATAAAAGTAATAGTAAATTAATCTAATATTAAAGCGTGTTTTAATCCCTGTGATAAATTTTGAAGGTTTCTTAGAATATATCTCGTCATAAATAGCTCTGTCATTGGTATTGGTCAAACAGTAAGTCCAGTTAAGCAAAGTTTGGTCAGAAGTAATGGACTTAAAGTTCTAACCACAACAGTATTGTCAATTATGATGTCATTGACTCCATAGACGGTACTTTGACATTAGATAAAAATTGCTTTTATATTTACAAATCCCACACGTTTCCTAAATTAGACTCAATTGTTCACGCATTTCAGAATCGGCAGGATACTGACTTGTTCGTGATATTTCCTAAAGGTTCCATTAAAAGAAAATGCACGGGTAATGTTGTAACTGAATTAAGAAAACATTTTTGAATTCATGTGATTGAAGCGGTATTGCAAACTTAATACAAAATCGACATAGAAAAAAACCCACAGAATTAATCCTCAATCATGACTCTAGTGATAGTATTTGTAATAAACAAGAGATGTCAGGTCATTAGACGAAATGCCTCGGGTTACAAAAAGGTGCCTTGTCTTCAATATCTTAACCGCTGCAAAAGTTAAAACAGGAAAGTCACGAGGGTTCAGTTCTGGAAATAAGAGGAATGAAATTGTTAGTATTAGGCATAAATACCCAAGAAAAGACGCAAATTTAATTCGTTTTAAAAAGCAATTCAGCATTTTTATTCGTGGTACTGTTAACATATTCAGCTTTATTCGGTCAGTGATAAAGGCAGTTTTCTGAAATACACTAGAACAAACAACGCTACATAAGAAATCAATTTGTTATATGCTCTGTAATTTCAATTGATTAGTTATACCCATGAGTAGATTTTCTTCT
This sequence comes from Cyclina sinensis, assembly GCA_012932295.1. Taxonomy (NCBI): domain Eukaryota; kingdom Metazoa; phylum Mollusca; class Bivalvia; order Venerida; family Veneridae; genus Cyclina; species Cyclina sinensis. The sequence continues at coordinate 24,536,766 of JAAONU010000004.1, forward strand.
TAGTTGATTTATTAGTACGGCGAAAATCTTATCTTCCTCGTAGTTGTGATGTTATGTTTTGCTTACGCATTTTCCAATTTCATATCACTATCAATATATAACTATTAAGATGTTTCTCCGGATATTTTCCTTTTCCGTAATGTTCTTCTAAGTGCGAAATGCTCTTTAATTGTAAGTTCACTCCTAATAACACAATTCGTTTCGACAATTGAAATGTCTTCTCCATTTTAAATTACTATGGTAGTAACATCACAAAAGTAAGACTTCACAGATTCCTGACACATAAATGTACATGATGGGTGGTGCGTTATGAAAGGTAAATTATAGGTATTTAGAGTGCACACATTTCTACTGACTCAAAAGTTTTTTGATCTTTTCTTCGCCCTTTAATTTTTGCCTACTTTGCTATGCACTAAGCTGCCAAAGTTGTTCATGCTCATAACTTATAAGCATGACATTACGTTTTATGTTATACCTAAAGCCTATGAGCAGGAATTATCTGATAATTAGCTTTCCTAAATTTAAGTTCATGGATATTTGGTTTGTATCTATTTTCAAGTATTTCCTATTTTTGTGATTGTTCGTAACCATAATGACTTTGTAAATTTTAACACATATGAAAAGGCTTCTTTCATTCTGTGAAAATCTCTTTATGCCTTTGACAAAAAAAGGTTGTTTATATTTTCAAAGACATTATAAAATATTAATTATAATAGTATCTGCATAAATGTCTTATTGTTAAAACAATGTAAAAAGGAAATTTGAGATATTTAACGGAATGCATAAAAATGTGTACTTTTAGTCAGAGCGGTTGTGTCATTAAAAAACGATGAAGTTTATTTTCGCCTTTTAAGGGAAATCATTAAGAATACCAATGAAGGTTGTAAAGAAACAAAAGCTTCCGCATGTTTATGATAATGAGCAGCAGCTTAATGAAGCCACTGGTAAAGGAAACATTTACTTTCAGTCGGACCGGTTGTGTAAAAAAAAATATTTTTGCCCCTTGTTGGAAACTCATTAAATTTAAAAGTCAAAAGCGTTTGCTAGTCTATGATAACGGATAGTAGCTTAATGATGCCACTTGTTCGTCATTCAAAGCATTGGTTCCATCGTGAGTGTTGTGACTCGTCGTGTTGTTAAGGCATCCGTCTACGATGCGGGAGGTCTAAAGTTCGAATCTCCCCAGGGGCTCGTTCTGACGCTGCCGTTTAGTGAGCCGCCAGCTAGTTAAAAGAATGGTTAGCGATTGCCTGTCCGCCTGGCACCTCGCACATAGAATATGGAATCGGAGAGTACACGTGTACCCTAATAAAGGTGTCTCATAACCCTGAGAGGCTGACCCTTACAGTAGGGGTGAGACAGTAATAAACAAGCACTTTACTTTTAGACGAGCACATGTTGTGTTAAATACACAAGAAATAAACAAAGAGTGTCTTTAAAATGAAAAATATACTGAAAATACGATTCAATCCTGCATTAAATCACTCTGTCAATAACAGTAATTGAAATCACTAGTTGGTCCCTTCAAATCGGAAAATACAAATTAATCCTTGAAATTGTAGAGTTTAAAAGCGTACGACGTTAGTCTATTTGCAATTCATTTTAAATTGCCTGTATTGATGGCAAGTATTGTAAAATTTGAAAATACATTTTACGATTTTTTTCGCTCCCTCAGCAGCTATGTGAATACACTACCGTTTCATCAAACCGCTGCTTTAACAAGTGTAGATTTATGATATTGACTGAAACATGTACTATGCAGCAGTCCGGATATAGTCCCAGTGTGTTTCCAGAATGGAAGGCCGGACTAGAAGGGCGCACGTAAATTGAATAGAAAAGAAGAGAAAGAATACAGATTGTCCTAACTTTAGATCAGAAAGAGCTTAAATAGTATGTTATATTGTTTTTAGCTAATATGGTATTATAAATATGTTTTCATATGTCAGTAAAATAAATTATTACTTACCCTTCTTCTTTTGTTAGATACTGCAGAACAAATATTGTACATATATGTTTCATATTCATGTCAATGTGTTAACAAGTCACCTTTCAGTTTGATCGAAGAAATTTTAACCTTTTTTTATTCTTTCTCATTCTTATTCAACTTATTCAAAGAATCTCGAATAGTTGTCTTACTTCATATATTATTACTGATACATGTTAAAATATTTATCCAAACTGACTATGATGCTATAGGTTCTATAAGTGGTCAAGTTTATTAAGATGCAACGATTTCAACGATTTCAACGATTTTATTAATAATATACCAGAAGGTCAAAGACCCATGCGGCAATACATGGTATAGAATACATGCAATGTACATATTAATGCTTAGAGCATAAAATTACAAAAAACACATTAATATAAACAGAATAACAGAATGCGAGTTTCAGAGCCTCTCTTGTTCGAAAAATCGAAAAGTTAAGAAGAGAGGCAAAAGAGTGAACATAAACATATATATGCAATATCAACACATTTGACTGAGTAATGAACAATGATGTATTGATAGTTAAATTAACAATTACCATACCTTGTCCGAAAACGAAAATTGATAGTTTAATTCACAGTTACAATACCTTGCACGAAAACGAAAAAGCAAGGGATGGTATGTGACTATAACACATATAATTTTACTTCAAATAAGCACAGAAAATTAAAACGAAAACTAAGCGAAAGAAAACACTTATACATATATACCAAAGATTAAAAATTGTTATATAATGCTTGACCTTTTTCTATGTAATTTGCTAACTTTTTTATTAATGTTTCGTTGTCGGAATTGATTAGTTCAATAAACTCGTACATATTTGGGTGTTTCTAAAATCTGGATGGTAAAACCGTTTTCTAAGTTCTCTATACTGACTACCTTGTATAATAAAGTGATACTCGTCCTCCAAACAGTTACAAAAAATACATTTACGTTCATCAATAGGAATACTAGGTTGTTGCCATCTTCCTGTTTCAATATATAAACGATGAGATGAAAGTCGAAGTCGAGACAAACTAATGCGGAATTTGTTAAAGTTGAGTATATTTGAATAAGGTTGAAATCTAAAAATAGCGATATTTTTGTAAAATAATGCTCTGCTTGATTCATTTAATCTAGCTTCCCAATTCTGCAAAAACTGATCTTTAAGTCTTTGTTTAACAATACTTAAGAATAAACTAACATCACCAACAGTCTGAAAAAAAAATATATCATGGAAACCTAAAGTACATAATAGATCCCTTAGTGATGAGCACCAATTTTTTCTGTTTGGGTTTTATAAAATATCTTGATATAGCATTTTGTACACCATTTTATTGTATTTTTTATCTTCAATTGTTAATAATTTGGTAAAATATTTTATAATATTAAAAAATCTCATAGTCTGTAAAGGTAACCTACCCAACTCGCCATATATAAAATCATTCTGTGTACCCTTTTTGACCCCTAAAAGTCGTTTGCAGAACTGCATATAAACTCTATCTAACGCTTTACCATGATGAAAACCCCAAACCTCACATCCGTAATTAAATATTGGAATAATAAGCTTATCAAATAAATCTAACTTATGTTTAATTGGAATTGATGTGAACTTGTGGAGATATTTGTTCATTGTAAAAATAGCTTTGAGACTTTGTCCGGCAATAGTATTCTGAGCTTCAGTAAATGACCCAGCTGTGGTAAAAACGATCCCAAGATATATAAACTTGCTTACAATTTCAATATTATTGTTTCCGTAATAAAAACTCATATCATTTGGTAACCTTCCCCCTTTTCTAAAAATCATTACCTTAGTCTTTTGTGAATTGACTAATAATTTCCATTTGTTGCAATAGTCATGTAACATATTTAAACTGGTTTGTAATTCATCTTTATTATTTGCAAATAAAACAATATCGTCTGCATACAATATTAAAAACATTTTGAACATGTCAACATCTATTCCCTCTAGACCGGATGATAAATACATATCTTCTATATCATTTAAATATATAGAAAAAAGCAAAGGGGATGCATGATGGTCATGATAAATGCTCAAGCACACGATGTATGTTGAGACATGTATAAATATATGAAGTGAAAAAAAACACACTTTTTTACGTTTTAGAAGGGTACAATTGAAAATACACTCTTCTTTAGACGTTAATTTAATTTTTAACTTGGTCCGGTCATTAAAAAATTAACAAAATTCCAGTTTAGTCAACAGGATTTTTTTTTAAATTTATACAAATACAAAGAAGGAAGACTGCCAAACTAACTTTAATGTGTCGTCGATAGGAAATATAAAATATGCTGATAACAAGTATACTTTCTCATATAGTTTATTCTTTTTTACAATTTCTTTAAATCGACTATTTGAAGAATAAAGAGGGCTACTGCACTCGCCCCAGCGTCAGCATTGGTTTATGTTTTTTCTTAAGTGAAATAGTTTATTCATTATTAAAGGATTCAACTAAGCTGAAAAGACTTGCATATAGTCAAAAGACGCTGCTGTAGGACAAGGGGGATAACTGCTAGGAATATTTACGGAATTATGCCCAGTTTTTAGCTTAGAAAATTTGTTTAAAGTGTTTTTCTAAGTGTATTAGCGAATAAGCTTTTTTATCATGAAAGGGGTTCAATTTAAACTTAAATTAAAATACTTGCATAGAGTCACAAGGCCCTGCTGTAGGACAAGAGGTATAACTTAACAAAATTATGTCCCTATTAGACTTAAAAAATCGGTTAAAGTCTTTTATTAAGTGTAATAGCTTGTTAATTATTAAGGGGTTTCGATTGAAACTTGAAATACTTGCATATAGTGACAAAGCCCTGTTGTGGGACAAGGAGCATAACTGTGATTTATTTACACATACATTACCCTTTTAACATAGAAATTTTGTCATTTAGAATTTTGGTTTTATTTAATGATAAAGTGTAACATTTTGTTTATCATGGATGATTCGATTGAAAATAATAAAACTTCCTTTTGTTAAGAAGGCTTTACTGTCGGACAAGGTGCTTGTGTCAATATTTTTTAAAATTATATCTCTTTTATCTTTCTTTTTTAAATTTATGAGATAAAGTTTATTTCAAATAAAACCTATAATAACTTGCTTATAGAGTGAGTTTAATAAATAAGGTACTTTACTCCGTCATGGGAATTGACTTCATGACTGTTATCAGATATCTCTTGTTCCAGTACCTGCAGTTTAGTTTAACTGTTCAATTTTCTTAGCAACCTTAATAGAGGCCAAAAGCATTGATCTGCGAACGGGAACTATCGCTAGTTAGATTTATGATACTCAGCTGTCTGTGATGTTTCTCTGGTTATAAAATTTATGTGGCAAGCATTTCAAACATCAGAGTTCGCATTTCGCATATAAAATGCCTTGTATTACGCTGCTATTCTGGAATTGACTGATTTTAATTTTGTTTGATACACTCTAGACATAGACTTTCAGAATATATTAAAGGAAAATTTCAAACATTTATGTTAAATATTCCTTGACAAAATTACGACGTCACTCACTTTAACCACAGAAATATTTCAATTTGTAGTGTTTAGATTTCTAGAAAATTAGCGCCGCGACCTAGTTCAATTTACCTAATTTAATTTATTCTAAAAGCCAGTCGTTCTTCTCGAATTTATGCAAATCTTTTTTTCGTTATAAATGAAGCATGAAAGGCGTAAGAATCAGAAATTAACGTTAAACTTGTCGTATTCATTTACTGCCAAAGATTGAACATGAGCCATAAATATGTAAATTCTGACAGGGAAAAGATTCCTTCTATGACAAAGTGGCACGAACGTGAATCTTAGGATGAAGGTATAATGGGGGGGGGGGGAAGGGGGAAGTGGGGGCTGAGCTAAGGTATTTTTTTCTACAAATTGGACTTGTTTGAAAGTGCTCTTCATTTTGAAAACTGATCCTGTTGTTTTTCCAGGGCATTTCATTTCAGTCAGTGGTATCGTAAAATGTTTTAATTAGACTAATTATATTTTTCCTGGAAGCCATAATTGTCAGTAACTGCTCAAAGCAATTTTGGAAGATGCAAATTTATGGCGGTACAAGATTCTGTGAGGAGAAAAAATGTTCTTTGAGCTATTTAACGAGATTTAAAATCACAAATTACATTTTTCAAAGGGGCATCAAAAGATAACTTTCCGACTAGACTACGTACATAAAGTGCTTACGAGTCAAATAGGTAAAGAAAGAGGGGAAAAAATGGTTTGATAGCATTTCAACTGCAGCTGGAAGGTTATTTTGATCAGCATTTCCGTCACTAAACACGCTTCATGAAGTAAAAAAGAAAAAAAGTGACGTAATTGAGTGGTATCTGATAATCAAATGTTGAAACTATAATCACGATGAATGTAGAAAGATGAAATGCTGAGAACGTATGTAATGTTTACACATTTTTATAGATAAACAAACAGAGTGTTATCGACTAAAACAGATCACAGAAAAATCTTCCATGAGTTACCGCACAAAAATATAACATTTTCTGTAGAAAGTGGTACAATAAAGTGTAATAAAGTATATGTATTTATTTATTTATGCAAAAGTTGTTTTACAGACACTGAATAAAAGCAGCATTGACTTTTTTTTAATACATACAAAAATATATTCTGACCTGGTCGTTATATCTGACTGTTTTTTTTTCTCTCATCTTTTATTGATTTTTTTTATTTCCAATTAGTTGATGTAAAATTAAATAAATGAATGAATGAATGAATGAATGAATGAATGAATTTACTTTGTTGCATGAACATGAACTGTTTACACGTTAACTTGCTCTGATATTTTTTTTTTTGATTTCTAAGGATAGGACGCTCGCGCTTGATCAATTAGAGGAAATTTTTTAAAGAGTTTTACATCAACGTTTGGTGCCTGATTGGTGAAGCATATTACTTTAAATGGAAGTACATATGGCGAATGGTTTTGAAACAATTACAACAACAAAAGACACACCCTAAGCGAAATAACGCACCGAAGTCTTGATTGCTTGACTGACAAGGGTATTTGAAGGTGATTGGTGTTTTTTTTTGTTGTTGTTTTGCTGTACGTTCTGTATCATTGGTGTAAAAGAACGTACGGAATTCAGGGCGAAATCATTTAAGTTCCAACACTGTTGTCGAGCTATTTACATGATTTAGGCGTGTGAACAATACTATAAGCAATTTTTTAAACCCTCCCCCCGCGCCTTACCCCTCTTTCCCCCCCCCCCCCCCCCCCCAAAAAAAAAAAAAGAAAAAAGTTAAGTTTCACTGGCATTAAACTCATACCTACAGACATGCTCACTATGGCGAAAAGTAAACATGTATCTTATGTTAAACAGGTATTTTATAGATTTATAGATAGAACTTCCCAAGTCACGCCATCAAAGCTTCATATACACATCAAACTGATTGAACCAGTATGTCTTCGCGTCAGGTGGACTTTAAGAACCCTATATTTGTGAATTTATGAAAGATTTATTTTTTCCAAACAAATAAAGTCATGAACAGATTTTTAGCAGTAAAAACACTCATCTCTTTTCGTACCACATATAATTGCTTTGTCTGTTTATCAGTGAAACGAAAATGTTATGAGAAAATACTGGCCCATTACAATTTGTGGGTAGTGTATTTTGCAAATACTAGAGAAAATTCTTTGTCTAGTTAATTGTAAGAAAAATGATACTTCAACATACGTTTCTTAAAGCAAGACCTTCACAAGTTACATAATATTCTCTTTATAAAAGCATCACAATGTAATCAAAATCGATTGAATCAATACTTAACTTCCGTCGGATGTAAAGAGCTCATTTTCACATTCATAACCGATTTGATTTAAGTAGACCCTTGGCTTTTCAAGTATTTATATCAGGAAGAGAAGTGTTTTCCGTAGAAAGTTATTTCAGGAACCTTTTTATAAAGTAATGCTTTCCGTACAAAGTTATTTCGGCTATTTCTTTATGAAGTAAATGTTACGTAAAATCATTATAAAAACAGACTGTGATAGGGTTCGATGCAGTTGTCCGGAAAAGACAGCATTTCATCAACAACTTCGCTTTAATTTTCGATGTAACGTGTTGGTATACAAAACAATGTCAAATTCCTGGTAGAGTTTTAAATTATGATTATGTCCTTATATCATAACACAACCTAGCGTAATTATCGAAATAATTTACCATAAATTTGATACTAGAGAATTCAAGGTCGCGTAACAATGATAATTCATAGATCTTGTTACTTCCACTCCTGTATCACGTCATTTAAATCATATACTAGGATAACAACGCCCAAGATATAGAGGATATTCAAGTTTTTTCTATAAATACGGGATTTATTTTCATCGAGTGGTGTGAAAATAAATATTTCATGAGTGGCGATAGCCGCAAGTGAAATATGATAATTTTCATACCACGAGATGAAAATAAATCCCGTATTTAATGAAAAAAATTGAATTTTCTGTTTATTATATACTTAACTCTTTTTTTGACCTTAAGATTCGAAAGAATTCCCCTTTAATTTAGTGTATTGGCTGAATTAAAAAAAAGTAGTCCAGCAAGACACCAGTGAAAATTCGGAAAAAAATGTTTCACTGCAGTGAAAAATAAATTTTTACAGTGAAAATACGAAAAATGAAAATACGCAATTTATTTCATCAATATTTCTCAATATTTCATTTATAAGTATATAATAATTACATTTAATTTTTTTCTATTACAAAAGGCCTTTATTCTACACATTAGCAGAAGTAGATAGCGTTAAAAGTAGTGTAAGAAATATTTGTTCAGGCGATATAGAAGGAAACTAATTTGATTTCAAATATTTAATACAGTTCTATCACAGATATAAAAGGCTTTTATCACAAATTTCAAGACACAAGGGAGCGTTTTCAAACACTTGGTTTGATCTTGCAGTCAGAGGTCATGGTGATATAAAGATATTGACCTGGCAATACTATGTTTGAACTGAATCGACTTTGTTTAATATTTATAAGACATCTTAAATAAGATAAACTTTTGCACTTATAAGATAGCTTTCCATAGTCCACGTATGCAATATCGGAAATGTATGACAAAACAAGATATAAATTTAGTAAGTTTACACAATGACGACCATAACACCATGAGATTTCTCGGCTGATTTATTTATTGCACATTTAACTGCACTAAAGCGCCTCTGATATTTGAAAAATAGATACATTCTAAAACTCAATATCAATAGAAAATAACATACTGATCACTTGAATTCCCATTTTGAGAGAAATTCAAAGATTATTTGTTACTCAGAACATCCAAACCTTTCGGTTATCTAGAACGCAGCTGTTTCATTTGTTAAAATAGCTTCATTTGCGGTACTTCTACCGGGGTGTTACATGCAGCGTACATGTTGCCTCATACTCGACAGAGTCCTATAGTAATAAGTTCAGCAAAAAAAAAAAAAAAAAAAACAAACACTGATAATCAGAATTTTTGCTGATTCATTCACAAAAACTGACGTTGGCTGCAAGTCTGAGTTATTTACTTTTATTGACTTTTCAGGACAATATGAGCGGGACCTGTGTCAACACACCAAAGTTTAAGCTTTTGTGCTGAGTTCAGTTGCTCCGACGTTGAACTGTCTGTCGGAAATGCGAAGAGTCGTAAACCGATATTGGCTGTATTTATAATACTTGTTGTCCTAATGCTTACTGCTTAGAAGAATTTATTCAGTTCGTGATAGATCAATGATACAGATTTGTAAAATGCACTGAAGTAAAAAATATGTTATCTCTTTAATAAATTCCACAAATGAATATCCATGAATCAACTTAAACTAAGATTTGACCACCGGCAAGCCGGTCTCTTTATTAATACTCCTAGACTCTTACAATTTATCATCAACAGAACGATCAAATATCTTTCAGAACTATTATAACTAGTAATAAAATAGGAGTTACACTATTTTGTATTTATATTTTAAATATGTAATGTATTCTCTTTTTCTGTTAATGGTTTGAAAACGTAAATAGTATTGTGTAACATATTACGTATAGGATAGAGGCTATGAAGTAAAATCTTCAGCACAAAGAAACCGAAAGGAGGGAGTGAAGCATAACGCTATGTGAGAAGTAAAGACAGGGTCGACGCGAGAAACAGAGAACCTTTTAATCACTTCATACATATCACTGAAACCTCTCATAACATGCAACGCAGACATAATTTTCTGATACAAGAACCATATAGCAGCTGACACCTGTCATTTTTTGATGTGTCTGGTAAATGCCGAGTACCTCTGAGTCGATCAAGATAATTTCGGAATGAAAGAAGGAATTTTGTATTTATATTTAAGCAAAGTACCCCACACATGCGTTTCGGTCATAGGTTATTAAATATCAGAAGGCATTTTTTTTATAGGCAAACTGTAAGAGATATCAACTGTTTAGATGTAACGAGGTAGCTCATCAAAATAATTGTCAATGATTTTAATTGTAATTAGCTAAACGGCTTATAATATGTGAGCTTTATTCTGGTGAACACAGGCAAACATTTGTAAGGTAAATAGGTCATATGAAATATTTAGAAACAACTTTGCATAAGTGGTAATCTTTGTGATACGGAGTGTCGCATGTTACCATCATGCTGCTAATGGTTCAGGATCACTCAGAAGGAAAATAAGTGTAGTCAAGCATGTCCGGGCTATAAGCCTGTCCTATCATACATAGAATGATTTCGCATAAAAATATACCTTGTAAATTGGTTTAGAAAACAAACAAAAATGAAAAGAACCTACAACAACAACAAGAATCAAAACAAAAGCAACAAAAAAAAAGACAGGTCCTTTAACCAAAGATCAAGGTCTACTGAAATGCAAATAAAACAATTCAAATATAAGTTTTTTTAAGTCATGGTCATTTAGCTAATCGAGGCAGTATTTAAAATATTCAAGGTAGATTTAGATAACTTAAGGCTTAATTGTACCTTGGCAAGACGGAGTGAGACGAGTGTTATTTTAAAACTCGGTTGATCAAAAGTCAAGATCATCTGAGGTGTCATATAAAATGCAAATAATCTAATACGGGGTGTCATGCACACAGAGATTTAAACTTAACTGTACAATGTATATACCCTGTCGAACTTTTTTCTATTAAGGCTTAAGAATCAGGCGTTCTGTCGACCAGAGGTAAAGGTCACTGTGAAAGGTCAAAAATGAAAACTAAGAGAACTTTAGTTATTTTTTAAGAATTTTCACAAATATTTGTCAAGATCTGTTGCTCGACGGCCAGTGTCAATAAAAGATGTCAAATTCAGGAAAAAATAGCTCTTCATTAGAAAGACACATTGCAGGCTCCACCATTTGCATTTGGTTAACATACAGCTTTAATTTTTCATTGTCTGGCAACTAAAGACTGCATGGTTTTCTTTTGCAACAAACATTAAAATTAAACAAAATAACAGAAGAACTTTTTTAAATATCTTTGTAAGTACAAACATCAGCGCAATTACATATTAATAACCATTTAAATAAGATACGAAACAATGTATTTTCTCATGCCATAGCATAAACTCATTTATCATTTACGGTTATTTAGCAAATAGATTTCAAGGTTTTTTTTACAAGCAATCAGATTGCTCTGAATAAACCCAACAGTAATGGAAAACGCCTTGTTAATTTATATCTCAGATTTCGTGTGAAATATCTAATTAATTTAAGCCATGATTTACCGACCACCCCCATCTAAAGGAAATGAATTAAAAACTAGTGTATTTCTAGAAGAATGGGCAAAATTCCTAGCACAATTTGCTGTGACTGATAAGAACATTATAATAACAGGAGATCTGAACTTCCACCTGGATATCCCCACTCAACCTGACACAATCAAATTCACAAGCATTCTACAATCATGTGGAATGGTACAACATGTTCGAGAACCAACCCATGTGCTTGGACATACACTTGATGTTGTCATTACTAGGGACACTGACAACTTAATTTCGAACATTAAGGTTGTTGATCCAGGGTTATCAGACAACAAATCTGGAAAAGTGATAAAAGATCATTATGCAATTATATTCAATACCGTTGCTGAAAAACCTCCGCCTATCCGAAAGTCAGTGACGTATAGAAAACTCAACTCAATTGATATAGATTCCTTTAAGAGTGATATTGAATCATCAACACTCTTACATCTTGAACACACCGATCTCGAACAACTTGTAGGAGAATATACGAATGTTCTTTCCACCTTGCTCGAAAAGCACGCTCCAATTCAAACTAAAACAATAGTGTTACGACCTTCTTGTGCTTGGTATACCCAGGAGCTACATGATGCAAAACATATGCGGCGCAAGTTAGAAAGAAATTGGCAATCATCTAAATTGACTATAGACCACGAAATATATAGAAATCAATGTGCAAAAGTAAATAAAATGTTGGTTGAGGCTAAAGTAAAACATTATTCTGATAAGGTAACATCCTGTGGTCGAGATCAAAAACAATTGTTTCAAATTACCAATAACCTAATGAATGGTCCAACTGAGACATCTTTACCCACAAACATAGAAACTGATAAATTGCCACAAGAGTTCAGTGATTTCTTTGTTGAGAAAATAGAGACCATCAGGGATGAAATAAAATCAAAATTAGTTCTAAACCCAGGTGACGTGGAAACGGAACAGATGGGCGTTGAAAATAGTCTGACTCGCTTTGAGAAAGCATCAAAAGAAGAAATTAAGAAAATAATAAATAGTTCTTCAAATAAATCATGTGAACTGGATCCTATACCAACATGGCTATTAAAATCGTGCCTTGATGAACTTTTACCATTTCTTTCTAACATTATCAGCATCTCTCTCAGTACAGGAAATGTTCCCGCAGAGTTTAAAAGGTCTTATGTTAAACCCCTTCTGAAAAAACCAACACTGGATCAAAACATTTTAAAAAACTATCGACCTGTTTCAAATTTATCGTTTGTATCGAAAACACTTGAAAGAGTAGTAAGCTCTCGCATTGATGAACATGTGACAACAAATCAACTTCAAGAAAAGTATCAGTCAGCCTATCGCAAGTTCCATTCGACAGAGACTGCACTTATCAAAGTCCAAAATGATGTCTTAAAATCCCTTGACCATGGCAATGTGACAATCTTAGTTATGCTAGATCTATCAGCAGCTTTCGACACAATAGATCACAAAACCTTAGTACAGAGACTTGAAAATGTTTTCGGAATTGCTGAAAAACCACTGGAGTGGATAACATCATACCTTCAAGATAGAAAACAGACAGTATACATTAACGGTGTGCTGTCAAAGCCGGTCACACTCAGTTTTAGTGTTCCACAGGGGTCCGTTTTAGGGCCAAAATTCTATACTATGTACACTAAACCACTTGGTGCCATTTGCAAAGATCACGGACTGCAATACCATCTCTACGCCGATGACTCACAGCTGTATCTATCTTTCAAACCATTAGATGACATTTCTAAGGAAGAAACATTACAACGCATTCAAGCGTGTCTCCGAGACATAATATCATGGATGAATGCAAACATGCTTAAACTAAATACTGATAAAACAGAAGTCATCATGTTCTCATCTCCGTATAACTCCAAACACATTGAAGATCTATCGATAACCGTGGGTGACTCTAAAATAAACAAATCGGTCAATGTTAGAAATTTAGGTGCCATCTTTGATTCAAACATGAACATGGAAGATCACATCAGTTCGGTATGCAGATCATGTTATGCTCAGCTTAGACAAATAGGAAGAATTCGAAAATATCTGACAATTGATGCATCTAAACAACTTGTCACTTCATTGGTCATTTCGCGCCTAGATTACTGCAATGCATTATTGTATGGAGTACCTCACACATTAATAAACAAACTGCAGATTGTTCAAAATACAGCTGCCCGCATCATCTCCAGAACTTCACGGTACGATCATATTACACCTGTACTTAAAGAATTACATTGGCTTCCGGTGCAATACAGAACCCAGTTTAAAATTTTAACACATACCTATAAAGCTTTAAATGGAAAATCGCCGGAATATATGGAAGAAATGTTATGTGTTTACAAACCACGAAGGAATCTACGATCTCAGAACAAAGCACTCACTTTAGTGGTACCAACGAGTAAAACTGTAACCTTTGGCGACCGACGATTTGAATATGCAGCTCCGAAACTGTGGAACGATCTGCCGTCTGGTGTGAGAGACTCGAGCTCATTGTGTTCTTTTAAACGTGCACTTAAAACACACTATTTCAAACAAGCCTATGTTTTATCGTGAATAATCTGAGACAGTGATTTTAGAAAACTGTGTGACTACTGTGTGATATCAACCATAATTTTACAATTTGTTTTAATTCTGCTAATATTTTTAAGACAGTTACAAATAATTAAGGTGTTGATTATAAAATACATTATTTCTAATTTAGTGTTTTAGAAATTTCGCTAGAATATTTTAATCGTATGTTGTCGATATTCAATTATTTTAATTCTAAACGACTAAGTTAATACCACATTTTAATTGATTGTTTCATATTCTTGTTCTTAGTATGTCGTAGATTTATTATGTGAATGCTGTTTTAGTATTTTAAATTGTATTGCTGTAATTAGTTATTAGTTTTTATATCATTGTAAAACGGTAAATACCACATTTTAATTGATTGTCTCATATTCTTGTTCTTATTATGTAGTAGATTTATTATGTGAATGCTGTTTTAGTTTTTAAATTGTATTGCTGTAATTAGTTATTAGTTTATATCATTGTAAAGCGCCTTTGAACATGTATATGAAAAGGGCGCTATATAAGTTTGGTAAATAATAATAATAATAATAATAATAATGATTTATACGACGAAAACTGTTATTTAGTGCCTGCTTTACTTATTGAAGTAACATTGAAATGCACATCGTGTTTAAGCTGACAAAGAAGGAACTTCATACGAGGTCATGATTTCTTAATTAACACTTCAAACTTTAATAAATATTGACAGAATCACTAACGCCTCGACTTCAAAGGTATTTAAAGATTCAATTTATTTTATGTGGCACATACTTTCACTTTAATAAGTCCTTCGTTTTCGCTAAGTTTCTATTAGGCAAGAACGACAACTCATTATTACACAGACCAATCATTACTGAAGGTTTCATTTGCTTTGCAATTGACAATTCCTACAAAAAACAACCCATTAAAAACAAGATTATCTCTAAATGCTGAGAGTTTACAAAACACATTACACTCTTGACTCAAAATCGACAGTCGTATGATTAAAACAAGAACAACAACAAAAACAAACAAATCCCAGTTTAACACTATATTCACAAGTAAACCACGTTTGTTTTTGTTTCTGTCTGTTAAACAATTAAATTCCTGCAAAGAAATAAAAATTATCTGAATGTCTACTAAAAAGCAAACACAGTTTTTTCCCTTAAACTTTATAATAAATGGTACGTTCAATAATAAAAAGACTGATAGCATGTCAGTTGAAAACCTATGTTTATCCGAGCATATGATTTGATACCGACGCGAGCAGAACACTGTCATTTTTTCATTAAAGTCCCTTCCTCAGTATGCAAAATCGAAATTCCCTGGTAAGACTGTGGTGCTTATCTGTAAAAATAGAATAAACCGTTGCGAACTTTATCCTGCCTTTCAATAAATGGCAACTTTTTACGGAAATTGTGATTGATTTATATAAGAATGATATATCTGTGTCACCTTTCGTCAGGCTTTTCGATTATTCATTCCAAAAAGTCGTATCCATACAGAGAAATCCTTTCCATATTATGTTTATTACTATATTATTATAAAGTTATATATTTTTTTAAATGTAAAAAAAATATATATATATGGGCGTTTATATTATTATTCATACATCTGTGTTTACATTGTTTAAAATGTTTAAACATGAAATTGTTGAAAATGTCTTTTTTTTGGTCTTATTATTTAACATATCAGCACGATAACTGTTGAAATTATTAAATGAATTATCTTTTTATTGACCGGTGAGGGGATTTGTAAACCGAGCGAGCGTAGCTCACCGGTCTATAAAATACCAAGAATGATAGCTGACTTACCTACTGGTTCCTTTTGTTTTTTCAATGAAACCAATTTACATTTTTCACCTATTCACTAGTTTTGTGTGCATAGTTTATATATATGAGTATATATTGTTACGGAACAAACAACAAATATCATAAAATTGAAACTGTCACACGGTGAAACATTTTCTGCTTTCTACGCACCTGTAATCTATAAAAACATTTACAAGCTTAGAAATCTCGTGCATTTGGTTGCATAAGATATATAAATAAATGATCACTGCACGAGTAAAGTAGGACTTTGCTGGTTTCGTGTTGAGTTTGTGACATGAAAAGTAAACAGGTGCATGGCTATGGAAGGGAACATTTCTGCAAAAATAGTAAGTTTAACATTTCTATTTTTCTCTTAATTTTAGAGTTTAATTTGGCAATTTCATATCGCACGCTGCACTCGTCCGTAGTTCTTGGAGTAATCCACTAAGCTGGTGCTAGACGCTTGGTATAGGCGTATAGGCTCAGACGGGAGCAAAGAATTCACTACTAGCCCATTTAATTCAATATACTCTGAGAGTAGAATTTGACTGGCATTCCCGTATTTTACATTAGATACGAAATGAACATCGACTATTAAGGCAAGGGACCCGGTCGCCTTTAGTTTTCGAAACAAATGAAACACTGATTTCGCTGTGAGAGTATGACTTTCAAAGAATTTTATCTTATTATTATAGTGCTTACAATAAAAAGGAACATATTGTTGCACATAGTCTACAGATCATTGAACATAATCGAATGTAAGCCTTTATAGGTTTTTGCTAGATGGAAGACTGAACAAGAAAACTGTAGCTTACCTAGGGTCTCGTGACTTCCTTCGTGATTGTAGCTTATTTACACTTTGTGAATGTACCATCAAGTTACTGAAACCGTTTGTGTCCCCAGCATGTGGTTGTATTAGAACTTTTTTCGTGTCATTTACCTGGATGCAGGTGATAAAATCAGAACTGGAATTCAAAAACATTTCTGATATCAGAAGAAATACACCGAGGGTTACCGTTATGAATCAAAACACCGATAATCCCTTAAAACAAACACCAGTCTCCTTCCAAACATGCAGTATTGAAGATGTTTGATAAGGTTTCATATCTGGAACATGCTTCATCTACACGTACTACTGGGATTATTATGTGTATTTTATCAAGGGACTGAATGATTTCACAAAGGTTATGGCGAAATATTGGCATAAGAAGTATTTGTTTTAAACAAGCCAAAGATTATAAACATTTCTTTGTTAGCTGGTATCTAAATTACAAATTCTTAAAGTATGCTTTGTTTTAACAATGTTACTCTGGTATTTGCCGTATTTAGATGTAGTACTACAGTCTCATTAACACCACTCTACCATTGCCTTTTTTGCATCATTTAAAACAAGTGGACTTAAGTACATGTGGTAAATGCTGACATAAAAGTTGACCGTTTCCTAGTTAAGCATTTATAATAATACTACTACTAATAATAATAGTAATAATTAAATAGTGAATTTAGGCAATCTTTGTATTTCTTTTTCACTGCTATAATAATGAACTGTTTTTATTAACACTTCCCTTTATATACATGGTTTATGGACTATATAATCATCAGGTGATGCTTGACTTTGAAATTGTTGTTGCTGTAACAATGCAAAAATTTTACTAGTCAACACTCTTATTTTATGTTCTGCCATTTTTTTCCGATAAACGTTTCAATTACAAGTTATTACTAAAGCTAGCTATTTATAAAAGGCGAACCAACTGTACTAATGATCTAAAAATTAACATAATTCAGAACGTTGTGACGTAACGTTTTTTTTCGCCACAGTGCCTTTTCTTTCATGAATGATGACGAAAATGATGTCGTAAAGAAATCACTATGATAGATAACAGCGTATTTCGATGAAACTTTATAGACATGTTCTCATAACTTTTTCTATCTGTTAAAACAGTCAAAAACGTACTGATGTACTGATTTTTTCGTTCCAGTTGCTGGAATCAATCTCAGAACAGGCTGTATCAGAAGTTTCTAAAAAAATGTTACATAAAGCAAAGATCTGTTTAAGCTATTATCTCTACGAACTTTACTTTTTATCCTGTGATGCACTTTTTGTTAAAAAGATCAGGCTTTTGCATTGAGTGTTTCTGAATCGAAGAAGACAAAGATGGCGACTGATAAGAGAACCTATCTGAGTATTTTCTCTTTTTTTTGACTGAAATATTGATGGGTTCTTTTGTTTACCTGTTACTGTCTTCCTAACGTAAACCATGCTACCGATTAAGATCTTAATGTGGCATGTCCCTTCAAACCTAAAATAGATAACAGATTCAGTGAAAAGAATGGTTATTAAACTTGAATGTTCCGTTCGACATCTATCTCTTATTCAGTTTTGTCTATTATATTATCCAAGAATATGATGTGAGGAAAATTAAAAAAGAATGCGATGGAAAAACAAACAGTTGTTTTTATTTCATTACAAATGTTCTTTGTTTCAATTTTTTTTTATTTATTGTCCTTTGTTATCAGTGTTAAAATTTGTTATCATATAGACGTTCTTTTTCAGAAAGACGTCTTCTATGTTTAGTATTCTGACATATTTTGACATTTCATTTGGAACTATTTCTTTGGCGCATGTTTTGTAGCAGCTTTTTTTCAGTATAGTTCAAATAAATATAGCTACGATAAGACCCATTTACAGTTGTTTTTGTCATGTGATAAAAAGAATCTGTCACTTGTTAACATTTCATGTAAACTTTTATTCAGCTCGTTTAGGAATAATGTTATTAAGCTCGCCAGAGGTTCGTTTATTACAATTTCCTGCACTAGTTGAATATAAGCCTATATGAAATGAAAACTTAATTGTGTCAGATCCCATATATCTTCAATTACGTAAATCTGAACTGTTAATATGCATTTGAAATTTACTTTTTTCTGTAAGATTTTAATGTAAATAACATATGCTTAATGTGAATTATTGCCTGACACGTTTATAACACCGCAAACATTATAGAATGGTTTAATATACGAAAAAAGATCTATTATTGTTGCAACACGCATTATTTATGTTCATTTCATCTTTCACGGAGAAGGAATTATCGAATTCAGTTTAAGCTCAGAAACCAAATGGCAGCTGATATTTGAGTTTGACATCAAACAAAATAATCCGTATCAAACCAAACATCCGATTGTCCAGATTATATTACAGTAAATAGACCATTTAAAATTTTACTGCTGAGTTTGATTAATACGGATATCTTTTGTCTTTTGAAGACATTTATGGCGAATATTGTATTGCACGTCAGAGCATATTACGGAATTATAGGCAAGTAAATGTTCTGTTTGTTTTATAAAATGGAACTCAGCGGGTATCACGAGTGGAAATTGCATGTTATATTCATTTACAACGTAAGGGCTAGTGTGCCACTTAAGAAGGTTGAAATCTGGAACGCAAACTGGAATAGCATACACTTGTTGGTTACAGAACAGCCGTGCCAAATACAGTTTGTACAGTATTCTCTGTTGTAAGCTAACACTATCTACAATAGAACAAAAAACGAATACAAAATATATTTGACAAAAACAACAACAACAACATTCAAGAACAAATTACTCTGAAACATTTCAGATATAATATTCTAGACCAAAAATAAAACGTACATTTCTTTTTTCTCACTTACTTTTCATATTTAACATGCCAGGTTTGTCTATTTTATTAGATTCGGTAGTTTTGGATTAAACGCACATATGACTTGAGTGTCCGATAAATGGATTATAAAATCTTTTGAAACCGTATTTACATAGCGGAAGTACTTATAACAGAATTGAAAAGTAAGAAACTGATCCAAAGAGTAGCGGAAGGAAAAACCAACAAAAAAACAACATTAAGAACAAATGTGATATCGAAACAAATGTATCAGAACAAACAGGCGGAAATTCATCAAGTTGTAACAGATCACAGATACATAAAAGAGGAACATTTGTTTTAATCTGTCACGACATGCTGTCAGAATTTCTAAATGTGTTACACTGAAAACAGGAAAAAAATGCAAGTTTTCTTATATCAACTTTATCTATTTATTTAACGTCTCATATGCTTAATAGAAAGACTACCTTGTTGTTTCGTGAGGTTTATATCGTACAAAAAAGTATAACGATAAAATAAAAAGAATAGCGTCTTGATATGTATTTGCACTTCTATAGACCTTTAAATTTCTTAAGGCCGTCACTGATGTGTCTTTGTGATTTTGTAATCTGATTATAGATAGAATAAATGGAACAAAGATAATTCATCTATAACCCCATAAAAAACGAAAGAAAGAAAAAAAACCTGTTCAAGAAAGTATATTCATACGTATATCATGCTGCTTATTTGTTTGTTAAAGATTTGTTTCTTTGCAAATATTATCGGATGAATGTTTATCAAAATGTACATCATTTATATTCTTTATTTTTATACCAACTGATTCCTGTCACGTAGTGTTTTCGTAAATGCAAAGAAAAAAATACAGAAAACGTACAATTTTATACGCTCCAGCATGAAGACAACGGTTGTTCAAATTTCAAAGTATTGCATTTTCGCTCCACTCCCAGCGACAAATCGGTAGCTGGTTCGCCTTTTTCAAAAGTGTAGAATGCAAAGTGTAATGTAAGTAGGTCTCTTTTGGAATCTAATCAGCACCAAAGAAATGTATAAGCAGGTAACCAAATCGCAAAAACTATTATAATAACTTTATCGCAGATTGGCATAAGTTTGTTTCTACGCCGAATTAGGCTAAAATGTCATTAAAGAGGAAAATGAAATATGTCTTTGGCGCACGTGTCATGTAGTGACGAGGTGAGCTTTTGTGATCACACTTTGTCTGTCCGTACATCCGTCCACAGTTTCTCGTAACACGATAGAGACGACATTTTTATTTGATTTTGACCAAACATGCAAACAACTTATATATCTATAAAAACTCAGTTCCATTTGAAAACCAGCCATATCACAATATGGGTCTTTGAGTTATGAGTCTTTGAATGGCAAAAATAGCTTATTTTAGCCACATTCCTTGTGAACACTCTAAAGGCACAAATCCCATCCAGTCACTGTGAAACTGTCAGAATGTTTGTAATAATGATTTTGTAGGTCCCTTTTGTATATGGATCAAGTACGGTCAAAATCTAGGGCACCAGGTCAAATCAAAATAAAAACATTGTAGACACCCTACAAGCCAAAATTTCAAACTAAATATTTTGAAATTAGAATGTTTGCCTTCATTTTTTTCTAGGCTCTTTTAGCTCACCTGAGGATCAATGGCTGTCCGTCGTCTGTCGGCGTCCGTCGTCAAAAATTATTTCAAAGAACATCTTCTCTAAAATCCCGATCTGGGCCACAGAAGCTAAAAAAGATTGATTTTACACAGAGAAAACTTTCTTGTCTGAAACCGCTATGCCCTGATCCTTAAGATTTGGTTTGTAGCAAGTTCTAGTAAACCTCAACCAAGTTAGTTGAAATTATGTCTCTTGGGTCAAATTTGGCCCCACTGGGGGTCAACTGATTTTTACATAAGTTCATATAGGGTAATCTTTGAAAAACCTTCTTGTATGAAACTGCAAGGTCCTGAGCCTTACAATTTGGTATGTAGCAATGTCTGGAGGACGTCTCTCAAGTGTGTTAGAAAAATTTTCCTGGGGTCACTATTGGCCCCTCCCGAGGGGTCACAAGTTTTAAATCGCAGTATAGAAGAAAATCTTTAAAAAATCTTCATGTCTAAAACAACAAAGCCTAGAATTTTAAAATTTGGCATGAAGCAAGCTTTATCAAGCTTTTTCGAATAATTAGATTTGGTTAGAGGTCACCGAGGCTAAAATAGGTTTAAATACTGTACCTCATACAGCTTTCATTTAAAGACCAATATTTTTGATATGCGGTATATAGGATCCTTGCATGGACCTATACACATGGGTAGAGTTTTAGGTCACTTGGTCAAGGTCAAGGTCACCATAGCTTATGATAGATATTTCTACTTTCTGTCATAGAGCCTTTATTTATTGACTGATATTTTATATATTTACATATTTATATTTACATAACTTACATATTTTTAATTAAAACATGAAATACTGCTTAACTGCAAACTTACAGCCAAAATACTCAGGTAAGCGATCTAGGGCAATCATGGCCCTCTTGTTTAATTTGAAAGTTTAATGATAATTATGTTAGAGTAATTAATTTTTTTTATTGTAAATGCTTTGTTCTTGAAACATGTAACGTTAGGAAACAAGAGCGTAACAATTTATACAAATATTAAAAAATAATCAGAAGGCGAAAATTTCTAATTATCAAAATGATTTTAATACAGAATTTTTGTATTTATCTTATTTTATAAGCGTACAGGTTTGCTCAATATATCATAGATTATTCTTTCTTATAAAACTTATGATTTAGTATCTATCCTGGCATGCAATTATCTCACTTATTTTGTGTTTTTCATTTTTAGTCTACTGTAAATGGTAATAATATTAAATAGTAAATTTTTGGGACTTTATGAGAAATGCGCAAAATTAAAAGAATAGTAAGTGTAATGTGAAATATCCTAATGTAAATTGATACAGAAGAGGGTCCATCAGGTTTTTATTCCTTATTGGACAGAAAGGATAAAAAAATTTATTTGTTACAAAGATAATAATTTTAGTTATATTGTATGTCCATCCCTCTTAGGTACCATTTTAGTATTGGATTTTTTCTGTTAAGCGTATATCTGGAACATGCGTTATTTAGCTATATCAGTGCTTAACATTTCTTTTTAATCTCGGGATAGATTTCAGAGAAACTGTATTGTAGTATTTATAGCAAATACATTAGCCTAAGATAGATATTTCATTATGATTAATATCGATGTGTATCTGTTTCAGCGATTTTTTTCCTTCTATGATCGGTACCGGTAAACGGACCCGTTCCCAATCGAAAATAGCTCCCATTTTTCCCAATCGCCAACCTAAAATTCCCAAACTGCTCGATTGAAACAACTGCATACAGCACTTTCGTAACTTCTTCGTTACGCACTGGTATACAAGGTGTTTATCCTTTAGGTCTTAGTAAAGGGTTCTTACTGTCACTCGGCAAATGGAACAACAACCTATCTTTAGTTAATGTTAATGCCGACAAATCTGATTAAAAAAATCCAAGAATTTCGTCAGAAAAAAAGAAACATAAGTGGTTTGTAGTTGATGTAAGCGACCAGAAGTTTACAAATAAGGTGAAGGTTATGCGTGATTGGCTGTGGAACATTGCAGTTTGCCTGGCTTATTAATTAACATGACATTTTGAATAGGTATTGAGTTGAAAGTGGCTTGTTTGTTGATCAGTTTAGAAGATTATCAGCTAATAATTTATGTATTAATTGATAAGGCCGCTGTTTTTTACACATTAAACTTCATAAGAGCATGCCTGCAAACACGATGCTATCGGAGCAACTTTATCTTATTACTTCTGAATCTCAAACATGTACATAACTTGTAACATGTAAGTTTTTACCAACGGAGTGATAAAACAACTTCAAAATTCAGTGCTTTTTAATATACAGTTGTATGTGCTATAACCTGCGTACAGTTAGTATTTTAATTTAAGTCCGAAGTGTCCGTAATTTGTTTCAAACAGTTTAAACTATTCAATTGTTAAGTTTAATCAATTCTTTCCTGTAGAAATGTATATATTCTGAGTGAATCGTTCATATTTTAAGGTTTAACCACAAAAATAAGTAAATTTAAAAAAATAAAGTAAATATAACGATACAAAAATCTGAAAAATGAAGTCTTAATGTAGTCTTAGTATTTCTGATAGTGATTGTGTTTAAATTTTAAAGAACCAACAGAGAATTAATACTGTTGTTGTAATAACTGAAAATTCCCAAACTGAAGAAAAACAACGCAATTTTTCCCAATTCCACTGGTACTGGACCCTTTCCCAAAATGGCAAAAAAAATCGCTGTGTTTAATAACATGTCTGTCGAAAGTTTTTATCCTGATTGTACATTCCTTTCTTTATTACATTTTAACTAGTCATGAATATACTGATTTAAAAATGTTCTACTCAAAGATATGTACCGTACTCTATAAATTAAACTAGAACCCATAAAGATAAGGAAAATTTTGATATGTTCACTATTTAACAGCGATGCTTGGAGATTCTGCTGCGCGTTAGAAGCTTCACCACTGTTGAAAAGAGAGAGAAAAGAAAACTCGGATAGATATGTCAATGAAGATGGTAACAAAACATGTCTACTTAAATAAAATGCATCTGAAACTTAAAACTATACATTGAGTATAAATAGGTAACTTTACAGAACAGATGCACTTGTTTTGAATATTTGAATGTTTAAATTATGTGTTTTAAACTAAGAATGCTTTAGATGTAACTACTATTATTGCTAAATTGTTTAAGGCGTTAGCGTGAATTATTCTCTATTAAAAAACTCGGTAGGGTCAGTCTAAGACTTCTAATTATTAAACAAAACATAAATATATTATGCTTTAAATTTAGTAAGTCAAAGTAAACGCAGACTCGATAATTTCGTAATAGTCGTAACAGTTGACTACAACTGCAATTAGATGAATGTTTATTAACGCCAAATCTTTACGTTACATGTCTATGATAGTCAAAATTACTTGAAAGATAATCGAGCCAGCATAAGCATTTTTGTTTTCTAGATACGACAATTCTTGTTCTGACTTTGTTTTCAGTAATATTGTCAGCTCTTTGCAATAATCTACTGATTTGCTCAAGGAAATACTTGCATTCCCCTCGTTTTAAATTTAAAACATAACTGATGTATAGTTTATCGCTTTTTTTTTAAATCTATGATTTTAAAATAACAGACGTCACCCAGCAGAATTGGCTGTCCAGTCTTACGATTTTCTCAGGATTCGCGATCGACTCACGTAATATATTAACATATTTCATTTAGCACTAACAGACAGAAGAATTTTCTTTCATTAAAAATAAATGAAAAAAAAGTAAATAATTAAAATTGAATAGAAACTGTTATAAAAGGCTTGCCTTCAATATATGAAAAGTGACACTTTTTGAACTATAGCTGTTATGAACTTACCAGAAATTGCAACGGTACTTACAGAACAATAACTTAAAGAATAAATTACAAACCTGAAACTGTGCAATTCAGATAGTATTACCAAAAGTATTTTTAAAAGTGTAAAATATGTGAATACATTGTAATGTTAATGCAACTTTAATTCTTCAAATCAGGAAAATGTTTTGCATTAATTTAAATCGACTAACATACATATGTATCAAACAGAATAAAGGTCTTTCTCGGACCATTATAAGAAACGCATCAGCATTTTATCCCACGAATATACGAATTGCTTTCAAGAATCTGTATTTTTATAAATATTTTCCAATACATCATAAAAATTTTGAGATGATTTAAATCATCTGGTATTTACTTTTTGTAACTTATCTTGCATAAAAAGTCTCTTCTTTCAAAATACTGGTAGATAGTAATAGGTAACATACGGGATGATTTCCTCTTGTTGTGCTGGTAACTCGGTGTTTAACCTGTTTCTGAAACAATGCTTTCAAATTGAATGAATGCAACTGTATGTGACGGACGGAATTAAAAAAACGACACTGGTAACGTAATACGGGTAAAAGAAGAACATCCTGATTTTTAAGATATTCTATATCGGCGGCAGTGGTTTTATGAAGGGATAGAAATAAACAGCAGATCTTTATTTTCCTACTTTTAGGTGAGTAAATGTACCTCTCTTCGCATTAGTAGATGATTTAAAATGTATTTAAATTTAAAACGTTATACTGCCCGAAACCAGAGAGAAAAATGAAACGACATTGATAACAAATGGCTGAACGCATCTGTGCAGAATAAGCGAATAGCTATGTTAGTTTATTAAAATGTATCATAACATGCGTACTAAAATTACAGTTACCGGCCACTTTCTTGCAACAAATACTACTAAATATGGTGAATTTTTTAAGGGCAATTGATAGATTTTATGTAATGATACTTAGACATGATGAGTGTACATATATATATTTCGTTTTAGATAAATCCAATATATCAAAATATGATATATATGATATGTGAATGTGATAAATCACGAAAAACATATCTCATTTCAGCAGAAATAATCGCGCAATTGTAAAGTTGTCGTTCTGGGATTTTTTCGCGGGATTTAAAATTTCTCAACACCGCCAAGAAATATAACCAGTGTAGAGATAATTTATTTATGCATTCACCGGTTTATTACCGGAGTGAGATACTGACTGAGATGGCTTTAGAAGATGGCCATTTTTACCGGTGATACACTGATGTTCAACCTAAGTAAATTGTAACGGATAAAAGATCCTACGGCAGTTTGATCCTACCGCGACAAGTTGACGTTAAGAACCTTAATTTCGAGTTGTCGCGCTAATGAGATTTCGACAAGCAAAAGTTTTAGGTTACATTTTCAACTTTTTGCCTTACACTTAGGTCGACCACTTGACAACTGCGCGATAATTATCGAGTAAAAACTTCAACTTTTCAAGATGTCGTGGGAAGTTCTTACCGCGAGAAATTGAAATTAGGCAGTTAAAATTTCAACATTTTGTGGTAAATAATGGGTCGACAAGTTGACAATTGCACGATAATTATCGAGTTAAAAACTTCAGCATTTCTACTTTTTGTGGATTTTTCTCAACGCGAAAAGTAGAAATTAGACCTTAAATTTCAAGTTGTCGCGTACCCGTTTAGTCGACATCTTTATGGCGGGAACAGGATTTCGTAAAAAAGTGTACAATTATTCACTATTTTGTTGTTTTTTTTTTGTTAAAAAAGGAAATATAAGGGGTAATCTGGTATCTGTAATAGAAAACACGTGCACAGCGTTGAGACGAAATGTTTGCTTAGTACATCAGGGTGAATGTCACTTTCTGTTGACTTACACGTGATCAGTAATGGACCAATCACAATTGCGATAATAAGTCAAATAAACATATAAAATAAGCAGCAAATACTTCTCACACACTTTGGTAATGTAAGAATATATGAGTGGTTGAACTGATACTAACTCGTACTAACTACTTGAAACATTGATACAGATTTAGTCGATTCGTCATAGAATAGATTAAGCCAAGAACATGAAGCCAGTAATGGTAACATTACTATTTTACTGTAGCAAACTTTGCTAAACGAGTTTTAATTTCTAAGTATTTGTTTAAATTTTGAAATTTATCTCCTTATCGATTTGTTTAAAAGAAAAGACATTCGACAGAGAATGATATAACGAATATTCAGGCGTCATGAAACGTATCGCCGTATCAGTGGGTATGCTTCTCATGTAACAAAGGTGTCTTTAGTCAAGGGAAATAGAGGAATACCAATATTGAAAATTTGTAATATGTCCTGATAACAAAAGAGTTAAAATGGAAAATTTTTCTGTCTGAAATGTAATATATATTAATGATTGCTTTCTGCAAATCGTTGCACTGAAATATATATTCAAATCATGATATTGTACAGCGCACTGCCTACTCGGTATTTAACACCTCTACAGTTGATAGCTCAGCTTACCCCTTTGTTTGCACGACGTAGGCATGGGTTTGAGAGTTAAATAAAATTTCTAGGGAAATCTTGAAAAGAACGTAGAAACTCTATCAGTTTCTTTTGTTCCTGCAACAGTGTTCTTGCAGATTTGACTCTAAGTGCTCTGCTCTCAGTAAGGTCATTGAGTACCTACCCTGTTCGCTCTAAAATGCTATTAGCTTTTTATGTTTTATATATTTATGTGCTTTTGCATGCATTATTGTCGAGAAGATGGGTGGGTTGGAGTTAATTCACCACAACAACTTGTACCTGTTTGTTCTTATGAGAACCTGTTTTGGCAAGTGTGAGGTTGGTTCACCCTTTGAACCTGGTTTAAACCCCACGTAGCAAATGTTTTGCTACTGACCGTTCCTAGGCGGTAGTCACGCTCGTTCACATTTTCTCTAATGGTTTCTGGTGTCTCTTTTTTTATCAGTATATAAATTAATTTCTCTTTTCTTCTCTACTTTTTGGCTGAGTAGGGGGACTGTGTTTTCTGACTTTGGGGTTTCTTGATACGGGTTTCTTTCACTTTTTTTTGAAATGCATTATAATAATAAAAAACGCGGATGATTTAAATAGCAAATCCGTTTCGTTTTTGTGTTTTATCTCTGTAACACAATCATTTTCTTTCAGACTTAAACAGCAGTAGATAATATACAGTTTTTTTTATCTCGTTTGTTGATTATTGAAATAAATGGCTTAATTTCTTGCTGTAACAAATTATATGGAGTGAAAACAGCTGTCTGAGAAAAAAGATATTTAACGCAGTTACCAAAATGAATTTATTTCGTGGTTTAAAGTAATGCAGGGGTAAGCAGCGAGGTATTGGAGGACAGGTGTGGGTATGTAATATTTTATTAAGGTTTCCATGTGCTTCAGACAACAGATATACCTTAACTTTGATAAATGTCTGAAAATGCTGGTTCTGTCAACACTCACCTTGAGGCCGTTTTTTAAGATTTTTATCAGTAAAATTTTATTTTCATCAAGATTGATATAAAACGTGCGATGTTGTAAGAACGCTTCACAAACAAAAAGCAACAGAAGGTCTGTGTCGAAGATAACAAAATTAGAAGTTCTACCAAAGACTGACATACTCAGAATCGAACTCACATAAAGCGCCTTTGTGTACTAAAATCAAAGCTGTATTGAGATCTGTCCTTACTCAATGTCAAAGTTAAATAAAACGTTCTTTAGTCAATGCCAAAGTTACATTTAACTCTATTTTTAAACTCAATATCAAAATTGCAATTACAGTTTTGTTCGCAATGTAATAATAATATTTAGCGCTCTTTTTATCCAAAGTTAAATTAACATTCAGTGTGTTTTTGTTCTTGAAGTAAAAGTTATATTAAGCGTTTTTTTGTATTTAATGTCCAAGTTACATTTACATTTAGCGCAACGTAGACTACCTACTTGTTCTAGATAAAACTCGAGCTTGACGAGCATTAAATGTTAAGTAGTTTAACTGTGTGTTTCCATTTAAAATAGACCTAATTAGGACATTTAGATCACTTTTTAAACAATATTAAAGAGATCGTCTCCGTTTTTATAAAATACCAAAGTTTAGGTGCTAGAAAATTCATTTCAAATATTTTGTTTTGATTTTGCCTAACTTGCAAATGAAAATTTGAAGAGCTTTAATTCATTTTATCTGAAGAATTTCACTGCATTTGTTTTTCTTTTCTCCGGCAAGTTATTTATAAAAGAAAATTATTCAAGGACTCAGATTAAAGAATGAAATGTTTTTATTTCCCAGCCGTTTCAAAAACATACAATACTAAAACAGCAATGAAAATCATTGTTTTAAACGTCTAGTTTGTCAATTATTTTACAACGGGTATTTCGTTTTTCAGCTTGCAAATAAGGACAACACTTCATAGTTGCCAAGTCATATTTAAAACTGATCAGTTGAAATTTGGATTAAATGCTTAATTGTTGTCTTTTGTCAACACAATGAACATGAACACCAAATTCACTAAAAATGCTTCAAATGTTTGTTAGAACCACCGTAATATTAAAACGGGTGTAGGAAATAGGAATTAATATAAGAAAAATCCTACATAAGGTTAAAAATAAACTGATTTTGCTTAGTTACAAACAGTTAGACTTTCTGTGCAAATTCATTTTAGCTAAAGTTTTCATTTTTCATAATTTTTAATGACTTACACCTGGGAGTAGTGAAAGCTGTAAAATTGCAGATTTTAAGAGGCATAACAATCGATAAACAGGACAGAAGCTTCAACTTTAGCGTTTGGGTTGCATTTATTCACCGGCCAAAATACTTTCCTTAAACATTATTCTATACGAAAGAAAATATTCTGTTGTCGCTATTTTCAACAATCTCTTTTTTCTGCTTTTTGGCTTATTACATATAAAGCAAAACGTAAATTTCGATTTTATGAAAGATTTATTGTTATTCTAACAATACTTTAAACATTCTGATCGACCATAACCAGACAAACGGGATGACTCAAGACTACCCTTCAAACTTTGTTAACGGTGCCTGTATAAATTTTAAGATCACACAATTTAAAACATCTAATACATTATTGCTTTAATTGGCAATCTTTCTATTAAAAAAATCTAATTTCAAACACAAAGATTACAAACAAGATTAATCAATTAACATATACTTGCTGAATCTTTATAATACGTTGATTTCTTTTTCCAATGACAACACGTTGTAGACTAACGCAAAACAAATGATCCAGATATCAGGACAGAATATCTTCTAGCCAATCAATTTTCTCTGATAAGCTGTAACTAGGGATTAGGTCAAGTGATGCCGACAAAGATTCTTGCACTTCACTTCTGAACTACAAGAAACAATTTCCTTAACTATCCGAAGGCAATACAAAGACAGAATATGAATTTACACTTAAAATTCCAAGACAACTTTTCTTAAATCCTAAATCTGTTTTAACTTTTGTTCATTCTTTTTATGCTCTTGCAAGCAATCAAAATGCCATTTTTTATATTATATAAATTTATCATTAATTTTGAAAATTAATTTTCATTTTTTGAACTCTAGCTATTAGAAACATGGAAGTATTGCATTAGTTCGTTTGTCTGTAAAACTATTATTAACAGCTTCCAATTGTGTTTGATCATTTCCACGTGATCAAGTTGTAAGTTTCTACAACTTTTACAGATTTTTTTTTATTTCAACAAAGTTTCAAGAAATAGTGTCTTTAACAAGTATTTGTTAAAGCTTGTACTATATAACTGCATACACTATGTCTTAACAAATACTTTGTTAAACATAAACCAAATTGTTGTGGTATAATATCAATGCTTTTTAACAATTATATGTTAAGATCGCTTTTGCTTAGACTATCATCAATTGGACATCAGAGTTTAACAAATCTTTGTTAAACTATTCTCGTCACTTGACAGAGATGTGGAAAGAAAATATGCCTAATTGTTAACAATTATCTGTTAACATCTCTGTTCGCTGTTACTGAATCTACCGTCAGTCAGAGTTTAACAAATCTTTGTTAAAGCTTATACCATTCTCAGTGAAATAGATGCAGAAAGAAAATATGCCGAATTGTTAACAATAATTTGTTAACATCTCTGTTCTCTGTTACTGAATCTACCATCAGTCAGAGTATAACAAATCTTTGTTAAAGCTTATACTATTCTCTTCACTTGACAGAGATGTGTAAAGAAAACTGGTCGAATTGTTAACAATAATTTGTTAACATCTCTGTTCTCTGTTACTAAATCTACCATCAGTCAGAGTATAACAAATCTTTGTTAAAGCTTATACTATTCTCTTCACTTGACAGAGTTATGGAAAGAAAACTGGTCGAATTGTTAACAATAATTTGTTAACATCTCTGTTCTCTGTTACTAAATCTACCGTCAGTCAGAGTTTAACAAATCTTTGTTAAAGCTTATACTATTCTCTTCACTTGACAGAGATGTGGAAAGAAAACTGGTCGAATTGTTAACAATAATTTGTTAACATCTCTGTTCACTGTTACTGAATCTACCGTCAGTCAGATTTCAGATCATAACAAATATTTGTTAACAATTATATGAGAATCATCAGTTGGCAAAGATATTCAATCGGCATCGGCTGGATAACAATGATTTTAACAATATCTGTTAAGATGTTTAATCTTGAATGTATTAACATTCTGATTTCAGAAATAAACGAACCTTCATAAAATTTTATCATTGTGATTATTAGTTATTAATGATGAAGAATTAACATCAAAGTGATGCATATTTCCCGTTTACATATTTGTCAAAAAAGCTAAATTTCTGAGTGAATAAATCTTGAAAAATAAACTTAATATGGCATTTATAGAAACAATTATTAATTTTACCGGTTTTAAGCCACTACAAATATACTGTGAACAATGTGTTTTGCTGATAACCATGAATTAAAAAAGATATTATATAAAAGGCCTTCACTTTTATCGGTAAAAAATTTACCCCTTTAGTCACGGGGTAAACACTTTAGTTATAACATTAATGTTGAGGCAATCTAATAACTAGATACCGTGGCTCAGTGGTCTAAGTCGTTGCTCTATATTACTGACCGAAAGGTCGTGGGTTCGAATCCTGGTAAAGTCAAAACTTTTTTTTTCAGTTTTCATGGTGTATAGAAGCATAATATTATATTTTTTCCATAGTATATTAAATCCTCTTAAATTTGAAAGAATAAAAAAATTCAGCAAACTTTTGTGAGTCAGTCGCTTTAAATAACCTTTACCCATAACAAAATTATATCCAGTCAATGCTGTGTAACATTGTCTATACAAATATATCACTGTATCTAAAATCTAAAAATGAAAGAATGCAACCGTTAAGCAAGAAAACATAACATTCAACTTGAAAACACAAATTAAATTCGTCCATATATATAATTTCCTTTACATTTCTGTCAGTATTTTCCACTTAATTAAAAGGTACCAAAAAGATTTTTTTGCCTGACCATTATAATATTGCAAATCCAACATTACTTACTTTATCTAACACAATCTATTGATGACCCGAATTCGCCTTGAAGATAAAAAGTCTAAGCACACTGATTTTTTCTGTCCGAAGTTTAATTACCACTAAACCACTAAATTTATGCCTTCTTTTCTTCTGTGAGAGTGTTTAAATTATTGAGCCCTTTACAAAATGAAATCATTTGATACTGTGGTGTAATTAGGACACTCTTGGTTGCTACTCACTCTTTGTTTACACTATTCAGCATTTTATGATCTCCATGGGAATTGTCTTGGTTTGTTGAACTGTGGCTGCTCAAGCATGTAATGTTAATTTCACCTCAAGCAATGAAAATCCCATTTAACTTAGTCATGGCACTGGTCAGAAAACCAGATTCATATATACAGTCCTATGAAATACCAGGGAAAATCGGCTCAATCTGAGCCAAGTCTTATCAGTAAGCATATCAGTGAGAATTGCCCCTTACAGTTATAAATCAATTAGCACCAGCTTGTGTTTGTTTATAGTCTGCTGACCACTCAAGTAATGTATTAATGTTATTCCTAAGATTTTACTGCAGCAACATCTTCATTATCTGTGTTTAACCAAATCATGTAGAAAATTAGAAAATAAAATTATAAGTAGATCTATTGATTGTTAGCAAACTATTCATTTTTGAGTAATAATGACTTCTTTAATACAACAAAATCAATTTTAATAATTGATTTTGTTGTATTATTTTTGTTACAAACAGGATGAGATCATTAAATTTAAAATGAAGCCTTTTTATTTGTATACATATAGGATATCAAAGTGTTTTTGAGATTTTATTATTTTATTTTGCTTTGATTTTTATCATACCTGAATTAAAGAAGTACTTTATTTCTGGTCATGAAATAAGAGATTTTATTGTGTTTGTTTTCAGCCCTTTTCTGAACTACATGTTCTTGAGAATAATGACAATATGTTAAAGCCAGTGTGTGTGTGTGTGTTGTTTTAAAAAAAATACTTTAGGCCAACCAACACGCTTGTAGAAT
This sequence comes from Cyclina sinensis, assembly GCA_012932295.1. Classification (NCBI taxonomy): domain Eukaryota; kingdom Metazoa; phylum Mollusca; class Bivalvia; order Venerida; family Veneridae; genus Cyclina; species Cyclina sinensis. The sequence continues at coordinate 24,570,355 of JAAONU010000004.1, forward strand.
ATTTCAATTTCACAAGGGAACTAAAAGTCGAAATAAAAACCTAAAATGAGCAGGAAGTTATTTGTGTTCAAGGACTACTCCGATATATAAAACTGCAGAACATAGTAATCAACACGAAGACAATAGATTAAAGTATCAAGGTTTTATATGACACATTAATTGAATCTAGTATTATGAAGATCTTTAGGACATTTCACTATACGAAAGCAATATTTTATTTTTAAGCTCAATTTATTAACAGCAATTATTGAAAAGAAATGGAAAAATATATGTATGTTTGAACATCACCTCATGATGTCAAATTCAATAAATATTGTGAATAAACTTTAAACTGTGAAGACCTGCTTGAGAAAAAATCAAACAACCTTCAAGATTTACTGAAACTGAAGAATTTCACCGAAGCCATTACGAAAAATGTCAAAACAAAAGGCTAAAACCAGAACGGATAGAAAATTAGCTGGAGAAGAGAGGGATGGAATAAAACTGAAAGCAAGATATTTGCATATACCTCAAATCTTAGATTTTTTGTTTAAAGAAAAAACATTCCAGAAACTGTACAGTCCTCAATAATTTTATGCTCTGTCTGTGTTTCATCATGCCGCCACCCTGCAGACATAAATGTTTATATAGAAACAAATTCAAATGATCTGGAAGAAAACATTAATATTGCAAAACTCTGTGCACTGCGGTTGCTCAGAATGCACATGGAAGATATGACACAGATGATCTTAATAACACATTTAAATATTGAAGATATATCTGCAGTTAGAGGCATCTTTTAAAACGAGTCAAGTTCAATACAGAATTCAGTATTAGATTCATAAGTGACAGAAAGTGTAGAAGATGCTGATGGCAGATTATATGAAGCTCTACAAGAAGAAAATGAAATGAACAATTTCATACACACTCTTGGTTTTGAGCCACATAGACCACCTAAAATGATAACTTTGCACCCTCCACCAGTGACTGGAAGAGATGATGCCATAACAAAGCTGCAAGAGGTTTTAGAGGATATTCTCATCAAGACAGATCTTGAAGATCGGAAAAGCATTTGCACCTGACAACAAAATTGGAGCAGATTCATTCAAAGCAGGAAAAGAGACAGAAGAACCATCAATTTCTTGTAGAATTTCCTGTCATGCATCTGAGAAAATCAAAAATTATAATTCCTGTAAGTGCATATACAGATGCTGGCCTACTTCACACTTTTAAATACATGAGAGGCGATGAATGTATAGAATGGAAAAAGCTGATGTCAGTAGAACACATTGACATTGTCTAACTGTAGGTTTTCAGCTGATGTCAGTAGAACACATTGACACATTGACATTGTCTTACTGTAGGTTTTCAGCTTGCATTAATTCAAAAATTCTCTCTGAGTCGCACCTCAGCAGAACAATAATTATATCAAATCAATTATTTCAATGCAGATTTCTGAAGAATCAGGCCAGACTATCATGATTTCATAAAAAAGAGGTGAAAATAACAATGACACATTTGCTCTTCATGTTGAAAGTATGCGTCATTGTCAAGCGATATTTGCAATTGATTTTGCAGAATGACTAGAAGGAGCAGAAAAGTACTTGCTACCTCTTGCAGCTGATATAGATTTAAAGTTTCAAGAACCAAAGGAAAGCTGCTGCTATCAAGAATGCTAAGAACGGAAAGTTGCTACTTTCATTGATTCTGACACTGACACCATTAAATTGTTTCTATTTAGTTCACCTTTTTATAGCACATATTAATTTACAGTGACTTACACACAGTTCATTTAAAGGTGCATAAAAAGGCAAATGTTTACCGACATTTATGTAAATATTGTGAAAAGCACATGTTGGCTTGTTGAGAAACATCAGAATTCAAACCTTTTCATACTTTTATTGATATGTCTTACCCTGGTAGTCACAGAGGAGAGACTGTCTTCATATGTCCTGCATTAAATTCAATAGTTAGTGTGCTGTTGCTTTTATGGTAAACCACAGTTTCAATGACTGGAATTGCATGGATCTGAGTCCTCTTCAAGGGAAAATACATTTATCTTGCATTTTTTAGGTGAATAGAAGGATGCAATTACACTGTATATTTACCTCTCTTCGATTTCAAAAAAATTATTTGTGAACAAATATATTAGTAGCTTAAATTGCAATGTTATTTTTGTCTTATTTACTTCATTTAAAAAAACTGTCTTACTTAAACCTTAAAACTGATAAATATAGAACCGTTATGTTAAAAAACAGACAGTTAATATATAATGTATTCATATTAAATATGTTATCCCACACGCATCCATCATCTTTTGGATTTGCTGAATATAGTATACCCCCACCCCACCCATTTTGTGGTGGGGGTATAATAACTGTTTAAGAGCGACAGTAAACAGCGACATTTTTAAATTTAATTTGACGACAAGAAAAACTGCTGTGTGACAGGTTGTTTGATATTGTTACATGTTTCATGCATTCCAAATCCCTATTTAACACTTTTCAGTTTCAAGAATTCATGCATTCCAAATCCCTATTTAACATTTTTCAGTTTCCAAAATGAATTCTAACACTATCTGCATTTCGCCGACACTTAACAAAGAAGAAATTAACCTTTATATATCATACATGTTATATCACACAAAACACAAGTGGGCGACTGCTGACGTCACAGCAAACATCACCGTTAAATAGTGCACGTACTTTGCACCTTATAAATACACGTACGTGTTAGAATGGACTAGATTTTAAAATTTTCATGATCTACTTTCGTATAAATCATGGTTTCTCATTCATAAGCATATTCATCTAAATTAAATTACTATGCATTTGAACTAGACACTGTGATAATATTCAATGGTATATCTCTCAGACTTAAAATTTATTTCCGAATTAACACCAGAACAAAATGCTTTGACAATTTTTCATGGAGTATAGTTTAATAATATGCCTCATAGTTTGTATGATTGCATATAAAGTAGATATTGCAATTTAATTTTAACTACTTGTGTTACAAAACAGTCTTACAAGCTGAAATACATTCTGGAGATAAAAATATAAAGTGGAGAACTATTAATCTCTGATAGGTAGCTTCAATTTACAAAATCAAATGTTGTAATCACAGTCAAAATTAAAACCTAACAGTTACTATTCATGCTAAAAAATTAGGATAATACCATCACTTATACAACTTAATGTTAAAACACTGGGGCTAATCTAGACTGGTTTCAGGCCCAGCAATTAATATGCTATTCCATAGTTATGTTAATTACTTTTAAGTCCCTTTCAAATTACAGCTCTATCTTTACTTGGCTGGGATTATATGATTGCTAGGAGAGGAAAAATGTTGTTATTAGAGGGGTAAAAACATTTAGTATATCAATGTGTTAACATAAAAAGAAAAGGATCATACAGCCTGCAGCCAGGCTAGGGCTTATCAACTACACATTGCACTTGGTTTGATCAATAATCAGAGGTCAAGTTTGTAACATGTTACATGTTAGCACATGCAGAGTGTGATCAGCTAGAAATTGAGAAAATTAGGCACAATTAAAAATGCTATGGAAGATCAAACATAACAATTACAAACTGGTTTAAGACAGAGATTTACATCAGGAAACAGTTCTACTTGTATCATATACTAATTTTCTTATAAAGAAAGCCACTTCAAATCTCAGCTTGTTCAAGTAAATATTAGGGGATTACAATTAAAGAGACTCACTCAACAAATATAGCTGAATTTTTTTTAAACTATACTATATATGGAAAAACATAACATGTGCTTCTCTACACCAAGAAAACTGAAAAAAAAACATTCGTACCCATGCCCTTTTGTTTAGAAAAATAAAGAGCGGAGTTCTACACCACTGAGTCACAGAGGCTCGTTATATAAGATTTGTCAAAATCAATAAAATATCTACCCCGTGACGAACAGAGTAACTTTTTATCAATAAAAGTGTGTAAAACTTTATAATGTGATGTGTTTTTGTAACAAAATATGAGTCAGCAACTTAGTTTAGTTATGTTCTTCATAAAAACAGCTAGAATTTCTAGGTGTATTAACATTATTTTTTGCATTGTCGACCTATCTGTGAGTCAAAACAGTCGACAAAGAATGATCTTCGTTATGATTTCAACAAATAACTCTAAGGTATTGACAAACTTTAGGTTTTGATAGAAATTTTAAATGAATTTTGTTCCAAATTTGAACAAATATTGAAATTAAAAAAACCTTTATTTACATGGTTGATGGCATGTTTGATCAACTGAAATTTACAAGAGGACAGTTTTCTGTGCTCCTCGAGGGAAGGGAGAGCATATAGTCGCCGCTTTGTCTGTCTGTATGTCCGTCCGTCCGTCCGCATTTTCTTGTCCGGGTCATAACTCTGAAACTACAAGAAGTATCAACAAGAAACCTTTTAGGTAGATAGATCTTATTGAGTAGAAGTGCAGTGCATAAGAACAATAACTCTGCATTGCCTAATTTTTTAGTTATTGCCCTTTGTTCAGTTTTACACTTTGAACTTTGTCCAGGACATATCTCTGAAACTACAAGAGGTATCAAAAACCTCTGGTTTACTTGTCACCAGCCTACTTCAGTGACCATGACACTTTCTGGATGGGACTGCCACTGTCTTAGTTGATAGAAAAAAATAAAGAATAAAATGGTAACTGTCTTACATTCTTCATTGCGTATTTAATCAGTTTTAACCTTTTTTCCAGCAACTACCAATAACATAATATCTTTATGCTGAATTTGGAAAAGACTTTATGAACATACTATTCTGTGTCTAAAACCTATTCGAGGAGCATCACCCGGTTCGACCAGCTCTTGTTTTTAATTACAAACCTACTATCAGTAAATTAAAAAAAAGTCTAGTTTAAAATATACTACAGTTAGTTATAATATTGTGTAGATCATACAAATTTTCCAGTAATGTCCTATCATGTATATGTAAAGCAGTTTTTATTAGATTAATCGAAAAAAGCATATATTATTGTAATATCAAAAATTTTGGAAAGAGGATATTCAAATAACAGTCAACCGATTTCAATGAATTTTTTATCAGCTTTACCCCGCGGAAATATACTGTTTTACATAAACTTATGTTGAAATCAGGGAGTGGATGAGTTTGCACATGAGTGTGGTAACGCACTAAATCAGCGGTGGCGAGATCGATCCTCCTCTCCTCCACTAACATTACTAAATGTCTTCTGGTTGAATGCAATGTATCAGTGCTTTATAATGAGCATGCAAAAGAACCCCAGGGGTGTGTCTGAATGGGATGCTTTTTGATCTTGCACTATTCTCCACTCATATAACTTATCTCTAAAGGGGTTGTCGGTCATATGATCAACTGGTACCAATGATAAATAAACTCAAATAGAAAGATAGAAGAGAGAATCACTTTTACAATTAGATTCCTAATACCCTACCTCCACTCTTTAGAGTATTTAATTCCATTGATTTGTGTAGGATTTAGACATTTTCACAAAAGGACATGCGTTCAAACCCCACTCAAGCCATTTTGTCTCTAGTTTTGGGCAGTTTTACATTGTTTTGGTTTTATTACAGTAGCATAACAGCCCGAATTTATCATTTATATTTTTTTTCTAGTTTTATCATTATTTCTCTGCACCGATATTATCTTTATGGTAAGAGTAGAATAATCTTACAAGAAAAGAAAAATAAAAGTTTTCATATCACAGTATGGAAGTATAGTGTAAGATACTTAGTTCAGTTCAAACTGAAGTTCATATGTTTTTCATTTGAAAAATATTTGAAAGCAATAACATCTTAAGAAACAACATGCTAGTTGTATGATACACTCTTTCTTACTACACTTTACAATTAATTGATACATTAATCTGAATTATTCAGACAGTTGTGTGTTAAGTTTCAAAGTATGATTTTTCAACTTAAAAGTTATGACAATTTTGTCTGAACAATTCAGACTATTGTCAAACTGTATTATACCTACCAGTTCAGTTTGTTGTTTGTTTGTTTGTTTATTGGGATTTAATGCCAGGTTTAACAGCTGTGGTCATATCCCGGCAGTCAGTCCACCTAGCCAGTGTCCCTGGGTATTCAACCAGTTTACTAAACAATTTCTCCTCAAGTGACTGACTACTTCCTCACTTGTTTCAGAGGTGAGGGACAATGACCTTCAGAACCACTGCCTGACATCAATTACCACGGAGAAATTTTGCCAGTCGTGATGGGGATCAAACCAGGAACTCCATGACTGACAATCCGATGCTCTACCGACTGAGCTAGCCAGGCCGGCAAGTTCAGATATTAGTCGCTTCATCCATTTGGGTGAAATGCATAAATGTTAATCTTCACCTTTTTATATTTTTATGATTATGTTTGTCATGTAAATGACATTAGATAAAAAAATAATAATAATAATAATATTACTATTAAAGGATAAATACTTCATGTTCAGAAAAAATATCATGACTTACTACAACAGTTATTAATAGGTTGATGACGTCGTGAAAATAGTTCGTGCTCTTAAATATATAAGCTAATATGTGCATAACTGACCACAGGCATAGAGCTACATAATAGAGTAAATTTATACCATTTCACTTTTATTTCATCACTTATATAACTTATGTTAAATTTGCCTAAATATTCTATCAGTTTTCCTGTATGGTTATTACACCATGCACATTTAGTGAGGACACACTGTTTTTTAAAAATGTAATAAATCAAAACTTGTTTTTGTTTCTTTCTTTTAAAGGGGCTGTGCTCCAGATGACAAAAACAAGAAAGTTTTCTTGTATTATAAATTTCTTGTAATATTTATGACTAATGATTAAAAAAATAACTTACTGACAAAAAATAAGTCAAATAATTACATTATAAATGGATTTTTTTCCCTTTCAAAGTGCTATACCGTAACGCGACGGTATAACTATATCGTATAAGATTTAAAGTAAATATCAGTAATATCACCTGCGACGATGGTGGTGACAGTAAAAGCGTTGGAAATATTTTGTTAACATGAGGGTCCAGAGTTCAAATCAGGCTGGAGCGAAAATATTTTTTTATTCTGTTTTGACTTTTATAATCAGTTTTGAAGTAAAATTTTATGTTGTTATAATCTCACGGCATCTTAATATTTAATTTATGGAAAAAAAATGTTTATGTCAAATCTGGAGTACAGCCTCTTTAAAGACTGTTCATACAGGAAAAGTAATTTTATTTCCTCAAGTGGTATAGTATAATTGAAAGTTAGTTTTCTAGAGTATACCTTTTCGTCATTTTTTAAATTAATTTATGTTTAGCCCAGTAAAAGGAAAAATTAACATTTTCCTGTTTCATAGCTCTGAAAACGTATCTGTAAAAATAAAGTGGTCAGGATAACATTAATAATGCTTGTCAGTGCTCAGCAGGTCATCTAATATTTATAACAACTTAATTGACCACGCAAATGAACTACATTACACGCCCAAGCATTTTCTAGATGCTTGTAAAATTTCTGCTGTGTGCTATCTTACTCTGTATCAATACAGAGTAACACATCCCTGAGAAATAAGAGGTCACAGACAGGCCATAATGTCATGCTGAGAAGCTAAAGATAATGCAAAAAATTCTGGAGGGTTAACCTTGAGAAAATTGCTACAGCTCTGTGTTAAGATATTCAAAGCTGTTTATCAAACATCGTAACCAATTAGATCTCATTTTCGAGTAATTTTGAGAGAGGCAGAATTTACAAATGATACTGTTGCTCCATGTATGCACACCAAAAATGCTAATTTATGTCAGGATACATTCATTCCAGGTATTTCAAATTTTTACTTCACTTCACAATATCAATATCTGTGTAAATCTTCCGATGAAATAACCATCACTATTTATTTATTGCAAAATCTAATAACGTAATTTTGACATTGGTTATGTTTTTCTGTACGGAAAATTGCCAGTATTATATTCCTATATGTACAATTGGAGCGGGGCTAGTGTTATCCAATATTATGTAATTCTATGTTTTGATTGGCTGAAAATAATTATCATCTTGATTGTAAATTTGAATCTTCATTATCTTTGTAGCGAATTTTTTGTGTTTTTTTTTTTTTTGAAAACTATGTAAGTAAAATAATTATTTGACAAGTACTGAATAAAATGTTGTAAATAAAAATTAATATCAAATTTTACTAGCTTTGTGTTTACACACAAATTAATTTTATTTTGTTTTTGGGGACTTGATTTGATGAAGATATGATTCCATTACTGATGTGATCCAGAGTTTGATAGGGAAAAATATGATTTATATAATATCTTTTTAGAAAATCTATGATTATCAGCAAAACAAATTGATGACAGTATATTTGTAAAGGCTTAAAACCGGTAAAAGTAATAATGGTTTCTATAAATGGCATATAAGGTTTTTTTCAAGATTGATTCACAGAGCATGTTAGCTTCTTTTTAAAATCTGTTGACGGGAAATATGCATGGTCACTTCGACGTTCATTCCCCATCTTTACAAACTAATAATCACTATGATATACTTATTTTTTTTATATAAAACATTCGTTTATTTTTGAAATCAGACTGATAATATATTAAAGATTAAACATCTTAACAGATATTGTTAAAAATCATAGATATCCAGCTGATACCCATTGAATATCTTTGCCAACTGACGATTCTCATATAATCGTTAACAAATATTTGTTATGTTCTGAAATCTAACGGACGGTAGATTTAGTAACAGAGAACAGAGATGTTAACAAATTATTGTTAACAATTCGGCATATTTTCGTTCTGCATCTCTGTCAAGTGAAGAGAATAGTATAAGCTTTAACAAAGATTTGTTAAACTCTGACTGACGGTAGATTTAGTAACAGAGAACAGAGATGTTAGCAAATTATTGTTAACAATTCGGCATATTTTCTTTCTGCATCTCTGTCAATGAGAATAGTATAAGCTTTAACAAAGATTTGTTAAACTCTGACTGACAGTAGATTCAGTAACAGAGAACAGATATGTTAACAAATTATTGTTAAGCATTCGGCCTATTTTCTTTCTGCATCTCTGTCAATGAGAACAGTATAAGCTTTAACAAAGATTTGTTAAACTCTGACTGATGGTAGATTCAGTAACAGAGATGTTAACAAATAATTGTTAACAATTCAGCCGATTTTCTTTCCACATCTCTGTCAAGTGACGAGAATAGTTTAACAAAGATTTGTTAAACTCTGATGTCCAATTGATGATAGTCTAAGCAAAAGCGATCTTAACATATAATTGTTAAAGAGCCTTGATATTACACCACAACAATTTGGTTTATGTTTAACAAAGTATTTGTTAAGACATAATGTATGCAGTTATATAGTACAAGCTTTAACAAATACTTGTTAAAGACACTATTTCTTGAAACTTTGTTGAAATAAAAAAAAATCTGAAAAAGTTGTAGAAACTTACAACTTGATCACGTGGAAATGATCAAACACAATTGGAAGCTGTTTATTGTAGACATCTTTACGATTAAGAATATCAAATTGAATGATAGTCATACAGTTAATATATGGACAATGACCCAGTCAAAAAGTAGTGCCGATTTAAAACCCATCTGTTTTGCAAACGATGAACAAAGTTTAGCTTGAAGTATTTTTTGTTAAGAAAACGTAAGATAACAAAGAAATAAACAAAATGCAAAAATGACACGTGACTTGTTATACTGTACTCTCACAAGACAACGGATTGACCGAAACACTATGATGTAATGCAAAGGTTAACAAAGATTATTACATCATTAAACTGACAAAAAACAACAAACAGAAAGAAAAGGTCTTTTCTCTCTGTTTTCTTCTTGTAAAATCTTCAATATCTTTATCTCTAAAATGCAGATCTGTCAATATAAGATATATATATAACTCGAGCTGAGAGCGCGTAAACAGACGAACAAATGAATAAATGAATGAATTTGAAATCATGGCTAGTTCTGTGTAAATGTTAAAATTCTATTTGGTAAACAAATTTTAAACATAAACATTCCTCTAAATTGGAGACTCTAGAGAATATTATATATTGGAGGATAAAACCTACTGGTTTTGTGTTCACTGCATGTCCGAGCCTGTACTTCAAAAAAGTGAATTCAAATATTTTAAACATAGCCCTACTTTATGATAGAAAACTCTAGATCCTACAGTTTTAGGCTCACCCGACTTAGTTGACATTCCTTATTGATCTTCCGGATTTTTGATGCGCGTAAGTGGGACAGCAATTCCATTCTGACAGCTTTGTTAAAAAATAGATTCAATCAATACTTAAAAAGTATTGAGTAATTTAACAAGGAAAATTGCAAATATGCGTAATGCCGGCCAATTCGTTTTGACAGGACGGGAGAAGGACAAACTGTTATGTAATTCCAATTCCAGACAGTCTGGAGTTTATAACCAGGAGCTTTGAATAGCATATATGAACCCGAGAGGAAATAGCCAACAGAAGATAAGACCGCGCTTTGAAAATATACAGTATCTCTTTTGTAGTGCCAATTCCGTATTATCATGACGATTAATAGAACGAAATAGTAAGAATATTTTAGCTTCTAATGGGTATACTTGTCTTATGCTTTGTTTAAAGTACCTTTCATTTCTATTTTATTTGAAAAAAGGATACACTCGTTGCTATGACTGATTTCAGTGATGTTTTATTGACTTGTCTAAGGGTTGCATGATAATTCTATCTTTCTCTTACATGGTGGTAACAAAACATCATACATAACAAAATCATATGAGATGTTTAAGCAGTTTCATCGTCTTATTTCTTTAAAGCTTTACAGCATTTCCGGATGTTTCATTTCTCTTGAAGGAAATGATATAAAATACCACTTCCGGTGTTACTTAGTAATAGTACGTGCAACATGAAACGTTTGACCGAATGTTACGCTAAACAATGGTTGTTAATTATGTTTGGTACACTGAACTCTAAAATCAGGTCCTTTACTTGAAATCACAACTCTTCGTTAATACTTCGGTACGAACAATGCACCTTAATGAAAATTGTCTTGAATGATACCGTAAGATGTTCTCACGAGCTATCTCAAACCACCTGGGAGAGTTACAGATTTATCATAAATAATAAAATCTCTTGTATCCCATTGGTCTGCAGCTTTTACATCTTTTACAAAGGAAGAATCGCCAGTATTCTTTAAAGTATTTACGTAAACATTTTAAAAGATGTTCTTGCTCAGAAGCAATACATAAATATTGTCTAAAGTTTCGATTTTATTATATACTTATAAATTAGATATTCTCGTGGTACGAACATTATCATATTTCATTCGTGGCTATCCACTCGAGAAATATTTATTTTCATACCACTCGATGAAAATAAATCCCGTATTTATAGAAAAAACTTGAATATCCTCTATTTATTTCACAAAAGTCGAATACTGGGTGTAGCCAGAAAATCCACCAGACTGAGTGAAATTCGAATAAGATTGCCATTATTTCGACTTGAACGAACTGCTTTTAAATGAGGCTGTTGCTTTGGTCATTCAGTGATGTTCGAAACATGTACATTTACAAGGACGAACAAATATTATAAATCAATGAAAAGTATGGAGTAAATATAACAAAATTATATCGTATTTACTGTGACATTCTGTCCTTTGAAATACCAGACTTCAACGAACTGTATTTGCAGAGTAAATAACGTAATGCTTTTTTCATTTTTTTATCTTACCTTATTACCCATAAAGATAGCATAATCACTTTATCAACGCCAATTGACAGGACTCGCATTTTAAAAAGAAATAAGATTGTCTTTATATCTTAGTTACGGGTGATTTGAATGTGAAAGTAAATACAGTTTTAAAGACAATCAATCAGTAAAGTACGAAATCTTAATTGTTTTGAACTTGCACATATTCATGAAATGACATGAAAATTAAATTGTAGAATATAATCATCTGAATATAAAGTCCTCCCTTTTAAAGTCAGTAATGATTTTTCCCCTTTAATTGATAAGGAATGAGAAAGAAATCTACCAGTTTTTCCTTTATGCTTAAAATGCACTACTTAAACATTGTATTACATTTTAATTTAGACCAAATAATGTTACTAGATTGCATATTTACTTCTTATCCGAAACAATTAAATTCTTTTATCTTAATTAAGATTTGAAACTTAAATCTTGTATTTTTGCACTCTTGACAAGAGACAACATGACGCGTTCGGATATTTAACTGCGAATTTTAATTTAGATGTGGAACTCTTTAAAAAGAATGTGTTTGTTTCGTCACATCCACATCCAAATCTTGACGTATAAATGGTTTGTCAGTTTCTAGAATCATCTCAGAACCTAACGCCTTTTCCTTTCATAATCAATATAATGATCCCTAATCGCACGGCGTTTTCTTAGAACGTCTGCAGAAATATGCCCAAACAGACCTCCAGTATATAACAATCAGTCGTTTTCTCTCCTGCACACTACCTGTAAATTTCTTTTTTAAATTATATCGTTTGTTACAAAAGCATTAGATTTTAAAATTTAACATCAAGAGGTTTAAGCTTGGTTTGCCTTTTTTTTCCTTCCAAAATTATTAGCTTATTTTATATTAATGGCAAACTGCATGTAGTTTTAGTAAAAGCAGCGACTGTGTGATAGCAAAAATAAACAAAATGTCAATCAATCAGAAGATGTATCTAAAGCTGAATGGATACAAAAATTAAGATATAGAAAGTAATAGCAGACAGCATTGATTTTGTGCAGTACTGTACCAGGTCTTTGTTTAGAGAAACAGGACTTATGTCCATAATTAACTGGGTAAGTTCTTTTCTTAACTAGAAGTATTGTATTATTCAGTGATTGTCTAAGATATTTATTTCAAAGAAGCACGATTGAACTACTTTTTTAAATTTATGCTTTATTTTAACCGCTAAGAGGGGTAATGGTTAATTAGATTTTTATTTTGTATGCCCCGAAGGCAGGCATATAGTTTTAACATTTTACATTTGCCATTACTTCCTTATTAGAGAGTGAATTTACTTCATACTTGGATACAACACCCCTTTGGAGAAGATCTTCCCACTGACCTATATTTGTTTGACCCCTAAATTGCTTTCACCTTGGAGATTCAATTGTCAAAAAACTTTAACATTTGACCATAATTTTCACATTAGTAAGTGGATATACTTTATACTTGGAAACAACATACCTTTGGACAAGGCCTCTCCACTGACTTAAATTTATTTGACCTTGACCCCTAAATGGCTGGTTCTCAGCTCAAAGGTCAAATAACCACCTTGGGGCATAGTCATCTTACATTGACAGTTCTTGTTTTAAACTGTTTTGCACGTTGTTATGAATGTTTTAAATTGTTTTGCAATTTGTCATGAAAAGATCTCCAAATTGTTTTTTTCTGTCTTATACAATAAGAAAACATATGGATGTCAATTAATTCTTTTTTCAAACAAGGTTTACTTTCTAGAATGCTAAGATACATTTAATAGTGAGGTTATTTATTGGTAGTATATTTACATGATTTTTTCTTATAATTCAAAGAATTCTGTAGTTTTATGTGTGAACACTTTGCAAAAGTAAACCCTTTTGCAAAATGTCCATGCGGGCAAATCAATTGTTACAATTATCGTAGTCTACAGATTTATTCTTAAAGTTTTTTTGTCTCAAATTGATGTAGAAAATAACTGAGGGCGCCTTTATTTTTGTTGATAATACGCCGCAAATGTGAATTTGTCTTCATTTAAACCTTGTATAATTAGGAAATAGATTTTAAGTTTGAGTGATATACCGTCTGATATATCACGGTGTCGAGTTCAGATGCGTAGTAATTTAATCACGAAGGCCGTAGGCCTGAGTGATAAAATAATTACGCATATGAACGAGAAACCGTGATATATACGACGGTAGATCACGAAAATGTTAAGATCTATTTCCATTCTAACACGACCGTATATTTATAGAGACATAAGTATGTGCACTATTTAACAGTGGCGTTCTCAGTGACGTCAGCGGGCGCGCGCTTGTATTCAGCGTGCTATACTGCCTGATATATCACGCTCAATTCCTTCTTTGTTTATTGTCGGCAAATTGCGGATAGTGTTAGAATAGCAAATAATGATAACATAATATATACATAATACAAGATATAAGCAATATATCAAGGTATATAACGTCGAGCAGTGGTTTTCCTGACATAAATCTCATTTCAATTTCTTAAAAATCGGAACCTTGACGCAATTGTGCTTTACAATGTTCTTTTTACATATTGTGACGTCAGCTGTACGTATATAATTGACGTGCTTTCCAGTAATTGTCCAATTAAAAAAATGTGTGTGTTTCAGTATTTGAAATTTGAATAAATTGAACCGTGCACCTCTTAGACATACATAAAACGTTCTCGATAGATGGAAGTCTTTATGCTCTAGATGGGTTAAGACCTATTATAAGCGACTTGATATCTATCAAACACGAAAGTTTATAATAGAAGAAAATGTCTTTATTGTGATATTTTATTGAAAATACCTTCGATATTTACACACTGCAGTGGTACGTAAAGTATAAAAAAAAAATAGACAGACAAATGTCAACGTTGTTTAAGAGTAAATAGTACTTGGTTCAATTGTTATTTTAACAATACCTTTCTTTTTTGTATCAGATTTCTATAAAATTCAGCAAAAAATTAACTGTTTTTAGCATGACTGATAAGAAAACTTTACTAATATTAAAGAAATGCTTGCATCATACATAAGGATAGTAATAAAATTTTGTAAATAAGAGAGACCAAAATAAAGTAATGAAGGTTAAATCCTAAATATGATTAATAGCCATTGACAAAAGCGTACTTCCTTTTTTGAAGATTTAAACACTAAAGGTTGGGCTGTTGTTTTTCGTTTACTCGTGGGAAGCGTTTTAAATGTTAAATCATTTTCTTGTATATCAGACAGGATTACCCTACTGTTTATACCAGTGCTAGAAAATCCATCTTACACCCTCATGTAAGATAAGTCGAGCGCCTTAAATGACGTCACTCCGTTATATGAATGAAGTTGTAAATTCATACGCTACTTTAAAGAATAGTGCTGAATAAAAATATTAGTTTTCGTTATTTTCTTTTGAATTTTAATGTATGTGTGATATGCAAGAAAAAGAATCAAACACTGGTTGCTGGTACAGACAGGAATATCCGGCTTTCGGGTAACTGTTTAGCGGTAACTCGGCAGAGCCTCGTTCTGTAATAAATCTGGAAGACTGGAATCATACAGTCGACTGTTTTATAAGGCAAGGGTGTGGAAGCAAACGAAATCACGATACGATCTAACAAGGCAGACAGGTATCATTACTTAATAGTTTGTTTGTTAGATTTAAACTAAGACATATGCAAATTTGCGCCGGAAACCTGTCTAAGCTATCATTCATGCATAACAATATAAACTTGTTCATAGTTCCTGAATTCATGTCATAAAAATAAAAGTAGGATGAACATTTTTGAAGGATTATTCAAAGTATTAATATGTTATAGACTAGGAAAAAGGACATTTTTATTGCATCTATTTACATCTATCTGCTAGTAAAAATGCCTGTTTAATTATTCTGAAAACTAAATCATCGATATTGCTTCGAACTTTACCAATACAACAGATCAAAATTTAGTAATACAAAATTGTCACTTATGAACGCTTGTTAAACGTTACGTGACGTTACAACCACGTAAAATTTGACCAGAGTAATATCTACACGAAATAATGGAAAATTTTCTGATAGCAAAAATATGTGTCTTTGCAAAAGTAAACCCCATTGATTTACTAACTTATTTAATTATTGGCCTTTTTTCATTTCCATTTCATTGATTTAAGAAACCATTACTGAACGTGATTCTACTATCACGAAAGTCAAACCTTAGGTTCATTTTTAAATGCAAAAATGTTCATGTAAAAGTTAAATTGTGTTTTGCTTTAGACACACCAGTACTTGTGTATATATGTGTTTATCTACCCGTAACAGCTCAATTATCCCGTGCATGTCCGTGCAAACACATCCACCCCTCAAAATCAAGTAAAAATCAAATGTGTAGAATAAAGTCAACGTGATATGAGCAGGGTTTAATTTGAATTTTTGATTCGAACCATCTGTTACACTACAGAACTGATTAGAGTGAAGAATCTCTGATGCCTAGAAGACAGATGTCGGAGGCAGAGGCAGCCAGAGCAGTCGGTCGTCTGCTGGCTGGGCATGGTGTTAGCCAAAGCGTAATCCAACTACTTTGATAAAAGTACCCGGACACAAGGCCGTCGCCAGACGTCCTCATAGTGGACGTCCAAGGTCAACATCTGCTCGAGAAGGCCGTGCCATTTTTTTCCTGGCATAGGTTTGGACTCGGCTGTTGCCCTAAATAGAGACTTCCAGTTTGCTTCCGGTGTTCGAATTTCGGCACAAACATATCGCAACAGACTCCACGACGCTAATTTACGTGCTTGCCGTCCTGTGGTACGTCCTCCTTTAACGCCATGACACCGTGCGTCCCATCTTGAGTTTGCCAGAGATCATGTTATTTGAAACTCAGGCAGTTTCGAAATATTCTATTCACCGACGAGACCAAATTTTGCTTGGACTTCCATGATGGACGTCGGCGTTCAGCGAGTGTTGCATATCCGAACATGACAAGTTTGGTAGTGGCTCTGTTATTGTTTGGGCGGGCATTTCTTACGACGGGCGAACAGACATTCACGTGTTTGTTAACGGCAAAGTTACTGCTAGACGAGATTCTCGGACGTAATTCCATATGCTGGTGCAATCGAATGGACGACAATGCTACAGCTCACCGTGCGAGAATCGTCAATCATTACCTTGACGACCAAGGTGTTGAACGTATGGAATGGCCAGCTAGGTCTCCAGACATGAACCCAATAGAAAATTCCAGGGACATGCTGCAGCGCCGTGTTTCCGCTCGACAACATCAGCCGTCAACCAGAAATATGCTGGCTGCTGCCTTTAGTGAGGAATATGGTCTCATACCAAAAAAGGAGATCAAAAAGCTCATACGCAGCTTCCAGATCCGTGTCAAAGAGGTTATCCGAGCACGAGGAGGTTAACCCAGTTTCTAAACTTTATCTGGTTTCCATATTTCTTATGATAAGCCATTGTGTTTACCCACCCATCAAGTCTCAAACTCTTTAAAAACTGATACGGGTTGTCTTTGAGGATTAATTGTGCTAATGTGTTTGTGAAACACATGTTACTTTTAGTTCAAATTGGTCACAGGTACAATGAATTTTTGTTGGATATAAACTTAAAGTAAAAAAGGTATGTCTTTAAGAACTGCTGCCATAAGTCCTTGACACTTAATTTCTTTTGCTGGGTATATTTTCCACGTAGAGTAAATCTGTTTCATAACTTTTAAATTTCCAAAATATCAAACACTGCATCTTTGTGCAATATTTAGAAAAAAAGAAGTAAAACCTATTTTACATTATTAGTTATAAAGATTCTTAGCGGGATATACGGCCTCTTATAGCCTGTTAGAGTTGATATAACCCGAGCCGCCAGCCAAGAATCTGTATAACAAATTTATAATACCGCAGATTTATTTGATTCTCAAAATGTATATTCCAACACCAATCCATCATAGCGAAAATTAATATAGGTATTCCCCTATGACGCCTCTTTCCCACTTGATTGTTGTTCATATTTCTGCAACAGTTTCGGAAACTGCCGAACAAATACAAGTACTCGCATTGGATAGGAGCATGCCTTGAGGATTTAAATCTTTACCAGCAAAAACTTTTTATAACTTTATTCCATGAGTAACTGTTTAACTACGTTTCGGATCGCTAGCGTTCGTCATGTGGACGCCTTTTTTTCGAAAATAAGCGCTTTGTTGTGAACAGAATTGTAGTTCTATCTTCTTAACAAGTGGTAGAGGGTGAAAAATATAATGCAAGAATTAGACCTTTACTACATTTATTAAACATTGATATTAATTGCTAAATAATAATACATACATGAAATAATAGTCATCGATACTTTTGAGGTGAGCAACGTCGGCCATTTTGTATCGTCTGAAAATATTCTTTCGTAGCCAATCAGAAAATTGAACTACTGTGAGGCTCTTTAAGGGTAAGTTTCCTAACGGTATATACAGATTTTCCTCCCGGTATATACGGGTGAGTATACAAAAGCTCTCGTCCAATGAGATCCATTCAAATTTATTTGCGGTAATATAAAAAAACAACAAATATATATTTTAGTTAAGACCCTCAGACTCAGATAATAAATGATTTGGATAAAACGCATATCAGAGGAAACTTCTGCTAAAAGGTTATCAAGGTTATATGAAAACCTGATTATCATTCAATAAAAACGTCATTATCAACGTAGACATATGGTATCTGAATTTTCTGATAAGGTTTTAGTTAAAACGAAATGGGTACATACTTTAACTTTATCTCGCTTTTATCCTGAGAAAGTTTTTTTCTACTGATATTATCTCTAAGATGTTCACGACTGATAGTATAAAGATACATTTGAATCAGTCAAGACTAACGTGTAGACTTAATCTGATCCGTCAGTTGTAGCAGTAAATTGACAGCTTAGCATTCTGTCTTTGGCTATCGTCTATAACGTCTACTTTTTTGTTCGATGAGACAAATATACTGTAAAAGGAGGTATATTTCATACAAAAATTGTACCTTTTTGTTTTTATATGAGACATAGAAATGAAGGACAAATGAAGTGTTTTTTGTTACAATGCAGCCGAGTGCGCTAAAAATCGAACAATATTTACACCAGACCCCCATATAGAGCATAAAAGGAATAAAAGAGACTATAAAAATTTATTTGTAACTAACTCGTAAATCTGAAAGTATGATGTCTTTTACAAATATACTACACGTCTGAGGCTAGTAAAGGTTTATAGAAGACCTGACCTGAATGTCATGAATAGTAAACTGAAAGAGCTGAATCGACGGAATTGCTAATAGCAGAAACAGCAACGGACAAGGGACTCATTATATATGTAAAATGCACTTATTGGCAGTTTAAGTCTTGTTTAATGAGTTAGTTTTACAACCAAAGTGATAATTATGTAATTATGTCTTGCGGTGACGTTTTTTAATGTTGCGGGGCGAAAATGAGAAAAATTCTGATTTGTCGAGTCTTTGCTTCTGATTTCTGCGGGATAAAAGGGGGCGAGAACACGAACTGTCAAACACAAATTGAAGTAAATTCATCTGTATACTGATTGGCAATTGTTTCTTTTCAATTCTCTTTTATATAAATGGTCTCCGAAAGGAAGCATATAGTTTTTGAACTGTCCATCCGTCAGTCAGTCCGTCAGCCCATTAGTCAGTCCGTCCGAAAACTTTAACATTGGCCATAACTTCCTTTTAAGTGAGTGGATTTACTTCATTCTTGGAAACAACACCTCTTTGGACAAGTACTTTCAACTGACCTATAATTATTTGACCTTGACCCCCTGATTAACCTTTACCATGAAGATCCGATTGTCCAAAAACTTTAACATTGTCAATAACTCCTTTATTATTAAGTGCATTAACGTCATGCTTCGACACAACATCCCTTTGGACAAGGCCTTCCCACTGGCCTATATTGTTATCCCTGACCCCTGACTGACCTTCCTCTTGAAGATCCAATTGTCCAAAAACTTTAACATTGCCTACATCTTCCTTATAAGCAAGTGGATTTACTTCATACTTGGAAACAACACCCCTTTGGACAAGACCTTCCCACTGACCTTTCATTATTTGACCTTGAATATCCAATTGTCCAAAAACTAGTATTTGGCCATTACCTTCCCACTGACCTATATTTGTTTGACCTTGACCCCTGGATGACCTTCACCTTGAAGATCAGATGGTCCAAAAACTTTAACATTGGCCATAACTTCCGTTTTAGTAGGTGGAATTACCTCATTCTTGGACACAACACCCCTGTAGACAAGGCCATCACACTGACCTATATTTATTTAACCTTGACCCCTGAATGACCTTCACCTTAAAGATCCAATTGTCCAAAAGCTTTAACATTGCCCATAACTTCCTTATTAGTAAGTGGATCTACTTCATACTTGAACACAACCCGTTTTAGATAAGACCTTCCCACTGACCTATATTTATTTCACCTTGACCCCTGAATGACTGGTTCTCAGCTCAAAGGTCAAACCACCACTTTCGGGGACATTGTCATCTTACAGTGACAGTTCTTTTTTTTCATGACCCGAAGTTTCTATGATGTAAATAAAAAATAAAATTAAATCAGAAAAAATAAGATAAATATTGAAATATGTTTATATATATTGCAGTCAGAATAGAAATGATCTATAATAAAAATGTTATTTGTTTTTCTGTTTTTGGTTATAAACGCTTTACCAGATTTTAATCAATAGAAACATTGTTATCTTCGTCTGTTAAGATGTTAGTTATAACATGCTAAATTAGAATGCGCGTGCAAATTAAATTTATCTCGCTTTTTATCCTAGAGAAAGTTTTTTACCATTAATATCTGTAAGATACTCACGTCTGATGCAATTTGTATACCAGTCAAAACGAATGTATCACAAACTTCTACTTAATATTTTTATGTTGTAAAGGTACATTGACAGTTTTATACACTGTCTTTGACTAGATCCTGTAACGTGTGCCAGCCTTATGAGTAAAGGGACCCCAGTCATTATTTTTCTAAGAAAAGTGAGCCCTGGTCATAATATTTTGACTTCCCGGTCATAACATTAGGACCTATCTAGGTGAAGAAAAAATAACCCTCGCAAAGACTTTGACCCCCCTCAGAAAGTAACGGACGCCACATACATTCCGCCCTTTCCCGCACCTCCACACACAAAACACCAGAATATTTTATTGATACCAGTCGTACGCTTATAATGTTAGAGATTAATGAAAGCGCTGAAAACTCACAATACTCACTGATATCAAGTTGTAAAATAGTGTTGTAATTTAGATTGTTTTATCGATTATGGAGCATGGGGAAAGCATTGAGTGATAAACTTTGCTTTAACTCTGTCAGGTAACGACCCATCAAATTTTAACAGAGAAAGACTGAATGGGTTTGCTCAAAGCAATTTCAATTATCCTGGTCTACTACAATAATTATACCCAACCATCCAGGACTACTACTGAGCAAGTTAAGATAACATATTTATTGGGTGGGGTCAAGAGGTATGTTAGTTTTTCGATGTAGTTGAAACAAAGGTAATAAAAGACCATATGCGTCATGAAAATATATTTGAAACAATGAACTGGAGACATGCTATCAATAACTGCAATAGCAAATAATAACAAAAAATATTTAGATTATCGCTATGAAAGACACAGTAACAGCGACACAATGGTCGGACTTGTTTGGAGGCAAACCGGCGTACGCCGATCATATGACCGGCTTACGCCGGCCACGTGAATAACATTACCCCCCCCCCCGTCCCCCTACCCCTGTGACCGTTTTAGCCGTCGTGAAACCCGGGTGAATACCAATCACGGATAAACGGCTGTAAAGAGAAATGGCCCCTTGCCAACAGGTTGGTTCGCTGTAGCAACAGTAGAAGTGAACGAAATGTTCCTAGAAGATGAGGAGAAAAGCAGTCACGCGTTAAGTCATGTATTAGTGCACTCGAATTTAAGTCGATGTAAGAACTATATAATGTCTCTTCTCTTATTAACCATCTTGTATTCATGCGCCCCGGCGTACGCCTGTCAGTAAAATCGGCGTTCGCCGTTTGCCCCGGTTTGCGCTAACCGCCACATGACTTTATTCCAAAAAAGTGAGTTGCACTTTGACCCGGCGCCAATCAAGTGACAACGGCGTAAAATAGTTCCCCGCCGGCTCAAACGGGGTATCCAAACAAGACCTCCCATTGACTGAAGTGCATAGCTACTTTATGCACAAAGACATTGTTGAAAACAGAAAAGAAAGCCATGAGTGACACAAGATCACTCACCTAAGTACTATGGCTTAAAGTATGCTGCTGTGCGAACATTAAAAGGAAAATTAGTCTTTGAACTGAAAATGTTCACAGTTCTAATATTTTAAAACAAATAGGACCTCCTGGTCGGGGCCAATTTGGACTCCATAAAAATAATTTGAACAAAGCTTGTGGAGGTCCAATAAACAGTGCAACATATAAAATTATCTAAGCTTTAATGCATACAGTTTCAGACAAGGAGATTTAAAAATGTTTTTCTCAACACAACTCAATGTAAAACAAGTGACTACCCGCGCAGGGGTCAGTTTGGACCCTAGAAAAATAGTTTTAATAGACTTCGTGAAGATAACTGTAAAATGCTACTTAACAAATGTTTAAGGTAAAGAGCCTACGGTTTCTGAAAAGAAGGTTTCCAAAGATTAAACATTTTACACATAAAGAATCCCTGGACATAATTCGAATAAACGCAGAAGAGGTTTACTAGACAATGCAAAATACAAAATATCTAAGCTCATATGCATAAAGGTTTGACAAAAAGAGGTTTGCTACAAGTATGGATCCAGATCAGTCTACGTTTCGCGTAGTCCAGGTATTGTCAAATACAATTTCCTGGAGTAGAACGAAAACTATTTTTCTTAATGAAATTTGTAAGTACTACTTCTACTACGCCAGCAGCAGTAGCAGCAACAACAACAATTACAACAAAAACAAGTATTAGGAATAACAACACTTGCAGTAGTTAATAGTCAGTCAGTGATCGATTAGGGTGTGTGTCTGTGTGGGGTGGGAGTCAAAAATTTTCAGATATCATCGTCATTATTTTAAAGAAAAGGAGTCACTGTTTATGCTGACATCTACTTGTCCACCAATTGATAAAAGGCATAAACACATATGTAGTTCTAAAAATTACAACTCCTCTATCCATTTGTTCTATTACTGATTCGCCTTGCTTCGGCTACCTGTATCGTTATGTATAGTAATTGGTCGCTAGACAGATAAGAATAAAAATGACGGCGGACATCAGCCAGTTGGCAGAGACCGGTTCCCAAATATGCCAGGTACCCATTTGTAAACTGCACTATTCATTTACTTCATTCAATTTAAAGCAACTGGCAATCCAGCTTCATCTTATCTTTTTATCCAAACAACAACATGATTAATTTTGAACAGCGATAAAAATAACCCGCCATGTTTATAAATTTTTATTTTATGCCTACCAATGAAATATAGGGAAATATCAGTGAGATATAAGTGATAATACACTGTTTTGAATCAGTTAATTACCATTTTGATAATACACTGTTTGTGCCGGAACTACTGCTTGATGAAACTTCAGGAATTTCCCCACCACAAGAGAATCCGCTGTATTTCAGACTGTGACAGGGAGTGAAATTTATTTACCTTGTTAAATCCAATTATAATATTGAATTCCTGAGCCTAACTAGTTGTGAACAATGATGAAATTCGCCATAAATTATTTAAAATGTCTGATTTGTTTACATAACTCACATGGACAATATCCAATATGGCCGACTTTCAATTCAATTTATTGAATATTACTCGGTATTAATCCGCTTTTATAATTAAAGTATGTATGGCAAAAAATCAATAAATATTGATAAACTGTGTAGACAAAAATAAATGTTATTTGATGAAAGTGTATTCAGTTTATTTCAGCAGAAGTAAAGTTATCATATGTATTGGAGATTGTCTGCACTTTTTTTTGTGCGGAGTAACCAAAGTACGCATTAACTGATTTGGGGCTAACCTTGGGGAATTTATTGAAGGCCCTGATTAAAAATATCATAAAAAACCCATTTTTGACGTGTTGGCATAAAATAAAAAGAAAATTTGTTTTTTTTTAGTGGAAGATGGGAATTTATTTCATCTCGTGAACACCATATGTTGATATTTTTCTCATCTTCCACAAAAACAAACAAATATCCTCTATTTAATATGTTATGATCACTATAAAGTGAGAAGACACTCAATATATAATTTGTGATTCTTGAAAAATATAATTATTTTGGTCGAGCTGTAAGTTTCTGGAAAGAAGCAGGAGATAAACGTTTATATCACTAATACTATATCTGCATGCTATACCTTTCTGTTTCGCAAATTATTCATTCATAGAGTCTAAAACATTGAAATGGTGTAGCATTTACTCCTTTCCATTTTTTATGCTCTAATAACCTTATCTAGAGAAAGTTAAATTAAGATGCAACAAAACTGAGGTTATCAATTTGATTTGAAATTTTGATAATCTTTTCGAGAATCATAAATCTCTAAGGTATAATTTTAGTATAATTGAAGTATTCTGATAAGCGTGTATCTGGCACATGCTTCATTTAGCTATACCGCTGCTTTATGCGTTTTTGTTTTACTCTCAAAATAGATTTCCAAGAAACTGTTTTAAAGTACTTACAGCAAATAAATTATGTTATGATTTTGTTTTATATGGACGAGATTAAACACTTAAAATAATATCGATTTTTTGCGGACATCTACTGATTAGTTCAAACAAAAACGAAGCATTTATTAAAATCAAGTTTTTACACAAATTTCTGTAACAGCTCCTTGCATTCCACTTAATTTAAAGTTAAATAATTACTAACAAATAGTTTATTCACAGTTGTCTCTTTTGTGATATTTTGATTAAGAATGTCTGATTTAGTAAACGTTCTCTTTTTTAGTCTATGCTAAACTAAATGACATTAAATGGCACTTACGGACATTAGGGAAAAACACACTTGTTACATAATTATGACAGATTATGTAATCCTGTGTAAGGGTCTTTTTTCATATGTACATTGTATCATTCTACTTAATATATTCTTTCAATGTTTTTACTACACATTTTTGTATAGTAAAAAATAAAACATCTAAAGCCAACAGTAAACAAATTATGTTGACCCTAAGAGTTTAAAACTTTAAGAAAATCTTGGCTTAAACATATGACAAACAAAGGCCTGACTTCAATATATGATAAGTCACTATACTATTACTTTATAATCTAATCAGTGACTGCAACGTTACGTAAAGAATTATGGAATAATGATTTAAAGAATAAATGTTTCACAAAAATTCAAAATGACTAACATACACTACAAACTAAACATAATGTACCAAAAGAAAAGGATCTTACTCCTTTATTGAAAATGCATCAGCATGTTTTCCAAATTGCAAATTGCTGTCAAAATTCTTTCTTTTTAGAAATATTTTCCTACTGATCATGAAAAAGTGTAAGGAGATTTAAATCACTTAATATTTACTTTTTGTATTTTATCAGGCGTGAAGATACTGGTAGAGAAAAAAAGCACACGGGATGATTTCTTCTTGTTATGGCGGTAACTTTGTGGTTAAATCTGTTTTTGAAATTACTACTTTTGAATTAAATGAATGCAGCTGTATGTCACGGACGCAATTTAAAAGAAAATAAATAAGACACTAGTGTCACAGGATGCGGTTAAAAGAAAATTCTATTTTTTTAAGAATTCTATGTCGGCGGCAGTGGTTTTATGTAGTGAAAGAAATTAATAGCGGAACTTTTATTTTCCTACTTTTACGTGAGTAAATGTACTTCTCTTTGCATTAGCAGATGACTTAAATGCATTAAGCTGAGTTGCATATTATCTAGAAGACACAGAGTAAAATGAAACGACATTTATAAAAATGATTAAACGCATTATGCTAAATTGAGCGAATAGTTATGAAAAATCTAACAATTAGTTTCTTGACCTGTATCATAGTAATACTAAATACTAAAATTTGAGTAAGTGCCATTTAGCTTGGCTACCTTTCTTGGAGCTAGAGACTGCTATATTAACATCTAAATAATTGTTAATGTAACAAGAAATAAGATGAAAAACTAATTATTAAAATGTAAAGTTTTCGGACATAGACAAATAGAGAACGATCTGTAATCAAATATCATTTTTTCCATAACTTACAGTTCGGGCTACAAAAGAAAAAAATGTTGAATTTAATGCTTAAAGTTGAATAGCATTTTCAGTGAAATAAATTAAATATTTAGTCGTATTTATTATATATTAATTCCATTTAGTATGATTGTCAATGGATAAATATTTTGTAAATGTTTTTTTTTTTGTATTTAATTACGGCTGTATTAATGTAATTATTACTGCATTGATCATATGGCATTAATTACGACGCAATTAAACTAATAATTACGTATTTTGCCATGAAATTTCATAACAGCAACACTTTTAACCAGTGGCAAACTTTCTTCTTCAGCTGAAGATTTTTATCTAACAATTTCATTCGTTTCAAATGTAGGTCAAACTCAATTTTAATTCAGCTTGGAAAATATAAAAAAAAATTACCCCCATCTATACTTGAAACCATTCTTTAATCCATACCGCTATCATATTGCCCTTGAGTAAAAGATATTAACTATGTAAGAATTACGCCTCATGCGTGTAAAAGAAAGACAATTCCAAATTTGGTGTTTTCAACGGCAATGAATCAGTTCATATAATGGTACTTGGACATGATATTGGTATCCATGTTACTTTTCATTTTCCATTTTCTGCCTTCTGTATTTTCTTGACGTATAGCTTAAAGAGAGTTCATAAAATTAGTGTCCCTCGCCTTCTATTTTGAAAATTATTGCTTTTCAAAAGAAGACAAATACAGTATCTCAGAATATGATTGCTTTTAACAGACGAAAAACATCACGATATATTATATTACTACAAATATAGACGTCTAAAAAGTGAATGGACTCGATGCAGTACCTGGTTATTAAACTAGAAAAGTGGAAGTGTTTAAAACAATTCCAGAAAGTGAGGCATAAATAAATTGTATTCATTTTTACAATTATTTTAAAACCATATTCGTGAGTAAAACAGAAACCATTGTAATCTATAAATATTATAGTGACAAATTTATTTGTCTGAATTTTGGACATTGCCTTTAATAAAATGAATAAGTTTCTCCTCAAAAAACAATAACTATTTGCAGATTCCAAGCAGACATATGAGGCTATGTACTGAGGTGAATCTTACACATTTTATTTTAATGAATATTAGGAGGTCTTGCTTAACATACTTGTTTCGTTTCGTTTTTTCAGATTTTTTTGCCATGAAATATTTTAGTGAATACTTGTAACATTTACAACCCAACGAAATTGAATTGTTCTCGTTTCTGACGCTTACAGAAAAAATAAATATAAGCAAAAATATTAAGACTACTCATTTCTTATTGTTATAAAATACATTCATTATATCTACAGTATACATAACAACAACACCTGACGAGGTAAACACATATTCCCAGTGAAACAACTCTAAACAACCGCTGGACCTTAAAAAACACAAAAGCATGTGCTAGCATATATAAAATAAAAAAACCCCACAACATTTAGTAAAAATAAACACATGGAAATTTAATGCTGAGAGACTTACAGAAGGTGCCACAATATATTTTAGATCTATATTAATTATCCTGGTCTACTTTGATAATTATACCCAACCATGCAGGGCTACTACAGAGCAAGTTGATATAACATATTTATTGGTTGAGGTCATGAGTAATGTCAGTTAGTCAACTTCGATAAGTATACCCGACCATGCAGGACTACTACAGAGCAAGTTGATATAGCATATTTATTGGGTGAGGTCATGAGTAATGTCAGTTAGTCAACTTCGATAAGTAAACCCAACCATGCAGGACTACTACAGAGCAAGTTGATATAACATATTTATTGGGTGAGGTCATGAGTTATGTCAGTTAGTCAACTTCGATAAGTATACCCAACCATGCAGGACTACTACAGAGCAAGTTGATATAACATATTTATTGGGTGAGGTCATGAGTTATGTCAGTTAGTCAACTTCGATAAGTATACCCAACCATGCAGGACTACTACAGAGCAAGTTGATATAACATATTTATTGGGTGAGGTCATGAGTTATGTCAGTTAGTCAACTTCGATAAGTATACCCAACCATGCAGGACTACTACAGAGCAAGTTGATATAACATATTTATTGGGTAAGGTCATGAGTTATGTCAGTTAGTCAACTTCGATAAGTATACCCAACCATGCAGGACTACTACAGAGCAAGTTGATATAACATATTTATTGGGTGAGGTCATGAGTAATGTCAGTTAGTCAACTTCGATAATTATACCCAACCATGCAGGACTACTACAGAGCAAGTTGATATGATTATATTTATTGAGTGAGACATGAGTTAAGTCAGTTAGTCAATCAGTAATGTCACAGCCTCAGTCTCGCCAGTCGTGCGGTAATAGAAATCGCAATAATGGCTATGCCCTGGTTCCTTTAGTTGCGCAATAAATTTTGAAACATAAACTCCCATTTCTTTCTTAAACGGTTGATTTTGATGAAAATTCGTAATAATGCTACTGTTTGAACGATGTCTAATGAATGGTAACTGCTTACACACTTTCTATTCCTATCCTTTAAAGTCAAGTCATCATGTTAACAAATCAAACCAAAAACATGGTAAACCGATAATGGTAACATTTCTTTGTCAATTGTCTAAAATATCTCCTTTTAACGCCTGAGGGCAACACATTTTTTCAAATAAAAAAAAAATCAAGATCACTACAGAGGGAATAAATCAAAACTTACATACCTAAATAAGCTAATAACACGTTCATCAATATATCTGTATGTCTAATTATAGTTAATCAATTTTCTTATTAATCGTAAGACCGAAAACACGCTTTAATTGATCAGTGAATAGCATCAGATTTATCGAATTCTATAAAAAGATATTAGATGACGTCATCAAGCATTATTTATATAAATCATCTGAAAATTTACGTCTTTTGTAACATTAATTATCATGGTATTTTTACTATGTTATTTGTATAATAATAATAATAATAATAATAATAATAATATTATTATTATTATTATAAAAATGCCGGTATTTGTTCTTTTATGTAGAAAGAAACAAGTAAAGAAAATAAAATTAATTACTAAACACACACGAGCTGAATTTTCATAATAAATTTGATGTCTTTTTTTCAATGAAAACATTTTGTTGACGAACGATCAAGATATCATGACAGCGTATCTTCATGATGCCAATCAATTTTTCTGATAAGCTTGACTAGATATTAGGTCAAATGATCCCGACAAAGATTCTTGCACTTCTGAACTAAAAAAACCCAATTCTCTTTACCATCTGAAGGCAATATTCAGATAACCAGGCAATTTATCATAAAAGACGAAGGTCAGTATTGAAGCAATTCTAGTTGTAGGTCAGCCGAGTGAAGACGTGATAGCTTTTCTGTAGCAACAAAGATGCTAGTCCTGACAATCATAACTTTATTCACTATTCTAAAAAAACAAACTGATTTCGTGCTCACTACATTAGCTGTAAAGTTCACAGGAGCTTATGCTTCATGATTAGATCAATTACTCAGGAATGAGTGAATCCATGAATTTTAAACATAGCTCTTCTTTAAAATTAGAAAACAGGATCCTAGATTTAAAATCAACGAGCTGATTTTACATTCTATATTTATCTTGGGGTTTCTGATTCGCGTAAGTGGGGCATCGATGCCATTCTGACAGCTCTTGTTAAAAATTTGATTCAACCGATACATATAAACTATGTGTAATTTAACAAGAATAGTTTGCAAATACCAATATTGCTGGCCCATTCATTGTAACAGGACGTGCATAGGACGAACTTTTTTATGTATTTTCAATTCTAGACAGCCTGGTGGAAAATGATAATAACCTTGGGCATTGAATGGTATATATAAGAACCAAGAGGTAAAACCAACAGAATTTAGGACCGCTTTGAAAATATATAGTATCGCCTTTTTTAGTATGTTCAAATAACATATTATCATGCATATTAATGAAAAATAAAACTTTAGAACACTTCAGCTTCCAGTGAGTTAACTAGTCTTAATGTTTTGCTTAAATACCATTGCTTTCATTTCAGGTTAAACACTTTACTATGACTGATATCAATGAATGTTTTATGACTGATATCAATGAATGTTTTATTGATTTATATTAGGCTTTTAGTAATATTTCTAGCTTTCTCTTACATGTCTGTGACAGAGCATCATACATAAACAAAATCATATGAGAGTTCTTAGTTGCTTTAGCGTCAGATATTGAAAGCTTTACAGCATTTCAGGATGTTTCATTTCTCTTGAAGGAAATGATATAAAATGCCACTTCCGGTGTTACTTCGGAGTAGTACGTGCAACATGAAACGTTTGACAGAATGTAAGCTAAACAATGGCTGATAATTATCTTGGTTACACTGTACTCAAGTTTCTTTACCTTAAATCACGTGTGCTTCGTTGATGCCTCTGTACTAACAATATAGCTTGATGAAAATTGTTTTGAATGGTACCGATTTTCACACCAGCCATTTCAAACTTTCCTGAGATCGTTAAAGATTATATGAGTAATTATAAATTTCTTGTATCCCTTTGGTCTGCACTATCGTTTGCAGTGGAAGAATCGCCCGCATTTTTTTAAACAACACGTATTTAGATCAACATTTCAAAAATGTTTTTGTTCAGGAGAAGGCGTAATATAGTGTCTAACGTTTCGATTTTATTTCTTGAATCGTCGAATTAAGAGATTAGCCAGAAAATTCACCAGTGAAATTCGAAAAAGCTTGCCATAATTTCGACATGACTTGGTTTTAAATAATGTAATGTATTTGGTCATTCAATAATGTTTGAATATATATATGAACTAGGATGAACAAATATAATGAATCAATTAAAGATAAGATTTGCAGTAAATGTATCGAAATAATATCGTTTTTGCCGCGACATTCTATCCTTTTAAATGTCATTCTTCATCCGTAAATATTTGCAGACAGGTTACTGTAATCCTGTTTTCTACTTTTTATCTTACCTTATTGCCCATAAAGTTAGTATGACCGCTTTATGAACTGCCGTTGACAGGATCTTTACGGTGAAAAGAAATAAAATTGTCTTTATAGCTTAGTTATGAGCGATTTGAACTTGAACTGTAGGTTTATAGAGAATCAATCAGATGTTTGGTATCCACTGTTCTATTGAAACTACACTGAACGTGTAAAAAAAAATTATATATATTTCTTCGGTTTCAGTATGATAACAGATTTAAGACACGCATAAACCAGTACCTACAGCGAAAAATATATTTGAATATAACTATATTAAGTTGTTTTGAAGTACAAAATGAATTTCATGTAATTTGTTGTAAAGTGGCAAAAATTTATAATATGGCATGATTGTAGAAAAACATTTGTTAAAATATATCTGCAATAAAAAAAAAGTGGTTCTATTTTTAAACATTCAGCCAAAACAATTTGTTTTCCATAATTATTAAGAAATAATAATGAATAAGATTTAAGGAAAACATATACCGGTATTTATATCAGTGAGATAAAAGTGATAATACACTGTTTTGAATAAGTTAATTACCATTTTGATAATACACTGTTTGTGCCGGAACTACTGCTTGATGAAACTTCAGGAATTTCCCCACCACGTAAATACAAGAGAATCCGCTGTAATTCAGACTGCGACAGCGAGTGAAATTTATTTACCTTGTTAAATCCAATTATAATATTGAATTCCTGAGCCTAACAAGTTGTGAACAATGATGAAATTCGCCATAAATTATTTAAAATGTCTGATTTGTTTACATAACTCACAAGGACAATATCCAATATGGCCGACTTTCAATTGAATTGAATTGAATACTCGGTATTAATCCGCTTTTATAATTAAAGTATGTATGGCAAAAATTCAATAAATATTGATAAACTGTGTAGACAAAAATAAATGTTATTTGATGAAAGTGTATTCAGTTTATTTCAGCAGAAGTAAAGTTATCATATGTATTGGAGATTGTCTGCACTTTTTTTGTGCGGAGTAACCAAAGTGCGCATTAACTGATTTGGGGCTCACCATGGGGAATTTATTGAAGGCCCTGATTAAAAATATCATTAAAAAAACCCATTTTTGACGTGTTGGCATAAAATAAAAAGAAAATTTGTTTGTTTTTTAGTGGAAGATGGGAATTTATTTCATCTCGTGAACACCATATGTTGATATTTTCACTCGTGGCTGCGCCACTCGTGAAAATATCACATACGGTGTTCACTCGATGAAATAAATTCTCATCTTCCACAAAAACAAACAAATATCCTCTATTTCTCTAAGGAATAAAATGCTCAACTTAAACAATATTATTATAAGATACTTTGTTAAACCCTATGATGTGACTAGGATGCAGAGTCACTTCCCATCTAAAACGATTTAATTCTTTGATCTTTATTTAAACTTGAAATTAAATCCTCCTTATTTAAACGATTTTGACTTATAACACCACAGATAACAAGAAAAACATGATTCGTTTGGATATTAAACTGCGAATTTTAATTAAGAAGTGGAACTCTCAAATAAGAAGGTGCTTGTTTCGTCAAATGCAAATCCGAATCTAGACGTGTACCATAAATGGTTTCTCAGTATCTAGAATCATCCCATAAGATCAATAAATTGATTCATAATCTCACAGCATTTTCTCTTTAAATAAAGACCGTATATCGAAATCAGTAGTTTTCTATCTCACGCACTTCCTGAACATTTCTTATTTAGATTCTATTTGTTGTTACAAAAACTTTAGATTTTAAAATCTAACACCAGGAAGCTTGCTTGTTTTTTGTTCCTTGAATATGAACGGCCCAGATTATATTTGTGGCAAATTATTTCTAGTAAAAGCAGTGAGCGATAGCAAAAACTAAAAAAAAAGGAAATTGCATCAATCAAGAGGTGTATCTTCAGCTGGATGAAAGAGAAACAAGTGAAGTTACTGTTACAGTAGTAGTACACCATTAATTTTTTGCAGTTTTGTGTCAGTTTGTGATCAGAGTAGCGGAACTTACTGCTTTAATTAACTGGGTAAGTTCTTTTCTTAATTTTGCAATACTTTATTATTTGGTAGTCGACTTTTAACATATTTATTCCAAAGAAGCACGACTGAAGTACGTTTTTTTACTTCTGTGCTTAACATATATATATATCATCAGAAGTATCTTACCGTTTTGTGAAGTAATTTTTCATTACATTTTAAGATTTTTAAAAAAAAAACTTGCTTGGTACTTTATTGTTAAAAGTGTCTTCATAATTGTGAGATATTATTCTTAGTCATACATATCTGTACAACAACTACGCGTCAAAAATCAATTTTAAGATTTTTAGAAAAAGTAAATGGATGTTTAAAAATTTCTTCTCATGAACAAACTAATTTAGCTTTTAGAATTCAAAGATGCATTTATAAAATCAGGTCGTGAATTGCTCATATAATTCAAAGGATACTACGGTTTTATATGTGAAAGAAAAAAGAAAACTGTTTTGCAAAATTTCCATGCGGGCAAATCTATCGTATTAAAGAAGTTTCTTCAAAAGGTTTTTTTTCTCTGAAATTGATGTAGAATACAACTGAGGGCGCCTTTATTTTTCTTGATAATCGAGCGTGATGTGAATTTATCTTCATGTAAACTTATACAAAAACAAATAATGATGACATTAAATATACTTAATACAAGATAATTTTCGTTTTCTTAGTTAAATCACTTTGTAATTTAAGAAAACCGAAACCTTGATGTGAAATTACAACGACTTTCTTTTAACATTGTGAAGTAACTATCTGTACAGGTCTACATGATTAATGTGCGATAATAAATAATCAATAAAAAAATCTGCTTCTTTTACATTACATGTGTGTATCAGTATTTAAAATCTGTATGAATTGAACCGTGCATCTCTTGGAAATGTTGTGAGAAATATATTAAACGATATCGATACGGATGCATGTCTTTCAGATCTAGATTGATTAGTTGAAATCAATCAAACGCGAAAGCTTATTATAGAGAATGTAAACATTGTCCTAATTGTGCTATTTTTGAAAATATATTTTGATATAAACACACTACAGTGGTACGTCCAGTATGAGAAAAGTAACACTTCAGTTGACTTACATAGGCGGTAAATTTATTAACATATAATTAACAAAAACTTAAGTGTTACAAGCATGACAGACAGGATAATTAAAAAAGACATTTTGTATCATACATAATGATAATAATGAAATTTTGTAAATAAGACAGCAGACCCTTAAATTGTAATAATATAAAGTAATAAAAGGTTAAATCCTAACTAGGATGGTCATTGACAAAAACATATTTCCGGTTTTGAACAGTTAACCGACTCTACACTCGTAAAAGTTGGGCTGTTGTTTTCTAATACTCATAAAAAGCAAATATTTTCTGCATCACCGTCTGAATGAAATACTTGTAATAATAATAATAATAATAATAATCATATAGGGGTTTGCAAAACCCACATTGTGGCACGAGAGGTCTCATAAAGTGTTAATAAAGCAGCGTTCTGTAATAAAATTTGGAAGATTGGAATCATACAGTGATCGTTTTATAAAGCAAGGGCGTGAAAGCGAACGAAAACACGATACGATCTAACAAGGCAGACAGGTATCATAACTAAATAGCTATCATGTTAGGGTTAAATTAAGACAAATGCAAATTCGCGCAGTAAATCATTAGCTATCCAAACTATTATTCTTGAAAATGTAAAATTATAAACTTGTTGATTGTTCCTGTATCCATGTTTCCATGAAGTTCGAAACAATTTTATTGAACGTCATAAAAAGACAGGTATGATTAACATAGTTTTGGTGAAGTATTATTCAAAACATTAATATTTGTACAGATAAGGAAGAACAGTTTTATTGCATGTATCTCGATAATGCGAATCATTTCCAAATTAGATCTACCTGCTATTATAAAAAGCTTTAGTCTTTGAATACATATATTTATGAAAATAAAAATCATCAATGACGTTTGGAACCTCACCATTTCAGCAAATCAGAAGGTAGTAAATTTAAATGCAAAACCGCTTGTCAAACGTAAGGTTGGCGTCAAAATACTATTCAGCCAAAGTGTAAGGAAAAAGTACCTGATAGAAAATAAGTGTCTTCGGAAAAGCACACACCGTTGATCTACTTATCATGTTGATTGTTAGCATTTTTAAGTTTCCATTTCACTGAAAGAGATTCTTTCAGGATGTAATATTTCCATGTAGACTCAATTTGTTTCATAAATTCTAAATTCAACATTGCAAAGACGGCATTTTGTATAATACTTAGCTAGAAGGAAGTAAAACGTATCACATACAAAACAAATATATAATTTAGTTAAGATCCCTCAGTCTCAGACAGTAAATGATTTTGAAAATACACATAATTATCAGAAGAAACTTCTGCTAATGGGTTATCAAGGTGATAAGAAAAACTGATTATCATTCAATAAAAACATCATTATCTTTGTAGACATATGGTATCTGAATTTTCTGATAAGGGTTTAATTATAACATGCTATAATTAGAACTAGGTACATTCCTGAATTTTATGTAACTTTTATCTTGAAAAAGTTTTTTTTCTGATATTATCTCTAAGATGTTCACGTCTGATAGCATAAAGATACAATTTGATTCAATCAAGACTTACATATAGAGTTTATCCGATCCGTCAGTTGTAGAAGTAAATTGACAGCTTAGCATTCTGTCTTTGGCCATCTTCTGTAACGTCTGCTGTTTTTGTTTATTTGACCAGACAAATATACTGTATAAGATTTATTTCAATGGAAATGATACTTTAATATTTGACATGAGACACAGAACTGAACGTAGAAGAAGCTTTTTGTTAAAAAGAAGCGGAGTGTCGTTAAAAATCGAAGAATGATTTATAGAAAACCATCATATAAAGCGAAAAAGGAAAGACAGAGAAGATAAAACGTATTTGTTATCTAATGCGTAATCCGGAAAGTATTGTCTTTTGTCATTCATGACCACGGCTAGTAATGTTTCATTGGAGATACGCCGCTTCTTGGTAGTTAGAAAAGAACTGAAAGACATAGAGTAAAATGACAGTTTAAAATCGACTGAATTGTCGATTTCAGAAACAGCAAAGAACAAGGAACTCTCAGTATTTATAAAATATATTAAATTGACAGATGAGTTAGCCTTTCAACAAAAAATGATTATGAAATAGTTATTTTATGCAATGGTAAAAATACGAAAACAAAATCTGATTTATCGTTTTCGCTTCCTATGTCAGGGGTATGAAAAGGCAAAAACACGAAGACAAAAAACAACAACATAAAACAAAAACAAAAACAAAAAAGCAAACAACAACAACAAAAAACGAACAAAAAAACACAACAACAAAACAACTCCTCTAAAAAAACCCGTTATATGCCATAACTCCTTGGAATAAGAAGTATCAAAGTCAGTTTGAGAAGTCCTCATGCATTGTTTTTAACATCTTTATTACTACATGTGACTATATAATATTATAAACGTATAATATTAACTATCGAATGCTTGCTACTAATATCGAAATAGACAATACCTGAAAAAAATATCAGCGACTACATTAACCGAGTATGGTGTAACAAACTACGGAACAAATAAAATATGTGCATTCATTTGATCAGTTTCTATAAAACATAATTATATGAAAGGTAAAGAAATTAAAAAAGCACTCAATGAATTCCAACTTACTGTCCAAAAAATATATGTTTATTCATTTCTCATCAGTGTACTGATTTCTTGTTTTAACTTCTCTTTTTTATATAAATTGTGTAATGGAAATGTAAATGAACCGTATATAACCGTTGCTTTAAGTTTTCATGTAGAATACACCTTGATTGAATGAGCCGAAGTTTTCAATGAGAAAAAAGACAACTATTGTAACAAGTTTAGACTTATAAAGTCAGACCTACAAATACAATTGTAGTTTTTTGTTTAATCGAATACCGATTTTCAATGAAAACAAACTCGTTATATTCTTAAACATGTGGTATCTGACTTGTCTGTTAAGATGTCAGTTATAACATGCTAAAATAAGAATGCGCATTGATGTGAATAAAGTTCATCTCATTTTTTACTGAAGAACTTATCTTTCTTTTACCAGTATTATCTTTTAGATATTTACGCCTGATACCATCTTTATACCGATCAACACTAACGTAGTGCTATAAGTTTATGGAAAAAGCGCAAGCAAATATAAGTTGACTTGATTTGTTACTTATGTAGATGTAAAATGTAAATCTGGAGCGATATCATAGGTAAACAGTGTGATAATTAGATGTTGTAGACCATGTAAATGTCAGTTCTGATAAAAAAAATAAACAAGTCAGAGGCATAAAACAAGATAGCTTCCGACGACAGATAACAAAAGTATTAAGTTTCTTTCTTAAGTAGAGTCTGACAATGAATGAATGTAAAGGCCTTATTACGAGCTCAATTCAGCATTTTATTTTGTATAATTAATCCAACGATCTAATACCGCTGACAAACTCTTTAATAAGAGGACGCAGGAAGTTTATTTTATTTAATACAATTTAAGACAACATTTAAACCTGTTTAATAAAACGTGTTTTAAAATATTGTCGGATATCACTCGAGAAAATGTAGTGACTATCTAAAACTATGAGTCGAAACAGAATGATATATAAACTTGCTTTATGAGATTGAATATTTACACTCGAATAGAGGTCAATATTATCTTCTACAAAGTAGATCACAGGAAATATAAAAACCATATATGTTATTTGTTTGACATATAAAACATATCGCGATAAAGAACCCTTTAATTAGCATTTACAAATAAACAGTATAATCTTTAGCACTGCAATACTCAAGTGCCTTTTATACTTTCTACTCACTTATCACCCGGTTCAAAAGTTCAGTTTGCGACATTTCAGTGGTCGATATATCAGCTATTAATTAGCCTTTGCCAACGGCGATAACGACAGAAAATACATAGGAGCACTTTTAGGTTTATATTCTGCTACGATCGCTAAGTTTGATGGCTCTTTTCAAGGACTGATATATCGTGTTTCTTGATTATTATAAGAAAACTTGGTCGGTGTTGTCAAATGTCTTACTTCAGCCTAGAACGTGTCTTTTTTGTGCTTAAATTAGCATGCTACTTAGATATAATTCGAATTATATGCGTTTGGAATAGTGCATTATGTTATTGAAGAAAACAATCTTAATATTATTATAAAGATAAACGTTGATAAAGTAACTGTATAAAGTTAACAGAAAATGAAATGTTTAACTTCAGCAGCTTTTTATGCCCCCGGAGGAAGGGCATGTTGTTTTCGGTCTATCTGTCTGTCTATCTGTCTGTTTGTTTGTCACAAAACTTTAACCTTGACCATAACACGGATGTCATTCCACCTTCAGCCTCCAAACTTTACAGGTGCATGCACCTTGATGAGCTCTACTTGCCATACCTACTTAGAGGTCACAGGTCAAAGGTCAACGCATTCCTGAGGGCATGGCGTCCATTCGAACGTAGCGCTTGTTTGTTTCTAGTCTAATAAATTCCACGTTTTTACATCCAAGCATGCATTGCTTGTGAAGTACACTTTTGAATTAGAAAGGTTGTTAGAAGTCATCGTGTATTTTGTGTTATAATTTTACAAGCCGGAAATCACACCAACAAGTTGGGAAAATCAGTTATTGATCTGAAAAGTGCAACTGATTTAACAGCGTGTTTATGGACTAATTCTATTCAATGATCCATGTGGACGTCACATGGTGTTCGAAACACTTTTTTTCTTGTAAAAGCTTTTTTCCTACATGTTGTATTGGAGTCAATAATTAACATGCTTAATCAAATGCTGTTAGCTGAATGATTAACTAATATCTTTTCTGTGTCAGCAACGGCAACTTAAAGTTTTATCAAATGTAAATGAGCAAAAAGTTCAGGCTTACTTTGTTCTTTTAGTTAGGAGACCCAATGTCATTCCGTTAACAGCCAAAATATATATCACTGCAATGTGTTCTTCGGGGATTTTTCTAGCTCATCTAGGCACTATGTTCTCATGGTTAGCTTTATAACCGTGCGACATCAACATTTCCTTTCAATGACATCCTCTCCTTAACTACTGGGTCTACGTTGATGAAACTTGTAATGGCCCTGCACCAGGGGTAAATTGATTTTACATAAGCTTATATAGGGAAGACTTAAAAAGTTCTTGCCTAGAATCACAAGGCCTAGAACTTACATATTTTGCATGGAGCATTAGTGTCATACCAAAATTATACAAAAAAATATGCCCCTCAGTCATTAATGGGCCTGTCACAGAGTCACTTGATTAAACAAAGACATAAAGGCAAGACTTAAAAAATCTTCTTGTTCGAAAGTGTAGAGCTTAGACAGTTTGTATGCTGGACTGTCAAGTAGACCTCTAACAAGTTTGTTCAAATTTTGTCCCTGAGTTCGCCCCGCCCGAGGGTCCCGTTTAACCTTTGGAAATAGGTTAGCATTACACCTCCGATATGTGGAATGTAGCATTGTATAATTGCCTCTACAAAGATTGTTCATATTATTTCCCTCGGTCAAAATTGGTCACTTGTTCTACATTGAGTTTGTCCCGGAAAAACTTTGAAAATATTCTTGTCTGAAACTGTATGCCTTAGAGCTTAGATATTTTTTATGTAGCAGTGTATAGTGAATATATACCAAGCTTGTTCAAAATATGTCCATGGAGTCAAACTTGGCCCTCGCCCCACCCTTTTCGTATAAAATGTAAGATTTTTGAAAAAAACCTTCAATTCAGAAACTGTAATTTTGCGTTTGATGTTTGCACACCAGCAGATCCAAAGCAAAAGTACTTGGATGATTTTTTTTTATTGCTTGTCGTGTTTTAGACTGAGTTACCTATTAACTGTTGTGGCATCTTACCTGTTTGTGTCTGAAGATCTGACTGTTATTGTATGAATTTTATCAGATAATGGAGTTTTCGTCTATGATGAAATGATAGATATTTTTACACTTAGTCCGGAGGTTTATGTCAATACAAATATAAAGAAGTTTTAGAAGTTCGTAAAAAAAGAGAGTGTTTTTAAAGTTCAGATGCATTATTGTTGTAACTTTGTGTTAAGAAATGAAGAATGAATTTGTTGAACCTTTAAGTTACGAACAAGTTATTTTTCTTTCTGCAAATAAAACGGTACCCTATCATGTAACCTAAATTGTTAAAAACGGTTGCCGAAGTTATACGTGTTACAGCAAACGCTCGCACATATCAACTGCTCAACACGCTTTAAAATGGTGATAAGCCAATACAGCAATCGTAACAACTCGGCCTTTTCCGACAACTTCGTATAAAGACCTCGTATGTAAGTGTATGAATACACCAAATGATAATTCGTCCCGGCTTTAATAAAAATATAAACAAACATGGCAGAGTTCAAGCAGTGTTTGTCTTATGCATTAGAATAAAATGAAAATAAATTTTAATTTAAAGCATGAACAGTTAAAGGCTTTAAAAATGTTTTCAATTTAGCAGACACCATTTGTATTATAAAATAGTCCAATATGGCGCCTACCAGATTATTTCCGAGGTGACTTATCGAAGCCGCCCGAGGTGTTCCGATTGCCAATACAGCAGTAGCAGTTTGCCGGGGACGAGTTTTGTTGTCACTGAATATTGGCGGTCTCATTAACATAAAAATGAGAGCAGTGACTTTGTAAATACTTTTGTTAAAAATTCATTCATTCATTTATTTTACGTATGACTGTCTAAAATTTTATGTGCCTGTCAGAACCAACATTTTGACTATTTCCTACGCTACAAGTCAGTTATTCCACAGAAGAAAAAATATCCCTGTCATTTTTTTCATGGCTTTCTAATGGCCTTTGTCATGGCCATGTTTGCATTTTATTTCATCTTTTGAATGAGAGGTTTCAGCTACACTTGGCAATATATAAACAGAAAAAAAACTTAATAAATTTTTCGTGACGTGTAATGTATTTTGTGAAATTTTGAAACGTTTGTTTGTTGACACCATTTATGATATGTTTTTTTTCTTTATGTGTATCATGATAAAAAATAAACTCTTTGTTGACCTTGTACTTTTTTGCCACTGATAAACATAATAAAAATGTGCCATATTCAAACAAAGCAAAGAATGGTTCTCATTTCCCAATGGTTGCGGTCCGACCGTACAACTCGAAAGCAGGATACTTACACCTAATAATGTTATAATTATTTTAGATACATAGTCTGTGTTTGTGGGGGGGGGGGGGGGTGTCTGTGTGTGGGTTTGGTGGGGTTCGGAAAAAAAGTACTTAGTTATGTACTGTTAACATGAATATGCTCGATAAAGATAAAATGCATTTAGTTTTCAAAACATGTCAAATTTACAGAAATTAACTATGTTAAAGCAAATGACAGTGAACAGTCCTTAAAAGTTATTCTAAAAATTAAGTCATTTATAATCGACACAGTTAATAATCATTAACTGTTTCTGACACTGAATACTGGAAGATGTTTAAACAAAGGAGAACGGAAATTTTAAAAATGGTCATAACTTAAAAATAATGAAGCGAACACTGTCTCAAAAATTCCCTAAAAGTTAAATGAATGAATGATAGGAAGTCGGTTTTAATGACGTCACATTCTGTTAAAAACTATCCACGTTAATAACATTAAAGTGTTCTGCTTAATATCTGTCCACAAATTATATAAAATAACAGTTATTATGGCGTGTGGAACGTTGAAAATTCGAAAAATATTTTTATGTGATAAATTTATAATTATATTTTAAAATTTTCATTTATGTTGTAAAAAAAAAATATTTGTATGGTAAAATTCAGCATTTATAATATTAATTATTTATGTTCTATATTTTTTTGAAACGCAAATATTTATATGGTAAACGATATTTATGTGCCTGGTATAAAATGAAAGAAAAAATTATATTCAATAATATGGCATCATGGGATATACTAATAACGTTTGTAACGAACGATTTCATTAGACCACCTGTCTAATTTTACATCTCCATAGGCGCCGACATTTTATTCCATAAAATGTAACACCCTTAGAAACCCAGGCCTATCTCATCTACCCCATGTACTTTGTAAGGAATTACACTAGTAGAGAGAGAGGGGAGAGAGAAACAGAGAGAAACAGAGAGAGAGAGAGAGAGAGAGAGAGAGAGGTGGAGAGAGAGACACCTTCAAACAACTGAGAGAGATAGACCTTTAAACAACAAAACAACAACAACAACAAACATTCATTATAACGATCACTTGCATTTGATTGTTTTTGAACATAAACACAACAATCCTATTTCCCAGTACTTAACAGTTTTACCCTCTTAATATATTTATTTTTCTTAGATCTGGAGGCACAATGTTTGTTTGTATCTTACTTGTGGTGAACTGAGAGTGATTGTATGAATCTTATCAGATTAGGCAGTTGTACATGATGATAGATAAAATTTGACACACAGTTCTGAGATTTCTGTCAATGCATGTTAAAGAAGTGTTTCACAGAACAAAGTTAAGTGGTACTCCCATGATATATCAAAATGATATTTTAATAGTTTCAGGTACACCCAAACAATGTTGCAATTTTGTGATAAGAATTGAAGGGAGTTTATTTGTTTCATGTTTAATGCCTTAACCTTTATTAAATTAATCTGTTAAAAGATGTGATATTTCCGCAAAAAAATAACCAGAATGATGAAAAGTGAATGAAAACGTTCGCAGTGGAAAATTATTTGTTGTAAATTAGTATCCGTTTTGTTAATTCTCTTAAGGCAGCTGTAACACAGTATGGATCCACTTCAAAAGCGTTTTGCGTCTTTTTGCCAGCTTTATATTCTCAATAGTCTTTGTGACATGTGTCATGTCTGTCTATTTATTCTGGACAGTCTAATTATTTCACGGTAAAAGCCAATTCATGACATTTTCTTTGCAATTTGTTCCAAAATGACACACAGA
Organism: Cyclina sinensis; assembly: GCA_012932295.1. Taxonomy (NCBI): domain Eukaryota; kingdom Metazoa; phylum Mollusca; class Bivalvia; order Venerida; family Veneridae; genus Cyclina; species Cyclina sinensis. Next base: position 24,613,121 of record JAAONU010000004.1, read on the forward strand.
TTGGGGTTAGTTGAACTGTGTGAATAACTTTTTAGAGATGGATGTCAAAGGATCTTTCTCAATGAGGTCAATATCTGTTTTTCCCAGGAATTAAATCTAATTCTACAAGCTCTTGTTCTGCTAGAATTAAAGTCAGATCAGATATCATTTTGAAATTCCCCCTGAAACTCCGCTTTCTAGGTGTTTAAAATTTATTACATTTAATTTGGTTTTCGCCAACTGTAAAGAGATAAACAATTTATAATTTACAATCAAAAGCTTGATCATTCTCATATAAACTTTAAAGTAACATTTTACCTATATTTATGACTTGTTTAGTTTATCTTAAAATGGCTATATTTAGAAAAGGTAACTGAAGGTTTTACGGGGAATTATCAAGATATGTTTGTGACTTTTCTTTAACTATGCTTTGATGTGATTTTACTTAGTTAATAACTTGCTTCAGCAAATAAGAAAAAAAAACAACAACTGACTGTCTGTTTATTTATATAATTAATTACCAATAGTATATGAATTTTGTTGGGTCACAATTACGTTTTATGACACAGATTTGAAATTTTAAAGACAATTCACGAGAAGCACGGAAGAAAAAATTGCTTTAACTCTGCTGTTCATGATCGAATTACAACTGAACTCGAAAAAATTGTAATGTCGATATTTTTGGTCAGTCTTTAAGGCAACAAATAATAATTTAATTTAAATAAACATTGCAAACAATTAAATAGATATAATTTCCAATCATACATGTTGGTCATCTCCGGGGCTTTACGTTAAAGTAACTTCTTGAGAAACTCAGCTAAAAAACAACACACAACCAACACATCATCGCCAAAGTTATAGTTTATATTTAAATAAAGTGAAATAAATGCATGTTTCCTAAATTTTAGTTTAGTTTAATTTAATCTTCTTGGGAAGGAAGTTCTTGCAAGTTATATTAATCCCTTTGATGACTGTTTCCATGTTTTCTAAATTAGTTTAAAGGCAATTTGCAGAAAGGTTAAGCCAGAATGACACACATTTCCCAGTACAAAAAATTAAAAAAGCTCTGTAACAATGTCGCTTTTAAAACAGACAATTACACGCAAACATTTTTCGTTGAAGTTGAGACAGGAAAGGCTGTAGATAGATTTATGACTTTGTTCGTAATGCAATCTGTTTGTGGAACATTTAATAAAATACCGTCACGTAAAACTGTTATGTTAACTAAATGTCGGTATAATAGAGCAACAACAAAATTAAAAAATACATTAAAATTGTAAAATAATACTTAACCTGCCTACGTACTCTCTTTTTTATAGACCAAATTCACTTGCTGAATTCATAAAATGTCTTGAAATGTTTTCGACATGCAATTAAAAAGAAAACAAATATTAATAGGGTTGTCCGTTTTGTGGAGAAACAATTTTATCTAATACTGAAAATGGATTTGAAACGCGGGAAGGGGTGGGGGAACGTTTTATTGATTTGAAAAGGAAACTACGCAAAAGGTAATTAGATTTAGTTCATTACATTTATTTTTAAAGAACTTTCGGTATACCCAAGCTTTTTAATGTTTCGAATAAATCATGACACAAGGCCGGAAGATTGATTTAAGTGTAAGTACAACTTCATTTAACATTATGTTAAAAATATAAAAAAAGGATTAAAAAAAAACACACTTCTGTATCACTAAATTGTATTCATAAAGACATTTAAACCGATTACAAAGACACAACATGTATACATTTGTATTATACCATCTTTTTAGACAGGTGATTTAACTGTCGATAAGTATGTATTAACTAGACTAAGTATAATAGTTGTGATTGCCCATTGCCTGCTAAATATCTTAAATGGACTTGTTCATCTACCCCATCTACTTTGTTAGGAATAACACTCAGAGAGAGAGAGAGAGAGAGAGAGAGAGAGCCCAAAGCCCTTAAAACAATAACAACAACAAAATTAACATTCAGTATAACGATCACTTGCAGTGGATTGTTTGGAACATAAACACAACAGTCCTCTTTCCCATTACGTGTCAGTTTTACCTTCTTAATGTATTTATTTTTCTTAGATCTCGAGGCAAAATGTTTGTTTGTATCTAGCTCCTGCTGAACTGAGAGTGATTGTATGAATCTTACCAGATAAGAAATTGTTAATGATGATAGATAAAATTTGACCTACAGTTCTGAGATGTGTCAATGCATGTCAAAGAAGTGTTTCACAGAACAAAGTTAAGTGGCACTCCCATGATATATCAGAATGATATTTTAGAAGTTTCAGGTACACCCAAACAATGTTGCAATTTTGTGATAATGATAGAAACAGTTTATTTGTTTAATTTTTAGTGCTTTAATCTTTATTCTATTAATCTGTAAAATATGTTTTATTTCTGCAAATAAAAAGCAGAATGATGGAAGTAAATAAAAGCAGTCACAGTAGCAAATTATTTAATGTAAATTAGAGTCCGTTTTGTAAATTCTCTTAAGGCAGCTGAAACATAGTACGGATGCAATTTAGAAGGTTTTGCGTCTTTTTGCCTTATTTGTGTTCTCAATAATCTCTGTGACAGTCTAAACGATTTTGACATATCATACGACGCTGACGGTGTCTAATAAAATTTGATAATTAATGTAAAGGATGATAGAATTACGACGTGTATGAATATTTAACGCTAAAACCTCTGTATTAATGTTACTGGCTGGTTGTTCATTTAAAGAAGGCAGTCCATTTAAACCCTACTGTGAGTAGTAAATTACTTGTTTTGTAAAACGCAATTCATGCATAAGGCATTCTTGTGCAATTTTATAGGACTCAACGTATATATTTTCTATGTTATTGGTTTTACCGCAATCGTTCTTACATATCTAGTAAGTAAAATATAGCCCAGGCAACTTAATTTAAAGTTTATGTTACGATACTGCTTTCTGTGTATCCAATATACGATCCATGAAAGATCCTTACCGGTTAATATTTCCTTTTTGTGTCAAGCTAAACATCCAAAGAAAAGTCCCGGATCTGGTATTATAGGTGGGCATTATACCGTACATCAAGCGCATTTAGAGAAAATACGTTGATATGAAAAAGTAATCAATACAGTGGTCAAAAGATTCTACTGAATTAGGTTAATGTCCTTACAAAGAGTACGAGGGGTGTTCAAATATGAATGCAGCTGGGTCAGTTTTCAGGAGTGTTGAACAAACAAAACCCTAATAATTATCTTAATCATTCAGAATACTCACCACCATGTGATATACAAAGTTTCAGTATTTTAATCCAATTTTAAAGGCATTTTCATAATATTTTCGAGGCATACTGTTCAGACACTTGAAAATAGCCGAGCCACGATTTTTACTTGGGCATATCTCGTCTGCATTTAAATGTAAAATGGCACCATCTATATTTTAAATAACTTGAATTTGCCCCAAAAGGATTGTTTGCTTGGTTTTTGCATTATGTTCTTCTGTTTTCAAACAATTTCGGTACATGAAGACGATGTCATTTTAAGCTACCTATAATCATTTTAAATGCCTTTCTCTGCCAAGTTAAGTTTTCTGTAAATTACATTATAGTGATGTCAGTAGCCTGTCGCAACATTCGGTGCTTTGTCTAAACATTTTACATGACATGTTAAATATAAGATTTGCGTGTACCTTGATATGTCAGAAGCAAGTGAAACAAGAAAGGCCAAAACTTTAATGAATGACATTATAAAAGTCTCAGTATAGTAATCACTGTGAAGAAATGGCAAAGTCAGTAAAGTCAATGTCACATTAAAAACGCAATACTTGTTAAATCGCTGACTTTTGCAGCTCTCGAGAGGTTTGACTACTCCCAGTCTGTGAATATCTTTTCACTGTAAATGCATGTCATTTTTGCTTCTTAATGATGGGCTCAAACCACTTGATAAGCGCTAATTTATTTGAAATTAATTATATGTATCATAATTGCCCTTTTTGGGTGGTTTTCTGCTTGCATTGTGTAGACCAAATACATTTTCAACTTTATTTGTAAATTTCCCTTTCCGACTCACATTCTTTTAAAACAAATCCATTCCTTACTGATATTACTTATGATCCTTAGTGAGAAGTTCATTAAGGTCATTTTCTTATACATAAGCATTATGGTTTAAGCCTCTTGAAAGTTACGTCAGCCTCCCTATTAGCATAAAACGCTGTGCATTTTAAAAAGGGATTGTTCATTCAATCCCATTTAAAATGCTGATTTCTGCATTTTTACCCTATGAAAATGAAGCATATTTTTTCATATTTAACACCAACTCAATAAAAAACAGACAAAAATCAATGTGTAAAATCATGAAATTTTATTCTTTTTTAATGATAAAACATTCAAATGTTATGCTGGCATAACAAATTCTGAAATCTACAGAAAATCATTCTGCATTCATGAAGTAACAAATATTTAAACCTTATACGGGAATAATAAAACCGAAATCTTAAGAGTTATAAAAAATTTCAGATGTTATGCCGGCATAACAAATTTTCAACCTCTAACTTTTCAAATTCTAATTTCTAAAAGCTTCAAACATTCAAATGTTATGCCGGCATAACAAATTCTGAAATCTAAAGAAAATCATTCATAATTCATAAGTATAACAAATATTCAAACCTTATACTGGAATAATAAAACTGAAATCTTAAGATTCATAAAAAAATTCAGATGTTATGCCGGCATAACAAATTTTAAAACTTAAACTTTTCCAATTCAGAATTCTTACAGCTGCAAACATTTAAATTGTTATGCCGGCATAACAAAATCTGAAATTTCAGTGTAAAGAAATATTCTGATGTTAATACCGACATAACAAATTCTGAATTCTTTAGTTACAAACTTTTGGATTCTTAAAATACAAACTTTTAAATGTTATGCCGGCATAACAAATTGTAAAATCTTAAACCAATTTTACAAAGTCTGAATAAATTATTGTAAAATAACAAAATATTCAAATGTTATGCCGGCATAACAAATTCTGAAATCTAAAGAAAATCATTCTGAATTCATAAAGTAACAAATATTCAAACCTTATACTGGAATAATAAAACTGAAATCTTAAGAGTTATAAAAATTTTCAGATGTTATGCCGGCATAACAAATTTTAAAACTCAAACTTTTCAAATTCCGAATTCTTACAGATGCAAACATTTAAATTGTTATGCCGGCATAACAAATTGTGAAATCTTAAACCAATTTTACAAAGTCTGAATTGTAAAATAACAAAATATTTAAATGTTATGCCGGCATAACAAATTTTAAACCTCTAACTTTTCAAATTCTAATTTCAAAAAAAAAGCTTCAACCATTCAAATGTTATGCCGGCATAACAAATTCTGAAATCTTAAGAAAATCATTCTGAATTCATAAAGTCATAAATATTCAAATCTTATACTGGAATAATAAAACTGAAATTTTTAGAGTTATAAAAAAGTTTTCAGATGTTATGCCGGCATAACAAATTTTAAACCTCAAACTTTTCAAATTCTAATTTCTAAAAGCTTCAAACGTTCAAATGTTATGCCGGCATAACAAATTCTGAAATCTTAAATTACAAACTTTTGGATTCTTAAAATACAAACTTTCAAATGTTATGCCAGCATAACAAATTGTGAAATCTTAAACCAATTTTACAAACTCTGAACTGTAAAATTACAAAATATTCAAATGTTATGCCGGCATAACAAATTCTGAAATCTAAAGAAAATCATTCTGAATTAATAAAGTAACAAATATCCAAACCCTATACTGGAATAATAAAAATGAAATTTTAAAGTAATAAAAAATTTCAGATGTTATGCCGGCATAACAAATTTTAAACCACTAACTTTTTAAATTTTAATTTCTAAAAGCTTAAAAAATTCAGAGTAAAAAAATATCCTGATGTCATTCTGGCATAACACACCTGAAATTACAAATTCTGGATTCTTAAGATACAAAATATTCGAATGTCATCCCAGCATTTAACAAATTGTAAAATCCCATACAAAGTTACAAACTCTGAATTAAAAAAAAAAAAACACACACACAAAAAAAAATCATCAGCTGTCTGTGACTTATTTTTTTCATTTAAACATGATTCTGTTTAAAATTCAGCCCAGAGATCACCAAAACAAAGAATCTTGCTAAGTTTCATTTAAACTGGGTAAAACTGTGACCTCTTCAGACTCAGAGTTCTCAGTGTTTCCAGTGATCTGAGCCAGTGATTTCATTTGAGAGATTGCCAAGACAAACATTCACAGCAAATAATTATGAATATAAGACAAAGAATGTAACGTATAGAGTTTTCAAATGGTTTACTATTGATCTGAGCTCATTACCTAGTTTTCGACTGAACAAGACCAAGTTTCTAACATATCCAAAATATCATCACATCTGTAGCAAGGTTCAAGAAGGGTGTCGTGACAAACTTGACATCTCAAAGTGTTCACCAGGAATTCCATTGATTTGCAGTTATTTAAGGCACCATGACCAAGTTTTGAACTCACAACTATTTGACAAATTTCATGAATATTGGGCCAATAATATGACCCCTAAAGTCTAGTTAAACTAGTTTCTGAACAACAAAACTTTGAATAGGTGTCAACATAGATGAGTAAACACAGATGTTTGCAGTAAAGTCCTAGACATGATGCATTCACTACATTTGAACAAGCTGGTTTATTATCTGGAAGTCCACTTTTATTCTTCTCACCTAAAGTCTTCAGGAAGCCATTGTCCAAAGAACTCTTGTTACAGTATCACAACTGAAATATAAAATTTATAGGTTGATGACTTGCAGTAAACATTAAGTGCAAATCATTTAAAAAAAACATCTAACTTTTAAGTGAAAACTTATTGACAGAACAGCATATAGGGCAGTGTATGATGAGACTGCACTTTGTGCCTTTTTTGCTATTTACCCCTGGACATAAGATCAGAGCTCCCTGTCCTTCAAAGTCTAAACTGTTAGAAGTTCTTAATCAGCTTAATATATACATTAATGCCAGATACAAACACTATGATGAAATTAATCATGTGGGCAACATTTGTGCCAAATTATTTCAAAATCCCTTGATTACAGAGCAGACATGAAATAGGGAAAACCTGTAAGTGTGACACTGACCTCTGAGGAATGCACATGGAAGTTGCATACAACATCAGCTCCTCATCTCAATGTGCTTAACTTTGAGCCAATTTATTTCAAAATCCCTTCATGCATGACAAAGTTTTTGCCCAGACACAACATGTCTCACAATATTCATAAGTAGTGGTACATATTTTTTTGCAAAGTATGACCTTGACCTTTACCTTTAAGACTGGGGCTGAAGTTTATGCACAATTTAGCAATATCATTTTGGCAACATCTGTGCCATATTATTTATGGATGATAAAGTTACAAATCCAAAAATAAATGAGAAAGTTATGACAATTTCAGCAAAATTTAATCATCTGACCTTGACGGTCAAGGTCATTTTTAGGTTATGGTCATTCCTGAGTTATTTAAAATGTCCATTTTGTCATAACTGTTGTTTTGTCAAAGTATGAATAAAATCCATAAATAAATGAGCAAGTAATGACAATTTAAGCAAAATTCAATCATCTGACGTTGGCGGTCAAAGTAATTTAAATGTTATGGTCATACCTGACTTATTTAACATGTCAGTTTTGTCATACTTGTTGTTTTGTCCAAATATGAATCAAATCCAATCATAAACATCAAAGTTATGACAATTTATGAAAAATTCAATCTTTTGAACTTGACGGTCATGGTCATTTTAAGGTTAATGTAACACTTGAATAATTTATAATGTCGTCTTTGTCATAAGTGTTGTTTTGTCCAAGTTTGATTCAAATCAAACCATAAATGACAAAGTTATGGCCAGTTTTTACAAAATTCATTAATTTGACCTTGACGGTCAAGGCCATTTTTAGGTCATGGTCATATCTGAGTTATTCAACATGTTGGTTTTGTCGTAAGTGTTGTTTTGTCCAAGTATAAATCAAATCCAACAATAAACAAGAAAGTTATGGCCCATTTCAGCAAAATTCAATAATTTGACCTTGAAGGTTAAGGTCATTTATGAGTCAAGGTCAATTTTAGTCTGGTCCACTTGAAGATCTTGTCCAAAGGGTTGTTGTGTCCACGTATGAAGACAATCCACCTATTAATAATTAAGTTATGGCCAATTTTAGCAAAATTTAATAATTTGACCTTGAATGTGAAGTCATTTATGAGTCAAGGTCAAGTCTGCTTCAATGTAAGTCAACTCTAATGTTATGATACGCCATACGCCATCTTGGTTGTTGTTGTATTGACTAATGTTAAATAGTTAAATGTCGTTGTCATCATCTACAGACACTTCAAATCGACTGGGGTGGGGTCTCTCTTCGCAGTTACTGGCAAACAATGTTTTTATTTTCACTAAATTTGATAATAATTAGTTACAGTACTTTTGCACTATTCTGTAATTCCTCGTACGTTTAAAAGTTCCATTAACATGACGTTTCTTGCACTCAATCTTATCGATGTACAAAACAATAACAGTATAATGAAATCAGTTTTTTTTTTAATTTTTGGGCACTATTTGTAGTTTTTTGTTCTATTCATTCAGGTATCAACGCTCAAATCATGTGCAAATGTACATATGTAGCACGAGGTCGATTGCAGCAGCCAAAAGTCACTGTCCTAAAAGAGTGTTCAGTGATGATATAAGATAATATGAAGTGGCATTTATTTGCATTCATGGTGGAGTAAACACATTCAAATCGAAGGGTACTGGAATGAGAAACCAGAGGTACATGTAAGTTCTACTTTGTTGACCAGTACATTAATTAAGGCATCACAACAACTAAAAGAATTAAACTGTCATACTTGAAGAACAATCATAAGTGTTGTCGGTCGGTCTATACACACGTCAGTGGTATAACGAGAAATAAAGTAAGCAAACCACGGGCTTTAATTACGACACGAATGCAGTTATCTGACGCAAATGATAAGTAATCGGCGCTTAAGTACAGATTCTATTTGCTTCTAGTTGATTTATGTATGACATATTTTCTGAGGATGCATTCTCCATCTCACTCGTTCCAAAGTGTAAGAATCAAACAGTATAGAAAATTCATCGTCACAACTTTACAATTAAAATGGTTTGTTTAATGAATAAAAATTAAATTTGACATGCTATTTGATATTTAATTGTTGAAAATACTCTTCTTTAACAAACTTCCGTAACCGTAGTCTTTTCCAGTAGGTTTGTCTAGGATTACGGAACTTCAGTAATCCTAGATTCGGAGGCTAGGATTACGGTTCTGTAACCGTAGCCACTGCCAAAAGATAAATGATATTGAAGGAGAATATAAATTTGAAAATATATCTTAGGGCATTTAGACAGGAAATATTCCTTTTTGAGCATTAAAGCTCTGTCCAGTCATATTTTTAATTCAGTTTACTAGTTCACATAGACTTTTATCATGTTTATGATAGTTAATGATGCTTTAACATTGAGTTATGTCAGATTTGTTGCTACTCTAAATCAGTGGTTAGAGACAAATAAACATAAGACACAAAGTCTGATATCAATTGTCACGAAGAAATGTTGCCCTGCCCAGGGGTCGAACCAGCAACCAATGGATTACTAATCCAGTGCTCTACCTATTGAGCTAAGTGGGCAGGCATCCATCCCATCTAGCTCCTTTTAAATTTTATACAGGCCTTGTCCTATTTTACTTGTATTTAAGGCATAATTCTGTTTCTGTCAGGATAGAAATTTTTAAAGGTATCCAAGTTTAAAAGAATACTCAAAATTGCATTATGAAATCATTTAAGCCTAGCTTACTGTTAACTGACAAAATTAATATAGTAACAAATAGTTGCTGCAAAAAATTTAATCAGAAAAATGATATTTCACACTTCATGGTAATTAACTAGTTGTAAAACCTAAGTATGCTATGTCACCAAAGATGGTATGTTTTTTTAACACAGCATGTGGTCTGCAGTTGGAACTTTATGATCCCTAGCTTGTTGATTAGATCATAATTGATTAGGGCTATCAATCAAGTGATATATATTTTATGGCAGATAATGTGATTTATTGATGTCCTGAAATTTTGTATTACATATTAGTGTTGTAACCAGTATTTTAATTGTAATGGCCTTTGCAGCCACTGCACCCCGATCAACTAGGATGCTACCGCAATCGAAAATCAGCAATCACCTTCCTCAGTTGCATATATTTTTCTCTCTTGTGTTCATTTCGGGAGCATCCATCGTTTCCAAGGAATTGATGAACGATATCCTTGTTTTATTCCTGTGAGTTATTCAAAAGACAGGGTGTACATTTTTTGCAGCATGAAGAAATCAGCAAATGATGTTATTGTGTCGGACCCCCACAGGTAGTCAAGAAAGAAGTGAACAGGAATGGCTGTACTCATTGGCTTAAGCATATACAGTAAACAAAATGGTATGTAATGAGATCATTACATCAGAGCTGTTGATTTATAGTTTGGATAAGCAATGAAAAACTTAAGATAACTGAAGTCACGTTTTCTTACCATGGCTACCAGAAGTTGTACAGAAAAGGCAGTGTGCAATCACCTGTTGAAATCTACCGGTATAAGATACTACTATGAATTTCATTTCATTGAAATGAAAAGAAAATAAAATGGAATTAGTAACACTTCTGTGTTGTCCATCCGTCCGTCTGTCTGCCTATCACAAAACTTTTCCGGACTACTCCTCTTAAACTACTGGTGCGATTTCATCCAAATTGTACAGGAATGATCAGTACCAAGTGTTGTTGTGCATATCTTTAGCATTTTCAAGTTTAATGATTTTTGTCAGGGTTATGGCCCTTTAATGATATTTATTTTTGAAGTTTGTCAGAACTACTTCTCTTATGCTACCAAGTTTTATTGAAATATGCAAAAAAAACAAAAACACTTTGATTGGGCTGCAACTTTGTGGCCGGAAAGCTTTTTAGAAACTGTGTCTTCGTGACGCTAGAGCTTCGTTAGTTCATGTTTGGCAGTTTAACCCTTAGCATTTACTACACTATAAAGGAAAGATGCATTAAAACAAACCGCTAAGTGTTCAACTTCTAACAATCGCGTTAGTTGTTAATGATGAATAGAGCATTTAAAAAAAGCAATACGACTGTTTACTTTTATAATCGGGTTTATCTGTTTCCAGCTTAGTTCTTCGACTGCATTTTTCTTATGTATCAAAAGCACATATAGAATTCACTCAGAAGTCAGACGTGTGTCATGTCTGTCTATTTATTCTGGACAGTCTAATCATTTATGGGTAAAAGCCAATTCATGACATTTTCTTTGCAATTTGTTTCAAAATGACACACAGATTGGGGTTAGTTGAACTGTATGAAATACTTTTTAGAGATGGATGTCAAAGGATCTTTCTCAATTAGGTCAGTATCTGTCTTTCACAGGAAATAAATCTAATTCTACACTGACCTCGTCAAGCTCTTGTTCTGCTAGAATTAATGTCAGATCAGATATAATTTTGAAATTCCTGTGAAACTCCGCTTTTCTAGGTGGAAGTATTTAAAATTTATTACATTTAACTTGTTGGTTTTCGTCAACTATAAAGAAATAAACAATTTATAATTGACGGTTTTAACGGGTTTTATCAAATGAATGACGATTTAGAATATGTTATGTTTGTGACTTTTCTTTAAATATGCTTTGATGTGATTTTACTTAGTTAATTACTTGCTTACCGTTTGTTTATTTATAATTATAATTTAATACCAATAGTGTATGAATTTTGTTGGGTCACAATTACGTTTTATGACACAGATTTGAAATGTTAAAGACAATTCACGAGAAGCACGGGAGAAAATTGCTTTAACTCTGCTGTTCATGATCGAATTACAATTTAACTCGAAAAAATTGTAATGTCGATATTTTTGGTTGTCTTTAAGGCAACAAATAATAGTTTAATTTAAATAAACATTGCAAGCAATTAAATAGATATAATTTCCAATCATGCATGTTAGTCATCTCCGGGGCTTTACGTTAAAGTAACTTCTTGAGGAACACAACTAAAAAAAAACGACACACAACTAACAGATTATCGCCAAAGTTATAGCTTATATCTAAATTAAGTGAAATACATGCATGTTTCCTAAATTTTAGTTCGTTTAGTTTAATCTTCTTGGGAAGGAAGTTATTGCAACTTATATTAATTCCTCTCGATGACTGTTTCCATGTTTCCTAAATAAGTTTAAAGGCAATTTGCAGAAAGGTTAAGCCAGAATGACACACATTTCACAGTACAAAAAGTTAAAAAAAACTTAGTAACAATGTCGCTTTTAAAACAGACAATTACACGCAAACATTTTTCGTTGAAGTTTAGACAGGAAAGGCTGTGGATAGATTTATGACTTTGTTCGTAATGCAATCTGTTTGTGGAACATTTAATAAGACACTTTCATTAAGACAATCATCTTACTGTCACGTAAAACTCTTTTGTTAACTAAAACTTGGTATAATAGAGCTACAGCAAAATTAAAAATACATTAAAATTGTAATATAACACTTAACCTGCCTACTTACTCTCTTTTTTAAGACCAAATTCACTTGCTGAATTCATAAAATGTCTTGAAATGTTTTTTTACATTTAATGGTGTCAATAAGTAAAAAGAAAACAAATATTAATAGGGTTGTCCATTTTGTGGCGAAACAATTTTATTTAATATTGAAAATGGATTTGGAAAGCATGGTGGGTCTGGGGGAACGTGTTATTGATGTGAAAAGGAAACTGCGCAAAAGTTAATTAGAATTAGTTTATTACATTTATTTTTAAACAACCTTCGGTATACTCAGTCTTTTTAAAGTTTCGGACACATTTTGACACAAGGTCAGAAGATTGATTTACCTGTAAGTACAATTCATTCTGACATTATTTTAAAATATGAAAAAAAAAGACTTTTTAAAAACACTTCTGTGTCACTAAATATAATTCATAAAAAGATATTTAAACGGATGGCATTGACAAAACATGTATACATTTATATTATACCCTCTTTTTAAAACAGATGATTCAACTGTCGATAAGTATGTAGTAACTAGACTAAGTATAATAATTGTAAATTACTTAAAAGGACTTGTCCATCTTTCAATTTGGACAGATCCGTTGATTGTTTACAGGGGTTTTTATTGAAAATTTACCGACTGACTGGCGAATAATGCAGACCATGATCAAAGTGCTTGCATTATGTAGACCAAATACATTATCAACTTTATTTGTAAATTTCCCTTTCCGACTCACATTATTTTAAAACAAACACATTCCTTGCTGATATTACTTATGATCCTTAGTGAGAAGTTCATTAAGGTCAGTTTCTTATACATAAGCATTATGGTTTAAGCCTCTTAAAAGATACGTCAGCCTCCCTATTAGCATAAGTGATATTAACATTTCCTAAATAATATCTGGTTCTGTACAATTTGAACGATAATGGCAATTAAACAATTTTTAGAAACTGAGCAGTTAAAGAGTAATAATGTTAGTACCAAGTTTTATTGAAAAAGCAAAAATAATTTGATTGTGCGGCAACTTTGTGGCCGGAAAACTTTTTAAAAACTGTGTCTTCGTGACGCTAGAGCTTCGTTAGTTCAAGTTTGGCAGTTTAACCCTTAGCATTTACTACACTCTAAAGGAAATATGCATTAAAACAAACCGCTAAGTGTTTAAATTTCTAACAGTCGCGTAAGTTGTTAATTTTGAATACAGCATTTAAAAGCAATACGACTGTTTACTTCTATAATCGGGTTTATCTGTTTCCAGCTTAGTTCTTCGACTGCATTGTTCTTATGTATCAAAAGCATAGAATTCACTCAGAAGTCAGACGTGTGTCATGTCTGTCTATTTATTCTAGACAGTCTAATCATTTATTGGTAAAAGCCAATTCATGCCATTTTCTTTGCAATTTGTTTCAAAATGACACAGATTGGCGTTAGTTGAACCGTGTGAAATACTTTTTAGAGATGGATGTCAAAGGATCTTTCTAAATTAGGTCAATATCTGTCTTTCACAGGAAATAAATCTAATTCTACACTGACCTCGTCAAGCTCTTGTTCTGCTAGAATTAATGTCAGATCAGATATAATTTTGAAATTCCTGCTGAAACTCCGCTTTTTTAGGTGGAAGTATTTAAAATTTATTACATTTAACTTGTTGGTTTTCGTCAACTATAAAGAAATAAACAATTTATAATTGACGGTTTTAACGGGTTTTATCAAATGAATGACAATTTAAGATATGTTATGTTTGTGACTTTTCTTTTATTATGCTTTGATGTGATTTTACTTAGTTAATTACTTGCTTACCGTTTGTTTATTTATAATTATAATTTAATACCAATAGTGTATGAATTTTGTTGGGTAACAATTACGTTTTATGACACAGATTTGAAATGTTAAAGACAATTCACGAGAAGCACGAAAGAAAAAATTGCTTTAACTCTGCTGTTCATGATCGAATTACAATTTAACTCAAAAAAATTGTAATGTCGATATTTTTGGTTGTCTTTAAGGCAACAAATAATAGTTTAATTTAAATAAACATTGCAAGCAATTAAATAGATATAATTTCCAATCATGCATGTTAGTCATCTCCGGGGCTTTACGTTAAAGTAACTTCTTGAGGAACTCAACTAAAAAAAACGACACACAACTAACAGATTATCACCAAAGTTATAGTTTATATCTAAATTAAGTGAAATACATGCATGTTTCCTAAATTTTAGTTTCGTTTAGTCTTGCAACTTATATTAATTCCTCTCGATGACTGTTTCCATGTTTCCTAAATAAGTTTAAAGGCAATTTGCAGAAAGGTTAAGCCAGAATGACACACATTTCACAGTACAAAAAGTTAAAAAAAAACTTAGTAACAATGTCGCTTTTAAAACAGACAATTACACGCAAACATTTTTCGTTGAAGTTTAGACAGGAAAGGCTGTGGATAGATTTATGACTTTGTTCGTAATGCAATCTGTTTGTGGAACATTTAATAAGACACTTTCATTAAGACAATCCTCTTACTGTCACGTAAAACTCTTTTGTTAACTAAAACTCGGTATAATAGAGCTACAGCAAAATTAAAAATACATTAAAATTGTAATATAACACTTAACCTGCCTACTTACTCTCTTTTTTAAGACCAAATTCACTTGCTGAATTAATAAAATGTCTTGAAATGTTTTTTTACATTTAATGGTGTCAATAATTAAAAAGAAAACAAATATTAATAGGGTTGTCCATTTTGTGGCGAAACAATTTTATTTAATATTGAAAATGGATTTGGAAAGCATGGTGGGTCTGGGGGAACGTGTTATTGATGTGAAAAGGAAACTGCGCAAAAGTTAATTAGAATTAGTTTATTACATTTATTTTTAAACAACCTTGGGTATACTCAGTCTTTTTAAAGTTTCGGACACATTTTGACACAAGGTCAGAAGATTGATTTACCTGTAAGTACAATTCATTCTGACATTATTTTAAAATATGAAAAAAAAGACTTTTTAAAAACACTTCTGTGTCACTAAATATAATTCATAAAAAGATATTTAAACGGATGGCATTGACAAAACATGTATACATTTATATTATACCCTCTTTTTAAAACAGATGATTCAACTGTCGATAAGTATGTAGTAACTAGACTAAGTATAATAATTGTAAATTACTTAAAAGGACTTGTCCATCTTTCAATTTGGACAGATCCGTTGATTGTTTACAGGGGTTTTTATTGAAAATTTACCGACTGACTGGCGAATAATGCAGACCATGATCAAAGTGCACGGCTCTTGGTCTGCACTGCTCGCAAAGTCAAACAGAATTACCGCCAGCAGGAGGGAGTACAAGATATTTGCATTTGTTTTACAGTGTGTGTAAACAAACCTTTCTATTGAAATACAATTAAAATACCAATTATCTTTACAAAAGATACTAGACCACGGTACAATGACACATGAAATTGTGAAAGTATACACTAACAATTTGAGTACAAGAACTGCAGCAACAATTCGTTACATGTTATGTTATGTAATTTGGCGGGAAGGTAGTGCATGCATAAAACGTTTGTTTTACGTAACCGAAAGGCATAAAACAGAATGTTGAATCCGACCTTTACGACCTTTTCGCCAAAAATTACCATCGTTTCCTTTCTTTCATGAATATTAAATCTACAAACTACAAAGCAGTTGAAAATGTTTATAACCTATTAGATTACATTTAGGGTAGGAGCCAGAAAGTCTTAGTGCTCGTTTCCGAGAGTACTTTCTTTTTCGTGACAGGTGACCAATGAACTTTCAATATTTTTTGTTTACCAATGCAATTTTAGCAGCAATCCTACTTTCATTTACAGCAAACCGGAAATCTAGATGAAAAATAAGACAGCCTTCGGCCAAATAAAGCACAAAGCGACATTCACTTGATTGAAATGACAGTCTCATTCGTTTTTTTTATTTCAGTTATTTCAGCTGTCTGTGGCACTGAATTTAAACAAAAACCGATTTTTTAATGTTGTTAATTTCCTTTAAGTAGACATGAATGTTTCAATTTGTGGAGATGACAGTGTCTGCGTTTTTATTAAAACAATCTTAATCGCTGTCTTAAATCTGCAACGTTTGTGCAATGCTGATGACATCTGCAAATTAATCGGTCATAGAAGTTGAACGACATTTTAAGACAAAACAGAAATGCTTAGAAAAAAGTGAAGCTTAACTGACGGTATAATAAGTATAATAGTAAACTATTTTCGGACAACAAAGACAGTATTCAATGATCTATGATCTAGTGGAGGAAAGCACACAAGATTGTAAAAGTAGTACAAAAGAACAACAAAAAACAACAAAAGAGTAAATACATAATATGTTATGTGTTGAGATCACAGTTCGAAAGGACACGTAGGAACAGATTACAGTGGAGGAAGAGCGCACAGTGGGAATGACAAATTTTCATCGGACAATAGCAAATTAGAGATTGGATTTAAATTGAAGATGTTTTTCTTTTTCGACACAGTGAAGTAGAACATCAGTAGATACAAATTGACATGTTTTAGAGATTTCAAAGAGAGAAAGAGAGAGAGAGAGAGAGAGTATATTGGAAAAACTATTATTATCTCTATCAAAAAGAAAACTTAATGACTTAGCAGTAAATTACAGTCATGCATGTTTTATTCCTTATGTATGAATGGGTAGATAGGGGTACAAGTGTTTTTAATATTGCTTCATCAGTTTGCATAAGAATTACAGTCTAACGTATAACAAAACCAGCATAGAATACAGTATACTTTTTACTCTAAAACGTGTAAATAAATGAAGAAATATGTAAAACTGATATAAGAAATTAATAACAGAAACATTTTCTTGTGGAGAGACACAAATAAAAAGATTTTCAACAAATTAAAGTGCGATGATTACTTTTTCCAAGACAAATTACAAACACTGTTCCATGAGTGTTTGAGTATTTGCTAAACAAACAACAATCATTTTGATAAATTCATTTCAATAATATCCGAATTATATAACTATTTACTCGGACATCCTGTATATTTAAAACTGATTAGAAAAAAAAACATTGCGTAAGAAAACAATATATTTAACGACATGAAATTAGCGGTTGCAATAGACAGAACTATATATCGTAAGACAAGCATGTTAAGTTCGTTAATCACACAAACGCAAAATGGCAAATAAAGAAAAGGAAAAAGTTGATAGCATAAATCTCTTTGAATTTTCAGTAGTAACGTCAAAAAAAAAAAGATAATAGCTATACATTACATCATTTTCCTACGTTGATTACAACCGAATATTTTCATTAGCATTTTTATGCCCCCGATGGGAGGATATAGTAATCGCACTGTCTGTCAGTGCGTCCGTCCGTCTGTCCGGTAAAATCTTGTCCTCGCTTCATCTCCAATACCGCTTGAGGGATTGCATTGAAACTTAACGGGAGTGTTTGTCACCAAGCCTTGTGTTGCATATCGTCAGAAGATTCCGCTCGTTTTATTTTGGGCAGAATTATGGGACTTAGTCATTTTTTTCACTGTAATATTTGTCCTCGTTTTATCTCCAAAACACTTGAGGGATTTCATTGAAACTTAACAGGAGTGTGTGTCACCAAGTTGAGTTGTGCATGTCGTCAGGAGATTCCGCTCGAATTATTTTTGCCAGAGTTATGGGCACTTAGTCATTTTTTTACTCTAACTTCTATATTAAAGTTTTGTCCACACTTCATCTCCAAAACCGCTTGGAGGATTTCATTGAAACTTCACAGGAATGTTTGTCACCAAGCCTAGTTTTGCATATCGTCAGAAGTTTTTGTTCGGATTGTTTTTGGCAGAGTTATGGTCACTTAGACATTTTTTACTTAACTTTTATTATATTAGAATTTTCTCCACACTTCTTCTCCAAAACCGCTTAGAGTATTCCATTGAAACTTCACAGGAATGTTTGTCACCAAGCCGTGTTGTGCATGTCATCAGGAGTTTCTGCTCAGATTATTTTTGGCAGAGTTATAGGCACTTAGACATTTTTAACTCTAACTTCTATATTAAGATCTTGTCCACGCTTCATCTCCAAAACCACTGAAGGATTTCATTGAAACTACACAGGAAGTTTGTCACCAAACCTAGCTGTGCATATCGTCAGGAGTTTCTGGTCGGAATATTTTTGGCACTGTTATTGGCCCTTAATCACTTTTTACTATAACCTTTATATTAAAACCTTGTCCAAGCTACATCTCCAATACCGCTTGGAGGGTTTTATTATTTATAAAACATCAGTAGGAGTTGGGACTAAAACAATATTGTTTGTATTCAAGGCCAAACTCACAGCTTTCTGTTTTATTGAATAATTATATCTTCAACCTTCATATAAGAATCTGAAGCAGAAAAAAATTACTTTATCATTTACCTTCAGTTCATGCTCTATTTTTTGTCTGATGGTACATTTCGGGGGTATATGTCAATTTCCAGTGACAGCTCTTGTTTGAGAATGATCTTTGAAATCTTGTTTTTGAATTTAAACATTCATTTATTTCATCGAAAATATTTGCTGTTTTTCATCAACAACAATATCGGACGGCGACAACGGTGGTTGCCCGCCCAAAGCGATTTGAGGTATTTTGGTAAGGTATCTAAAAACGCTCCAGGTATCTAATCTTAAACCGACAATATGCACGTCTCCTCATGCCTTAGGATTTGCAGACTATATTTGGTTGAAGTCAAACACGTTTTCCCCTAAGAAATGGCTCTGAAACGAAACTGCTAAAGTTAACATTCATTACAGTATAACTATGTAAAAATAATTATTATATAAAAGATAATGAACGAATTAATAGTATATGTCAACTATCAGTCAAAATGTTTAGACCCACAGGTAAGCTAAATGCATTAGTTACTACAATGCTGAACTATTTCGCGGATACAATATGACAATGTGGGTTGTAAGAAAAGAAATGGTCACATTTTTAAAACCAGTTTTCATTATACAAATTGGGATCTACTGAATTAATTGCGTGTTCTTCTTTGATAAATTTTACAGCGCAGACGGACATGAAATAAGTTTTGAAAAACAGAAATAATGAGAAACGTAGATATTGAAATAAGCTTGTCTTGATAAAACATATTCTAAGATTAACTGATGATATATTGATATTAACTTTTATTGGTTTATTCTCTTAAAAAATAGATAATAATAAAAAAAACAGATAAAAAAACATAATTATATTAAAAATGTTCTCTAAGGGCATACAATCATTAAATTGTGTTCAGGTGTTATAACTAAATATCCGACAAAAATGTAGCGCAACAACTGTCATTTCATTTTACCTATTATAGTAAAAGGTTTTGACTTACCCTTACATCATGAAATTATTCGTTCAATATCATTCTAGTCGGTATGAAATGGAATGCTGAAACATAATGGGAAGTACAAACGCATTTGTTACTACCAAGCTGTTATGCTACATTTGTAGAAATGAGACTCAGTTTTCTTTGACCTAATAGCCAAATGTGGTAAGCCAATCATTGCAATTCGACGATATACAAAAAAGCAGAAAAAAAACTCGATTGTCTGTGCCAAAGTTGTATCTTGTATTTTATTATTTATGCAGTATCTTTGCGCGGAGACATATTATCTAATTATCAAAGTCAGACATGAAATAATCTGTCAATGATTTATCACACAGAAATACCTATAAACATTCGGTTGTTAACTGTTCTTCGATAGTAACATGTCATGGATAATTGTTAATTAAATCTATTTGGCGAACATAACTACTTTAATCGGGAGTCAATACCATGTAAATGACTAGAGATATGTTGCTATTATCTTTTTGGATTTTGTGCTATATAAACCAGACTTACCAGACATAATATACATTTATTGGCTCAAAATTGTTTACATCTAACTGCAAACCTCTGTCAGATTTAGTTCGCTGGCTCCTGCATTTCGCTTAAGAAAGAAGTTTTTTGCAAAATAATCAAAGTCTTCGTTATTGCGCCGATGTAAAGTGTGCCATGCGGGATGTCATTCGAGACAAACCCCCTTGTGTGTTTCGAACCGTCGACTTCCGGATAGGAAGTCCGGACTATCGTCTTTAAGATTGCTCAAGATAAAACAATATTCCTGTTATCTGAGTATAACCTTTATAATGTTCGATATATAGATCGGGCAAAATTAGAATTGGTTGCATTTTATGTCCTGAAACGAGAACATCATTCAAGGAAATTTCATAAGCCAACGACAAAAGCCAGGCAACAACTATTTCATTATTCTATTTCCACTCGGTGTTATGTGTCTGGCGTTAAACGCTTAGGTTTACAAATACTCATTGATATATAAAAGGATTTCTGTTTGACTAGTAGGAAGAAATATAGACAGATCTTAATGTCTGATATTTGTTCATCGACGCCTGTAAGTGGGAACTCTGATTAATTATAATTAACTCTTTAATTCAGAAGATGATATTAACTTAAGCCACTTTTAACAAATCGTTTAATCAATATAAATTGAATAAAGTTATGATTTGAATATCAAAACTCTGTTAAGTCGCTACACAAATTAAAATTAATGTGGCCGATTTTTCTCTTAAAAACATACTCGTTATTGGCAGGAATTGAAGCTGTATTATATACATCATTGTTCTTAAACATCAGTACTTTAGTTCGGTCTATTTCTCCACAGTTATCGACTGACATTAAAAGAAACATTATTGAGGGTTTCAGTCCTAGAGCCAGCTAGAAAAAAAACCCTTCAACTTATTCTGTTAATAGATACATCTAAAACAACCATAATGTAGATGGACTATTGATCCTTGAATTTATCAGCAAACAATTTATTTACTAAATTAAATCTATTTCATTTTATGACATACCTTAGAAATAGGGCTACACACGCATTTTAAGACAATGCTTAGCTTGATGTTTTAATAGTTATGTCCCTTGGAGTTCGATCTAGTGTTTTCTTATTTCATATAATCACAGAATGCAATTTAATGAAACACGTGAAATTAAACTGACCGGCGTACAACAAATACGTTATAGCTAAATGTTTACAATTTTATACTGTGAAAAAAGGAAATTTTGATCTGTTTGGATGCCTGATTTGAAGTTTCTAAAATCTCTTAGCTGTCGCCATTTGATTCCAAGCGCAGGAACTTGCCTTAATACATGTCCTATTAACAGATATGCGATAGAACTTGCTTAGTGATTGACATATTTTTAAATCACGAGATAAGTTTTCCTTAATTATTTCGACAATTGGTTCATACTCCGTGTACAGCCTTTTTCAAGGCAATGTTCTTTTCTGAAGAATACTGCAGTTGACAGTTTTTCCCAAATGGTACTTGCTGTATACGTGTTCATTAGTGACTCGTGAACCGATTCAATGAAATAGATACAAAATAATGTAGTGAATAGAACTACTGGTTTGTTTTGAAGGAACTTCTGTTAACAGATGGACAGAATCGTTATTAACATTTAAACAAAATTATAGTGTTTTCTGATATGTCAGAATGCTTGATATGACTCCAGTCATCTTTAACTATACATGAAAAAAGAAAGAAAATTGTACTATTGTTACATTCGGATTCTAATTGTCACCCGAAGGCGAACAAAACGTCTTTCTACATTAGCCATATCAAAATGTAACCGAGGAAAACACTAATGGGTAACACTGAAATAAGTTCAGATTTATACATTTTCACCAGTATTTATCAATTCATTAGTTCAGGATATATATCATATACTTTCGGATAACTGACAAGAGGGAACATGAGGAATTGCTTGTACATTTAGTAATTATGTAGTAATTGCATGTGAGATGAAAAATGTAGAAAAATGAACAATTTATTGAATAAATACCTCTTTATAACTAAACTATTTATATATAGTTTTTAATAGTTAAACGAAATTTAAATGAATGTTTTTGCAACTGAGAGATAGATTTTTGTCTAATTGAATGAATACTTCAATGTTATGTATTTTAATTAACCAGTTATTAGACTGTCGGTAAGTACATTACTTACCATATTTGAAAAATGTCTGCACATTATTTCATAGGTATACCATACAGGTTTGTTTTTTCAAAACAAGCGCTAACAAAATTAATTAACGTAAAAGTAATAGGCAGCTCATTGTATTAATCAATGTTATAATAGTTGTAAAATCGTAGTCAGACAATGAAGTCGGTATTCTTTATTCTAGAGGAATAGATTACGTTCTGAAATGTTTCTTTAGTGCCTATAGACAGTAAGATGTTTCGTTTATAATAAATCACTACCTATAATAACTATGAATGCATACAGTTTATCTTCAGTCAATTTAACAGACAACTTGATTACAGGTTGTGATTTGTCTAAAATAGTTTTATTGTTATAATTAATGATGGAAATGGACTACTCTGAAGTTACAGATACGTCTGTTTAGTCATGTTTGGAAGGACAATCTTAATGATTCAAAATTAAGCAGTTGTTCTACATTGAAAAAAAAACCGAACAAACAAACAAAAGACAAACTTGATCAAGGCCCTAAGCGGTAAGCATTTATATGTCATTGCTGTTCGATTGCAGACATGAAACGGAAGAAACTCGATCAGCCCTACTAGCTTTGTATCCTATACTTAGAAGTTTTTTTTCCCCGTATGCATATTGTTTAATTATCAAAGTCAGCCGCATTGCAGTCAGTGATATATCTCATAATCGCTGTGATGAATATGAATAAGGCTTAAATTTGTGCTATGAATTTTATTACAACAAATTTATTTGTTTATCAGATTCTTTTCTAACATTTTGTTATGAGTCATTGTGTGAACTGTGGAGAATACCTGGGGGCTTCCACCCCGGAGAGATTCAAACCAGTTACTTTCGGGATTCCGGCATTCTACATTCGACCACCATTCTGCAAGATGTTTTACATTAGATAATATTTATTCGAACCAAGCTTTATCTTCTGTACACTGATAGATTTATTGCTCTGGACTGAAATGTATTTGGTAATATTTCCGACCTTAAACGAGCACATCGCTAAATTCAATTTCAGTTGCCAAACAACTTGAGACAGAAATGAAATATTTCTCAATTTGATTTCGACTACATTGTTATGTGTCTGTCTTGGAACACTTTGTTCTACAAACAGTTATGTATAGAGAATTTCTTTTTGTCTAAGAGGATAAAATGGAGACGAACGTTAACGAATTGTTCGTATGTAGCTTATATTTACATGATTTACAGATATTCGAAATAAACAACATTACTGCTCAAGTTCGGACTATTTCTCAGTAACTTCCAACCGGAATAAACAAGAAATCGGTAGAACCGATGGATGCTTCCCGAATAAATGCCAATTCCAAAAGGGCTATTGTTTAATATGTATTTTTTTAAAGTATGAAACATAACAAAGGGCATTAACTCCTAAATTATGCAAAATAGAGTTACGGTTCTTGCGCGCTGCGCTTCTCCTCATAGAGATCTATCTACCCAAAAAGTTTCATGTTAATATCTCTTATACTTTGTGAGATATGCCCCGGACAAAAAATAAGTGAGAAATTTAAAAAGGCAATAACTCAAAAATTAATAAAGCAAGAGTTATGGTTCTTGTGCACTGCACTGCTCATCATAGAGATCTATCTACTTATAAAGTTTCAAGTTGATAACTCTTATACTTTGTGGGATATGCCCCGGACAAAAAATAAGTATGAGAAATTTCAAAGGGCAATAACTCAATAAATAATAAAGCAAGAGTTATGGTTCTTGTGCACTGCACTGCTCCTTAATGAGATCTAACTACCTATGAAGTTAGGTCTTGATATCTCTCTTAGTTTATGTGTAATGCTTCGGACAAAATTATGACGGACGGACGAACGGACGGAACGGACGGACGGACAAAGCGGCAACTATATGATCGCCCTTCGGGGAGCATAATTAAAGTAAATTGATTGCTTCAGTACAATTCTGAAATGCGCAACCAACGGGGATGTTTTAGTTAGCTCGTAAACAAATTATCTAAGTTTTTAATAGCTTTACAAAACTCTTTCGAATAGCCTTCCAGTTGATTAAGTCAATAAACATGTTCTCTCGAATCAAAGTCGGGGTTACTTTCTTAAATTTAAACTCTTTCTTTGTATGTTTTGTCGTGCCCTAAGCTTCTTTTGGCCTACTCAGCAAACAGGTTAGACATACAGGAGTCCATTTTCTCCTGTTTAGGTCAAGTGAAAACTTTTATATAAATAGCTTTTAAAACTTTGAAAATCTTTCTTATTAAAACCCATTTCCAATTGTCTTCTGAAGCCTTCTGAAAACGGAATAAAATATTACACGCCACTTCAATAAATGAGTTTTCAAGGTACCACTAGGACTTCGGCGAGCATTCACATTTCTTTTGATAATCTTTGTTTCTCATTGTTAACATATTTCAGTGTCTTAAAAATGTCTACCTTATAATTATGACGTTTCCACTTAGAAATGTGTTTTCATTTGGAATACATTTTTGTGTATTTCAGGGGATTGAGTTCATAGTTCTATGATCTGTAGTAGAGACTTAATTTAACTAAGTTCATGAGGTTGTTTTCAAATGCATTGTTGTACGAGGCAATGTATAAAAAATAACGGGTTTTCAATTTAAATATTTTTGTTTTCTAAATTTATCCACGATTTCGAAAATAACATTTTACTTATATTTAAACGACGTCATATTTTAAACTAGAATAGAAAAAAAAGATAATAAAAAATAAATTTAGTCAGGGTGAGTCAGGTTTTCTAAATCTCTAATGCAAGATATTTTATTTTTAATCTAAAAATATTTTTTAAAGAAATGAGTCGTTTACTTTAAGACAACTTTTTAAAAGACATGAAAATAATTTAGAATGAAAACAGATATTTTAAGAGTAAGTAAACCAGTGACAACTGTTACATTTAAGTAGTACGTGTAGTGTAAATAAAGCTTTCATTTGACATCAAAAAGTCAGTTTGTATAAGTAATTCAATATCCTCATATTGCAGCCATTGTGCAGATGACATCTGATATAAATATATCTATTTCATATATTTAGTTATTTATCCAGTACTCTTGTGCATAGACATATTGTCAAATTATCATGTCATTGTGTGCATTCTTTCATTAGTGTATCAAACTGAGATCTAGAAATTTTAATAGGACTTGGGCTTAAATAATAGGCAATCTACTCAAGACTTCTGTCAAACTGTACTTTGATACATAACGTACCTTTTTGCAACGAGTTTAACAGACACGTTACTGAAGTATTTTATTTCTAAATGACCTTCTCATCGAAAGCACTCCATTTTTATGGTATATTAAATGGGGACATTTAAGAGGTCTTCATTACATCCGTAAGACTCTCATCTTATATATTAAAAGATTTTTAATTAAATGGTCTTATTTCTGAAGTGAGCACTCAATTTGTAGATTGTTGTATTTTTGGTACCTTTTAATCACTCTGTGAACATGACTACTTATTTGCCATTCTTTCTGTTTGAAGAAAACCAATAAATGATTTATCTATGTAGAAATGATTTGTTGTTTAGTTACAAGACACAGCCAACAAAAAATAAAAACCCAGATTACTATAGATTAACAAAAAGGGAAGAAAATAACAGTTGGGACTGAGGCATGTGTCATGTATGTGTTGTCAATTTATTAGCTAAGCTGAGCACGATATGCTCAAAGAACGCTATTGTGGTTCCCCTGTGTCCTTTGTTCGTCCGTTTGTCTGTCCGTCGAGAACATTTTATTTAAACGACATCTTCTCCTACATGTCTTGATGACTGTTTGGCAAAACTTAACTCTTGTATATAACCATGAGGCCGAGGTGTCCATTTGTTACATACACATATTATAAGAAGTTACGAATTTTCTTCTCTTAAACTGCATGTCCTGTAGTCTAAAAGTGTCGTTGAGCATTGTATTTTAGACTTCTATCAAAAATCTTTGAATGATATGGTCGAAATTAGCCCAATCTCCGTGGTCCTATTTGTGTAAAATATTAATTTTTTGAAAATATTTTATGAAAAACTGTACATTTGTTTGCCTTAAAACTGATGTATTTGGTATGTAGCTTCATCTAGCAGATTTCCACCAAGATTATCAAATTTATGGCTATAAATGACCGCATCCAGAGATCGCCTGTTTTACATCGGGAATAAGACAGTGACTGTAAGCCTTACTTCTTAGATATTTTGTAGCATTTTCAAATGAACCTATACAGAGGTTGTTTTAATTAGTTCTCTAGGGGCTTCAATGTCAGCTTCTTACTTTGACAAACATTATACGGTAAAAATTCAAAAAACTTCGCTAGGAGTCATATGGATTTACACTGACACATTTACACTTCTCAGAAAGCACAAAGCCAAAAGCTTAGTTATTTTTTCTGCAGCATTATGCGATGTTCAGAAAATAGCCTATGGGCCATTATTGACCCCGCCCATGGAACATTGCAATTTTAGAAAGGACTTGCATTTCTATTTATATGAAGTCCAACAATGTTGTTTGTCTTTTTTTGTCAGAATACAAGCATTTCATTCCTGAAATCTTGTAAGTAATTCAAAACTACTCTTCCACTCTTAAAACAAAGTTCTAACATGAGAGAATTAGATAATTAGTTATCGACATTCCTCAAAAGCATATGTCATTCAACAATAATTATTATGCTTTCGTGAAGAATCCCCTTCATTAAAAGAACCTACTTTTCAATTAAAGAGCATGGTCATTTGCTTGATTAAAGGGATGAAAGGATTTAGCACTTTTTCATTACTCTTCGTCTACAGTCTCATGCAAGTGACAGTTCTATGGATAAAAATAACATGTTTGGATAACTGGATTTACTGAGAGAGAGAGAGAGAGAGTACGAAAAAGGAACACCCACACATATCTCCCGGTGTCAGTGCACTTTGTAGAAGCAAGAGTACTTAAAAGATATGTTTTCATTATTCGTTGCAGTACTTCTGGAAAGATTGAAGACATTGATTTCCACCGTATTTGTACTCATTTTATAATAATAAAATTGCCATATTGCATTGCGAGAAAAAGTGCTCAAGGACCATTTGTTTGTTAATTCACTGTAAAGATGTACTTAAAGTATTAAAGTACGTTAGACACAAGTCTTTGAGGATGATGTATAATCAAAGCTCGGACTCTAATGAACAAATAATTAAATGACCAAAGCCAATTACCCTTGAAAAAATGAACGTAGAATGTTTCTAGAACGCATCATATGATAAATTACTGGCAGACTACATATCGTTTGGCTTGGTTATATGTCTGAACATCTAAGAGCATTACACAAATCAAGCTTCTTCAAGTATCATCTAATAATGTTTGCAGACGAAAGTCATAAGAATATTAAGCTTAATGACTTCAGGGTGTGCATCATTTTTCTTTTAAATATATTCATCGATTCGTTCACTTCCTCTTCAAAATGTTTTCAGTCAGTTCCCAAAGTAAATATTTCTACACGCTCTTCAAATAAAAGATTACCTGACACGCTCTGCAATGTAACGTCACACCGAAACCATCTGCTAAACGTGTCTGTAATCAAAGCAATTTACCCCTGAAAAAAATAATGTCTTTAAATTACCGTTAAATTATGTAGCAAAACACTTTAAACATATAGACGAGAATAAGGCACTGTAAACATTTCAATCATTTTGAAGACATAAAATGGTTTATTTTGTGTAAATAATTAAATGTAAATCATTGCAAAGGTAGTGTTTTGATTGTACACATTTTTCTCATGGAAATCTAACAGACAGAAATAATTGATACACAGGGAAGTCCAGTTTAATCCAGATTAACTTCTAAAAAGAAAAAAAGAAGAAAAAGAAATGTTTTTTACTAGCATGTGTGTTTATAAAACTATTTGATATAGACATTTTCTATTTTATGTAATTTATCATGTACGGAAAGTCATAAAAAGTATTTCCCTGTTTTTGTCAGAACGTGGGGGTTGGGTCTGGAACTAAATATTCATATACACAGAATGTGTGAGCAATAAAGAGAGAAAGCAAAAGTTACAACAGACGTTTGGGAAGGTTAAAAAGAATGCTTCAAAATCAATTTAAAACAAATATTTTCAAATCAGTATGAGCTCTTTATGCCCCCCATCGAAGATGAGGGGGCATATAGTTTTGCAAATGTCGGTCGGTCGGTCCGTCGGTAGACACTTCGTTTCCAATTAATAACTAGAGAACGCTTTTACCTAGGTTCACCAAACTTGGTATGCTGGTTGGTCATTACCGGTAGATGACCCCTATTGATTTTGAGGTCATTAGGTCAAAGGTCAAGCTTACAGGGACCTTCATCCTAAAAACGGTTTCCGATCAATAACTTGAGAACGCTTTGACCTAGGATAAACTTAGTACGCTGGTTGGCCATCACTAGTAGATGACCCCTATTGATTTTGAGGTCATTAGGTCAAAGGTCAAAATCACAGAGACTTTCATCCTAAAAAAGGTTTCCAATCAATAACTTGAGAACGCTTTGACCTAGGTTCACCAAACTTTGTATGCTGGTTGGGCATATCCAGTAGATGACCCCTATTGATTTTGAGGTCATTAGGTTAAAGGTCAAGGCCACAGAGACCTTGATCCTAAAAACGGTTTCTGATCAATAACTAGAGAACGGTTTGGCCCAACCACAAGCAATTAGGTGCTGCTGGGGGGGGGGCATGTATGTTTTACAAACATTTCTTGTTTTCAAATAGATTAGAAAATATGTTACAGTATTATAATGAATTTCACTGACGTATATAGACTATTGATTCGCATATAAGTAATAATATTCTGTTTTATAGAAGGTCAAATCTTAAGATGCATGAAACTATCGTGTTCGAAATTATGTGATATCAGCCTTAACTATTATTTCAGTAAAAAGTGATAAGATAAAAAAGCAGTTTATTTGAACTGTCTACGAGTTTTCAGATTTTCGAAATTGGAAGAGCACTTTTCTTTGATACTTTTATAATGGAAATAAGAGGAAAAAACAATAATATCGGTTGTCAAAAGAAATGTCAAAAAGGAGAGAATATACATTGCAGTCAGAAACAATTATGAAACTTGATGAACACTTTTGTGAACAAAACAGAGAAAAAAGTTACTGTTTCAGACAGAACTACATATCTTAAGACGGGAAACATTAAAGATCACTTTATTTAAGATCTAAGGCAAACTTGATTGATATCGGTGAAAAAGTGCTGAATTATTTTTGTCAACTAGAACAAATGAAATCGTTTAAACAAAACTATTCCATTTCTAGTAAAAGAAAATTGTGATATATGATCAACAGAACATTTTTGAAGAAAAATAGACCTTTAACAAAATGCTTTATACAATGGTGATTACATAGATGAATAAGATGTTCAAATCTTTTGGTAACATATTTGCTCCAAATCTATCTGAGACCCAGGCTTATAAACAAAAACGATTAATTTTCTTTTTTAGGTTACCATAAAGATTGCAAAAATATTTAAAAAGTGAAAAGTCAAGAGTAAGATGGGGTTTTATCTATTTTTGACGTTTACGGGAAAAATGAAAAGACAAGAAAAATATTGAAAATATGAAATTTCTCAATATTTTGGTTTCAAAGGGAATACTTATGTCTAGTGACAGTACATGTTTTCAATTAATCCATGCTTTGATAAATTTAGAAAATTTTTCAAACTTTGGTTAATGCTATGCCGACACTGTTCCAAAAGATTAAAACACCCCCCCCCCCCCCCACACACACACACATACAAAAAAAACCCCCCAAAAAACCACCAAAAGCAGAAAAACAGTTTTGGTGCATATTCAAGTTATAAAGAAAAAATACCGATATAAGGTATTAATGATTTTTGTAGTAGCCTGTCCATTAAAATAATGTAGCTGTTTGCTTTCACTTTCAACTTCGTAAAGTCACTTAACACCCAAGCAAGTGATACGCATGAAAATAGAAATTAAATTTGACAAAAATGCCTTTAAGTGAGTTTCATTAGCATACAATATAAACTCTGAAAAAAATGTTTGACATTTTGACTCTTAGAATTGACTGTAAAAAAGTCTAAAATTGTTGTACAACCTATGTATTCATTCTATCTCATAACTTGTTGATAAACTATATACTTTGAAATACTAACACATCAGTTGAAATAAATACAATTTCTTTAGACGTAAAATTACTGTCTGGAAGACTTTTAGATTAAGAAACAATAATTCGACTTACTCAGTTATGTATTGTCTTTTAAAGGAAACACGATTTATTCGTTGAAACATTTTGTGTTATTCTAATATCTAATTTAAATGTACACTTCGGAGGATTGTCCCAGAAGTATGAAGGCTTTCCTCATAACTCGTGTACTTTTTAATATTTTGAAACCCAAAATTGGTATCGTACCAATCTTATTTATCTTTGAGGTGTGATACAAATTTTATCAAAATACAAGGAACGAGTTAAAATTTACAAAAGACTAAATAAGATCACTATCTGCCACTTTGACGTCGTGTTGAAATGTCACCCTTTTTTTAACGTATTCACCTCGCACTGACTTTACTCATGCGTAGACCATCCTTCCGAATTCGCTGCACAGACGCTTTTGATGCTCCTAATTCCGATAAAATAGTGAACTAGTGAGCCGCCCATCCTTAGCTAGCATGTCCCTAACACCCTACTTGACTCTTTTCAGATTCACAGGTCGACCGCAATATGTCTCACCTTCGATAGATTTGCGACCGTGTTTAAACTGTTTATGCCTCTTAAATACTAGCGAACATCAACATTTCTTCAGAATTCCGGCATCTTGAATTAAGTTTGTGTCGGAGTTCTTCCCTAAAGCTTCACAGAACTGAATCGTGGCACGTAACTTGACATCTCATTTTGATATTAGTGTGGCAATTTTAAAATTATTTCGTCGAGTTTGTTCTTTTCCAGATGTTTTCAATCAGTTTTCAAATAAAAAAAACACATTTTTCCTTGATTATTGAAAGGCACAAATTCAAACAAACATATATACCACATTTCTCACAAGAGAATATGATATTGCCTTGCACAGAAGCAGTGAACTATCCACCCATTTCATCTGTTTGAAGTGTCTGTAATTAAAGCCATTTAGCATTTTGCCATAACCACAACTAGTAATAAGACAGTCTACAGCATTCAAGTTTGTCGAGAAGGATATCATTAATTCGACGTAATGTCTGTACAGTTAAGATGTTTTTACACATAAAAGATCACAATGTGTTCCATCATTTCAGTGTATTGAATGTTAAATATTGTATTGCAAAGGAAGTGTAAAGTTTGCACATGTCCTTTTTTCAATAGATAATTGACAGAAGTTCTGTTAACGTATGCATGTCGAATATAGTCCACAAGATGAGGAGGCATAAAACAGGGCATTGTGCTAAGCGGATCTGGAAATAGAAAAAAGGGTGTTTTAACGACTAAAGTAGTACGGTTTTTGTGATGATGGGGCGAATATGGGTAAAGAATGACTGCTTATCGTTTATTCATTTATTAAAGCACTGAAACATGTTTTCTATTACACTGTAAGTTGACATTCGGTAAAATTCAGGTCGATGCAGAGAAAAGGAGTCGTTCATTTTTGAACTGTATGCACCTCTTTACAGACTTAAGTTTGTTTTCAAATTGCATGAAACAAATTGCGTTTCAGCATTTAATATTCATGTCATTAGATCGTTTGTGTGCCAGTTATGTTGTATTTGCATATATTGACAAGGTTTGCTCCACATTAAAAATGACAGTGCGTACACTGGATAAAAAAACGTAATTATGACGGTGAAGGTATTTTTTTGTGTGAAATCAACTCGTTATAACATTTTTGTGGTTAATCAATATTCTGTTTGTTTTTTTCTTTCTGAGAAGACAGCTAATAAAACGTGAAGTAAATATTTTTCTTCTGAGTCATTTAACAGTAAATCATTAATAAAAAATGTGTCTCAAGAGAAAGTGCTCATATACATACAACACGCGAACATAACTCGTTAATTTTTGTTAATTAAAAAAATATGGAACAAATCAGCAGCTACTACACACTTACATGTAAGTTATTAGGTCAAGTTATCGCAAATTATTTCCATACGTAAAGTACCTCAATCTTTTATCAAGGCCCGTGTAATATTTTCAAAACGTAACATGCAAAATAAGAAATTATAACTGATCAGACATATAGTTTTAATGTCAGCGTAAAACATTTTTCCGGATAATCTGAGTGAGCTATATTCTATTCACTTTACAGAGACTGTCAAAGCATCCGGTGAACTGTGACTAACTTAGAGATAATAAACATAAAAACGTACCTTTCCCTAAGATCTTTCTAGTAAAATGACTATAAATTATAGCCTTTACATTGAAGAAGACTCGAGTTGTGTATGGAAACCTTTAAGGGTATAAAAGCAATAAATAACTTCATATATCATGAATTATTAAGATTCTGAGGAGTGTTCATTTAAGGATGTCACCATGTATTTGAAAAATTGGAAACAAAACACTAATTTGCAATAAAAAAAGAAAATATGTTTTCCCCAAAGTGATTATCTTACTAAGATTACCATACAATACAAATTGTGTGGAGAAATTTGTTAGTAAACTGGCTAGATACCCAGGGACTGACCGCTGGAACAGGACCAAAATCCTGCGTTCAACTGCAGAAAACAAAACACTAAAATACTGCTTAAACAACATAAATTTCATCTTCTTTTCAAAGGATATACTAACTGCATTCACTGTTGTTCTGTTTTACTAATATTTTATAGATGCCTTCCTTCATCTGACATAAGTTCAGACTTCCATTTCTTGCTGCTTTTTTGTTTTTATTCAGATTTCAAGATGGCAGATCATTTCTCTGATAAGAAAGACTTGAACTTCAGATAGTCATAGCATTTTTAAATATCTTATGGTGATCTGCTTTGTGAAATTGCCCTTAATAATATGATCAACAGAAACAGTTCAATAAACTTGATGTTTTAGTGCCATAAAGTATCTTTGACAAGCATCTGTTGGTAAGAAAACCCCTGCTGTGAAAATATCCAGGAACGAAGTAAATAAAGGCAAAAAAAGATTCCGGCAAAACTTTAAATTTCATGCACAACAAGTGCCATTGTCTCCTACACAAACTTTCAGCATCAGACATAGTAGTATTTTTATCCAAATTGACTACATTTTCACGCATTAGATGACTATTTATTTGTCTGATGTATGCTCAAGTTGACCGGAGAATTATTTTTCCGAACGTCTGCTTAAGTCAGTGATATTCTATTTTTTATTTGAAAAGAAAGCGCAATTAGTATTTCTCTGATACAAAAGAAAAAAGATGTAACAGCAAGAACAAAAAACAAGTAGCCGCCAGAGGATAGTCTACCATGTCCCAAATATACGTTTACATTATATCTTTGCTACATACATAGTCTGACTTCAAACGGTAAACATACCAGCACCTAAAGCACATTACCAAAACTTAGAGGACTGGCTTGTCTCGAAATATTTTAGATTGAAAAATCTTATCAGATTACATCTGTAACAAAAAGATAGGAGTTCAATTTCAAAACCGTCATTGAAACACGGCTGGAGTCGCTTGGTAGAACTAGTCATTTTCTTTAAGCAAACTGGTGCTCTTAAGTAATTGAATCAACAATTTTAGCTTCTAGCTCAACTTGGCATATGCTTCACGACGATTGTTCGTACTTTGTCCCTAGTACATTTTGCTCCATCGCTTAATTCAAAGTTTTGAAACTTGTTAGATACTTCCCCTAAATTTTGAGTAGTTTGGACCTTTATCAAGACTGTTTCAGATTTGTCACTTTTTTTTGCTCTATAATCTGGAATGTTCAATTTTTTCCTTTTATTTTGATAATTAATCTATTACATTTCAGCATTCAAATAGCGTTGTCATGGCCCTCCTTTTTTAAAAGAAAACTTGAACATGTGGAATACCGATTTTTCTCTTTATTTTTGGCACAATCTTTAGTTTAAACGGGATGTTATATATTATTTGCATTGTACCTGAGATACATGCACGAGATCCGCTTCAGAATTTAATAATTATGCAAGACATTAATATGCAAGACACATGCAAATTTTATAAAGTGATGGATAGCAAAGAAAATAGGAACAACCAGTATCATCTCCATACCTCAGCGCAGTCTGTTGAAGTAAGAGGATTTCATCGAAATTTTGCTGTGAGACATAAAAATAGTGAATACATTGATTCTCATAGTACAGATTCCTTCTCAATTCACAATCATGTTGAGTGATTTCAATGTGCGAGAAAACAAACTTAGGCCCGTTTGTAGATAACTCATCGCCAAGATGTACTTTAAGTACTAACTTAGTAGACTGAGACTCATAACGATTACGTATTATCAAAGCTCCGACTCTAATGTCCAACGACTGATTTCTGGATCTCATTATGTGATAAAGTATTGGCAGACTGCATAATGTATGGCTTGATTATATGTCTTTAAAAAGGAGTAACAGATGAACAACTAAGAGCATTAAACAAATCTGGCTTCTTCAGACACCATCCTATAAAGTCTGCAGAGGAATGTCATGAGGATATTAATCTAAAAAACATCCGGGCGAGGTGTACCTTGTTTCGACTGAACGAAGCAACTTCTAAATATTTCCACTGAATTTATTCACCTCGTCTGCATAATTTGTACAGTTCCCTTACTTAATATTTCAGTTCTTACAGAACATACTTCTACATATTTTAGATTACCAACAAACTATCCTGTGTACTGTCCGGCCAAAGTGATCTGTAGAAATTTTTGTAGAAATAATCACAATTGTGAGGCGGAGTGTCGCATGCAAAATTTAGGGACCTGTGGCCAAGGTCAGTGTCACATATAGGTCAAAGGTCAGACAAAAATATATAAACTTGTGTACGGATAATTTAGTCGTCATGAATTCTTTGATTCTGTCAGTTATGTTCACTATCATGAGACTGAGCGTTTCACGCATAATCCAGTTCCATATATGCGAAGGATGGATTTTAGGATTACTTGAAAAAACTTTTCAGCATCACGAGGCGTAGTGTCGTGCGCATAAACCGGGTCTCTAGGTCAATGGTCAAGTTCGCACATAGAGGTCAGAGTAAAACGCTTGTACAGAGCAAAACTTTGAGGGATTTTGATATAACTTGGCACAATTGTTCACCATTGTAAAAGGAATTTCGCATGCAAACTTCAAATCCTGTGTTCTAGGTCAAGGTCACACATAGAGGTCAAAGGTCAGATAAAAATATGAAAATGAGTGCACGGATCATTTAGTCATGAATTTATCGATTCTATTACATATGTTCACTGTCATAAGACTGAACATGCATAATCCAGTTCCATATATGGAAGGTCAAAGCCATTTGAGATGACGAAATGTCCATATTTTTTTTTGGAGTCAATCTTCTGCATACTTGGTAAGATTTATTACCTGGAACAAATGTCAGCAGAATGAGGCGTAGTGTCGCACCCATGGACTAGGTCTCTAGATCAAAGGTCAAGGTCACTTAGAGGTCTGAGGAAAATGCTTGTCCGAGGCAAAAGTTCTACATTCATTGGGGTGTTTTAATATAACTTGGAACAAATGTTTACCATTGTGTAGCAGAGTGTCAGGTCCCTGTGGCCAAGGTCAAGGTCACACATAGAGGTAAAAGATCAGAAAAAGTATGCAAATGTGTCTACGGACCATTCAGTTTTCATGAATTAAGGGATCCTATCACAAATGTTCACCCTCATGATACCGAGCGTTGCAGGCATAATCAAGGTCCATAATTTTACAAGGTCAAGGTCATTAGAGATGATGCACAAGGAATAGTCAAACTTGCTTCCCTACTTACCCCTCTTTTTATCCATTATACCCACATCTTCACCAAAAGCTTTTGTGACGGTCGTATTTTGTGACAAAAGCACCCTTGTTTGAAAATAGATTGTATAAGATCGCAGTAATGGCTTTACAGTAAAATTCAGAAATTACGCATATAGATCAGGAATGAGACTGTTTAAACACTATCATTTCAGTGACTTATAGTTCGTTTACTGCATGCAGAATATAATTTTTCTCGAAAAAGTAATTGACAGAAGGCCAACTGATTTGAAGAAAGAGGTCACTGTGTGCAAAAAGGATTTAGTAAAATGAATACAAACGATTTTGAACTACAAATGTTAGGTACTGTATTATGATGATAAAAGTATAGGTAAAATTTAAGAAGACTTGGATAACACTTTGTATACAGCATTACTGATTAAATCTGAATCAATGCTAAGAGCGGATTCATACATATGCACTTCTTTTCAGTCTTAACTTCATTTTCACTAATTGCATGGAAGAAATTGCATTTTGTATGTTTTTGTCATTTGACCGTCGACTGTATTGTGTTCCAGTTGAGTATCATTTGCATATAAATTGCACAGCTTGAATAGGGTCCTTCACATTCACATTTTGTTTTGAAAACGCTGCATATACTGAAAATAGAACATCAAACGACGAGACAGACAATTATTTTTTTATTTATAAAAGACAACTGTCATTTACTAAACATTAAACATGCAGTGAATATGTCCTCACAGTAATTTTACAGTCAATAAAATGTAAACAGTAACAGTTATAAAGAGGTACTTTTATTCAACTTTACCATGTGTGAATGTTGTTTTCGTTTAAAGTTTCATCTTACATAAGACACATTTTATTTCCGGAAAATCTTGTAATTCACAATTTATTGCTAACTCAGTTCCTGTTTGCATTTGATAATCAGCTATTTTGCTTGATGTTTTTCTTCTCTGGTCTGATGGTTAAAATCACTTACTTATTTCACTGATCGAAGGTCATGACTGGCCTTGCCCATGACCATTTATATCAGTATTTGTAGTTTGTTGCGCAGAAACGAAACAGTAACAGATTATAGCCTGCATATTTGGAAATGTACTTGAGTCAAGGTGTGTATTAAAACATGATTAGGAATACAGCAATTTTCAATATGTTAACTTAATATATTATAGTGCGCTGTACTTGAAAGCAATTTGGAGTCTTGCCTTTGCTTAAATGGAACTTTGGAAAGAAAAGTATATATATTATGAAAATGACTTAGCAAATTTATGAAACAAATTTATTAGACAACTGAAACCATTATTGTATTTTTTTTTTATTTGAACTTAATATTCCAGTAAGAAATAAATTTTCATAATTTTACTTCTAGTGATGCTGTTTAATAAATTTCCTGAAAATATACTTCGAACATCTAACGTATCAGTTGAATTAATTTCACTGTCTTCACGCGTAATAATTCCGTCTGGTAAGCATCGGAATTTAGATGAAATACGTCGATTCTAACATTTAATCAAAATGTACTATGTATGAAAGAAAAGAAGACGATTCATTGTTTGAGAGAATTGGCGTTATTACCTTTACTGAGGTACAATTGAGGTCCCCTCTACGTGTCTTTAAAACATTGTGTTGTCATACAACGCATTGTGAAAGAATATACTTCGACAAAAAGTAATGAGCATTTTAGAAAGACAAACAAATCTTTTATATTCGTTTACCCATTTCTCTGACGGTCTAGACGGAGGATATAACCAAATATGTAAAGAAAAATGACACAGTCAATAGAACTCAAAAGTCTTCGTCATATTTAGTATATCCAAACATATTTCTGCATATACCCGTATCCCATCTTTAAGACCTGCAGGAGTTTTATGTAGGATATAATAAATGTCGATTGCTCTTAAGGGATGTTACTGAAGCGGTACTGAAGGGTATATCTCCATTTCTTCTCATAAATGAAAGTAAACTTTGTTTTACATGATTCTATCGTGTTTGATAATTGAAATGCCAAATATAGATTCAGACAAACATTAATAGTCTGCTACCCTCTATGTACTATCATTAAAAACGTGTTTCGCTCTCCAGAAAAAGCTACGCAGAAACATTAAATCTTTGGAGATATACGCAACAGACATTATATGATTTTAAACAGTATAGTGCTTCCACAGATTAGATGACAACATATGTGTCTGATGCATGCCAAGGTATGGTAATACTCGGACATAAGTTCGCATATTAAATTAGTGATCTTTTTCTTATGTTTAAAACGAATTTTCTGTTACATTTATTATGCTTTATGTGTCTAATATGGTGGCAAGGAAGGTTCATGTAGTACCCACAGGAATGTTTACTTTTACACGTATACATTTTTGAATCACTCCATTAAAGCTTCCAGTCGTTTTATAGAGTACAATGATCCTTTACGTTTTTCCTTCTACAAAATTCTATTTATCATGTGTCAAATTTTAATTGTATAAATATAACCTCTGACAACTGTGTCCCAGAAAACTAACCGTAAAGCAAATCATAATAGTGGTAGTATGAGTATATTTTTTATAAGTTTTTTTTTAAAGATACCAATTTTAAAACAACCGGTTTCAGGCTCATCATATTAATAGTAAAGCGGGCATTTGGTTAATTATTGTAAAACAAAGTGCAAATGCTTTGAATACTACAAACAACCAGAGGATTTAAGTTTACAAAGATTTAAGTGTTTAGAAAGACTTTAGTTTAGTTCTGATATTATGTAAGCGAAGTATCCGACTCAGGTGACCTCAACTGTAGGTCAGGTAAATTAAGTCTGTCCCTTATACCGACCTCAGCTGCGATGTAAACATGATGCCCATTAGTAATCAATAGATCAATCACGGGAAGATTCCAATGACATGTGAATTAATTTAAAAACAAGCTTTCGTCGTTATGTTGAGAACAACTTTGTTTTTGTTAACGTTTCGCTACAAAAAGGGAAATGTACTTTTCATGTTTCACTAAACGGAGGATTTGTTTTCACAGTTGACTATTTCATTACAAAATACGAAATATTTCTTGCTTGTTTCCTGTTTGAATGATTCTTAGTTGACGCAATTCTCGGACTAAATTGTATGTTCATCTTTTCAGTACTAGAACATTTTACTTTATTTTTTTGTCTGAATTTAAAGAAGACCTATGAGGAAAACAGTCTTGAGAAAATAAATAGACTTGAAATTTTTTATCAGCCCTTTTATAATTTAGAAAGACTTTACTAAAGACAATGATATTTCACAATTTGAGGAAATGTTCATATTTCCCAGAAAATAAGCACCATTTTTCACTTTTCACTTATGTTATTAAAGATACGTCTGGCGATTCGTTGAATATATAAATGTACTTTTATTTATACATGATTGTAAATAGTGCAGATTGTTTCATGTGTAGAAGTCTTTAATAAAGCAGTTAATTTTAAAGTAACTCAAAATGCAAACATAAAAAAGAACCAAAAACATGGAAAATTCTCAAGCCGAAATAATACTTAAGAAACTAACCAGTGCAAATAACAATGAATAAAAACATTATTTTTTGTTTACAACCTCTCCAGATGAAAGAAAGGGTTAACTTCAACATTTAAAACCACGTGCAAACGTTTGATCATCGGTCGACTTTTCGGAAATATTTTCCTGCAAATGACTTGCAATGAAATCACTATGGCAACGTTATTATTATTTTATAACATAACGGTTACCGAAAAATAGTTTAACTGATTATATAGTCCAGAGTCACCGCGAACGATAACAGCCACAATTACCGGCGTTTTATTTTTTTTTTTTTTGCTTTTTTTCCAGGAATCCTAAATTATTTGAAAGGGTACACTGCAGTAGACGAAGATAGCAAAATATGTATTTTGTTTCTAAAAACAATTGTTACTGGGAGAAGGCTATATTTGACATTGTCGTAAATACCAAACTACCATTAAAGGTCACAGCAATACCTGATGTAATGTTTTCTTGGGGCAATTGTATTGTTGTTATATTGAAGGGGATTTCATACAAAGAAATCTTCTAGACACATTATTTTATTCTAAATACAGCAAATGCAAGAACCTTTTTACATAACGGGCAAACCGGGTTATATTTGAGATGTTATCACATTCATCTGATCCAAACGAAAATTCAGTGTTGACGGAGTTTAATCTCACATGAGCATTAAACTTGCTCAAGGTGAGTATATTGGATCACCGTGTGTTCGTCGTTCGTCATGCATCGTCAACATCGTCAACATTTTACTTGAAATGATATCTCCTCAAAAGCCATTTTTAACCAAACTTAGCAGAAATGTCCCTTATTTAACCCTTTTCTAAACTTGCTCAAACCATTTCGCTGCGTTACACATAAAGGCTGCAAAAGCTAAAGTTAGATCAAACGACATCCTTTCCTTAACTGCAGGGTCATTTTCTACCAAACTTATAAATGTTCTTTATATAGCCCTCTATTAAAATTGCTCAAATGGTTTTGCTCCATTGAAAAAAAAAATGGCCACCAGAGCTAAAATAGATTTTTGTCAATATTTGGCTTCAAATGCCTTCTTCTCACAAACTGCCAAGCCACTTTCCATCAAACTTTACAAAATTATTCCATGTACTGACTTTTTTTTCTAAAATTACTCAAACGGTTCCGCTTCGTTGCAGGTTAGGACTCAAAAGCTAACTATTAAAAAAAATGCAAATGACATTTGCTCTTGAACCGTAATGTATTTTTCCACCTAATTTCACAGGAATGTTCGTTAGGAATATATCCACCTAGTATTAAAATTGCTAAATGGTTTGAATTCGTTGCACAAAATAACAGCCGTAGCTAAAAATATATTTATTTTTTCTATATTCTTCTTTACATGACATCTCCTCACAAACCGCTAGTTCTAATTATTTCCCATGTGATTTTTGTGTGTGTAATGTATAAGATTTTTGAAAATATTCAATCCAAAATCTGTAATATTCCTTCTGATGTTTGCTCAACCGCTGACCCACAGCCAAACTACTCAGGTTAGAGCCATCTTTCCCCTTTTGTTTATGATAATAACTAGATTGACAGATACTTGCCGCCACTCCACTAGTTTCAGATTTTGCTGCATCAAGCAGTTAACATGTAACTTTTAAACTATTTCTGACAAAGATCGATCAGATCTCTTGGCTTATGAATCCAATATAGTGTTTAAAATGACGCATACTGACATCATATTACTTTTTCTGTGACGTTTGACAGATTGACCTATTATGGTTTCGTCTTTGACTTTTAGTAATGCATTCAATGTGTTTCCGAAACTTTTTAGTAGAGTGTCATTAAACTGCATGTATATAATATTTGACAGAACAATCATGAACATTAAGAAAACTGTCTTTATGTTCTAACCAATATTGTAATTTCGACACAGAATATAACAAAAATATTTATTGAAGCAAGACACAATGATTATTTGTATTTTATAATTTTATACATCTTCACATGGGAAATTGTTCTTACTTCTTTGGTTGTAAATATTAAGTGAATGCAAATTATTTTTAAAAAAGTATGTTTTGAAATGGCCTACTGTAACAATGGGTTCGATGTTTCCTTTCTTCCCATACAGCTTTAAATGAGTTTAACTTGAGGAAACGTTTTTAGTTGATTAACTTAAGAGATAGAGCCAATAAAAAGGTTGCAAATAACACACACTTCCCATTTATTTATATATAACAGACTTACCTTTATGTAAGCCGAGATATGATTATATGAAACACTTTTTTTCCATTACTGGTGGTTGTCAATTCATAGCCATTTAGTGTAAATTTCAACTAAAATTAAATTCCTAATATATTTCTTATTACTGTTTTACATAATAATTACCAGTTGTCTTGGATCATCATGATCATTCAAATTCTATTGAATTCACATCTAAATGGGCGTTGACCGAAGGTAAACACATTTGTATTTCATTTCAGCTCTCTCAATATATAACTGAAAAATAGTAAAGCTCAATGCTAAAACTGTTGTCCATCGTATATATACTTGCGGCGTAAATATATAATAAATAGTACCAGACTATCTGTTAAAAAGCTGTAAATATACTGTCTAGAAAAAAAGTTAAAACCATTAGAAACACAGCGAAATGTATAGTGCAATGAAAAATATAAAAGAAAACCAGACGTATAATATGGCTGCTTCTTAGAAACTTGTTAAACATTGTCGTTATATTTTCTTCTTTTTTGTCTCCTTTATGGATGACATTAATCATGAATAAATGTATTGTGTGATATGTAAACATTCGCAGCATCTTGGCAATCATTTGTTGATTTGATAATTGTAATTATTATACCTCACGTAAACTGCGACTCGTTACCAAACAAAAACAGTCCTAAGGTATATATAACATGATCACATGTATGGTTCGGTATAATAAAATAAATAACACACATTAGCTAGGCTGTCGCCTCGGGTGTTATTGTTTTTTCGGGTTGTCAATATCCTCTATCACCCTCGCTGAACTGTGTTATTTATATAATGGCAAATAGCATTGTTTGAATGCTGATTTGCCAGTACACAAATTGAAACTGAAAAAAATGCATAAAATAATATCATCTTCTTGGTAAGTCTAACAGCGTCTTCAGGACTTACAAAAGAAACAAAAAAGCAATAAAATTCAAACAAATAAAATGAAGTTAAAGTATTACTTTTAAATGGCTCTCAGTTAACATGAACATAATTTTGAACTCCTGTAGTATGTTAATATAACTTGCGATATAATGTTTAAACATTTATTACCTATTTCTTTGAAATATTACTTAGTAATACTACTTTCAAATCTAGCGCTTAAATGCTAAAAAAAAAACAGCATTTATCACTATTCTTAGAAAAGAAATTACAATCGGGACACTTCTTTAGACTTAATAAGGGCAAAATTGTCGACACAGTTCTGAAGTTCGCTAAGTAATCTCAGATATTTCAGTCAGTGGAAAAGTGTATGATATTAACAGAGTTGTATTGGCAGATCGTAATTGTTAACGAGGAAATTTCTCAACTGAAACACGTAAAACGATGTTTAGAAAGCAAGCATACTCTTACGAACATCTAAGTTTTCAAATGATATTTTGTTTGTAGGCAAAACAAAAATACAACAACAACTAAACTTACTTATGAGGAGCGTGTTTTTCACAGAAAAAAAATCTTATTAAAAAGTTAACAAAAATTTAGTTCATTAAGCTTCATTTATTCTTAAATGGTAATACTTTCAAATTCCTAACAGGTCACACAGAGTTGCAGGAAGGTAGTAGGATGAATAAATAGCAATCAAATGTTCTATGTCTTTACTTTTGTTTTCCAAAAAAATAACCGATCTAAATGCATCTTTAGTTTTCTTTTGCATTTAGAACATTAACTATACAGAATAGTGTCACATGTAAACTTAGTGTTCGTGAAATTTGGCAATGAAATATGACCCAATTTCCGTCAAAGAAGTTTTATTTTGGTGAAACATTAAGTCATGAGCTCAGATCAAGGGCAAACATCTGGACCAAATAGAGATTGTATTTCTTTTACTAAAATTTTGTTAGTCTGAACATCTGTATAAACTGATCTCTTACATGAGCAAAGATGAAAACACTAGGCCATTAGCTAAGATCATGTCAAATGCTTCAGAGGTCTAATCAGTCACTCAATCTCAATGAAAAACATTATGCTTGTTGGTCATGATAAACGTGTAATTTCATAAAAACTGTGTTACGAAGGAACAAAAACTAATTCAACAGCTTAGATCATAGACAAATACTTTAGACGTCACACCTTTTCTGATCTGCATATTATTTAGTAAGGACATTGGTCTGCATGATCTGTAAGAAAGTTTTGCACATAGAGGTTACCGATTTGAAAAATCTGCAAAAGGCAAGGAAGGGACGTCAACTAAATTATATCTGTATAAAGTTTTAGACTTGGTAACTTGGAGTTTACAGGTGGGTACGTCACCAGCTCAAATCAAATTAGCCTTTATAATAAGTCCTAATTGTGTTTGAGACCCGATCAGTTAGAGTCAAAATTTAGGTCGGATATGTGTATGCATTGTGCTTACACAATGAGGTCACCTGTCTATCTAAACAGTGGGTCACGTTTTGCGAAATACTAGATCTAGTACGTAAAATTTATTTTGAACGATAACAGTCATCATTTAATTACATTGATCTGAAAAATATGTCGTTATACTTTCTCTTAACAAAGGGTCTCAGATGGGTAGATCACAAGCTCAGATCAACGACAATCGATTTTGTGAAGGCGATTTTTTAGCATTTTGTCCGAATAATCAATTTGGTAATT
Organism: Cyclina sinensis; assembly: GCA_012932295.1. Lineage (NCBI taxonomy): Eukaryota > Metazoa > Mollusca > Bivalvia > Venerida > Veneridae > Cyclina > Cyclina sinensis. The sequence continues at coordinate 24,657,749 of JAAONU010000004.1, forward strand.
GTTCGTTAAAGTTTAAGCTTGTTCCCAAAAGGTCAAACGAAAGGTCCTGTTGTGACAATGAAAGAGCTTACATGTTTTAGACTGATATCATACCTTTCTGTACCCTACTTTAATTTCTATTTTTTTCAGACATCGGTCAGTAGACCACTTGTTTCCGATCAATAACTTAATAAACACATGGGCACATAGACAACATATATAGATAGATTGGGTATGATAAACCCTACTGTTTTTGGGCTCACTTGTTCAAAGGTAAAGCTTGAAAAGGCCCACACGGTTTCTGATAAATAACACAAGAAAAACTCTTACCAGGACTTACAAACTTTTCAGCATTGTTTGGCTTGACAGATAGATAGATAGATATGCCTTGTTTTTGGGCTTACACACATCAAGCTTATAGAGCGCACTTTGAAAACATTGCCCGATCAGTAACACAATGCACCCGTACCAAGGACCTTCATAATTCCAGGGTGGTTAGGCATGACAAGCACATGAATCTCTTGTTTCTTGGCTAACAGGAGCAAAGGATCAAGCTAAATGAAGCCTTTACTTTGAAAACGGTCTCTGATTGATAAGTCAAGCTTTCAAACCTAACAAGATGGTTTGAAATCATAAGTAGATAACCCGTATGGTTTATCATTCCAAGCTCACAGTGGCCCGCACTTTTAATCTGATTGGCAGCTAAAAAGCGACTGCTCCCAGGACCTTTAAACTTTGCAGGATATTTTCCTTCATGAGTAAATGAAACGTATTGTTTAGTGGGCCCACATTGTCAAAGGTGAAGCTCACAGAGGCCATACTTAGAATGCGATTTCCGATCAAGAATTCTTAAATAGCTTCTTCATGGATCGTCAAGATCCCTTTACAGGATGATGGGGCATAAATCCTATTGATTTTGTACTCAATGTATCAAGTGTCAAAGTTCACAGGGCCCTGAACTTTGTAAATAGTTTTCAATCAATTACTAGAGAATCAGAACTTAAACGTATGTCATCTTTGTGGATATACATTTCAGTATGAAGTTGCTTTAGGCTCATCGTACTGAGTCGGCTTTCTTGTTTGATTCTGGGGATTGCTGATTCACTTAAAGAGGAAACCAGTTTCATTCTGAAAGCTATTGCTATATCCTATGAACATTTTGTTACAGTTTCTCACGTAAGAAATTCAGGGTCGTCTTGTCCTGTGTTTTTTTTTCTGTCATCAATTTAAAGATTCCAATCTGATTATACAGAGCTTCTGACTTGAAACTATGGAAAACAAAGCTTGACAAATAACAGTGTGTTATTTCCTAATTCCTAGTTAATTTTGTGTCGTTGTCGTTATGTAAATATTAGGAATTTATGCAATAGGCGAGATATTATTCAAAAGCTAATCTTCCTTGTAGACATTAGATGGTAATTCATATGTCTGTTGTATACTGATATTCTTAACTTGGATCTGCAAATGCTCCAAAGTAAAATTGATATAGTAAATGTAGGCACATATATCTCTTGTATTGATTCAACAATATCTGTTCTTGTAAAACGCAAGGACTGTGACAGCAAGTAGTATACCTACTAAATAATTTTATTTTAAACACCATTTAAGAAAATGAACGTATTTTCTTTAAAAGTTAGCTTTCATCTTCATCTTTCTTGTATGAAAACAAGATAGGGGTAATGTTTGATTTTTTTTAATGTTTCCTATACTATGGTGTAATTTACTTAACCTGCTCATTTAGACCTTTACAGTTTATAAGTAGCAAAGATAATTATATTCGAAATATGTTTATTCACAAAAAAAGAAAAAAAATCAAAAGAAACTATTTACCTCTGCTATTAATAGCTTGTAACCATATGCTCAAACTATCCAGTTGGACCTAGCACAGAAGCAATCTATAAACGAATGATCTACTATTGCGTTAGATGTTTTGAATTCAACATCGTTTGAAAAAAGGTAAAATAGCTATAACTCAACTGTCTTTTCCAACGATGAAAATAGCTGGAAATACTAAGATCTTTGATGCAAACCGTTTCCTGCATTAGTGGTCCACTGACAAATTACCTACTTGAAAACTCATTTGATCTGCAAACAGCTTGTGCAGGATATCTTCTACAGATAACGCATGTTTGTTTTGACATTATTTTACAATCAGGTAAAGGAGCAGTTTGTAACTGTCGGATGGGAAATATTTTTCAATGAATGATTGAAACTTGAACTTGTGTGAAACATCCGAAACATCAATAAATCATACTGCTTTTTTTTAGATTTTAAAACGCGAAAGACGGAATAGGAATGATATATTTTTTTTAAATCTAGAAACCTCAAAGTATGTTTACGGTTTAACTATCGCCGGTCGTTGCGAATTAGTCCCTTCGTGTTAAAAGCCAAGGTTACATTGATAGCTTCTTGGTCAAGAATTTTCTCCTGACACTAAACCCTTATCAGTAACAGGCTGATCAATTTGCAAACTGTTTCGTATTAAGTTGACGAAAATCAATATCTGGTGAATGTTTCAATATTTGTTGTTTTACAGTCTTTTTGCAGAAAAGTGTAAGGATCTTAGAATACTGCTAGATTTTCTGTCTTTTACTGAACTTATATTGAAAAGTTAGGCTCTCGAAGAAAGTGATTAATGCCAAATGATTTTGTTTAATTTATATTGAATTTGATTGATTGATTAACCTGCTTGATTTCATGTTTGGGGTGAGAATGATTTTAGTCCTGTATGTTAAATGAGTCAAAAGTAATCAAGACTTGATATACCAGATTTTACAAAATTCTGGTCTTACGTAATCAGTTTATTTTACCAAATCACCAGTGAACCATATTTGGTTTACAAAGGCTTGTCATTGTGTAGATGAAAGTAAGACATCTCTTACAGCCTGATCAGAGGTTATCATGGCCTTTTAGTCAGAGCAAGATAAATTGTGTGCCTTGTCTACATGCTTATACGGCTCATGTAACTTCTGATTATATTTCTTTCAATGTAAAACCAGATAGCACTTGGTATCAACACTTGTGGATTTTTTTGGTTACAGTAACATGTTAACATAAACATAATTTAAACATAAGTGTCGTTAAGTTATCTTTCTGATTTGACACAACAAGTTCAGTTCTATTACAAACAAAATGTGTCTGATACAGCAATACTATTGCTTGAAGTAGGTACTATGCATATGTCATGCATTTGTTGATGTATTGTTTTTATTTCAATAGTTGGTTTTCGAAGTTGCATAGATTTTATCTACGCTACAAAACCTTAAATAGTTCAACCAGTTTTTATATAGAGTCATTTCTTATCCATAGCGCAGGGCACAAGATATAATTATTTATTTCGCGTTCGCGTCAAAACTGATCAGCACTATAACGATAGAGAAGAAGAAAAGGTTTAGACATTTTATTGTGATTGGTCATGTTTGCAGAGAATACATTGACACGTTTTCCGAATATGAATAAAATGATATCATATTTCCAGAAGATTGTCTTGGCACCTATTGATATAAGGTCAATACCCATGCAAAGAGGAGAATCCCTATTCATTGACGAACACAATATCATGCTCAGCCTTATACAACTTGACCACGATGCCTAATCGAATTTACCTTTTTATCAGAATTCTTCGACGTGGTATGGATATGTTGGTGACGTTTATAGTTTGAGGAAAAAATACCGTATGGATATACTCTGTAAGAATAACGTGCCCCTTCTCTAAATAAAACGAAAATCAGTTAAAGATTGCGCTTACTACGATAAGGCTAATACAGTGTCAGAATTCCACACGTGTTAGAACCAATAGTATACTTTCTTATGAGTTTTCCCAAGATCCAAACAACTGAACACAACCTTTATCAACATTTAGGAAAACAAGCGGTTTCAATAACTGAATGACGCATTCGCTGATATCACGTGTGAAGTAATGAGACTTTGGGCAGTTCTAAACTTTTAGTGTGCGATTACTAACTTAATGTCAAATGAGAAGTGAAAATAACAGCTTAGAAGACACTTACTTTCAAATATTTTGTGTGATTGTTTGGCATGATTAAATGAGACTTATAAAAGTCAACTTATTCCTTGTATGCTAGAGTGTCATGACTTTGTTTAGTAAACATGTTTATCCGTTTGCAATGCTACGGTATGTCAGACCTTTTCTCAGTTTTCCATAACCGATAAATCGCTCAAATATCACCGTTATTTAGTTCACTTGAATCTCTTTTAACAAGTCTCGTGAAAATAGAACGTCATTTTCCGTGACAGTATTTCAGCGACAGGTGCTATATCATTCAGAGTTTCCTCAGGCTTTTATGCATTGTCGGATCATTATATAATAATACATCTTATATACAGGGAAACAAAATGCTGTCGTTTCCTTTTTTAAACACAGTATCGCCATTCTATACGATTGTTATGGTTTTCTCATCTGTATAATAACTATAATATATCATTGAAATTTCTTTGTTTAAAAGTTGATTTCCTGTGGATGATTTATTAAACAATAAGCATGAATTGCATCTTCTTTATGTTCAGTTTGAAACATAATACTTGCAAATGATTTCTAAACACGATCCGGTTTCTTCTGACGTAATTCTCAAACACAGACTGTTTTGCATAACTAGCGGATAATAAACGAAATACTTTGAAATTCGTATTTTACGCACATATAACTGATAGTTCTCTGTTCACTGACAGAATATTGCAACAATGTTTTTATAGGAGTATATGACTGTCTGCTTTCATCCATAAATGGTATGCAAATGAAGATCTAAAATCAAGATCTGTCTGAATGAATCCACAAATTAAAATATTTTCTAATAGCAAGGAAACGTAACTGTAGTATGAGGGTCTATTATGTCAAGATTGTTTCATTCTACTTGATGATGAGTCCAAAGTTCGTGTCACTAAATAGTCGTTGGAATTGTTTCCATTATTATTACGGTTTGTTTTAGGTTTAACGCCGATTTCAACATCTAAGTTATATCTCGGCGGTCAGTCCACCTAACCGGTTTTCCTGGATAACTAATCAGTAATTGCCAATTTCTCCGCAAGTGACTGACTACTGTTTCCACATGATCTACTCTGAATCAGCGGCGATTAAGACACAACTTTAGACATAATGTCTGAGATCAGTTGTCACGGAGAAATTTTGCCCTGCCCAGGGGTCGAACCAGGGACCGATGGATTACTAAGCCAGTGCTCTACCTATTGATCTAAGCGCGGGGGGGTGGGTTGTATTATTACGGTCTTCTGAATGTTCTTTACCATGGTACAGATTTCTTACAGGTCTCTACTTTGTATACTTAAATAGTTAGGTCGGTCTTTATAATATACTATCGGAAAGCAGTATTGCTGAAAATTCGTTTTCACATAAAATGAAGAAAAAAAGGATTTCTTTTTCCAAAAACGAAATGCTTACTTTACTTGGGACAAACACAGAATTCGTATACCTAACATATCTAGAAATTGTCAACACTTGAAGATTACAAAGACATGATGTCTCATGGAAAATATGCCTATTCACAATAGTTTTGACGTCAAGTAAACGGATATAATTTTTTTGTGTTGTGACGAGTATACTACTCAGATACAATGATCACGCTGTGTGACGGAAAGTAAAAACCTGACTGTTATTATTACAGATGAGTTCTTTTAAAAGTTGTTTTAATTAAAAGAGAATAAATAAATATTCACGAGCAGTTTTCTAAGTACTATGTAGTTTGTCCAAAGTAACAAAAATATATCTTACGTCGCATATCTTCAAACATTTTTTTTAGCAAAAAAAAGATATATGCCAGAAGAGAATGAAAACCGTGTAAGGTAAGTACATCTTATACTTAGCATTGTGTTACGAAATGTCTTACGGGGGTATATCTAATTTTAATATAGACATGTAATTACTGCATTTAACATATTTATGTAACTAGTATGAAGTGTCCACATTTTCTGGATTAAAAAAACCTGACAGTGTGTAACAAATAATGCTTCAGTAATCTTATAAAAATAAATAAAAAAGGTTAAACATTTTTAGTTTACCTTTTTAGAGTTAGTTGATATAGTATATCCTCACTCTGGGAAAACAACAAATCTTAATCGATCATGTCCAAAACGAAAGCTGTGCTATACTTCAGTTTCCTCTACACGAAGTCCCTTACCATTCTGAATGCACGTGTAGAGTTGTAATATTACGGAATACCGTTAGGGCCATCGTGGTTAGACGTTATAATCCAGAGGGCGACAATGCGATAGTGCGATAATACGATGGCAACAGTGCGATAATGCAATGGCGACAGTGCGATAATGCGATGGCGAAAGTGCGATAACGCGATAATGCGATGACGACAATGCGATAATGCGATGGCGACAATGCAAAAACGCGATAGTGCGATGGCGACAATGCGATAGTCATATCGTACTGTCGCCATCGCATTGTCGCCATCGCAGTATCGCACTATCGCATTGTCGCCCTCTGGATTATAACGTCTTACCACGATGGCCCTAACGGTATTCCGTAAAGCCATCCATTTTATTTTTCTGCAATTGTTTTTGTTTCGTAAAAATCGCTGGTGTACATACAAAAAAACATGTGCGCATGTGAACCGGAAGGCGATAGTCGACAATGCGATAGTGCGATTGCGACAGTGCGATAACGCGACAATGCGATAGTGCGATGGCGACAGTGCGATAATGCGATGGTGACAATGCGATAGTGTGATGGCGACAGTGCGATAATGCGATGGCGACAGTACAATAATGCGAAAACGCGATAGTGCGATAGCGACAATGCGATAGTGCGATGGCGACAATGCGATGGCGACAGTACGATATGAATATCGCATTGTCGCCATCGCACTGTCGCGTTATCGCATTGTCGCCATCGCATTATCGCATTGTCGTCATCGCATTATCGCGTTATCGCACTGTCGCCATCGCATTATCGCACTGTCGCCATCGCATTATGGCACTGTCGCTATCGCACTGTCGCCCTCTGGATTATAACGTCTAACCACGATGGCCCTTACGGTATTCCGTATAATATCGGATGAATATTCTGGTAAACTGTTTTGAATTCTTACCGTATACTTTGCACTTGAATGAAATTGATAGATTCAATTGATTTCACTTAAGTTTGAAATTTTGAATTGATTACGTAAAACGTACCCTCTGGCTGGTTGAAAGAATGTATAAAGTGAGTGACACTCAAGATTATACGGGGAAGGTAATTTTGTAATAGCATAATACCTAATGTCTTATCAGTGTTTTGGAACCCAATACTTAGAAAGTGTGTTTACTTTAATATCTATATTGCGTAATTTTTTCTTAATATGTAATATGGTAACAGTTAATATAACATGGATCAACAGGTTGATCCTGATACCTGATAAGAATTTTACCCACAAACATTGCCAACTGCTCTCTTGTGATATAGAAATCATTTTAAATGTGTGAGATAATTCAAAAGTGCGGGGTCATGGATCCATCAACAAATAACAACAACACAAAAAAGCAGCGACTTAAGCAAGCAGCATTTAGCTTATGTTGTTTAACTGTTTGCCACAAATATGAGAATAGAAGATGTCTGTCTTAAATGTGCACGAAATTTGCGCTAATAAAAACATATCATACACATAAAGTCTTCCCTTTTCTTTGAAGTTACTTGTTTTTCTTTTGTCTACAGTAACAACGCAGTTGACAAATTTCTTCCTTTAAATTTGCTTTGAACAAGTAGGAAATTCTGTATTGAATTAATACATCGTAAACACAACCGCGGATTAATAAGATATGTCAAAACCTTACAGACTTGTGAATTGAAGTAGAAAGCTTCCGTCTACTGGGACAAGAACTGAATTTTGAAGTGTTGTAATGCGATAAGACTGTTTAAAGGAAAGAGAGAGAAAGAAATATCTTCGTACATAAACCTGCACTCAGAAAATTTGGAGGAATAATAGAATAAAGCATTGTTTTCACCTAGTAAAACTAAGAATGCTTAAGTGATTATTGAAACACCACTTTACCCTTTAAAATATTGCTGTTTCTTTAAATATGATACTTGAAGTACAGGCTATTAGAGTTACATTCTTTTTCTAGTATGAATATGACTAAAAACAAGGTCAAATGTATAGTTCTGAAATAATTTTTTTTATGTGGATTGGAAACGCAATTATGATATTTTCAAGAAAGGTCTGACAAAATGCATTTATAACTCATGTCAAGAAATATTTCACGGTAGCATTCAGGTGATCTTAGAAATTGCACATACGCCGTACGCAGACGTTTCCAGGTCTTGCTGTTCCACAATTTTTGAAAGAAATGTTTAAAACAGATATTAATATAATACAAAACACGTTTAAGTCCAAGCATAAAAATGTGTACGATATTTTAATATCGACATTAAAAAGGTCTTTAAGGATTGTTACCTCATTTATATATGATACGATTAACAAGCAAAATGTTAAAATAAGCAATCACTTTTTCGTTTTCATGCCCCCGAAGGAAGGCATATAATTTTTGAACTGTCCGTCCGTCCGTCCGTCAGTCCGTCCGAAAACTTAAACATTGGCAATAACTTTCTTATTAGTAAGTGGATTTACTTCATACTTGGACACAACACCCCTTTGGACAACACCTTTCCACTGACCTATATTTATTTGACCTTGACCCTGAATGCCCCTTACTTTGAAGATCCAAATGTCCAAAAACTTTAACATTGGCAATAACTTCTTTAATAGTAAGTGGATTTACTTCATACTAAGACACAACACCCCTTTTGACAAGGCCTTTCCACTGACCTATATTTGTTTGACCTTGACCCCTGAATGACCTTTACCTTGAAGATCAAAGTGTCAAAAAACTTCAACATTGCCCATAACTTCCTTATTAGTAAGAGGATTTACTTCATATTTGGACACAACACCCCTTTGGACAAGACCTTCCTACTGACCTTTAATTATTTGATCTTGACCCCTGAATATCCAATTGTCCAAAAACTAATATTTGGCCATAACTTCCAAATTAGTAAGTGGATACACTTCATACTTAACCACAACACCCCTTTGGACAAGGCCTTCCCACTGACCTATATTTGTTTGACCTTGACCCCTGAATGACCTTCAGCTTGAAAATCCAATTGTCCAAAAACTTTAACATTGTCCATAACTTCCTTATAAGTAAATGGAATTACTTCATACTTGGACACAACCCCCTTTGGATAAGACCTTCCCACTGACCTAGATTTATTTGACCTTGACCCCTGAATGACTGGTTAGAAGCTCAAAGGTCGAAGCAACACGTTCGGGGGCATTGTCATCTTACAGTGACAGTTCTTGTTGATACTAAGTCTCCTTCTTGCTTTCAACGCAATTTTTCTTTGGCTTAGCAAACTGAATGTTTTAAGATTAAATATCAAATCACAGTTTTCTTTGAATGATAAAAACTGTGCACCTCTTACGTAATTTCTACCTTAAAGTTTTAGAAACCAATAATTACGTTCATTATCATGCCAGTGGCCAACTGTTTCCATGTGCAAGCGAAAATGCATCCAGATAGTTTCAAGACATTGTTTAACATTCCATATAATTGTATTACATTTTTGTGTAACCGTGTGTTAGCAAGTCATTAGATATTGTTATCACATTAAGGTTGGCAATCGTAATTCGGTTTCAACGAATAACGTTTTCTCGGAAGAAAGTGTAATTGCGTTGAATCTGCATATTTTGTACTTAACAATTCGATTTTTTTATCGTCTTAACTATTATCCAAATTTAGCCTGTGGTTGTATGCATATACTTAGCAGATACTGGAAAAGACTGGTATTAACGTATCATTGGCAATCCAATAATCTCTCTAAGCATTATATTTCCATGATATAGGATGGTAATTGCATGTCTGCTGCTTCCTAAAATCAGATTCCTTAACAATTAAAGGATACGTAATGGGTAACTTGACATCTCTCACTGGTAAAGGTAGATGAAATTGCTGCTAATGCTTATTTCAGATGTATTCTCCCGAAACTTTTATTAACACTTAAGCCTGAAACAAAATAAGTCTTTGATTAGACTTCCAATACTGAATGTTCCATGTCTCTTCCTTGCTCTTCGCCCATATAAGGTATTCCGGAAATTGATTCTCAGTCTTTCTTTCAGTCAGTGTTTATGTAACAATTTTATTTCGAACTCTTTTAAGATTATATTTCGTGTTGTGAGCATTTGCAGTTGGGCATACCTGTGGCGAAGTTAATGCCTTTAAAATATTCATTAAAATATTTTATTTGTGAGATTTTACTAGTTTTTAAACAACAAATACATGAAGACACACATACCTTTTCAATCCTTTTAATCATTTAAATAATCCATTTTTTTCAAATGTATTTCATCCAAATCTTATTATAACTTTATCATCACTAAACAGGGTCTCGCCCTTTCGATTTATATAGTCGTTTTTTTTCGCGCCTAAATGTCATGTGGCAACATAAAACAAAAGAAAATGCAAAAATTACGAAATTATAATGAGAAACGTGATTCTTAACTTAGCGGGGAAACTTTACACAAAACATACATGAAACACACATAATGAACGGAGACTTAACACAATAGACGGATCCTTAACATAATGAACGGAGCACATGAATATTACACAATAATACATGTACCTATTCACAAATCTGCGACAATACCCTAGAACTGGGATATGGGGTAAATTTTACATGTCATTTTCAAGGATGTCACCAAGCATTAGAAGAGACATTTTCTCAAAACGCGGAAATAATGTTTCAAAGGAAAGACGTTGCGAAGCAAATTTCACCTTTTATATTGCAATTATTTACAGATTCAAATAAGTCACGGAATTTATTTTCCTATTATTTTAGGTAAGCCGTCTGTCATGACTTAGATCGTCTTTGTGCATAATCGTATACAGATCATATCCGAATATGCCATGACTTTCATCTGTGTATGCTTTTATGCAAGCTAGCTATTACCACGGGGACTTTGATTACCATTAGGACTTTTGTGCATAAAAGGCATTAGTATTCTAAAACATTTTTCACTCTGTCCTCTATACGTTCATACTGTTTCCTATGGAATAAATTATATGGGGTAAATGAACAAATACTAGAGACACTAATGACACTTCCGTCTTCATTACTGCTCATCTTTGCTTATTCATCTTAAACGTTATTTTCTAAACAGTCGTATAACCGACAGTATAGAATATGTTAAAATTCACATAGCGGCATTTTATTATTCCGTTCTGTCACTTTACAGATGCATCAGCAATGAGCTCAAATATTATTCCAAGGAGATATTCTTCATTAAATTTCTTAGTAAATACAATTTATTCTGGTAAGAATTCAATTATGAACAAACTGAAAGAAAGACGGTCTTTTAAACGAACATCAATTCAGATATTAGGACGTTCCATATGCCAAAAGACAAATTATGATGAGTTATGGTCCAGTGCATACCGGCTTTTACAACCTCCTACAACTGCGTCAGGAAGTCAATGTCTAGTTGTATAATAATAACAAATTTAGCATAATTATACACATGTTATATACTATGATTGCTATTTTTGCAGCCAGCATTAGCCATTTTGAAATTGTTTTGAAGTGATTGTTCGAGACAGAACTTAGTATCAGACATAAATATTGACATGTGTTCAGTTTTTAGACAAGGAGGACACAAGTGCTGAATATGTTCATCTAAAATAACTAACTTTAGTAACTAAATGTTAAATCCCGTGTTTGGTTAGTGTCACGTGTTGTCATGTATATAGGTCTAAAATATACAACACTCCGTAAGAAATGTTGGACAGTTAAAGGTCATGTGACACGACTATAGCAACTTTGTCTATTCAAAATAATCATAATGTACTGATTAAAATGGTTTAATTGCGAAAGTTTGGAAATATTGCTTTTGATAAGAAAAAACGTGTTTTTGATGATCGGTTATTTCCGTTTCGACATCGGTAGTTTCCGCTGCAATTTTTGGCTGTGACGTAGATTTATCCCTACTGTCCCAGCCAGTAGTGTAGAATTACACTGCTCATAACACATCCGTTTTTAAATGAAAAAATAACACTAAACCACAAGTGCAAGAAACAATATAAAGGCACACTTATAAAAATAGCATGCTATAAATTGTAAATTAAATAAAACAATGTGATCACTTCTCTATTTTTATAGGTAAATTCAAACTTTGTGCCGGGAGAACGGTTTGTAATTTTACCTTTATAAATATTAATAAATATTCCAATTTCTTCCATGTTATGGTTCTATATAAAACTATCTCCTTCACGTTTTAACATGCTGCGTAACCATTCCTCACTTGATGTTTACGTCATAAAAAAATTCTTTTTCATTAAGTGTAGTAAAATTGAAGTGAATTAAGGTGATCTAATGTGTGAACATTTGTGTCACTGGAATGGAAATTCACACTACAGTGTATTTTCACTTCGGGATATTGTTTGAAAAAAAATAATATGGCATGTCCATCAAGTAGAAATTTGTGTCTGCTTATAAATTAATATCCAATGAAATGTCAAAGATCCATAAATCACGCCTTATACTGTGGGATTTATGCAAATTAACCTGCCCAAATGGGACCCTTGTATATTCTGCATAGCTGTCAAAACAAAGCAATTAACTTTTTATGACCCAATTAATGATACAGTTGAGACAAATAGCAAAATTTTATGGCAAGTGATCTTACAAACTGATTGAATTACTTTTAATCAGTCAAACTTGTGAAAACATTATGTAATAGTTCGTTCCAATTAACATGTCTGAATGATTTTTAGTAAAGAAGCTTCCATGCAGATATATATTTTAATTAGATAATTAAATGTAATGGATCTATTAATGACGAAAATAAAAATCATTCGACTTCTAAATGTGAACAAATTAAAACAAAAACAATGTGTTTGTGTTATGATTTTGGCATATTTTTTATGGCTTCTTCATATTATTTGTTCTATGATCATTATTGTTTTTTTTTCTTTAAATGTTGAATGAATAAGCAAAAACAAAGGTAGGCAGTTATAATGAAAAAAGTCATAGATATACTCAAAGATTACTTACACGTACCTCAGGCAAAATATACCACAGACAAATAAGCAACACATCACTGTAAAGAGAATGTTTTTATGGAAAAAAATCTCTCGATCGGAGTTAGTTAATCAAGTCTTCCAAAAAACTGCATCGGATAAAAATAAGCATGTTCAAAATCTTTTTCGATCAGTTACTTGAAAAATATCTCTAGATATTTTCACTGATGTATCTTTTAATTCTATAACCCTAATTAAACTAGCCTCTATATAATATTGCTCATTGGCTTCGTAATTCCATCAAAATTTCAAATTATTTATGTAAAAAATTTTCAATGTGTATTCTTAGCTTGACTTGTTCAATTTTGTTTTTTTACTATATTCAGTCTACATTTTCACTTTCCATCATAATTTTTAAGATTTTGTTAACAATCCAGGCAGCTGTGTCAAGTGGCAAGAGATAAATGTGCGTCACTTCCGGTTTCGCTCGTGACAGGTGCGCGCGACCGAGTGCGTAAAATATGGATTTTAATTTGCTATAAAAACATCTTTAAGATGAAAATTACCTGCGGATTTTTTTTTAAAATGTCATAGTTAGATATATAGTTTTCGCTCATATTAAAGTTTCGAGGTCAAAAATTCGTGTCACATGACCTTTAAAGGGATATACAGGCAAAAGTTTTATGCTTTCTTTCTCATTTCTTCAATCAGATTGCTATAAATGTGATCGAAATAAATACAATAATCAGTCCCAGTGACAAAGATTTCCTCTTTTTAAATGAAAAACCGGGTAGTTTCCTAACATGAACCACGTGGGTCTAGATAGAAAATTTAGATTTCGCGCTAAATTCCGTAGTGAATGATTGGACGGTTGAAGTACCTGTTACGTGATCAACGGCAAAAAGCAACCCAAGAGAAACGACGATTGGTTGGTTTTGTCACGTGACCTATTCAAAAATAACTCGGTGATTCCGTTGGCGTTTTACTTAAGAAATAATAAGTATCCAGTTGTGGTTTATCGTAGAATAACCCACGTTTTGAGTTCTTATGCGTAGGAATATATCACGAAGGCCGTAGATATCCTTTGGACGACGGTAACGTAATAAAACGTATTCGCGAAGATGGCACCTTTAGGCCTCCGTAGATCCCACATTAACTTTCCAAATATGGATTCGGCCCCAACATTGAAAAGTATATATGGCAAAATACGGAATGTCACGTGATCAAGGTCAAGGACGATTTTTGGACACCGCTGTATCCATTTAGAAACGTATGTCCGTGCAAATTCGACAAAATGGAAAATTTGACTTCTACCGCTTACACATGTTTCTGAGCATTTGCGTGTCCCGTGACCTTTCCTGCCAAAATGTTGTAATTTTTGAAAAGATGAACATCCAAGGTAGAGGAGAGAGACAAAGCTATGCATGCTGGATTCACTGAAACTGGGTCCTTTCATTTTTCTTTTTTTTGGCCGAGCATACATTGTCACGACGCCCTGCGCATGACGTCATTTTCTAGAATCACGAGCTCTTACGCGCGAATTTATGTCACACACCACTAAATCACCTTTTCATAAGGTTAGAATATCCCAGTTTAGTGCCCAATCGGACTGAGAGATTAAACTTGGAGGTAGGGGGTCTCTAGGAAAATACTTACAAAAGTGTCAGTCGTTCGAAGGATATGTAGTAGGCCTTCGTGATATATTCCTACGCATAAGAATTCAAAACGTGGATTATTCTACGAAAACCACAACTGGTTACATATTATTTCGATTCTAACACGACCAAACAATAAACCACATTGTGAAATAAGTGTTAACTACTTCTTACGATCGTAAAAACACTTACGCGGTACCCCCATGGGTTTTGCCGTTAAAATTTCCTCCCTCGATATATGTAAAAGTTTGCGTCCACATAATAAGTTGATCTATCCAATAAATGAACAAATAAACAACACACTTTTCATGAGTTGATAATTTCTTTTTTATTTCGAACTAAAATTGCAATTTACTAATAAATGTAAATGTAAATTATGTGAAACGTCACAAGGTCGCTTACACGAAAGTCGGCATACGTGTGTGAATTTTAATGTAGACACAAGTAACATTTACATGGATTGTTGACAGAAAACATTGCTCGGCTATTATTATTTCACAAATTCTGCCCATTCCAAGTAAATTCAATTTGACTTTCTGTGCCATTTTGCAACCGAACTTTGTTGATGTTGTACGCCGGCAATTCTACGATTCCTACGGTAGTATTTACAAACATCACGTGACTTTCATTCATAAAAAAATTATACGTGGGGTGACGGCGGTTAACGGAGCAGCCAAAACAACAAGCGCACGCGCGTGGTATACTGCAGGATAACCCGAGTTTATTTTTTTCTTTGTATATATAGGCTATTTTTAGATCGTGTTAGAATCTCTGTTAAACAACGTTCAAATATTTACGTTTAAGACCGCATTTCACGTAATTTATATGGACAAACATACTGGGAATTTAAAGTTCTTCATATTGAACGTGATTTGAGCGAACAATATCAGTTTTAATTTTTGGGGCATTAGTTTACTTGTGTATCCCTTTAACTGTGTGTTATTGAATGGATTCTATACTTTCGATTAGAATGTTTTGCTGATCGTTTCATTAAACGCCGTTTTTCTATTAGCTGACACAAAGACCTCTATTACTTTGAGTTGAATACAACCATTGTTATTAAATCAAACAAATTAAATCTTATTCAAGAACAATGAAGTCGATCGCGTGACAAAATTAATATTATCGATATCTTTGCGAGACAATACACTGACGATTAAATTGGCAGGTTGATTTTTGAAAACGCTATTTCAACATTGTAGACAAAAGTAGCATTATTATACTACTTAACTTTTGCTAAGCACCAAATGTTTTAGTGTGGATATTTTTGGCAATATGATTTGACTACCGTTGTACAAATGATTTTTAATGTCAATTTCATGTTTAATCAATTTGATTGAAGGACACATGTTTTTTTTTACTGATTTTGCATTAGTTATTTGCCAGAGAAGAGGAAGAGATATTTGGACACGCAACTTGTTTTCCAAATTTTCATTAAATTTTATGTCTACAAGTTTAGGCTCAGTAGCGTGTGTTGACCCATTGCTAAGGACAACTCCTTAGCAACGCCTTCTCATGGTTTTTGACAGTCCTAGAGGGGTCGGGGCCCATTCTTGCGAAAACCTGGCCTCAACTCCTGGATGCTTGTAGGTTGCACCTGGCGCGCTGATATCCGTACCTGCAGCTAATTCCACATGTGCTCAATTGGATTTAGGTAGGGTGATCGAGCTGGCCAGTCAAGGCACTAAATACCCTCCCTCTGCAGGTAGTGCTAGATCACCCTGGCCCTGTGGGAACGCGCATTATCGTCCATTAAAATGAACTGATCGCCCACTGCCCCGGCATACAGCCAATCCTGTTAGATACAAATACCATAAACCTGATCATTACATAATTATACGAAATGAATGGACAGTGTCGTTATAGGTATAAAGGTGAAAAACTCGAGATAATTAAACCAGCAGATAAATGAAAGCGTTCAAAAATACACAACTATCATGAATTAATAAAAAATCAAATATCTTATATTTCCAAAAGAAAAATAAAAGAAATAACTTCGACAAAGAAATAAATAATAAAGACATATATAATGATAAAGTGTTAATACATTTTTATAGGAGGAATATAAACAATATTTGATAAAATAATAGATAATTGATATTAAAATGGCACGTGCTTTAAGCACTTTATAAAGAATAAAACCGAGAGAATGTGACCCAGAATATAAAAGAAAGCCGATTTAATACATGCAACCTTCAACTGAATGCAAACAGCATTTATTTTTAGCGGAAAATACTCATTCGTGTAAAGATAAAAGAAATATTTTAAAGATGTATTCGAAGACTCATGATAGAAAAATATGAAGTAATTAATGAAGTTGTTCGTTTCCTGACCATTTCCCTTGTACAGGTCAAGCATTAAGGCAGTTTCTTTTATAATATAAAGCTGCTCGTTTGCTTCTGATCTGATTTGTGACAAAATAAGCAATCAGAAATACCTAATACTTACCATTCTCTTTATATTTAGTAAGAAGCTGAATGTTAAAGGCTTGTAACGGTGTGCTAGCAATATCAATGTTCGCCTTCTCATATATATGTTAAGAATTCAAGAATTAATGGAAAATCCAAAGACAATAATGTTGAATTATGTTGTCCATACGAAACTGATATATTTGAACAATGTCGAATGTCATTAAATCATCGATTTCTGAGATAATTGTAATTGGCTACTTGAATCACGCGCGATATCTTATATAACTGTCACAATGTTTTATCGTTAAACATCGTAATTGGATTGAACGTAATTCCGGACAACATTAAGCATTCAACTGTCAGTGTCAAGTATTTTTTTTCATTTGTTATTTATTCTTATTTGACAAGATTGCAAGGCAATTATATAATAAACAGTAGGTCGAATCATTGATAGCATTTGCAAAATCGGTTAAAAAAATAGAAAAATGAAATTGGCTTTCAGTTGGACATGTCTTTTAAAATTTCAGTTTAATTCTTTGTAAAATAATTCTTACAAAGTGAAATTGATAACGTCTGAAATCTAAACAATGGATTAATTTTACCCAATAAAGGTAATCCCTATGAAGTTTGAAGGTTGTGGATCAAATAGTACTCAAGTTATTTAGGGGACAAGGTTTTCAAACTCAAGGAGACAGTGACCTTGGCCTCTCACCTACTGACCCCAAAATCAACGCATGTCATCTACAGGTTATGGCCAGCTACCCTACTAAATGTAGGCTAAAGCGATCTGTATTTATTGATCGGACGATATCTGATCTACGGACGGATGGACGGACCTGCCGACCGACATGTGCAGAGTAATATATCTCGCTTCTTCGAGGGGTGGGGGCATAAAATATTTATCCGTCTGCAATGTTACCGTGTGTCAGACTGTTCTTTTCAGTTTTCCGCTATCAATATATCTTCCAAATAATCACTGTTTTTTTAGTTCCTTGGAATCTCTTTTAACAAGTGAGTCCGCTCTACTATACTTTGCTATAGTTTGCAAAATTTAGTTCAGGATCATTTGCGACCTAGTCTTATTATCACTATATGATCTTTTTTGCATACAGGGAAATAAGATGCTGTCATGACATTATTTTTCTATTGTCTTAAACAATTCAAAGTCACTGTAAGCGACTATAATCGTATTCTATTTATCAACCGGTATAATATCGATATATCAGTTTGACATTTCTTTGTTTCAAAGTTGACCTCAAGATCAATTAAACAATATGCTTAAACTGCATTTATCTGTCATACATGCCTTAATATTTGCATATGATTTCTAAACACGATATAGTTTCATCTAATGTTATTCTCAAACGCAGATTGCTTTGCATAAATAGCGGATACAATATGATATGTTAATCACTGTCTATTACATACATGCGCCATTGCTAAACCAGTTTTATAAATTTCTTATAACTATATGATACAGAGAGCAAGGCCTGTTAGAATAACATCTTTCTGGTATTAATATGTATATGGCTAATAGCTATGCCAAATTTCCTAAATTATTTATTCTCCATTTATTGAAAAACAATGGTATTTTCATGAAGAGTAAGACTAAGTGCCTTGATAGTTCAAGATAGAGGTTGTTCATTTGATGAATGTTCCATTGTTGCCTTCGTGTCATAAGCTACTGGTGACGTCACCATACAAACTGCACATGTCAAATACAGACGTTTGCAGATCCTGCTATTCAACAGTATTGGAATGAAATGCATTTTTGTTCCAAGCGTAACTAATTTCTTATTTATTTGAGTGTCGTGTCTGAAACGGTCTTTAAAACATATTTATTTCATACAATGTGTTTAATTAAAAAACAAGATTTACTTTGCATTCACTTGATTTATTCCTATAGAAAGTCTCCTCTAGAACTGGGTTATGGATTAATTTTTAAAAGTGATATCCAAGGCTGACACCCAGCAAGATTTTATCAAAGTTGATTTTATTGGAAATTTGAAGATAGATTTCTCAAAGCGCGGAAAACCATTTTTCAATAGAAATAGTCAGTAAATAAAACTTTCACCGTTTGTATTGCCTTTATACATACATAGATTCAATCATTTCTTGAAATTCATCTTCTTACTATTTTAAGAAAGAGAAGTGTCATCACTTAGATTGTTTATGTGCATATTCTTGTATAGATCAGATCCGAAGATGTCTTGTCATTCATCGTTTTATACGTTTATGTAGATGGCTATTTCCACAAGTATTACTTATGTGCATATATAGGAGGCATTTATCTTCTTAAACCTATTTCACTGTATCCCTTATACGTACATACTTTTTCCTATGAAATAAGTTATTTATGATAACTAAACAGATAAACTATTCACATTTCCGTTTCATTGCTAACTCCATTGGCTTTTACATCTTTTACATTCTTATAGAACATTAAAGAATATATTGGAATTCGCACAGCTGCCTTTTTATATTCTCTTTGGTAGAATCATTTGTCACTTCCCAAATCAACAATATGATTTGTATGAGCTGAATTATTATTCCAAGGAAATATACTTCATTATTTAAACCCGATCGTGAGTACAAATACTTCTGGTTAAAAATCATTTATAACGAACCTGGCAGTGCTAAAACTGTGATTGACCTAGATATGAGGACGCTCGATATGCCATGAGACAAATGGCAATCACCTCGTTACCCATCAACATGAAGACATATTTATTATAAAGGATTTACTGTTTTCTGTTTGTTTTCGAGATTGCTATTGGGTCAGTTTCTGTACAGACTTTGATAACTTAAGTCTCGTGTCTATCTGACTGAAACTTGAATATTAAAAACGATTTATTCTGTTGTAAAGTAGACTCTATGGGTTGTCTGCTAACGATTTCATCATGATTATGCACTTGTTTTGTACCATTGCTATTTTGCAGTCAGCAAAATCCATTTGAAAATGGTTTTCAAGTGTTCTTTTCCAGACAGAACCTAATTTCAGACTGTTGAATATTGTTAGTTTCCAGACGAAAGGATACAAGGGCTAAATATTTTGATCTGAAATAGCATACTTACCAAGTAGCTTTACATTAAATCCCGTCATCAGTTAGGAACATTATTCTTGTGGGTATTTTAAGTGTTTTTTTGTTTAAACATGTTAAACAGGCCTAAAAGTCGACAACACTTGAAAAATTGAATTTGCCACTGTACTTTTGAATAGACTCTAATTGTTCGATTAGGACGTTCGTTCTGGCGCTTGTTACATATTGTTTCCCCTGTAAAATCACCTATAAATCACCAATATATGATAATTTAATAACTTTAGCTTTCAAAACCGGATATATCATAATAACATTTATTACTTTGAGTTATAAAGACAACCAATGTTAATTAAATAGTAAGTCAAGATCCTGCAATATTTCAGTGCAAAAAAGACGATTGCATAACAAAGAATAGAGTATTAAAATTGTATTTATTTTCGACATTAACACTAAATCGACTTGCAGTCTGAGATTTTGGCCGTTTTAGTCCGTGGTATCATTATTTACCTGATATACCTTGTCACAATATTCATGTTAACGGAAGAAATGAAAGCGCTGTAATAAAATCAGTTCTCTCTTTGTTGTATGATGAATACAAAAAAGGCAAATAAAAGTCCTTGTCATAAAATACGTGCAAAAATGCATGGCTCTCTGCAACTATCGTAGAGATTTGTTAGCAAACACAACAAAATCGTTTCAGACCTCCGGACCGTATCAGAATTGGATGAATGTCTTGGGGATCGGGTGGCACTGTAAGGAAGTTTGATTCAGACTGCTGTCGTTAAAATAGCCTTGCCTTTCAACTTATCTTTATTTGGTTGTTGATACGGTAGATATTGATACTGTCTCCTCTTGCCAACTTTGAGGAAATAAGACACTGTCAGGTTAATCCGGTGTTAAATGGTGGTAATGGTATGGCTGTTGCTCTTGAAATGCCGTAAGTGAGTTGTAATGTTAGATATTCACGTATATGCAATTGATATCTTTTGTTACGACATTGTAAGAACGCAATAAAATATAGATAAAATCGTATTATAACTTCGTCTATATACTAGTTATTATGTTGTAAAGTGGTATCGTTGAAAAAAAGGCCGCCATGATGACACGCCGATGCAAAATTTCTAATTTTACTATGTAGTGATTTTAAAATTATCTCTTTTATTAAAAAGTATGAAATTGTTTTAAAGCGTAGATCCAGTTTTTATAGTTAAGCCGAACTAAATGTATTTATAAAATTACATCGGAAGTAAATTGAGTACGAATTCTCTTTATCACGGAAGAGGTAGTAATATTTTCTGTAAAATACCGATGTTATTTCAGTTTTAATCCTCGGATTATTTTTCATTTGGTTTCAGTAAAAACATACCCATTTTTAATGGTGTGAACCCTTTTTTGCGTCGTGTTTTATTAGGATTGTCACGACGAGCTTCGTCTCTATTATTCATGTAGCAATGATATATTGCAGCTAACAAAAAACTGTTTGAAAATCGTTCTGAAATGCTTATCCCAGACAGAGTATTATTTTTGACTATCGAAATTTGTTATTTAGTCAGCTAATTCACGAGAAAGGCATTTGGAAGAATTATCTTCATTGCATATCTCGTGCTTAAATAAGAAATAAAACCTTAAATCATTTAGTCTGAAGCAATGCGCTGTTTAGTAAATCAATGTCAATGTATAAAAGACTTTGCACTATTGTAAGAAATGTTGACACAAATTTTGTAAAAAAAAAATAAAATGACTGTTAATAATAACGCGACTGTTAAGACGACGACTGGAGATATGGTACACATTTTTACAAAGGCATTATGAAATGTATGTAAATAAAGGTACCAAAAAAAAAAAATCCCTGCGTGCTGAGGATGAAAAATGTGTTGTTTTTTTTCATTTCTAGGCAGAAATTTGTAATCCCGGCATGTATGAATAATACATAATTAAATAACATTGAACACAATATTTTTTTTTAAATTTCTTTTGGAACTTGAGAACAGATATCTTTATGAAGCACCCTGATTTTTTTAAATTGAATAATTATGAATTGTAAACAAAGCTGGTTTTTTAGTTGTAACTGTTCATTATTAAACAATTTAACGATTTAGAGATCTCAAAAGAGCGAGAAAAGTGTCATAACTGTAAAATTCTTTCTTTATTAAATCCAAATTCAGATTTTTTTTGACATTAAGCAGCAAATTTTAGAGAGAAAAAAGTGGAGATTTCGATTTAATACAAGTTTCATATTTGTTACGACTTTATTTTGATTTATTAATGTTGATATTTGAAACATTAGAGCAAAAATAATTGACAATGTCTCTTATGACGATTTAATACATAACTTATAAACAAAGAATTGATGTCAGTTCTACTCTTTGTCTTCCAGTAAAACTTAGTAAAGAGTCTATTTCATACCTGTAAGTATTTTACTCTTTACAACACAGATTTGTTCTGTATAGTGTATGTATTACTTTTATCGAAATTATGTCATGGCCTGGTGATAATTTGAAATATCGAAAGATATCCTGGAAACAGTTCTTATTAGGCTAAAACGTCTGTTGATAGCTTCAAAACTGGTACAGCTGGAAATAGCATATATTCACGCAAATAACTTTGATTTATGAAAAAAAGATGTTCACTGCACCATATGGAATATACGGGTATTTAATTGACGATAAATTGCAGAAACCATTTTCATTCAAAATCACAAATATAGAAAATATGTTGTTTGAAAAAAATAGATTTACATATACAGAAATTGCTTTGGCCAAATTGTATAAGTTATATGATACACTTTTTTTACATTCTGAAAGTATCTCTAAATATTCTTAGTTGTTTAATATACCAAACTCAACATATACTATCTTTACATAAGGTAACCGAATAAGAAAACCAGCCCTGAATTATAAGGGGGAGGTTTCGGTTTGTGCATTTCTCAATAAAAAATTTTCTACGAAATACAAAATCTATATATAGAATAAATAAAAGTCTATAGGTAACCAGCCCTACAAAAAGTTTTTTCTTAAATGATGTAAATATTTTATTAATTGCTTATTAATGCAAAACATCTTGATGAAACCAGCACAAAATTACAAGATTATAGTATCTATTAAAATTGCTTTAGTTTTTAAATTAAAGACGTTCTAAATTTTTTAGTAAAGAGATATTTATGGAATATTGACGTTGATGATAATGCTGGTTTCCTAAAGTCTACCTATTTCCGGTATCAGGCTAAATCCTTCAGAATACCACATATACTTTATAAAATCCCACTGTAGAAGGCTTAATTTGTATAAAATTGACAAACTGTGGTCTTATATAGAATTTATTGTCTATAAAATTGATTTGGTCATTCCTTGATAAACCTAGATGCATTCGCTAGATGACTTCAGAAAACTATATTTGGTTTATATAGCTGTTGCGTTATTGTGACATCAAAAGTAAACTAAGCTGCTATCCCTTGTAGACCTTTGGTCTGTTTGGATGAACATTTTTCTGAAACCTTGCACTTAGGATACAGTGGACGTTACAATTCAATGTATAATAGGTAATTAGCTGTTGACATTTTGTTCCCATCAATTCCTTTAATTGGTAACTAGCTCGTTCTTATCTCTCTTGTTCAGGTTGACTATCGACTGCATTAAAGGACACTGCCCTTAACATAGGACAGATAGCATTTTTAGTAAGATCAATGTGAATTCAAGCTGCTATAGAACCATTTTCTGATCCTAACTGCGTATCTTCTTTACCGAATGATCAATTTACTCTCACGCATAGACATTTAGACTGAGAACCCACATAATGCACTTTATGAAGAAATATAGGTAGTCTAAATTGCAAGGCTATAATGAATGTATAATTTCGTGACCGAATAGAGAGGTAATTATAAGAAATGAACACAATTACAATGCATGAAATATTGACAAAGTCACTAGCAAAAGTAATATGATATTTCCTATTAGTTTCGCCCATTCCAGTGTTATGCATGAAGTTTGTGTTCTAAGTGATAAAGTTCTTACAAAGTCTGAGGTAAATGTATTTGGAATACTCTAGCATTCAGGTAATGGGGTTGATGTAAACGTTTAGTGTACAAAAAATGTATTGCGACATCAGTGAGAAAAAGAACTTGTATACTAGAATAAGTCCGTGATAAAACAGCGTTTAAAATATAGACCATTGACATTGACCTAATACTGATGAACAGTTTTCAGAAGATCGATTTAACAAAAACCAGTAAGCTCTTAACTTGGGGCTCTTGAATGGAATCTAAAATATCAGCAGATGAAAATATATCAACTTGAAGTGCAATTCAGTTGACAAAACTAGTTTACTGGTCACGTTCGCAAACAGATCCAGTTACATTTTCCTAAGGTCATTGAACTTGTCTTACTACAGAAATGCCATATTCGTGATCAAATGCTCGAACGTTAATTTAAATATACTTGAAATACCAGAAAGAAAGAAATATCTGATCAAAACAATGAACTACTCTATTTTAGGAAAATTCTCAGACCTTTACAGCTTAATTCTTTTAAAATTGTTTAATTATTTGACATTTTTCCGTTCAGTTGTTTCGTTTCGTTTAATAAACTGATCATGACACTTAAATGTAATGATGGTAAATTTTTATCTGACATTTCAGGAACATGACAGCTTGAAAGAAAAGTTAATATTAGATGCAAACGCAAACGCTCTTTTGAAATTTAGACAGTTTATATGCATTTCGGACTGTTTTCCTTTCTTCAAACTGCAAGCGCTGACATTCGTTCGTTGTCAAATGTTATTTGCCCTGTATTTTAATCCTTATTTTTTATTTACATTTTTACAAGTGTCCTCGAATTTGGTCCAAAACCAGAAAACGTAAGCCAAGTTTTAACAAAATTTGGATTGATACTTGTTTGATTAAGTACCAGTTAAATGTTCATAATTTTCAATGATGACTTCTTGTGAGATCGAGTCAAATATCTGTGTTTTAATTATACGTCCTATGTTCACTTACATTTGAAAGGAAGACTCGGTTCAATTGACCAAGGTAACTGATTAGATGGAACGATAATGAATGTGGCAGTCTAGAAATTAAACGAATAATAGACCTGCTGATGAAATAAATCGTTTACAAACATTCGCATTGAGAAGAAAATAACGATAGTAATTTGTTACAGGTTATTATTTCCCGGACAAAATGTGTTACTTTGTTGTTGTTTTTGTTTGAATTCGTTATAGATAAGAATAGATTTTAACGCATACAATAATTGTCGCAAAAATACTCTTTGTTTCAGTTCTCCTCTCGAGGAGTTAATATTAATAATTCTAACACTATCCGCAATTCGCTGACAATAAACAAAGAAGGAATTGAGCGTGATATATCGTACACATTATAGCACGCTGACGTCACTGCAAACTGCTTTCGGCTGTTCTTATTTGTCATTGTAAACCAATAATTGTTTAAAATTATTTCTATAAGTGTAATATTGTTATGGACTAAATTATATTCTTTGATGTTCGTCTATGATTAAATTAATAGATATTTGTTTAAACGTAAATTATTAACTGTTAAACTAAAAACGAACTTGTTGTTTTCATTTTCACGTGGGAAATTAAAAGCGGGGTAAACGGGATAGCCTGACAGGGACAAAACGTAAAATTGGCATGATAAGTATTGCACGTAAATGTGTCCTTTATAACTATACATAAGTGTTAGAATGGAAATAAATTTTAAGGTTTTGGTGATCTATCGTCAAATATAGCACGGTTTCCCGTTCAGATGCGTAGTAATTTAGTCACTCGTAATTTAATCTCTCAGGCCTACGGCCTTCGTGATTAAATTGCTACGCATCTGAACCCGACACAGTGCTATATTTGAAGTATTTCAATATAAATGAAATATGATTGCTTTTAAAAAGCGCAAGAGAACATATTCAAATGCCCCACGTCAATTCATGTGTCATATAATTAGAGGCATTATTAAATCTACAATAAAAGCTGTGTTTTGATTTTGATTTGGCATTTGAGAAAACAAAGCAGTGTACAATTGACGAAGCGTCAGGCAAATAAGATTACTGAAATTTTATGTCAGTGGTGTACGTTTTTACAACCCAATAATACTTTGGCAATTGCTGTTCACAAAAGTTTTATTGCGTTGCAATATTGACATAAATGTTCGAAACATACTGTCCTGCCATTGTCGTAAATATTAAGAAGGTGAAGCGTTTGTCAATTTATATAAATGTTTGGAGATTGGTGCCGAAGCCGGAATATTTTTCACAATCCAATCTTCTTTGTAGACATGAGTTGGTAACTTGTTAATCGCTGATTCTGTTGCATTCTGATATCAGGTTCCGTTGTAGCTTCAGATAGACAGTTTCATTTATTTCAATTCCTCCTTTAAACTTTATAGCTTGACAGTAGACTTTCTGCTTGTGACAACAGACAACAGAAAACGAGATTGCTATACGGCTGCCGATTAAATAAAGTTGATCTGAGCATAACTTTTTCTGTCATTATTTCTGTGCTTCTGGTTTCAGTAAGGCACTCCATAGTCTATGTTGTAAAAAGCAGGAGTCTGTAGATTTGACCGGAACTCAAAACCAGGACCTTCTGCTGATAGGGTGGACACCATATAAGCTGATTTACCAAGACACAGGGTCCATTGCCTTTTCATCTATTACCAGAATTAATATAAATGTACTCAGCAACATAGGGGACAATTGATTAAATATAAACACCAGCATATATAGGACCGTGTTTTTAATTTTCTTCCCAGACCACGACGCCTAAAAATTACTTATTTAGTCTGTGGCGTTATAGTGAGGTCCTCCGCAAAAGTTGTTTAGTGAACTGATCAAACGCAATAAGTACAACACGTCGAAGAATTTAACAAGACTTAGTACGATACAGAAAATGAATAAAATTAGAACACTGGCATTTAAATTTGTAATTTTAGTCAGTACATATACAGCTCATGTAGTTCAGCCAAAGCAACACCTATAACTGAATTAATTGATTTTCATCTGATACAAAAAAAAAATCAAAACATTTTAAGATTTTGTTTCTGAATTAAGATAATTGTCTCTTTTGATGAAGTAAGCAAACATGAAATGCACGAAATATCTGTCTGTGCAGGTAAACAGAAACCTAAAATGACACAAATAGTTCGAACAGAGAACATTTTATTTTTAATTCTCATCGGTAATCCAGTGTAATAATTAATGTACAGTACACAGCCTGAAGAAAGCAATGTAAGTAAAGTTACTTCATACGACAAATATGCATTGTGGTAACATTATAGTGCATAGTTAATTGCTTCTACTTTTAATGTCTTATTCACTGCTTTAAGTGAAACTTTGGTATTCTTATTTCATTAAAAAAAAGTTCAGGTTACCTTACCAGACACATCAAATAATATGCATTGCTTTGAAAAAAAAAACCCGAACTAATTTGAAAAATTAGCCCTTCATTTGAATCGCATGTGGCGTCGCATAATTAACAAAAATCTGAATTTCGAAGATGTTAATTGCAGACTTTAAACAATCACCTTGATTTTATAAACGAGCTACAATAAATCTTTCAAGATGTAAAATTGAAGTTAATGAAATATATAAAAGTACAGATGAATAAAACGTCTTATATAAGGAAAGTTTGTGTCAATGTTCTAACCTTCATTACGAACAGTGTTCTCTACTTCAACAGATAATATCATTTAATTAGTAGGAATGATATAAAACCCACACGTTTATGGCTTTACTCAATTACCGTAGGATTGTAAATTAGACATTTTAGAAAGACTACATAGGCTTATCAAATTGATTAACTGGTAAGAGTGTTAAAATGCATACACATCTTGTTGCATTGCTTGGTAGATTAAAACGAAGAAACTTAGGTACTACAAACCAACTTATGGGAATTTTAGTCAGCATGCTAGTCACATAAAACAACAATGGCATCTTTGATACATTTCTAAGTACAGTTTTGGATTAATTTTGTCAAGACTTCTACTCTGGCCCAAATTCCTTTTGCAATTTGCTGACATTTGTTTCATTTTGGGTTGTTCCCATTTGGCTCCATGTAAGGGTTACCAAAAGTGTGTTTTACTTTACAAAGCACAGTGAAGTAAAATTCGATCCCTGCATTCAACACTTTGACAGTTTTTTCATTAACACTTTTCAGACTTTCGATGTAAAGAATTATCTGTAATTTCGGTTTCTCATAGCTGAATGGTTTATCTAAATACAATTGCAGCGAAAACTAGGATGTCTTACGTCTATAGTGACACTTGGGACTTAGTTTGACATACCGCAAATCTTCCAGTATGATCAACGAATGACTGTTTTGCATCAATGACATAATCAATGTGCTCTACCGTTTAATACATCAAATGTTTTTAATTTTTTCATGCATCTCTGTTTTTCTATTGTAGGTCAAATTTTATACACGGGTAAATGCAATCATTTTTTTTTATTTTTCGATGAATTTGTAGGTCAAAAAGCGTTAAAAATATTCATGGGCGGACAGTCTCAAAATCAAGCATTGTGTGAAGAGCGAGAAAAAATGTCAATCATTTTCGATTACACTCAGTATTGTTGTGGTCATGGTAAAGGACGGTTTGGTTTTACTGGGGTTTAACGCCAGTTTAACAGCTTAGGTCATATCCCGGCGGTCAGTCCACCTAACCAGTGTTCCTGGGTATCCAGCCATTTTGCTAACCAATTTCTCCGAAAGTGACTGACTACTTCCTCACTTGCTTCAGAGGTGAGGGACAAATGACCGATAGATTAATTATCACGGAGAAATTTTGCCGGCCCTGATGGAGATCGAACCGGGATTGTCAAGATTGACGATCCGATGCTCTACCGATTGTAATTACAGTTAACGTTAAGCCTCGTGCAATGATTTACTTACATAGCATTTTAGGTCGGCTAACTGAACAAGATATTCAGCCAGAATAATATAATGGGTTTGACAGCAATAAGAGAAATAAGATTATGTAATGACCTCATGTCTTCCTTACTGGCAGAAAAGAGTTATGTCTTTTTTAACTGAATTCCGGAGTATTGACAAATACTTAATTGGTTGCGTGATATATTTACGATATAGAACCGTAATCGAAAAGTTAATTTGTAATTCAGAACATCCCTTGACTGAACTAAAGTCAATGTCTAGCAGTGTCCTAAATGAAGTATACAATGGTTGATTTTAGCTAAATATTATATATGGGAACCTCTGACTAGATTTTTGTTTGGCAGTTTGGCTAAATTATAACAAAGACATTTTCTTCTAAAACATTTTCACTTTGTTATAAGTTTAACATTACAAGGATATGAAACGCGCGCGCGCGTGTGCGTGTGTGTGTTTTCAAGTTTTCAGTTTCAAGATATTTAAAGCTCTCATTTGTCATAGACAACTCTCTGGTCTTACAAGTTTCAATTTAACACAACTTTAGTTCGATTCAAATTACAATCACTTTCAGATAAATTGGTAATAACGTTTCCCTTTTTTTTACATTGATTAGAAGGCCTCCATTACCCGTTCTTTCTGTAACATAATGACTTTGTCGACTAGGCTTTAAGTATCTATTTTGTTAAAAAAACACGCATGTCCATATACGCCAGATATCGCCTTTGTTGCTTCGAATGAAGCACTCGTACTTGCAAAATTTGCTGATTACATTTCAAAGGCTTTAGTGTCAAAATATATATACACATAAAAATATTCATTTGCATATTGAGAACAAACATCTTTTTTAAATGTTCAAGGTAGGAAAACTGTTCACATGACGTATAGAAAATGTAAATGTGTGATATTAACCTAGCTGCAAAATGAAAAAAAAAATGTTTACAGCTATTTCGAGGTAAATATATTTATTTCCGGTTTCCACAAACTTTATTCATTAAAAAATAAACTAAATATATGTAATGCATTTATACTGCTAAATAAACTATTATCCATCTTATTGACTGAAATATGCAAAATAAATTTAAAATGTTTTGTTTCACTTAAATGACACGATATTGAGACGTTTCGATCTGAGTATCAAATTATTTTCCTTGCCATTCAATAGACACTACAAATTTAAACATGCCTGATTGAGGCTGACATTCAAGCTTTTCCATAGTGGATATGTCCGAAGTAATTTCTTCACCATAAATAAAAATATGGGTATGAAGAGATAAAATAATTCTTGTCATGCTTTAATTTGGCGGTAATATCATAAATTATTTGACCAATGAGATTATATTAGTATTGAGAAACCTTCACATTAGGATAAGTTTTGTATTTTGATGTTTATCATACATTAGCGTTAATATTATGAATAAGAAAGAAAGAAAGAAAGAAAGAAAGAAAGAAAAGAAAGAAAGAAAGAAAGAAAGAAAGAAAGAAAGAATGAAAAAGATAGAAAGAAAGGCTTTTAAAATACAAGGATGATGTACATTCCAATATATGAAATGAAAGTCAGTCAGGATTTTGACATTTATTTTTACTGTCAATACTTTACAACAATTTTCTAATTAGAACTGTATATCAAATGATTATAACTGTTATGTTTATTATTAAATGCTGTACGTATTCTAGTGTTACGATTGTTTAGATGTTAAGAAAACACTTAAGCATGTCTCATTTTATTTAGTCGTTTCTTCACAGCCTTTAAATAATTTAGGGTTTTAACTGATGATAAGACCATTTGGGATGGATTGAAATTCACACTGACGTTAGAATTTAGGCTGTTTTTATGCCAGTATCATTTCTTCCATTTATTAGTAATTCTTTCTTTGAAGAACCATAGATAAGTCCATGAAGTGCCACATATATAAATAAATATTAAAGGTCTGGTAATCCAAACAAAGTTATATGTTAAAAATTATAAATAAAAGGATATAGTATATGGAGAAAATAGATCACCATAAATGTTTTATTAAGTTTTTTTTTTCCTGACAATAACAACACCCAACAAACAAATATTTCAACGTGAAATAATATGACAAAGATTAAAAACAAAACAGAAGTTATGATGCTTAACGACATTCGAAAACAATAGTACTGTACCTATTACATGTATAAGTGTGAAAGAGGTTATTATAAATGACTGCCAATAGAGAATAAATACTGTTCACGCGTTCCTTTATTATGTGTCCAATCAGTATATCTAGAAATAGGCAGTTTGTCATCTTTAAATAATAAGATTGAATTCCTTGCGGCTTCAGTGAGTGTAATGATTTTTGTTTATTAAAACCTCAAGTCTGAATGAAATAAATAGCATACCAAGACTAACATACAGCATTGTTAAAAGGTGTGTTTAAAGACATTAACTTAGTTGGTAGATTATCAAAAATAATAATATGACCAAAAACAATTTATAATTTAGAAGTATTATGCACATATGTATTGAAGATTATCTTGTTGTAGATGTATAATTTCTTCCTTTAGTACAGGCTATCATTAAGAAGGGTAAAAGCTTTGTCTATTTCTAAGCTGAGAATAAATTCTTCATGATTTCACACTTGCCAACTGCATCTAGCAGAAACCATTTGCATCTTATTGAGAGACGATTAGTCTAGACAAAATCTGTTTAGACTATAAACTCTATTTCCAGCCGACAAGGACTTCGTATTTGGTATTACCATTTGATAGCCATAGAGCGTGTTTAGTAAGACAGGGATTAAGACTTCGGAAAATGACTTATTGCCATATGATTAAAAACCAATAATTCAATAAGCTTTTGTCCTGACGACTGGTTACTTGTGTGAATTAGAAAATGCAAACTTGGCCGATACATTGGAAACAATGCCTTTAGTGCATAACATTCTGCAACTGAACTTACAGTGTACACCCAAAACTACACGCCAGTATCGGTCGTCTAATAGAAAATATTACAGTTCTTTCAACTGATTAAATTCTGTAAGAGCTTCAACACAGGACACCCGCTATTCACTTTCAATGAGAATTTAGATTTAAAAGTGTATTTAGTGTTTATTCATTTCCTGTCAAAGCTGCGTTTTTTTCACAGTTAATAACGTATGCCATCATCCTAGAGATTGCATTTTCTACAGTTTAATATCATCTTGTGTGCAAATACATGTCAAAGTAAATGTGTAAAGCAATTTTTAAATTTGAAGATTTTGAGAGACTTCATACCTCCAAAAGGGCTTTCCGAAAACAACCGATGAAATTAAGCATATATACAATCTTCATTTGGCACATTCACCTTTACGTTAAAGTGAATAGATAGTGTCAAACAGAACATATGTTAAAGAGTTGGCCATAGGGAATCTGAAAGTTAGCGAGGTGTATTTTGTAAAAAAGAAATATATTGTACATGGACTTTCTATATGCATTCCTTTTACCTTATTTACTTTTAATATCTTTAAAATTTATTTGATTTTGAAAATAAAAATAAATAAAAATCCATTCAATTTTAAGGTGTTGTTTTGAAACAATTTGATATATACCATAAAGCTCAACTTTCAAAGAAAAACATAAGGGTAAAATCTGTTTGTCACAAAATAAAATTGGTATCTTTCAAGGATTCCTTGATAGACATTTGGATGTATATTAATCTCAAGGAACGTTTGATTGATTTCCATGAATACGTACTTTGCTATGATTATGCACTTTGCCATCACACCTTCGTTTGAGTTCCATTACCGAATCTTTACCTTAAAAACAAATCATCTTTTGATGGAAATAAAGAGAACATAAAGAAAGGTATTCAAATATTTATGGAAACCAACCAAAAAACTTTACAAACACTTTTAACAAATATTGGTTTTAATCATCACGTTTTAATCGCACTGCTGAAAACAGTTAATAGATTTTTCAAAGATACTTCTCTAACAATCTATAAAAGGACGCAGAGCTGTCTTATCGGAAAACGAAGCCGTTAAAGCAGTTTTGTTGACTGTTCACGGGACAAACATCCGCAAATATTCTTCTGGTCCAGTGATTTCTCAAAGTAAATTCTTGTGATTGTGTTATTTATCAGAAATTATCATTATAGAAACGTTTCTATTGTTCGTTTTTTCTATCAATCTTATTAATGAAAAAACAACTAAAACAATATTTAAATTTATTTAATCTGAAAGTTTTGTATTATATTAAACATGTAACAAGATGCGAAGGAGGGCCAAATAGTCGGCACACGAAGTAAGGATATTTACTGTATTAGAGTTTTATGAATCTCTATTCAGATCATATTACAGTAAAATGTTATTCTTAAACGTGGCTCACTTGGAATTGAAATACAGGACATGGAAAATCAACAGGTAGGTTTTTGTAGCATGAATCCTTGCTGAAACATTGATGTGTGTGCTGAAAATATTCGATTGTAATGAAATTGCTCATACGAAGACGATTTATATTCATGTGTAAAGGTCAAAAAGATCATGTCAGGTCCATAGCAAATTAGCCCTTTATTTTCACAGTTACAATTATGATAATTTGTTCTGAAAACCATTGATCAGTTTTTTACAACATAGAAGGGTTATTTCCTTTTCGTTTCCCTTGTTTCTTTTTTTTCCGTCTTGCTCATACACAAACATATATGTGCACCACATTGGTGATAATAACCATATCCTTTGTAAAACAAATCAAAAAAACGACGGGATTATTTGAACTTTAGACAAATACAAGGTCAGTGACTAAATTAGTCATCAAAAGTCATGGAATATTTTGAATATGAAATATTCATTTAAATTAAATTAAAATGGCAAATGTTGTTGTTAAATGGGCTTAGAACCTTGTTTGTCTTCCATTATTAAGTAGAAAATTTATCAGCGTTTTAACTTGACATCTGGCAAAATTCCCTTGCATAGAACGGCATTAACATAAAATGAACATCTCTCTCTCTCTCTCTCTCTCTCTCTCTCTCTCTCTCAAAAAAAACAACAACAACAACAAAACAAATTAGTTTTTACTTAGTCTTGTGAAGTTTACATCTTGTTCTGCATTCCCAAAGAACCGTGACATAAGATTTTTAAGATTTTTGTTGTTGCGTGTTGTTGTTTTGCCGATGTCTTTTAAAAGCTTTTCTACGTTGGGCTGAAAGTTAGGTTTAGAAAGTTAATCTTTATGTCTAAGTATTTAGTTCGAATAGAAATATGTATCATACAGAATTTGCAAGAAAAAATATTTTTTTTGTAAAAACAAAAATAAAATAAATAAATAAAAATAAAATGAAAAAACGGCTATGCGTCAAACAAACTGTCTCTGCGATGAGTGTTTGAATGATATTGAACAGTAAAAAAAGAAATACATTTAATTACAAAGCGAATAAAATAGGCACAGACACTGGCTTTATAAATATCTAAAAAAAGATATGCATCTTCTTTTAATCATTTAATCCTTATTGTTCAAAGTTTCCTTTTCAGGCAAACATTAATTGACATTTAAAAATTTGTTTCCTCTTTCTTTAATAAAAAAATTGCAAGAATGATGACCTCACGAAAAACGCAAAGATAAAATACCTCTCCTATGACGAGAGTCATATGTAATTGAAGAAAAGCGCAAAAAGAAAGATACATCGCTGCATTGCAATGTCATGTATTTCGATGTATTTCATGAGGACAGCAAGAACTCACTCATAAATCTTATAAATAGATAATAAAGAATAGAAAATGTGACGTATATAATTGACATTAAGTGTCGAAAATCGAACGTTTCCGCTCATTATAAATGTAGTACAAGGCTATCTTGATGTCACTCTTCACTATTATTTAGGTCTTAGAAAATGGAAGGAGGAAAATATAACTTAATTGTAACAGAATGCAGCTAGAGAAGAGCCCATTTATCTTTCTTTGAATGGTTTAAGGTTTCAGAATGCCGCATAGCACAATTTCTTATAATGAGATTTTCTCTGAAAAGATCAGGGACAATGCAGTTGAAAAACTGACATTAAATCCCTAGAGCATCCCATTAGTGCAGAAAGTTATTATCTTATACGCTTATACTTTCAAAGAAACTGCAAAGGAATACTAAAATTCCTAGAAAAAATTATGATAGAATTCCTTCTTATACAAGCAGCGCTCGATTAAAATTGCAGTTCGACAAAATTTAAAGTGTCTCAACGGAGTTTGAAAAAACTGCTTGGTTACCTAAAACTATCAGTACAGAGTGATAAACACAGTGTCTGTTTTCTTATTCAATCTTTGAATGTATTTTCATTGTCTTTCGAAAGTATACTACAGAAAGACATTTAAATATCGGAGAACCAAGAAGATTTAGTTAAAGACACTGTCTTCTTTTTGTCTGGGAAACAAACGCAATAAAACCTTTTACCAATACCTTTACCCATACATACAAACATAATTTTAGTCATTTTTATAACTTTTTAAATATTCAAATTCCCAATGTGATTCAGACCGCACTGAACGGCATCAGCCGCCTAGCAATGCTAATTAAGAACTCCTAAGACCACTCGGCCATCGCAACAAACCCTAAAAAGGTTGTGCAATTAACTGCAATATAAGTGTCCAGCTCACGCCATACTGATGATCTGCGTTAGATGTATGCTAACACTGACTATATGTACGTGGTTACTCTCCTGCGCATCGGTCGAATGTTTCACTTTCTTACCTTTGCTAAAATTCAATATTCAGAACGATAATTTATTTTAAGACAGGGAAAACCACGGTTTCTTTTCAGCCAATCAGTGACTAGCTTACAACGAAATGTCCATACATACAATTGACAACCCAAAATGTAAACAAACAATGCATGTCTGCAAGTTACTTACGTATTTCACTTTTGAAAGTGTTTTTCTAAATATGTACACGTAAATAAACTAATCAAACTATCAAAAAGGTTAAAATCATGATGGTATGGTTGTTTTTAGACGTTTAATTGCTGTATTAAGATGTTTACATAAAGGCGTAGTTGAAATGTGTTTACAAAATTTTCAGAAAACACCCGTCTATTTATAATTTTATAATTCACATAATCGTTTAAACCAATGAAAAATGGTTTAAAGAATTTTCGGTTTTGGGGATATTTGTGCACTTTCATTGGTTGTTTAAAAGTTCATTGTGAAGGTCAATATCATAAATCTACTGGTTTTAAAGCAGTGGTGTGAAGTAACGGTAGTGTATTCATTTAGCTGCCGAGGGAGTGTAGTACATGGAGACTTCTTACGGCAGCCACACTGCACAAATAACGTTGTTGTGAATTATAACTATTTAAGTTCCCGCACCCGCACCGAAAGGCACCATCCGCCTAGCAATGTAAAGCAAGACGTATTTTCTCTATCGTCTGTTGACCGTTTAAAAATTTGTTCAACAGCTCTTTGTATAAGTTAAAATTGAAATAATGCATTAGTTATACAAACTCTGTCTAAAAGGTGCTCATTAGTAGGCAAGGTCAAATGTTTCTTGCTTTTGTTCTAGAAATTATTGAAATTATGGAACAACACTTTGATATTTGCTCAGGGTTTATTTTCGTATAACCATATGTCCTTGATAATTCCTGTTATATATCATTGTGTTTATTTCCTATTGTCGATTCTGTTGCCAAGAATATTGACAATAGACAATTAGAAATATTTTAAGCACAAGGAAATCCAAGCAAATAATCACTGCGGTGCGTTTACTTACGATGTTCTTCTGGACATTTTTGGCCTTTCATTAATTCTGTTTCGCTATTTCTTTCATAGTTTTGCAAAGTGACACTTCTTATAATGAAAATATCATTGTTTAGAACAGTTAGTTTATAACCGTTTCGACAATATAATTGTAAGCATTTAGTTTAATATCGGATTTATTATTTTTACCATAGATTCATTCTTTATAGAAATGTATCATCTAGTTATTGTATTAAATGTTTCATATGTTGAGTAAAATAGAAGTTAAGTACAGCTTCTCCTGTTACACCTTTGAGGATTCATTGTAGTATTGCCAGTAGTATATGCAAGAAAGATAAATCAATTTTTGCAGAGGTTTATTCTTTTTCTCACATTAAAGAAAATAAATGCTATGTAATTTAAACTGGAAACAAGTTACAACAGGACTTGAACAAAACTGGAGGAAATAGTGACACTAATCAGCGAAACGGACAAACTCTTCATGTATAGCTCTCGCTTCTTATCTATATATTATATTACTGATAACAGGATTCATTTTTTCTGAAAAAAGTTATAAATAGCGATATTTGCATACAACAGTCCAGTAACAAAACAAAGTCACCTCAGAGCTGGTACATATATATTTGATGATATATTTGCTAAATATTTATGCAATAAGCAAGAGCATATGTTACAGTGGCAAACAGTGAGCCTAGATTGAATAAATTTTGTTCTAGAATATACCGTTGTTATTAATCATACAGCCAAAGTCCAGGGAGCATGTAGCTGAGTTTATGTTTTGGTAAAAGTGTGGTGTCCGTTCATATCTAAAGTATTTTGAAAATCGATTCATGAAGATGATATATATTTGTTTCAGTGACTAAGACATCTTTTTTTACGTAGATTTTCTTTTAAAATGTCATTGACTGATCTTGTTTTCTTAAAATACAAAGGTGCTGATAAATCTGTTGCATTTGTTTTTCATTTTTATGCTTTATATATTTCTCTTTTCGTATCTTTTTCGTATCTTAAACATTTGTTAAATCAGCTGAGACAGGCTATATGATTTCAGAATAGTGTTGTGTGGAGTCCCCTTGTAGAAACAAAATGGTAAAAATCTGAGGTAATCCTACTTGAAAGCTTAAAGGTCATAGAACGTCAATCCAAATAATATCATCAGATTAACTACTGTAACAGCTACATTAAGCTTTTGTTCAGATGACTATTTACTAAGTATGGAATATGTAACGCAAGCTAGAACGATAGTTGTTGATACATCTTTGTCAACTTGTTAAAAAGTTCTATCGGTGGCTCTTGACATATAACGTAATGTTCAATCATATAAATGAAACGACGAATCCCCTTCATGACATTCCGTAAACTTTATTTGTATGATATGACTAATTCTGGATGATGGTTGTTCTTTTGAATATTATTGCGAAACAGTAAACCATTTCAAATTAAACGCGGGGCAGAATTTAATGACCTCACAAAGAAGGCACCCAATAAAAGGAAATTCCATCACAATTTTGCATATACATTACAAACTATAATTTACAGTATATAATTTACCTCTTTGAAGTAAATTAGAATAATTTTGTAGAAATATTGATCATATTGGCATGGTGTGCAGTACGTTTATTTTGGCAAGCGATTCAGGTCAGCAATTTATGTCCATCCCACATCTTTTCAGGGCCTTGCTGGATTCAGAAAATGTACAGCAAAAATGCTAGCATATCAGCAAAACAAATGACCGTACCTTTTGAAGGCTCACTCAGCCAGTTAGTCATTTCATCACCAAGTTAATGTCCTGTCTGCAATCACATGTATAAAACTTGACCAATTTTGGTATTATTTTTTCTAATAATATTTAGCATATTAACGGTCTAATAGACAAAATAACTTTTAAGTTAGCTCCGTCAAAGGCAAGTGCCAGACATTAGTTTCGGGTTGATTGATACCATTTTGTGTCTTTTGATGATCTCTTGAACTCCTTGAATATATATGAAGAAATTTAATTTAAAAAATGTTTTGTTGAATTTTCATGACCAATGACGGTTGGTGTGAATGCATTTTTTCATTTAAAAATATCAAAGTTCGACTCTGCCTGACGCGATATGTACCATTTTAGATGAAACAAACAACATTAATAAAAATGAATTGAGACGAAAAAGAAACTGAATCAAGCATTAACTAACATCTACATTGGTGTTCTAACTCTAACGGAAAACGGACTCTCTCGGAGCAGTTTAAAGCGACATGTTATCGGCCGTAAAATAAGCTTATCGCCCACAGTCTCTCAAATGCAATTATTGTGTTTCCTGTTGTCTTTATTCAAGTTATAAATTGATAAAATGTTGTATCAAGTTTATGTAAAAAGTAGGAAAAGAGCAGAAGATATTCTTTATAGTTTTATCTTAATTTAAAATACATTTTATGACGTGTTTATGGTCAAATTTTAACATGGAGACTTTCAATAGCTCAACATCAGTAACATATCTCATATAATTATTAAACATTGTCAAGTTGAAGGAGCAGATAGGAACATACTCACTCACTAGAAATATCGTTATTTCATTTTATTTTATGTATTGAATCAGGTTTGACAATCAGAATTCAGAGTTTTGATATCAAGTATATTTTTAATTAATGTTTTTACGTGTTAATGTGATACGTTTAATTATGTTT
Source organism: Cyclina sinensis (assembly GCA_012932295.1). NCBI lineage: Eukaryota > Metazoa > Mollusca > Bivalvia > Venerida > Veneridae > Cyclina > Cyclina sinensis. Next base: position 24,697,092 of record JAAONU010000004.1, read on the forward strand.
AAATTTATTGTTTTATGTATTGATTTTTTTCTCGATGTCATTTGGAAGCTGTTCCTACCTTTGGACTGACAAGTTAAAGTTGAAAAAGTTAATCTCTGTGTCTCAGTCTTTAGTTTGATTATATAAGGTATCATTGTGAAGCGTGCAGTACACAGACTGATCAATGAAGAAATGATTTAAGCTGCAAAGATAGAATCAGCAATAATTAGAATTCGACAGGAAATTGTAATAAAGGAACAGCATAAAAAAAGATAAAAAAAGACGACTGTGTTTATACGAACTGTCTGTCAGATGAGTGTTTGAATGATACAGAATAAAGCTAAATGGGCGTATATTAAATTATATAGCGAATGAAATTGGAACAGACACTCAACAGGAACAAGGAAATATTTATCTTTTTATCTATTGGTTCCGTTTTAATTATTTCACAGCAATTAAAGCAACGAAAACTGTTGTTGAAAGATTCATTTTCGGACAAAAGTTATTGAAATTTAAAAAAAAAAATAATTTCCTCTACATTTTATCTATATACTTTGAAAGTATAAGCAAGTCACACAAAGCAATGAAAACGATAAAATATTAATACTTAAATGAGTCATGTGTAAATGGTGAAAAGCTCAAAAGTCTGTACAGATCCATCGTTGTAACTCAATGTCTTGTATTCCAATGTAAGAAGAAGCATTTCTTCATAAACCTTATATTTCTCGATACAAACATCTAGTTTCCTATAAGAGACTACTTACATAAGTATCATAATTGGTCAGTTTAAGCAATGCAGTATAACATTTTGCAGCTAAAAAAAAAGTTTTATGCGTATATCATTTTTTTTGAATGAGTTAAGATTAAAAAAAAACTGTATCGTACATGTTCGTAACACTATAATGTGATTTTCTCTAAAAAGGACAGGGACAATGCTGCTAATAAATTGACATTAAATCCCTGTAGCGACCCATTAGTGCATGGAGGTACTTTCTGACATGTTTAATGTTTCAAGGAAACTGCAAAAAAGATTGAAATCCCTTGGAAAATTGGTCTGTTTCTATGATAGAATCCCTCTTTAAACCAATAGCGTTCGATTATGGATGTAGTTTGCTATAGAATGAACTGTCTTCGACGGAGTTCGAAATAGTTTGCTTGGTTCCCTAAAACTGCCAACCAGTAGTAATAAACATAATTCAGTCTTCTAATCTAGTCTTTAAATGCATTTTCATTGTTTTCCCTAGGTATTATATAGGCAGACACTTAAAAATCGGAGAACCGAGATGTTTTAGTTAAAGAAATTGTTTTTTTTTCAGTCTAGAAAACAAAATGATAAGTATAAGATTTCATTTTCTGATTTTCCCTATATGCAGACATAATAGTCATTATTTCTTTTTTATAGGTATGTTAGTGTACGTTCTCTAAAATTATCAACATATGTTGATCGTTTTGAAAACTGTTCACCTGTTGAACATGCAAATCTATGCATCACTTACACATACTCTGGATTGATGGTGTGTTCTAGAAGGAAAGGCCAAATATTTCTTGCCTTTAAGAAATATTAAACAACACCATTTTTACTTTTCTTCAAGGTTTTGTTTTCGTAAAGCCACATTTCGTGATAGTTTCAGCTATATATCATTGCGTTTATTTCCTCCTGACTTTTCTGTTGCCTTAGAAATTGACAATAGACTATTACAAATATTTTTAGCACAATAACATCTCAGCAACTAATAACTGTAGTTCGTTTACTTATAAATGACGTTTTCCTGGAACATGCTTGGCAATTAATTAATAATTCTGTTTCGCTATTTCATTTATAAATTTACCAAGTGATACATCTTATAATGATTGTGATAAAATAATTATAATAGTCCATAGTTTTGACAATTTAGTTATGAGCATTAATTTGATTTTGAATTTACTATGTTTCACCATGGTTCCATTTTTGCAAGTTTAGAGATTTCATATGGTTACTCTTATGGAGTAAAATAGAGGCTTGGTTTAATTTGCTTTAGGAAGAGTCGATTCTGTTTTATGTTTGCAGAATTGCCTGCAGTATTCTTAAAGGAATCTTGAGAGAAAAAAAGTTTTTTTACAGCAATGCTGATGGTTTAACACTCCTGAAATATGAGATTTGTCTCAATGAAAAGTAAACAAAAAGCTCCCATTTCGATATTTATACGTTGAACTTTTTAACAGACGTAAAGTTACCGTGTAATGACTGACGTTATACACAGCAAAAAGTGCAATTAAAGTAAGTTTAAAACCAAAAAAAAAACAGTTAGTTTGGTCACGTGACTAAAAACTAAAGGACGTCGTGCAGTATCTTCTCAAGACATGCAATGCATGTTCCGTTTTGTTCCGAGATCGTCCTAGAAAAGATAAAGCTTAATAACCTGCAAAGTGACATGATTCTGTCATAAAAACAAAGACATAACATTTGATAAAATTTGGTATGTCTTCACCTAAAGTTCCTTTATACTTGAAGGACTATCAGGTCTGTATCACAAATTTCATTAAGAGCTCATGCAATTTCTGAAAAAAATAATCTTAAGTCAAAGTTTCTAATCGCCATGGCGCTATGTTTGCCTTGTGACCGCCTGTAAAGCTAACATTTGGGACAAGTCATCAAAGTCTACTTTCCTACTTAGTTAGGAGTGATACTTTGCTCATAGCTAAATCCGCTTATAAGAAACATATAAAAACAAAAGCTTAGGGATTTCGCAACATTAGAAATATAGTGTTTTGTAAATACAGATTAAAAATTGCTGATAAGAACTTAGTAGCTGACATTATTTTATAATTATGTAGTAGAATGGCGCTCTTCAGGCATTACCTCGAAGCTTATTAGTCCAACCGTGGAATGTTTTATCTCGTCATTTATATCGTCAGTTTTGGGTCCGTACTACAGCAAAACCTGTGCTAGTCATTCGCATTTAGTTTCGCTTTCAGCATTAACTGTTTCGACACAAAATAATTGCAGCTTGCATTCGTCTGTTGTTATGTATATGTTCATTCTATTTTATACAGTGAGCCATTGTATGTCTCGTCTCAGATAAACATTTATGCTTTTATGAAATAATAGTAGGCATCATAGTAATATTGTAAATTAAATAATTTGAAAATAATTCATGAAGGTGAGAGATAAGTGTCCCAGTTTTGTAAGATATCTTTCCAGCTGCAACTGTTCAAATAAAACAAAATGACATTAGCTTGCAAACACTTGCTGGTTTATATATGTGCATTCTACTGTGTACAGTGAGCCATTGTATGTCCCGTTTCAGATACAATAACATTTGTTTCCATGAAGTAACAGTAGGAACATGTCATAATAATAGTGTTCATGTCTGTTCATAACAAAATTAATGTGAAAATGATTATTAAAAGGGACAGACAAGAGTTTCCGTGATGTAAGGCATTATTTCTTACGAAAATAAGATATTCCGTTGTTTCTTGTAACTTTTGGTATGGTATTTTGTCTGTCGTCCATCGTCCCCTCGTCGTTAACAACATCTCCTATACCACTTAGTCAGTTGCAATTAAACTTTACAGGAATGATACTTGTATGGTCGTCCTTCAAAATTGTATAAAAATGGGAATTCCATGTAGAACTCTGGTTGAGATGGCAACTGAAAGGAAAACTTTAAAAATCTTCTTGTCTGAAACCACGGGGCCTAGATTTTACATATTTGATTAATAGCATCAACTAGAAGACCTCTACCAAAGTTATATAAATTATGGCTCTGGGGTTAGAATTGGGCCCACAGCAGGGTCACTTGATAAGGATTAATGTAGACTTCAGTTATTCACAGAAAGTCTATTGGAGCATTCGTAAAGTCTTTTTTCGATGTGATTCAAAAACATCGATTTTCAAAGAATCTTCTTATTGTTTCACCTGGTATTTCGCATCTTTCATGCAAGTGTTCTAATCTTTACGAAGTACGTGCAGATCTAATATTCGTAGGATAAAAAATGGCAGTCCAACGCACTTTCGCTGTTTTTGACCGATACATGACCCTTGGTTTCATTTGTCACGATATGTGACAGCTCTTATCTTTAAAAAAACAACAGCAGTTATTCTCTTTTATTAAATGACAAGTATGCCATTCAAGTTGATTGGTACAACTCTAAGTAAAAAAATAAACAGGATTTGGAAAATGGGAGTCCTATTTAGTGGAAATTATATTGACTTGGCATCATCTCTACATGAAATATGTTAAAGGCATCTCTTAACTTAAACATATAGACACAAGTTGTAACTGCCTTGTGTTGTGTAAAATCAACGCAGAACTAAATATACACATCATATAAAAGCATTTCTCGTAGTTTTCCTAGACACATCTTCTGGAGAAAGTCAGACATGGCTGATCACTGATATTACCATTCGGAACACCTCGGGTGACTTCAATAAGTCACCTCGGAAATAATGTAGTAGGCGCCATATTGGACTATTTTAAAATACAGGTGGTGTCTGCTAAATTGCAAACATTTCTTAAAGCCTCTACATGTTTATACTTTAAATTAACCTTTATTTTGATTTTTTTCTAATGCATAAGACAAACACTGCTTCAGTTCTGCCATGTTTGTTTATATTTTTATTAAAGCCGGGGCGAATTATCATTTGGTGTATTCATACACTTGTATACGAGGTCTTTTATACGAAGTTGTCTGAAAAGGCCGAGTTGTTACGATTGTGATATTACGCGACGGTGGTCAGAAGAGTAAAAAAAGACTTACGTCATCGCTTGGAACTTAATCATAGTTTGACTAAATAAATCTAACAAGAATATATTATGTCGATGTTCCTAAAAAAGGAATCACAGATGGAAAGTGGAAGAACTGAAGTCTGTCTTAAAGGTTTGCTGTTTTATGGTAGTGTATTGATTTAATTTTATTTATGAAAAAATGTATTTGGACGAAAAAAGGATTTCAGGCCTGTTAATGAGACCATTCGTCTGTGAGACTCTTTAATAATACATGAACACAGAGTTCAGAAAAAAATGTAGTGAACACTTAAAGAAAATCATCATGATACTTAATCCATATTTTGAATAACCGTATTTGTGGTGTTTTGTTTTTCCCTCACAGTGTCATTTCCACGTACGCTATATCAGAACTCGGTTCTTAATAAACATACTTGATTCTTTTAAATTTTACTGGTAGATATGTCACCTTGTAGTTTCAAAATAGATACACTGTAAGTAAATATGAAGGAAGTACTTTCAAAAATAAAAAATACAGATATAAATTATAAATATTGACAGTTCTTAAAAATCTGACAGCCTCAGCTCTTCTGAATATGGTAGAAAAAGCAGCTAGAGACAAAAGAAAAAGAAAAAAAATATGCCAGTCTTTAAATTGTTTAAGATTTTAAAATGCTGCATCTTAATATTGATTTGATGAGATTTCTCTTTGGAATGACCAAGAAAAATGCATTAGGAACTTATATTAAATCCTTGTTGCACCTCGTTAGTGCAAAAGTATTGTCTGGTAGGTTCATAGTTTCAAGGAAACTGCAAAAGAAGATTAAAATCCCCAGGAAAAATGTTTTGTTTATGATTAAACTCTTCCTCATACGAGTAGCGTTCGATTGTGAATACGGTTCGGTGGAGTCTGAACTGTTTTCGATGGAGTTCGAAAAAAAAGTTTGCTTGGTTCCTTGAATTTATCGTCACAGAGTGGTAAACACAGTGTCTACTTTTTATCCAATCTTTGAATGCATTTTCATTGTCTTTACCAGGTATACTATAGGCAGACACTTGAATATTGGGGAACCAAGATGTTTTAGTTAAGGAAATTGTCTTCTTTCAGTCTTGGAAACAAAAAGATAAGACAAGTACAACATTTTGTTCTATCTATATATTTAACCCTTCATACAGACACAATAGTATTTTTCATAAGTAAATCAACATAGTTTCTCTAAAATTATCAATGTGTTTACCGTTTTACAGTCTACCCAGTTTTTGCTTGTATTAGATCGAACACCGAACGCTATGCATTACTTACACATACACATACTCTGTCTAGAACGAGTTTTACTAGTAGGAAAGACCAATAATTTCGTGTTTATGTTCCTGCAATGATTGAGATTATGGAATAACACTTTTTTTTAATTCTTTTCCCATAATGATAATTATTTGCCCATAATAATGAATGTGAAAAAAATGTAAGAACGACTTAAGTTTATACTTCATAGTTTCGACAATTTAGTTACAAGTAAGCTTCTTTAAAAAGAAACAAACGAGAGGTTCACCAGTGTGCTTTGAAAAATAATGTCTGCCTCATTCAGTTGATCAGCAATTTTAATCGACAATTTTCACCTCTCACGAATGAAGTCACAGCAATAATTCAGGTAGTCATGTTATACTTCCAACTATTTGGAGCGGTTTGCTACAATTGTAGCTCCTTTAATATTCAAATTACAAAGGATAAACAGGTGAAAGTTCATTTAAATGAAAATTTTGACAACATGCTATAAGATTTTTTCCGTTTTCCTGAATTGAAGTTTAAAATATTGAGGTTTTACTTCAGTTCAATACGCAAAAATGGACGCCACCTGCAACTATTCCCAACATTGTGGAAAGGGTCATTACCTCTCCAATAAGCATTGATATGATATCAAATTTCTATTTTCACCATTGATCCATCTTTATAAATATTGTAAAATCTAATGAAATCTAATATATATTATTTAATATGGTTCATATGAATGAAAAGAAGCTTGATATAATTTGCTTACTAGTATCTAATTACACTGAAAACTGAAGGAGTTGTTTCTGTTCTATGTTGGTACATTGTAGCATTGCCCGCAGCATACTTAAAAAAAGTTGAAGCAATATTTTTGTCTTTTATTAATTGAAACCCATGTAATGAATTGTAAACAAGCAAACATGTTTTATAATATACATGCTAAATAATGTTATGTTTACATGACACATGGGATGTCTAAGATCGTAATATAGAAATTACTTAAAGAAAAAATTCAGAGACTGTCCTTACTATTGAAGTAATTGTTTACACAAACTATTAAATCCAATATTAACTCATGTAACTTTATTATTGCCAATATCCACACAGTCTTTGAAATTTGGTATTTCACAACATTCCAGTAACTACATTAATCTTTATTTTCATATAGCTTAACGGACCGAACAGGACGTATTTTCTACTGTGTGTTCTATCAATATGAACATTATACTTGATATAGTTTTATAGCTGATATTTGAATAAACCACGTTGCAGTTGCTGATTTTCTGATATAAGAGGTGTAAATCTTTATTCTAAGTGTTGGCTTTGAAACGTCTACTTGTAAGTACTGTTTCCAAAATAAATGTTTTTTTTTTCTTTACCACGGTGATTCTGTGAAAAACTCAAGCGCAAAGCTAAGCTGAGTCGTGCATAGATTGCAAAACATTCCGATCAGGAATAAAATATACTGTCAAGCCATTACCTAATATGGCGTGTAAGGTTTAAACTGATTATTGTCAAAGTTATTTAGTGGTAGAGCAAAGATTTTCTACTAGTTTTTACAAGTGATTGAAAAACGGGGAGGGATTAAATTTAGTCATTTAGCAACAAATATGCGGGAAGAATATTTAGGAAATTACAGTCTTTTAACCACAATTCTGATGGTTTAATAATTTAATATAAGATGTTAAACTTAAACTCCCAGTGAGTTATCATATTACCTTGGTTCACACATTTTGTCATATTTCAAACTTGAACAAAACAAAAGTGACATCAGTCAGTGGAACTTGCAAAACTTTGATGTATATATCCTTTTTCGTTATTTATTATTATTCGTTATTATTATTATTAGAAGTTCAGAACAAACGTAATGTTGCCATGCACCTACTGACGCCAAACACAGCAATTGTGCATAAATTAGTTTAGAAATAAAGCAGACAAGAAGTTATTTTAGTTACGTGACCAAATAGTCGCAATATCTTTTCAAAACATGCGATTCATAACTCGTTTTGTTCAAAGCTCGTCCCATAAAAGATAAAGCGTAATTAACTGCAATGTTAGATGATTCTGTCATGAAAACAAAGACATAATTCTTGATATACTTATGTATGTTTGGTAACTTCCTTTATAGAGAGACTTGCGAAGAACTACGAGTTATTATCTCAAATTTCATTGACAGCTCTTGTAGTTTCGGATAAGAAAATTCCCGCCGGCTTTTCAAATCCCCATGGCGACCGTGTTTGATTTTGTGACCATATATTAAAATTTTGCTAAATAATTATACCACTTAGCAGTAAGCAGAAGCATACGTTTCTCTCAGTGATAAATGATTGGTCTAGACTGAATTTGATTTGGAAGAAACCGTTGTAATTAATTATATTTCTTAACAAATTACATTATTTTATGACTAAGTACAATGACCTTCTACGCGAATTAAGTGTTTCTATGACCATCTGAAAAGCTAACACTGGAGAAAGGTCATCAAAGTCTACTAAGTTACAAGTGTTTACCCTTACCCGTAATAGATATACAGCATTTTGCGTTATTGGCTATTTCAGATAATGCGTCAACGAAGGCAGTGCCAAACAAATACAAGTTTCTAACTTATACGTTTAGGTCTACCAACATACAAAGATTGCCCTTATTTGACCTACATTTGAAAATGGGCATAAATGACGTCATGGTTTTCGGTCTGTGACGTCTCAACGGTACAAAAGAGGGAAAAAAATTAAAACTCAATCTTTGAAAGGTAACCTGTATATGCTTCAAAATCCTAATGAATGACAAAACAACTGTGACAGAAAATTTGTTACAAAAGGTGTTGACGTCACTGGCAGCCATATTGTTCACCTTCATGATATCAACTTAACAATTTAAAATCATAACGTCAAAGGATACCTGTTAGTCAAATTTCTTGTAAGTTCGGAGAAAATAAATTTCCGCCAAAATTTCAAGTCATTCTGTCAGGTATGTTTGGTCAAGAGACCATCTGAAAAGCTTAAACTGAAAAAAGGTCATGCAGATCTACCTTCTACAAAGTGAGGTTATAATAAGAAAAAAATAGATACAGAAGAAAAAATAGACCAAAAACAATAGGGTATAAAACAATAGGGGTTTTCGCTATATTCCAAATACAGTGATTTATCAAGACAGATTAAGAATTGCTGATCAGAGCTTAACGACTGACATTATTTTATGATAATTGTAAGTGCAATGACCTTCTACCTGGGTTAAGTGTTTCTATGACGATATAAAGCTGATCTGAAAAAAATGAAAGCGAAACATACAACTCATCTAATATCGGAGAGGTTCTGTCAACTAAGAGATTATTATTTTTATCCCCCGCCGATGAAATCGTGAGGGGGTATTGAATGGCGTTGTCTATCCTTCCATTCGTCCGTTTCGATCCATTTCTTAAAACAGGTTAAATAGATTATAATGAAACTTATCATGATTGTATATATTAATAAGGAAATGATACATGCCAAATGCCATCCAAATCCACTTCTGGGTTATCGAAATATGGCCTCGTTCGTTACTTGAAAAAAGGCATTTTAAAAAGAAATTTCAGTCCGAATCTTAGAATTAGCTGGTTAGATTTTATTAAGATTTTGCCTAGTGTATCTATGAGGGCATGATGCACATGAAATGCCATCAAAATCAACTTGAGCGATGTAGAGTTATGGCCCTCTGTAATTTTAAAATAGGCATCTTGCATAGGAAAAGTTCTGTCCAGAGCCATATATTATAACTTGTATGTGAGGTTTTTAGCACACCTGATACACAGTGCTCATGTGAGCTTTTAGGATTAGTGTCCGTCGTCTCGGCATCCGTTTTCTGTGGTCCGTCCACGTCTAAAATTGTTTAAATTATATCTTATCTGAAACCACAAAGCCAAATTTGAAGAAACTTGCCTTGGATGTTTCTTGCATAAAGTTCTATCAAAGTGGTTTAAATGGTTCTTGTTCGTTGCATATCTGAGTCAAAGAAGCTAAATAGATTTTAAAAAGTGAAAACTTCAAAAACCTTCTTCTCTAAAACCCCAATGCCTTTGGCTGTGATATTTGTTAGGTAACATCATCTTATAGTCGTAATGAAGGTTCCTTGCAATGACTTCTACCTTTTTATGGGGTTTGTGGTCACTGGGACATGGTCGAGGTCATCAAGGCTTATTAAAGATTTTCCTACTTTATTTCGTAGATACTTTATTTATTGACCAATATTTGATATATGTGGTTTAAAGGCACTTTCTAAGAACCTCTACCATTTACTGTTATGGAGCCTTTATTAATGACTGGTATCTTAATAACATGGCTTGAAGGTACCTTGCATGGACCTCTTTCACTGGGTAGGGATTAAGGTTACTGGGGTTGAGGTCACAGAGCTTGAAAATAGTTTTTCTACCTTACGTCATTGTGTTATGCTGGTATTATATTAAATTTCGGCAAAAAAAATTCACAGAATAAAGAATAGTTCCCTTCATTTTTCTAAACCAACCTGATCCCATCATGGGTTTTATAGTTATGGGGGACAAAATAGACTTATTTTTACCATGTTTACATAAAAGTGGTTTCGCATTATTGACCAATATCTTGGATATTTTGTATGAATGTACCATAGACATCTGTTTTTGTGTTGGATTTAGGTCATTAGGGGCAAGATATCTGACATAGGTGACAATTCAGAAATTCTTGACATGAACCACAAGGCCTGGAGTTTATATTTTTGGTGTGTGAATGAAAGTAGTTGCAGTTGTACTCAGGTAAGCGATTAAAGGGCCATCATGGTCACCTTGAAATGAACTTGGCATTAAATTTTTATGTCAATAAGGACATGATGCATGCTAAATGCAATCGAAATCCCTTGACGCATAATTTAATTATGGCCCTGTGTTACTTTCAAACACATTTTTAGATATAAAACTGTCGTTGTTTCGCTGCATTTTGATGATGTCAAACATTTCTCTTTAAATGACGTCATTTACTATTTAAGCTATTTATGCTTGGCACAATTCAATTTTTACGTCCATTGATTCATTATAAATAAAGATATCAAACTTATTTGTCACTCCAATGCCAAGGTCAAGGATCTATGTAAAAAATTTATAATATTTGACAGCCTCATTTCGGTGATTTGTATCATTTGGCGGGAAATATCAATTCATCAAATTTGCTTGTTTATAAAGAAATAATGAAGTGCTTTCTTGTTACAAACATCTGATTTGAAAGCATTAAGGTCATCGAATATAAGTCCAGGAAATCAAAGTGGTAGGCCTTTAATCATGAAATCCTACAGGAGATTACGTCTACTATACACTCATATAAAAAACATCAACACACAGAATCTACATGACAATTATCACAGGGCGTAGGTAATATTGGATTTTGTTATTATTCAGTGCCCTTAATTGAAAATAAGATACGCAATGTTTATCACTTCAAATCATTTTAAACGTCCATACCTTGGACTTGAATTGACATCAGGAATTACCTCGGAATGTACTAGTGCAACCTCGGAATGTGTTATATCGTCAGTACTGGATCCGTATTACAACTGTGACAAAATTTGTGATAGTCATTTGCATTTAGTTTAAATTTTGCTCCCGGCTACAACTGTTCCATACAAACAAAATCACATTGAATTACAGCTTGCATACACCTTGCTGGTTTGTGCTATTTTAGAAAGTGAACAAGTGTATGTCTTCAGATGCAAAAAATCATTTTATGAAATAATGGTAGAAGAATGTCATAATAATATTGGTCACGTCTGTTCATAACTAGACAAATTTAAAAAGGATTCATGGAAGTGCCAGATAAGTGTTTCCGTGATGTAAGGCATTTTCTTTTAACAAAATCATTGTTATTGTTTTCGTAAATGTGTTACAAATGCTTCTCAAATTCTCTTTTATTGTTTTCGCGCTGTTAACATTTCTATTTTTGCATCATAAAATAGCCAATCATATATAATTGAGACATTCCATATGATTTCAGAAGTGTTGTGTGGAGCCCTCCTGTAAAAACGAAATTGTAAAACTCTGAGGTAATCTAACTTGAAAGCATGAAGGTCACAGAGCGTTCATCACACAGATTAACTACGAGTCTTTCAGCTACATCAAGCATTTGTCCAGATGACTATTTACGAGTATGGAATATGTCACGCAAATATAAACGAATCGCCGCAAGCTGTCGGTTAAGTGTATGGTATAACTAAAACTAGACAAACATGATATAGTCTAAGAATGCGTTTTGGAAATTATACGACTTTCGCACATGAACCACGGTTATTAAACTATAAATGTTTGTCTGTGACAGTTTGTGAATCGTAAAATATTTGGACTCTTATTTAGTAAGAACACGTGCAGTTAAATGTTTAGTCATATAATCGAAGGCGACTTATGTCCTTCGTGATTACGTAAATATTATTTGTATGGTATGTCGTCCTTCATGCAGTTGCTCTTTAAAATGATCTTGAAAATAACTGCGCCGAGAATTTTATGACCCCATAAAGAAGGTACACATTAGTACATTCCGTCGAAATTTCGTAAACGCGTCATATAATTTAACTCCCTGAAGTATTTTCGAATAATTTCGTATACATATTGATTAAATGGACATGGTGGGCGATACGTATATTTGGGCAAATGATGACCCCGATTCAAATAAAGTTCAGTTTTTTTTAACAATTCGTGTCCATTCAACATCAACGACTTGATAGATTCAAACATTGTTTGGTAATAATACCAGCATTCCAGCGCAATAAATGGACGTATCTTTTTGAGGCACTTCTGCCTGTTAGTATATCCCTAAGTTCATGTACTCTACAGCTACATGAATAAAACGTGAACGATTTCCGTACGGTTTTGTTCAAACATTCAGCATTTTAACTGAATTAAAGAACGAACCTTTTCCTTGGCTCCGTCGAAGGCCAGAGTTTGGGTCGATTGAAACTAGTGTGTGTGTGTGTGTGTGTTCAATATCTTTCGAACTACTTGAATATATAGAAATTTATTATTAAAAATAAATGCAAATTTGGTAGAAAATGTAGCTATGTCAAAGAGCAAGTGTTGTCAAAAACATAGCATCACAATATCTCATCCCTGTGAAAGATAAGGATTAATGCAGTTTGTCTTATTCATTCACTGAAAGTCTGTCGAGACATTTAAAACGTCTTTGTAACTGAGTTCTTTTATGTGTTAAAAATATGGACTTTCGTAGAGACTCCTTGTTCGTTTCTCATTTTATTTAGCACCCCTTTTGCAAGTGCTCAAAATCTTACATAAGTACCAGCAGTTTTGATATCCCCAGGAAAATAAATGAGCAGTCCAACGCACTAAAGCTGTTCTCACCGATATATGAACTTTGGGGGTATTTGTCACAAAAGGTGATAACTCTTGTCTTTTGAGAGACAGTTATTGTCTTTTATAATCTGAAAAGGTTGCGGTTCAGGTGGTACAACAGTGAAATAGGAACTAAACATTGACAAAATTTCATGGGAGGTTGATTTTTATGGAATTTAGTATGCTTACTTTTATGGTATATCGTAATTATACTTGTTTTTTTTGGCAAAAAACCTTTTCGTATACAACAAAAGACTGTTCTGTGTAAAGCATCATTTACGTTTAAATTGTCGTACATGTAAGATTTGAAAGGTGTTATTTAACTTAAAACTTAAGAGACATAACTGTGCCTGACAAAGAGGGTGTATACTTAGCCATGAAAATTTAAACGTAACATAATAAATCGTTTTATGTAGTTTTCCTAGACGCTAGCCAACTCCTGGAGAAAGTCAGGCAAGGCTGATCAGTGATATTTACGCCACAGTGGTCAGAGAAATAGAAATGACAAAAGTTATCGCAAGGAACGTTAAGCTGATATAATCGGTTGATTAAATAACTCTCACCAATGTCGATTTTCCTGAATAAAGGAATCAGAGATCGCAAGTGGAAGAACTGAAGGATGTCTTAAAGACGTGCAGTTTCATGATAGAGTGCTGTATCAGTTAAATTTATAAATTAAAGAATAAGTGTATATGGACGAACAAAAAGATCGGAAACGATATATATAAATCAAACGTGTTACTTTCCTGCTATGCTAAAAGCTGCATATTTGTCGCTAATCGTTATGATTTTTGTATTGTGATGATGGGTTCGACGGTTTGTTTTGATGCTTTTTTTAATTTAAGGATATCAGAGTTCGACTCTGCCAGATACGATATATACCATTCTAGATGACAAAAGGTCATTGATATAAATTTTATGACTCGAGACGAGACAAAAGAAACTAAAGCAAAATAAGCTGTCAGGAAAATAAACATTTATTTTTATTTTAAAAAATGTTTTGTGTAATTGCTGAAAATAGATACTGTGATGGCTAGTGATTTTGCATCGATATTTATGCTAACATTTCATTAGACATATACACTGGCGCTCTATTGGAAAACGGACTCTCTGGGAGCAGTTTATATACAGTTCATAGGACATGTTATCGGCTATAAAATGGGCTTGTCGCCCAAGTGTCTCTCAAATTCAATTATTGTGTTTCCTGCTGCTTTTATCAAGTTATAAATTGTTAACATATTATGTCAAGATTTTTTATAAGTAGGAAAACAGCTGAATATATTCACTGGACAAAGTGTTTATCTCAATTTAAAATACCTTTTATGACGTGTTTATGGTCAAGTTATAGTATGGAGTCTATTAAGAGTTTAGCATCATTTATATATCTCGTGGAATTATAAGACATGTTGGAGGATCAGGTAGGAACTTATAGCTTTGCCCTAACGAAATGATGTAATTGCCTTAATTCTATTTAGATATTTTGATTAAAAATTAAATTTTGTGCTAAACTTAGATGGTTCTACACCCTTCACTGTCGATACTTGTACAGATTTAGGACTAAGAGCATTTTACGCGCACACGTTTTCGACGTCTGTTTATTCGTTTCAAACAAAACTATTCGTGTAAACTCATCTTTACAATGACGTACAGCCCTGTTATGATTCGTGGCAACAGAAAGGTAAGAGGATCTTTCGTAAAATGGCAGTAACTCAAAAAAATATTTTATTTTGAATAGTGATAAGATGGAAACCTCCTTTAAGTTTTGTTGTTGTTATTATTTAGTGAAAATATTTATTAATAACTATTAAGGCCTTTGGACGAATTGAATACATGGAGGCAATTCCACTTTCGTTTTCAAGCATCGTAGTTCTGTATGCAGCAGTTTGATATAGTGTCAATGACAATAGTAATAAATTAGTTTTTGTCAAAAAAAAAAAACCCAGAAAACATTTAACATGGGGGCAAGGAAAGTATATCTTAAGAATGTATTTCTACATAGAAAAAATGAAATAGGATAATAAATTGTAGTAAAGCTATCATCCAAAATAAGAACATTATTGTAAAAAGAAACACCTCAATATATCGTCTGTTTCTAGAAAATAAAATGAATATTGACAGCCGTAATTGACATGAAATTAAAAAAATTGAACATGCTTGCTCACGAGACAGGAAGAAAGTAACAACACCTATTTTAGGCTATTAAATTTCTTCATGTAGAGGGAGCAATTTGTAAGAAGTGTCGTACATATATTTCGCTGATGAAACGGTCTTGCTGAAATACTTTTCATTCAAGATCATGAAGCGTTATTGAAAAACTTTTATAAATAAATATATTTATAAATAAAATGCAAAAAGCGCCAAGCTTACCTGATCACCGTTGTTTTGCATTTTCGGCAGAAATCTAAGAGCAGTGGACAGTGAATAATAGTTTTTATTTAGTTTAAACTTATTTATTTCTCAATATGTACAAATTACACAAACAATTACATATATAAATAATAATCATCGAAAAGGATCAGAATGGAAGACTTTAAGTCTTATGAAATTCTTCTCCTTAAATAGAAGTTAGCAAATAATAGGTGCTTATTAGTTTATATACTTACGTCTGAGAAATTTAATATAAAGATGAAAAATAAAGTTAACAAAGATATGTATGAGAAAAAAAAATATTTTAAACGGGAAAAAGTGAATGAACAAAATATATGTCCAAATGAAAATCAATATGTTTAGTAATGTTTTAAATAACATTTAACGAAAAATAAGGTAGAACAACAATAATAGTAAGACAAAGAAGAAGTAATAAGATTGTCAACAATAGTCTTACTAATATAATATGTTAGCTTAATAGGAATATCAGAAAAAGTCAGAAGAATGAAATTAAACCAGGAGGAAAAAGACAAAAAAGAAGGTTTTGTCTCACAACGGTTAATATTTTATGTCGTAAAATGAATTTAAATAAATCGTTGTGTGTCTCGAATATAAGTGTGTACATGAGAAAAAATAGTAGTATTTGCTTGATCAGAAAATGCTGGATTGCCATAAAGAAGAACGTTTAAATCAATATTTATATTATGAAGGTTATCGAATAGATTTCGGCGATAAATATTATATTTGGCACATTCGAAAAAATAGTGAAAATTACTTTCTACTTGACCACAAACACATAAGGGAGAAGGGGATACATTTTTCAGAAAGAGATGGTAGTTAAGAGCACTACATTTTGTACGGAGTCTAGTATGAAGAATTTGCAGATTTCTATCACCAAAGTAAAAGTATTTTGGTGTTTGACGATTGTTTCTTTTAAAATGGTACTTGAAAGACGAAAGGGTAGGTATGTTGCGTACGTCAAGGGGTAGGTTATTCCAATCTCTTGTAGCAGTAGGAATAAAGGAATTGTAATAGAGAGTTGTTCTGGCATATGTTCCAGGAATATTTTCGGCATTTCGTAAGCTATATCTGTTATTAGAAGTGTGTGGAAGAAGAGAGGATAGATAATCTGGAGTCAATCCGTGTTGAATTTTGTAAAATAAGACCAGTCTGTGGATATATCGTCTTTCTTCGAGCGTTTGCCAGTTTATTTCGTTCTGAAGATTTTCAATTGAGACTAGTCTCGTTGTTCCGGTAGCAATACGAGCACATTCGTTTTGGATTTTATTGAGCTGATCGAGTTCATATTTTGTAGCATTACCCCAAACGACATCTGCATATTCCAATAAAGGACGAATAAAAGAAATGTAAATTATTTCAAGGGATTTTCTGTCTAAACGAAATTTAAGCTTCCTCATAACGGTTACCCTTTTCCACGCCTTGTCTGTTATGTATTCTATATGTGAGTGCCAGCTACAGTCATTTGAAAGGAAAATGCCGAGGTGTTTATGGTCTGAAACTTCAGCAATAATCTGGTTATTCAATTGTAATGCAGAATGCTGGTTGTTGTTGCGTTTTCTAGAAACTAGTAAAGACTCAGATTTGGTCGGATTAAATGAAACAAGCCATGTATCTGCCCAGATAGAAATCCTGTTTATATCAGTCTGTAGAATGTTAGCAGCTATTTGGGGATTTTCTACAACAATATAAAGACTAGTGTCATCAGCAAACAAGTTAATATTGGATAAGTTAGTTTTTATTTAGTGATAACAATTAATCTTTAAGGCCTTTGGACGAATTGAAAATATGGAGACAGTTCCACTTTCGTTTTCAATCATCGTAGTTCAGTATGCAGCAGTTTGATATAGAGTGTCAGGACAATAGTACTGAATTAGTATTTAGTTTTTTTTTATCTCAGTCAAATTTTCTATTTTTTTTTATTTTTGAAGTAAATTAAAGATTTCCTGTGTTATACAAACTGCAGCTCTTCTTGTATTTTTGCAAGACTATGATAGGTATTTTTTAATGTTGGAGTGCATGTTTTGAAAAGAACTTGATATTGTGAGATAGATTGATCATTAATTTTATTGGCATTTTAATTGGCGTTCTATGACATAGAATAACTACACGTGAAATTTTGAAAGAGAGAAAACATTACGTAAAATCGATGTTGATCGGTTTTATTTTGACACTGTGCTGTTTGACAACCAGACATCGTGTTGGGAATCATCGTCGGTGACCCCCGGTACATATTCCGCACAACTACATTATGTACCGTGGGATAATTGACTGCTGATTATTCGTTTTCATGAATATTTATTAGCAAAGGGATGTAACTCTTCGTCGAATGAGATGCCGCATTACAAATAGACACTCTTCAGTGTGGAGAGTAGGCATAATGACAAGTTACTAGACGTATTTCCCAGGATTTAAACATAGGCGTGGAAGTCAAATTGTAACAAGTAATTTCATTGGCTGAGATTCCGCAAGGGAAATCTTACGGAAACCAATGAAAGAAGGTAATGAATTATTCATGAGTACGAAATTTTACCAGCCAATTGTCCCACGGTAGATAAATAGAGTGAAACGGAATGGATCGAACGTGGGTTTCCGACGATGGTTGGTAATGTGCTTATCCTGTCGCTTGTAATGAATGTAGAGCATTTTTTTACAGATGGTTCTTATGATAATTACATTTTATGGACTTGTCAAGACATATCCCTGTCTTTCTAAATAATATCTATTTTACATTTGGACGTTCTGTTTATATAAAGGTTGTGGGCATCTCAATGGAAACTGATTGTGCACCTATTGTTGCTGAGCTGTTTTAATACTGCTTTGAAAGAGACTTTATGTTATCTTTTTCTAGTGAATATCAAGATGACATTATTACAGCCTTTAACAACAGCTCGAGGAGTCTTTACAACAATAATAAAATATATCCAAATGAACTCCAGCTTAAGAAAACAAACACTTCAGAATAGCAAGCACATTTTCTTGATCTAAATTTTTCTATTGAAAATGGTTTTGTTTCTACTAAAATTTACGATAAAAGTATACGATAAAAGAGATGATTTTTGTTTTAATATTATTAATTGTCCATTTTTAGATGGTAATGTCCCACGCGCTACATCTTATAGTGTTTATATTTCATAGCTTGTTCGCTTTTCATGAGCTTGTAACAACGCTAAAGATTTCATTGAACGTAATCTTTGCATAACAGAAAAAAACTTTTGAAACAGGGATATTGGTACTACAAATTAAGAAAAATGTTTAGCAAGTTTTATCGCCCATACCCAGATTTAAGTCAAAAATACAATTGCAGTTTAAAATCATTACTGCAACAATGTATTTCCCAACCAGTGTTCTATGGAGATTTGATTTATAAATTAAAGAAAATAAAAAGCAATATAAATTTCTCCACGTTATTTTTGAAAACCATCTGTTAATTCAAAAAGAAAAAAGGCGGCAGGGATTTGATCATAGTTTATGAAGGTTTCTAGAGAAAATATTAACAGAACGTAGAAACGCGATCAGTCTCGTGTGTTCCAGCCATTGTGTTCTTGTTGAATTTACCCCAAGTGCTCTGGCCCCATAAGGTTATTGAGTACCTAGCCTTTTCACTCTGCAATGCCATTAGCTGTTTATGTTTTATCTGTTTATATGACTGTGTGTGTGTCTTTTGCATGCAACATTGTCGAGCTGATGGATAGGTTGGAGTTAATTCACCAAGAGAACTTGTTTTTGGTTGTTCTTACTATAACCTGCTGGTGTGTGAGGTTGGTGAACCCTAGAACCTGGTTTAAACGCTTAATGGCAGATGTTTTGCCACTGACCATTCCAAGGCGGTAACCCCTCGGGTTCTCATGACTGTTCGTTAATTGTTACCTTTTCCGCTACTTTTTGACTGTGTAAGAGATTGTTTTTGACCGCGTTTTTCCTGTTATGTTTTTTTCCACTTTTTTAGTCTACAATTATTATCGCTTCTTATATTTATTAAAACCTCTTATTGCAGAACAATTTATCCGAGACCGATAAGAACTCTAGTACCTGACTTATATTGTAAAGTTTATGCCCATGTATTTTATTGATTTCGATTTGTTTTTGTTAGTCAAGTTTTTCATAAAACGATTCTATTTTCACTTGTCTATTTTCGTCATTTTTCAGCTAGAAATGCTCATATATTCTCCGATTTCTTTGTTTTCAGAGAATGGAATATAATCCTTGATACATTTATATGTCTGTTTAAATGAGAATAGTATATACTTTAATGGAAGCACCGTTTCATATATAATTATGCTAGACGTAAGCAATGCCCTGGAAAAAAAATAGTGAATCAGATGATTTTGCGCCTAAATGGTCAGAGGAAGAATTATGTCAGAAGTTGTCGATAAGGACGTAAAGCTGATGTAATCGTTTGATTAAATAACGTTCACAAGACTAGATAATAACGTCTTTCCTTAATTAAGGAAAATAAATCTCACATGTGGTTTAGCTAGTTGACACAGAAACAGACTTATTCTTGAAGATCAGAAGACAAACGATCTCACTACATCAGCAGTAGTTATCAAAGACGATGTTTTAAAAACTACAACCAGTTTATTTGCAATAGCCTGTATAAACACAACTGATATTTACAAACGTAAAACGAGTCGAGCCATGCTGTGTGGTGCCTCACACTGATGTGCCAAACTTTGCTTCAATGTGCTTTGTTATGGTATAAATAATTTATTTTTTTAATGTGACGTTTCTGTTTTAAGTATTCTTCATATTTCGTTTCTTCTCACTTCCCGCTTTGCATTTTTTTTTGCTCTTTGCCAGCAGTCAGTAGGTCATCATAATGTGAATGGTTACATACCAAGTAACAGTTGTTTTTATGAAAAACAGTGTGTTTCTCTATACTTAATAAACCAGTTAAGTCGGGTGAGTTTTGAAGTGAATATTAGTCATTTCTTGAAACTCCCGCGGTGAAAATGTCTTATATGGTCTAAATTTTGTTCTAGGATAGCTTTTTCTTAAAAAGCTCAATTCAATGAGGGCTGACAAAATGTTTTAACTACTCTTAACTATTTCTACTACAAATGAGCCTATCTTATTGATCTTGATAATATTTTGATATGAGGATATCAAATGCTGACTCTGCTAGGTACGATATGTAAAAAAATGTGCAAAAAAGTGAAGTGAGGCATTGTTAATTTTTCATCCATTTATCAACCTGAAGAAAGTCATTGACAAAGATAATTTGGGACAAAAGAAATTGAAGTAAATATTTATGCAGATTAGCCTGTTATTAGCGAAAACAAAACAACATTAAGCTAAAATAACGTAATTGTTTGTAATAGAAATTGTTTTTTGTTTTGTCATTAAAGAGGAAACATTAAACACATTACGCACACAGTTGTTATTTATAGGCAAGGAAAGTATACATCAAAAATGCATTTCTACATTCAAAATTTGCTAATTTAAGATACACAATGTCGAAGAAATGCGAAGAGCCATAATCTAAAAATATTGCAAATTCTTGAAACAAATGCGCCTCCATAAATCGTCTATTTCTAGAAAATAAATTGATTCATGGCAGCCATAATTGACATGAAATTATTAAAATCGTACGCTCCCGCTCACGAGACAGGAAGAAAATAACAAATCCTGATTTTGCCTATCAGACTTTTGCATGTCAAGAGGACAATTGACGAGAAATGGCTTAAAATCAGTTTGCTTATAAAATCCTCTTGCTTAAGATATTTTAATTTCAAGGTTATTTCCTCTTTTCTGAAAACAATTTATAAATAGTAATATTAAAAAACTGATTTTAACAACATTTGTTTAGTATTTCCGGTTGAAATCTAATAGCAGAGAACAAAAAACGGATCTCGGCTTTTAGTTATATCACTAAATATATTTTTTTTTATAATTCTTCTTGGTTATTCTGAATTCATATTTTCTAATAATCATAATGTCAAGATATTTTTTTCTTGAAAACAAGTCTTTAATGTTAGTTATCAATTAAATTTATATTGCCCTTGTTATTGGGTTATAGACAGTTGAATTGACCTGAGGCTGTAGGCCTATTAAGTAATTTTATTTCAGCATCTTTAAATTTAAATAGTGCAAGTATCATAACTATTGTTTTTTTTAGATAAAAACAAATAGCATCTTTCAGTGTTAATATAACAAGTATCAAAATTACTGTTTCGATGAAATTAGTAACAGTGTTTTTAATCCTTTAGCCATGTTAGCTGTGTGTTGTGAAATATAACCACCATACAGTATATAAAATACTTGCTAAAAATCAACCAGTTCACATCACTAAAATAATGAATTTCTGGCAAATAGTATCTGCTAATCGTGAAAGTCGCAAAAGGTTTAACGCGTTATTTTAGTAACAAAGTGCAAATACTTGGCGTTTTCAAAAATGGCGTCAGAAAAACTTGTCAAAATCTTATTTCGCATAGAAATTCTGACTGGCTCGTTCTGGCCGCGTTTTTTTCCATATTGGCCGTGTTTTTACCGTATTGGGCGAATTTTCAAATTTATTGGTGAGGTGTATCAAGCGAACAAATTGACCAGAATCAAGCTTAATATTATAAAGTTAATTAATAATTAACAATAACGATGACATTTTATGTAACTTACTTTATAATTTTTTCATCTATAAAATACGGTTTTTATAATTAAAAAAAATTGTTTCATTTTGGTTCTGAAGGAACAAATACTTCTACTTTTTTGAAATGATTGTGATCAATAATTTAGTAGATGTTCAATCGTCTTGTTACATAAAATTGCCGCTGCCATTTCTGTGCAAACGGCGTTGCTATGTATGATATAGACTTGCCTCTAACATGGCTTAAATATTTATTACATGTCTTTATAACTTTTTAGGGAAGTATATTATTTAAGAAAGACCAAAAGAAGTACGTGGGATACGACGTCGCGTGAACGTATGGCTGATTAAATATTGTCCAGCTACTGAAAAGATATAAAGCGCCTGCTGTATATTGTAAAATAAATGTCCATGTATTTCATTGAATTTGATTTCGTTTGATTTATCAAGGTTTATCATGAAACGATTTTTTTTTCATTTGTCCATTCTAATCATTTTGCAGCTATAAACGCATATTTATTCTGAGATTATTCTCAAACCTATCTGTTTTCAGACTAATTTTTTGTCATCCTTGATGCACTTAAATGTTTGTTTTAATGGGAAAACTGAATACTTAAAAAAGAAGCGCCGTTTCATGTGTAAATGCTCTAGACGTTAGCAGCCCGCTGGGAAAACCGGATATTTTTACACAGTTAATCAGATGATTTTGCGCCTATATTGTCAGAGGAAGAGAAATGTCAGCAATTGTCAAGAAGGACGTAAAGCTGATATAATCGTTGGATTAAATAACTTTCACAAGACTGAACAATAACGTCTTTCCGGAATAAAGGAAATCAAAACTTGCAAATGATATAGCTATTGTTGACATAGAAACAGGCATGTTCTTGATGAGCAGGACTAAAATAATCCCTCCCACACACACACAAACAATACCACGTTGTCGGAGGCAAGAGGGGGAATATCCAGTACGAACTAAATAAGAAAGGTAGAGTTATAGGCCTTGTTTACAACACTTCCTTACAAAGTGTTCTGTTACTTTTCTGTCAGAATTTATCAGTGCGACACATTGATGTCATGTAGGCTTCATTTGAGCCAAAGTATTTCAAAATTACTTGATGAATAATAAAGTTACAGAGCAGATACAAAATATGGACGACCTCTAAGAGTGACCTTGAACTTTGAGGTTAGCAGTTTACAGTTGTATGCAACACATGACCTTAATGTGTTTAACATTTGGTTCAACTTATTCTAAAATCTCTTCATGCATGACAAATTTATAGTCGAAGAAAGAAGTGGACCGACCCACCGACATAGTGTTCCTGTTTGTGAGGGTATTGTTAAATGAGAGATTTAGTAAACATGGCCAGGTTGTATTGTGATTCTTAAACAATGCACTTACTTTCACTTCATCTACATACTGTTTTGAATATCAAGCATATATCTTGAATAGGTTTTGATTAATTCTCCAAATAAGCATCATTAAGATCATCAAGAAAAGGTATAATATTATAAAGAATTGGGCAAGGTAGAATTATTCCTCAATATGCCAAGCTTTAAACAAGAAGGTCATTATCGCCGTCCCTGTACAATTAACAAGATTTGAACAGTTTTGCCTGTACACCGCCTGCATTTAGCCAATCAAAGCAAAGCATTTCATATCACATGATAACAAAATGGACGTCAAAATTCTTCTGCAAGGGATGCGTAAATGGATTCGCCCAACCGCCATGTTTGTCGGGTTACTTATTCTTACAACTGAAAAATACCATCATGAATGTACGATCTCAGGACCAGTCTTCAGGCTGGTGTAGGATAAACACAGGATAATCGCAATATTTTTTGCTACATGTCATTTTTAACTAGAGAATGTAGTCTAAATAAGAGTAAGGTTTGTTTGTGTTTTCTAAAACTTGCACTTAAAGAAAAAAATAAATGCTTGCTTCCGGGCGGTTCTAATCAGGATACAAACTCCCCGCAGGGGTTACTTCTCCTGATTAGTACAGTAAAAGTAGCAAAGCGTGACTTAACCGGTGCGAGGAGTTTGATCAGGATTTTTCCGTGTTTTATATATGCTTCATTAGGGTTAGGGCGATATGTTTTTCATTAAGAAGCCAAATTGTCTGCTTTTAAAAATAGTCCAGCTACAATAAAAATTACAATGTATATTTAATCTACTTTATAACTTCTGTGTGAATATTATCAAATATAACTTCGCTTTTCAGTGCAAAGCATGTTGTAAGATTATCAAATTAATGAATGAAGAACATGAAATACATTCATCTATGGATAAGACGAAATGCATGGCTGAACGGCGATTTCAAGCATTTTTGGAAATGCTAATACTTGTGATACCCTTATATCCGCCATTTGAGTACCACCATTTTAACAGCAAGGCCAATGAAGGAATCACAGTAATTTTACCCCATGTTGAAGATGAAATTTACGTCCATTTTGTACATCTGGTCAAATTTCATAGACAAAGCTTCAAATACAGTAAGTAGATCAGTAGTTCAAAGTCAGCGTCAGCCAAGGTCAAAGTTAAAATCTATATGCAAGATTACAAATATAGTTCAAAATTCCTTACTGTAGCTGCAACAAAAAGGAAGTAGGTCAGTAGGTAAATTTAATAAAACCTAAATTCATAGTCAAAATCTGCATGCACAATTATAAGTACAATTCAAATTTCCATCCTGTGGTTGCAAAAACAAGAAAGAAGGTCAGTAGGTGAATGCCAATGTTGGCTAAGATTCAGTTGAAAACCGCATACAAAATTATAAAATATAGTTCACCTTTCTATACCTTAGCTTCAAAAACAAGAAAGAATGTCAGTAGGGCAAACCCAGTGCTAGCTAAGGTCAAAGTTTATATCTACATGCAAAACTATAAATATCCAAATACTGTAGCTGTAAAAAAAGAAGTAGTCAATAGTTTAAATGTCTGTTAAGGTTGCATTTGAAGTCTGCTTGCAACATTATAAGTATAATTCAAATTTCCATACTGTAGCTGCAAAATCAAAGAAGTAGGTCAATAGGTCAATGTAAGAAAAGTAAATTGTTTTTTACAAAATATCTAATCTCTAGGAAAAAAAAATTCAGACAGCCTATATTTACCTTGCTAATATTTCCTTTCACACTTACAAACTGCTGTTTTGGGATACGGGATGTGTATAGTCGACCCATGTTGTGTGGTGCGTCATACTGATGTGTTAAACTGTGCTTCGATGTCCTGTGGTATGATATGATAAGATGTGACTCTTCGGTTATGTTTTCTCACCTCTCATGTGGGGTTGGTACAAATTGTTTGTCCTTTTATTGTACTCTACTTTCTGTATGTCACTAAGTTATTCTCAATAACCACTGGTTGCATTTCAATGGAACTTGATATGATTTATGGTACGAAACCTTATTGTGAATATCGTCGGCATGTCCCTGTTCATTAATTGTTAACGAAGGTATGGTCCTTTTTTTCCAAATTTGAACACACATGGGCATATCTCCATAAAAGCTTCTCGAATTTTGACGAAACATCACAGGAATGATTGTTAGCAAGTGTAGCCAGGCATGTGAGTGACATGTTCGGATCGGCTGATTATACCCCTAGATAGATGACTATATCGGATTCAAGTGCGTTGGTCGGTCGGTACGGCCGGCCGTCCGTAGACAAAATTTGTCCGGACTATTTCTCAGCAACTGTTTCTCAGATTTCAGTAATACTTTTCAAGAATAATTACCAAGCCTAGATGTTCATATCGTTGTCACGTCCTACTCCGGTGATTTTTCACTGTGTTTTGGACTTTTGATATTTTTTACAAATCAATTTGTCAAGACTGTTTCTTATCAACTGTTTTTCAGATTTTAATAATACTTTGCAAGAATCAAGTACCAAGCCTAGCTGTGCATGTTGTTGCTGCATTCCACTGCCATGAATTTTCACTGAGTTATGGGCCTTTAATTTTGTAGTACTCAAATATGTCAATGCTATTTCTCAGCAACTGTTTTGTCAAATTTTAATAATACCTTGCAAGAATCATAAGTACCAAGCGTAGTTGTGCATGCTGTTGCCGCATTCCACTGCAATGATTTTTCACTGAGTTATGGCCCTTTGATTTTGTTTAATACATAATTTTTTTCATGCTATTTCTTCGCACCTATTTGTCAGATTTTAATGATATTTTTATAAGTATATTATGAGCGTATCCGTAGAATGATTTTATGTGTTGTTGCAATGTGTGCTGGATGAGACAAATGTTTTGTTTTATCTAAAACAATATGAATTTAGTTTTCTCTTCTGATGAAAAGTAAGACGAATCAGAGACTATTTTGAATTGCTGATATATTTGATACATGATGAAATTTAACATTGAATAATAGGTGTCGTGTAGTGAAATGTAGAATAGTGTAATGCAATGGTACTGTTGAAAATTTCAGTAACAGTGCGGATGCATGTGGTAATATGATATGTCATAATAAAAATGACAAGCCTGACATGACTTGATATGATTATGGACTGTCTGACTGTGAAATAATAATTGACATGATATTGAATTTAACTTTATAGTGTCCTGTTCATAAAAGGTGCATATTTAATGAAGCATACAACAGATGAAAAGTATGTGACATTTATTCGCGTCGTTTTAAGTGACTTACATTTTAAACATATTAACAGTTTGCGATAAAAATTTCTAGTCTGGTCGTTTAGGTCTTACGTGCCACAAGTTTTATACATATGCTTCATATCAGGTTAGTTTACTGACTTTGAAAAAAAAATCGCTTCGGAAACAGCTGAAAACTTTCTTGACATTTGGCGTGACTATTCTGTACAGGTACAAATCTATTTTCTCATTTTTACAAGCCTCTTCAGTGGATCATATATGCCACCTTCACCTGTAACTAAAACATCATATATTAAATAATGTTAAAATTAAATTAAAACTTTAAAATTATTATTAATTACTTCTTTTAGTATTGCTATTAAACGGTGTATTTGAAGTTTTTGGAATCTTAATATTTATTTTACATTCAGATACTGATTTCTGTAGGAAATATTGACTGTTTCTGTGTCATTTAGTTAAACACTCTTTACAATTTTCCTAAGTTCCTATAATACAAGATAAAAAAAACTTCACGTGTTACATAAAATATCAATACTCCTTAAGAATTGTCATAAAGACATCACGTAAAAATATCGTGGACACTCATTTAATTTACACATAACAGAACTGCAAAATGTAAGCAGTGTATCCAAACCAAGACAGGCCTGGATAAAGACCAACTGCATATGAGATTCTTTTAATACACAAAAACATGCTGAAATATAAAATAGTGTTAGTTAAAATAGTGAACAAGTTAAGAAAAAATTTGAAGTTCATATTACGGAATAGTACGGAATAACCGTACCTTTGGTAATACTATGTTTCTTGTAGTTTCATTCTGGATACATATCAGCAACTGGGTAAACGTAATTAAAGTATTTGAATTACATCGTTTAATGACAAAAATACATTTTTAAACTATTTTTGTAATTCTTATGTGTTAGTGGAAGTAAGTGAACTATGAGTATTTAAAATGAAGCACTGACTGAAATACTACAAACAACGTTCTTGCTTAAGTAGTTTTATCATGATACAAAAGTATTTAGAAGAGATAAAATCTGTCTTTGAAAATTTTGCAAAAACCTGAATATTCTGTTCCATTCTGTGACATTATAGGATTTTTGAAATATTAAGTTAAATTAATATTAATTGCTTGGCGTTTTGATTTAGATTGTATTAGTACAAGTGATATTGACCTTGAATATCAACTTACGTTTTACTTTTATATTCTAAACTTTTCTAACTGAACTTTTCTTTTAATGTGAACTGAACTTTCCCCGTCGTTTTTGTATATGCGTCCTCATAGCCTTTTTAGCTTACTTGATGTTTAAGAAATAAAATCTTGAAATATTTAAGGTCTTTGAAACCTTGAACAGCAATATTGGAGAAACAAACCCTTATAAATAAACCTGTGTTTCTAGAAAAAGGTTTGAAGCATGAGAGCCATTGCTGACACTGATGAAAGCGGAAACTTCTCGCTAACGAGACAGGAATTCAATGACAAATCGACTTAGGTGATCAGAGATTGTACACCATTGAAGGCAATCGATGAGATGTGACAAGACACTATTGCACAGATAAAATTAAACTACTGATGAGATAAAGTGTTAATAACAACAACAACAAAAACAACAACAGTTGTTGTTAATGACAAAATGTGTTAACATGAACTTGTACAGAGAAACTTAGATGTAGCAAAATACTCGGGCCATCATGTGCACTTCTTTAATCCCAGGTACACTATAGCCAAATTGGTACCTAATAAGCATGAACAATCTAAACTTTTGTGGTACATATATCAGCATTTTATTATAAGATAGATACACTATGAGTTTATATTTAGGAAACACTTAAAAGACGCGTACAGATAGATTATTGACTGTTCTTGGAAAGGACAGAGACTGTGTGCGCGTATGTACATATTATGGTGTGTGTGTGTGTGCGTGCGTGCGTGTGTGCGTTAGTGTGTCTTGGACTTTTTTCTAATTTGTATTTTTTTTCAGTATTACATTTATTGTATATTATTTCCAAACTTAGAAGAATGAACAAGAAATGGTACGAAAATAACGTGTTTTTCTGATGTATTATAACAATAATCGTTATGATGATAAAATCAATAATACTAATCATAATAATAACCACGCTTGAAATAGTAGCACAATATCTGATATCAGCAGAAATATTTGTAATTCTTTAGCTGTTGGCTTCATAGGTTGACGTGTATGAAATGTGTATTATTATTACAGCCAGGTCGCTGTCTTATCAACTTGCCTTCAGTTTAAACTTCTACGTGCGGCAACAAATGGGTTCTTTTTGTTTTGTTGTCTCTTTTCTTTGGCTAAATACACAGCGTATGATTGATTACACAAAGTTTACAACAGTTACTATGGTCTCAGAGAGAGAGAGAGAGAGAGAGAGAGGGAGTATTATTGTTATTAATAATGCTCGTAGTTTTATTAACAAATGGTTTTATTAGACAGAAACAAAATAAAAAGATATGGTGTTCACGTCCTTGTTCATATCATTAATTGCATGAGTGTCGAGGTATTAAAATGTTCTATACCTACTTAGGCATATCCTTTTGCTTTAAAGATGTCATCAAATCGATAAAAGATTGCACAGTTGCCATAAAACTAACGATCTTTCTGTTCCGTCAGATACTTTTTTATAATAAATTATATCCACTTTCGAAACCCGTTGAAGCTTCTTGAAAATTCTATCAAATAAGTTGATATACCGTCTGTACAAATAAAATATAGTCCGTCCAGTTTCCTAAACTAGGCCAACAACATAATCTTCTTAAATTTGTTGATCCATTTCTCTTCCCAGTACAGAAATATCTTTCTTTGATCTAAGAAAAGCAGCCAGCCAGGATAAGTATTATCCAATAATGGAATTCTGACTCAAATGATTTTCGATATATCGCAGAAAGATAATATTATACGTTTCTTAAACATTCTGCTGTGAAAAGAATGAAGATTATTCTTCTTGTACTTGATGGTTTGTAGATGTCTTTACTATTTCCCGTTTCCATGAACTAATTTTATGTTAAGAGATATACCATAGAATTATCCGGTAACATACTGCACGTGTATTTAATTGGTTCATTCTCAATAAAAAATCAATTTGAAAAAATCACAGATATTATGATTAGAAAGAAAAATGAATGGTCAAAATTTGAAGGTATGCCTTTTCAATTCATTTCCTCTTGGCAAGCAGCAAATACTGCCTTTGGTCATTTACAAACAAACAAACAAACAAACAAACAATAAATAAATAAATAAATAAATAAATGAATGAATGAATGAATTTAATCATTGGATTTGTTGTAAACAATTCATTCAAAGCAGCATGACACAAAAACCTACAACTTCTCTTTAATATGGTGTTACATGATATAGTTTAAAATTGTATATTCTAGATCAACTTTCATGTTTTTTAATCTAAAACAATAGTAGAGTTGTAGGGGACAGAATTTCTGATTATTTTATCAATAATTTAAATCAACTCTTTTCATTCAAAATACTTCTTTAGTTATTTAAATGATTCATGCAGAACGTGTGTGACGGGAAGTCAAGCAACATCTTGGCAAATTGTTCTGGCTGGTAACTTTGATTTAAGCAACGAACCGGGAATAAGCAAGGTTAAATGTCTTTTAAAGTATTTTCATTTCACGTAGCTCAAAACTTATACGGCAAGAAGAACAATAATTTGTGTCCACCTTTTTTCGACAATTTGGATCATTGCTGTTATAAACACATCTATTTAACCATTTTCGTTTATTAGTTCATAACTTATTTACTGTTCAATCAAGTGTTCTTATCTAGTTTCATATTTCAGGGAATATTGTAGAATATTGCCAAATGCAATCCTTTTTGGACAAAAAAAGGACATCCCAACATTTTTTGTGGTTTGTAGCAGCGCTGCTGTAAGAAGTAACTTCTTACTCTGAGTACCATGAAGACTTAATATACTCCAACTATAATAATTTCAAATAGTTTGCTAATTTTATCGCTCGCTGGGTTTTCCAATGCTCATGTACCGTTGATATAAGAAGTTAGAGAACGCATTGGTAACTGCTAAACAGAGCAAAAACTATCACCTTAATAAAGTTATTCTTTCAAACAGCATACACTTGAAGGACTGCGTTATTTGAAACAGTAAAACTGGCTTGGTGTTTTTAGAAATCTGATAAAAAACCGGCACATATCTAATAGGTGCATTTTGACCGCCCTACACGATAAAAGGCTTAAGCGTATTTTGAAAATCTTCTTTATATCGTACGTTTACAAATATCTTAGGATAACTTTTTGACGTAATCATCGGTTGTATCTTTACAGACATTATTGACATAAATTGACCAACATCAGTCATTGTGTTCTTCATTTTTATACTCTGTGTCAAGTCGTGTCTCGTATGGATGTTTCTAGGTCACTTCAAGTAAATAAGTCAGACATTGCATTCTGGAAATTCAGAGATTAAGCCAAAGGGGTCAAGTAAACATTATTTGAAGAATAATCGATAGATCGAACGGCTGTAAAGCTTCGGTGTAAAGCACTTAATTTTTGACCGTGTACTAATGTCGATTTAGAATCTGTACTGAATCATCGTAAATTGTACACTGTCAAATTTGGCGCCTGGCATATAAGATTAGGAATAGGGGAGTAAATGGGTACAGTAGTAAAGGAATCTCGTAAGCACGGGAGGCTGGCCCTTTCAGAAGAGATGGCACTGTAATAAACATGTACTTTACTTTCATTTTTATTATATATACTCAGCACTGAAGGCCAACACTTATAAATGCAGAGCATAAACCGGAAAATACAGTTACTTTTTTGAAATGGAAATTTATATTATACAATGCACAGCGGAAAAGCTATATATGGAAATGATAAAATAAGAAATTTAGAGAAGAAACTATCAAATGCACATAGCAAAATGTCTCGTCTACGTAGTAAATTGAGATTTCCATCAAATATATTTGAAGTTAGACTGTACAAATTTGTAAATATACTCTGCAGATTGATTTATCTGTTGTGGTAAATTAGGATTTGTACACAGTATGTTCAAAATGGACAAGATAAGCTATTTCTGGACAGGACTTACTTAGATATGCAGATAAATGTCCCCAAACGAAACGAATAATTCATATTGTCTGTTCTACGTAGCCAATTGAGAATTGTACAGAAGACAATGGAGGGTAATTTTATTAGTTTTTCTCTAGAATATACAGAAAACAAATGAAAATTTGAAGGGTAACACAGCAAAAATAAACCCATAAATAGGATAGATGTCTAGGCATTCTAAAAAAAGTGTCAAAGTAGCTTTTCTATTATCGGAAACGTTCAGCTCCACAGTTAAACAGCGTTCATTCTTTCACACAGAAGTGAGAAGTGTTAAGCAACCCTATCTTAATTTATTTTTCTCATTAAATCTCGGAACTTTTTTAATTGTGTCTGATTCGAAATTTTCTCGGAACAAAGGTGTCTAAACTTTGAAATTGCAAGAACAAGTTTGATAAGTCAGACTTGGCTATTGTTTTTAGCAAGAGACAACATTCTTTAAATATTTAACATTTAGTACTTAAAGCTCTAAGCCCTAGAAATTTCATTTAATTTAGCTGTTTGTTATGTGTTAAAATAAAACTTTTTCAAGCATGTCAGACTAAATGCTTTGTGATTCAATTTTCCTCCGTGTCCCCGCTTAATGTATTCTAAATAAGGACTACGTTTTTCCAAATTGTAAAGCAGCCAATAGCCACATGTCTAAGTGCCATGACTAAAGTGTGACAAATTGAATTCCTATTTCAAACGTACACAGACGTACCATGAACAGAACTGCATGTATAAATTGAACAATAATTTGAACATAAAATGTTTGTACAGTGATTACAATAACGTTGATCTGTATTGCCTCTCTCTTGAAATATTTTAGACAAATAACGTAAAAGGCTGTTTCATGGTCGAAGTATTTAAAACGCACATAAAAGTCAGCTGTAAAATTAGCACATAAATAAACGAAATATTTGAATATTACTATTTGTTCAAATTTACATGACATTTTTAAAATACTTTTTTATTTTTATTGTTATTATTATTTTATTATTTTTATTACTCTTCAACACTGAAGAAATTAATCCATATGTAGTCAGATTAGACTAGCAAGTCATATAATATTTATATAAATCGTAGCATTGTAGAAGCATTTTTTTTGTTTAATTCTGTTCTGTTCTTTCGTAACATGCAACTTCATTGGATTACTTAGCGTTCTGACGTTGAAGTAAAGGATACCGTTTCTACAAAAACGTATTGGCGGTCATGTAGTACATAAAAAACAGCCTGAGTGATAAAAAATGGGAATAGAATATGTAATGATATAATATTGTTTTCTATCAGAATATAAGATAAAGAAATAGGAATCAATTAATTTTTGACAAGTTTTGCCAGCGTTTATGACACTCCATTGATTTTGGAGTGGTTTGGACTGTACTTCAGATGATTACAAATATTCTTGAAGCAGTCTTGATGACGAAAAGGTTTCTAAATTGTCACATTTTAAGAAATAAAGTTTGATCTCGTTTTTATCTGTCAGGTGGATTCAATATTCTTTTCAATATATATTGGCATTATATATGTAAAAAGTCTTGCAAAACCAGTGTCCTATTAACCTTTGTATCTGTGTCCTGAATCAGAAAATAATGGTTGCCTATCAAATCTTGTATGTAAAACATTTTAAACTCTATCTAATATGGAATAACACTCAGTAATATGATTTAAAAACCACCTTTGAAAGAGATTCTTGATTTTAAGACAGTGTTGGCCTACTTCGCCCAAACAGAAGTCCAATAGTTATTTATAACAAAAATATGGATAATTGTAATTGTCTTGAATGAGCTTGTCGGTGCTGTTGTCACTTGAATCGTAAAATGTTTACTTGTTAGATTCTACATAATAATATTCAATGAAAAAAAGAAACTTTTTTCGTATATTTTATGATTTTAATAGCCTATAAAAATGTAGAGACAAAGGTCGCTGTTAGTGTAAGTGTAAGTACGTAGATTGCTCATGGACGCGATTTGTGTTATATTTTCAGCTTTTGAGATAGTGAAGTCATGCCAAAGATGCAATATTTGGAATTCATCCAACATATATGACACAAATTGCAGTCATAGCTGTCCCGTTAGTTTATTTATTTATTTCTTTTCATTGTCGTCGCGGTCAAAGGAAGGTATTATTATATTCTAGTGTGATATGTAAATGCATTTATTCAGCAATGAAGCGAAACACATCTGAGAGTTCTTAATGTATGGCATAACATATTTCATTATGGCAAAAAAAATCACAGTCGCAAAGGATATATAAACAAAAGTGGTTGTCGATAAGGATATATAAACTGATATAACCGCCAGATTAAAACGGCTATGACATTCCCTTAGAATGATTGAAGAAATCAAAGATCGCAAATACCATTGTAGTTGATGCTGTAAACTGCCAGGATTGTTTTGTAGTTTATAAAGATTTTATATCACTCATAGAAAAGAGAGTCGATAAGAGTACTTACGTAGGTTTCTACTTAAAAAACGTGATATTATTTAATGTTTCCCATGCTCTTGATAAACGTTTAAACTAAAGCAAATAAAATTTAGTCGTTCATTCTAGTGATAAGATCGCACAGTGTCATGAAAAATTAAGAAAAAAACGTACCAACTTACTTTGCTATATTTACTTATGACCATGTGAACTAATCAAGTCGAATAAAGGTAAAAAATACATAAAGACTATTTCAGTCAGTATATAAGTAATTATTTGTTATTTTTGATAATAGGAATTTTATAAAATATGTCTTCTTCCTTAACATAACTGAATAAAGTGAAGACTGAAAGATCTGCTTGTTGTCTGGAGTCTTAATCAGATAAAAGTCTCCGAACGTAACCTACGTAGATGTCTCTTAACATGCACACTTCTATTTATGGGAAACACAAAATTTCCATAATGCAATCTGGTTATCAATCTTTGTATATCTGTTTCAATTAGTTGAGTGGTTTATATTGTATAAGCGTAGGACTCTCTTCTGGTATAAGCTTTCATATTTATTTGACAAACTCATTGTTGTTATTTTTTTGCTAAGTGTGCTTGTCTTAAGATCTAAAAATATTGAAAAAACACAAATTCCTGAAGCAGCCACTATGTTTTGTGCCCTAAAGGAATGTAGTTGATATTTTGATCGAACCTGAAATAGACAATACACAAGAAAGAGTGAAAAAAATGCGAAAATGTCTTTTTTGCTCCTATTTTCTTTAGGAGAAAATATAGTGTTTAGGAAGTTTCTTAAAGTTGTATGTTGACATGTTTATTGATTAATATACACTTAAACCAATAAACACGATATGTGAATGTATTTTTTTAATATTAGTTCATGCAATATTAAAAATTAAAATATTTTTTCTTGTACAACACAACAATGTGAAATTCGGTTTCGATGACACTTTGCTAACATAGTTTACACAATCTGTTTTCTCTTATAACTCCATGAAATCTACCAACTTAAGTTTCATTTCAAACACATTTGAGCATAGCCAAAAGCAAGTGAGATATTTACTAAGAATGTAAAACTACTAAAGATATTATCAAGTTTATTATAAACAGAACTTGGTTTTAATTTAACAAAAATTATTTAATTTGAACAGAACTTGAATACTTGTACTCTAGTCCATGCCAACGCTGATTTTGTACGAACATTAGAAAACATGCCAAAGAAATTATAGGCTGTTAGTCAAATAAATACATTTCTAGATATATATTTTAAATACTAAAACGTTAACTTTTTACTGGTTTACTTGAATAAATGCACCGTTTTAATGTTTCGCAAAATATAAGCCTACTCTAATTTGGAAAAGACGTGTTCAAAGTTTCGGTTTAATTCTTACTAATAAAATAAGTACAATTTTGAAGAGCAGACATATTAAATGGAGCTGGGGCCATAAAGAATAAATTCTTTAATAAATTTCCACGTAGTTATTACGTCTTTGTTAGGAAAATACAAAGTAATGCATTCCCAGCCAGTCAGGATTCTCTGATGATTAAATCTTAATTTTCAACATCATGTCTCGATTGCATAGTACGTGCGATTCCTTTAATGTTGCAGATCAAAGATTGAACGCTAGGATGATCAAAAGAAGAAATCTGGCAAGAAATATCGTCTTTAAATTGATATTATTGTTTGATTAAATAGCGCTCACGAAACAAGATTAATGAGGTATTTTTTATTATAGATTTTGCTTTCCCAGTTGCAGAATTGCTGCATTCTTTTTCAATGCATTCATTTTGAATTGAATCCATCCCCTCAGTTTGAAAGATTTAGACTGATGTCTTTATAGGAAAATTAATTATAGACAAATTCAACGAACTTCAAGAACAACCCTCGTAACTTTGTCACATGATGTATCTACACTTAAAAAATACGCAGGTTCCACTGACAATAAAGTGTTTCATAGTAATGTCTCCCTTAAATATATCAAAAGTCACTGAAATAAAACTAAAACAAGTGT
Source organism: Cyclina sinensis (assembly GCA_012932295.1). NCBI lineage: Eukaryota > Metazoa > Mollusca > Bivalvia > Venerida > Veneridae > Cyclina > Cyclina sinensis. The sequence continues at coordinate 24,733,486 of JAAONU010000004.1, forward strand.
CTAAAACAAATATACTCGATGTAATCATAATGTGTATGGTATTAGCGCAATAATGTCTCCATTTGCCGGTTAAAAAAGTTTTATCTCATATGTGTAATTAACGAACCCTTGGTGATTTATGGCAATTTTGATTGATTGATTGATTGATTCATTCATTCATTCATTCATTGATTCATTCATTGATTCATTCATTCATTTTAAATTTTCTGTGGTACAGTTTAATAACTATGGTTCTAATGTAATTGTATTGTAGGAGATGATATCTATCAAGAGTTCAGAAAGTCTAAAGTTTGAGATTATTCTTACAATAGAAAATTAATGTGATCGTCTTAAGGTTTCTCCTTCCGCTTGTTATCAATTTCCAAATTCAATTATTGCGGACAATAATCTGGTGGTAGGCTCACATACGTACATGGTGAAATAAGCTGTATCACATAAACTAAAAAAAAACAGCCAACAGAAGTCTGCTCGATAATTACCCAGTATACTGAAATATACCAAACATACCCTTTATACGTTTGTCGGTAATGCCTGCAGAGCGGTACCGCTCAGTAAAAATGTTGTGACTTGCATTAGTAAGAGCGGTTTTGTTGGACATAAAAAAAAAACATGTCTCAAAGAGTTGAAGATTTATATGCGTATTTCATTGCGTATTTTCATGCGTAATTTAAATTATTTTTAAGAAGCAAAAACAAGAGAAACATCTGATATATATGACACATATGCTAAGTGTAATATATTTGGCTTATTAGATTATCTGAAGAACTTACTGCAGATGTCACTTTTGCTTTTTTTTCTTCGTGAAAATTGAATAGGAATGAAGGAAATGCCCAGTCCTTCGAGAAATAAGTTTATATATAGTTACTGACCCAGAAAAAGAAGTTAGATGAAAAACAGCAACTTTCCAGTTATCGCTACTGACGCGTGTCAGCTATCGAAGATATTGTAGATTCTGAAAAAACATGGTATATCAAAAGACCAGAAATATTTGTCTGCATTCAGAGTAGCAGAAATGAAAAAAAAACATAGAATGGATATTGTATGTTTTTTTTTTGTTTGTTGTTGTTTTTTTTTCTTTTTTCCTTGTTTTGTCTTTTTATGATAAAGGAACAGCATTACAGCATTACTATTAAAAATCAGAAAATGTTTTTAGAATATTTACTTATGACGATAACGGATGAATATGTTAAAAAAGTCTTTAACTTATTATAGTATTTCCGGTAGAACGTTTTGTTTTTTCCACAACATCCATCTCTTTTTTTCCAAAAAGATGGAATTACATATTATATATTTTAAGTTGTGCTACCACTTGTTAATGTTGTATTATTTATATTGGGGTTATAATTTACCTAATTTTTGTTTTCAGATGAACGAGCTGAAGTTACTGTTAAATAGTTTTACCTGGCGCTAATGCTGCTTGTCCAACACTCGATACACCAATTTCATCTTGAGGACAACGTGAAAGAAATATTGAGATTCTCAAACGAAGACTGCTCTAATTTTCGGTCAAATTCATCACAGAATTACAGATAATTTAACATTAAAAACCAAATTGCAGTGGAAAAAAACAGTTAAGTAATACTCAGCTTTTAATATAAACTCGGTATGAAGTAAAGTTTCTGTTACAAACATTTACTGTTACAAACAGTTGCTGACTTTAGCTTTAATGCGATAATGTGATTCACGGACGTTCTTTTGCCAAGTGTTAGAAATAGATATGCCGTTGTGTCCTATTGGAAAATCACGTGAAAAGTGTTTAGATATATACTGCCAGGCATTCATCTGCCTGAAGTTTGTTGACACAGGCTGTTCATAAAGGGTCATTAGTGCTGAAGTTTTTCTTTCCCATAATGATGAGATATCATTATGATAACAGTACATACTTAGTTTTTACTTGAGACTACTCCCTTGGATTTAGTAACTAATGTTTTGTTTGTTCCTAACTCTGATTACGTATGATACTTTGAAGCGTTAAAAACAATTATTCGAGGATGTCATTTGATGAAACTGTGAGTTGGTAATTCTTGACACGTTCTTTCTAAAGACAAAAAATATTTTGCTTAAGTATTAATTTTATCTAAGAGTGAAATTGCACCTAAGTTCGTGGGTTTTGCATCTACTGTAACATATGGTAAATGTTGGTAGAGATAAGTGACTAAAGGAATAATAAATGTATCTCACCTGAAACTATGTTTAAAATAAAGTCATGCTGGAGGTCGAATGTAATTTCTAGTTTACGTATGGAGTTGTGTTGGCTCTGTATGGAAGTTTAAGAATAAGGACGGAAAATCTCGGGGAAAAAGGTATGTCTTTAAATTTCAAAATATCTATAGTATGATTTGATAATTCATTTTTGTAATAGTTTTGATTTGAAAGGTTGTCACAGAATATAATTTTCACAGAGGAAGCAGTTTATAAAACAAACGAAATTAAACAATATTTAAAGAATGTTTATTTTATGCCTACCAATGAAATATAGGGAAATATCAGTGAGATAAAAGTGATAATACACTGTTTTGAATCAGTTAATTACCATTTTGATAATACACTGTTTGTGCCGGAACTACTGCTTGATGAAACTTCAGGAATTTCCCCACCACAAGAGAATCCGCTGTATTTCAGACTGTGACAGCGAGTGAAATTTATTTACCTTGTTAAATCCAATTATAATATTGAATTCCTGAGCCTAACTAGTTGTGAACAATGATGAAATTCGCCATAAATTATTTAAAATGTCTGATTTGTTTACATAACTCACATGGACAATATCCAATATGGCCGACTTTCAATTCAATTTATTGAATATTACTCGGTATTAATCCGCTTTTATAATTAAAGTATGTATGACAAAAATTCAATAAATATTGATAAACTGTGTAGACAAAAATAAATGTTATTTGATGAAAGTGTATTCAGTTTATTTCAGCAGAAGTAAAGTTATCATATGTATTGGAGATTGTCTGCACTTTTTTTGTGCGGAGTAACCGAAGTACGCATTAACTGATTTGGGGCTAACCATGGGGAATTTATTGAAGGCCCTGATTAAAAATATCATAAAAAAACCCATTTTTGACGTGTTGGCATAAAATAAAAAGAAAATTTGTTTGTTTTTTAGTGGAAGATGGGAATTTGTCATCTCGTGAACACCATATGTTGATATTTTCACGAGTGGCGCAGCCACTCGTGAAAATATCACATATGGTGTTCACTCGATGAAATAAATTCTCATCTTCCACAAAAACAAACAAATATCCTCTATATCTTGATATTTGAGGTAATATCATCGTCGGTTACCCCCGGTACATATTCCTCACAACTACATTATGTACCGTGGGACAATTGACTGCAGATTATTCGTTTTCATCAATATTAATTAGAAAAGGGAAGTAATTCTTCGTCCAATGAATGAAATTCAGCATTACAAATAGATACAATTTAATGTGAAGAGTAGGCATAACGACATGTTACTTAAAATAGACGTTTTTCCCATGATTTAAACATAGCCGCGAAAGGCAAATTGTAACGAATAATTTCATTGGCTGAGATTGCGCAATGGAAATCTTTCGGTAACCAATGAAAGTAGGTAATGAATTATTCATGAGTACGAAATTTTACCAGCAACCAATTGTCCCACGGTAGATGAATAGAGTGAAACGGAATGGATCGAACGTTGGTTTCCGACGATGAGGTAATATGTATTGATGACCCACTAATCCAGTGTTAGAACGACTGCTGAGAAGTTTTATCTAGGAGTTTATTCTCTTATTCTTTACTGTTTTGTCACAGTTTTGCCAAACCGATTAAAGCTGGTGCAAAAAAATCCCAAACAAACAAACATTGAAATTGAATCTTTCAGGACACTTACCAAATATTGAATAATGTGTAATATATAGGGAGCTTAATGAAAAAAACAGCATGAATGTCATCTATTGCCTCACGAAGTGCCTACGAGCTGGAAGGTCGCCTCTTTATTTTGGTCGAGCTTGTCCCGATATAACCTCAGTATTTGAAAAGAACGTTGAACCTTTCTCAGTTCATTACTAAGTTAAGCATATAGATAGAGCGCTTAAGTATGTTCTAATTAGATGGCGTGTTCAGTATGTCTGGAGAATGGTGGACGATAATGATGTTAAAATTATTAGGAATACCTTAAAACTGCAACAAAATGAAAACAGTGATTTTTTTTTTGATGCCAGGGACTGTAAAACCACGAGCCAATAGTTTTTTTGGAAACACGTCTTTAAATTGAAAGATTTCTCATCAAGTAAAATCAAGGGGATTGTAGTATCATTTACTCTTAGCCTAATAAAATCATTTTACAGTGTAATCCACTATATTTGTAAGCATTTCGTGTCCTTCAGAAACACTATTGGCAAAGACCAGTCACAATAGGTTTTGCTGTTCCTTTGCAAATAGAAAATACGTAATATATATTTAAATTCAAATGTGTGAATCATTTGGCATTTATAAATACTTTTCAGTTTTCTCTAATATTGTTACTTTACTCTCAAGTGGTTATCTAAATTTGATATATTAACCCATAAAATCGTAGCGTCTACAAATGTAGACATAGGAAAAGTTCATTTTATAAGTTTTGACAGAGCGCAGCTTAAAATTTGTTTTTTCAATGCATTGCACTTCGTGGGCCGTGACATAATTCATAGTGAGGAAAGCATATTTTTTAAGTATACATTAAGATAATTAGAATGCATGGTTGATTCCGAGATGAAGAAAGTCTGTCTGGCCAGGCCTAGGAAGCAGTAGACAAATATTGAAATATGTAGTTCATTAACATGCCATCAAATTATGTTCATTTTTGTGAATTTGTTGAGGTATAACAGTCTGAGTTCTTTTATTGTCAGTACCGATTTCCAGATATGCTCTGAAGTTAGTTTAGTGTCTGGGGAGATAGCGCAATGTACAGAAAATACCTGGTTCTTTTTCGTACTGAGTGTATAGCACCGACCGATACATGTGGTTCTTTGTTTAACGTCTCATCCAAAAGAACAATGAGAGCTGGTTTCTAGACTGAGGCATTAAAGCAATCTGGACTACAGATAGATATTAACCTCTTGGCTACAAATTCAAATAAGCAAGAAGACAAGAAAATAACAAAAGGAGACTTTTGTTATATGGGAAGAAAGTTTAAGACTCATTTAAGAATGTACGTGTACACAGTTTCTTTAGATTTGTTTTATAATTATATAATTAAAGCACAAACATTACCTCCTACAGTCTGAATTCAGGAAGTGTGATAATTTTCCGCTGTTTTCCATTAGAAATGCCGTACTTAGTCTTATGTAAATAAGTTTACGTTATTTCAGATATTTCCATATTTTATCTGAAAAGACAATTACACTTCTTGCTATAATTCATGGCATTATTCCTATATCTACAGAGAAAGTAAATGACAGAATAGCCATCAATTTGTTTACAATAGGAGCCGTCAGTTTGAAGAAACTCGGTTTATTGAATGGTTATGGAGACGTTCCAAAAGAGGAATGTTCTTGGAGTGATTTCGCTCGTAGAAATGTCATAATATTGTCTAGCATTACACTTTATGCGAAAAAAAGGAGACACGGATTCAAGTGAAACCTAATTGTTTTGAAATTAGAATGCCGTGGATACTTTTTGTCAAAATTGCTTCTTTGTCAAACAGCATCTCCGTTCATCAACAATACACTCCTTCAGACAAAGAAGTCTTAATATTAATCCTGCGTTTTGTGTATGCAGATTTTTTTTTCCCATGCGTCCAGGTTCATACGGTCAGTGTTGCGATTATTGCGGTAATAAAAGTAGCAGAACGGAAGATGCTGTTATTTAAATATGAAGAAAAGAGAAATCTAAGGCAATGAGGAAATTAAAACAAAAGCTAAATAAATATGTATATATCGATTTATTTTGTAAAGTGTTACCCTGTGCACACACTGCTTTAAATTACTAAGAAAGTAGATATATTGTTAATGACTCTAAACCTGCTCTATCTGACTCAATAAATTAGCTATGAAGACAAATGTTGTTTGAAAACCATGGATAAGACTTACGTAAACTTTACTGTCTAAAATTATGCCCTCTTCTCGAAGATGAGGGAAGATGATGCATGTAGTTTTGCAAATTTCAGTCGGTAGACACAATGGTTTCTGATCAATATCTAGAGAACCCTTGGACCCATTTAACTAAGACTTGTTTTATAAGTTGGCCATGACCAGTAGATGACGCTTGTAGTTTTTCAGATTACCAGATTAAAGATCAAAGTCACAGTGACCTTGAATAGCAAAATGGGTTTCGATCAATAACTGTAGAATGCTTGGTCCCAGGTTGTTTAAGCTTAGTTTATAGGTTGGACATGCCTAGTAGATGATCCCTGTAGATTTTCACATAACCAGGTTAAAGGTCAAGGTCTCAGAGACCTTGAATAACAATACGGTTTCCGATCAATAACTAAGTAACCATTGGTCTAAGTTTTTTCGATCTTAGTATGGAGGTTGGTCATGACCAGAAGATAGATGGCCCCTATAGTTTTTTTCAAGTTACCAGGTCAAACGTCAAGCTCAAAGTGACCTTAAAGAGCAAAACAGTTTCTGATCAATAACTACGTTGTTCAAGCTTAGTGTGTAGGTTGGTAATGACTAGTAGATGACCACTATAGTTTTTCACATCACCAGGTCGAGTGTCACAGAGACCTTGAAGAGCAAAACTGTTTCTGATCAATTACAAAGAACCCTTTGTCCCAGTTTGTTCAATCTTAGAATGTAGGTCAGTCATTACCAGTTGATGAACTCTATAGTTTTTCAGGTCACCAGGTCAAAGGTCAAGGTCACAGTGACCTTGAAAAGCAAAACAATTTCCGATCAATAACTATAGAAGACTTATTTCCAGGTTGTTCAAGCTTAGTGTGCGCATTGGTCATGACAAGTAAATGAACCCTATAGATGTTAAGGTCAACAGGTCAAAGGCAAAGGTCAGAGTGACCTTGAACAGCAAAACGATTTCTAATCAATAACTATAGAACCCTTCGTCCCAGGTTCTTCAAATTAGGGTGTAGGTTGTTCATGACTAGTAGATAACCCTTTAGTTTTTCAGGTCATCAGGTCAAAGGCCAAGTCACAAAAGCAAAATGATTTCCATTTAATAACTATAGAACGCTTGGCCCCAGCTCCTCAAAACTTCATGACTGCCTCTAGGGATAAGGCGCTAGGGGGAATATATGTTTTACAAACATCTCTTGTTTATATCTATTCGCAATGGTTTAATTTATATCAATAGCTTGAGTTATATGATATTATTGTTTAAATGTAAATGATTTTATACGTTGTAATTCAACGGCGCGTAGTAAGGGAACATTTTATACTGTCTCTCTTGTTATACAAGTGCTTGCATTATTAAAGAACGAAAATGCATCGAAATTATGTAAACATCAGACTGAAAAATCAATACTTGTTTGTTGTTATAATCATTCATTTCCTTGTTTTCTTCGTTCGTTTGCTCGTACCTACCTTCAAACATTTTTTAAAATTATTATTTATGCAATGACAAGACTGAGTGTTTTACAGAACTACGAGAAAGATATTCTTTTCCTTAGCATGAGAATACCTACCGAATTTTGAAGCATTTTATAGTCCTTAAAAGCATGCATTCTCATCCATTTATTTTGTATACAATAAAAATATTGTAACGTTTAAAAATTATTAAAGTACTACGCTACATTTTCTTGTCACAACAGAAAAACATGTAAATAACCTGTCAAGATTGTCAATCTTCAAACCCTCTGTATAATCATACAGGCAGCAAACTGAAGCTAAGATATGTAATCAAAAGATCATAGACAGATTGAACAAGAACTGTCATTCAAAAAGTAAAATATTTCCCATATCGAGAACATTTAAAATCCATTCTAACTCATCCGTCTGAAGAAGTTTTGCTGAGAATGTCCGTTTAGTGATACCATATACAGGCAACTAAAATATTACTGACCCCTTGTTGTAAACGTAATTGTCTATGATTTGTGACGTTCGTTGGAGTTCAAATCTTGACATTTTGTTTTCTTCTTCGATTTCAAACTGTGAATAGTAATTATAAGAAATTGCGTATAATCATTATTATTTTTATTTCTTTATAGAGAATTCGTTTATGTGTTTGAGCTTACTAAAACTGTGCTTCAGGTTATTGTTGTATATCAAAATGACCTTTGTGCATTATTATTTGTGTAGTTCCCGAAATACGTTAGTCATGGGCTTAAGGCTCTTGCAAGTGAATCACATGTAACTCCATACAAAACAGCAACAATTGATCTCTATTGAAATGTTTTATAACTTAAGTAAATATTTTCATTCTTTAAAAGTGTCTTTCGATAGTACATAACATGCAGTGCATTTTTGGACAGTTTATTCAGTCACCTGACCGTCACAAATGTTAGATATTCAATATCCATTGTATGATAGATAATCTGACTCCTGCAATTAATATATGGCTTTTAATTGCAATGAACTTGCACCATCAGCTACGAGCCTACGAATCAAATTCGTGTTAGTTTGCTTGCTTTCAAATCAATTTTACAATTTGACTTTCTATGGGTATGTTCTTGTGCTCAGTGAAGTTGTCCTGAAATATCTTAATTGGCATGAAAATCAGAAATTTACGGTATAATCCTTCTATTTATAAAGAAAACAAATGAGCAATAGGACTAAATTAATTTGCAATATGCACTGTCAGTTTACAGAATCCTAGTAGATGAAGTGGTTAAGAATATATATTGATGAAATTCCATGTTGAATAAATTCACTAAAAGCAGTTCCGTTATATCAAAGATTATTGATGATCAATTAGATGTCATTTCTAAAGAAGACTTTGGTGAAATGTAGAAACCTGAACTCAACCAAGTTAACAGGAATGTGTTATGTGAAGTAACAAGAAATAATTTTTAAAAAAGTTGGTGTGAATTACACATAAATGACTTGTTCAAAGTAGTTCGATTTCATTCAGACTATGCCCGAATGCGTTTATTTTCTGTTACGTTTAAAGGAAAGAAGTAATCACACCACAGTTTAACAAACCTGCCGAACTCTGATTTAATAAAACAAAATTTGTTCAACAACACAAACTTTAACAATGAAACAATAATGACTTACAATGTGATGTTTACTAATCCAAAATAACTTATTGTCACTATTCACAGAATCCTTTTAGATTGAAATATTATTCCAGCTGGGAATAAATTCTCAAGGTGTTGATAATATCCATGAATGTTAATCCAACACAAGTTAATCTCCAGCAAGTTTAAGCACTTACATATGAACATGTACATTCAAAATCACAACTTCAACCATTACTATTAACTTATGTCTCAAAGTGTCTTCCTTTTTATGTGCACAAAGAATGTTCTAGATAATTCTAAAGAATTCTCATTTTTAGAATACGCGAGGTTTTCCTACATATAAATAACTTGACCCTGAAAAACCAATACGGCAGTTTAAAAATAGAATGGAAATACCCATGTTACAATAAGTAATTAAAGTAGGCAGAGGTAACAATTCTTTTAAGTAAGCAATAGGTAAAAGAGAAAAACAGCGTCGACGTAGTAAAGTACGTCCTGGGCCTTTTAGACGTTATTGTTTCTCTGTTTAATAGTTGTTCGTCTTGTATTTTGTTCCTGTAAGATGACTTATTGTTGAAAAGTGATTGCGCTAAAGTTTCTGTTTAACACATTCACATCAAAACCTAAAGGAAACAATGCCTTTCACTTTTAATGTAATTTGTTTGAGATCGAAGATGTAATATTTAAATGACAGTAAACATTTATCAATAAAGATAATAATTAGTAAATACAGAATGCTGTATATTTAGTAATTATTACATTACCAATTAAACCATTAAATATTACAATTACTAAATAGCAGTTCCTTTTTGTAGGCTGATAGGTAAGGCAAACTCTTGGTATCGATTAAATCAGACTGTCACTTATAATGATCATAGAACGACCTTCCATTACATTGAAAATCCCCGCTTACCTTTGCACAGACTAAACAGGGAAATTCCACTTAATATGCACTTTCTATTTAACTAATGCTTAAATGACTTTATTTCATTTGTATTTATTTCATTTCCGACTTCCAGTTGAATGATACAATGTTACATGATTATAAGACTTTAACGCCAGACGATTAATATTACACGAGAAAACATCTTTATGCCTTGTTGCAGAGGTTTTATTTAATCTTAAGGTTTGAGATTTCTATACGTTCAGTATGGACTTTGTTTGAAAACTCAACTAATGAGAAAAACTAATTTTGTTTCACATCAGCGGTAAGATAAATTTTCCAGCCAGTAACAACGCTGCATTTTTTCAAAGTTTTATTTTAAAAAACAAAGAACACTTCTATAAATAATTCTGACGATAGAAACTCTGATACACATCGATATATAAACAACAATTCTTCATACGCCCCCGAAGGGAGGCATACAGTTTTTGAATTGTCCAGCTCAGAGGTTAACGTCACCTTCGGGGGCATATGTCCGTTCAAAACGACAGGTCTTTTTATATAGTATATTTGATATAGTGCATTCAGTTTAGACTAGCACCTGGATATTGGATAATGACTTGTTTAATATATTCAGATTTGTATGTTTTTGATGGAAATGAGTGGTTGTAACTTTCAGCGTAAGTCTCTTAGAAAATGTGTGGTATTCAGGACAGCTTGGCCATTGAACATGCACTTTTCCAATACAAATACAATTCCGGTGTTCAAGATATGATTTTGTCTTTATTTTATATTAAATGAGATATTATTTTTGTTGCTTTGATAAAACTGGCCTTGCTACAGTCGTCTTATGTCAAGAAAACAGGCGATCGTCTTTTCTGTTGCAATTGAGCATTTCATTCAGAAGACAGGCTCAAGCGTAGACACGTAATCAAATAAACTAAGACAGACCGTATGATAAATGGCACATAAAGACACTTAATGGAATCATTCTAATCCATTAACAACTCATCGGTATGTGCGCCTTCTGAGAAGAATAACTGTACGTAACCGATTTCCAGTAATGTACTTTAAGACATAATTTAAAGTACATAATAATGATTCAAGTTAATATTGCAGGATAATAGTGATAATTATTTTTCTTTTATAGATTATTGTTCACTGACATCGTTGCTTTGTTTTTAACAAACCGTCCACAGATAAAGTTCACATTTCCTTTGTATTCAACTATTACAGAACGAATTGCTGATAGTCAGTCCTTTTGAAGCTTATGCCATCTATTTCTGGTGTGGTGTTTAACCATCAATATGTCTAATAATGAAGTCTAATCTCAATATCAGCAGGGATATGACTCGTTGAACCTAATGGGTCTCCCACACTTTCAACGCAATTTATTAACTAGATTGATTATGTTTACATGTTACTACTACCTATTTCGTAGTTAAAAGTAAAATAGTTAAGAAAACGGAACTGCGTCTTTCTTGTCTGTGAACTGAAATTAAGGGAAACACTCTTAATTAAAAATAATTGTGATACACTCATATATTATTTATCCAGCCATGGAATAAAGGTGAGGCAATCAGTGATTTCAAATTTTATAAAAGGGCGACTTTAAATAATAGGTGTTGATCTAGTGATCAGAAGATGCTTCGTATGACAATGATTTTCTTTGAAGAACGGCTTTCTTGGTGGTAAAATGTCACATTTATGTTCATTTTGGTACTGGTAATGAATAGGAAGCAAGCAAAGAGAAAAAGCAATAATTCGAAAAAACCTAATGCATATATATCCATTATTATTTATTTATTTAGTTTAGCTCGCCTGAGCACTTTGTGCTCAAGGTGAGCTTTTGTGATCGCCCTGTGTCCGCCGTGCGGTCAACTTTTTACTTTAAACAACATCTCCTCCTTAACCACTAGGTGAAAGATGACGGGTCACAAGTTTTACACAGCAATATAAAAGAAAATCTTTAAAAATCTTCTTGTCTGAAACCACGAGGCCTAGAGTTTTAAAATGTGGCATGAACCATTGTCTAGTAGACCTCCACAAAGTTTGTTCATATAATGCCCCTGGGATCACTATTGGCCCCGCCCGAGAGGTCACAAGTTTTATATAGCAATATATAAAAAAGTCTTTAAAAATCCTCTTGTTTGAAACAACAAGTTCTAGCGTTTTAAAATTTGGCATGAAGCATTGTCTAGTGAACCTCGACCAAGTTTGTTCAGATAATGCCCCTAGGTTCATTATTAGCCCTGCCTGAGTTTGTTCAAATACTGTAGATTCGGAAATATTCGCGTCACTTTTATTTTGCGATTTTACTATGTCCCTATTTATTCGCGATATCATGAATTCGCGAAGAGCGCACATACAGAACTTACGGAAACTGCCGAACGTTTCCGTAAATACGACCGAACACGAAAATTTTCGCGAACGGCCGGAACTGCCATTCAGATTAACGGACAACAGCGTCAAGCTGCCCTTTGTGTTTTTGACGTTTACAAAGCACACAGGGGAGATAAATTACTGAGTCTGTTACAGAAACATAATATTAAATGTGTGTCTGTGCCAGCAAGCTGTACGGACAAATTGCAGCCGTAAGATTTGAATGTAAATAGGGTTTTTAAAAATGAACTAAAGCAGTGTTTCGAGGAATTCTATTCCGGAAAGGTTAGCGCAGAGATGAAAAAGGGCACTAAAATTGATGATATTCGCGTTAATTGAAAACTGTCAGTTTTGAAACCAATGCATGCTAGATGGCTGTAGAGATCATGGAATAAATTAAATGATTCGAAGAGTAGCATTAGTGATGTGGCTATATTTGTATTTACTAACAGTAATCCCCAACCTGTTTCGGCACGCTTCATATACGTTATGTTCATATTGAATACTAGTATTCACGTGTAAATAAATAGTTGAATAAATAGTTGAATAAGCTTTCATTCTCTAATTTTATCATAATAATATTATAAAAGAACCGTGTTTACCCATGAGTCATTTTCTCCAGACAGCATTCTACGGAAAATTCCCGGCAATAACGACAAATTTCCGGAAATGTACGGAAGTCGAAGGTAAATATTCACGATTTTTTTTAAATTTGCGATCATGAGGCTTCGCGAATATTAGCGAAAATAAATCTCTCGCCAACATTTCCCAAGCTACAGTAATGTCCCTGGTAGTACCAATGGCCCCTATGATCATTATAACTTAAATTTTGTAAATGTTATGTACTAAGAAACTGATTTATAAATTATTTTGGGTAGCCATTAAATCAGTGTGCATATACAATTTGAAGAAAAATATTTTAATTTATATATTATAATATATTAAACGCATTATTCAAACCATTTTTTTCTAATAACGTATAGCGTACAATTGTTCAAAACTCTGCAGTTCTTTTTTCTATAAATCGGGAAATTCGTTTTTTTATGGAATAGATTTTCACTCCTTAACATTGTCTGTCGTTAGTATGTAACGTTTAGTGCAAGTCACTTGTCCATCACAAATGTTAAAATTTTAATATCCATATTTAATATGACTAGTGTACTTATATCTGATTTTCGTAATTGTAACGGATTTTCACCCTTAGCTACAAAATTAATCTAATTCGAAAGCTGTCTTGGTTTGATTCAACTATCGATGCTTTTCCATCGGCATACAATATTTTTTGTACAAAAATCCTTGTCTTTTCAACAGTTTTGTATTAGTTTTCAGTATAATGCCTCTAAAATATCTGAATGGACGTGAAGAAAAAAAACCACACGATATAATCCTCTTATTAAAGGAAACAAATAAGCAATAGGACTCAATTAATTTGCAATAGCCGCTGTCAACTTAGAGAATCCTAGTAGATAGAGTGTTTAAGAAGGCATCCAAAAAGCCATTACGATAGATATTCTAAATGCTACGAAAAACATCATATTCAGTTTGGTTAAAAACAAATGTTGAAGAGTGTGGAATAAATTTGCTTGCAGCAGTCTCTCATATTAAGACTAACGAATGTGCATGCCCTTCTTTTTAGTTCGTGTCAACTTCAACATGAGGAGCATTAAATGATTGCCAAACAATACATGATTGAATGAGATCAGGCTGCAGAAGTGGTACATTGTTAGTTATATATTTTCCACATTACTGCATTTTCCTAATATGCTTAGAGAGTCATTTCTAATATAAGTGTATGGAATGGCGTTATTGGAAAGGTCATCCAAATAGTTGCGGGCGGCATCCATTTTTGAGTATCGAACTGAAGTTAAACAATAACTTCAAATATCTTTAGAATTAGTCTCTAATAATTTTTTTGCGCATGTTCTGCTTGAAAATACGAATTCAGGAAAAAGAAGTATAACCTTGCGTTTTTAAAAGTTTCCACTAGATGACCTTACACCTGTTAACCTTTGCAATGTCCATATTAAAGTAGCTTCAGTTGAAGCATACCATTCCCAAGACATGACTACTTGAATTTTATTGTGAGCATGCTGATGTCTCTTGTACTTCTTTTTTTAAAAGAACTTACTTGTTGTTTTTATGTTTTAAAGCTGTTCGTATTTTGTTACATTGAAACTAAACATTCCCGTTCCTCTTTCCACTGGTATCATTAATGATTAATGTTATAACATTAACTGTCGATTTTGCGTCTGTTTTTCTGTGACTGCTCTGTAAACTTAAGACAAATGTAAAGTTAGAAATCAACAATAGAGAATCTCTGAGTCAACTAATATCTTAATTGCAATAAATATTTATCAATAAAGTTAATCAGTAAATTACAGATTGCTGAAAGCGATAAACTAAGTATGTATTACCATTAAAACTGTGCAGCTAAATACATCCAATATTACTATTACTAAATAGCAGTCGTTATTGGTAGGCTAATAGGAAAGGAAAAATATTGCCATCTATTGATAAAGATTGAAATATATAACGACTATAGTGCGACCGATTATTACACCGAAAATTCCCACCTACTAGTGCACGAACAAAACACGAAAATTCACGTAAAACTATAAACTTACTATTTAACAATTCTTGTGCTTAAAAAAACTTTATTTCATTTGCATTTATTTCATTTCCGACTTCCGGTCGAATGAGGTAATTTCACATGATGATAAGATTTTAAAGTCAGGCACGCAACAAAGCATAATCAAATACATGAAAAAAGCATGTTTTTGCTTTGTTGCACAGTCTTAAGGGTTTGAGATTTTCGTATGTTCAGTTGAAATTTCATCCATCAGAATAATCAGTCCTCTTTCACAATACGGACCGTTTCTTTCAACTTGTAAATTCATATTTTAATCAGCTGGAAGGAAAAATAATATGCCTAAGCAGACACCAGTCTCAAACGTTATTAAAACACTAACACGCTGTTTCTTTTCATTAGTTTGTCATCATTGATACTTTATTCTGCTCTCTGGAAAGAAAGAGTTTAAAGTTTCTTATCACCTCTTTAAATACAAAGATAAATCATGTTAAACGTCTTGTACAAATCACACCATAAAATACAGGCAAGAAACTCAAAACGCTTTTGTCTTTAAATGATTAATCATACAGGTATGACAATGGCTATTGCATAGATTTTGAAAAGAAAGCTGCGTTTTAATGATATCAAATTGATTGAATTACCAGTTTCAATCACTGATTGTACAGACTAGGGAATAAAGATTGCCCGCTTGTGTCTCTAGATACGTCAATATAATGAACATAAATTCACAAGATTACGAACCTTTACTTCCGTGATAAATCCACGTTATAGTTAAGAAGTCTTTTCTCAGAATAATTTATCTTAAACCTTAACGATTCGTCTATCTTATTGAATACTTGACGAAGCAGAAAATATCACGGCATAGGAAAAAACGATGCGATAAATTTCAGAAATCTTCTTGCGAAGCCTACAGCTGACGAATCTGTCTTGATTGAATGCATTTTACCAAAGCAGATAATACGATTTTTTCCCCAGCTAAATGATCAGATATTGAAAATGAAGGACGTTGCAAGCAGTGATAAACTTCGAATGCTGTACGTTGAGTCTGCTGTTTACTGTCTGCGGTTACGAATACCCGTACTGTTTTAGGGAGTTATCTTTCCTATGATGTATGTATGTGCTTAAATAAATAAAAAATACAAAAAGAGGAAAGAAATTGAGACCGATTAGCTCTGTCATCTTACAGACAATCTGTAAAAGTTTGTGCAAAACGTGTAAATAATACCATAAATGGTTTTGTGGACATATCTAAATTTGACAGTGGCATATGTATAGCCTATCGAATTTCATTTTTTACTTATATCAAAAGATAATCACATCTAAATAATGAACATATAATGCGGAATTGAGATATTATATTATATTATATAATAAGGGGTTGGTTTTCTTAACAGAAAGTATTAAATGAACACTACAGATACCTAACAGTGTATTCATTCATGAATGCCTTACTCCGCCTCATTCATGGTACATGTTCATATCAGTAAAAAAGTAATTGTAAGTAAGTTTCTGAACTTACCACACTAAGCTTTAAAAAATGTCTGACCTTTACATTCATTATATCGACAGCTCAACATTTGTTTAAATTGATAATAATCGTTATTTTACCATGTACAAAATGTGCACTGGGAAATAATTCATTTCTGTTTATTCTTGATAATTGTCGTGTTATTAAATTGCTGCTTGTTGATGTCTGTATGTACATTTTACCGAAACTTACGTGCATGCTTACTTTATGTCATAATAAGATGGTAGTGTTCAACAAAGATTGTTTCCTGTAAAATGTAGATTTAATATCAAAACAAGCAGATCGAGTATTTTTCATATATTTCCGGTTAAACAACCAGATGTAAAATTGTGGAACGTTACTGTTTAACATACAGTAGTTTAAAGTAAGTGCGTGAAGTAAAATGCGTATTAATGAGTGCATGACCATGCAAATTTTGTGGCAATGCTAGAAATTAACTGAACAAAATATATGAAATTTATGATGTTATCTTATTATCTTTTAAGCAAAACTTAAAGGCAAACAATCAATTTAATTCTAATTCTCACTTTTAAAGCAGCTTTATTGATCAAGTGGTTCAAAACACGTAATTTGAGAATTAATACTATCAAATATGTTAAGTTAGTGTTATACAAGGTATAGTTATGGAGAAAAAAAATATTTAATTGAACCCAGATTAGACGGACTTTCGAGGTTATATTCCTTTAGTTTATAATTAAACGGTAACTTGAAGTTAATATTTCAATTATAATAAACGACGACATAGAAAGAACTAGAACTGTGTCCAAAGGACACGGATGCCCCCACTGTGGAGATGTGCTCGTAAACAAGAGCAGCTTCATTTAATGTCTACAAAATTCTGTTCTTATCATAGCATTTCAGTTGAAATTTCCTCAATTCATTTATTAATGATAAAAAAGTCACCTAACTCTTGAGGCATTATTTTTGGTCTCTTTACAGATGGAATACAATATTAGTGTCTGAATAAAACTGAATTTTGAAACACATGTATGTCTCCTTTACTTCCATCTACACATTAAAGTTGTTCATCCCTGGAAGTTTAAGCAAAATCTGCCATCCGGTTTAAGAGGAGTTGCGTTCACAAAATTTCTACATAGTATATAGTGAAAAAATCAACAAAGGGCCATAATTCTGTTAAATTTGGTCGCAGCGAAAATTCCTTCCTTTACTACCATCTACACATTAAGGTTGTTCATCCCTGGAAGTTTAAGCAAAATCTGCCATCCAGTTTAAGAGGAGTTGCGTTCACAAGATTTCGGGACGTACGGACAGACGTACGGACGGACGGACAAGTGCAACGCTATATGCTCCCCACTTTGTGGGGGCATAAAAACTCCTGTCGTCGGCGGTATTAACCTAAACTGTGTAGAAACGATTAGTCGTTTAATGAGACAAGTTCTATAGTGTACATTTTCTGTTTTCTTCAAAATCAGGAAATCAACGGGATGTTGACAGGAAAATCTGTTCAGCCTTTACTCAAAAAAATAAATAATGGAATATGTTCCAACAGCAAAGATTCTACGATGGTATTCCCCTCGTTTCAAAATAACCCAGTAATTGTCAGCTGTGTTTTTTATGAATATCTTAGAATAATGTATAATAACAGATTTATAGGAATAATAGTTGGAAATTTTAATTTATTGCACAAGGGCAAGTATCGATCCATTAAAACGCTTTTCATAGAAAATAGCAGTTAGGTTAAAGAAACACTTAAAACACGTTTAAACAGGAATGTTCCTTTTAGTTTTATTATTTACGAGGAACACCCAGTATACACTCTTACCTTTACATAAATCCAAATAAAAAACTCTATGCATAAATTCGAAATATTAAATAATTTCGACTCGTACGTTCCTGAATTTGGTTAATACATTTTGCAGTTTGTCTGAATCAGTGGAATGCTATTAGGCTGTTTTAAATGCTACAGATTGTTAAAACTCAGCATCCTAAATTAAGTTTAATTTCAATTTAAGAATCACTTAGCGGGAATTCTTATTTCAGTTCAACTTTGTATATGTAATCGTCTAGATTTATAAGTTTGGAAACACCATATAAAACAAAATGTGATACTTAACATATTATAAATGCTACATCTTCTTTTAAAGTCCCAGGATCACATGTAGTTTATATTTTACCAAGAAAAATAAAATGTCTAACCGGCAGGAATTACCCTTTTTATTGTTCCAAAATCCTTTTTTTATCAAGAAAAACACACGTCAACATTGTTTTAGAGGGAAAAGAAAATGATTTGATCATTATCTATCAGAACATTTGTTTGTCTATATGTGATACTGGGACTTTAAAGTAACTGACTCACAGATGGATCGACGATGCATAAAAAAGTAAACGTTTATAGATAAAAAATCTGGTTGTAGTTTTGAAGAATGTATCTAAACTAAGTAAATCTCTCAGTTTTAAATAGAGAAACACATCATAATATAAAGTGTTTCACATTTCTATTGATAACACTTTTACCCCGTTAGTCACGGGGTAGGTACTTTGTTTGCATTATTAATTTTGACATTTTTAAGAACATTCCTTAGTGGCTCAGTGGTCTAGGTTGTTGCTCCTAATTTTACTGTCTTGAAGGGGCATGGGTTCGAATCCTGTTACTTCTCAATGATTTAAAAGAAAAAAGAAATTTAAGCTGAATTTTGTTAGTCAGTCGCTTGAAATGTAGAAGTTGAATGTTACAGAGTTACATTTAGGTACATTTTGTACGACTGTACCCTACAGTTTACAAGTTACACGAACTATAACTAAAAGTATGCTCAAGATGCATTCATATTTTGCAATTTAAACAGAGAAAAATGAATCGGTGTTACAAAAGGCAACTCTTGAAAATAATTCACTGATGTCTGACCAATTTGTCAGCTGTACTTATTTGGCTGGTCGAAGAATGTTTGAAGCATTAAAGTCAATACTGGCAACTTTTCAGACTAATGCATCTACGGCGACTTACTTGTGTTTTACGTGCGGATGCCATTTTACTTTTACAGTTATTGTAACCAGTCGCTGTAGTATTTGAATGTGCCCAACAGTTTAAATGATGATTGTTTAACGAGACAGAATTATTTAAACATGTGTGATTATAAACAGCTACCGCTTTGTTTATCCGTCGACCGTCTGTCTGTCTGTCCGTCTGTCCGCACGTCCGACACGCTTTTTGTCAAGACCATAACTAAAACAACTAATAAATATATCAACATGGAACTTCATAAGTGGATAAATTTCACTGAGTAAATGTGCAGTGCATAAGATATATAACGCTGCACTTCATAGTTTTGGAGTTTAGTTTTCATACTTTCTTTCTCCGGAGCGTAACTCAAATACCAAAAGAGATATCAATATAAAATATCATTGGTAAATATATCTTATTAAGGGGAAGTACAATGCCTAAAAACAGTAACCTCCATTGTGTTTTTAGTTATTGCTCTATGTAAATTTTCGTATCCTATTTTTGTCTGGCGCATAACTCTAAGACTATAACAGGTATCAAAATGAAACTTGATATGTAAATAGATCTCATTGTTGAAAAGTGAAAATGCATAAAAACCTTTACTCTCCTTTGTGCTTTCTCTCTTGAGTTATTGTTCTTTGATAAATTGTTCATACCTTATTTTTTGTCCAGCACAAAATTTAAAAACTTCAAAGATGAATCAGCTTGAAGTTTCATGAAGAGAAGTGCGATGCACAAGAACTGTATCTCTCTTTTGCGTAAATTTGGAGTTATTGCTCTTTGTAAACTTTCATATTTCTTTTTTGTCCGGACCATAACTTGTACACCATATATCATATCTTTTTGGCCTATTTATTTAGGTATAGTTTCTTTTCAGAAACATCTGTGTACATAATTTCCTAACATACATTATATAGAATTTCAGTGATTTGTGATTAAAACTAGGGATGTAAGTGAACGTTCGAACGTTCGAAAGTTCGGATCCGATGCCGAACGTTCGAATGTATTTTTGGCATTCGAATGTTTAGAAAAAAAATCTATCATTTTTGTTTTCACGGGAAAATGAAATCATGAAGTGTTGAAGAAGTAAGAAAGGCGTTATAATCAGGTGAATTCACACCTATTGTTGCTTTAACACCTCTGTTAACTCGTCTGGTCAGACGACCGTAAACTTCCGTCATCTAATGTTGGTGACCTGTGCTTTAAGCAAGTGTCACCTACAATAGCTAATTCAAAAGGTACTGGTATGTCTGTGTCAGAGTGTCGAGTCTGTGGTCAAACTAGGAAACAGAAGGAAGAAGTTAAATACACAGACGTGTCAGTCAGTTACTGGCACTAACCCCGATTTTACTTTATTGTGGCGCGATTTTCGGATTTATTTTATTCTCTCGCAAATTCTCTAACAGTTCACATCCGTAACGCTTATAATCAGTCAAAATGTCAACCATAACTTGGGCTTCGTCTCAATTTCTTTTTCTTTTAGACCTTCTAAGTATAAATTTAAATCAAAAGGTGATTTACCCATTAAGGATACCGGATACCGAGAAATACACATTGTGTCAATGAATTGGAAACACTCGGATCTTATCGAGTTAACCACGTCGAGAAGCAATCTCCTGGCAGTGATCTCCCCTTCACTGTTAAATTTAGCTGGATTTCAGAAATTATTTTTTATTCTTTTTTCTTCAGTTATTTTTGGAATTGCATCGATTTAACATGCCTTGATGTAATGAAATTGAAAAAAACTTTAACATTTTGTTTATTTACGTTCGACTATCATCACGTGACATGCCTTTGTACTGAATGGAAAGTAAACGCTGCATGGAGTTTGGCCGAGAAGTTCGTGAAAACACTGTGTAACTATTGAGTACGAGTGATTCGAACGTTCGAACGTTCGAATGCAAAATGATCCGAACATTCGAATGCTAAAATGAACAAATTTTGCCATCCCTAATTAAAACAAATGTGTATTTACAATGCAGTATGTCACTATACGAACAATTTCAAATAATACTATTTCACTTTGCTTAACACGTCGTTCCATCCATTTCTGTACCCATTATGAATGTCAATTCCATTCGGGTTACTTTAAGCACAATAAACTACATTTCGTTGTTTTCCTCTACTTAGTTCTAAATCATATGAAATAAAGCACTTCAGGGAGTATTAACCGGTCTCTTGTCTCTGAAAATAAGTTTCATGTTCATTTTCAAAAGAAGTATTACATGTTACGGTCCGAAAAAATCTGCAATTCTATTAAAATTCGCCATAGTGCTTATGGTTGCATTTATGTTATTTTGTATCAATTCCATTCATTGTCGGTTGCGTACAGCAGTAGTATCATTTTCTGTAAGTTCCCTAATTGCTGATAGATTTCCAAAATCCCTTTAGGCTGCGAAGTGCCAATAACCTCAGTTTGAAGCCGTTGTGTTATCATTTTATCAAATTAGCTCAGCTTATTAGATGACAAGAAAAAGTCAGACGGGTACAAGCGGATACATTTCCGAAGTCGTTTTGCCTTCTTGTTCAGTCAAAGACTGCAACAGTTGTAACTTAACGATCTTAGTTTAAAAGAAATTGTTTCTTTATAAACAAAAGGCAGGCCAGTTGAACGACGGCTGTTTAGTAGACCACATCAACCGATGATATACTGTATTTGTATTTTATCGACTAATTCTAAATAAAAATAATAAAAACAAGAGATCATTGTAAAACGTAAGTCCCTAGCGCCCCATCCATAGAGGCAGCCATGAAGTTTTAAGGAGCTTGGCCCAAGCGCTCTACAGTTATTCATCGGAAACCATTTAGCTTTTCAAGGTTACTGCGACCCTTGACCTTTGACCCAATGACCTGAAAAACGATAGTTGTCATCTACTGATCATGACAAACCTACATATTATGTCTGACGAACCAGGGTCAAAGGATTCCCTAGATATTTAACAGAAACTTCTTGCTTTTCAAGGCTATTGTAACCATAAAAACTACAGGGGTCATCTAATATTCATGACCAACCTAAGTTTTGAGGAGCTGAGCCCAAGCGTTCTATAGTAAATGTTCGCAAAACATTTTGATATACAAGGTCACTGTGACCTTTACTTTTGACATGGTAACCTGAAAAGCCACAGGGATCATTTACTGATCAAAACTAACCTATATACCAAATTTGAGGGAACCTGGGACCCAGGATCACTGTGACCTTGATCTTTGACCTGGTGACCTGAAAAACTATAGCGGTGATCTACTGTCATGACAACCTACGAACTAAGTTTGAGGACTCTAGGTCCAAGCGTTCTATAGTAATTGATCGGAAACTATTTTGCTTTTCAAGGTCACTGTCACCTTGACCTTTTGTTTGACCTAATGACCTAAAAACTATCGGGGTCATATTCTGGTCATGGTCAACCCACCTACAATGTCTGAGGAAGGTGGGTCTATGGATTCTCTAGATATTGATTGGAAACAAAAGTGTCTACCGACCGACATGTGCAAGATAATATACCCATCATCTTCGATGTGGGGCATAAAAATGAAAAAGAGCATACGTTCGGAAAAAACAAAAACAAATACCCTACGACATGTAGAAACAAAAAATTGTTCATTTCATAAATATCGTTATCCATCAGCAAAACATCTGCATATATGATATAAAGTATAGTGCATTCAATTTATTTGTTATATCAAAAATTGCCACTTACACGTGGATATTGGGTAAAGATTCGTTTAATATTACTCAATGTTGTATGATTTTGATTGAAATTAATGGTTGTAACTTTCATGGTATGCCTCTTAGAAACAGTGCAGTATTCAGAAATGAAAACCTTTACCATTGAAAAGTTTTTGTCTTCGGTATAATATTGGTGTTCAGGATATGATTTAGTCCTTATTTATGCTTTTATAAAACTGGCCGCGCTGCAGTCATATTATTTCTGACAATCCGGAAAACAGGCGATCATCTGTTCTGTTGCAATTTAGCATTTTATTCAGAAGACATGATGAAGCGTAGACACGTAATTAAATGAACTATCACAGACTGTAAGATAAATGTCAGAAAAAGACAATTAACGGGATCATTCAAGTCCATTTAAAATTCACCGACCTACGCGGAACCTGAGATGATTTAATATAAGTAACCGATTCTCAGTAATGTACGTTAAAGCATACTAGTATGTAATAATGACTCAAGTTAATGTTGCAGGAAAAAAATCCTTTTGTAAAAATCTTATCATAGTTCACTGCTTTTATTTCTCTGTTTCTACAAAATTTGCACGGATGAGGTCCGCATTTCTTTGTATGAGTTTAGAGATATTCAGCTAATAGACACTAGATTTCTGATTTTCCGTCTTACCGTTGCTTGTAACATTTATTTCTCATCATAACTTCTGAAAGACTGACATTTATAAAACCTAAAATTAAGATATGATAAAGATCTGTAAAATTCTAAGTTCAAAATATTATAAATCAAAAACAAGACACAAAACAAAATTGAAAGCAAATCATTTAATTCCAAAGCCTTAGGTTTCCGCCCTAACATTGCAAATGCAACCTACATGAAAAAAACACCATTCGGGCATACAATGCTCCGCCCAAGGCTGCTCTTGTTTTACAATAATTTAGTAACATTCTTCTCTGGCCAGGTTTTAGTTGGTCCACTCTTTTCAAGAAAAAACAGATAAGCAATAGGACATAATTAATTTGTAATAGGTGCTGTCAACTAAGAGAATCCAAGTAGATGGATTGTTTAGATTAAAGTGAAAAAATCAAGAAAATCCACATTCAGTAAACACAACCTTTCCACACAGTCAAGTAGAGAAGAAAAACAGAGAATAAATTTTTACATTTCTCTGTTAAAAAAAGACACCATAAACGATTACCCAAATAAGATCCCGCGAGGTTACCGCCTTTGAACGGTCGGTGGCAATACATTTGCCACTGGGAGGTGGGGGGGGGGGGTTTAAATTAGACTATTGCTAAATGCTACGAAGTGCATTATCTTTCGAATAAATTTACTGGTAGCATTTTTCATCTATCTTAGATAAATGATTGACAGTGTCATTTCTAAAGAAGAATTTGTTGAGTGTCGAAAATTTAAAGAAACCTTTGTTAGCTGCAAAATTCTAGCATGTGAGTACTTTTATAAAAAGAAATATATTTTAAAAGAGATATTCAGAGTTGATGTGAATTGCAAAGCTTGACTTGTTCAAAGCAGTTCCTGTTCATTCAAACGTATGTTCGTGCGCGTCTATATCCTTTCACAAAAAATAAAAGTTAGCAATGGGAAAATAATCGACGCAGTAAGTTACATTCTGAAATCTTTGTGGTGCTGCCGTAAAAAAGCCTATAATTCACAAACAGAATGTACTTTCATGTCACACCAAACTTAAAGAGCATATAACATGATTGCCATAATTTAGGTTTGTTGGCATCCTTCTGTCTATCGAGACAATGGAGTCTGCACCTGAGTATTTACTTAGTTATGGGTTGTGGAGCCAATACGAGAGCTGCAGCTCCTGCCGCACTTGTTGCAATTGTGATCAGTGGGGAGCAGTGATAGGCTGGGTTTTCTGCTCCTTGCGGCTCTTCCTTTCCTCGCGCTGGATCTCGCTCTTCTCCTCAGCCTGCTTGACGCCGGTTTTGACATTTAGACGCCAGATAGAGCGGCCGGAAGTTGCTGTTTCGAATCTGCTGGGTTGATGTTGCATACTTTCAGATCCCTCGTGCAGACATCCTTGAAGCGCAGGGCGGATCGACCGGTTTGCAGAGTTCCGGTGGCGAGCTCGGCATAGAGGATGTCCTCTGGGATGGGGCTATTGTCCATTCTGCATACGTGTCCGACCCAGCGCAGGCGTGTCTGAGAGAGGGTGGCGAACTTGCTTGACATGCCTCCCTTGGCCAAAACATCTGTGTTGGAGACACGATCCTGCCAGGTGATGCCAAGGAGTCGTCTGAGGTTGCGCTGCGCGTTCAGTCTTCGCTCTTTGTGCATGTATAGGGTCCAAAACACACTGCAGTACAGAAGGGTGCTCAGCACGCACGCTTGGTACACCTTCATCTTTGTGTTGAGGCTGATGGTGAGGCCAAACTCTGTGCAAGCCGCGCGAAGAGAGTGATTATTCGTTGAAGGGCGGCTTCCGTGTGAGAAGTGAGGGCTGTGTCGTCGGCAAAGAGCATCTCCCGGATGAGGACCTTGCGCACATTGGTCTTCTCTCAGAGGCGGGCAAGGTTGAATAGGTTCTCGTTGCTCCGTGTGTGGAGGAAAATGCCAGTTACGGACTCGCAAAATACGTAGCGCAGGTGCAGGGAGAAGAATATGCCGAAAAGTGTTGGGGCCAGGAGACACCCTTGTTTCACGCCGCTTTGATTTGGAAGGGGTCCGTCGTATTGAACAGTGCCAGACATATTATCGTGGAATGACTCGATCATCTTCAGAAGCTTGGGATGCATCCAATCTTGTGGATGAGGGCGAAGAGCCCAGACTGACTGACCAAGTCGAATACATTGGTCAAGTCGATAAAGTCGAGATACAGGAAACGTCGCGGTTCGCGGCACTTTTCCTGCAGCTGCCTGAGGGAGAACACCATATCGATAGTTGATCGGTTGGCCTGGAACCCACACTGTGACTCGGGATACACACGGTCATCAAGTACCTGTAGGCGGTTGAGGACTACCCTGTCAAAGGCTTTTCCCACGATACTGAGGAGAGTGATCACACGATAGTTGTTGCAGTCGCTGCGGTCGCCATTGTTATTGTACAGCGTGACAATCTCCGCATCCTGCATGTCTTGAGGTATCGTTCCCTCTTCCCATCACTGAAGCAGAAGCTCGTGGACTTGAGGGGTGCAATCTTTGTGACACTTGGTCCAAATGCTTTCTTCATCCCCTCGAACATAACATGGGTGTTTCCGCAGTCTGCAGAGGTCTTGATGTCACTGCTAAGCTTCGGCCAGTATTCGTTGGCCCACCTATGGGTGACACTTTTGGCGTTGTTGCGGGCTTCTCGGTAGGCGGCCAGTGTTGTCTTGCAGGGCTTCCTCTTGTACCTGAGAAGCGCAGTACCCTTGACGGCTAAAGCAGGCTCCATCTCTCAATCCCAGCCTCGAACCAGTCCTTATTCTTCCTGGCTGTCTTCCCGAAGGTTCTGAGGCGGCCTGGTATATGGCGTCATTGATAAAGTCCCAGCGTGCTGTGGCGCTGTCTGTGGGACAGTTTTCCAGGATCAGTGGCCTCGGTGAAGCGTTCGCGCAGCTCAGGCTTTGAGGCTCTGGTCGTGTCGATGCGAGGCCGGCCCTTCTGCTTGGGGCGGTTGATCCGTCTGGGTCGGAGAGGCACCATGCTGCCGACCAGAGAGTGATCGGTGTCGCACTCGGCACTATATTAACTGCGTGTGCGGAGTACGTGGTTCAGCATGGGTCTTCTAGTAATGACGAGGTCAAGCAGGTGCCAGTGCTTCGACCTAGGATATCGCCAAGACACTTTGTGGTGGGGCTTGGTGGGATAGAAGATGTTGGTGATGGCGAAGTGATATAAGAAGCAGAGCTCAAGAAGCCACTGTCAGTTTTCGTTGAGCTTGCCAACGCCAAAGTGTCCAATGCAACGTGGCCAGGAGGTGAGGGCTGCACCTACCCGGGCATTAAAGTCTCCGAGCAGGAACAGATTTTCCTTCGCTGGGATCTCTGCAATTCTTGTCTCGAGCTCCTCATAGAATGTATCTATTGCCTCGGCTGTTGTGCGGAGTGTGGGGGTGTAGTAGCTAAAGATATTTGTAGGCCCTGAGGAGGTAGTGAGCGGGAGTGAGAGGATACGCTCGGTTCCCTGTGAAGGAGGTTCGAATGATAACAGGAGGGAGTTGCGAACTGCAAATCCAACCCCATAGAGTCGACGCTCGTCTGACTCCAGACCTTGTCAGAAGAACGTGTAGTCCTTGTCCTTGAGACTGCCACTGGAAGCGAGGCGTGTCTCCTGTAGTGCGGCGATGTCGATGTTCCGTTTAGCCAGCTCACGGTCAAATATGGCGGTTTTCCTGGCGTCAGCTACTTGCTGGAGGTCGTCAGAGAGACCAGGACACATTGTCCTCACGTTCCAGGTTGCCAGAAGGTCATTATTTGTGATATAAATGATCGGGATGACGTAATTGTTTCTGTGTTTTATAATAGATGTTCGTCTTGTTTTTTGTTACATTGAAACTTAACGTTTCAGTTCCTCTGTTAAGATCCTAAAAACATCAATGTTGACAACATGATTGAAGTTCATGTTCAATACATTCAGCGACATAACTTAAAGTGAAACTTCCTGTTACTTTTAATGCAATTTGTTGAGTCCAAACTTGTCGGCCATTGGTATCATTTAATATCTTGAATTTTATAACATCAACTACGGGTTTGCGTCCACTTGTTTCCATGACTACTCTGAAAACTTGTATGTCAAATGTGATTTAAGTATTACTGAATGACAATTTAGCAACATAGAATTTCTGGGTTTAAATTGCAATAAACACGTAAAGTAAAGTTAGGCAGTAAATAACAGACTTCTATTAGGGGTAAATGTAGTGCGTATTACCATTTAAACCCTGCATCTAATTACATCAAAAATCACAGTCACTAAAGAGCAGGGGTTATTTGTAAGCTACAAGGCAAGGCAAAATGTTGTAATCAATTAATAAAAATAGTCTGAAACAAATAACAATTATGGAACGATCAATTATTACAATAAAAATTCCCGGTTACTATTGAAAAACAGGAATTTTCACATAATAACTATGCACCATCAAACAATTTCAATGCTTAAAGTTGTTTATTTCGTTTGCATTTATTTCGTTTCCGATTTTCGGTTGAATGATAGAATTTAAAATAAATTTAGACACGCAACAAAGCATGACCAAAAACATGAAGAAACCATGTATGTGCCTTTCACTTAACCTTAAGAGTTTGAGATTTCCATATGTTCAGTATTGCATTTGTTGGAAATCTCCACACATCAGAAAAAAAATCTTTTTTTTTTCACTAAAGAGACCGATGCTTAAAACTTGTAAATTCATATTTCAGTCAGTTCAAGGGAAAATAATTGTTCTAAGCGGACAATAGTCTAAAATGAGAAGGATATTTAAGCATTGATCTTGCTACTAGTTTGTAATCATAGATACTTTATTCTTCTCTCTAGACAAAAAGAACTTAAGGTTTCTCATAACCTCGTTAAATATAATCAAAAGATGCGTAACAGATTATCCATGCTTGATCATTTCGCCTGATTGTTCATGGTACATATTAATGTAGGTAAATAAAGTCATTTTGAGTATCTGAAATTACTACTTTAAGCTTTTAACAATGTCTGGTTTTACATGTCAGAGCTCATTTTTTCCATTCATTTTCACGACAGCTTAACATTTGTTTAAATTCATTTTTTGTTATTTTACATTTTTGCAAAATGTGCAAAATCGAGAAATTATTCATTTCTTTTTTTATTTTGATTATGTTCATGTTATTAAACTGTTGCTTGTCCAGCTTATGTCTGTCTGTAAATGTTAACGCCGTTTGTCTTATGTTATAACAACGGGGTAGAGTTCAGCAAATTATATTTCCAATAATAATATTATAATGCCTAACATTAGGTCGAGTAAATTAGCTCCTAGTTTTTCCTTTTCAGTTATGTTACACGATGCATGATTGTGGAACGTAACTGTTCAATGTAGTTGATTTTCCAAAGTGCAGTAGGTAAAGTGACATACTTAAAAGAATAAGTAAATGAACATGCATTATTTGTGACAATGCTAGAGATTAACTGAACAAAATCTTTAAAATTTATGATGTTATCCTATTATCTTTTAAGCTAAAATTGAAGGTACAACGATCAGTTTATTTCTAATTCTCGTAGGCGGTTAAGTTTTAACGATTCTACGATGATTTCCCCCTTGTTTCAAGATGTATCATTCATTGAAAGCAACGGTTTTTTTCTTTTAGAAATATCTGAGAATGATATAGAATAACAACATTATAGGAATAACCGTGGCAAATTTTAATTCATTGCACATGGGTTAATAGTGATCGATTTGATATACTATAATAAGACTCATATTCTGTGCTTTTCCTGATCGCTTTTTAGCGGTGAAGTGTCAATAATCATCTTAGATTGACGTCGTTCTCTTATCATATTAGCATTTAACCTCGTTTCGGCTTCTGGTTCAATCAAAGAACTTAATGACCTTTGATAAAAAGGAAAGTGACCAAAATTGTTTCTGTATAAAAAGTGGGCGAGTCAGTTGAAAAACAGTTATTGAAATGAGCATATCCAAATATCATACCGTTTGTATTTTATCGGCTTATTCTCAATAGAAATATGAAAAATGAAAAGAACATTCGTTTGAAAAAATACGGCATTTAGAAACAACTAAAATGTGTTCATTTCATGAATATCGATTAACCCCCGAACATTGTGTAACGACATTTCTGTAAAATTTATATGATATATACAATAGAGCATTCAATTTACTTGTTGTATTTAGAATTTTCTACTGACACTTGAAAATTGGGTAAAGATTCGTCTAATTATATTCACATTTGTATGGTTGTGATGGAAATGAAAGCTTGAAACTGTCAGGGTATACCTGTTAGAAAATGTAAGGTATTCAACAATCAAAACCTTTTACCATCGAACATGTTTTGTTGTTTGTTTGTTGTTTTTTTGTGTTGTTTTTTTTGTTTTTTTGTTTTTTTGTTAGTGAAATACTTGTGTTCAAGATATAGTTTAATCTTTATTTATGTAA
The DNA here is from genome assembly GCA_012932295.1 of Cyclina sinensis. Lineage (NCBI taxonomy): Eukaryota > Metazoa > Mollusca > Bivalvia > Venerida > Veneridae > Cyclina > Cyclina sinensis. The sequence continues at coordinate 24,763,675 of JAAONU010000004.1, forward strand.
AACGAGATATATTTTTGGAATTGCTTTAAGAAAAATTGGGTGCACTGCAGTAGTGTTACTTCAGACAATCCAGAAAACAGGCAATCATCTATACTGTTGCAATTTGGCATTTCAAACAGAAGACATGCTGAAGCTCAGAGTCGTAATCAAATTTTCTAACACAGAACGTAAGATAAATGTCACATAAAGACACTTAATGGAATTATTCAAGTCCATTTAAAACTCACCGGCCTAAGCGGAACCTGAGATGAATTACTAATACGTAACCGATTCTCAGTAATGTAAGACATAATAGTACGTGATAATGATTCAAGCTACTTTTGCAAGATAAGATTAATAATGTGCTTTGTAAAAAGTTTATCATAGTTCACTGATATATTGTTTCTTAGTTTCTGCAAACTGTCCACAGATATTTTCGCAATTCAGAAATTTCCAGCTATTACACAATGGATGTTTTATTGTGAATTTTACCGATCCTTTACCATCTGTTTGTGTGATAACATTCATTTTTCGTGTTATTTTCAGTATCACCAGGGAGGGAGGGGGTGGGAATGAACTAAAACTAAGGCTAAAAAAAATAATGTTTTGTTTCTCAGGCCCCGCCGCATACGTTTTAGAACGCCCGCTTCGATTTTCGATCGCAGGCAAAAAAAAAAATATTAAACGTCTTTTTACTATTCCCGGTGTGGCAAGAAGTACCGCGGTAAACGGTTAGTTTATGTTAATAGTGGTGCGCAACCTATTTAATAGTCGAGCGTAACCTATATGCGTCTCAGTAACTTCGATCGAGCGAGCAATTACGACACATTGATTCAAATACGGCCACGTTTTTGGTTTTTTACAAGTTTTCGACAAATAGGTAAAAATAAAGCTTGTAAAACTTTTTTTTTCAGAAAAATATTCCATGCTTTTGTCAATGCCTTTCTCTTGACGTAATTTTAAAAGATTTAGACTAATTTTCGTGTGTTTCCGTAAAAAACAGGAACTTTTATCTTTGATTTCAGGTAAACGTTTGGGGGTCAACTAAAATGTTGACAATTCTAAGTGTCCAAGTACAACAAAAATCGAAAGTAGATGTACTTTCCCTGGACTATTATGAGTTCCTTTGTTACACTAGACACATTATGTGACTTGTTTAGAAAACTACAAAATGACCATTCTCTCGATAAATTCTGTTTAGTTGGGGCAAAGATTGGTGTATCCAAGACATCGAGTTTTGACAATGTTGAATTTGATGTTAAGGTTGTGGATGCAATAAACAGTTTTGGAAAGTTTCACTTGCAATTCACAGATTGAAATTCCTTATTTTAGTTCTGGTTGTTTTGCTGACATATGCTACTCAAGTGGTTTTAACATAGACATTGAAACAGTTGAGGGCCAATATCACAATTGTGTAAATTGTCTAAAAACTGTGGCAGTAAAAAGAAAAAGTAGTGTGTGGAATGAGAAAAGTAGCAAAACAAAATAAAAAGTAAACAGTGATAACTTACAGTGTGGACATGTGTAACATTAGGGCTCATTTTACAATAAAACTACTCAGTTTGATTAAATTTTATTATTCATGTATCAAATAAGTACTTGTAGAATTACATTCTTACTAAAAAGTTTAGTGTGTTTTTTTCCACATGACATGTAATTTCTGTTTAGAAAAAAGTTCTAGCAAGTCTTGTTAAGGATAAAAAGTGATGTTGCATATTATAAAGTATTTTAATACAACAGAGACTGATGAGCAGTTAAAGTAAAACATGATTTGATTTTATTGAATGCTGCCAGTAGATCTTTTAGGTTAATAATCTGCAGCACATTAAACACCATCTTAATACACATGAAAATTTCAACATATCCAGTGCCATTGATCATTAAAACTGTATTTACATGAATTTTAGGTATATTAAACCTCATATTAAGCGCAAAAATCATGAATGAAAAAACATGAGGGTATAAAAAATTCCCTCCCTCACATAATTTTGATAAAAATGGCCTGAGAAACTAAACATTAATTTTTTTAGCCTAATATATACTAAATCCCACGTAATTGCGCGTATTTAATGTACTGAAAAAAGACATATGATACTGAATAAAAATCACTTCTACTTAACAGTATAGGCGTAAGAAAAACTATTGTGCATTTGAGTCTAATAATCAGTTTGACAGCGGAAATCTTAAAGAAATTTAATATTCACTTTTCTTATAATATATAGTTTTTAGCTGATCAAATCTTCTATCAGAGCAAACCAGGCTAATATTTTAATATTAAGCATCCTTTATTAGTTCTATTAGAATTAACAGAAAATGACCGAAGACGTCTATCTTATCAATATAGACTAGTAAATTAAGTGACATTTTTTTTATGTCACTGCCTGAAATTCAAATTAAAAAACAAAACAAAAACTAAATGGTGAGTGGGAGATATGAAAATTACTAAAATATGTTGTCTAAAATTTGATAGTTTTACTGAAGTATGTTGTATAAGATTTCATAGTTTAATGACTATCGAAGAAATCTTGCCTTCTGAATAACATTTAACAAGTAAATGAAATTGTGTGATCAGGTGTGATCTCTTAAACTTTTTATACACACTCTGGTATTAAAATGCTTGATCTAACACAGGACGAATAAAGAACACGAAATGTGACCTTTTAAACACTGTTTAATATTGTATATCAACATTTCATGATGTGAAATGGTCAGATATGTTATTTATATTTTGTTTTTGTTTTGATAGTTAATCGCTTTTACAACGTACATGTTCATTTCTTTTTCATGACACTATTCAACAGCTTATGTTTTCTATAAATCGCAGACTTTATATAAGCTATTGCGATTAAATATCTTCTTGATATATGACTGATGCTTGTTATTGTTTCAAATATAGCATTAAATAGTAAGTTCGTAAAAAAAGACCCTCTTCATAAAAGGAAATTAAAGACTTGTATTCTTATCATGCGGAAGAATAAAATTTTTACTATTAGTTATCTTACGAACATGAAATTCATCTTGTTAATGACCACCAAGAGCAAGATTCGAAATCCGGTCCTCCTATATCAGAGAACAACACTCGAACCACTGAGGTAAAGTATCAATTCACTGACGCAGTTATCAGAGGTTGTATTAATACAATTTCAGGCCGTTGTGCACTGGATCTTAACAGTTAATTTCTGTTATCTGATAGGTGGTGTCATCTTAAAAAAATAAACTTAGAAAAGAAATTCTTTCGGGCGAACAGTTCATTCAGTTTTCCTAAAATTTTTAATGTTGTGTGTCTTAAAATCATGCTGGCTGATGTCTGTCCTTTCGTTCTATCTTGTTGGCGAAGTTAAATCAAATAAACGAGCCAACAAGATAGAACGACAATTTGGGTGCCTGAACACGAAATTCAAACCGAAACGTCAAATGCGAATGTCGTGTTGGCGGGTAAGAACATGTCGTGCTGCGCCCTTAAAATGTCATTCTTTTGTGTTGGCTTGTTGGCAGGTTGACGAAAAATCATTAAGACCAATGGGCGCGCCAATACGACACATGACATTTGTCGTTCTGTTGTGTTGTTATGTTGTCACTCGCCAACCTGCCAACACGATAGAACAAAATGGAAGTAACCAACCACCATATACAATAGACAATGACTTACAATATTAATTTCTGAATTATATAAAAGACAGTGACGACTGTCCATATTTTTCTGTTTTAAAGTTTGAATGCAGTGATATTTTAAAAGATCAACATGCTATTTTGTAGAAACTGTTTAAGAACTATGCAGACGGAATTCCATTTTCTTGAAGATAATAAAAACTATGTTTCTTTTTGATATAGAAATGCACTTATTATTTGTCAGTTCATAATTTCAGCACAAAAGGACGGCGTTTTAACATTAAAACGTCAGTACTGTTTTTCACTGTCAGTAACTGCTCCACCTAAAATCCAAAATTGGCCGTTTTATCAAGATTTAAATGTTGGATTTTTTGGAAAGTATTTTATTTTACTTTGTTAACGTTAAGGAGTAAAAAGCTTATGTAAAGGGAGTTCATTGATAAAACATTAAAGTATTTATTTTGTCGACATTTTAAATTACGTGAAGGAATAATTTGAGTAGCCATTCAATCAATGTGCAAATTACCCTTTATAGAAAGATGTGTAATCAATTCTTCTGGAAATCTAACGATTCTGTAAAAATGTGTTACAGACAAAACCGACATTAATTGACCAAGAGGGAAGACTATCATTGCTGAGAAATGAATTTCGTCTTGTTAGTGCGGATTATATACTAGGCTCAGCTGATGTCCTTCTTCTGAATCGTTGGAAGTAGGTGATCAGATGTCGAAACGTAGGTGAATTCAAACATTATACGTTTTTGAAATGTTAGTAGAAACCAGGAAGCTACTAGCCTTATCGAGACAATGTAAACCAATGAAGTTACACCAGATTAATATTATACACAGACGTCAATTTATTCGGCCGTAGGCTGTCTGCTTTTTCTTTGATTTCCGATTTACTGAAAAGTGAAAACACGATCACTGCTAAAATTTCATTGATGGACAAAAAACATCGACATTTCATAGGTCGCTTGTCGTGAAAGGGAAAGGACTCAGAAACGAACACAGGTTTTCTGACTCAAAGCCTATATGTAATCTATAAGGTTCTTAAGTATTTTCAATTGCTTTACATTTTGCACACTTTATATTCATGAAAGAAAGGAAGAAAAAGTGAAATATCGGCGAAAATGTCTTACAGGTCGGATTGAACATTTTATTGTTTGCCCGTCTGTTATGTACGTAAAAAGCATTTTCTGCGCGCGTCCTTCTCGCAAAATGACATTACAAAGCCAGTAAATTAATGATGCTGCAGTAGTTAAACTTAAATTGTCTGTAAAAACGTTCAAAACTTTCCAAATTTTATGTGCCGTTTTATCTTGGCCGCGTTTCATTTTTGAAGATACGTCTTGTTTTACTTATGACTCATATATTTTTAAACTGAAAAACAGTTGATCACAGAATCCCGATGTCAGAAAAACGTGTTGAGACAAAAGTAAGTGTCAACAGAATGTCATGCGGTGTATTTATTGATGAGTTTATCTAGGTCAGATTAAGATTTTTAAACTAGGTGGTTTGAGAGGAACTGGACATTGTTTGATCTTTTTCTCATGACATTTAATGTGATTATTTAGTCAGTAATTATAAATAGAGATCACAATAAATAATTGTCAGATAAGGGCTGTCAGTTTATAGGAAATCGTTACCTAGGTCTTTGAGAAACGTGTATCCAATGACCATAACTGTCCAAGCAGAGGAGCAACCTGTGAAAAATGACAAATGAATGTCCTCATAGATCTTCATTTTGCAATAATGTCAATAGTTAATTACATCAGAGCAGTGAATATAAATTGGTTGGAGAAAAGAATTCCTTCAGAGATAGATTTGTATGTTCCCATTGTTAAAGTTTGTCGGTGTTTTAGTCATGATCTGTAAACCAATCACCACAAGAAAAACCTCTTTAACTTTGGATTTTGCAAAACTATTATTGTAGCTTTAAATGATGTATAGTGGGTAGATACAATGTTCTCTGTACTGAGTGATTAAACGATGGTCGTATTCATTCCTCAAGGGTACAGAAGTCACATGCACATGAAAACATTATAGTTATATTACAGATTAAAGCATCTCTGAAAATTTCTAAAAAATCAAATTGCACTGTTGTGTTATTTCAAAAAAAAGAAACATCACACCGTTAAACAAATGAACATTACAGACATTGTAACAACAGGTTTTATTTTCCTTGAATAAAGCTGAATACTGTAAAGGATTTTTTTTATAACTTGCCCTGTCATAAATTTAATTTACAATTATTCTGAAATGTATATCATTTTTATTTCATAGAAATGGAACTAGTTTTTTAAGGTAGCTTTTACTTGATAATATAATAATTATAACATTTATGTCTAAGTCACATATAAAGTTGTTACTAGTGTCTCTTTGTCAACGTTTTCCCTTAAATGTATTATATTACTTTTATTAATATTTTATTTCTTTTATGATGATTTTAGAGAAAAATAAGTCATGAACAGTATAGTGCTACTCTGTCAGCTCGTTTGGACAGGGCACCTTAAGCTTTTAAAAAGAATGATCAACCAATTCAATTAAGAAAAAGTTTAACTGTGTAAAATGGTTTGCACAAAAACGAAAAAAACTTTTCACTGATATTTTAGAAATACCACTGATAGTGACTGTTCGTAAATCCCTCATTTCTGCACTTGATTCATTTCAAATTTTTTTAAAGAATTTTAGATATTTTTATTGGTTGATAAGAGCTTCTCGGCTTTGGTGGTCTCAGTAAAAAAGGGGTGGAATGTTTTTAATGTATTAAATTCAAATAATTTCATCAGAACTGTTCTTCCTTTTAACATTAGATAGATTACTTGGAATGATAAACTTAAAGCTGAAATTTTGAGAAAAAAAAACAGCTCGCAGAGTTCTTAAAGCGTAAATAATTTATTTACTTTCACTCTACAAACTTAAATTTGAGAACAGGTTTTTAGTGTCAGAGAAGGAGAACAGACAGTGTCGTATAAAACCAAATTACTTTGTACAATTTCATTTAAAAAAAAACAAGTAGTTATGTCAATTTTACCTATTTACTTCTTTCCGCGTTTTTCGGATTAACTGTCTGCAAAAAAAGTAAAAACAAAATTGCGTGTTATACAAACGTTTATATTAAAAAAGAAACGTGCAGGTTTTTGGTACTGTCTCCCTCCTAGAAGGGCTTGTACTCATTTACTCCTACCTTCCTTTTTTCCATATGTCAGGCACCAGGAGGACAATCAATCGGACTAGCTGGTGGTCTTTAACTGGTCTCGTCGAACAAGCCACAAGACGGGACTTTCACCTCAGTAAAATTCAGCTAATTCACATCTTTTTATTTGATTTATTTTTCTTTTCAGATAGACAGCTAAGAGCCGATACACCTGAAGACACGATTACGTTTCAGCAGTGCTGGTGTCACATATAACGTCACGTAAGCAGGAGAAAAATTGGTTGGAATACATCATGACATGATGCACTAATGGAAGAAATCATGTGTAAAATCTAATAATTCTAGTGAAAAAAAAAGACTTGCAAATTTAACAAATTTGAATAAAATATACAGTAAATACGTTATCCGTTTATCAGTCGTATATTCTTGTCAGAAGCGGTAATATGCTACGTGTCCTTAAACGATGTCTCTCTTTTTACAAGTCATTTGCGTATATATTCTGTTTCAAAGAGAAAACATTACGTAGGAGTTGAAGACGCACTAAAGCTGAATAAATGTCGTTTCTCTTTGTTCAGGCTCTTGCTTACAAAGTTAATGCACTTTCAACAGTTGGCATCACATCCCAGTCAGGATTTATAAACAAAGTGTTTACTTTTAACGACCTCGATTTAATCTGGTGTATTTTCTTCAGTGTCAAATGTTTACTTCAAAAGACATGCATATACTTGACTATTTTAAAACAGGATTATTGTTCATTTGAATTCTTTTACCTATATATGATGGTGAAACAAAAAGTTCTATATTAACATTGAGGACAAAGGTCTTATTAAGAGCCTGGCAATTCTGTGTAACTAACAAGTGTGTCAAACCGTTTGAATAAGAGAAAGGATAGTGTAACCAGATAGCAAGGTTTAACAGACAACAACCAACCAAGCATGAAGGTTATAATGGCGATAGAACTCTTCCTACTCGTGCTGATGGGGGAAATCACCCTTGGCATTGAAATCTACGACCTGCGAAGGCAACAGGTAAGTGCTTAGATTGAAGGTTGTAAGACCATTTATGCTCACTGTCACAAAAATATATTCAAAATAGTTTGCCTTAAATTTCTTATCATAAAGACTTAAGAAATTAAGCGTACACAGCGAATACTTTTGCGACACACAGAATCTCTCAAATCAGTCTTTTTTATCAAACCGCTTGAAACACTTAAATGCATTGTATTTGCATGAAAAGGATCAAGCGGTAAAAGTGGTTTCTTCTATGCTAAATCGATATTTACAAAAAGAAACACAAGAAAATTTCTTTCCCTGTCCTTACTACCCTGCTTAAAATGAAAAAGAAACTATAAGCAGAAAAGGAGTAGTTATATTTTTATTCCACCCACTTAATATACACAAAGTTTCATCATTAAAGAAATGTGTAGAAACTAAGGAACTTCTCCCTTGCGTCAAGCAGGTTTGTATAAGAAACTTAACAAGGATATCTTTGATTCTAGTTTATTGCCAATGTTGTTTACATATACTTATTTACTTAAAGTCCCAGTATCACATTGATTTTACTGATGTAGAAAAATCAAATGTACTGATAGAATAATGATCGAACCATGTTCTATTTTCTATTCACGACAAAAGTCTTTTTTTCGTATTCAAGTTATTTCTTCATAAAAAAGAAAGAACCTTTCTTACTTATCCAGTACAATGTCTTTGGAATATATTGCTGCACACGGTTTCTAACATATTAAGACATGAGACGAGTAAAGGTTATTTCAACCGGAAAGACATCTTTCTTTGTTGAATAAGAACGACTTGTTATTAGGATCCTAGGACCTTTACATATTTTGTCTATATATAATGCTCTTTTTTATCATTTTTCACATACATTGTACATAATGCTTTTTTACGAGACGTTGCATTCAGAAAGTTCATTTGAAGGTTTATGATATTTTTCTTACCAAGCCGTTTACTTCAGTCCTACATACTTTGTTAAGCTACATTTATCATTTTTAATGGAACGTATTTGCTTAGGTAACCATACAAACACGTTCGTTGGTTTACGTTAAAAATTACTTGATGCAGTAAATTCGTCGTTGAAATTCAATAGTAGTTCATTGATATCTCATTTCACTGACATTTTCACCTTCAGAGATTTTTCGTAACAAATGAGGTCAAGGTTTTAGCAATCCGCTTATTTCAAGCCAAGCAGAGCTCATTTTTAAAAATTGCGGATGATAGAATTGAGAAAGACAGATATCTAAATTGCTTTTCTATATTTAATTTAATGAAAAAGTAACTGCAACCTTCACTTTAATTTTTTGTGTTTCAGACATAATCTATTTTCAGAGATTGATCATGACAGCTCGGAAACTAAATGTCATGGTCTCGTACAAGCAACCGGTGGTATTTTAAAATAATCATAACAGCGTCTAAAGTTTCTAATTATATCTAGCTAACAAGACGTCATCTAGTCTGTTCAAATAAACACAGCTGTTTAATTTTATCGTGCAATATTGACATTCATGTTTATCAAAAGAAATGCTGCATTATTGCAGCACTGCAACCGCTGCACCATTGCCTTTCATAGCGATAAGTGATTGCCATGATATAATGGGATCTCCCAGTCTATGCTTAAGATATTGGGGTATTGATGTTAGTCGTTAGCGAATGAAGAGTATCACTTGCCTTTCAAGAACATTTTCTTTACTCATGTAAATTAATAAACTACAACCTTATTTCTACTATTTACACTTTAAGTTAGTCTAACGGAAATCTCTAGATAGTGTTAATACTTTAAACAAGAAAACATTTCGGCAACATATTTGCCAAGGTGAGAGTTTAGTATGCTATTCTATCCATACTCCGTCCATCGTCGGTTCACATTTTGCTTGTAAACACCCTAGAGCATGTACAGCTTACAATTTCAATCGAATTTTAATGATACTTAATGAGAATATTAGCCTGAAATCTTGAAAGAGTTTAAAACTGGGTCACATGTGGTCAGAAACTAGGTCACCATGTCAAATAATGAAAACAAATCTGTCTGTCACTGTAGAAACATATTTTGATCAGATGTTCACGAAAATTGACTTGAATATTTATCTCAGTGAAATCTCAGGAATACATCCGGGGTCTAAAATTAGGTCACTGGATAAATCATCGAAATATTTTTTGACACTCTAGAGGTCACATTTTTGACCCGTTTTAAAGGAAACTTAGTCAGAATGTTTACTTGGACGATTTTAAAACTAGGTGGCATATGATCAGAAACTAGGTCACCGGGTCATAGAAAACATTTTTTTTATACTCAAGAGGTTACATTTTTTTTATCAGATCTCAATGAAAAATTAGTCAGAATGTTAGCTTTGATGGATTCTTGGGCAAATTCAGTCTGAGTTTCTGTTATGATCACTCACTCACTGACAAAAATTATATGTTCAAGTTTCATTTGTCCACCGAAAAAAAATACGAAAAAGCAGATTTCTGGACCACCAAATGCGTTATTTGAACAATACATTTTGCCGGCCCTGCTTTTGTCCATCTCTTTCAAATATTCTAGCGTAAAAAATGGTAGGCACTTGAACGACTCCAGTATAATTTGGCGATGCCGTTACACAAAAGATTATTCAAGAAATTTTGAAATGTTAACAAACAAGACTACCAAGGTAAAATGTAAACTTCACAAACAAAGTTTGAAGGTGGCCTTACAGTAGGTCCATTATTCAGCATGTCAGTTAATTGCCAAAATATGTCCAGCAGGGTTAAAGAGTTTCCAGCGGAACTTCACACGTGATCTGCATATAGTGTAGATCTTTCTGACATATTTTAGCTCACCTGACCAAACAGGTCAGCTGCAGCTTTTAGTTCGCTCTAGACATTTGGTAGTAAAATCTAGTGGACTCACGAAGCTTGTTCAAATCGTGACCCCTGTGTAAATATAGGCCATACCCAAGAGGTCACTTGCATTAATACTTACCTTAATTCTTGGTTTTGATACTACAAGCTTAAAATTTAAACCACATATACAATTTATATACATATTTCAACAACCAATTTTGATGAACTTGTTTTGTGGCAATTTGTTGTTCATTTCGACCTCACACCACACATTTCAGATTAGTCCAAATTATTAGACTTGAAAAAAGTTATTTAACGTTTTATATTTATCATTGTGACTTTTTACATCTTATATTATCAAGGCTTTTTTCAACGTCTAAACGGATTATATCGATAACGCGTAGCAGAAATCAGATTTATTAATGTTGAGAAATTCGGGTCAAAATATGTGGAATGCAAGGAAAACATATATCCTTATTTAATCAGCGAAGCAACAGTTTTAAAATTTCTCCTATATTTGTCAGAACGCCGATTTAAATTTTCAACATTGTTGTTTACATCAATAGTCAGCCATATATTGAAATTGTACATGTTGGTGCAGTACAATTTATGCAACGGCGTTAGACGAATTTTTTTTCCCAAGCGTGATCAACATAGTCTACATAAAATTTTACGCCCAAATGCACAAATGTGTGTGTTTATTTTATTTTGTAGACATAATACAGATATGTTAACAATGACTATGGTAAGGACTGTGATAACTATTATTCAAAGTAATAGTAGTAAAACAATAAAAAAACCGTTAAAAATTAATTTTACTAATCGACTGTAACCGTATCCGCATTCGGATATCCTTGGTGAGCATCACACGTCCATTGCGGCCTACTCGGATTAGTGGCAGTGGTGACAATTCGACGGACATATCTGCTATATTAGATGAGGAATTTAATGTTAATTTGTTTTAGCATGTTCATTTTGCATTTATCTTTCATCGGATATTTAAAGTCTTTCAAATCATTACTGATTAAATGGTCTAAATGCATTAGATCTAAATCGACGTCTAATGTCGATTTGTTTGCTATACGTTTTTGCAGTCATCTGTTAAGACCTAACGTAACATGGAAAATGAAAAATGTAAAATATCAGATATAATGAAGGGTAAATGTGAAATAGGTTACGTATAGGTCTTATTATTAGGACTAATTTCAGATGAGCGACCCAGGGCCACTTAGCCATTTTGTTTGACTTTGGATCTGTGCTAAAGTTTTTTTAAAACATCATTCTGTTCTCTCATCAAATGTAGTGAGGATATAATTGCGAAAGTAACGAATTTTCGAGCATTTTTGCTAAAAAAGCTGTTTTTCATTGTTTAACTTAGTTGCATGACAGACTAAGTCCTTAGAAAAAAAACAACTTTCATTCTTTGAGACTGTTTGATCTCAGATTGTTATTCAGGCAATACACTTGTGCTTGGACACGTTATCGAATCACCATTGACAGACTGGATAAAAAACTCTCAAATAATAGGAACCGTGACTCATTGATCATCATCTATCACCTATTTAGGCAAAGGGTTTGGTATATAATTTGCTTGAAATTTTGTTTTTCTATCTAACATTATCTTTCCCTTGCAAAATCAGACATTCTGTTTTTTATGTCGTTTTCAATGTGAAAACTTATCTCTTAGTTCTGTCAACGAACTTTGGTTTGCCAAGTAAAATTGAACACAAATTATAATATCTTTTACTTTATTTTGTTCTTAAGTAATTGACCTATTTCTTAAATGAAGGTTTAATTCAGCTGATGTTGGAAATAATACATAAATAAAAAAATAGCATTTTTTTTATAATTTGTGAATAATACAAGTATCTGTATCCACATAAAAGTATTAACGATCGAAAACTTAATGTTACTAAACATGTATAATAGTTAATAAAATGTTTTAATTGGAAATATGGCAATACCTCTCTTCCAACAGAGCTACCGTTTAAGATATTTATTATATTAGATACATAATAGCGACAGGTTGGCTTGTGTTCAGTTTCTAGAGGCGCAGTGAAAGCTTAATTCTGACAGAAGCCCTTGCTTTATTTGAAAACAAAATGGGATAAAACCGTCGGCAATGAATGATGTATACATTGACAAATCCTTTCTGAGACGCAAATTTCTAGGTCAGTTTCACTAAGTAAGTCAAACCGCTTTATTTGGATAATAAGATATAGCGCAAAGTAAGATAAAGCACAATACAAGAGTCCACAGCTGATGTTGATGTTTTGAGAAAATTGCATTCCCTAAGACAGACAATACTCGTCTGTGTGAGGCAGAGGATCAAATATAGGAAGAAATGTTTAGCAGTTAAAATCTAATAACTCACTGTTATGTAAATCTGGAATAGGACTGGTCATTAAATGTGGAACAATTTGTAATTTCACCTCAAAATTCGTTGCAAGAAGCTTAAATGGCAGAAGAGTTGATTCATGAATACAGTCTGATTGTGTATTGATACTTTACAGGACCTGAAAGCCTCAATCATCATCACACAACCTGCGCAGTGCACTGTATCATCTGCTCTATTCAATGTATTTAGTGAATGCAACTGTAAAAGTTCCACCACCGTACGCATAATTATATACAATACAGGGGAGCTGATGAACTGCATCGAATCCTCTGTTCCCATTTTTATAATCTATATAGAAGAGTTCAGAGTAATGAATATAGGGCTGAAGATACAACTAATACATTCCATTCTACATTTAATGACCTATTCTTGATTTGGGCGTGTGCTTTGTTATAAGATTTGAGCAGTTAAGAAAGTGTAGAAAGTGAAGTGTTGTATATCACGATGTTAAGGAAATTGATAAAATGAACATTCATTTTAGTTTTAAGTCAGTTTATCGTTTTGGATGAAAATGCGATATTTATCATTACGTTTCATTACCATCGAATGAATTAAGTTTAACGTGAGATAAATGTTTTAGCTGAGAAAAATCTATTGACAAGTATGTGACTTATATATGTCCCGTTAACGTAAATGTCTAAGATGTGAGTCTTTCGCGTGAAAATAATGTCTCAAAGAGTTATCCGTCAGATCATTATAATTCAGTATGTCAGCAGTTGAGATATATCAGATAAATTAATAGAGACGGAATCGATATGTAATATAAATATGTAAAGTAATAGATGATAATACTTCTCCAGATTGGTTTCCTGTGTTTGTTCATTTTTTACAGTCAACAGAACATTCACCTCTCGAAACATTTTTTGTTCACAAATAAATACATACGCGTATAGTTAATGCAATTTTTCAGTTCGTTACATTTCACATAGTTTATCATGTGACAACAAATCATTGTCAGTACGTTGAGTATGGAGTTTTTCCCCAATATCATTTATAATAAGTACTTTTTGGTGATGATTAATGTTTAGATTCACCATTATTTTGAAATGCAGTCATTTGATTTATTATTTAAATAATAGAGAAAAAAAAATCATTGCGGGAAAATTGATACCGTGACAAACGTAACGCTGTCTATCAATTGGGCCCATGACCGACGCATTCGTCCCGGTTTAGTTAAGTAAAGTTGTGATGGAGGGTCCAGTGTACAGAAAGCACCCAATTCCATGTTTTTTTTTACACCCTCATTGTAAAACACTGATAACTGGGATCTCAGTTTAGCGTCTTATACGAAAGACAGTCAGTATTGCTGGTTGAGGAGCAAGGGGTACAACTCGATACGCTAGATTGAAAATCCAGTGTGTTTTCATTGGGTCATTGGTTCGCCCCTGTCACACAATATCAAGTGGTCGCAAAATGTATTATTGTGGAGGAGCAGCGGTCAAGTGGCAGAGCGCTGGACTCCCGACCCGGAAGTTATTTTAATCTCATCAGGGGTGAAAGTCTCTTTCCGCATTCCACACCTTAAATGTAACCTCTGGTTTTAACTCAGCAACATTTCATCAAGCGGGATAAATATAAGCTGCAATAATTTCTAAAATCAATAGATTTAAACCATTTATTGTCGTTTAATTTGAGTATGGAGAGAAAAAATGTAATGCAAGCTAAATCAAATTGACAGCGAGCATTTTTCCAGCGTATCTTCAACACCGTCCCTGTTAGCAGTCGGATTACAACGGAAGATTGGGACATTTTTAAACGCACTGTTGTAGCTTTTGTGCCACTCACTGAAGCAATAATTAAAATAACAAAAGATTGGTACCGAACGCAGACCCACTCTGACAAACCATAAGGATCCATACAGTGTGTTGTAATAAATTTCAATTCTATTTGTTTTGTTTTTCTATGTTCACAGAAAAGAAGATAACGATTTAAACAAATGGCTGATGAATGTTTTTTTTTTATTTATTTATTGTTTTTTTTTAACGACGTGATAGCGACCACTGTCAGTATGTGATAAGATGTGCGATCATTACTGTTGTGCTGCATTATTTTGACAAGTCTCCGATTAATTTTGAAGAAATTATAATACTTGTTCCGCACATCTTTTTTAACAAAATGCCTTGGGTTCGTAACTCGAGAAAGCTTAAGCACGGTATAATCAAAAAGTTAAATTAACCCATTTATCCCAAATGATTACGCAACATTATCAGTTGGATGAGTCCATTTTCGATTAAAAGGGCTTCAGGTATAAATTTTCAATTTTATTTTATTTAGGGAGAAAAGTCCTTTAGGCAAACAGTGAAAGCCCTGATCAGACGCCGCAAATTGCATTGTCTTATCTGGGTCTGCACTGTTTGCGTTTGTCTTAATAAATTATAGGTATTAATGGGTTAAAATCATTTAGGTTAAAGTTAGAACTTAAATCGGCAAACACTTTTAACAATAGGCTTTCGTTTCCTAGACATCTAGGACGGTTAGTCTGAAAGAAATCTAAATATTGTGTGCTGTATTCTTCTTCACTTAAAAATCTATGTGCATTAATAACACTCCGTTCTTATCAATCTCCGACGCAGCTCATCAGTAAGGGAAGTAACAAGTCAAAGTCATTAAACACAATTTATTACAGAGTTGCTTCCCTTAGTCAAAAAATCTTAGGTTTTAGATGAATAACGTCTATGATTTGATACCACGTTTGTCAGTATTAACTGAATGTAATGATTTAGCCTTACTTTTAAGTTTCTTCTTGGCGTCTTGTACAGACTTAAAATATTTAAATGAGGACACTTCGCGCTGAACCATATCATCATGTTTGAAGAAAATAAGTTTATCCTTTCCCATTGTTAGTCCTTTTTTCAAGGCTTGATGTAGGTCCCAGCTTGAGAAAAAATCTACTATCCATCTGCTTCGTACACCGGGTTTTGCTGAGCGTACGTCCAAGGGATCAAATTGCACTGATTTGACTTTGACTCCGATCTGTGTTTCGATTAGGAACTTCACCTCCGCATGTGAAGAGTATTCATTATCACGGAAACTGAAAATGGCGGCCCGTGGCCTCAGTTCCGGCTTGTCACTGCGCATGTACATTGAAGGTTTTATGCGATAGAATTCCCCGTCTGTTTCAACATTCTCATAACTTAGTTCAGAGCTATCTTCTAAATAGTCTGTTTTATCTTGTGTCAGTTCTCTGAAATGCAGATACACAACGATTATATGTACATCTTTTTTTTTTACCTTTCTCCACCTCTAAAATAGTATCGGTAATCTTTATATTTCCTCTGTCCACGGTCACGCAACACTTTTTGTACGCGATGAAGTCGGGCATTATTTTTAAAAGATATAATCAGGAAAATTACTTACTTAAAGATTAATAGAAACAATAGACCTCCATTCCGTTTTCCAGTCACAATTATTTTTGCTCGCCGCTCGCGTGACAATTCTGTTTAAGACAACATAGCTTAAACGGACAGGAATGATGTTATGACATCGTGAAATTTTTAATTTTAATGTGCTCGGCAAAATAAAATAAAAACACTTTTACAATACACTTAATTTCATTCAAAGAACAACTGGAAGCACACACTATGCACGCTAAGGTATTTCGTAACAGTTTTTGATTGCTTTAAACATATCATACAACGATGCCTAGTCAGTCAGTCATTAGTTCAGTCAATATATTTGTCCGTTCATCGACCGTCCGTCGGCCTTTCGACCTTCGCAGCCATTCCGTCAATCAATCAGTCACAAAACGTTCAGTCAAGTAAGCATAGTACGTTTGCTAGCTTGCAAGAAATAAATAATAACTTTCAAGATGGCAATGTTATCGTCTAGTGTTATATTTCAGATAAGGCGCCGTAAAAATATTATGGTAATTCAGCGCAATTATATGACAAATAAGAAAATGATATTTCAATTAGATATACATTCACAAACATAAAAATAAATAGGCGTTTTGCAAATACAAATAACATTAATTTAGCATAACATAACGTCGTTGTTGTTTCTTTGCTGTTGATTACTGAAATAAAGTAAGTGTAATATGTCACTTTCGAAAAATAGAAGTATAACATAATAAATAAAGAGAGAGAGAGAGAGAGAGAGAGGGAGAGAGAGAGAGAGAGAAAGGGAGAGAGAGAGTATGGAGAAGTCAGGAGTTCTTTGTGAAGTACAATTTTATAATTCATCTGCGTTTTTACATTAATATGGTTACCTGTTCAAATGTAATGAATCTGTTTTTGTTTTTTTGTTTCTTTTCGTTGTTTTTGAAAAGTCCAGTCAACAGTAAATTCTGTATTACCCGAATAGAGCTACATGTGTGAATTATACAAATCTTCTACTTTTATTACATTTTTACAAAGACATGTATTCTTATTACTTTATGAAATGTAATACTTATTCCTACTTTGCAATTTAATATTGAATTCCTAGGTTATGGAATACCATATTAATTGCTAATTGATGAAATGTTATATTTTTCCTATATTTTTGTTTCATTTAAACGAAATTATGAAATATTACTTACTATAAGAGAATCATACATTTAGATTAAGTCCTTTCTCATACGCCGTTTCAATATCCAAACAAAATTCTCTTCAAAAAGTCTGACGTTCAGTTTAAACTTTGAAGATTTTGAATGATTATTAAATCGCTATCGTTGTATATCATTTAATGCAAAGATATTTGATAACGCAAATTATCTAAAGTATAAAAATCGGACCGTGTCGCTAATTTGATCCTATGAAAAACAAACCCTTTATCCTTTTGAAATTTTTACGGTGTACATAATTTAAAATTGCTCATTTGATAGCAAGTATATCCATTGAACAAATAGTCTAGGACACAAAACGGAAGAACGATTATTTTGCGACAATAGTCAAGGATTTTTTAATTCACCTCCAATTTAAAGGCATATGTACCCACTCGAGTTTATACAAATTTAAATTGCATACTACATTGACAAAAATGTCTTAAAATAATTTGAATAATTATTCGCAGTCAAAATGTAAGAGAGCTATTATAAGGGGAGACAAATCTTTCTTAGTATTTGTTAACGATTTCTATTATGTCTCTTCCACATCGGGGAAGTATACGATCATTAAATGAAAATGTCGATCAAATCATATGTGCAGTGTAAACATTAGAAAAAGACATTTTTTTCTGATTGTGGTGAAAATGTTAGACTGACGGTAAAAAGATAGATTGTATATTAAAAATACTTTGACAAAAATTTACCTATTAGGACCCCATTGGAATTATAGGACCCCATTGGAAATAAGTTGCAAAACTTTATGGGTCATCCTGTGTGATATATATGTCTAGAGATCAAATTAATTAATTTATTAATACTCTGTTATCTGTAATTAGATAAGAATATGTGATATTTGTTACTGTGATATTGGCTAATGTTAAAATTATTTATAATTTCTGTATGTATCATGTATGACATATATATTTGCACAAATAAATCAATCAATCAATCAATCAAATATTAATTTAATATTATTAACTGACATGTCATTTCGTATTTCTTTTTTCACTCGTTCTTCCGTTCGCCCTTGCTTCATTCATTCATTCATTCATTCATTCATTCATTCATTCATTTATTCGTTCAATTTTTTTCATTTTTTTTCACTCTATTCATTCACTCGTTTGCTCTTTTCTTCGTTCATTGCTGATATATTTCACTACATTCATTCGTTCGTTCGTTCGTTCGCTCGCTGGTTCGTTCGTTCGTTCGTTCGCTCGTTCGGTCGGTCGGTCATTTGTTGCTAATTTCATTCATTCATTCATTCATTCTTTTTTTCCTTTCTTTCGTTTATTTATTCATGCATCTATCCATTCATTCATTCATTCCTAAAAATGTCATTCTTACCTTTTACTATGGTCAATGTTTACAGCAGATTTAGCTCTTGACTCGTCAGCCAGTGTGGTCGTTGTACTTGGTTTACGTGTTGTGCAGCTTTTGGTATCGCGCAGTTTTATGTTAACACCTTTTCTTGATGATGTGCTATCAAAAACACAATCATCTCTTTTCTCCAGTGCCGATCTGCTGAATCCTAGCTTTAAAAGATAGTCAAAAACAAGAGGATTTACGTGTGATTTTGTTGCTGATCTAAGTTCCGCCGATTTTGGTCTGACGTTTCTCCATGTTTCGCGGGTAGTTTCCTGTTTGTCTTGACAATGCTGGTAAATCATTGACACGGACTTTTGTGGGGATATGTTTCCCGGCACTGAACCTCCCAAAGCCTTCCATTGTAGAATACCATTCAAATGGTCTGGTGATAAAATACTCGTATAACCTCGTGGTAAACTGTGATATTTGAACAACTGCGCCGCTTCTCTTCCAAGAATTTGTATTGCGTCACGGTCAGCAACAGAACGCATTGACAGAGGAAGACATCCACTCAGATTGTACACCGAAGCCTTGGCACATTTCATTTCTTCCTTGAACTGACATTGCGAGCCCCGCCCTGATACCGATAAGCCATTAAGTTCCTTTTGAAGTATCAGAAATTGGCTCGACGTCGGCATTCGCGGTGATTTCTAAAGGCAGTTTGAATGATTTCTAAGTTCTTTTCCAATAATTTCCACAGAATCAAAGTTCCAGCATTTTTGACGTTGCTAACTTGCTCCCTGTTGTTAAGACGTCAACGTCATTATAACGTTACGTAACGTGTAACGCTAGCGTCAATTTAATAACAGTCTAATTTCCCCTTTAAGATGTTTCAATTGCGTAGGAACGACGCAAATTCTACCTACTTAATTAAGCAAACGCGAGCCTAAATTTCATTTTTTTCTACTTTTATTGTGTTTATCAAACGTTTTTATTGGGTGTATTGGATCCCTCTAAATCTGGTTTAATTCTAAATAGCTTTGTTGTCTTTTTGTTGTCTGAACGAGTTTGCATGACCAAGACATTTTTTTTCATTTTTTGACTATTCATCTGTGCACTTATTTATTTTCTAGTTTGTTTAGTAGCTGACTTTAGATAAAGGCGGCTAACACTATTTTTATGAACTGGTTTTTGCTTTGGGCAAAATAATCGTAAAGAACAATATCAGCACAGAACATAAGTTAGATAAAATAGCGATGTGGTACCAAACATCTCATTGGGAAAAGATTATATTTTTCAAGTTCAAAAAAAGAAGAAAAGGCGCTGGTCTGCATATCTAGGTGTCGTGAGTTCGATGCCGTGCTCCTCCACTAACACAATTGATTGTCTTTCAGATAAAACATGAAACCAAGGTATAATGTTTCAGTGCTTTATACTGAGCAGACTCCAGAGTTGGATGTTTTCTGTTTCTTGTACTATAGCTAACGATCTAAAATATCTAAACTTTTCAAGGGGCGTCAATCATATGGAAATTAGGCCCGAATATTAATAAATCTAAAAAGAAAAATTATAGTAAGTGTGTTTGTCTTTTGATTATTATGTTCTTCAATAAGATACCATTTTTGGCCCTTAGTTTCACTTAAAAATGTGTTTTTGGGTTTTGCCTTGAGAAAGTATTGTCGTCAAAAATAATAACCTCAGCGACTAGTAACCGACTTTCTCAAAATGAGAGGCAATTCTACAGGGTCAGTTCATTTCCCGCAATATAAAATTACATCGTACATCATTTTCTCTTTTAGTGTAATGTCGTATATACCAGGGAGACAAAGAAAAAAATGGTTTATTTTTAACCAACAATTTAAGGATAATGACATACTGTTACTATTAGAGAAAATGAAAGTGAATCAAGATCGAACTTCATGTACAATATAGCTGAAGTTCGTTTGTCCGTAGCTGTTTTTCATTTTAGCTATAAGGTGGTGCATGTATACAGTTAAAGATGCGAACCACCAATTTTCGTCGAGTTGCATTTCATACGGAGACAGACAAAAAAAGACAGGCTTACAAGTCCATAATGACATACGAATAACATAATAAAAAAACAATGTTAACATGTATGCATATCAGAAGCTAGTTTAAACTTCATTGACTATGACTTATTTTTATGCCCCCCATCGAAGATGAGGGGGCATATAGTTTTGCAAATGTCGGTCGGTCGGTCCGTAGGTCGGTCGGTCCGTCGGTAGACACTTCGCTTCCGATCAATAACTGGAGAACGCTTTGACCTAGGTTCACCAAACTTGGTATGCTGGTTGGTCATCACCAGTTGATGACCCCTATTGATTTTGAGTTCATTGGGTCAAAGGTCAAGGCCACAGGGACTTTGATCCTAAAAACGGTTTCTGATCAATTCTAGAGAACGCTTTGGCCCAACCACAAGCAATTAGGTGCTGCTGGGGGTCATGTATGTTTTACAAACATTTCTTGTTTCCCCTTTTTATTCTTCTATGATTTTACAGTCTTTTTTTCTTTCATCTAAGCAAAGCAGATATCAGATTTTTAATTTAAGAAATGATTTCAAACTCATTGGTAAAACTGAAACCAATATCTAAGAAATCGAATTTACTCACATTCAGAAAAGTGTATCATTATTGTTTTTCATATGTTATATGCCTTGATGTCTAGTTTTATTTTTTATATTTAAGAAATACTTTTATCCGCGCTGTACACTAAATGGTGGAATTGCATATGTTACAAACGTTGTTTTCACTTTATGTATAACGTACAAAAATGAACCATCCACCTTTAGAGAAAAGGAAGAAAGAAATGATGTCAGGAAGAAAAAGAATGGTAGAAAGAAAGAAAGAAAGAAAGAAAGAAAGAATGAAATAAGAAAAAATAAAGAAATAAGAAAAACAGAACTGACGAATGAAAGGAAGGACGTCAGAAAGAAAGAAAGAAAACCAGAAAAACAAATAAAGGAAAAAAAGAAGAAGAGAAAGAAGGAGGAAATAATAAAAATTGTTCTGTCGGAACTGTGTCTTAATTTCATGCAAAACTAAATCTGTTATCTGGTACATATACATACTTTACTTTAGAAATAAACGTTTCGTTCAGGTATATTTCACAAAGCAGTCTCGACCCAAAACACTTGTATAACACATCACAATCATTTCTTCATTGTGTAAACACTTGTCAAGTAATTTATATATTTTTTCTCTTTTCTGCTTTTGTTATTACAGACGGCAATCATACCTGGAGTGGTTCTTAAAAGAGTTCTGCAGATGTTAATATGTCAGATTTTCTTTGAAAAGGAAGGTATTGGAATTACAATAAACAGCTTGAATAAATCCCATCACATACATATCACAAAAGAATCGCGAGTTTTCTCTCGACTTCCCTGCTATATCTACGTTACAAATATAAAACCTGCCATTTTTTATAGCTGCTTCGGTTGGTCTAGAATGAGAGCATAGTTGTTTTTCCTAACGATTTATATTGCAAATGTACAGTATCTACGATAAATTAGGTTACAAAGATTATTAATGATGTCTGCATACTCATAATATGTTTGGATGTTTTTTTTGTTTTGTTGTTGTTTTTGTTTTTTTTGTTTTTTTTTTTGTATGTCCATCTCCTGATTCTGTTTTAAACCTAAAACATGACAGAAACAACAACAAAATACACGCATTGTTAAATAGAGTTGGTATTAGTTAGAGAACTTTGTCAAATTAATACTTTCGTAATTTCCTTTTATAAATATGAACATTTCCTGAATAAAAAAAACAACAAGCCGATCTGTTAGATTCCCTGTACCCTACCTCCACTCTGAAGAGTATTCAATTCCATTAATTTGTGTAGGATTGAGAATTTCAGACATATGGGTTCAAACCTCACTTAATCCATTTTTTCTCTAGTTTTTTTTTTGCAGTTTTACATTGTTTTTGTTTTACAACAGGTTTTTTTGTTTATAGAATTTTAATTAAATTTCTTTTGTTTTAAATATATTTGAATTGTAACAAAGATTTTCAACATTGTAAATTGATGAAAATTGGGTATATGTGATTCTAGTTATTAATTTCTTCAAAACTAGACAGTAAAATAATTGATATTTTGCCTATTTCTTCAGAATAATACATGAACAAGTATTAGCATTTCCAAAAAATGCTTGAAATCGCCGTTCAGCCATGCATTTCGTCTTATCCATAGATGAATGTATTTCATGTTCTTCATTCATTAATTTGATAATCTTACAACATGCTTTGCACTGAAAAGCGAAGTTATATTTGATAATTTTCACACAGAAATTATAAAGTAGATGAAATATACATTGCAATTTTTATAGTAGCTGGACTATGGACTAAACCAGTCTACGCGTAATTAATTGACTATTTGCGTAGTTTTTTTAACTTTATTTATTACTAAAAAATGTATACTTAACAAAAGCTAGATACAGTTCTTCAATACCATAAGAATATTATATGTACAATTTAAACAGAATAAATTTTAGGTAAAAATACGATATTGCCCTGACCCTAATCGAGCATATATAAAACACGGAAAAATCCTGATCAAACTCCTCGCACCGGTTAGGTCACGCTTTGTTATTTTCACTGTACTAATCAGGGGAAGTAACCCCTGCAGGGAGTTTGTATCCTGATTAGAATCGCCCGGAAGCAAGCATTTATTTTTTTCTTTAAGTGCAAGTTTTAGAAAAAACAAACAAACCATACTCTTATTTAGACTACATTTTCTAGTTAAAAATGACATGTAGCAAAAAATATTGCGATTATCCTGTATTTATCCTATACGAGCCTGAAGACTGGTACTGAGATCGTACATTGATAATGGTATTTTTCAGTTTTAAGAATAAGTAACCCGACAAACATGGCGGTTGGGCGAATCCATTTACGCATCCCTTCTGAAGAATTTTGACGTCCATTTTGTTATCATGTGATATGAAATGCTTTGCTTTGATTTGCTAAAGGCAGGCGGTGTACAGGCAAAACTGTTCAAATCTTGTTAATTGTATATATCGCCGTCCAGGAACGGCGATAACAAAAATAATTGTAGCTAATTCGAAGCCCCGAAGATTTATGTTAAAGTTTACACTGATGGCATCCCTTCATAATGAAATGGGTGGGTTAAATTCATTCGTGCCATGTTTATAATCTTATACCGATTCTTCTCACTTCCTGCTTTTTATTTTGTAGGTTTTCATAATGTGAATGATTACATACACACTTGTTTTTATTGTCAGGCTTAGGAAAAAAAACTTTGTGTTTCTCCATACCTTATAAACCCATTAAGTTGGGTGAGGTTCGAAGTGAATATTAGTCATTTCTTGAATTTGTCATGGAAATAGTGTCTTATATGGTCTGTATTTTAACCTTGAATAGTATATTTCTTAAAAAAAAACTCAATTCAGTAAGGGCTGGCAAAATGTTTTTCATTATTCTGATACCTTAACACTAGGAGCAACATGCACAGGAACGGCATATAAACATATCACGCGAATTGAGAGAAAGACAGAGGCATAGACTGAGAGAGAGAGAGAGAGAGAGAGAGAGAGAGGAAGAGAGAGAGAGAGAGAGATGATGATGCTGCTGATGATGATGATTGTGACAGACATACAGAATGACAGGCACACATAATGAATATGATAGAGAGTGGTAGATATACTAAGACAGAAGAAGAGAAAGACAAACAGAAACAGAGTGATAGAGAGAGAGAGAGGAGTTTTGGTTTCTGCAAGGAATGCTTTAAAGAAATTCCGAAAATTTGAACAAACAAAAAGAAAATAAATAAATAAGGTTTTTGGAAACAGGAAGCTATTAAACGTCTACACTACCTCACCTGTCTTGATACACAAGCTAAATACACAGCTTGAAGATAAAATGCTCATTAAAAAGTCAGTTTTGTTTACATGGAATCATTTTCATGTCAGAGTTAGATCAACAGATACCTAGAACAGTTTTTTTCTTTCCCACACACACACACCCTTTGGTTTCTTTAAATCTTTACAATTTTATCTAACATACAGGGAAAATTTAGATTAACATAAGGATGATTAATTTTGAAATGTTTTTTTTTTAATTTATTTTTTTTTTTTTTTTTTTTTAATCTACATGATGATTGCTTTCAAAGGATTAGGTGACAGTTTAAAAGTAAGCAAATATGTCAAATACAACATTATTTAAAACGGCAACAAAACTCGACTGATTTTGAAGTTTAACGAAGAATATTGCAAGAAGTGCCTGTAGGCACAGCTGGCTTGAATTCTTAAAAGGTTTCTAGTAAGACAGTTCCAGAGTGGATGCATGTCAGTTACAGAGATTTTCATTTCCCAACTAAGTTTGCCAGTAGAATAATTTTGTTTGTTTTGAAGTTAAGGATTGGTGACATATACCACAGTACGTTGAGATCTTACTACTAGTTATTACAATGGTACTTCTGAAATAATTAATTCTCATGTTAATTCCATTAATGTTTTAAACACATACAGATGTGACTTAGTATATACTGCACACCTGTGTTTGTTTACTACCTGGAAATGATTATATCACTTCTATAGTTCTATTTATAGAACAGGTTTTCCTATAGATTTAGAAAAGGTTTGACTTGAAATAAGTTGGTATCTTGTGCAGTACATACACGCTCACTTTGAGACAGTGTTAGCCACACATGTAAGATGAAAGTGATGTTCAGTGGACCAGTAATGTGTTGGACTTGTAATCCAGGGGTCGCGACCTCTATCCGCCGCTCCTCCACTAAAATTATTTATTGTCTTTCGGCTGTGACGTTTAATCGAGGTCACAACTATACACTGAACATGGAAAGAACCAGAAGTATCTCTAGAATAGGATACTTCCTGTATCTTGCACTTTCTGCCATAACCTAAAATAATTTACCTTTTCAGGTAGCGTCGGTATATATGGGGAAATGGTACCGACGCTAAATAAACTCAGATAGAGAGACAAAGCTTCAGCGTGTTCTAAGTTTAAGAGAATTGTTTTACCTTTAAGAAAAGTTGTAAATTCTTTAAATTTTATTAAAATTCTTAACAGTTGTTTACCATATTAATAGCAATTCAATGTGTTATATTTCACTGAAACTTATTTTATTAGCTCATTGAAATAATAAATATTAGCAATACAAGAACCCATTACAGAGGCTGAGTCACATTTTTGATGATACGCTTTCAAAGTTTGCAATATCAGCAGTTAGGCGACACCCCCGTTACTTCTGCTTCTAGTTGCTGCCAACAGGGTAAGGACTTTCGTCTGTGAGGCTCGCGACACACAGCTGCCAGTGTATCTTGCCGTTACACGAAATAACTCGGACGTACATCTTATTACCTGAAGGGCCTTTAGATACAGCCATCCTCCTCTACCGGTGCGAAGTATCTGACAATATACTTATTATAGTGCGATGTGTGAAAAGTACAGAAGTCGGTTAATTACACATACAATAGAAACAATGTCATATAACAGAAAAAAATGAGATATAGTGAACGTTTGATCAGGATCGAGTTGGGTGGTTCGTCTGCATATTGATTGGATTACACTTCATTATGATAAATTTCATTTTTTTTTCTGGTCGTTCATATAAAAAGCCTCCACGCATAAAGAATATATAGACTGTACTTACATGAAAAGATGCGATTTCTCTCTATCGTCTTGTATTTCAGTTTATTACCGCAATTTTCATATTACCAGATAAACTCTTCTGACAGTATCCCTAGAAAAAACAAACTATCCAGATGCTTAACAGGTGAACTGTCTTGTATTCTAAACGATTATGATACCATAATATAAGTAATTAGTTTTTCATACGTGATGATAGTAATGGAGTTTATTGCGTTTCCCAAAGCAACATCTGCCCGGTCTGGCGGTAAAGGCGGGAGGTCGAATGTTCTAGTCCCGTTAGGGCCTTATTCTGGTGGGTGAGCCGCCAGCTTGACAAAAATTTAGAAGCAGTTGTCCAACAAACAGGATAAGAATCGGTAAATGTATGTCTTCTGGTAGTAGAGGTGTATCATATTTTTTTTTATGAAGGCTTTTTTTTTAACTCTCTGAAAAGATATTTTTAGAAAAATGTATTTGTTTCTTTGTCGAATCTAATACGAAAATGCTCGACTATTATGAAAAACAAATCTTCATTTTGAAAAAAATACAGAAATCTGCACCTTAGTAACATTGAAAAACTGAGACAGTTTTCTGATCAGTTGTCAAGCTTTGTAGCTATCTTTGTCGAAAGAATCATGGATCTGCAACACATTTTCAGCTTAACTATTTCACAGACATTATAATGTCAAGCTATGTACTACAGTCTGGCATTTAATAATCGGATAAAGAAATGATAATGGCTAATTGTAAGTTTTTCATTTTCTCTTCTTAGGGGATGTCTCCGACAGAAGCAGTCATTTCCAAATTCTGAGAAATCCTTTCTGTTGTATTTATTATTATAAGTACGTGAATTTGAGAAGAAAGTAAAGGAGAGAGAGAGAGAGAGAGAGAGAGAGAATGAATGAATGAATGTATATGTGCGGGCGTGTGTGCAGACGGACGGACGGAGAAATGAACGGAGGGAAAAATGAGTGAATATATAAACAATAGCATATAGGTACTGTATAAAACAGAAACATGTTGGTACTATTAGTAAAACAGCTTGTACAGGTTCTTTCGCCTGCTGATAATTACAGATTCACTTGTTATGGTAACAACATGGCTTTTTCGAGTAAATACAAAGGTCGTAGGCGCGAGTTTTGAACCATCAGAGGTAAAGGTCAGTGCTAAATTTGACGAGTCCTGCTGCGTATATAAGCACGGCGTGTTGGTATTTTTAAAGTCGTTTAGAATGGAGTAAAACTTCTTTCAGTCAGTAATGCGGGCATCACATTTCACTTTTGATTGGTGTTACATTAGTTAAGCCTGTCCAGAATGACTTGAAGTAGGTACTACTCTGGCGGGTTAGTTTGGCACTATGCTGAATTGTGATATTTAGGTTTCCTCTTTGTTAGTGGCACAATATTTTGGCATCCGTAAAACAGTCAGTCTACTGAATATTTCTATTTTAATTCGTAACTTAGTTGTTAAAGGGACAGACTCACAGAATGGCCGACGATGAAAAAAAATATAGATATAAAATTGTTTCTTTCAGTGTAAGGTTAAAAGGAAATGATTTAATGCAACAAGATCAAACGCTTGAATTGCTGTCTGTTCTCGATCTCTGAAATTGTTGAAACAAATCAAGTTATGTTTTGCACTTTAGGAATCCAAAAGAGACTACAAACGTTTAAGACCTCTTTGATCAGCCAACAAGACGCCCAGTCAATGAAAAAAAGATACAAATTGCATGAGAATGCTTTGTTTCGTTAACGTTTGACATACTCATCTGTCTTAGTTAGATAAGCAAATAGGTTCTCTTTTTTTTTTGAAATTACAATTTTATATCTAGTAATGTTATTACTGGCTTTACATAAATCTTAGGCAACATTTCCGTCTGTAATTTCAAAAATAACAGGAGATTGACTTTCAAAACTATTCATTTACATACATATTTGAAAGTATTGCAAAATAATACTTAGATAATCGACAAAAAAATAGAGAAATCCATTATTGCTGATTTGAACAAGAATACAAAACTGCCAATTCCTTAACAAATCTGTAACACAGTTTTGATACGTCTAAACAAATACAATTAGAAAAGAGTATAAAAAGACTTTTAAAGTGCATGATGATATTTTTTTTACATGATGTTTTTATCAAGCTATTTCTATGATTTCTTCTCCTGCTGTTTGTTATTATAGACGTATTTAGTACCTGGAGTGGTTCTTTACAGCATTTCTACAGATGTTCAATCTTACTTTTTTTCTTTATGAAAATAGACTTGTAAGCAGGGTAATAAAGAGCTTCAATAAAGCCTATCACCGGCTTATCATAACAGAATCGCATGCGATGTATTACCTGCCAACTCGCAGTAAGAAATGAAGGCCCAGGACATTTCACAGGTTTCTTTATTGTAATGAAAAAATGAAAAAACTTATATTGGTCTGTGATTGTTATGTTTTTTTTCAACACTGAACTTTCATCAGTTTTATGTTCTTAATTAATCCACAATTATAGTTCAGCAGATATATATCATAAAGAAAGAAAGAAGAAAGAAGGAGACAGACACGCACACAGAGAGGGAGACAGAGAGAGAGAGAGAGAGAGAGAGAGAGAGAGAGAGAGAGAGAGAGACGGACAGATAGACAATTATGTTTTGTCAGTGAAGGAAAATTATTTATTTTAAGACAATAAACATACTAACTTTTTTTATTTTTCAATCGATATTAAAACATGTTCTGTGGTAGTTAACAAAAAAATCACGAACAAAGTTTGCGAATCTAGCAAGAACCTGTACCTCCTGGCGCTTCGTCGTTCCTAAACATGAAACGAGTTTTGGTTTTCTGATATTTAAATCAACTAACAACTTGTTACTATTTTTTTGTTACAAATTCCGCACAAAGGAGCTTCATTACACATCAAAAGTCTGTTTTATTTTCATAACATCATTACCATTCATCACTGTTACACGAGTCCCAGAAACAACTTAGCTTCTTGTGATGGTTGACAGAATACATACATCTTAGGGTTATGTGAAATATGTTTGTGGTATATCAGTTGTATTTAATGATTGTAAGAAAAAGGAATTAACAGAATAATGAAACAGGTAAAATAATATACATTAAATTGTGACCTATATCTAGAATTCTTATCTGCCTAGACGGCTTTTTGGCTTACTCGAACAGAGGTCATGCATGGATGTTATTGGTAAAAAAGATACACCATATTAATGATTATATCTTTGTCATTCGGGAAAAGTACACGCTGTAACATACAGGGTCCAAGTCATCTTTCATAAATCATAAAAGATGCACTATAATATTTATATCTTTGTCAGTCGGGCAACAACACACGCTGTAACAGTACAGGGTCCAAGTCATCTTTCATAAATCATAAAAGATACACTATAATATTTATATCTTTGTCAGTCGGGCAACAACACACGCTGTAACAGTACAGGGTCCAAGTCATCTTTCATAAATCATAAAAGATGCACTATAATATTTATATCTTTGTCAGTCGGGCAACAACACACGCTGTAACAGTACAGGGTCCAAGTCATCTTTCATAAATCATAAAAGATGCACTATAATATTTATATCTTTGTCAGTCGGGCAACAACACACGCTGTAACAGTACAGGGTCCAATTCATCTTTCATAAATCATACTCCGACAAAAATAACATACCGAAAATAGAATCAAGTAAGTTTATCTTAACATTTTATAACTACATGTATGTTATGCCAGTCTTTGAAGATGCATATCTCAAAGTTTATGGCATTCCATTTCCACCAAAATCATATAAAACTGAATAATTTCTTATTAAGAATGCCCAGATATAAAGCTGTCAGATAAAAAAAATCAAAGTACATTAAGTTAACTGAAGGCATGAATACTAGTCCATATGTATATAATAAGACGTTGAGCAATTTTGGGTGGATTGGATATCCATTTATTATAAATGTCGACTACCTTACTGTATGTGTGCCATAAGAAGACATTCTTTTTTAAATCCATTTTATAGACAATGAGGCAATAAAAAACGTATGCAGTATATAGTGGTCTTCTAGAATATGTCCCTCTAAAGCTAAATTTCCCCATTTCAGCCGGTCAATATTCCGGTGTATATATGTTTAAAGAGATAAGATCAAATGTACTGAATCCTTAATTAATTTCATTTCGTATTATTCATATTCTCAAAACGAATTTGTACTTTGGATTTTTGTTGTATTATTCCGGTCATTATTTTAAAATCACACATAACAAAAAATAGCTAAATATGTTGCGTTCTTGTTTGAAGATAAGTCTTTCTTTACTAGGTTTATCTTTGAACAAGATACCACAGATATGATAATCAATATTTATCACGTAGATATACGATATTTTCAGTTAGATATACGGTATATTCATAGATAAGATTCTCTGTTTTTGAAGTGGTTGATTTTCATTATTTTTTGCACACATGTCTGTTACGTAAATGAAATCAGCTCACCTTTTGCCTGTGGGTAGGTTTTGCTTATAGTTAATCTTTACTACATTCTCAAGGTTGATTTCAAAGTAGACTTCAAAGTTCTAGTCTAAGAATGAATACTTCATTACTCGATCAGGTAAAAAATTTTTTTTTTATTTTTCATTTTATTTTACTATTTTTTGCAATATTTTTAACAGTTAAGCTGCTTACTTATTGCACTTTTTTTTTTATTTCCGAGCAACACTATTCAAACACTATATGAAACCAAAAATATATCTTTTTTCAATTAATGGTTTACGGGGTTTTGTGATATTGTTTTGTTTAAGCTAATATTACCTGAAATGAAGTGCCTCACATTATTGCATTCCATCAGATATAAATTCACCGCTGGAATGTACAAATTACTAATAACGTGAATAAAAAATGATTACATGTTATTAGTAATTTGTATATTTTTTTTTCATAAAAACTAGTTTTTAGGACATCTAGTGTCTCTATTAAGTGTTTGTTTTCCAAGAACTTATTCTGTACAGTTTGTAACTCCGTGTTCATCTGACACTACTTTTATTTTGAATTCTGCTTGTTCCATTAAATCGAAAACAAAATGCAGAAGAAAAGAAGATTTGTTGAGTACGAAGGAAACACTCACTAATTATGAATTATGTTGAGGTTAAAGATACACGTCATGAATCTTTTTGCAGGATGTCTCTGAGGTAGCATCCTTGCAGAAAATCCAGTGTACAAGTTGTGTATAATGAATGTTCCCGATAGCTGACATGGTCGCTTAGCAAACGCTCTAATATGTCTGTATTTTTAATATTTCCTTGATGTTGATTTAGTGCTGTTGTTAAATTTCATGGTATAATTGTGTTTTGTGTTTTCTTCCAATTTCCTATAAATGACAGTCTCTGTAACAAAATTAACAAGTAAAACTTTAATAATAATAATATTGAAACAATTTTTATGTTTGATGCATATACATCATGTCTGGCGTTATTTCTTATATCCTCTATTATCAATTTTACTGATAATATTAACATATGGCTCACTTGGTTAAAATAACTGGTTCAAATCCTCTCTGTCTGAACATGTTTTTTTTTTCTCTCGGATGAATCAAAATAGAGCAGTCAAGGTAAACAACATTCTTAAGCTGAGACAAAACATATCTATTCTCTTTTATTTTTTCGAACATTTCTGAAATCTAAACGTGCCCTTATCATTATCATCTGAGATGCCAGAAACGTATGCCAGTTTTCTATTGGCATTATAATCATTCAACATTTTTATCAACAACTTATCGCTTCCTGTAGAGGTTACAGGTAAATCAGCTTCTCTTGGAGACGGTGTATGACTATATGCTGTTGATAAAGAGTTAAAAAAGTGATGCAATAATGCAGAGAATGATTGAACATATCTACTCCAATATCCAATAAGTTCACATCATTCTGAGGAAATTACTTCGTAAAGAAAGACGTGAAATCTCAGTAAATTGACAGTTTTATTTGAACTTTTCAAAATCGAATATAAAAGTGCATAGGATACAAGTTTCAAGAAATTTCATAGACTTGTGGTAAGTCTTATTCTAAATTATTCTGTAAATGACTTATGTTTTTCTTTGGTTACGTATGCAAATAGTAAAGAAATGTATCTTGTAGCACAGGTACTGGACATGCGTCAAAACGTTTGAGTAAAAGTCAAAAATGTTTTCCACGAGAGTTTTAACGAGTTCATGTGATGTTGAAAGACAATTGGGACATGACATGACTTTCAGTTTACTCTGGGAAGATAAGGGAACCCACTGCTGTTAAGGGAACGAAGAATAAAAATCAAAAGCTTGCATATAAATTTAAAAACGTACAACTCCGTGTTTTGATCTGCGACATTTAGTAGAAAAAAAGATGAACTTAAAGGTGAGTTATTAAATAAAATATACTTTACAAATTGCGATTTTTTTTCAAAGTTTGTTGGGAAAATTTCCTACATTAATAGTATTTTTTCCTGTAGGTTAGGCAATTGAAGGTAGGACACAAAAACTTCCATAACTATTTATTTCAGGTTAAACTACGAGTATTTATTGACAAGGATACTAATAGAATAAATACATTGAAAAAGGAAGGCACAGTATATACTGTTACAATACCAGCAGATATCGTGAAGGTGTTGAAACTGATCAAAATGACTGATCTCTCCAAGTAAGAGAGGACCCTCCTAGAAATTGAAACGCGGGGGAAGCAACTCTGCGTGATATTTTGTACTGATATTAAGAATCTAACATGACAACATTGTATGTTTATTTTTGTCCTTAGTAATTTCCAACAAGGCCACAAACAGCACAACATATTATTGTCCGTGGTCGCTCATATGCATAGCTGTGCTAAACGGAGACGTTTCCTGTTATGCTCTCACACACTGACGAAAATAAATTAAAGTCGCCAACTTAACGAGTTTCAACAGCGGCATACTTCTGTGTATTTTGTCATAAAACGTGCGTGTTGTGGTACTCCTCAGTAGAGTTTTACTAAATAGTCTTTCATCAATTATCTAATAGCGAAAAAGGCACTGTCGCTTTAT
This sequence comes from Cyclina sinensis, assembly GCA_012932295.1. NCBI lineage: Eukaryota > Metazoa > Mollusca > Bivalvia > Venerida > Veneridae > Cyclina > Cyclina sinensis. Next base: position 24,797,133 of record JAAONU010000004.1, read on the forward strand.
ATTTGCATACAAACAGTGACAAGTGCTTTGGCATATCTCACAAACATTTGTGGCACTTGTTGATAAACATCTACGACAGTTGCACGTCAAGTGTACAGCTATTTGGCTTTTGTGGCTTTTCATGATGAAATCATGTATTTTCCTTTAATAATTATGATTCACTTTCTGTCTGGCACTTTAAGGACACAGCTATTATAAGACAGAAATGTATATGGCTGTGCACTTTGATTTGATATGCGTTTACCTACTTAAGTATTCTGAGAAAAGGCAGCCTTCGAAAACAAAACGGTATTTTGCTTTTAACTCCAATATAACTCGATTCGGAGTTGAAAACTGCTGTAGGTATTTTACTTCTTCATCAATTTTATTTGTATATGACGCATATATAGTCGTTGCTGCTGGAAAGACAGACTGGAGAAAGAAAAATATCAATCGGTATTGCAATATTAATCCGGAATTATTTCCTGACCATAATTATTATTTACACTTTAAGAAGTCATGATACCTTCGGTACCCCCTTACACTAGGTAATGCAATATTAATCCGGAATTATTTCCTGACCATAAATATTATTTACACTTTAAGAAGTCATGATACCTTCGGTACCCCCTTACACTAGCTAATGCAATATTAATCCGGAATTATTTCCTGATCATACTTATCATTTATACTTTAAGAAGTCATGATACCTTCGGTACCCCCTTACACTAGCTCTTGTATGTATATTCTGATTTGTTTCTCCAATGAGCAAACCACTTCTTGCTTCTAGCGAAGTTCAGTTTAAAAGTATAAAGTATTACTTTTAGCATTCATTTTGAAACTATATAAATTAATTCTTTAACATTTCAGACACTGACGGATATACCAGAATGACCTTAAATGACAAATACATCTAATCCTTTTCTCGAGTATAAGGTTTGCCGCCTATTTATATATACGACTGGAATAAAAGTTCTAATTCTTTTCAAGAGTACTCCGTCATCCGTATAATGTTTGCCGCCTATTTATATATACGACTGGAATAAAAGTTCTAATCCTTTTCAAGAGTTTTCCGTCGTCCGTATAATGTTTGCCACCTATTTATATATACGACTGGAATAAAAGTTCTAATCCTTTTCAAGAGTACTACGTCATCCGTATAATGTTTGCCACCTATTTATATATACGACTGGAATAAAAGTTCTAATCCTTTTATAGAGTACTACGTCGTTCGTATAATGTTTGCCGTCTTTTTATATATACGACTGGAATAAAAGTTCTAATCCTTTTCAAGAGTACTCCGTCGTCCGTATAATGTTTGCCACCTATTTATATATACGACTGGAATAAAAGTTCTAATCCTTTTATAGAGTACTACGTCGTTCGTATTATGTTTGCCGTCTTTTTATATATACGACTGGAATAAAAGTTCTAATCCTTTTCAAGAGTACTCCGTCGTCCGTATAATGTTTGCCACCTATTTATATATACGACTGGAATAAAAGTTCTAATCCTTTTATAGAGTACTACGTCATCCGTATAATGTTTGCCGCCTATTTATATATACGACTGGAATAAAAGTTCTAATCCTTTTCAAGAGTACTCCGTCGTCCGTATAATGTTTGCCACCTATTTATATATACGACTGGAATAAAAGTTCTAATCCTTTTCAAGAGTACTCCGTCGTCCGTATAATGTTTGCCACCTATTTATATATACGACTGGAATAAAAGTTCTAATCCTTTTCAAGAGTACTCCGTCGTCCGTATAATGTTTGCCACCTATTTATATATACGACTGGAATAAAAGTTCTAATCCTTTTATAGAGTACTACGTCGTTCGTATAATGTTTGCCGTCTTTTTATATATACGACTACAAGGAAAGTTAACTGACAAACGTCTGACATTCCAGCTTTGTAACGTTGATGCAATGTTACTGTTTACTGTCTCTACAGGGTTTTCCTCATTATCTCGGTGCATTGAATCATAGGTGATAGTATCACTGAGCATAAAACCTCTAAAAACGAAAAACATTTTCTTTTTATCTTTTTACTTATATATCTACAAGGTATATTTCATACAGGACCATCGATTTTTCAAAGTACCACAAACTATGAAATTTAGCAACAATATTGAACATGTTGTAATTTTCGCAGTATGTAAATTCTTAATGAATTATATGCCTGATACTTTGACAATCAGTCCAATATCTTACGAGCAATGACATAATATATGAAAAACCTATTCGAGAACATCACTGACGTGACTAGGTGTCTAGGTAAAATTCTTTGAAATCTTCTAATATTTGGTGTTTCTACCACTGTATAAGTAGTAATTTACGTTAATATTTTATGTAAGTAATAGATCATCATTTTTACCACTTAAATCCTTTTACTTATATTCTTTGTTTGTGCTTCACGTTGTAATCTTATATTTGTTCTAGGTAATCCTAATTTCATTTCACCATGTTTGTTAGTGACGTCAGCAAATTCAACTTTGTAGCTAGTTTTTTCATTGGCTTTTGGAACACACCTCCAGATCATTAACAAATGAAAACATTTATAACAAAAATCATTCGGGATATTTCAAAAGCGATCAAGTGCAGAAGAAAACAAAACAAAGGTTATGTGAAGAAAACGCTCTGATATATGTAACAAAACAATCTGTATCAGTGCATTAAATTGTTCATTAAGTTGAGACATTATCACGATGTTGATCTTTAACGTGCTTACTATTTTAACAAAAATAAATGCAAACATTTGGAAATCAAAAGTTACCTCAAGAATGTTTCTTGTTGTTCCGTATGTAATACACCTTGTAGATATAAAAGTAAAAAGTTGATTTGTTTCGTTTCTAGGGGTTCTATGCTCGGTGATACAGTCACCTGTGCATTGAATAGTCAGTCGTTCATGGTTGAATAAAGGGGGAAGCAAAAGAAGTCATGCACAATGTTTTGATTTAAAACAAGAACTGTCACTGTAAGATGACAATGCCCCCGAAAGTGGTGCTTTGAACTTTGATCTGAGAACCAGTCATTCAGGGGTCAAGGTCAAATAATTACAGGCCAGTGGGAAGGTCTTGTTTAAATGGGTGTTGAGTCCAAGTATGAAGTAAATCCACTTACTAATAAGGAAGTTATGGCCAATGTTAAAGTTTTTGGACAAATGGATCTTCAAGATGAAGGTCATTCAGGGGTCAAGGTCAAACACATATAGGTCAGTGGGAAGGCCTTGTCCAAACGGGTGTTGTTTCCAAGTATGAAGTAAATCCACTAACTAATAAAGAAGTTATTGCCAATGTTAAAGTTTTTGGACAACTGGATCTTCAAGGTGAAGGTCAATCACGGGTCAAGGTCAAATAATTATAGGTTAGTGTAAAGGTCTTGTCCAAAGGTTAGTGTAAAGGTCTTGTCCAAAGGGGTGTTCTTTGTAGACAAGAAAATATGTATGAAAATTAGATCATTTGTGGATCCAATTATATGTATCAGTTCAAAACCCGGTTTTATGTACAAGATTACAATCGCATAAAAAGTCGGTAGTGTTTATGTTCTATCAGTCTCCTTCGCCATTACAAGATAAGCAAATCTCAGGAACCACTTAGCTTCTTGTAATTGCTAACGAGAAGTAAATAGTGTTTGATAGTGTTTGTACAGTTTTACAAAAACACTTTTTCTAGTTTTTTGTTCCTTTTGTCTATAAAGTGACTGAAAAAAAGAAAACAAGTTATGAAAATAATTTAAAACTAACTGTAGCAAGGTTATTCATATTTTTGATTGGTTGTTAAAAACAACTATTACATTAACTCGACTAAATAAAAATTCACCGGGTCAAAGATAAAAAATCGTAAACGTATGTTAAATTCTTTGTGCACACAACCTCTTCCTTCTTAAGCTTCTTTTACAATCTTTAAATTTAAGTCTCAGACATTTCTGTCAGAAAAACGGACATTGGATATTCAAAAGGTTTGCAAGTATGTCAGTCACGCGCATGATTCGATTTATCTTTATTTAGAATTATAGTGCTGTGATCTAATGTGTTGTATTTAAAAAAGTACAAGGTCACAAGGCGGACATGTCATTAATTTATAATCTACTGGATTCAGTTATTTAAGAATTACTTTAAAGCCCTTCTTTCGTCTTAATTAAAAGTAGAAAACACTTAAATGGAGTATTGTTATTTTATCTTCTCAACCACTCAGGGTCATTTTTAAATCGGTTTGCAGGCACTAGCAGATACTTGAATTGAGATGAAAGAATGTTACAGGATTGGCAAAAATAATTATTTATCCATTTCCAAAGCAGAAAAATCTTAATTATGTGCTCAAAGATTAAAATGACACAATTTCATTATTTCATTCATAAAGTCTATAAGCGTTCAGTGGCATAAATAAGCTTGACGTACAATCCTTGAAGAATTGAGTTATGTTAGGATTTGGGGAATATAGCAAGCTAACGAGAGCTGCAGTGCATCACAGAGACACTAATTTAACATGATCAGTGTATACATTAATGTTAAGTGAACAGATGAAGGGCTTTATGATAATAATACCCACGATACTTACAGTAATATCTGAGTTATGTTTATTTCTTTCTTTCTAGGCTTTAAAGATTGTTTATTTAATACTTTATTAACTTTTTGGTATTTATCAAAGCCGTTAGAAGTTATTTTAAATTTCTAAGAAAAGGTATATATGATTAAATGAAAGTAACTCTTTACCTGTAGAAATTTGAAAATTTTCACTAATTGTATGTATTTCTAAAAACAACATGTTCTCATTCCTTGCGCCATAGAAGAACGCAAATCAAAATTCTTCACTGCAGACTTGGTTTAATCAAACAAGTAACAGAAGTGATATAGATCACATTATATTTTCGAAGATTCTAAAATCCAAACGTGCCCTTATCATTATCATCGAAAATGCCAGTTACCTGAGCCAGTTTTCCATTTTCATTGTAATCATTCAACTGATTGTTCACAGCTTATCACCCATATGAAGCTTACAGGTAAATCGGTCTGACGGAAAGACCGTACAGGTGTCTGTGTTGTCTATGAATGAACTTGATGAAAGAAAAATGTATCTGTGCCGACGTTTATTATTAATATTTACATAATCTAGAAATCCGTATATTCACTATACTTTGACAGCAATAATTAAAAGTCTGAGACAAAAACATTAACAGGTAAACAAAAGTAAAATTTTTTTAGCGAGGGTTTATAACCAAAAGCATTACGTTTTTATTAGGTGTTTTCATAAATTCAAGAAAACGAAAATCTTTCCATTAATGTGAATCTGTTTGCAATAGAAGATACGTCCGTTACGTTTTACTGATATAAACTTTACAACTAGGTGCGTCTTTTTTTCTGTCAAAAATGGAAATATCAGTAAAAATAAAAAAAAGAAGAAAACAAGCTTAAGTGAAAGTATGTGAAGTTGGCTTGTACATTGTACATCGTAGTTCAGCTTGTAATTCGCCAATTACAAGCTAGTAGTTGGGTATTCAGCTTGTAGTTCAACCCAGATACATCAGCATACGTTATATTTGAATTACAAGCTAGTAGTTGGGTATTACGCTTGTAGTTCGGACCAAATACACCAGCATACACAATATTAGAATTACAAGCTAGTAGTTGGGAATTCAGCTTGTAGTTCAACCCAGATACACCAGCTTACGTTATATTTGAATTACAAGCTAGTAGTTGGGTATTACGCTTGTAGTTCGGACCAAATACACCAGCATACACAATATTAGAATTACAAGCTAGTAGTTGGGTATTCAGCTTGTAGTTCGGACCAAATACACCAGCATACATAATATTTGAATTACAAGCTAGTAGTTGGGTATTCAGCTTGTAGTTCGGACCAGATACACCAGCATACGTTATATTTGAATTACAAGCTAGTAGTTGTGTATTCAGCTTGTAGTTCGGACCAGATACACCAGCATACGTTATATTTGAATTACAAGCTAGTAGTTAGGTATTCAGCTTGTAGTTCGGACCAAATACTTCAGCATACATAATATTTGAATTACAAGCTAGTAAATGGGTATTCAGCTTGTGGTTCGGACCTAATACACCAGCATATGTTATCTTTGAATTACAAGCTAGTAGTTGGGTATTCAGCTTGTAGTTCGGACCAAATACACCAGCATACACAATATTTGAATTACAAGCTAGTAGTTGGGTATTCAGCTTGTAGTTCGAACCAAATACACCAGCATACGTTATATTTGAATTACAAGCTAGTAGTTGGGTATTCAGCTTGTAGTTCAACCCAGATACACCAGCATACGTTATATTTGAATTACAAGCTAGTAGTTGGGAATTCAGCTTGTAGTTCGGACCAAATACACAAGCATACGTTATATTTGAATTACAACCTAGTAGTTGGGTATTCAGCTTGTAGTTCGGACCAAATACACCAGCATACATAATATTTGAATTACAAGCTAGTAGTTGGATATTCAGCTTGTAGTTCGGACCAAATACACCAGCATATACAATATTTGAATTACAGGCTAGTAGTTGGGTATTCAGCTTGTAGTTCGGACCAAATACACCAGCATACACAATATTTGAATTACAAGCTAGTAGATGGGTATTCAGCTTGTAATTCAGCCCAGATACATCAGCATACGTTATATTTGAATTACAAGCTAGTAGTTGGATATTCAGCTTGTAGTTCAGCCCAGATACATCAGCATACGTTATATTTGAATTACAAGCTAGTAGTTGGGTATTCAGCTTGTAGTTCGGACCAGATACACCAGCATACACAATATTTGAATTACAAGCTAGTAGTTGGGTATTCAGCTTGTAGTTCGGCCAAGATAGATCAGCATATATAATACCCATTTACATGCTTGTAATTCAAATATTATGTATCGTGATGTATCTTGGCTGAACTACAAGCTGAATACCCAACTACAAGCTTGTAATTCAAATATAACGTATGCTGATGTATCTGGGCTGAATTACAAGCTGAATACCCATCTACTAGCTTGTAATTCAAATATAACGCATGCTGGTGTTTCTGGGCTGAACTACAAGCTGAATACCCAACTACAAGCTTGTAATTCAAATATAAAGTATGCTGGTGTATTTGGTCCGAACTACAAGCTGAATACCCATCTACTAGCTTGTAATTCAAATATAACGTATACCGATGTATTTGGTCCGAACTACAAGCTGAATACCCAACTACAAGCTTGTAATTCAAATATTGTGTATGCTGGTTTATTTGGTCCGAACTACAAGCTGAATACCCAACTACTAGCTTGTAAGTCAAATATAACGTATGCTGATGTATCTGGGTTGAACTACAAGCTGAATACCCAACTACTAGCTTGTAATTGGCGAATTACAAGCTGAACTACGATGTACAATGTACAAGCCAACTTCACATACTTCTTAAGTGATCGTTATGCTAGAAGAAAGAAAATCTTTTCTGAAGACTGGATTTGCCACTGTTGTCCTCATTAATATGATTGTGTGACTGGAATCTATTTAATATATTAAGATGACTGTACTGTGTAAAATAAAAAATAAAATATATGATTTTAACGAACAATGTGATACTGTTTGTGTTTAGGTGGTTCAAGTCACTATTTATCACTGGCACAGACAGAAAGTACATGAATTCTTTTAAATACAAAGGTATGTAAATAATTGAAATCATCTTCGGTCTGAACCCAGACATCGATAATTTGTTTATTTCGTAATGGCGGGTGAAAAAAAAAATATAACCAAGAAAAAGTCGTGAATTCATTGTAGCGAAATAATATCTTCGAATAACATATCAAATAACGTTCAGTTATAACTGAATTCTCTGGGATTAACTGTCAAAATATACAGATGTCAAATTAACACGTTTCATTTCAGGAAACTTGTTTTTATAGGTAAATTATAAATTATATTGAGCTGATTTACTAAATTATAATTGTAATTACCGTATTCAAAAGAATTTCCGTAGTTATATGAAGATTATTACCCATGACTCTTATTACACAGTAAAACATTTACAATATTGCTTTAACACATGTTACAAGGAACAAGATAATCGCAACCATGGCTTGCATGCTGGCTAACAGTACGAAAAAATGTGTCATTTTCTGAGCATTATAAACAGCGTGACATTATCGACTAACGATAATAAATCCTTTATTAGATTGCAAAAATGGCAAATAGCTATTTGATTATAAACAAAATGCATAGCATAGTTTCATATTTCCTCCCAGAGATCTGACACATAATTTGTTTCAAAAGAAAAAAAAAACACAAATCTTTGTTAAATGCGGTTCGCATCTAAAACTTAGGTACGAGTGAATGCAGTTATATAAATTGCAGTTATATAAAGTTAATAATAGATTTAATTTTTTGACTTATAAAATGGAAATAAGTATTCATTATGTTAAAAATATCTGCCATTTTTAGTTACATAATTATATACTCTTAAAGGTGCAGAACAATTTGTTCCAAGAGAAAATTTCCTATCGCAGTTAAGCAACACAAATGAAGTTTATATATTTAAGCTTAATTTTGTGTATTTGAAAATGTCTAATGGAACCGTCGAAGATAATTTGCAAACGATAAAATCCAGGTCATCTAGGAAATGAATGTTGCAATCGTTTAGAAGTTAAATTTAGGATTTAATACGCAGCTACCCTTTAAGTTTGAACACAGGACGAAACGAGATAGGGAATTTTACATTAATTTGACTATAATCAGCTAAAACAGGTAACTGTTCTAAGACTGGCTGATACTGAATGCTTAAAAAAGCCCACCGGTAAAACGGGAACTGTTTTTAGGTATATCTTTGTTTTAATAGCAAACTGTGTTGAAGATAAGCTAGTAAAATAGTTAAGATTATTGATACATATAAATCTAGCGGTACAGTCATAAGAAATAATGAAAAAAATGATAATCCAGCAATAGATCGAAAACATGCGTAAATTTTATTTTAATGTTATCAGACACACACACTTAGATTCAAGTTAAATGCCGATTTGAAGCGTCTCCCGATTATAAATAGAATCGTGATGCAGAAATCTCACTGATCTCACCAAATAAACTTAAGTTCTTTCGAACCCCATTTAATGCGTACCACTCTGAAAAAAAGTTTATATTAGTGATAGATTAACTTATTATCATATTGAAAACTTAAAATATAATACATCAAGATCTAAATTAAATTATTTTCTTTAATGTCACTTGTTTCCTTTGATGCTCAAGCATCAATAGATATATGGTAATAATTCATACGCTTTTAAAATGCATTACAAAAAAAAATCAAAGCTAGTTCTTGTTGATATTTTACTTAATCATCAACTGAAATGTAATTTACAAAGTGTACATGGGAGTAAATGTACCAAGAGATTCCGAGTCGTCTTTGCAGATAAGCTAGAACTTTGTTAAATAATTTATTTAAAAAATAAAGCTAAATCATGTCGATAACTTTCTTATACACCCCTGCAATTTAAATTATATGCTGTAAAAATAGATTTCAATCCGTTTTAAGATCAACCTAAATTGTGATAAAGGCAGCCATCTTCACTCCGCTAGGTCGCTAACTTCACGCCGCCAGGCCGCTAGGCCGCCCGGCCGCTAACTTCACGCCGCCAGGCCGCTAGGCCGCTAACTTCACACATCTGAACAAATGTCAGTTTATGACTTTGGGCGTGCATTTGAACCATAAAATTTCAGACGTATTGTACTTAGTTAGCTGTGGAGTGTTTTGTTTCGTTCTGTTTGATAACGGTATTTTATATGCTAACAATTTAATCTCCTGAGAATGTATTAAATAATGCGCTTGCAATAGCTAACTGATAAACGCACATAAAGTCATGTTAACAATGGAATCATGGAATTGCGTGGTAAGAAAATCTGAAACAGAGACATTCCAAATAATACTTATGACATTAATGAGTATTCATGAGATATTTTTAGGAAATATCATGAAAGAAGGGATTAATTTTTGCTATTCCATTTCAGAACTTTTACGAAAAGGTTTATTTTAGTTCAGGGATAGTCTTATTTTTATACCTAAGATAGTTGTAAAAAAAAGTCTGAAACATTAAAACAATCAATAATTTTAGACGGTTGCCTTAATATTAATTAAATCATTAAAGGTTGCAGAAAGAAAATGGAGTTGTCTTTCAAATATAAAATTTATAAACAGGATTAAATCAAGTCGACAAACAAAGCAACATCTCCAGATAGATATCACGGCAATTTTTTAATCACAGAAATAAATCTTTGCAAAAATAGACGTATTGATTACTCTAAATATCAACAGAATTTTTGGCATTCTGCTGCTAAGGATTGGTTTTCATAAGAAAATATGTCATATATCACTCCCGTGCCGTCTGTGTAATGTGAAATAAACATTTTGAAGTCAGATATTGCAAGATTAAGACATTGTCTGACAGTTTCAATCTCAAAATTTTACTGATTTCTGTTTTCCTACATTTTTGTAATTATTTCATGGAAACTTTTCTTCAGATACTGTGCAGATACATCAATTTGAATTCACAACTAACATAAGTTCCAAATATACTTATTGAAAGTGTGTTCATGTATTCAAATTATTCTACCATAGGTTAAAAAATAGTTGATAGACACAATGATTTTACATCTTCAGGGACCATATGGCGTTCACGAGCAATAGAATAGAAGTGTTATTACATGAATGAATGCAGAAGGGATTAACACCAAAGTATATTCATGTACACCAGCAACACAACTATTTTTCGCTCTTATCAATTCTTTATGTATTCAGGAGAGGCGAGCACAGCTAATTGATTCACTCGAACTTTGCAGCATTTTATCATTTTGAGCGCACATCCAATGACTGTCAGTTGTTACCAATTAGGCCTGTTGTAATTGCCCTAACGCCTATGAGTAAAACAAGGTGATAATATCCAACGTGGACAATGTGTGAATTGTATTTTCAAGAATTGATGTTGTCATAAGATAAATGTTCTAAATAAAAAAATGCAGAAAGCTGTTTCTTACTGAAAAGAAAAACAAACAAACTAATAAACAATTGAATAAAATGTATAACAGAAACGTTACAACACTTGACGATTTTCAAACTCATGGTTCAGACGGACACCGCTGTAGGAATAAAGAGAGAAAAAGGATCGGGTAATACCTACGACACTATTTCTTTTTCTTTCGAAATCATATCTTATGTTTGAATTTATGTGCAACTGTAGTGAAATTAAGTAAGTAACGTAACTGTGTTTAGAGATTAAAGTAAAACATCATCCACGTCAACAAAAGTATTGCCATAAGACAAACATATGTATCACATTTTTTTCGAAATTCTGAAATCAAAATTTGACGCTTATCCTTAGCATCTAAAATGCCAGTTGCCAAATTTCTTTCTTTCAACTTTTAACAAATCATCACATCCTGTGGAGTTTACAGGTAAACTGGTTTTTCTATAAGATGTAGAATCTTCCAGAAATGTGCTGAAAGACGTCCTATTGCATACAAAGACATGTTTAATAAATATTTACTACAGCTTTCAATAATTTGACAGGAGTGTGAAACCCCAAGTTCAGTACTATTTGTTGCAAAATTCAAATAGAATAGTTTATTTAGTGTCAGTCTAAGGGAAATATTTTTATGGATACACTTTTTGATGCTTTTTTTACGTAAGTTATTTAGTTAACATTAGGCTACTGGTGGTAAACATTAGAAATAAAATGACCTGCTATTCGAAGCGACCAAATGTGCTGTTCTTGTCTTGATTTTTATTTTAACGTTATGATGCCTTGAACGCAAAATAAACAAGAAAGAGAGAGGGTAAAACAGATAATTTCGCTTTTAAGACAGAATGTACTAAAATAGCAGTATTTGTAAAGGTGTAAGTACTTGTATTTGTTAAAGCTAGAAGTCTCTGATTATTAGTCTAAAACCAGTTAAGTAAGTTCTATTTTCACAGGAATTTTGATTTAACGGGACGGGAAAAAGTTTTAACGACCACACAATCTCAAGAGTATTCTAGGCATCACTCTCAGTAAGAATATTTTATAGAGAACTCCCGTAACTTTGCACTAAGATATTTACTTCCACGGCTACATAAACGTACATTAGTTTATTCACAGGACATACTTGTTATGATTTTTTTCAACGTAAGAAAATAAAGAATGATGATATTCGTTTAAAAATCTATCTATAGACCTGCTTTAAACTAGCCTTCTCCCTACAGTTCATGCTAGCACCATCCGACTTGACCGTGACTGTTTCAGGGTCATTTGATGTCTGATTTCGGTATAATTGTTCGTTTCTGCCCATGTAAGTTTTTACTTGATTGAAGACGACTTGTTTGATCGGGTGATTCTGAACATCATGAAGTGTTAGAAGATACAATATTTTACTACTATATGCAGCCTTTTGTGATATTGACAATGATATGGTTCGACTCACTCCAGACAATCGCGTTCGATTACTCTTTTCACGTTTCCCATATCTTAGGGCGAGATAAATTTCTTCGATTTTCGGCAGTTTTGAAGAAAAAAGCTACAGTGGAAATACCCAACACCAAGAATTACCATCAGTTCTAGTATTGCTAGTTTAATGTTCCACCTGTAGCTCTTTGTTTTAAAGATGTAAAACATTGGTCAGTCTTGTTTCTGACTGAATTCATGGTTGATCTTATCTAAAAACAGAGAAGACTAAATATAGTTGTATAGTTGTTCTACTTCTGCGGTCACTGCGGAAGGAAGGAAGGAAGGAAATACTATACTTCTAAAAGCAAAGTTTGTAGAACAAGTAACGATGTTTAATTTTTTTATATTTTTAGCTTTTATCCTCTTTCACTTCTTTAATTCTTTACCTCTGCTTTGTTGAAGATAAAAAGTAACTTATCATAATTACTTTAATCTTTGTTTTCTGGTGTTATGATTTATGCTGTTTATAGATAACATTTACTCTTGAATTCATGGTTCTATCTACGGTTCATTATTTCTTCAGTTATTTAGATAACAGAAACATTTTACTGTTTAAAATAGCTTTCTGTAGATAAACATGTGATAAAGCCATTTATGTCTGTTTAAACGTAAAAAAAAGAAAACAAATCTTCAAATTGACTTATGGCAAAATTAAAGTGATGCAGATAGAAATGTAAATTTCGCTTGATTTATTTGATTATTATTCTTATTATTCTAATATTTATCGAATTTGGGTATATTTTAGATATATCGATGTTATTCAAACCGCTGAATTTACTCAGGGTCAAGTTACTGCAAGAAATGTTGTATAAAAAAGTATGTGTGTAGTTAAAATGAACAGTCAAATGTAATGTGTCCAGTTGTGTTTTAAATAGAATCACGAAAACCTCCCGACAATAGTACAAACTACATATTTTTTTTACATAATTCGACAGAATGGGCAGTGTAATAAATTTATATTTTACCTTTTTTTCTATTTGAACTGAAAATGAGGTGTTTGTTTGATTTATAATTTTCATTTATCAGCGAGTGTTCTACAAAAATCTTGAAAATTACTCGTACTATGCAAATCACTTTCATTACGTCACTACTTAAAGGAAAAAATGAAAGAGAAATTATTCAGAATTTAAAAAGTTTTTTTTCAACTAAAATTGATATTTTCGTAAAATATCTGTTTTAAAAAAGTGAAAAAAATCGAAACAAAAGAACATTATCTTTACAGAAAAAAACAATAAATAACCAAGCCCGAATGCTGTAACTGTAGAGAAACCAGTTTTGGTGTGACCAGTTTTCATGTTTGCTAAGCAGCGGTCGGACTTCCAGAGAGCTAGCTCTTTAAGGTGTGAACGTATCAATAATATCGCAAGAAATAAAGAGTCAGTAGACAGATATTTGTACAAAGAAAATACAGTCCCTTAACATTTTAAGGTCCTTAAATTATTTATTTACAAAAACAACACAGGCATGTAAATTATGAATATTATAAAAACATGAACCATACAGGTATGTCTATCACTTGTATACGTGTGTATCAACAAGTTTTAAGTCATAAAATTTCTCCCCATCATTCAGTGAAGATGTCAAAATCAAGATAAGCAAATTCTTGAGGTAAGACAAGCTATCATCTCATATCTTTTCACGTCTGAAAACGAAAATTGTGCGTATCAACATCATCGCCATCATCTATCTCTGCTGCTAGTAACGTAGGCCGGATTTTTATAGGTGTTAATATCATCCGAAATTTCTACAACTTATCAGAGCCTGTAGAGTCTACCTGTCTGTTAGATTTTTTATCTTGAGAGGAACACAGTATTTATTGTTGATAAAGACACATGTTGGGAAAAAAATGTTTTTATATTGTAGAACTTCATTATGAATATAAAGTACTTGAATAGTTTATGGGATTGAGGTATAACTGAGCAAATTTTGTCGATGAAAAACAATATTTTTTTTTTATTAAAACAAAATGGTGGATTCTACATTTGACCATCTACAGCGACATGTCGTAAGTCTATTATTTTACTAAGTACTTCATCAAGAAATAGTTTTACTGTAATGTAGTAATTGTACAATAAATTAGTTTTGTTACTAAATGCCAGAGTTTATAAGATACGTAAAAAATACTAATAGCTTGCGCGCACGCGCGTGTGTGTGTGTGTGTGTGTGTTGGGGCGGGGGGAGAAGAGGGGTGGCTCGATAGCTCAATAAGCGGAGTTTTGCCTACATTTCGTAAGGTCCCGAGATTGAGCTAAAAGAAATTAGAGGTTAAAATACTGCAAATACTTCGTTAGAGTTTCAACGATGACCGCGCATATACTATTGGTTAGTCAAACATGAGGGCAAGGCAGATAACATTTATTTTGCAATTGTTTCATTTTGCAACTGTTACATACGTTTAAAGTGTTTATTGAAACTATATTGCTGTATCTTGCTGTATTTTTTTTAAAAGGCGGACAATATAAGACTGTTGACGCCGTAAAGAAAAGAAAAGGGTAGAAATTTGCTAGTCTCTTGAGTAACTGTATGTTACGCAAGACAATGCCGTCGGCGCTATAAGGCCTAATTAGTATTAAAGTAACTTGTTAAATGACGTTTAAAAAGGTAATGAAAAGTAATGAAAAAATAGGGAGGGGGAAACAGTGGAGCGCGGGTGTTCCTTGCAGGTCGGGGGTGGGGTGGAAGTAGCTACCCATCCCATATAGGTAAACAGTTAAGTCTTCCATTAGAAGTCTCTAATATAGTATATAGGTCTATGCAAAACCAAGTGACCCCTGGGTGAGGCTAATTTTGACCCCAGGGTCATAATACGATAAATCTTGGTAGAGGTTTACTAGAGGATGCCTCACATCAAATAACAAAAAACTGTGTCAAGGGGTTTTTAATAAGACGATTTTTAAAGTTTTTTTGCCTATTATTGACCCTAGAGTCATTATTTCTCAAACTCTAAGCTTTATTATTTGAGTAATCAGCTACACTAAAGACGCCGGCGACGACTCAGTGGCCATATTAGCTCGACTTTTCTTTCCGAAAAAAGACGAGCTTAAAATATTATTAGTGGTATCAACCTGACAATCATATCTTCTTTGAAAGTTAAGCAGGTTTTACAACACATATAAATTCAAAGTTTTTGATACATTTGTAAATTAAGCTTGAACATTTTTGTTTTTCGTATGATCGGAAAACGTGTAGGCTGATTTAAAAGAACAGTTCCCTCTGACAACGGTCTACAAAAAGAGGGTCTGAGAAAACAAATATGCTATTACGTCATAATTTCAAACAAAAAGTGATCATTTGTATCTTCTGTTTCAATTAAGAGCTCTCTCTTTGTACGTATCGACCTCCAGATAAAAACGGAACGCATAAGTTCTCATTAAAAACGCCCAGTTACTGTTGATAGAGACAGAGACTTCCACTGTTTGTTGCTGCTTGGCTTCGGAAAGATAACAAAGAGCGTGTATTGAAAAATAGAAAAAAAAACAAACAAACAAAAAATGTACTAACGTTGATTGAACTTGATTCCCTGTAACAATTGTGGCTAGAAAGACACACAAATGTCTTTCATGTGTCCGGTAGTCATTCTGTCAGACCGCTGGTCAGTAATTTTATTTGATTCATTCACATTTATACGAAACTTCACGCACATCTAGTTTAAAATTTAATTTAGAATGCTAATCAACCCATTTGCACTATTTGGTAAATACAAAATACATTTCATACAAAAGTTGCGTAGCTAGTTCAGAAAAAATGTCCATTGTTTCATTACATACGCTTTGGGTCCATTTTAGCCATGATTGTTGTCATAATAAATATAAACGAATAAACGAATCACTGTGACTGTGTACATAAGAATTAATTTAGAAAGAAACTTTGAAACAACCTAGTATTGGCTGTTACAATATTCAGTGCTTTGACTGTTTGCTTAACCGCCCTCCGCGGTATTTGTATGAAATTCTTGAAACAGAGGATCATAATGGCATGTTTGTTGACAAATAGGCAGAAACAGTAAAATAAGACCTAACATAGGTTATTTGATATAATAAGTATTAATAATCATTCATGAATTCTATAAAATATTACTTTCTTTGATATGTAAATAGCAACATGAAAATCCAAGTTTCAGAATAGAATCTCGAAAAAAGGGCAAAGATAAGACAAAATACAAAGGTGTCCCTACTATACCCATCTTAGACGTCAGTGACATGGCTCAGCTTTCTTGGTCAGTCATTTGATAGAAACCTGTCAAAGAAAACTGTATTTTTAAATTTGTTCTAATTAGTAAAATGTGTCATTTGTTCTGTTGACGGAGTTTTGTGAAGTCTAAATTTAAATCGTATGGCATACGTCGAATGCCAGTGACAAAAGTTAAGCTCATTGTTTCCGAAATAGCAACATTTTACTTTTTTTTCTTTCGGCAAACAAGTTTGTTTTGATTGGAAATTCTGCAAAACGGTGAAGGCCTTTCATCAAATAAACGCAAAAATATTTCCTTCTTCTTAACTTGTGAGAATTTATAATTGTTATAATTTTCCATGTCTTTGCAAGCCAGAAATGTTGATATATTATACGTCTGCTGATTTTCGCGTTACCTTGTTTGGGCTTCGTTAATTTCTTACAATAAATTTAAACTTGAGTCTTTGGTGTGTTTAAATCACCACGCTTTTTGACGTAATTCTCTTCGAGAAGACGAGACCTCTTCGTGCGTGTCTTAAAAACAGGCAGATAGTACATAAATTTCAAATAATGAGGCTGTTTTCATTAATGTAAAACTGAGATTCTTTACCGCGTTTCCGCCCAATCAAGTAAAAGAAACGACCAATACATCTTCTGTGAAGAATCAAAATCTTCGAATAACATTTTGAATTTCTAGGAATTCAGTTCGTTGTATCTGAAACATGGAGGTAAATGTTCTGCTACTACTAGTTGTATTTTTCTTTAAAGGGGCTGTGCTCCAGATGACAAAAAAAAGGAAGTTTTCTTGTATTATAAATTTCTTGTAATATTTATGATTAATGCTTAAAAAATAACCTACTTACAAAAAATAAGTCAAATAATTACATTATAAATTGATTTTTTTCCCTTTCAAAGTGCTATACCGTAACGCGACGGTATAACTATATCGTATAAGATTTAAAGTAAATATCTGTAATATCACATGCGGCGATGGTGGTGACAGTAAAAGCGTTGGAAATATTTTGTTAACATGAGGGTCCAGAGTTCAAATCAGGCTGGAGCGAAAAACATTTTTTATTCTATTTTGACTTTTATAATCAGTTTTGAAGTAAAATATTATGTTGTTATAATCTCACGGCATCTGAATATATAATTTATAAAAAAAAATTTTTATGTCAAATCTGGAGTACAGCCTCTTTAAGCTATTAGTAGTTTACTGCTACAGCATCTGTCGCGACCAATGCCACGTGTATATTTTTTATGACAATATCTTGCAATGTTTCCTCCAATTTCCACCTCTGTCAGTACTCAATTTATTGACTTCAAACACGACATTACTAACGAAGTTTTATAATAAGTCTCAAGAAGTGCTTTGTTATTTCTTTTTCGTCATTAACAAGACATGAGTTTAAAGAATTTATAGGAATTATTTTCTATCGCATAATTTTCTTTCCACATCATTCAGTCTGATTGATTACGTGACAATTGACTTGTATGCCTTATTCATTTCCAAACGAACTGTATGACGCCTCTGAAAAAAAATACCTTTACTTATCAACTGGCGAGCCGATATACATAAGTAATCATGTTTTCGTAACGAAAGATTAGAGACCAGTAGATACATTATCTTGCCTTAATGATAGAATGGCTTTTTCTAAAGAAGTGTTCGTGATTGTAATGCAAGTACAGTCAGGTGCTATCAAAATCAAGTAATGATAACTCTGTTATCAAACTGCAATATTTTATTGTCAGTGCTCCTACATGTTTTGTCAGCACAGGAAGTAGTAAACTGAAGCTTCCCGATGACGTTTTCTTTTGTCGGCAGCCAATCAGTGCAAAGTGAGGTTTGTTGATATGTGCAGACAGAACATTTGCCTGTTTTACTTATAATCCTTCTTACCTTGCCTGAAAAGTATTTTACAGGGCAAATATAACTGACATTAATAAGAGAGCTTAAAGTGCTGATTTAAGAGAAAGTCTTACATTTAAGAATAGTTGTACACTGTTTTCTTTTTGGTACCCAGTCATTAAAAGGTGACTGTACTTACTAGACAAGGGGACTCTAGAATATTTTTCAGTTTCAGCTAAATAGTAACCTAAGCGTGGCCAAACAAATCGACAGAATTATACGGTTCAGTACTAGACGTAATAACACTTACTTCAACTTAAGAATGCCGCAGTAAAAGAAAAAAAAAACACTTTAAAATGTTAAAAAAGGAGAAAATATTGAACAATACTAAAAGGCAAAACATACTAGGTGAAATGAATATCACAAAACAGCTTAGTTTTATTACAACAAGGTAGGAAGTACATTTTAGCAACTTAAACTAATTCGCTCGATGACTGCTTAGTTTATTCTAGGGCCGGGAATTATATTCGTATATTCGAATATTCGAAACACTACCGAATATTCGAACATTAAAAAACTAATTCGAATATTCGAAAAAAAGAAATATTTCGATTTTTTTTCTTTTTTTTACATTCAAGTTTCAAAGATCGTAAATTAAACCCTTGACCTTCACTTGACCACGTGTTTATATGTTTGTATAACGCGTGTCAACGATTATCGCCAATTAACTGTGAAAAGTTTGGGGTATAGTTGATCAAAAGGGCACCCGTTTCACAGTTTGTAATTAACCTGTTTAACAGTTTATAATGTAAATTCTTCCGACTTTAATTATCTTACCTTATTGTTTTCTGTGCTTTTATCTTTCCGATCAATCGATAATTGTCTTAATTTTTGTGAAGAAGAATAAATCGCCACGTATAAATCACGCTAGAACAATCGACCAGTCGATATTCATCACTCTAAAATTAACTCTTTCACCCAATGGAAATTTAAAGCTCTACTCGGAACCAATAACTTTTTGCAAACATTATTTTTAGATTTTTTAAAGGAATGATTTTAGACGATCTACTCTGTTGAAAAAATCAAAAGTCAATATATCGCAATGCCGTCCCGTGTTTGGAATTACTTTTCACGTTCTAGTGATTAGTCTAAAGCTACTTGCGATCTATGCAAGAAAGTGTTTGAGTATAAAGGGACTAGTTCTAACCTACTAAATCATATCAATTCACAACATCCAACATCTAACAAAGGTAAGAACATGCATGTTTAATAACGTTCACGGCGTTATGAAAGCATGGGAAATGTCTATATTCCGTCTGAAGATATTTATTCCATGTGATATTTACCGCGTTAAAGCTAAATTTAACCAAAGAATGTTTCATACATATATCGATTTACAATCAATAAAACAAAAAACTTTGACATAGTAATAAAGGTCTTCTTAATCGTCGATTATTTCCAAGCATATTAAAGTAGTATAGTATTCGACATAATCAATTTCGGATACTACGTAAAAGAGAAATATTGGAACAAATTTTGTAAAAACGAATATTCGAATATATTCGAACATGGAAAACGAATATTCGATCATCAAATTCCTTATTCGTTCCCAGCCCTAGTTTATTCTAACCGGTATTGCACTGAAAGTGTAGAATGCGAAGTCACTGAGATTGTCATCCCTTTTTGGATTCGAACCAGCGACCTTCATATCGAGAGTCCAATGCTTCAAACCCTCCACAACTGCTCTGTTACAGTGACTATAACGTTCGAAATACAGGTTATTAGTAATAGTTTTGCTGCTTTCATGCGATGTGTTCATGTTGCAAAATGATAATTATCAGACATTATGTATATTTTTGTCTGTATGATTAATGTGAATAACAGACAACATTTGATCTAGCGCTCACAAATCTTTATAGGATCATTATTCCCTCACATTTGAAGATGCCCTTTGATCATTGCAATGTCTGACAATTTTGCATATCTAGTATATTTCCGTTTCACAAGTTTTTCCTCGGGGGTGGGGGGGGGGGGGGGCAAGGATTAACCACAACTTAAGCATGTCGTTTTTCAGTTTGTAAGGTGGATAATTTTGGCCAAGTTGATAAAAGTGCCAAACATGAGAACGAAAATTAGTAGGAACGTTGACATCTGAAGTCGTTCAATAAGGAAAACATGTTTTAGGAAAAATGCTAATAAAATGTTCTTTTGATAAAAGAAGAAAACTAATCTCAGTCAAAATTTTTAGCCGTTTTTATTTATAATAGCAACTGTTCCAAAAATTGAATTACTAATAAATCGAACTTCATAAAATCAATAGGCTTTGTTCTTAAGAAAGTTGCGTTTATCAAACAGTTTTGTCAGTTTATCAATTTCGTGATGAATGTAATTTTGGAAGCCAGAGAGACTGTGGTATTGTTTTATATACAAACAGGATATTTTCCAGCTATTTGACCCCTAGCTTTTAATTGGAAAAAATATGGTATTTTGGGAAATTTGAGAATTTTTTTTAAAAAGTTAGAAAATTACTAAGTACTTTATACATGACTTCTTAAGTGTTGTAAATGTGTATGATTATATAACCTCATACTTTTTAAAGAAACAAGTCGATTGCGTTCAGTTGTTCTAAGAAGTTTAAACACTGTCAGGTTTTTGGCAGCTGTTGGAATTTTGGAAAAAAAGGAAGTTATTTCGGATTGGGAATGCGACCTTATAACGGTCTTAGGTGATAAGGCGAAAATGCCCTGACAAATCATGTGTTAATTTTGAATTGTTATGCAAGTAAAAGCAACTTTACTGGCAGAAAACAAATGGTTCATACAGGATTCAAGACAAACAAAACTGGCATTTGCGTGTTTTTTTTTTCAAAAAAACAACAAAAAAAACAGCTGAAATCTCCTTGTTTTTATTGCTTACTTGTTTATGTTTAAGATAAACACCCGTTACAGACCTGGGTTTGTTGTACGATCATATTTTATCTAAACCTTTACATCTGACATTCAGATCTGTTATTTCAAGCGCATCTATTGCCAGTCAGACTTAAAGCATTTAAAATGTTTAAAAACCATTTTTTATGTATAATGTTTATTAGAACTGACCTTTTTTATGTAAGAACATCTTTAACATGCTTCTAAAATACAAATAAACAGAGTTAAAAACGTTTCGCCTGCCATTTTAATCAGAGTTCATTTTTTTACATATTTAACGTCGTGTAATGGACTAGGTGCGTCCAATATATTTCGTCAGTTATAACAGACAGTAATCCGTTACTGTTTAGGCATTTAAGGACAAATCAGTTACTGGAAACAGTTATGCATTTACATGAGTCGTATTACAGAAAGGAATTTCCATTGAGAACAACCTAATGATAGTTTTCTTTTTCACCAGAATAGAACAATTGTTATATATGCGACTTCGTATTCAAGTCTTAGAATATTTTCTTTAAACTGTGAGAGATTAATGAACAGATGATTAGCAGATGATTAATGAACAGATGATCAGCAGATGATTAATGAACAGATGATCAGCAGATGATTAAGCAAAAAAATTTCACTGCAGTTTTACTACAATCTCTGCCTTGTTGCCACATGCTCTTGTGCTCTTGAAAACTTATCGAAGGTGGTACATCGTGTCCTAAGGGCACATATCTGTCTTTTTTTTCTACAAAGAAATATGTCTTGATTGAATTTCCATAATAAAAACTAAATACAACAGACTAATTAGGTTCTTTGAACATTATTTTCCTTTGAGAGTTAAGACCTGATTTAATTTAAGTTTCCTATTCATCTTCAAATTCCTTTTGCAATCCAGGAAAAAAAGTTTCTTATGAACTGAATCAGAGACTAACACGTCTGTAGATTTTCTCTTACGTATGTTGTGGTTTACTGAGCATTGTCTGCTTAAGGCATTGGTGATAATTAACAAACATAACCTGAGTCTAAAACATGTTTAAATCACCACGACATTTGACATTATTCACTTGGAGATGAAA
The DNA here is from genome assembly GCA_012932295.1 of Cyclina sinensis. Classification (NCBI taxonomy): domain Eukaryota; kingdom Metazoa; phylum Mollusca; class Bivalvia; order Venerida; family Veneridae; genus Cyclina; species Cyclina sinensis. The sequence goes on from JAAONU010000004.1 coordinate 24,819,579, forward strand.
CGACTTCTTCGTGCGTAGGACATAATTGTGGTAAGTTTCTGATTATTATCTGCTGATACAATACCATCCTCCCTTTATCATTATTGAAAATAGTCAGATAAGACATAAATTTCATATAATGAGTTTTTTCCCCAAATAGTTCCTGTTAAAATACTAAAATTGCTTTGTATAGCCATTCTTTAATGCGTTTTGCTCAATAAATTATACAAAAAGACGACAGCGCTGTAAAAATGAGTATTTTTGAAAAGCCTTTGAATTTCTATTTTTTTTGTGTGAAACTTAGTGGTAAATTTAAAAGTACAATCTAAAAACAGTAACGACGTTTTATATGATCAAATGATATAAAAAAGAATCAAATTTTAATAATAAAAAATATGTTTCCCGTATTTATTATATACTTATAAATGAAATATTGAGAAATACTGATGAAATAAAATGCGTATTTTAATTTTCCGTATTTTCACTGTAAAAAAATTATCGCCACTTGTGAAATATTTATTTTCATACCACTCGATGAAAAAAAATCCCATATTTATAGAAAAAAATCCTCTATTTATTCGGCAAAAGCGTCCCCAAACTCAGCTGCACACTATGAGGCTAAAACTGTTAAAACTTTGAAAAACAATGCATTTACCTAACAATCTACAGTTTGAAAAGCGTGTTCTAGACTGAGTCAAGATTCGGCTATAATAATTGCTGTTATATGTAGAAAATATCTTCTGCTCTGCTGCTTCTACTCCTACCACTGTTTCTACTGATTCTGATATTGTCGCGACTAACACAACAACAATTTTCTTCTAACACTACTACATGTGCAATTACTAGTTCGTCTGTTCCCAACGCCACAGCCGTCAATACTAGTATTTTGTTTACTAATGTTACATAACCAGTAATGTTTTTGAATAAATCTACATACACTTTAAGCGATCTGCTCTTATTGTTCGTCAAACGTTTCTTGTTCTCTCACATAATCGCGTTCCCCTTTTACCTATTCGGTGTGATGTATGCCAGATCCCCCCACCCCCCGCCCCAAAACAAACGGTATGACAGTTGAATAAGTAGATACTTATCAAATGACGAATCGTAATAGATAAGTAATCATGTTTAGGAAGCAAGTAGATATATTATATTATATTACCTAAATGATAAAATTGTATACATATTATTGTCAGAACAGAATTAAATAGCCATTTTATCAAACGGTAGTATTTTATTACCAACCTTAGTAGAGCCTTTGTCAGCGCAAGCAGTCATAAACTAAAAATCGAAGTCTGCAGAAACTGACATGATAAAAATCTTTCTTAGAAAATTTATAAAGTTTTTAAAATTTCTTAAAAAAAAATCAAAAGTTTTCATAACACGCCAGTCCTACACAGTTCAGAATATAACAAAGAGTGCTTTTAAATTCATCGTGTTGAATAAATTTCCTGTAGTTTAAACGAAACACAAGTAGCAGTGCTTATGCTTGATGGAATATGATAAGATGAATACATGATTCAGTTTAAATTAATCTACCATTACATTATTGATTGCTTATATCCATACATTGAGAGAGACGTGATGACCAGGGATGTTACAACAACCTTACCGATGCCACAACAAATTAACATATTTTTACTCATTATCCAATATCATTTAAAGCTATTTTATTCGTAATATGGTTTTTTTTCTGCATTTGAAAATGTAAGATAGAATTACAATGACCAGTCTTTCGACGCTAATGGGAAAAATCTTGTAGATTAAATGGTTATCACAAAACATTTCATTTATTTACAACTACTTGAAAAAACAAATTGCATTTGCTTTTCGATAGCATTAATTTTCCCTTATAGTTAAACACTTAAAATAAAAGTAATCTTTTTGAAGGATTCCGCCATTTTTTAATAAGTTTTACGCTTGTTATTTCACAAAAACAACAACAGCAACAAAACTAATTATTAGATCTGAATAGCATATGAATTAGCTTGTTCTACAACATTATTATAGCATTTTATTACTAAAGACATTTAAACACTTAAAGAAAAACTGTTATCATAAGACTTTATGTGCTTTCTGTGGAAGCATTTAAGCATTTACAGGTATATAAAGGTTAGCATCTATTCATGTGAAATATAGCTTTGCCAAGCCGAAACATTACAAATGGTGGTGAGAGATTAAGAAGCAAAAACGCAGAATAAATAAGTGATAAATAAAAAAAATCTTTTCTATTTTAAATTAGCTTTTAGAGAATCATTTATTAAAAAAACAACATAAAATTAGAAAAGAAGATACAAACATTCTTTCGTGTTATCAGGAAACGAATTATGGTAGCGTGCAACATTTGATCGCCATTTCTGTTATCAGGGAATGAGTTCCAATAGCAGGCAACAGTTGATCGCTGTTTGTTATCAGGGAATGAGTTCCGATAACACGCAAAGGGATTGCTGTGTTTGTTACCAATGAATGAGTTCTGATAGCGTGCAACATTTAATCGCTATGTTTGTTATCAAGGAATGAGTTCCGATAACATGCAAAGGGATTGCTATGTTTGTTATCAATGAATGAGTTCTGATATCGTGCAACATTTAATCTCTATGTTTATTATCAGGGAATGAGTTCCGATAACACGCAAAGGGATTGCTATGTTTGTTATCAGGGAATGAGTTTAATGGCATCAAAGAGTTTCAAGTTTTGCTTGAAATAACGGATTAAAAGTCCCCATGTCTGTGTTCATAAATGTAAAAAAACAAGCAGCTCGATCTTCTAAAGATATCGATCATTTGCGATAAATGGGAATAATTGGTTTTGCTTTTCGCCAGCTTCTTGGTTAGAAATATTTACCGTGTAACTTTAACTTTGACCGTGGTATCATGACTTACCAAGCTGTCAGAAGGATATAAATTTTGTTTAATACAATTTTCGACAACAAGAAAATTGTAAAATATTAAGTACATTTTTCAACCTTTTCTTTTTCAGAGGATGTGATGGGCGTGATGGAAGTTCAAACTTTAGTAAATAATATCTTGTAAATAAACTGAAAATAATTTGTAATGTCCTATCTCAGAACATCTGTGAATCAGTAGCGGTCAGGCTAATAGGTTTAGGCTAATCATTTGTTCTTAATTTAGTAACAAAGTCGTAAGTGCTTTAAGTCTTTCTGGTTATTGTATGAAACTCTCGTTATTGCTTTATGACCATTTTCTTTTTATGCAGATATACAGATGTGCATAATATCGGGTTGTCTAGTTGTAAAGAAAGATGTGAATTGGTATGAATGTCCCAACTTAGAATTTATTCACTTCAATATTCCCAGAGCAGTCTTAGTGGTTTTCGTATGAGAATATATATTGAATAAAACAAAAACTAAAAAAACATTACGTAGCTCATTATTATGCACCGTGTAACGACGCATACCATTGGTGTTAAGAAGTACATTGTATATATCATAATACATCCTGAAATGCAGTGAATGTTTTAGAAGTAACAAAGACTTTTTGCAGTTCAAAGGTTTCTGTAGTCCTTATTTTAGACTATCATTCTGGCCTTTGACAATCTAGCCTATTTGTGTAAATAAGCTGTTTCAACATTGTTATCTTCTGTTCAAGGACATTCATTCTGCAATTTTCAAGATAGTTTCTAGACTAAAAAACTGACGACCTTTCAAATAAGCTTTAAGGTACAACTAGATATGTACTGAGTGACTCGCCAGGTATTCAGTAATTGGATGTAATAAATTTAAAATCAAGAACAGGGCGTGATTCCATAGTCACCATATTTCACTGAACTATTTCGGAAACAATATGATCTTTGCACTTGTATCATGATCACTGTGTTAGAAATTGAAATGCTTTACTAGTTTTTCCTGTCTCATCAGTCTTAAAATCTGTCAGAGTACACATAAATTCTATAAAGAGAGAAACCCCGATAGAATCCTAAAGCTGAAACAACTACATGTATTTGCTTGGATAATTGGTATGACAAGAGCTTGGATATTAAAGAAATACTATCGATAGCAAGTCAATGTCTGATACCTAGATTTTTCGGGAAACACTTATTATTTCCAAACAATCAATTTAAATAAAATGACCATGTTTGGCAGATACCATTGCCTTGACTAGGTAAAGCGTGTCGACATTCAGTTTTACATAAGTTCTACGAAAATCAAGCTCATATGTGTCCAGTCCTTGTAACAATAGACTGATATCAATATTTGTGTAATAATAATAATAATAATGAAATAACTTTGTCATTGTGTTTGACTTGATCACCAACAGAATAAATGCACTTCTGATAAACAAGATATTCTGGTTTAGCATTTTGAAAATTTTCACTAATTATTCTTTCATCTTTCATCGAAGGGTTTCCTTGGTTTCATAATATGGCTATCAAACCATATTATTGGTTGCAAGTTTGAATTTTCACTCATATCAAGTTAAAAGAACAAATAATAGGGTATTGTCTCGAATCTTTGGGTGGGACCAGTCATTTATACATTTTATTATCTGACAAAATAGGTGTTCACGGTCTGTAATCTCAAGAAAACTATGGCACTCTCATTGAAAAAATATATATCTATAATGGCAGGCAAATATTGAGCATGCTTCAGAACAAAATGCTATGAAAATAAATTTTCATAGAGGCGGCAATTTTTAAACTTTCTAAATAAGTTTCTGCAGGAATACTTATTATTTCAACAGTCCGAACTCAAGGGTAATTTACAGGTTTTTACAGTTTGTTTCTTTTTCTTTTATCTTTGCATTTTCTTGAACATAAGGTCGATGCACGTATTCTTTAAATAAACAATTTGGTCTTATCATCAGAACATTATCTTCTGGAATTCTTTTTAATTTGAAAGATAAGCAATTTTTTTTGGTACACTGTAGCATTAATGGACTATCTAGCCTGAATACTCTCTGATATTACATTGGTACTTCCATTTAGATTACTCCGCTTTTATCGCAATTTTCTCATTTGGTATGGTGATAATTAAGCCTAATTATTTGCAACACTGGTAGGCACATTACACAATTTTTGAAATTGTCAGAAAGAGGAAACATAAGCTTTTCTGCGGGTTTGTTGACTTCTCGCAAGCATTTGACAAGGTATGGCGTATAGGACTGTGGCACAAACTCCTTAACAACTCCATTAATGGTAAATTCTTTAATGTCATAAATAATATGTATAAAAACATCAAATCGTATATTTCACATAATGGGCAAATTTCGGATACATTCACATTCGAAATCGGTTTAAGACAGGGTGAAAATTTGTCGCCGGTACTTTTTTCTATGTACTTAAATGATCTTCAGTCATGTTTGCACTTAAATGGCGCAGTTGGTATAGAGCTAAGAGACCCACTCGACTTTGACATATGGCTTAAACTGTTAGTCTTGCTCTATGCCGATGATACAGTTATTTTAAGTGATTCAGCAGAGGATTTTCTACGTAGTCTCTCTTTATTTAATGACTACTGTAAAAACTGGCATTTGCAAGTTAATATGAGAAAGACGAAAATTATCATATTCGGAGCCCGACAACTGAATAACTTTGAGTTTAAATTTGACGACCAAATTATTGAAATTATCGATCAATATCATTATCTTGGCGTAACTTTCTCAAGCAGCGGGTCTTTTCTTAAAGCACGAAAACATGTAGCTGAACAAGCAACAAAGGCTATGCACCTTCTTTTCACGAGAGCCAATAATTCTGATTTACCAATAGATCTTATACTTAAACTGTTTGACCATACAGTTATACCTATATTAACTTATGGATCCGAAGTATTCGGTTACGAAAATATTGACATTCTAGAAAAAGTACACAACAACTTCCTTCGGAAAATAACTAAAGCGAGACGCTCTACTCCCATGTCCTTTCTATACGGAGAATTAGGAAGATATCCTATCTCCATTATCGTTAAAACCCACATGATCTCATTCTGTAATCGTTTAATTTTAAGCAAAGAACAAAAAATATCGCTGCAAATATACAAATACATGTTGAATCTCCCAAACAGTAACTTTAAGTGGATTAGCAAAATAAAAGAAATCCTTAACTCAGTAGGCCGTCCAGATTTGTGGGAAAACCAATTCCATTTAAATCAAACTAATATTCATAAACAAGTTAAACAAACCTTGATTGATCAATTCAAACAACAATGACACGAGCAATTACAAGAATCGAATCAGGGTCGGATTTACAACAGCTTCAAGGAACAGTTTGAATTTCAACCTTATTTCAAAACCCTCTCTACACAAGAGTCGATGACTATTTTTCAATATAGAACCGCAAACCACCGGTTACCCGTTGAAACCGGCCGTTACGACGGAACCCCGTTTGTCGATAGAGTATGCACGCTTTGCAATATTAGAAATGCTCAACCCGTCGGATGCGAGAGACATTATCTTCTAGAATGTACATTATGTAATATTATAATGAAAAAAAAATTAACTTACCAATATTGGACCAATGCCTCCCCACTTACCTTTACCTATTTTTAAACAAAGGATATCACTATTGTTCTCACTATGTGCAAATTGTATCTGTTCACGTTTGCAAAGTTAGAGTGAAATCTTGAGGAAAAATAAGTAATTATAATCTCGGATGTTTTCGTAAAATTATAATGTACTTACTTTTTTGTCAATTTTCCCAATTTCCAGAGGTTTAAAAATCCTAGCTAAAACAAAACAACGTGGTCACATGCTTTTTACGTTTTTCATTGACGGTTACTTTCATTGACTGTGTAGCAGTATTTACTGATTGGCTAGCCGCAATGTTTTTATAACCTTAATACTCTCAAGCGCGGTGTAAGCGCGGTATCTTTGATTGCTGCTCCTCTTATAGTTGTATACTGAAACGTTGTCACTATCAGTCCGCGGAGAAATTGATCCTCCTTTATATTAAAACCCAAGGCTGTTTTGATATAACTGGCCACCACCCTATTTTAGTAATATTTACTAGTTACTATTCTATTTGAAGAATACATTACTTCACTGACTGGGAAATGCCATTGTACAGGGGTGTACCTAAGTGTTATTGTTCTGAAGATAAAAAAAACCTCATATTTATACAATTATTGTTAGTAGACTGATCGCTACCCCACATGTTTGTTAATTGTTTCTCTTTTGTTTATTTGTTTGTTTTTTCTGTTTGCTTTTTTTTCTGTGTATTTTGGTTGTTGTCTGTTTGCCTATGTTGTATATCTTGATCGGAAACCTTTGCTATTCTTTTCATAAATCTGTTTGTGTTATATCCCCATGTTGTATGAAAAGTACCTGGGAGAAATAAAAGATATGTTCTGTTCTGTTTTGTTCATTAAATTTAGCAACATGTGTTGTTAACACCATTATCTTTGATCTTTTGTAATCCTTACTTTTTATTCAATATATAAGTGACGATATTCACAACTAAAAGACCATCACAATTAAAAATTAATAATAACAATTAAAGAAAAACATGAAATATCTATATCAAATGATATAAACTGTAAAATTCTCCTTCAGTTTGCGGGTGGTGCCAAAAGCTTATTATTCAAACGCAAGAACATGTAAGGCTAATACTTCTACATAATTATTACTTTAAATCTTCATTTCTTTTTTTATAATTACTTTCCATTATTCAAATGAACAGTAATTCAATAGATCTCTTTAGATCTCCTACATGTATGCAATTTATATTTCAAGATTGGTGGATGAAGAAGAAATAAACCCCATTCCAGTTCTATCAAACACCGTTAATTCTTAGAAAATTATTGACTTCCTTCGGGAATTGAACTGGTAATAGACTTTTGTTATCTCAGCTACGCAATGCCATCTGTATATTAGTGATTCGCAGTGAACAAATGAAATTATGCTGCACATATATATTCATTTAGCAATTTCAATTATAGGTTATTTTTTATTATTTCATGCTAAAGTGAAAACTTCGGCAAAACAGTCTGAAAAACCCTGTGACTGACAAAGGTCTCTAGAATTATAATTGTTTTACTAATACATAACAGTATCTGTTTTTTCATATACAGAGACAAGTCTCCCTTTAACTTCCTAAATAAAGAGTTTCTAACAGCAAAGAGAACTGTTTCAGAATTTCTGCTCAATCATGTATCAGTTATTTTAGGAAAAACTAGAGAAACATCAATGCACGTGTGTTTTAAGTTGTGAATGGTTACTTAACTATTTTAAGTGCTTGGTGCTTAGAGAATAAATAAATTATCTGATAACATAGAGAAGCTGAAAATAGTTTTAATGCGACTTAATCTGCTTGAGGCGACATCTTATTCAGTCATTCAATGACTGAATGATACGCCAAATGAATCAGGTAAAACATGTTTAAGAATCTGCATTGAGCGTCAGTTGCATTAACCGTTACAGTGCAATGCAAACATTTGGGATGTAGCAATGTTTGTCAAGACTCCAAACTCCAGCTAACATGTTCAGATGGATATTTTCTTTGGACAAATATTATTTATTGAAGAGAAAATGTGGGAAAATAGAGCGCAAACGAGAAAGGAAACAGCACTGAGGTAAAATATTAAAGGAAATTGACGAGAATAGTATAGAATTATAAGCACACTTATCGAAATATATAATTGAAGATTACCTTATAGGTTGTAATTTGTCATCGTTTTATCTAGATGAAATGCTAGAAGGCTTATGGTAAATAATTTTCTGAACACACGCTATTATGTTTTAGATTATTATATTGACTAAACTTCCGCTTCCATAACTTTTATTCCCTTTCTTTTGTCTAACCGCAGTTATATAAATAATGTCCAATGAAACTAAAAAATGTAGATCTAATTAAAAATATGGTAAAAAGAACAAACTTCCTCTATTTTTTAATCTGTTCATGGTAATGATAATTGTGCATGAGACGGTAGCACTGAACGTATGATTTCATTTTTAGCTCGACTATTCGAAGAATAAGGAGGTATATAGTTCTCGCCCAGGCGTCGGCTTTTGTTCAGGTTAAAGTTTTTCGGCAAGGTAACATAATTCACCTAACCCTTGCAGATATAGACCTGAAACTTACAATACTTGTTTACCAACAAGAGCTTACTCTGCTTACAAGAGGAAGTAACTGTGTTAAGCATTTTGTGTGAATTATGACCACTTTTCGACTAAGAAATTTGGTTAAAGTTTTTCGGCAAGGTAGCACTACTCACCTTTCCCTTGCAGATATAGCCCTGAAACTTACAGTATTTGTTAACCATCAAGAGCATACTCTGCTCACAAGAGGAGGTAACTGTGTCAAGCATTTTGTGTAAATTGTGGCCCCTTTTCGACTTAGAAATTTGGTTAAAGTTTTTCGGTAAGGTAGCACTAGTCACGTTTCCCTTGCAGATGTAGCCCTGAAACTCACAATACTTGTTAACAATCAAGAGCTTAGTCTGCTTACAAGAGGAGATAATTGTTTCAAGCATTTTGTGTGAATTATGGCCCCGTTTCGACTTAGAAATTTGGATAAAGTTTTTCGGCAAGGTAGTACTAGTCACCTTTTCCTTGCAGATGTAGCCCTGAAACTCACAATACTTGTTTTCAATCAAGAGCTTAGTCTGCTCACAGGAGAAGGTAACTGTGTCCAGCGTTATGTGTGAATTATGGCCCCTTTTCGACTTAGAAATTTGGTTAAAGTTTTTGGCAAGGTAGCACTAGTCACCTTTCCCTTGCAGATTAACTTAAAACATTTTCTTATCATCATGGCTTTAGACTGCTACAAGAGGAGGTAACTTTGTCAAGGATTTTGTGTGAATTTTGAGTTTATAAGGTTTTATAACCCTTTAGTGTCAAGTACTGAGAATAGTCGAGCGCGCTGTCCTACGACAGCTCTTGTTAATGATGTTCTCTGTAGATCGCTAGATTATCAAAGAAAATGTTAAGATGACACTAGATTGGGACCCGCGCAAGCGCGAGCTCAGAGAATCTACCTATTTGCATTATAGAAAGGCATGCCTCTATAGAGAGAAGGACATGATCTTAATTATCCGTAAACTGACTAATCTACTACCTTTTATAATGTTTTCGATACCGCAATGTTCAAAAAGGCGTGTAAATTAGAATAGTGAACCAACGCAACATGTTAAAATGCTTTAAACGTACTAAAATTGTTATACCTTTCTCATTTATTTATGGATTTGATTCATCCTTGGACAAAACAACACTTATGACAAATAATAAAAAGTCAGTTGTTTTATACTTCAACAACAGACTTGACCATGTTTTTAACTGTAGTAAAGTACCACGGTATAAAACATGTAGATGATGTTTTTAATATTCCATGGTTCACAGACAAATCGTTGTGCCACCTTGGTGACCCAGTGCCACCCTTTTTAAAGACATGTTTCAAAAGGCAGTCTGAAGGACAGCAATATGCGGCGGTGCATTAGCAAATGTTGAAAAGGTTTTAGCTGGTGAAAAGGAAATGTGGAGTGAAAAATTTGCTTATGTATGTATAAAAAATGTTCCACACAGAGTTCACCATTAATTAAAGTGATAGTACAATCCATGCCAGGAAAAGGTCTGTGTATGAGTGAGTGAATTCGCAAGATTGACACGACCAAATTTTCATGAAATTGCTCCCATGTGTTTAAAAGTTATGGAGCAGGTATGAAATGCATGACCTAAACCTTTGAACACCACTCGTGACCGTGACCTTGAGCCGTCACGGTTGAGATATAGGTTCTCCCCCCACCCCATCATCCCTCCTCCCCACTCAACTTAAGATTGTATAATGTCCTAAATCATGATTAGGTTCATTTAAAAAAAATCAGGGGAAATAACACTTATATTAATTTTACAATGATTTGACATAAGTACCATCACTTGTTTGGGTTGCTGCTCAATGTCGTTCAAACCTTTGACCTCCACTTGTGACCTTGTCCTTGAGCCGGCCAGGTTGCAAATCGTCTTGATAGGATGAACATTTAACCACAGTTTCATGAAATTCCTTCCAGGGGTTTAGAAGTTAAGGAACGGGCACGAAATCCAGATGCACACACACACACACACACACAGGGACAGACGGACGCACTAAGACCATTCCTATATCTCCCTACCGCTAAGCGCAGGCGAAGGAGATGCATTCCTACAATCCATCAGCATGTAAACTACCTTCTTGAAGTTAGTTTGAGTGTAATACACAGTTGAGAATATGTTCTGTAATTTGACTTTTCCCCCCATCTGCCCTGAAGAATACATGGCCTGCAGCATTTTAAAAGAAAATAGCTGCTCTTTTAAGCACATTTCCCGGGAGTTTAATTGGAGTGACGCGAGGAGAGGAGACAAAACGTTCACGGAGTGGTCAATCGGATCTTTCATCCATCAAATGATTTTGGATGGAGCCATCATCAAAGATCCGTTCCCTTTGTTATCCTACTGATTCCATCGATTATACTGGTTTTCATACATGACGGGTGGATAGAGCCGCAGGGGCCGATTTGAATTCATGAAAAAACTACAAAACTATCAATTTCAGCTTCGTTAAATCACAGAGTGCAAGTCTGTAATCGTAAAAAATCTGTTTATAGTAAATTTAGCAAAATCTATTTGTAGCATTTCTATTTTTAGTCTTAGGTGTTTTCCGGTACTTTTTTGGCTATTTTCTCTATTTTCGTTCATATCAGTGTATATTTCAAAAAGAAATATCAACTTTAGATACTCATTTATAAGTGCTTCGGCGACATAGAACAGAATAGCTTGAGATCGCGCTGTTTCTCCGACAAATCGGCGAACCTATTGAGAGAAGAGAGATATAGCATAGGTCTTGGTTTAACTTGGAAGGTTTACGAAACAAACTGCAAATAATTTTAGTCATCTCAGTTTAGTTTGCACTAACAAAACACTTATACATTATACCTAAAGAATGGGGTTGTAACAAACAGCTGTTTTTCGCTGAATTCGAAAGTAAGTGTGACTGAGTGAAACCTAATGAAGAGCAAATACACTCTATCAATGGGGGACATTAGTGGATTATCTACCCTGAATAGTCTCTGATATTACATTGGTCATTCCATTTAGATTCATCTGCTTTTATCGCTATTTTCGCTTTTGGTATGGTGATAATTAAGCCTTAATATTTGCAACAATTTTAGTCAGATTACACATTAAGTTTAGCAACATGTTTTGTTAAGACCATTATCTTTGTTTTTTGATAATCCTAACTTTTTATTTAATATATAAGTGACAATTTTCACAACTGAAAGTCAAGACTATCACAAAGAGAAACAAGGATAAAGTCAGAGTATTCCAACTGAAAGGACCAATATGCTTTTTGGTCTATCTTTGATGTTATCTGAGTAAAGGAGATAACTTGTTATCAGGAATGTCGCTCATTGGAATAAGTCTGTTTACTAGGTAATTCGATTTTCAGGTTTTATAAAAGGAACTAGTTAGACCGAAGGATCTAGCACTCGCTGGGAAAATATCTATTTAGTTTGTGTTATCATTGTTCAGTTTTGTAGGTTATTAGCAGATAAGGTCTAAATATTCGTTAGAAAATCGGATTTGGTGCGTGGTGATTGAATCATTTAACATATAATCTCGTTGTTCTATATATAGGTAAAAGTTGCCTTTTCTAACATTTTCAGTACATTTACTAAAAACAGCAAACCAGAGATTCCAGATTTGCTTTCATCGGTTTATAAATCAGAGACTGATATAAAGACGCGGGTAGCAAAACTATTACTAATTAATTATGATAAATAATTGCAGAATTGTTCGATGAAGTCGTTTATAATATATATGAAAATCATATCTCATATCATTTAATAGTGTAAACAACCCCTAGATAAATATAGAACATGGGTATCATAAGAATTTATTCATCTAATATAGTCCATGCATCTTATATAAGACTCATTTTAGTAACTGGAACAGACACAAAACATTACAACAGCGTACGTTCGCAACGGATTTTTTAGTACATCAGTACTGATTCGATACACTAATTATGATGGTAAACGATAGTGACATGTCGGTCATCATTTTGCCTTTGAACGATTCCTGATTTGTCTTTGAATAATATGTTCTGCAACCCACACACGCTTGCAGTCACTTTCTTGCCATTGCTATTGCAGTAAACAACTTAAATAAATCTCTACTGAATTAAAAAGAATCGCATTCAGACACTGCAAATAGATTTGATGCGAAAAAAATCGAATTCTGATTATTTAATTTAGATGTAAATTAAAGTAACAGCTGATGTTTTTTGTATCACGTGTAGGTCTTCTTATTTCGACAGTAAATTAGATTCAATATCCGTGCTTACTGCGTTTTCAAAGTCAGCTTTACCTGTCTCCTTAAACATTATTTTGTGTTTTTATTCAATGTTAAAATAGAGCGAATGATTAAAGTTTGATTAATATACAAAAAATGTCTACTACCGAAAACAGATTTCTCCATTTGAAACATCACTGTTAAAAAAGAGGGTGTTGGTACGTAGAGTATAAACTCAATTTTAAAACAATCAACGTTTTTGTCTTATTAGAGTAATAACAGTATCGGCCCTATTTTCATCATCGTCGGATACCCACGGTTGATTATTACATTAATCAAACCGTGGGGAAAATGAATCAATTTGCGTCGATATATAGCAACAAGTGCCTAAAATATCGACCAATAAAATAGCGTTTAACAAAACTGATACTCTTCAACGGAGAGGGAAAAAACAAAATGGCGAAAACCTGTTTCGCGTGTTTTGCCAATATAAAAGGCAAAAACTATCACCAACTCAATTCTTCGACAAGCAAAGACCGCTATAGTGATATTTTACCTAGTATCAACATTTCGCCCACATTTTCAATTTTGAACTTTTACAAACAGAATTAAACATGTCGTCTATGGTTGCCGCCATCTTGTCTGTAAAACCGAATGTCGTATAGAACGAGCGTTTTGATTGGTTTTAGTTGCCTCATGAAATCGTGAGGGAACCAATGAAATAGCTGTCTTTGACACACCTCTTATCGACTAGATAGCGTCCAAAAATCCCACGGCTGATAAATTTTAATGGATCGGCCGTGGATATTCGACGATGAATTTTCATTTGTTTGTCATGTTTTTCTCTAAGAGTAAGATATATCTGTCTTTATGATTGCGGAAGTTTTTTTAAAGCGGGGGGGGGGGGGGGGGGAGACGATTATAATTCCATCATATTTTTTAAATTAAAATTAATAGATAAAGTAGGAATAAGCATTCAGAAGACACCTTTTTCATCTACCGATTGTTTGAAAATGTATTTTACTGGAAACTTTGAAAGTTTTCTTTTAGAAGATAGTTTTACTAATAGGCTGCTATGCATTTTCAGGGTGCATTACTTGGGTGTTTTTGTTTTGTTTTTGTTTGTTTGTTTTTTGTTTTTGTTTTTTTTGAAAAAGGAGTTTCAGTTACTAATGCGCTATCAGTGTTTCATTTTTGTATAATTATTTACTAAGACAGTTTATTGATAGACCAGCAGTTTAAACATTATAAATAACTAACAGAACGACAATTATGTTAAATTATACAGCTATTCATTAATAGCTTATGAACAAAAGTAACTGAAGTGAAGAAACTGATGTAAAAACATCCAGTTATTGCATGCTTGTCGGATCCGATCGTATTAGCAGGTGCTGTCTGCGTCTGTACATGATAATATTAAAGCTGAAACAACATAGTCAATATTTTTACTAATGTTATTTCCCGAGGTAATATTACTGTATAAAAAGTTAACTGATTAATTCTTAAGAGTATAAGTTAATACGTCAGACATCATTGTCACTAAACCCTAATACAGCCTTAATATGATGTTTGCCATTTCTGACTGTAATCAGCCGCTGATCAGACATTTGTACTGCCTATAAGCTGTTAATGTAAACATTAATGCATTAACTTGAACATTCTGAATCGTTTAACACAGTGTTGATAATCCGTTGATTGAAAGTTTCTCTGAAGTATTTTGATGTGGATAAAAACTTTCCATATACGTAAGACTGTTAAGACATTATAGAGTGGATATGTTTTCATGAAGGAACAGTCCAATCTGATAACATGAAAATATCCACGAACAGCTGTTGGAAAACAAGACAATTAGCGACAAATATTGCGCATTTGTTTCATTGATTTTAAAGTGAAATTAAAAATTAAAGGTTCCCTTTCAGGAATGTTATTTGGTTTTTTTCAGTTTACAAAAAGTGACACTGTAGATTTCTGTTTCTACAAGTTGGATCTTTGTCCAATAAGGAGAATATTATGAACCAGTTATATAAATTCAATGAGAAAATAAATTCTACATTTTTTGATACATTTTTTTTTATTTAACGTTCTGAGATGACCTTTCGTATATGACCCACGTTCTGTTCTACCTCTGTACATTACTCGTGTGTTGAAACAGAACAAAATAATGAAGAATTATTGCCATAAAGAAAATGACCTCCTTTAAAGGAAGTCATTTGAGATATATCCTGAGATTTTCTCCAGCAAACATGTTTAAACATTTTCAACTACATGTTATTTTTAGCCAAGTCTAACTACCCTTCATTAGGAAGTCTAAAAAAAAAAGAAAACAGTTAAATGGTATGAATAAATTATCGCAAACATTCACATAGCTTGACTGGTATGGTTTCGATAACATTGATTTTGCGTATTTACTTAATGATTTACATGCGGCTTTATACGTTTGGGGGAAAACATACTAAATGAATGTTTAATTTTCTTTGTACGAACGAATCTGTGTTAAACGTTCTGTTAATTGCCTCTGAATTCTAATAGCTAATTGTTTAAACCGCGGTTAAAAAAATCGAAATGAACAAGTCTAAATTTATAATTATAGAGAAACTGTTAAAATGCAAGTTACTGTAATAAAAACTGTGAATGTATATAATACTTTGCCCAGCAGAAACAAGGTTGCGATAAATAACTACGACATCTTTGACGATTTGCGTCAAAATGTGTATTTATATTACTGCAAATAGTAATAAATCATTCCAATATCATAGAAATATTGCAATGAGCAGAATTAAGAAGACTTACGATGAATAATTGTCTGGCCTCACGGTTTTGTATTAAATTGTTATATTGACTAACCTTCCACCGCCATAACTTTCACACTCCTCTTTTATCTGAATGTAGTTGCTTAAATAATATCTAGTGAAACCAGGAAATTTAAAATGAAAAAAAAGAGAAATATTCCTACACTTTTTAGTATGTCCATGGAAAATTATTAATGTGCATGAGACGGTAGCATTGGAAGTATGATTCGCACAAGATCGCTATATTATCAAAGAAAAAATTAAGACAAGAGCAGAGAGAAGAAAGATATAACATAGGATCTGAAGATTATATCTTTCAAAAAGAGTCTTCCTACATTAAACATAAAATCTATCTGAAATGGAAGATCAGTGATTGCTTGGTCTGAATCGGGAGTGTGCTAACACTCATATATTTTGGACGGTTTCTGAAACAAACTGCAAAGAATCTTAGTCATCTCATTTTAGCCTGCACTTACAAAACACTTATACATAATACCTAAAGAATGGGAACGAAACAAAAGCTATTTTCGCTGAATTGGTAAGTAACTGTGACTGAGTGAAACAAAGTGAAGTGCAACTACACTCTATGAATTGGAATAAGTCTGTACCCTAGGTAATTCGATTTACAGATTTTATAAAAGGTACTAATTAGACAGAAGGATCGAGTACTCGCTGTAAACATTTCGCTATAACTTGTATTACCGATGTTTGAAGGTTGTTAGCAGAAAATGTCAAAATATTCGTTAGAAAATCGGATTTAGTGCGTCGTGATTTGAATAATTTATTAATAACATATAATCTTGTCGTTATATATATAAGTTAAAGTTGCTTTTTCTAACATTTTCAATGCATTTATTAAAAATACAAATGCAGACATTGCAGATTTGCTTTCATCAGTATAAAAATCAGAGATTGACACAAAGACGCGTGTAGCAAAACTATTTATAATTAATTATGATAAATAATTGCAGAATTTTACGATGACGTCATACATAAGATACATGACAATCATATCCCATGTCATTTAATAGTATAAATAACCCCCATCATAAATATAGAACATGGGTAACAGATTAATAGTTATTTTCCTTATAATCTTGAATAAGACTCGTTTTAGTTACTGAAACAGACACAAAGCAACATAACAGCCTACGTTCGCAACGGAATATTTCGTACTTGTTCGATACACTAATTATGATGGTAAACGATAGTGACATGCCGGTCATTCTTTTAACTTAAACCGATTCCTGATTTGTCTTTGAATAATATATCCAGGAACCCACATACGCTGGCAATCACTTTCTTGCCAATGCAATTGCAGTAAACAACTTAAACAGATCTCTACTGAATTAAAAAGAATCGCATTCAGCAGGTTCAGACTGCAAATAGATTTGATGCGAGAAAATCGAATTCTGATTATTTAACTTAGATGTGATTTATAGTAACAACGGATATTTTTGTATCACGTCTAGGTCTTCTTATTTCGACAGTAAATTAGCTTCAATAACCGCATGGTTCTTTCTGTGTTTTCAAAGTCATTTTTACCTGTCTCCCTGAACATTTTTAATGTCTTATTCAGTGTTGAATTTGAGCGAATGAGTGATTTTTGATTAATATACAAAATAGAAAAAGTTTTCAACAGAAAACAGATTCCTGCATCTGTCGCATCACTGTCATAAAAAGAGGGATTTGGTAAGTAGAGTATAAACTAATTTTAAAACAATCATAGCTTTTATTTCGCAATAGACGTGAAATGTCTGTATCCGCCTTATTTTAATTTGTTTGTCATGTTTTTATCTAAGAGTAGGATATATCTGTCTTTTTGTTTGCGGAAATCTTTAATAAAAGCGGGGGAGAGGCGATTATAATTCCATTGTATTTCTTTACTTATAATTAATAGATGAAGTAATATGTAGAATATTGATCAATGAAAACCATTTAATAAGCACTCACAACACTTGCCCATTTTTTTCATCTACCGATTGTTTGAAAAAGTATTTAACTGGAAACTTTGAAAGTTGTTATTTTGGATGATAGTTATATTAATAGACTGCTATGCTTTTTCGGTGCATTCATTGATTTTTTTTGTTTTGTAAAAACGAGTTTCATTGACAAATGCGCTAACCATTATAAATAACTAACAGAAAACGTTCTTTTGCAAGACAACTACGTTAAAATATACAGCTATCTAACAAAGTTGTTGCGTCTGAAACTCAACCGATTAAAACCGAAGGTTGATCATTAATAGGTAATGTTACAATTAGTGATACAAAAGTAACTGAAGTAAAGGAAATTGATGTAAAAACATCCAGTCGGATCCGATCGTATAAGCAGGTGCTGTCTGCGTCTGTTCATTTAAGCTGAATCATTTTTTTGTTACTAATGTTATTTTCCGAGGCAATGTGAAGGTAAAGTACTTGATTAATTTTTAAGAATAAAAGGCAAAACGTCAGACGCTATTGTCACCTAAACCCCTAATACAGCCTGAATATGTTGTTTGCTATTTCTGACTGTAATCAACTGCTGATCAGACATTTGTACTGCCCATAAGCTGGTAATGCAAACATGAATGCATTAACTTGAATCGTTTTTCACAGTGTTGATAATCCGTTGATTGAAAGTTTCTCTGAAGTATTTTGATGTGGATAAAAACATTTGATATACGGTAGACTGTTAGGACATTCTAGATTGGATGTGTTTTCATGAATTTATACACCAATATGATTACATGAAAATATCCACGAACAGCTATTGGAAAACAAGACAATTAGCGACAAATATTGCGCATTTGTTTAGTAGACCTATAAGCGAAATTGAAATTTAAAGATTCCCTTTCAAGAATGTTATTTTTCTTCAGTTTACAAATAGTGACACTGTGTAGATTTCTGTTTCTACAAGTTGGATCTTTGTCCAAAAGGAGCATTTTATAAACCAATTATAGAAATTAAATGAGAGAAGAAATTCTTTATTTTTTGATACCTTTTTATGCACCCGAAGGGAGGCATTTAGTTTTTGAACTGTCCGTCCGTCAGTCCGTCCGTTCGTCCGAAAACTTTAACATTGGTAATCACTTTCTTATTAGTAAATGGATTTACTTTATACTTAGATACAACACCCCTTCGGACAAGACCTTTCCACTGACTTAAATTTATTTGACCTTGACCCCTGACTGACCTTAACCTTGAAGATCCGATTGTCCAAAAACTTGGCGATAACTTCCTTATTAGAAAGTGGAATTACTTCATATTTGGACACAACCGCCTTTGGATAAGACCTTCCCACAGACCTTTATTTATTTAACCTTGACCCCTAAATGACTGCTTCTCAGCTCAAAGGTCAAAGCACCACTTTCGGTGGCATTGTCATCTTACAGTGACAGTTCTTGTTTAATTTATCGTTCTAAGATGACCTTTCGTATATAACCCGCGTTCTGTTCTACCACTCTACATTACTCGTGTGTTGAAACAGAACAAAATAATGAAGATTATCATTGCCATCAAGAAAATTACCTCATTTGAAGGAAGTCATTTGAGATGTATCCTGAGATCTTCTCCAGCAAAAATAGTTTTTGTTCTTTAAATACATGTAATTTTTAACCAAGTCTAACTACCCTTCATTAGGAAGTCTAAAACAGTAAGGAAACAATAAAATGGTATGAATAAATTATCGCAAACATTCACATAGCTTGACTGGTACGATTTCGATAAGATTCACTTTGCGTATTTACATAATGATTTACATGCGGCTTTATACCTTTTGGGGAAAAACCTACAAAATGAATGTTTAATTTTCCTTTTACAAACGAATTCTCTGTTAGACATTCTGCTTATCGCCTCTGTATATTACTTCATTATTTCTTTATGTATCTACTTCAAACTTTAAATATTCGTCTCTTATTATCACCCACATCATATGTGACAAGGTTCTTAATTCTAGCACCTTTATTGTCAGAATTATCATCCTTGAATTTTTAATTTTTTCTTCCTATGTTGAAAAATTTGGTCGTTTGTCCGTCCCTAAAACTGTATCCAGTGAAATATGGATAAATAGCAGTATGGAGAATATCCACCTCATTTTTTATGAACCTAAAGGAGGAACTGTCCGTTTTATCAGTCATTTCCTCCGAAAACTTTACAATTGGCCATATTTTCCTTACTACTGAATGGAATTACTTCAAGCTTGGCCACAGCAATACCTTGGATAAGACCATACCAATGAAGTACATTTCTGTGACCTTGACTTCTGAATGGCCTTGACCTTTAAAGTTTTCTTGTCCAAAAACTATAAGTTTGGCCATAACTTCCTTATTTCTGAACAGAATTACTTAAAACTTAGTCAAAACAACCCCTTCAATAATACCTTTTCAACAACATACATTTCTGTGACCTTAACCTCTAAATGACCTTGACCTATGACGTTTTCTTCTTTGATGATACTTTGTACAGGGATAGAGGATCATATGGAGATTATGCCAGTCTCAGACAAATTCTTTAGTCAATTTCCACATATGGGTTGGAGTTAGGGAGATGGACATTGCACCGGTAGGGGACTGTTGCTTTGTCTGTGACAAGCTCTTGTTTATCTTAATGTTGTTAATTAACGTCCAATGAAACTAGAAAATGTAAAATGAAGAAAAAAATCTTCCTCCACTTTTAAGTCTGTCCATGGTAAATTGCAAATGTGGATGACACAGTAGCATTCTTAGTGATATTCACAGTAGATCGCTAGATTATCAAAGAAAATGTTAAGAAGACAAGAGCAGAGAGAAGAAAGATATAGCACAGGTCCTTCGATGATTTTATCATTCAAAAAGGGTCTTTCTTCATGAAACATAAAACTCTATTTGAAATGGCAGATAAGTGATTGCTTGGTCTAAATCAAAATTGTGTACACACTGGTATAACATTGACGGTAGAAAAAATGAAAATAATATAAATCGTGTCGTTTAAGTTTGCACTTACAAAACACTTATACATGATACCTGAAAAATGGGAACGATACAAAAGCTGTTTTCGCTGAATTGGTAAGTAACTGTGACTGAGTGAAACCTAGTGGAGAGCAAATACATTCTATCAGTTGGAATAAGTATGTACTCTAATTTTATTAGAGATTTTATAGAAAGTATTAATTAGACCGAAAGATCTAGTACTCGCTGTAAAAATATTGATATAATTTGTATTATCAATGTTCACTTTTGTAGGTTATTAGCAGATAAGGTCTTAATACTCGTTAGAAAATCAGATTTAGTGCGTCATGATTTGAATCATTTCACTTATAATTTTGTCGTTCTATATATATATATATATATATATATATATATATATATAGGAAAAAGTTGCCTTTTCTAACAGTTTATTATAAATTTATTAAAAATAGCAAAACAGATATTCCAGATTTGCTTTCATCAGTAAAAAAATCAGAGATAATTGATATAAAGACGCGTGTTGCAAAACTATTAATAATTAATTATGATAAATTATTGCGGAATTTTTCGACGAAGTAGTATATAAGATACATGAAAATCATATCTCATGTCATTTAATAGTATAAACAACCCCCATCATAAATATAGAACATGGGTAACAGATGAATAGTTATTTGTCTAATATAGTCCCTGCATCTTAAATAAGACTTGTTTCAGTAACTGACGCAGACACAAAGCAACACAACAGCGTACGTTCGCAACAGAATTTTAAGTACATGATTACATGTTTGATACAATAATTATGATGGTAAACAATAGTGACATGTCGTTCATTCTTTTAACTTAAACCGATTCCTGATTTGTCTTTGAATAATATATCCTGCAACCCACACACGCTGGCAATCACCTTCTTGCCGACGTTATTGCAGTAAACAACTTAAATAGATCTCTACTGAATTCAAAAGAAACGCATTCAGACACTGCAAATAGATTTGATGCGAGAAAATCGAATTCTGATTATTTAGATGTGAATTATAGAAACAGCTGATGTTTTTGTATCACGTCTAGGTCTTCTTATTTCGACAGTAAATTAGATTCAGTATCCGCATGGTGCTTACTGCGTTTTCAAAGTCATCTTTACCTGTCTCCTTGAACATTATTTAATGTTTTGAATCAATGTTAAAGTTGGGCGAATGAGTGAATTTTGATCAATTTACAAAATAAAAAAGTTAATTAGCGAAAACAGATTTCTGCATCTGATCCATCACTGTTATAACAAAGAGGGGTATAAACTCTATTTTAAAACAATCATAGCTTTTATTTCGTATTAGACGTGAAATAGCTGTATCGGCTCTATTTTCCTATGTTTGTCATGTTTTTTGTCTAAGAGTAGGATAAATCTGTTTTAAAGATTATGATTGCGGAAATCTTTAAAAAAAGCGGGGGAGAGACGATAATAATTCCATTGTATTTCTTTAATTATAATCAATAGATGAAGTAGGAATAAGCACTCACAACACTTGCCAACTTTATTTACATCTACCGTTTGTTTGAAAAAAGTATTTTACTGGAAACTTTAAAAGTTGTAATTTTGGATGATAGTTATACTAATAGGCTGCTATGCTTTTTCAGAGTGCATTCCTTGTTAGTTTGTTTTTTGTAAAAACGAGTTTCAATTACAAATGCGCTATCAGTTTATCATTCATATATAATTATTCACTAAGACAGTTTATTGATAGATCAGCAGTTTAACAGTTATAAATAACTATCAGAAAACGTTCTCTTGCATGAAAACTATGTTAAAATATACAGCTATTTAACAAAATTGTTGCGTCTGAAAATCAACCGACTAAAGCCGAAGCTGGTTCAATTAACGGTAATGTTACAAAAGCAACTGAAGTGAAGAAACTGATGTAAAAACATCCTGTTAGTGCATGCTAGTCAGATCCGATGGTATTAGCAGGTGCTGTCTGCGTCTGTACATGATAATATTAAAGCTGAAACAACATAGTCAATATTTTTACTAATGTATTTTTCCCGAGGTAATGTTACGGTAGTAACTGATTAATTCTTAAGAGTAAAAGGCAATATGTCAGACATCATTGACACTGAAAACCCTAATACAGCCTTAATTTGTTGTTTGCCATTCCTGACTGTAATCAGCGGCTGATCAGACATTTGTACTGTCTTTAAGCTGTTAATGCAAACATGAATGCCTTACTTTGAAACGTTTTTCACAGTGTTGATAATCCGTTGATTGAAAGTTTCTCTGAAGTATTTTGATGTGGATAAAAACATTTGATATACGTTAGACTGTTAAGACATTTTAGATTAAATATGTTTTCATGAAGGAATACACCAATCTGATAACATGAAAATATCTACGAAAATCTGTTGGAAAACAAGACAATTAGCGACAAATACTGCGCACTTGTTTCATGGATTTTAAAATGAAATTGAGAATTAAAGATTCTCTTCAGGAATGTTATTGTTTTTTCTTCAGTTTACAAATAGTGACAATGATTTAGATTTCGGATGATGATGTAGATTTCTGTTTCTACAAGTTGGATTTTTGTCCAAAAAGGAGCATGTTATGAACCAATTATAGAAATTAAATGAGAAAAGAATTTTTTTCATTTTTTGATACATTTTTTATTTAACGTGCTGAGATGACCTTTCATATATGACCCACGTTCTGTTCTACCACTGTACTTTTCTCGTGTGTTGAAACAGAACAAAATAATGAAGAAAATCATTGCCATCAAGAAAATTACCTCCTTTGAAGGAAAACATTTGAAATAATAAGATCTTCTCCAGCAAAGATGTTTTAAGTACTTTAGATACATGTAAGTTTTAGCCAAGTCTAACTACCCTTCATTAGGAAGTCTGTAAAACTAAGGAAACAGTTAAATGGTATGAATAAATTATCGCAAACACTCACATAGCTTGGCTGGTATGGTTTCAATAAGATTCAGTTTGCGTATTTACTTAATGATTTACGTTTAGGGAAAACCCTACAAAATGAATGTTTAATTTTCTTTGTACGAACGAATTCTCTGTTAAACGTTATGTTAATCGCATCTGAATTCTAAGAACTATTTGCTTAAACTGCGGTTAATAACACGAAATGAACAAACCTAAATCTATAATTATAGAGAAACTGTTAAAATGCAAGTTACTCTAATAAAAGTGTGAATGTATGTAATACTTTGCCCAGCAGAAACAAGGTTGCGCTAAATAACTACGACGTCTTTGACGATTTGCGTCCAAATGTGTATTTATATTACAGCAAGAAGTCATAAATCATTCCAATATCATGCAAATATTGCAATGAGCCGAATTTGAAGGCAGACAATGAAAGACGAATGCTGGTGTTTGACAAACAATAAATTTGTTAACTGCAAATTATTGTACGCAATATTTCAAATAAATTACTTCTGTCTCTCGATGTAGCGAATATCATCAATTATTCATTTATTTCCATCAGACGTTGTTATTGATGGCATAGACGCGAACAGTTTAGACATGCTATCCATAATTTAGAAAAAAGGGAGAGATTTGTCTACTGTATGTCTGTGTTCACGGTTTGTTGTCATGCAGTGTACTAGACCATATCTCTGATCGGTTTATCTTCTTCTATTGAATAAATTTGTCTGAAGCAAAGTAAATTATAAAGGAATGAGTAGCTGACACATCAAATATAACAGCTTGCAATTGAAGGGGCGATAACTTTATCAAACATTGCTTTTGCGTAGTTCTAAATCTCAGTTTCGGTTCCAAGTTTTAGTACACATGGGAGAGAAAGCCGTCTTATTGTCTTATTGTTTTGATTTAAGATAATTTTAATCGAAATAAAAAAGAAGATTACTATCTATATAGCTATAGAGAACCACAAATCTGAAGCGGTCTTCTCAGAGCTTTGAAAAATATAATTATATTAGTTTTGTGATGAAATGTCCAGAAGAAAATGCCAAATAGTGCTGTTAAAATATTTTTTCTATATAAATATACAGACAAACCTTTAAGATTCTTCTTGTGTTAAAGCACAAGGGTCAGAGCTCAGAAGTGTTACACAAAGCATTGTTTTTTTGGATCTCAACCATGATTTTTCAAACTTTGCCCATGGTGCATTTTGGCTCCTCAAAGATGTCATATGTTTTACAAACATATTCTTTATACATTTTCTTGTCAGACACCATACGGCAAGGATTTCTGAAATTTGTTGTGTAGCATTAAATATTATGGAAATAAAATAATGCAATGTGCTGTCATTTACACCTCCACATCCGGTATCACGTTTTTCAAAGAAATGCAAATCTTTAAGTATTTTTAAGTAAACCATGAAGCACAGAGTTCTAAAATACGGTTGAAAGTATTGTCCAGTAGACCTTTACCAAGATTGTTCAACGTTTGCCTCTGTGGCCATCTTTTGCTCTACACCGAACGTCAGAAGTTTTATGTAAGCAATTTTGAAAGTCTTTTTGTCAGAAACCGTAAGGCAGAGAGTTTTGAACTTTGTTTTGAAACATTTTTTAAGAAGATAACAACCAATATTGCTCGAAGTGATGCCCCGTGTATAATAATATGCCCCTTCCCGGATGTCAAGTTTTATAAAGGACTATATAGAGATATACTGGAAATTTTAACAAAGTGTTCGTATATGAAACCACAAAGCATAGAAATCTGACATTCTGAAGCATTGCCCATTTGACATCTCCCAAGACTATTTAGACTTGTCATTAGGGTCAATCCCTTGGGTCAGATAGACCTTTTTATTTTGATAATAAATTCATGCATTTCACGTGTTGTTATAACAGGTATACCGAGGTGTGTAATTTAGGATTATCATGACCCTCTTGTTGACTTTGACAGTTTAAAATACCTACTTCAAAAGCAATAAAAATATTTGTTAGATGTCATTACAAATCTCATAAAATTCTTGCATGTCGAATGGAGCAAATCCATATCTAAACCAGAGTAAGGACTGCTTTCGTGAAAACTCGTTCAATGTTATAGATTAAACAATATCATAGTGCAATGATTAATCATGTGAAAGAACAACCATTTCTTACCACGTATTACAATTTTAAAATCTTACGCTTTGATTCTAACATAATTATAAAACAAATTTGTCCATCGGTTCTTAAATGACTTGTAAAGCGTATTTTCGTTTTGCCTGCCTTAACTTCTAACATTTGGAAAGTAATGCAAGGCTGAACTGTTCTGACATTTCATCTTGAGTTTATTAAACTCAACGAAGTGATTGCCAAGTATCTGTTTTGATAATTGGCAATCAATAAACCGTTCTGGCAATGTCTGGCTTAATAGGAAAAAAGAGTTCAAAGACCTCGGCCAAATTGAACAACAAATCACGAATTTCATATTCAGGTGAAATAATTATATAAATTGAAGTTGCATTGTAAAGTAAGATGAATCAGGAGTATATATCATAAAGCCAGACAATTCACCAACACCTTTAACGACAGGCTTATTATGTGTTGTACTCCAGTAAAGTTATATCTACATTTTCCTTGCCGTATGTTTACAGATTTTGGATTAAATTTAAAATTGCTTAAAAACCTGGTCAAAGTGACTATTGCATTACCCTCAAGAAGTAAATATGCAGTGAGGTGTCATAGAAATCAGAAATTCAGAGTACCTTACTCAGAATAGACCAAAATTAGTTAAAAGCGTTGTAACACCTTGCAAAACAGCATACTTTTAAAACTTTCTCCTCACATAGAACAAGAATTTGATGCCAGCCATACCTCAGAGGTATTTTATATCACACTAACTCTCCATATATAATGTTTGGTTAGGATCCCATGAAATGTAGTTATTTTCCAGATAACGTGAATAAGCAGCTTTCAATATAACCTTTCCCATTAAATGTCCAGGTTCAAAGAATTATAATATTTTTGTCGTACTATGAATGTAGTTTTAAAATATTATCATCTTGTTTCCGATAAAAATGACATCGACAAAATATTGGTTTAGTGGAGTCCTTCAGTTTTGTTTTGTCTTTTTTGTTTGTTTGTTTTGTTTTGCTCTCAGGCTGGTAAACTCTTAAGGTAATCTGGATATTACTCTGAGAAACAAAAGTCTTTGCAGTATCTAGCACTTTTGTTTAAAATAGACATCAGCTTTTAGTTTGAACTTTTGGAAGTAATACCAGAGATGATATATTGTGTGACATAAATTAGTAAAATAATTAAAATGACGTTTTTGTTATTATCATTTTTAGTTATTACGGTGAATAAATCCAGGCTGTTCATTTCAGTATTTCGTGTCTGTTGAACCTTTTTGCCGGTCAGTTTTCTGTTCAAGGCATTTTTAGTTTGAATATTGATTCATTTGTTATAGAGCTAATTTATAGCTTACGTGTTTAAACTATGACTTAGAAAATGAACGCCTCTTTAGAGTTTAATGGCAAAGCCGAATAAAGAATAGCGGCACTTTTAGAAGCATCAGTTTTTTCTGGTTATAAAACATTATGATAAAAGATTTGTTTTTAATTTGGTAAATTGTTATATTGCAGCAATAACGTTCAACTGAAACGAAATACTAATGGCGATGCCTATGCCAGTTATCATCAATCAGTATTTTACAAATTAACAGAAAGTGTAAAAGATCATAACTATTTCAGAATGCAAGTTCGGTTGTGTGAAAGTTACTTTGTAACACATGTAAGAACAACATTACTGCAGTTAAATTGAATTTGTAAAATCAGTGTCATGTACACTTTTCCTAAATACTGTCCAAAACAGGCGTCTTGATATCTCGTAATCTCAACATAACGTTGACATACTGCTTCAAAGTATTTCAATAGAAAAGAGATGTTGTTCGCATAGAAACGTGTTCCTCTTCATGCATCCAAGGTTAATCATAACAGTTCATTGAACGATTTTGTTACATAAAAGAAGACTGACCTTGTATTGAAAATCAAGCTCTTAGTTGTTTGCAGATCGTAAATCAGGAGAAATAAATCTATTTGCAGTAAGATGTTTGAACGAGGAAATAATGAAATAAAAATATTTTCTATCCATTACGTATTACAAAGTCGTGTTTGATTACAATATGTCATGCAGTAAATTGCATTATTCGGCATTCATTTTCCTGATTGATTTGCTTTTGTAAAAGACCGCCTGACAGCATTGGTCGGCAACAATTGTCAATACAGAGTCGCACGACTTCAGAGAATTGACTAAATCGAGAACTAATCATTGGAACAAAGTGGAATTATAACGCTTGACATACACAAAATGGAAATTCCATGCAACATATTTCAGCTGTAAAAATAAATACGCTGTCAATACCTTTTGAGAAGACATGCTTAAAAGCTATTAAATTTGAGAAATAAAGTTATAATTAATTTGAAAATCTGCTATACAAACCTTCGATTGAGAAACAGGAGTTTATTGTTAAGTGTAATTCCGGCTGAATAAAGATCTTAATATTTTTGTCTGTCATTTTCTATAGCACAGTGTCATCTATCTGTGTTTGCACGACCCAGCTTGAAATATATTTATTTGTCAAATTGAATGACGTTGATTATTTCTTCAAGGATAAATGACATTAATAGCTTAATAATAAATGTTAGTCGTAATTGAGTAAATCTAACTTAAATACATAGATCCCCTTACAGTTATTGATATTTAAATCGGTAATAGAACAAATTTCGTCATCTAAACAACAAATATTTTATGGCATTTGTGTCTTCCGTTAGGCGTTCTAATTTCAAACGCTGACTTATTAGTAATGTTGATCTGTTAGCGAAAATTACGAGATGAAAATCTCAGTCGGACTTTTGTTGATCTTATATGAAAGTAACCTGTAATAGAGCTAGGAAATAGATTTTAAGTTTGAGTGATATACCGTGGAATATATCACGTTGTCGATTTCAGATGCATACAACTAGAACACACACACACACACACACGGATGAAAATCACCAGTAAATGGTTGTTTTGTCTTTTTATTTCTAATGTCACGAACAAAAACAATAAATAAATAAAAAAAAAAAAGAAAAAGAGGGGGAAACAACTTTTTCACTGTTACTTTGATACTTACAGACACATAGAAAGTCACTGTATAAATTTAATTGTGTCATTATTAGGGAATAATTTACATATCAGAAGCAAATTAAACCATCATACCTGTGGTTTGGCAATTTTGTCATGATATATATTAAGTGGAGTTGATTTCTTGTAGAAAAAGTCTGCTCTGAGAAACGGACCAATGCATATAAATACAATTTGAATGTACGTTTCAGAAAGAACTACTGGTCTAATGATAAAGTTAGCTTTGGCTATGCGTTTAACATAATTGCTTTGCGTGCTATTCACAGGAAGTTTTTCTAAAAAGAATATTTCAAATAAACCATAGTCTCGCTGCTACGTATTTAATGAGTTGACACACTGATGATTTATTGTAGAAGTGCGTGACTGTATTTCATATTTAAAGACACATCTCAATACAGTGCCGACAATCATAACGCGCTGAATTATTTGTAATTTTAATGAGGTCATTTTAAGTCTTGAAAACAGACTAAGAGACTAAACAAAACGTGTGGTCTGATATATAGTTACATTTTGTTACAAGGACGTATTGAAATATAATATATTTTGATAGGTAACAGAGCATCAAACTTAAGAATTTTGGTCAATGATCATTATTAAATATTAATTTTATGAAAATGATTTTACACATTTTAGTTAATGCTGATGTGCAGCATAATTAAAGGTCCTCTTTAAGTAAGTTCATTATAGACATATATGTTTAAACTCTTTTCAGTTCTGTGAAAACCATATGCTGCAAATATTTTACTTCGTATAAATCATAAGTACATTTCGCATTAATTGACGAAGTTGCACTGCTTGTTGTTCACACATTTATTAATCGTTTGAAATCTGATCGCCGAAAACTATGTTATGGTAAATCAGCTTATTTGTTTCATAGATTACGTAATGTTTCAACTAATATCACGTTTGTGTGGCTTTCTCTTACGTTATCAACTTTAGTTTGAATATATACTGGAATGTTGAAAGTGAAACAAAAAGAAAAATAAAAAACAACAAGCGCTACATTCGAATGAACCCCAATTCCCTGGCCGGAACTCAAAAAGGTTACAGTTTTGTGGCAAACAAACAAACACACACACACACAGACAAATAAACAATATCCTCTATCCGGGGGCGTAAATACCTATAAACTCAGCAAGAAGTTCAGACCAGCCATGATAAAAGTATTAAATACACAAAATTAATGCTTTAAATCTAACAAGGGGAAGTACTTTCATTTGAGCATATATTTTATTGATTTGCCAAACAGGAGTATCAATTGCCAATTATCACAGCAAGTTGGCATGCTTCGTGACGATCGTGTAAATCAAAGCCAAATGAGGTATTTACACATTATTCGAGAATAATCCAGCCGTATTTATCTTAAGCATGCATTATAAGAAAATAAGTTATTGCAAAAGAGCAATGATTTATGACTCCTTAGTTTTCTTTTTCATGAATAATTAGTCTAAGTATGTTTCGCACAAACAGGTTTTGTTTTCACATAACGCAGGACTTGCGTCTCTACGAAATACGTCTTAAACATTCGCTCGTAACTACGCAGAAGATATAAGTATAATGTAAAATAAGATGTACGTTTGAGCAGAGAAGGGCAGAGGCCAGTGTTTGACTGTGCCAATGATTTAAAAGAAATATTATTAATTTACACCTTTAAAGTAGACTTGGTCATTCCCCAACTCCATGTAACATTGTCTTACGAACAGGAAAGTCCGTAACAGAAAGATGCAATGCATCTTAGAATACACAACACAAAGCGGGATTCGATCTCTGATCTTAGCGTCATCGAAGACCAACACTCTAACCACTGAGCCAAAGAATCGATACCCTGACACAGTTGTCAGAGGTTGTATTTCTACAATCCGTAACACATCCTCTCTTGAAAAATTCATCATTTATGATAACGAATGGTGCTGTGTATTTTTAGATCAGAAGATCAGACTGAAATCTTGAAAGATTCATTTTTATTTAATTTTTTCTACTAAGTCCAGGAGAGGTAATTCCGGACGAGCCCCCATCTTACGAACAAGAAAGTCCGTATCAGAAAGATACAATGCATCTTAGAATACACAACCCAGGGCGGGATTCAAACTCCGATCTTAGTGCATCGAAGACTAACAATCTTACCACTGAGCCAAAGAATTGTTTCACTGACACAGTTGTCAGAGGTCGTATTTATACAGTTATAGGAGATATGTACTAGACCGTGACACATAAAGTAAATCGAAGAAAGACAAAAAGTAGACACGCAGACAGACATGTGCAATGGCTGTTTAAATAAAGTTCACTGAAACTTTTGCAGAAACTTTATATACACATTAAAATACAATTATCCCTTATGATGCATTAATTAGAAATATGTATAAATGAAGATATATCTTTAATCCAAAGAACCAAAATTATGTAGATTTTGTCATTTAGGAAAAACGGATTGTATTTAGTCTATTAGAAAGCTAGATGACTCGAAACGTAATTTATTTTAACACAATGTCGTGAAAATGAGATCTTTTTCTGCTAAAAGATGGTTGTGTAATATCAGAAAAATACCGTATTGAATACGTCTTCTAAATAAACGGTTTACTCAGATACTTTAGATTTACATTCTGGATAAATGAACAAAACTTTCTTAGCGTGTTCATGTTAAATCGAACTTTCTTTATTATCACGAACTTACCTGCGAAAACGGTGCTATACAGGCACTGCATTATCAGGACATATTTAGTAGGAGACGAATATGAAAGAAAATGTCCTTAATCTAAAAACCGTTGACATTCAAGTGTTTTTAGTGTTCTTTATTTTTTGTTGTTGTTTTCATTTCAGAAAAAGCAAGTTCAATAATAACATGTGTTTATCCTACTGGGAGTTTGAATATAAAGTTTAGTTTAATCTTTTTTCTAAACAGTGAACGACTAGAAACAATATTTAGGAAGTGATATCTATATGAGAACAATGATACTGTTAAAGCTAGGACGGAAAAAAACACTGAGTGATCAGTAACCCTTTTTTCAAGAGTGTGTAGTGCAAACGGTTCATTTAAGTTTTTTTTCCTAGATAAATGCCATAAAACTACGACGCCATAAAACCCTACAAATCATAAAATGTTCGCTGACCTGTTTGTTTTCTCCATAATTTAAGGTATAAGCCACTGCAGTCCTTTATTATGTCTGCAATAAGAGGTTTAAAGCTAATATAACCATTTTGGAATTGTTAGCAAATTACAGTTGTATGTCCATAATTTGATGTACTCTTGAAATATCTTCAGAAGGAGTGATATGATTTTGAATAATCTATAATGTTAAAAGGAACTTAATGATTCAGAAGTATATTTTTTTCGGAATAAATTTAATGTTTGCAAAACCTTTAGGCTGATAATATGATATACCGTGTAAATTTGTATCTTAGCCTCAAAGCAACCTATCCTGTCATTAGCGACATCAGTAATGGTTTTTCGTTGTTGTTTTGCACTAAAGCTGAGGCTGATTTTGCCGAGGCATAGTGGCAGCCAATAGGCAGAATATAAGAAGGAAAGGTATCAACTTCGTACCAAATTGGAGGTGCTTAAAACCGTGATCTTGATGTTGTTTTCCTGTACTGAATTTTTAATATCTCAATTTTAGTGCTTTCAATTTCCTGTTTTCCATGTTCACAAACAGACTTTTTGGCTTTGAAATTTATAGATAATTGGTTTAGACTGAGTGATCAGTAACCCTTTTTTTCAAGAGTGTGTAGTGCAAACGGTTCATTTAAGTTTTTTTCCTAGGTAAATGTCATAAAACTGCGACGCCATAAAACCCTAAAATATTGTGGACAAGACACTTTAATGAGGGCCTTAAAATTAATAGAGTTGCTTCGATTATTTAGTGTGATTGCTAATATTAACACATCAATTTTTATTAGGTTGTATATGAAGAACATCAAGTTTTACACCAAATGCTCCTCTGTATGTAACGGACTGGTGTAAAAAACCACCAGTACATTCTGTATTATATATAGTTTCATTTTATTATAGTTCACAAGGCTGTAAAAGATAGCTAGAGCAATTTTAAAATTACCTTAACTTACACATTGTTACTTGTATCTGCATCTGACTCTTGAAACATGGTCATGTTTCTAACAAGTATTGTTTTACTTATGCTTATGTGAATATATCGAAAACATTACCAACAAATCTAAGCTAGTTTTTGGACTGGGGTATCTAAAACAACTGCCTGAATTGTTTTCTAAATGTACGTCAACATAAAACTGCTACCACACTGTCAGAAAAAGTTAAGCAAATTAGTTAAGAAATACAATAAGTATTGTTGTTGAACAACCAGAAAACACATACCAGCATTACAAATCATAAAATGTTCGCTGACCTGTTTGTTTTCTCCATAATTTTAGGTATAAGCCACTGCAGTCCTTTATCATGTCTGCAATAAGAGGTTTAAAGCTGATATAACCCTTTTGGAATTGTTAGCAAATTACAGTTGTATGTCAATAATTTGATGTACTCTTGAAATATCTTCAGAAGGAGTGATATGATTTTGAATAATCTATAATGTTAAAAGGAACTTAATGATTCAGAAGTATATTTTTTTTTCGGAATAAATTTAATGTTTGCAAAACCTTTAGGCTGATAATATGATATACCGTGTAAATTTGTATCTTAGCCTCAAAGCAACCTATCCTGTCATTAGCGACATCAGTAATGGTATTTCCTTATTGTTTTGCACCAAATCTGAAGTAGATTTTGCCAAGGCATAGTGGCAGCCAATAGGCAGAATATAAGAAAGAAAGATATCAACTTCGTACCAAATTGGAGGTGCTTAAAACCGTGATCTTGATGTTGTTGTCCTGTACTGAATTTTTAATGTCTCGATTTTAGTGCTTTCAATTTCCTGTTTTCCATGTTCACAAATAGACTTTTTGGCTTTGAAATTTATAGATAATTGTTTTAGATTCGTAGAAAGGTGACATTTTGCTTTTACTA
Organism: Cyclina sinensis; assembly: GCA_012932295.1. Lineage (NCBI taxonomy): Eukaryota > Metazoa > Mollusca > Bivalvia > Venerida > Veneridae > Cyclina > Cyclina sinensis. The sequence continues at coordinate 24,853,532 of JAAONU010000004.1, forward strand.
TCTCGAACTAATTGTGATTCTCCTTGGCGACATGTTTCAACAATATCTGGTATAAAATGCCAAGAGAAGATTTGAATGAACAGTTGTATCAACTAAGGGAAATATTTAAAGCATGCTTGGTTCTAAAGTAATTTTGTCTCATTCTACAATATTTCTGAAATCGAATAGCAAAACGCACAAAAATAGCTTAGTTTATAAAAAGATCTATACATTTAATTTAAAAAAAGAGAAAGAAATCATCTCCTGGTTATTTAGGCATATACATGTATTATCCTAATTATCCTATTAAAACATTAGCGTAAAGTGTATGTGTCTGAGAATGCGTTCACTGTACTTTTCTTAATACGTCTTTTGTTAGAGTAGCAAGGTTTGTATAGGTTGGATCCCGACATGTTTAAACCAGTTACACATGTTAAAAGGAAAATAAATATATCAATTAACGGGATAAAAAGTGTAGTTTAAGAATTATTACTTTACGCTTATTCTTTTTTCGTCCTAAGACAATTTATTTTGCAATCCACGCACGATTTTAAGTCAACAGGTTCTGTGTTTGCAAAACTGCAGCATTATGTAATTAAGCGAACAGAAACAAAGTAATCTGAAGATGAAAAGCCTGCTGTCTACCAAATGAAAATGATATACATCATGTTCCATCTGAATATCCGAATAAATTTATGATCAATATATTATGTTGACTCGCGGAATCAGCCCAAAGTCTTACGTCTTATTCTTCTTGTCACGCGTCTATGTCCTGGCATTTGTGAAACCATGGATCGTAAGTCGTTTTGAAGCTTGTCTATTTATCATTAATTCAATTTCTTGAGTACTAACTATGCTGGTGAAATAAGAAGATCAGATAATTATGTCATAAGGAATGAGAAATATCTTTGTCGTTTTTTTGTAACACGCTTGCTCTAAAAAGAACAAAACAACATGTATTAAGTTTTTTAGGTACCGCGCATGAACCGTTTCTTTTACTGTTCCAATTAACGTCCCAGCTTTTCTTGTCCAGCGAGCAATTATATTCCTAAGTGACTTTAGGACGTTGTGCCGCTCGGGATAAGGCTTACATTTTTTCGTCTACTGTTACTCCTGTTTATTTGTGTCAATATGAAATAGGAAATAAATACCTTTATCATTTTATACATACAGTCCCGTTTGCATCATACTTCTTACAACATCAAAGAAGAGGACGGCTTGTGAGTCTGTTCTAAGCAAAATTTTGGGTTCGGGTGACATTAAAGTGACATTTTTCTCTAATTGCTGTTTCGACGATGTGCCATTACTTTTTTATATTCAAGTATTCCATATGAGAATGATAGTCCAAGTACATTGCCAAGTGTATGAACTAAATTAAGATTTCTTGGTTCGTGATTTTGTTAATAATTATGGTTGTGAACTTTTTTCTGTCGGATAATAATACACTTCTACGAGTTTAAGCCATGATGCTTTGATGACATTAAAGAAATCTACCGCGTGTTCTAGCAGAACATTTATACAATTTTCTTTCAAATGTGATCTTTCAGCCAGCAAAATGTAAATGCAAAATCCAAAAGTAAGATTACTATTTTCATAGGCTATTTTAATATCTAATAGTTTTAAAGTGTAAAGACAAACCTTATAAAAGTGAAAGGATTTGCAGCAAGGTAACGTTATGCTGGATTTATATAGTAAAGGGTTAGTAATTCTCTTTTTTATTTCTACAAGAAAGACCTTGTTGTTTTTAATGTTTTCAAATTGTTTTTTTTATTGTTTTTTTTTTTTGTTTGTTTTGTTTTTTGTACGCGTACATTTTCTGTTTAGTTTCATAACTATACCACTTTTATCTCATATATAACTTTATAACGGCCAATTAGATTGACTCAATTTTGTCGAACATTCATTTCAATAATGTAAAAAGCCGATTTCAAAATATATTGTACATGTTTTATTTACATTGTCTCTCCGAAAAAAAAGTTTTGTACATAAATAGTACTGTAGGTTATTTAGCCATGAAACCAGCTAACGACAACATTTCCTTTTCATCAGCGAGGAAGATTAAACGAAATGTCCATCTAAAACTAAAGTAAAAAATAGTTATCTAAAATTAATGAAAGAAATCTAGTTTCTCAGGTGGGAACTTGGTAACCGTAAGCTTTTACTAAAAATGAACCTAATTATTTCACGTTTACGGTCTTTCCCCTTACAAGTTCACATTTACTATGGAGTTTATACACATAAATACTTAGTGTCTCACGTAAAAGAAAGCCTAAAGTACATTTTGTATTTTAACTTTTTTCTAAAGAGTTCCCTAAAGAGTTAATTGAGGAAAACTGAAAAAAACAACAGTTTTTAAACCTCAGTGTTGTTGTTTTCTCAAATGCTGTAAAATGATTATTCCCTCTTAAAAATAAATATCCGAAAAGTGATAATAATTTTGTTAATTTCAGATCAAAATCATTTCTTTTTAAAAGAACAAACTTTTATTTATTTACCTTTTTTGAGAAAAAAAAAAAGAAAAAGAAAAAGACCACTTAACACACAATCCTAAAATTTCGCTGAAAGGTAAGATAATGAAGCTAGTTTGTATTGTCATATAACCGCAGCCAATGAAGGTGTATGGAGTGCGCGTTATATCATATTGTTTGGAACTTTTACAACATTTTATGATCAAATAAAGAGAAATTTGATAAATTATTCCCATAATTTCCGATCGGTCTGATATGCAGCATGCAAAATCAGATAATGTGAATATAAATCATACGTATTGCGTTTTTCTTTTTTAATAATCTCATTATTTTCTTTCCGTCTAACTCTCCCAGTAAATAAAATACCGATATATTTAGAGAATGGTGTTATATAGGGTGATTTAAACTTTGAAGATTTCGTTCATTAGATGAGACGATCTGCCAATAAGTTTAATAGTACTTTCCAAATACCATACTACCTTAAACAACTGTTGAGCTTAAAGTAAAACATTGGCAGATGATTCTTTGAGAGTTCCAAAAGTCAGTGTTTTATCTTAAGCTCAAAAAGTTGTTAAAATATATATATATGTGTGTGTGTGTGTGTGTGTGTGTGTGTGGTACAGACTCTAAATTACACGAAATGAGTTTATTTTATATTTTTTATAATAAAAGTTATATTTTGTTCTTTTTTAATTTGTAAAATGTATACACAAGAAATACGAAAACTTGACAGTTTTGGTCCGTGAAAGTAAACATAAATTTGTTACACACATTGTATGTCAAAAAATTAATGACTCCTCGACATGAAATGTAAGAAAAAAGATGTGATATTAAACAAATCGAATTGAGATTGATCTTATTTTATACACTTGTGAATTAGAAGTCTATGACTGTGTTGCGTAATAGGAATAATCCTTAACGTCTTGTCTTTTTTACATCTAAACTTGGTATGTTAGAATACAGAAATTTTGCGACTGAAATTTTGAACAAAACAAAACATTATCCCGAAAGCACCCTATTTGTGTTACAAGTGATTTTTAAAAAATAGGGTATAATTTGTCATGTTACTTGGATACTGCCTCTTTAGATAGCATTATTGCTATAATGAGTTGTATTCACACACCTTGAAATTCAGTTTGATTTTTTTAAAACAAAGAACGACTAGAAAAAAATAATTTGGAAGTGTTCCCTACATGAGAAGAATGATACTATTAAAGCTAGGATGGAAAAAAAACATTGAGTGATCAGTGACCTCTTTTTTCAGAAATGTAAAAACGATAGTCTCTTCTCTTAAGCAGTGCAATCAGTTGGTTAAGTTTTTATTCTAGGATAATGTCACACAACAACGGCACAATAAAACCTTAAAATGGCGTGGACAAGACACTTTAATGACGACCTTAAAATTGATAGAGTTGCTTTGTTTATTTAGTGTGATTGCTAATATTAACACATCAATTTTAATTAGGTTGTACATCAAGAACATCAAGTTTTACATCAAATGCTCCTCTGTATGTAATGGACTGGTTTGAAACCAACAAGACATTCCTTCTGTATCATATGCATAGATTCATACTAAGTGTTATAGTTCACAGGGCTGTGAAAGATAGCTAGACGACTTTGAAAATTACCTTAATTTACACATTTTAACTTGTATATGCATCTTGCTTTTGAAACATAGTCATGTTTTAAACAAGTATTTTTTTCTGCTCATGTGGACATACCAAAAACATTACCAACAAATCTGATCTAGTTTTTGCATTAGGGTATGTGGAACAACTGCATTTCATGAATTCTGTTTTGAAAGTACGTCAACATAAAACTCTTCCCACAATGTCAGAAAAAGTTCAGCAAATTCATTAAGAAGTAATCCACAGATTAGAAGGGGAAAACCCTTAAAACTGAGAATTGTGGCTAGCCGATTTTGTACGGATTCCAATTTTTAAGCTCTGGTAAACTGAGTTGATGGTTTGGTAACTGAAAGCGTTGTAAAAAGGCAACGAAACAAAGGATATTTCATAATTAATATTAAAATGTTTATCCGCCTTATATGTTTAAAAATATCACCATTCACGTTAAGCCACCACTTACAATAATTATTGTTGTTGAACAACCAGAAAACACATACCAGCATTACAAATCATAGAACGTTCGCTGACCTATTTTTTATCCATAATTAAAGGTATAAGCCACTGCAGTCCTTTATTATGTCTGCAATAAGAGGTTTAAAACTGTTATAACCAATTTGGAATTGTTAGCAAATAACAGTTGTATGTCCATAATTTGATGTACTCTTGAATTATCTTCAGGAGGAGTGATATGGTTTTAAATAATCTATAAAGTTAAAGGAACTTAATGATTCAGAGGTATCTTTTTTCGGAATAAATTTAATGTTTGCAAAACCTTTAGGCTGATATTATGATAAAACCGTGTAAATTTAATATGTATTTTAGCCTCAAAGCAACCTATCCTGTCATTAGCGACATCAGTAATGGTTTTTCCTTGTTGTTTTGCACCAAAGCTGAAGTTGATTTTGCCGAGGCATAGTGGCAGCCAATAGGCAGAATACAAAAAAGAAAGATATCAGCTTTGTACCAAATTGGAGGTGCTTAAAACCGTGATCTTGATGTTGTTGTCCTGTACTGAATTTTTAATGTCTCGATTTCAGTGCTTTCAATTTCCTGTTTTCCATTTTCATAAACAGACTTTTTGGCTTTGAAATTTATAGATAATTGTTTTAGATTCGTAGAAAGGCGACATTTTGCTTTTACTACCTCGACTTAATTGTGATTGTCCTTGATGACATGTTTCAACAATATCTGGAAATAAGTGTTACGCCTGTCTTTTTGTGGAAGCATCTTTTGAAATAAACAAACTATATTTGGGTCAATATGAAATAGGAAAACATACATTTATCATTTTATACATACAAATCACGTTTGTATCATACTTCTTTCAACCTCAAAGAGAGGGTGGCTTATGAGTCTGTTCCAAGCAAAATTGTCAGAGTGTGTAAAAAATGTGACACTTTTATTTCCAATTGCTGTCTCGATGTTGTGCCCTTGTTGGGTTTTTATATTCACGTATTTCAAATGAGAATGATCGTCCAAGTACATTGCCAGGTGTATGAAGTAATATCGGGTCCCTCAGTATGTGACTTCGTAAATAACTGTGGTTGTGAACTTGTTTTTGTGTCGGATAATGATACGCTACAAGTTTAAGCCATGATGCTTTGATGGCATCACAGAAATCTATCGCTTGTTCTAGCAGAACATTTATACAATTATTCTTTCCACTGCGAGATTTCAGCCAGGAAAAAGTAAATGCAAAATCCAATAGTAAGATTACAAATTTCATAGGCTGTTTTAATATCCAACAGTTTTGAAGAGTAAAGACAAAGCACTTTAAAGTGAAAGGATTTGCTTCAAGTCCAAGTTATGCTGGAGTTATTTAGTAAAAGGTTAGTATTCCTATTGTTTTTATTTCTACAGTCAAGACAAACCTTCAGTTGACGGAAAAAAACAGCCTTGAAATGTTTTCAAATTGTTTTTTGTACGCGTACACTTACATTTTTTGTTCAAAATTGTGTCACTTTTATCTTTAATATAACTTTATAACGGCTAATTAGATTGGCTCACCTTTTTTGTCGAACATTCATTTGAATAATGCAAAATTTCAAAATGTATTGTACATGTTTTATTTAGTTACATGGTCCCTCTGAAAAATGTTGTTTTGAAAAGAAATAAGAGGTATGTTATTTTGCCATGAAACAAGCTATCTACAACATTTGTTTTTCCTCAGCAAGATTTAACGAGATAGCCATCTTAAAACTTATGAAAGAAAATAGTTAATAAAAAATTAATGAGAAAAATTTAGTTTCTCCGAGTGGAAAACAGTAAGTGTAAGTTTTACTTAAAATGAACGTAATTATTTTACGTTAACTTTACGGTATTTTATCTTAAGTTGAATAAACAATTCATTTTCATTTTGGAGTTTATACACATTGACACTAGTGTGTCAAGTAAAAGGAAACCAGAAAATAAAATAAAATACTGAAAACAGTTTTAGTTTCCAATGTTGTTGTTTTCTCCAATGTTGTACAATAAATAAATATCCATAAAGTGATAATAGTGTTTGGTAGGTTTAGATCATTTAAAAACAAAACAAAAAAACAAACAAACAAAAACTTTTGTTATAGGGAAATAAATAAAAAGAAAAAGACCAGTTTGACGCACAAACGTAAAATTTCATTAAGAGGGAAGATATCGAAGCTTTTGTTTTATTTTTATGTAACATAGCCAAAGAAGGTGTATTGGCTGCACATTATATCAACTATTGTTTGGAACTTTTTCAACATTTTATGATGCATTTAAAGAGAATTTGAATAAAAACATTCCCATACTTCCGATCAGTTTGATATGCAGCATGCAAAATTAGATAATGTGAACATAAATTGTACTTTTTGCCTGTTTTAGCTCACCTGTCACAGAGTGACAAGGTCAACTTTTGTGATCACAATCCGTCCGGCGTCCGTCCGTCCGTCCGTAAACTTTTCATTCAAACGACATCTCCTCTGAAACCACTGGGCCAAAGTTGATGAAACTTGCCATGGATGTTCCTTGCATGAAGCTCTTCCAAAGTTGTTCAAAGAAATCAATTCCATGCAGAACTCTTGTTGCCATAGCAACCTAAAAGAAAAAATTTAAAAATCTCCTTGTCTGAACCCACAAGGCCTAGAGCTTAGATATTTGGCATTTAGCACCCTCTAATGGAACTCTACAAAAATTGTTCAAATTATTCCCCTGGGGTCAAAATTGGCCCCGCCGAAGGGGTCACTTCATTTTACATAGACTTATATAGGAAATCTTTAAAAATCCTCTTCTCAGAAACCACAATGCCTACAGCTTAGATAATTGATATGTAGCATTGTCTAGTGGATGTCTACCAAATTTGTTCAAATTATGTCCCCTGGGTCAAAATTGGCCACGCCCCAGGGTTCTCTTGGTTTACATATAGTTATATAGGAAAAACATGAAAAATCATTTTCCTCAGAAACTAATAGGACTAGACCTTGGATATTTGGTGTGGAGTATTGTGTAGAGAACCTTTACCAGTATTGTTCATATGTTGGCCTCGGGGGTCAAAAATGGTCCCTCCCCGGGGGCCCTTAATATGTAAAAAAGGCAATCTTTAAAAATCTTCTTACTGGAAACCTCAATGCCCACAGCTTAGATATTTGATATGTAGCATTGTCTAGTGGATGTCTACCAAGTTTGTTCAAATTATGTCCCCTGGGTCAAAATTAGCCACGGCCCAGGGTTCTCTTGGTTTACATATAGTTATGTAGGAAAAACATGAAAAATCATTTTTCTCTGAAACTAATAGGACTAGACCTTAGATATTTGGTGTGGACTATGGTGAAGAGAACCTTTACCAGTATTGTTTATATGTTAGCCCTGGGGTCAAAATTGGCCCCGCTCGGGGGACGCTTAATATGTAAAAAAGGCAATCTTTAAAAATCTTTTTGCTGGAAACCTCAATGCCTACAGCTTAGATAATTGATATGTAGCATTGTCTAGTGGATGTCTACCAAGTTTGTTCAAATTATATCCCTGGGTCAAAATTGGTCACTCCCCAGGGTTCCCTTGGTTTACATTTAGGAAAAACATGAGACGTCATTTTTCTCCGAAACTCATAGGACTAGACCTTAGATATTTGGTGTTGAGTATTGTGTAGAGACTTCTTACCAGTATTGTTTTTATGTTGGCCCCAGGGTCAAAATTTGCCCTGCCCTGGGGGCCCATATTATGTAAAAAAAGGCAATCTTTAAAAATTTTCTTACTGGAAACCTCAATGCCTACAGCTTAGATATTTTGTATGCAGCATTGTCTAGTGGATGTCTACCAAGTTTGTTCAAATTATGTTCCCTAGGTCAAAATTGGCCACGCCCCAGGGTTCCCTTGGTTTACATAGATTTATATAGGAGAAACATGAAAATTAATTTTTCTCAAAAACAAATAGGTCTAGACCTTAGATATTTGGTGTTGAGTATTGTGTTATGAACCTTTACCAATATTGTTTAAATGTTGGCCCTTGGGTCAAAATTTGCCCCGCCCCGGGGGCCCTTTATATTTCAAAAAGGAAATCTTTAAAAATCTTCTTGTCTGAAACCACAAGGCCTAGAATTTTAAAATTTGGCATGAAGCAAATAATTAGATTACATGCAGGTTTAAGGTCATGGAGGCTAAAAATAGATTTAATTACTGTACCTCATGGAGCCTTCATTTATAGACCAATATTTTTGATATTCAATATATAGGTTCCTTGCATGGACCTCTACCCATGGGTAGGGTTTGAGATCACTGGGTCAAGGTCAAGGTCACCATAGCTTATAATAGATATTTTTACTTTCTGTCATAGAGCCTTTGTTTATTGACTGATATTTTACATATTTGGTTTGTAGGCACTTATATATTTTCAATTAAAAAATGAAATACTGCTTAACAGCAAATCTACAGCCAAAGTAATCAGGTGAGCGATCCAGGGCCATCATGGCCCTCTTGTTTAACATTCTCATTATTTCTACCGGCTAACTCTTCCAGTAAATAAAATACCGAAATATTTAGAGACTGATGTTATCTTGCATTATATAAACTTTTAAGATGAGATGTTCTGCCAAAATTAATTCAGTAGCACATTTCAAATATTGTACTACCTTCAACAACTTTATTTATGTTTATTTTATCATGAAGTAAAATAATGGCTTTCGTAACACTGAGAGAGCATCTTACATCTATACTATACAGGTATAGACTCTTAATGACACGATATGTTACTAGTTCCCAGTGAAGAGGTTGATCTTTTCGATAATTTTGGATGATAGTTATAGTTATATTTTTTTCTTTTTATTATGTCTATATTTAATTATATTTTCCTTTCTGTAGGTGGTGTGTGTTGGTGTGGGGTTGGGCTGTCGCTAAAAGATTTTGTATCAATATTATGAGATTTTATTTTATTTTTCTAAGTATAACACATTTGACGTAGGGCAACTGGTCTCCGGATATTTGTAGATGACACTGGCGTTCATGTAGTGAGCCGGAATCCTGATTGTTACTTATTTCAATAGAAATGACAGAGAAGCAGACGAGAGAGTTTTCATGTAATAGAAAAAGAGACATTGTCGCCATGCCATGATAAGAAATACACACAGGAAATAAGAAAACTAGGCAGTTCACAATTATGAATACGTTATGTTCGTTGATACTTACAGGAAACTAAAATATCATTCTGTTTCTGGTACCTTGAATATTGTCTGTGTTAACAAAAAAAAGAATCAAAATTGAATATGCTTTGAAAGAAGGACAAATAATTTTAGTTTTAAAAAATGTAAATAATTCATTAGTGGCACTAGACACACTTCTAGCGCCTAATCAGAAACTAGCATTTTAAATAACAGTTACATTACAGGTATGATGTTACGTTATACCAGTCATAATTAAGAAAAATTCGTGAGTATGGAACATTCAGTTAGGACGCAGAAAAAAACTGGTCATTCAGTGACGTATAAATCACTAGAAAATGTCGTATGCTGTAAATCTTTGTACAAGTGGAACAATAATATTTTTCAATACATTAACACACTGTAATATCAAATTTCACTGCCTTTACAACTTTGCTTGTCAAATGAATACTCATCAGGCCATACCAAATCGTTCTTTCGTTTAGCGTCCGCGGAGGGATAGGTTTGAGCTTCTGTGGTAGGAAAAAACAACAACATTGTTTTGCTTTACGACCTTACTGTACAAAGTATTAAATGCTTTCCGGTATGTTCGAGAATTTATACGTGACTAGTGTTGTTACCTCTTTTGCATCTTTACCCCAATTTTGTATTTATTGAGTCATGTAAAAAAGTTCCATGCGTGCATAAATTTGTTGGCGACGTCAGAAGAGGTAAGTTTCTGGTCAGTTATAATAAGATTTCAATGCCTTTTATTGTTTTTCAAGATAATAGCAAGTAAATGATTGTTTTATGTAAATTGTATGTGTTGAAGTATTTGTTATATGTTTTCGCTATCAGTCGAATTTCTCAAGTGTAGTGTATACGCAAGCTGCAGCTAGAATATGTGATGAAGTTTAATGTAATTCAAAAAGGTAGAATCGAAAGACATTATTTATGACATTTTGTTAGTAGTTCACAAAGCAGATATTCCTTTCGTAACATTTTTGCTGAGAATTCTTCTTTCATAAGGTAGACAAATTCATTTGAATTATTTAAAAGAATTGTGATATCTTCCCAGTGAAGCCAACAGACACTCAGACAAAACAGATAGAGAAAAACAAATACCAGTAAAAATGATATTTTGGTGTTCAGTATTAAATGTTTAAGTAGTGTTTACTTTTGTAATTTTTTACAGTGATACCTCATTTGGATTTTAGTGGCATAGGATGGAAGGACCTGTCTAATAACATGAATGTGCATCAGTTTTATAGATTGTTGAAAATGAGTTGATATTGACAAGTTGACTCCAAGACTCAGTTGTAATTTTACCTATGCAGAAATATATTTTCAGTTGAATTTATAGGTGGTTGGATTGAAAATACTTTAAGAAATACATTAAAAGTCTCTACAAAGTGGAATATGAAACTTGATGATTATATCCTGGTGTAGATACTAGTCAGTATGACTTGTTTATTTTTTGGGGCTTCGTTTGTGTTTTCAGGATAGCTAGATAGGTTTTTGAACTTAGGGTGGACGCTAAACGAAAAAACAATTTGGTATGGCCTCAGGTAATATGAATAACATTCGCACTAACACTCGAAGGATCTCTTATTTCCAATATTGAAAGACGTCATGTTATATTACATTTAAAATCCTGACTTTCTTGCTTTGATCAGTGATATAAAAAGATTTACTGTACTATTGACAATTGTAGCTTTTTGTAATTAGTGTAGATTTATTTGGAAATTTGATACTTTAAGTATCTTTGAAGCTTTCAAAGGAGACAATACTAAACTTAATCATACATAAGTGTATATCTTAACTTTTGGTGGTTTTTGATTTTTGCCTTTGCAACCGATGTAGACCATGATCAACCTACAGATCCACGCAATCTGATAAGGGCCTGTATTGACCGCTATTCAGTTAGTAAGTTTTCTAAATTAACAACCCTTTTTTGTCATCATCCTGGGAATTTTAGTTTGAAATATAGTTTCAAACTCAAACAGAAAGAATGCGCTAGAAATTCCTGTAGATAAAGTTTTATTGCCAAAATAGATTAGCAAAATAAAGTTACATAACCATTTTTCTGGTATTGTAATAAAACATTTATCAGCTTACATTAATTGAATTTTATGTTCACACCGTGGTATCAGCTTAAAGTTAAAATACTTCATGCTTAAACGTCTAAAGCATAGCAGATTCAGTAAAAGTTTTACTGAATGTTTAACATATTTAGAATGTTTTATGTAATATCATAAATCGATGTTTAATGAAAAAATAACTTAGAGATCGATATGTCTTTCAAGCTTTCAAGTTTTCATTTTGCAATTCATAGGTAAGTAATAAAACCCAAGTATTGAAAGCGTTTATTCTAATATCGTTGCTTGATACATTTTAACTTTGGGCCTCGGTTCACTAAGGGGAAAACATTATGAGGTAAAAAACAAAACAATATTACCTCATGAAGATTTATATATTTCATACGAACATTATATCATATTGTTGCCTCAAAAGGATTAATTTATTTCATACAGACATTATATTATCATGTTGCCTCATGAAGATTTATTTTATACAGACATTGTATAATTGTTCTTATAAATATCCTCCTCTTTTTGTAATTGTTTAACTAAATCCACCACTTAAATTGTTGCTATGTCGGAATGCCAATGTCTGTGTCACATAGGATCAGACTCCAATAATTTGTTTCGGTGGCTTCATTCATAATTAGATATTGCCTTTGAAATAAACAATATTCAGGTAAACACTTTCAGGGGCGTAGCCAGGGCTTTTGAAGGTGTACGCAGAATCCTAGGGGGGTGCGGAGGCATGCTCCCCCGGAATTTTTTTTCTGTAGATCGTCTCAGGAGCGTTTTTGGTATAAAATAAGTCATATGTTTTTCACCAATTTTACTCGATTTTCTGGACCAATGTGTTCGCAGCTGCGTATTCTGCGTACTGGTAGCTACGCGCCTGACTTTTATGGAGGCAATACAGAACAAGGTCTGCAGTATGATATTTAATTTCGAAACAGAACAAAAAATGTTCAACATAGAAGATGTACAAGAGGATGTGGAAGGAAGTTTTACAGGCATTTTATGTAGAAGATTAAAAGGGTAAATGAAAACAATAGCAAATAGCATCCGTTCACTTCCCCTCTCGGTGTAAATAAAATATATATTAAACTTGTATTAATGGCTAAAGTAGCCCTGGACATTTCAAAGACTTTAATACAAACTGCTGTTAGCTCTTTGAAAAATAAGCATTGTCAAACGTTTTATTTAGATATGTTCATTATTGAAAACTCTACTACCACTGAGTAAATTTAACTAAATTGTTAAACATATTTAATGACCTACACAGTCATAAAGTAAAATAACAACTAATCCAGTATTTTCTTTTGCATATTTGTTTGAAGTAAAAGAAGTCATTGTTACCCACATATAATATATTTCAGCTTTTTCTTCACTGTTAAGCAGCATTTTATTGTGAACAGCAGTATAATTTTAAAACAGGCTCCAGTCGTGAAAAGTAATGCCGAAGTGACCACAAACGTAAAGGGAACTGTAGAAAAATTCAAAGTTGAGGCTGTAGATAAAAAGATGAGTTGTATGATGCATGTAAAATAAAATAAGAAAATATGATATAGCTGTAAGCAGGGAAATTGCGCATAGGTTTTGAGGCATTGTTATCCATCTATATAATAGAAATATTACCCTGCCTACGGCAATACGAGGATTCAATTATCATTTACACTATTAGCTTTCACACTGTAAATGTAATTTCTGAAGCTAACAGCTATAGACGAATAAGAATGGCTTCTTCGAAGTTCTAATTGGATCTTCTACAAAAGACAAGAGTCATGACTGCAAAAGACAATAGTCGTGACTGCAAAAGACAAGAGTCGTGACTGCAAAAGACAAGAGTCGTGACTGCAAAAGGATTTGAGAGAAGCTAAATATGAATTAATACAAACTTTTCTGGATAACATAATAAGGTAGACATTTTTTTTCATTTTTTTTTCTTACATGTTGTATGAAGATTGTTTTATTCTTTTGAGGTATAATGTGTTGACGTTGTCAAATCAGATCAAATTAATAAGACGCATGCACATATCAAAACAATTTTAATATTAATCTTTGAACTGGATTCTAGTTTCACTGACGATGCCCTTTTTGGTATCAATGGCATATTTATTGTGTTCTAGACAGCCTAAATGGCCTGTAATACAGAGAGACTCGAGTAAGTCCCTAGTTCCCGTCCCTAGAACCTCTCTACAATATACAACAGTATATTCGGAACACGGACGGCAATAACAATTTTAAAGTAGTGTCAGTTTGCCTTTAATCGGAAATAACTTTTTTTCTACTTTATTTTTTTGTTGTTTAAATCTTGCCTTTCGTCTTCGTCTTTCAAGTCCACTGACTTAGTTCTTTAACATAAATTGTAATATCGTTTGGAAGACACCATTTTTCTTACTATTTGACAGTATCAGATGTGTGTTTACTGTCGAAGAATATTTACATAATATGGTTTGACGACACTTGTCTTGTGATCAACTCTAAAGTCTTGGATGAATCGATGTGACGAGATTCATTTTACAAAGTTCCGATTTTATCGACTCCTTAACCCGGGATTAATAATTTAACAGTGATATATATCAATGATAGTGTTCTTGAATGAAATTATTTACAGTAACTGGAATCAAACGTAGACACACTTCTTGGCTTGCAGAATGAATCTAACGCATAATTGTCTCTATTAAAAATGTATATTTGGTAACTCTTGTGTCCGTTTATTTTAATGGTACTAGGTCATCAAATTTACCCAAATTAATTGCTTACCAGAAATATTAACAACCAGAAAATTACTTGAGAATCCTTTTTTTCTGTAGTTTTTCTGCCGATGTTATCGATTTTGTAACTAGAAGCTTTGTTTGGAAAAACTAAGTACATCTGATACACTCTTATTTAGATAAATCTTATAGCTTGCTAATATCATAGCTTTTTACGAACGTAATGTAATGTCCATTGTCAGTTTCTACATTCCTGTCATTTTGTATCATTTCTGTCTAATTCAAGCTTATTTTGTTAAGATTAGAGAAATGTCAGAAGATGCCCCTAACGGTGGCATATAGAATTCGCACTGTCCGTCCATTTGTCCGTCCGTCCCTAACGGTGGCATATAGAATTCGCACTGTCCGTCCATTTGTCCGTCCGTCCCATCTTCTGTGCACAACTTCTACTACAATTCTTATTTGATTTTCACCAAATTTTCACAGAATGGTCATTCTCAAGTGCAGCATTGTATATACTCAGTCTGTTGCGAACCGATTATTTTAGTGGAGTAATTGCCCTTTGTTAATTTTTATTTAATACTGCTTCTGTACGCATTCCTTTTACTTTTCTCATATGATGTTCACCAGACTTTCGTAGACTGATCATTATCAAATGCAGCAGCGCATATTTATACTTTTGTTGCGGTGAAATTATTGTTAATGTAATTATTACTCTTTGTTAAATTTAACTTTATCTTCTTCCTGTGCACGACTCCTCCTACATTTCTCATGCAAGTTTTACCAATTTTTTACACAAAGATCATTATTAAATGCTTCAGCACATTTTCTCAGGCTTTTGCAGTTCGGTTATTTTTTTGGCGGAGAAATTGTCATTTGTTTTGTTTGTTTTTTTTTGTTCTCCTACAACTCTCATTTCATTTTCACCAAAACGTTCTCGGAATAATCATTATCAATGTCGCACAGCATATTATTTGGCTTTTGCGATTCGGTTATTTTATTATTTCCCTTTGTAAAATATTACTTAACACTGCTTGTGTGCGTTACTTCCCCTACATTTCTAATTTGATTTTCACACTTTTGCAAAATAATCATTATGAGTTGCGCAGCATATTCACAGTCTTTTGGGATTCGGTTATTTCAGGCCGAGTAATTGCCCTTGATTTGATTTAACTTAATATTACTTTTGTGCTAAATTGCTTCTTCATTTCTAATGCGATCTGCCTAAAACTTTCACAAAATGATGACGGTCTGTGTGTCGGTGAGTGCATGCATGGCACGGTTGAATTATCTGATCTCTAACAGTATGGCACTAATGATTAGAATTATGTATGTCACATGCAAGAATCATGTTGTCATGGATGGCTACACCCTTTCAATTTTACGTATTAGTTATTGGTCATATATCATTTTTATGATGACTTGTGGGTACAAAACACTCGATCAATATTTTTTTCAAACACATTAACTTTTTAAATTTATTCATTTCACCAGCCATATAATTAAATAAAGGACATATAATACTGTTACCACTGGGCGTATGTGTACTTGTTTAGTTCACAGACTGACTGCATACATTTTCGGCGCAACTGATCAAGACAACATCAAGTTATAAGCTGCCATAGCTGTGACCATAGTCTTGTTTCGGGAGCATTCATGTCTGTGACACATTTCTTGTTGAAATTTGCTTTAATCGCTTTTCAAGTTTTGCAGTTTCCTAGTTATACAGCAATCAACATGAATCAAACGAAA
Source organism: Cyclina sinensis (assembly GCA_012932295.1). Taxonomy (NCBI): domain Eukaryota; kingdom Metazoa; phylum Mollusca; class Bivalvia; order Venerida; family Veneridae; genus Cyclina; species Cyclina sinensis. The sequence continues at coordinate 24,869,742 of JAAONU010000004.1, forward strand.
CAAATATAATTTCTGTTAAATCTAAACAGACATTAACTTAACTGTATAAAAGATAACACGATAGCAAAAGCTTAAGGGTTTTAAATCAACGATATTCATAGTTCTTATTACCCAAAGCTACTGCGTATATGTTTTTTTATGACACAATAGAGACATTTTAACTATTTCCCTTTACACAGTTGGTTGTAATGACAAATTACAAGGGCTTAAAGCTGTATTGTCAATACCGTCAAAGGAAATAGACGCAGATCAACAGAAAATACTCTACACGGAACGATTTATATTCTATTTCATTTGAAATTCCTCATTACGATTTTAGTGAGATACTAAAATAAAATTGTGGTTTAATTTCTGAAATGTGAAATGTGGTTTATTATTATTGACTTTGATGTATTATCAAAGACAATATTCATGAATGAGCTTGACCTTTTTTACCGGTAATGAAAACCTAAGTCCTAATTCATTCTGCGACAACCCTAGATTTATTTCTTTTTATCCAGATGTAACAACGTGCTACCGGGCCTCAGATAAATTAACATCAATCTAGATTTGAAATTCACTACTCTTCTAGAACCAGATAGTGCCTACGTTAATGCAACGTTATTTCAATGGCTTATCATCGTAATACTCTTTTGAAATCTTATATGTTATTGTACATTATATATCAAAAAAGAAAGAAAAAAACTGTAATAGTAAGACGTTTCTTTTTTTTCTGTTCTTTTTTATGTTTCATATAACGTAGCATGTAAGGTTTCATACTAATAAAGGAAGAACTAGTGATCAGTGATAGAGAGAAAGTTGAATGTAAGCTTTCATACTAAGAAGGAAGAACTAGTGGTCAATGACAGAAAGAAAGTGTTAATTACAAGGATTTGCGACGTTTCTGATATTTTTAAAGAAGAGTCGCTTTCTTTGAAATAGAAGATATGCAAGAGAATTGCATGGTATAATGCTGCAGCTAAATGGATTTAAGTTGGCTGTGGCCTTTTAGGATGAATTTCACTTGGTTTTGGCCCTTGGGATGTTAAACAGAGCATCTTCGTTTTCGTGCTATTTCATTTTTCACAATCACTTATGTCTTTAATTCATTTTTACTTTTTTGTGTCGCCTGACTATTGTCAGGGGACACATAGGTGTTACTTGCAATGTCCGCGTCGTTGGCGGTGGTGAGGGCGTCCCATTTTGCTTGTCCGGGGCATAACTCTACACATTCTAGAGGTATCAACTTAAAACTTCATAGGTGAATAGATCTCAATGTGGAAAGTTGCAGTGCCAAAGAACCACAACTCTCTATTGCATAATATTTTACTTACTGCCCTTTTTAACATAATTATTGTCCGTGACATAACTCGAAAGGAATTGAAGATATCAACTTGAAACTTCATAGGTGAATAGATCTAATTGTGGGAAGCATAACTCTCTTTCTCACCATTTTTGAGTTATTGCCCCTTTGTAATTTTCCATATTTAATTCTTGTCCGGGGCATAACTTGATTTTTTATAGCAAGATGAGATAGATTTGTTTATTAACATAATGTTTCAATTATAATAAATGGATTTGGTTATGACTTTTTAATTCTAATGTATAGCAATTTCATTGCCAGTCTATCTGTCAACCAAACCTAGAGATTCTCACATGAAATCTGTTTATGCATAACAATATATGATGCCGTATTTTTGTACCTCTGTAAAATTTTTGTTTTTGTCAAGATTGAAAAACGTCTCGTTTCACAAAAACAATGTATGGATTTTAGAAAATGTTATAAAAACGAAAAAAAGTTGTGTCTCTATGTCCGAGATGTTAATTTTTTTATTCCAATTATAGATTTTAAAGGATATTGAACCTCAAAGTAGCAACAAAGTGGACAGCAAGTGTAAAGGAATCAAAGAATGAATGCGTTAAAGAGTACTGGTTGCATATAAGCACGGTAGGATGGCCTACTGGGTGTACAATACAATAAACGAGCAGTTCTCTTTACGAAGTTGTTAATTCACTTCATATAATTACGCCGTAATAACTACTGTGACGATCAGTTAAAACATAAAAAAAATATTATTTAGAGACACAAGAGGAGCAGCTACAAAATTTATATCATTTTTGTCAAGTAATCCTAGAAGAAGCGTAGCTTATAAACAGTATAATTAACCTTAACCTATCAGAACTAAGTGTAGTTTGAAGATTTTATTTTTTCATGTGTAATCAGTAAGATTGATTGATCATAAATTATTCGACGAGGAGGTCTGATCTGTCGCAAAATCCCCTACTTTATTGCAACTGTCAACTCATAAGTCGGCGTAATTGTCTCCTTCTTAAGTTCCGTCCTAGTGCTACAGTTTCCTCTGTTGTTACTTTTTCATTTAGGTATCGATCTATTTCAGACAAGTTTGTAACCCTATATGTCACACCCTACATTTTAGGAAGGTCTTCTATTATCTTCAACATAAGGAACAAATTAAAATTTTGATATAATACTGCTAATGTTTATTTCTCATTTTAGAAGACTTGACCACGCATAGTTGGTTGTGATATAATGTGCATTAGTTGTTTATTCATTGAGTATATTCTCACAACATCTGATACTTTAAGTAGCCTCTTTAGCAGATAGTTCGATCTCAAAGTTTTAGATAAATTAGTAATCAAATAACAAAACGTCTCATAGAATGAAATCCTGACGGGAACTTAAATTAAAATGACATATAGCATGCTCAGAATATCCGATTAACTTTTGGATCAATATTTCGTATTTAGAAGCTTTGAACCAATTATCCCATTGAATGTCTTCAGATTTAATCATTCTGATTTCTTTTGTTGCTAGAAGTAAGACATATTTCGGTTAAGTGCTTAAAACATATTACCATCACTGCTGAGGTCATCTGTACTTCAACATTCTCTTTTTATATGGTATGTATATTCTGTTTCATGTAAAACGAAGCATACATTATACACCCAAAACAATAATAGATATCAGAATTGCAATCTGTGCTTTACTCCGATTGAATTATAAATTGTCATAGAAATACTTTCATGTCTGGATGTAACAGAATTATAACATAATTATAAAGTAATTTGAAGCCAATGATTTATTAATTAATTCCGTTGATTTTTGTCGTCTGTTATCATTTATTGCATTGTAACTGTTATTTGGAAGCGAAATTTAACTTGGTATATTTAAGACGATATACAAATACAACCAAGGGAATATGCCGTGACAGATAACGCATCCAATGTCACTAATTACAGGTAATATATACAAGATCGCACTCGGAACACCTTGGGCGACTTCAATAAGTCACCTCGGAAATAATGTGGTAGGCGCCATATTGGACTATTTTATGATTCAGATGGTGCCTGCTATATTGAAAACATTTCGTAAAGCCTCTACCTGTTCTTGCTTTAAATTAAGATTTTTCTAATGCATTAAAACTGCTGGAATTCCGCTATGTTTGTTTATATATTTATTAAAGCCGGGGCAAATTACCATTTGGTGTATTCACATACTTACATACGAGGTCTTTATACGAAGTTGTCGGAGAAAGCCGAGTTTTTACGATGGACAAGTTCGGACAAATGTTCAGTCGCAGAGAAATTAAAGTGGTTTACTTTTTCTCGTACTGTCTGTAAGATAAAAGGACGGACCTTCGTAATAGCAGAATGTCGTGAGCAGAGTTAGTGAAAAATATTTTAGATTGTTGCTGACTCTTTTAAAAGCGTTTGGTAAATGAGAAGTGACGTCACAAAAAGAACAAAGGTTTAGTCTGGACTTCAGAGGATAAATGTCAGCGCTTTGACGTTAAGTGATAAATGGCATGCACAAGGTATCGGACCTCAAAAAGAGTATGTCTGAGACTTTCTTACAGTTTGATCAAAACATTTGGAAAAGTGAATGGTTTTGCTTAAAAATTCATTGTATTATAAATGAATTACACTAAGAGGCATTACATGAAGCTTGCGTACTGGTATAATATTATTTAATATAGATCTGTCGTCCTCAGAGAAACATTAAAAACAATTCGGTGTTGGTAGGAATTGTACAGGCAAACAAGTCCTGATACATTGTCGTAAGACCTAACATGTCCGTGAAAAGCGCTGTAACTGTTGAAATTTGTTATCTAAAAAACCCATTAATTTAGACTTCTTACATTAATATTTTTATATCAATACATCAGTTCAAAGGTTTTTTTTGGTAATTCTAACCTTCGTTCGAATAACAGTCGCTGGACATAGACTCTCGGCACAAAGTGTTGCTGTCACTTTTCACCGACACTGGAAGATGATTTGATAAATTCATAGCATCACACCTGCAACTGGTATGACACGTTATGTAAGTTTCTGATGGTGCATTATGTAAGTTTCTGCACCCTTTGTAATAAAACTATCGAGTCCTTGTTAGTAAGGAAATCTGAAAACGAGGTTACCGCATAACACTGTATCACATATGCCCTTGTAGAGTAAGAGTATGTTTTGTATATTGGATGATTCGTTTTCGGGTTGTTTAGAGATGATATTGGAATATTTTCTTTTTTGTTGTTAATATAGTGTTTATGTTGTACAAGGAATATCAGTTTTGTAATAATATTGGCTGTATTTGCAAAAGACTAATTACATCTGATATGATTTATTAGACAAGCCTGACAGCTCACTAATAAAAATGCTCTTTAACGACCACAAGTGTCTTTAGTATTAATATAAGGGAAGATTTGTCTTTAGCAGTTATTTAGATGTCCTGTTTAATATCTTTTTTTTTAATTGTAATCTGACTTTATGAGTATCATTCATAGTTTATGTTTTGAAATAAATAAAATGCCGATGTTTGATATTTACCAGTCTATGTCATCACATGCGCTAACATTATGTTGTAACAGTGCTTTAGAAAGATTTCCTAAGTTTTACCTACAAAGACAATGTCTGTAATAATATATACTTTGCAAATGTTTTCCATTAAAGTATCTTTAATATGGTGTAGATTAAGTGCGTCTAACAGATACAAACGAGATCAAAGCTAGGCTGATCAAGAGCTGTTTCATGAATTATACAGAACAGGACAATAATAAAAACTCCAAGAATAAGTACGTTTATTGGTAACATATTTTATGATAAGCAACAGGGCATTACAAATTACAAATAGTAGGATGATAAAGTTTGATAAGTATTGACTATGTTTAATTAATTATTCTAAGTACATATCGAGAAGGGGAAAAGTACTTTCACCTTATTTCGATATTTAATTATTGCGCTGACAAAAATGCACTGGAATAGTAACGTAAAGTTACTAATTAGGTCAAAACACGCAGAATCCCCGGGAGAATTACTATTAAAAAATAATGTGAAGCATCTATTTTGTTACTATGTTTATTTGTGAAACAGTGCACGTTACAGTGTAAGGGAAGTGTAAAAATACAGTATTACATTAATTAATTTACTATGTTAAAGGGGCTGTGCTCCAGATGACAAAAAAAGAAAGTTTTCTTGTATTATAAATTTCTTGTAATATTTATGATTAATGCTTAAAAAATAACCTACTGACAAAAAATAAGCTAAATAATTACATTATAAATTGATTTTTTTCCCTTTCAAAGTGCTATACCGTAACGCGACGGTATAACTATATCGTATAAGATTTAAAGTAAATATCTGTAATATCACATGCGGCGATGGTGGTGATAGTAAAAGCGTTGGAAACATTTTGTTAACATGAGGGTCCAGAGTTCAAATCAGGCTGGAGCGAAAATATTTTTTTTATTCTATTTTGACTTTTATAATCAGTTTTGAAGTAAAATATTATGTTCTTATAATCTCACGGCATCTAAATATATAATTTATGAAAAAAAAATTTTTATGTCAAATCTGGAGTACAGCCTCTTTAAAATCCATCCAAAGAATAATTAAGGTTACGTAAAACCATTATTTAGTAACTTCTAAAGGTCTTTAATTGGAAGGATCATCGGGGACAAGTTTTGACGACTTGCAAAAATATGTTTCAAATGAAGTAACATAATTTAATCGAAAATTGTTTTCAGTGTAACCATGTACCGCTGTGTTCAACGGAAATTTATGTGATGAAAGAATGATTCAGATCATCCACACCTTGAAAACAATGCTTAATTACTACCATTACAGTCAATGATCAAAGACAACTAAATTTACCTCACGTAAAATTGTGGAATATTCGACTTGCACAAAAGTTCTTGTTCGTTTACGCTGAAAAGAAAGAGAAAAAAACAACTAAGATTTCAATCACCTTGCAATTTGTTCAATATTATCTTTTGATCACGTCCTGTCTCAAAAGAAATAAACTTTTTATTACCTTATTAAGCTTGTTCATCAGATAGGCTGATGTCCTTTGAAAGCAAATCGATGGAAAGCTTACATAGAAGACTATACAAAGGTTTGTAACGCATCCGTTTAAACAAAATTAAAGGTTCTACGCATAGTCGACCTCACATTGATGCATTGAAGCAGCGTTATTCACTCAATGTAATTATTATGTTTACTTTCTTATTCAAGAAATATTATAAAAACATCTATGACTGTATAGTTTTAAACAAGCAGTCAGTTTTTGTGTCCCCCTTTCGAAAAAACGGCGATACATAGGGATCGCTTTGTCCGTAGGTCCGTCGGACCGTCCGTCACGAAAACTTAACGTTGGCAATAACTTTGCCATTTCTTAACATTTCCTCATCAAACTTTCAAATTATATTGCTTACGACAACGAGTCGATGGGTGTCAAAATGTTTATGTCAAAGTCACATGTGACAGAGCTATGGCCCTGTTTTGTACTTGGGCTTTGTCACGAGAACTTAACATTGGCTATAACTATGCTATTTCTGAATATTTCTTCATCAAATTTTCCAATTATAATGCTTACAGTTGTATCGTTTACGACATAGGGATCGCTTTGTCCGTCAGTCCGTCCGTCACGAACACTTAACGTTTGCTATAACTTTGCCATTTCTTATCATTTCTTCATCAAACTTTCAAATTGTATTACTTATGACAACAGGGTCGTGATGATGCAAACATCTTTAGGTCAAGATCACATTTAGTGGAGTTATGCTCCTATTTGTACTTCGACTAGCATGCTGTACTTTCCAGCAGGCTCTTGTTTACCTTTTTAGTTATTCTATCAAAGTATCCAAGGGCGACACAAGTGTTCAACTGAACACCCATCTAGTCATAATAGAAAACTAACGAAATCAGAAATTCACATTTTAAGAGCTACAAAATTACCCTGAAATACTGCTGTCATTGTGTTTTCATCAGTCCTTTATTGCCTTTAACACATTTATGTTTTCATTTTCGTAATGTAGTTGATGTTTTTCATTCACTCCATTTTCTATCCCAGGAGGTCTATGCGAAACAATGGAGGCCAGTATCATATGACGAGAATGATTTCCGTTACATTGTTATTTGATGTCTCTCTCTTGATATGTTATCAAATTAAGCGGAATGTTACCTTGATATGATTTTGTTTACTCATGTTTTATTACTTATATCCCCTAGCTTCTTTGCATTGAAGAGTTAAAAAATTTATGTTTATAATAACAAGGCGATAAGACATCTTATCATGCGGAATATCTTTAAAGTGTACATAGTGGTATTGATTGTTTTCATCGATTTAGGCTGAAAGTAAGTGATGCTTTTGATTATATTAATTTGAAATTAACAATTACGTAACATAGAACTCTGTACTGCATCTGAGTGTTAAGCACATATGTTGCATTTGCATTTGTTAAAGGCATATAAAACAAAAGATTCATAATTTACAAATTAAAACTCCGCTAGGTATTTCATGGTAAAACTTACTTCTTGGGAACTGTGAAATAATTGTTTACATTCAATTCCAACAGTTAACTTCAAGATCAATCAGTATAAATATATATGGCAGAGCAATGAGTCGCACTGTACACAGTTTGATTTTGCGCTGTTTAACAACCACCCTTAATAATTTATAGAGAACATTTGCGCTGTATGATTTTAACCTAGATCTCAGGCAGACATATCGCGCAATACATCAGTGCATTAAATTAATCAGAAATCAAAATTGGCAGCAAACTGAAGACGCCAAACATGACGTCAAATAAATAGAGATGCCATACATCATATTCCAACAGTCAGATTAAACTTCCGATCAATATATCCTGTTACGATTTAATACAACATATCTCTCCATTCTGCCAGTTGACTTCTGATAAGAATGTGTCTGTATCCTCACTTCTGTGTTATAATCAAGCTTTTGAAACAGTTTTGCTTTATATTTGAAAATGTATAGGCTGATTCAGTTGAAGTGTTGACAGTTTCCTTGCAGTATTTATCTGTTGCTGGATTTTTCACACTGAGAAAAAAAACAGTTTTGCATAGTTTCTGTCACATAACTACACGTGTATATAGAGAAGATAATGCTTGATCAATAAAAAAAAATAGTTTATGTTTGTTCATTCATTTGCAAATTCTTTAATATCCAATATTTGTTTTCTAAAAGCAAAGTAGAATCTCAGTCTAATAATGACGTTTTTTTCCATCTTTGGATTGCTCCCAAGGCTGTATTTCGAAGTGGCCAGTATTGAAAATCGGAGATAATCAGTTAATTAAAATAAAAGAAAACAGTTGCCGTTCTGAATTGAAGCTAACATTAGATTAGGAAAATAATAAGAGTACCTTTTAGTTAGGATGATAGATCTTATATAAAAAAATTAATATTTATATTAGTTAAAAATGGGTTGTATGCAGAAGTTTAATATTTTGAAGACAGTCCACCAAGATCATAGAGTAGCAGTCGGGTTTTTAATAATTTCTCTAATGCAAAAAACCTTCAACCAATTGTTCCACGTTTTAAAATTTCCTTTAATATAAATATCAAAAGTGTAGTATTTTTTCTGGTTTCATAACGTTTGAGAAATTGTAGGTTTACTTGATGACCTGACATTTAGAAGTTGCGAAAGATGCTATAGTTTGGTCGAATGAATGCAAAGAAAAAAAAGTTAAAATGCATTGCAGAGAAATTTGCGTTTTGTGATTAAGAATTGCTTTCAGTAACTTATAACAAGATATAACCATTATTGATGTATATATTTATCAATATAAAAAGACATAATCTTAACATATAAACCGATGTGTGTAAAATTTGAAGATATTTGTATTTTTTGTTGTATATATATTTTTTAATGATTTTTCTAATCACTTCATTCGCATATCAGATACACTGCTACATTTATATAAATCGTCTGGTATTTATTTCATACACTAAAACTAACAAAAAAAACAACAAAATATTTAAGACTGTCTTGGGTTTGATACAAGAAGTTGTTTTAAAAACCACTAACCAGTATTCTAACAATTGAACATTCTTTAATTTGCTTTAGCAGGATCTGCTGTTTAACCTCCTAGTAATAAGATATAATTAGGAATGCTTAGGGTTTTACATGCTTCCTCGACGATCTATTCAAAGTATCGAGATTAATAGAAGTCAAAAACCTTGTACGCTTAAAGGATGTTCATTGGTATAGGTACTAAGATAAATGTGAACCAAAAATTATTTTGTCGTGTACACCAGATATTTAAGAAAAAGTTTTACGGGACAAAGTATTATGCATATGCTCATTAAGACCTCATAATCTGTTTAGAATTTAACTGTTTTACATTTTTACAAGAATTAGATAACAGTGTATATTGTTGCTGCTGTACATGTAGTAGTTATCTTCTTCCGTTTGGAAGTACTGCAGATTGTCTTAACTAACCTGTGACATGAGTCTTAACTAAACTATCTCATGAGTCTTAACTAAACTATCTCATGAGTCTAAACTAAATTATGACGTGAGTCTCGACAAAGCTTTGACGTGAGTCTTAACTAAACTATGACATAAATCTCAACAAAACTATGACATGAGTTTCAACTATACTATGACGTGATTCTCAACTAAACTATGACATGAGTCTCAACTAAACTATTTCATGAGTCTCAGCTAAACTATTACGAGTCTGAACTAAACTATTACATGAATCTCAGCTAAACTATGACATGACATACTGACACAGCTGAGCGTTTTATGACAGGAATTTCTTAAACGAACTACAAATTCAGTACAAGCATATTGTTAAAGTAAACTTTTTTTTCAGCCTTCTGATAATTTATTCTAAAAATCTTTATTTTGTCAATCAGTCTGTTTCATTTCTTACATCTTTACACTGATAAAATATCTGATTTTGTTTACAAACAAATTTAAGATAATGTCGTTATCGTTTTGTTTTGCTACTTAAAATACAAACTAAGGGTTTATCGGTACAAGATGTGATTAGCACCACTCAAAATATTTTCAGGGACGAGACTCCTGTAGGTTCATTTTCTGGTATAATATTACTATTGCCGGTATCGATTTTGTAATAATGGGCTAGTTTTTATGAGAAAAATTAATTACCCTGATTCATTTTTATTAGACAGGTCTGACGACGTACTGATATTCTAGTTCTGTTTTCACGACCGAAATCTCATTTGATGTCCTAAATTTTCCAGTTCTGTCTCTCTATAAATTCGGTCATTTACAAATGTAATTATATTTGTCCATTTACGTTATTCCTCTTGTGATCATTGTCTTGTCTTGATATTGTGTGTAGCAGTCACACGATTATTGCTTATTTATGTTCTTGTTTCTACAGATCTAACTATCATCTAAGGTATCAATTTGAAAAGAAAACGACAATATAAATGTGTAACACAAAGTTCCTTATCCCCCCCACTTATTTTAACACCACAAAGTTTCTCTATTGTGAAGGAACATGTTAAGCCCCAAGTTAAACGCTGCAACTCCTTGTTTGTGATTCTACTAAATCATTCGTAAAGCAAGGGGCGTTTTCTGTTGAACGATTAACACTCTTGTGACAAGGAGAAGTCTGCTGACTTTGACTTTGCTAACTTATCTAACTCATCTTGATAGGGCAAATGCACAGGACTTTATGACACTATAATCTAGATATCAAAGTTTACAGCAGGAGGAAGCGTAATTTGTTTTTTTCCTTATTTTAAAATATTGTTCGACGTAACATGTGTTCATAATATTTCATGTAGTTCTGCGCTGACCAAACCAATAAACTTGATTAAAAATCCGCGGTAATAACATTTTACAGTTAAACAATTCCATGCTTCAAACTCAAGCTGCTGAAAATATCTTTTATTCGGTAGGTACGGCAGTATGGTAAATGGCAGAGCGATAGTGCGGAAAAAAAGGGTTACGGACAGACGGACAATCAGACCGACAGGGCGATTATTGTACGCACTCCTTTAGGGACATTCATATAAATATATAGCAAAACGCTTTGTATTCTAGATTAAAACAGTGTTGTTAAAAAGTTTTTAAACAAAGCAGTGGTCGTAAAGAGCTCCACAATACTAAAATACAAGATATATATCTTGAGATGAAGACTTGCGCATCCATCCTCCACTCTTTCCTTTTTCCCAGAAATCGTTACAATTGCATATCGGTGATATTTTTGCGAGAATCCTTTGGATCGTTTGTAACAAGTCCTTTCTTACGCAGTCGCTAGAGTAGTTTTGTTTGCATAGAGGATCAGATCTGATACAAAGCCGATACCACGAGCACCATCTTTCACTGAAGTTTGGTCAGTTAAATTAAAGGAAGTTAATTTTCAACTTTAACTGTAATTTTACTGAATGTGATATTGTACATCGAATTGGATTTTACAGATAACAGTTTTACTTCATTATAAGTGATAATGCTTAAGCTACTTTACTTAAAATAATGATAGAATTCGGAAAGAACCAAGAAGTAAGAACTGAAACACGACTCTCATAAGGACAAATTGCATTCAGTGTTTACTGTAAGCTTACACGCAGAAAGTGTTATCACTGATAATTATGGCCAGATACGCTCTTTCTAGCACCTACGATATCCTTAACGATTTGTTGGAAACAGTCCACGAATTAGAAGTAGGAAATTTGAGTAACTATTCTTTGCTGGTAAATTAAGTTTCATAGCAGACATATTTCTTTACGGAATTAAATGAAATCAATATTGTACTCAGGTGGTATATTCGGATAAAGGCTAATTGAAATTATTGTCAAAGATTTATTTTTGGTTTTAGTGCGATTGTATATAAAAAACAAATCATTTTTTTTTTAATTTGCCTTTTTGGCTTGTAACTTTTTGCCTGTAAAAAATAGCTCTGTAACGATATTGCCTCTTAAGGTTGTCTTTAGTATTATAAATGTCAGATTTATCTTTTGTCCTGATAATTTCTTCCCTACTAATTGTAAAATACCTTTAGATTTCGATCAATTTCATATGGAAGTATAATATTTATAGGTTTCTACTACTCATTCATTTTAGTAATACACTTGAAAGTGTGTGTCTTTACACGGTTATCCATCTTTTGTTTAAAAGAACGAAATTGTATGACCTAACATTGATATGAAAATAAAATTCTATGCTATATTTGATTATTTCAACTTTTGTAACCAGCTGTGTTATATATTGTTATTTTAAATACGCGACGAACGCATATCGAAAGCAGTAGAATGAAATCGAATGTTCAGTAACATTTGTGTGTTATTTATATTTATTTCGAAACAAGTTTCAGGTGCTTGGTATTGCAAGTCCACGTCATCTTAGGAGCTATTATCCCCTCTTCGTGTTTAAACGTACCGTTAAATCAAAGTGAGAAAATATTAATGTTTTGCGTAAAACGATCTTTTAACTAGAATACTGCGTACATTAATTGATTGTATATAACACAATAAAATAGAATTAAAATAGCATTACTTGTGTAATAGAAATAGTAGGTCAAAACACACCAAAAATAAAATATAAGACAAAAGTAAAACAATAAAACTAATTATTAAGTATATGAAATTGTCTTTTATGTCTTATTCTCCATCTCTGTCGAAGGGAAACTCTCGAGAATTGTTTATCAACATTTTGTGAAACGATCATTGTCCGTTAGCTGGAACAGAAGATAAATACATTAACTTATGTAACTTTTAATTCGTTAAAACACGCAAAAGGCCAAGCACTGGATTTTATATATCAACTACTTTTATCATTTTATTTTAACATCTTTTATTTGTGAAACAGTACAATTTTTAATGAATGCATTTGTATAACCTAAATTTCATATATTCAATTGTATTTAAAAACGTTACTTTTCTGTGATAAAAGGATCAGGAGGGAGCAGTCTTAAACAGGCGGCAATGATTTGTTTCACACAAAATGAAAACGTTAAATATAAAACTACTATCGTTGTATGTACTAGGAACTGTTAATAAAATGAATCCGACTTTGATATCATCCATACTTTGAGTACCATGATTTTTTTAAATAACTACTTTCCTTTACCGGTACTGTTCAAAGAAGCATGATTATTCTCCGCGTAACAAACAAAACTGTCTTGCGAGTGTATAAACGCTGTAATTTCAATACGCATTCGAAGACTGGCTATCAGAACTAATTCTTATTCAATATAACCTTTTAATCACTTCCTGTCACAAAAGTAATAAAGAATTTTATATCCTCATTAAGCTTGTTCTGCAGCAGATAGGTCGATGCATTTTTGAAGCAAAACGATGTCATGCTATAGGTTGATTATACGAACATCCGTTTAAGCACAATTAAAAGTTTCACGTAGCGTCGACCGTACATTCACGCATTGAACACATCGAATGCATGTTTCTCGAACGGTGTATTTTTGTATCTAAGAAAGTTTATTAAAACATTCTTGATTGTGTAATTTGTAATAAGAGTCTTTTAAACATGACTGAATCAAATATTAACATATTTTGTTCAGCAGCATCACTGTCTAAATTACTGCCACACTTTTTTCATCTTTTCTCTATTACTTTTAACTTTACCTTCTCCTTTCCTTAATACAGCGGATGAGTTACGCATTCCATTTTCTACCCCAGGAGGTCTATTTGAAACAATGGAAGCCAGTATCATATGGCGAGAATGATTTCCGTTACGTTTGTTATTTGATTTATTTTATTTGATCTGTTATAATAAGAGTGATATTACTGCGATATTTTTATTTGCATGTGTATTACTAGATACTAGTGTCCCCTGGCTTCTCTGCAGTGTACAAATAATTATTTACGATTTCAGAGCGATACGATATCTTACCGTGTCTTTATCTGACACATAGAGATGTTGAATTTGGTCATGGATTTAGGTTTTATATATTTTAAAATTGTATTCATAGCCTTATTGATTGTTTATTTGAAAACCATTTTGTACCAAATTCTAGAGTAATAATGACTCATATGATACAGATGCAACTACGTCCTTACTTTGCATATGATACAGATGCAATTACGTCCTTACTTTGCATATGATACAGATGCAATTACGTCCTTACTTTGCATATGATACAGATGCAATTACGTCCTTACTTTGCATATGATACAGATGCAATTACGTCCTTACTTTGCATATGATACAGATGCAATTACGTCCTTACATTGCTGATATCTGCAGCTTAGTTCCGAACAGTTAAGTTTATGGTTTATCTTAATACTTGTTAGAAATGGGTAGATAATAATGACTGTATTGACTGTACGGATTGTTAACATAAACAACATAAGACCTTTCTTCACTCAATGTAAAATAAGTTTTCTAAAAGAGAAGAAACATCATTATTTTGTAAGTAAGTAATATTGCAAACGTATTACTTTTGCAATGTTTAACAAATGCCCCATTTAGGCCTCTTCAGAGTCCTAGTGCCATGATGGTGGAAATACAAATTGTCTCCGAAATGTGTCTAAGTGAAAAGAAATCGCAAGCAAAGTTTATCTGTTTGAAAAGGAAGTCTAGAGACTATAATTGAAAATGTCGATATAAAGAAGACATTTAATCAGTCTATCATTTCAACCGTGACATTGATCTTTTTGCTGTAAGGGCGAACACAACATATTAAAAGTACACTTATATTTGTGCGTTTACAGGATCTAATACATTTCTTTGTCTTCTTAATAGAGCGATATACTTATAACTATAGCTGGATGCCTCTGACATGGAACTTCAGTTAAAGAGAAAAATAAGCATCCCAATCGGTCTTGTCTGCTTCATAGGAACTGTAAAATTTGCAGAAATGTTTATTCACATTAAGTAAATTCAAGTTAAGAAGAAGAAAGGAATTTTGTATTTTGGACGATAAAGCGATATTTTTGTTACATTATATAGAAGACAATCTCCAATACATATGATAACTTTACTTCTGCTGAAATAAACTGAATACACTTTCATCAAATAACATTTATTTTTCTCTACACAGTTTATCAATATTTATTGAATTTTAGCCATACATACTTTAATTATAAAAGCGGATTAATACCGAGTAATATTAAATCAACTGAATTAAAAGTCGGCCATATTGGATATTGTCCATGTGAGTTATGTAAACAAATCAAACATTTTAAATAATTTATGGCGAATTTCATCATTGTTCACAACTAGTTAGGCTCAGGAATTCAATATTATAACTGGATTTAACAAGGTAAATAAATTTCACTCGCTGTCACTGTCTGAAATACAGCGGATTCTCTTGTATTTACGTGGTGGGGAAAAGTAGTTCCGACACAAACAGTGGATTATCAAAATGGTAATTTCACTGATTCAAAACAGTGGATTATCACTTTTATCTCACTGATATTTCCCTATATTTCATTGGTAGGCATAAAATAAATTTAAGTTACGCTGTTTGTAATCAAAACTTGGCGTCTTTATATTCTGAAGATAGTTCATAGAAACAAAGTAGCTCCCTATAAAATTCTTGATTTCCCTGACACAACAAGCTAATTCTATGTACTATCTTTCTTCTTAGAAAGTCCATATAAAATATAGGCGTTAATGTGGCAATACAGAGAGACGAAAGCTCATATTTCTACAGTTGCTGCCAGGAATGGGAAGCGCATCTTCCAAATAATTACATTAATTGTAAACAACATTTGCTTTGATAGTTCTGAGAAGTAATACCGTATAATTGTATGTAGGCACTTACATATTGGTGCCCTTTCCATCAAATGAATGCAAGAAAATAAATACACTTAGGAAATGTTTTGCCTTTGTTAAGTTAAAAATATCTTTGTGTATCAGTGAAGTTTCATATGAGTATCATAATTATGTCTAGGCAAATTTACAAACATTTATTTTTTTTCCTAAATATTTTTTTTTCGACAGGATTCACCGCTACATTCAGATGGGTAGCACAAGAACTTTTACGTATGCCGTGCACGCATCTTTTCTACACAAAAAGACCGACCACGTACTCAGTTGAAAACTCATACTTGTAGACTGCATTGGGTATTTTTTCTGAAACTTAGACTTAAAGATCAGATTTTGGTATGACAAACAACCGAAATTTTTTTTAATTTCTTTCAGTTGTATCATTTTCTGCTAAGATACAAATGCATCGTTTCTATATTTTGGCTTTCTCACAGTAAGAGTAAATAGCGAAATTACGATTACGGTAAATGACAGGTTTTAGGCTTCTTCGACAATCAAATAAAATATCAGAATAAAAAGGCTGAAGAAACGCTGTCTACTCTAACAGGATATATGCCTGTAGATATGCACTGAGATAAATGTGAATCAAAATCATATTGCCGAAAGAATGTATGTTATGTGGTAAAAAATCACCTTCAGTTTCGTTGTCCTTATCTTAACGTCATTCAGATTTTTAGAAAAACAGTTTTCGTTGTCCTTATAAAATGATCGTAACGTCATTCAAAACAGATGTTTAGAAAACCATTTTACAAGAAGAAATGTTAAGCACATGCTAATGACGACACAAAAATCACTAGTTCTTTTAGCACTATGTCTTAATTGATTTACGTGTTCAAAAAGTTTCGTTTTCAGAAATGAAGCTCATCTACATTTATGTATAAACATGTGTAGTATTTCGTCAGTGACCACGTACTCTAATCAAGTCTTTGTCTGATATAGTATCACTCTTTTTACAGTATCGATTTGATTGATCATGGGATTGCCTGTGAGAAAAGCTAATTACCACTAATACCTTTTTATTAGACACGTCTAACGACGTGCTTATATCTTAGCTCAGTTTTCGTGACCAAATTTTTATTTGATGTCCTAAATCTTCCTCGAATCTTTTAATTCATTTTCTTTATGAATTAAGTCAATTATTGGTGTAATAGTTATCAGTTTAAGTTAGCTTTCTTACTTGCGCTATTTTCATAGCGGGTATATGATTTTTTTTTTCTTTCGTTTGTTGTTGTTGTTTTTTGTGGTTTTTTGCCAACCCATCATTATGATGTCTAAATATCGACTATCTATATTTATTTAAATGCCATATGTGACGGGGACGTCAAATAAGGTGTTTTTTTGTTGCTTAATAACCCATTTTAGGACATATATTTAATTGATCAAAGAAGTGATCATAACCAACAACATAATTACAAAATTTCCAATCGATAATTGTTTTCTTATATCTTGTGATGAAAACTTGTGCGTCCTTTCTTCCAAGAAAAACACCGCCTATATTTGTACAAACTTGTCAGAAAATCGTTACGAGTCGGCGATATCTCGCACTGAACTGGTGCGTGAATTGTTTGCACTAGGACTATACTTGTTTCGCCTGCTGCTTCTGCTGCTGCGGCAGTTTATCTCAGTGGTTCCAGCTTGAAACAGAACATCGTTTTCCAGCCATGAGCAACATCATTCTTTCTCTGAAATATGTTTAGTAAAGTCAAGGAAAATATTATTTACCGTGTACAATAGTAGTATCAGTGCGCTGGATATTGATCATCAAATTGGATTTTATAGATAAAAGTTTTATAAAAGCATAGCTGCAAAAGAGCCGAAAAGTTGGCAGAATTTTGGGTCCATCATTAGTACAGCGCTTGTGAGGATATATTACAAATTATATGTCTTCTGTAACAAAGAAAGCCCTAAGCATGAAAATGAATACTCTTAGCTGGAATATTACATTTCAAGGTAAACATTTCATCTACAGAACATTTTAACGAAATTAAACGAAATCAATATAGTGTTCAGTTAAATACATTAGGACAATAGTTAATTTAAATTGTCACTAAAGAAAGGTGTTTTCAGTTTCAAAGCGGCTGTAAGAATAATACGTTTAAATCTATCTTGTACTTTTTATTTTCTTTTTTTTAAATAACTCCCAACCACGTGATTTGACTGTGCTTATTGAATTTGCACAGTTATATATATCAAAAATTAACTACGTATAGAAATAAAAACTTATATATCAGCTAAACAAGAGAAGAGAAACTTATACAGTATATTCCTATCACCTCTTGTAGTTAGATATTTTATTACAAATTTATTAGTAGTACTAGAAGTATTTACATAATGCAAGGTTTTGATATACGTTACTGATATTGCGTCTTCTTCAAGCCGTAGACACAAAGGGTCTTAATTTTTAAATGAAGTTAAGTGTATGTTAATTATATATGCGTCTGCGTTATGATAATTACATTTTGAATGATATTTTGTTTTGTATGCCTTGGTGCATGAACTTTTTTCAACTTATTTCATGACAAACCTTGCGTTTTATTGTTTGGTTAATTGTTATGTTATCGTCTTTAAGCATTCAATAAGTATACCATCAGTGACGTGTGTAGCAACGTTAAATGACGCATCGCCGCTAAATGTCGCACTTGACGTTACATGTCGCAAGGCGGATATATTTCATTTCACTCGTCTGCTGAAGTGGGCAAAAAATTTGTTATATTTTTTAACTTTAAGAGAAACCCTGTCATGTTTTTATTAATTTTCGTAGTTAAAATAAGAACTTTAACATGGTATTGATTACTTTCTCGAAATGGCTAAACTTCTATTGTACCTAATTCTCGGTGAGCAGCAAAAATACGCAGCAAAGAAAACTTCAAAGTGGCATAACTTTTTTTGTCTTGAAACGAAAAGTAGCCTTGTATTCCTTTTCCTAGTAAGAACGAGATTTACAAGACTGTGTTATTAATTTTGTTTTGCAAAAGCCGAGTCAAAATAGTGTTCGTAATTTCTTCAACCGCTGTTGTTGTTGTAGTCGGCATGAAATGAAAGGAAAATTTGTTTGTTTTTCGTAGATATGGAATATATCTAACCTGAAAGTGATATAATTTTCAGACTTTCACTCGTACTTGCGCTTCGCACTCGTGAAAATATCTTAATTATATCACTTTTCGGTGAGACATATTTTATATCTACTCAAAACAAACAAATATCCTCTATATATTTGCACCCCTGAAAATCGCTCACCAAAAGCATGAAATGTCACAAACCATGGACTACATGTACATGTTGGTGATGATGATGATGGTGATGATGACGACGACTGTGACGATAATAAGATGACTAGGACGACAATGAGTATGACAGGGCCTGCACTGGCCAGAAATATTTTGTAGCCAAATTTGCTTTCAATCATTTTTTTTTTTGTACCCTGTACCACCAAAATGGCTACAAATGAGCAAAATTCTGTTAGCCAAATTGAAAAAGTTGTAGCCAAACTAGCAACATTTTAGCTGATGGCAGAGTGAGCCTTGTATGGTTATGAAAATTATTTTGGTTACACCGTGCAAAGTGATGCACAACGACAATATGTCACTGTGTACCTTACATGACAAGTAGTTCATTGCCTAATTTGAAACAATTCCCGAACTGAAGACTTGACCTTTAGTGAGTGTAGAATATTACATTTGCAATAAAGGGGAATGTAAACCAGCATTTCTTGGGGACAGAGTACATTTAATTTCAAAGTTTTGGGTCGATGTAAAATTGGTATTTTCTATAATAAAATCAATGGGTTCATAATTTATTTTCAGAACATTTCCAAGTAGCGCATCCATCGAGGGTTCACTTCCATGATTTCGTGTAGCGCGTTATAAAGTTTGAAACATGAAATCTCAGTGGTCATAATATTTTGGGAGTACTATGACGTTTACTAGACAGTAAAATGGATTATAAAACTGATTGCGACATTTAGCGTTAACGTTGCGACATTCAACGGTCATGATCTTTTGTGCGACATTGAGGGTTGAAAGTGCGACATTTACCGTCAGAGCAATTGCGACATTTAGCGATCATTGCGACATTTAGTGTCAGCCTTGCGACATTTCACGTCAAGTGCGACATTTAGCGGCGATGCGACATTTAACGTTGCTACAACGTGATTAAAGTAGAGTTTAACTAAGGAATTGTTCAAATGACGACACAAATTAAATGTTGCTGTTTATAAATACAATATCTGCAGCTTTGATTTACAAATTAAACTAAATGTTTATATTAAAGTCAAGTTTAAAATTGTCAAACAGATTAAATACACATGCGTTAAGAATAATTCACCACGGGTTTGATTTTTTCCGTTAATATGTATGATACATTTTTTGATTCACCCTCTAAGGATAAACTGGTGAAAGGAACAGTCAGTTATTCCGTCTATTATTACCTCTAAGACGCCACAATATAAATAAATGTCATAAACATGTCACCTACATAGAATTTGCCGAATACATCCTATGTAATAAAGAAACAATTGAATCAAAGCTTGACTTATAAAAGCCATAACTTGATATAAAGCTCAAAAATGTCAGAAAAGCCAGTTAGTCTGTGAACAAGTTTTCTTGTTGATGGTGTATTGAAGTATCACGAAGTAACCCGTATGTTCTACGAAACGTAGCGAAAAAGTGAATTATGACGAAAACTATGAGAATTTATGTATTATCCGACTTAAATGCTATTAGGTCAATTAATTCTATTTCTTGGTATAAACTACACTTAATTCCCATTTTTGCTGTGTAATAAACAGATTGTGACGTAACCATTATGGAAGACGGAAAAATATAAATAAATTTAAATAAAATTAATAAAACAAGTTTGTCACCTAGGATTACGAGTATAGAAAGATATGATTGTACTCTTTTTCAATGTTTTACTGCTTATTAATTAAAGAGTGTAAGAAACGTCAGTATAAGATCCATGTTTGAGGTACGGGTCGACTTATCTGGTCTGTATCCCTTTTCTCATTATAACTCATGTAGTGTAGGCTGGGATTGGCCTTAGGCAGCCGCGTTTTGAGGGAACTAAGCATTAAATATAGAATAGTCTGACAGGGAGAAATCCATCACATATTCTTATCAGGTATGCAAACGTTTTGTTCCTTACGTGTTTCTTTGAAAAAGAAATCGTTACAAGGTTGAATCTTAAACTATTAGCAAACAAAGATGTCCTTCCCATAGTAAGTGGCTTTCTGTAGATACTTTTACAGGCTAAAGTGACTATCTTTATAAATGTACAACAAACACTGGTTTTCAAACCTACATGCAAACGTATTGGATAATGTGTAGCCGAAACAAAACAACGTTGTATTCGACATAGATTTTTAATCATTGTTTGAGTAAACAGAACCAGATAGGCAGTGTCTATCCCTCTGAAACTGATCAAAAGCAAATGACAGCTCTGTTTTCTTTTAGTTATACGTACTAGCACTCTGCGCCACGCTAGTGTATATATCATAGAGTAAAATGCAATGGCTTATAATCCGTTTAAGAACTTGGGTTATTATCTGAAATCAATATTCCAATTTAACCATTTGATCAATATCTGTAACAAGAGTTTCTTATTTTCTTTTGTGACATGTTCCGCAACAAAATACGTATTAGCTTGTATAAGGGAATTGATTTCGAGTAATCTTTCAGTACATTCGGAATCAGGAGTGCTGCAAAAAAGGCGATTTCCATTAGATGTAATTACATATAATACAATTTTTATACAAGAATGATAAACATTTAAATTCAATGTTTAATGATATAAAGTCGAACTAGATATTTTTAAGTAACATATTGAACAATTGCTGAATCAGACTTTCACATATTCCATCGTAGCTTGGGAAATATTCAATTGTACTGCTGAAATTGCTTTTGCATAATTCTCTCTCAACTTAACGCCTCTTCACAGCTATTTCCATAATTTGGAAAATGTTTAGTTTCCATCCTGTTATCATCTGCAAGAGGCCACCAGGAAACAAAAGAAGCAAGAATTGTATTACAGCAACAATTTCCGTCACATTTGTCATTTGATTTCTATTAATTGATATGAAAGTACTGGCGGATTGTTTTTCCTTTGGTCGCTTACTTTGCCTTGGGTTCGTTATACCACACATATAAATATTGAGATTTTAGTATTGCGTGATCTGTTTTGACCAAGGATGATACTTCTCAGGAGGATCATGTAATGACGTAAAAAATGTGTTAACTTCTTTAATGGAACGGTCACAGGCAGGTTAATGCTTTATTACTTTCTAGCAGTTTCTATACAGCCAACACCCTAGATAACATTTTAAACGTATTTTTATTTGTGAATGAGTGAGAATGTTAAACCGTCATTTTTGAGGGTTTTTTTTTCTAAGCAAAGCAGTTACATAAAATGGTTTACGCCTAATTTGGACCTCATATGTTTAGTTCTTGGCTTTCTCAAACAATTTAAGGGCAAAGGGTTCATTGTCAAGTGTATATTACAAATGACGATCGTAGACAGACCTAATAGCATCCTATACATCACGCATAATCCTATTTGAAGCTTTGTAATGAAATATAATGAGTTGGTAATGATCTGCGAACACAAGATTATACAGTGTGAAAATGAAATATCTGCGGAATAAGCCTACACATTTTTAGGTCAGATATAAATTTTCATTTCCATTTTCTTTATACGGTATAAGGATTTCCTTTGACAAAAATATTTACATCTTAAAATATCTTTCTAGGGATAGGAATTTTACTTAGAAAAAAATGTTCGTATATCATGTCATTGCCAAGCTGCTCAGCTGTTTTTCTTACTTTATTATAAACGAGAAGATTCAGCTGCCTACCAATAGAAATTTGACTTTGAATATTAGGATTGCATATATCAATCAGATTTGTGTTGTAAAACAATCTAAATTCAGTTAGAATACTAGCGACATGAACTTAGACGAATGAAGCTGATCTGCCAGTCAAGTTAATTTACTGATAACCTTTTGGAATTATTTCTCGTGCTTTTGTAAGTTCCTTAAGAGTAACGATTTTTTAACTATCAAACCAAAATAGAATATCTGACATCAATATGTCAGTCCTTTCCTTTTCATTAATTTCACTTTTTTCTCAACATTAACAACAAAAATTCGCTTGGGGTAATTTTAATTGTGTTGATTCCAAGCAATATTTCTTACATTTATTTCATGTAAATAACTTAAGCTTCAAAAAAGAGTGTTGTTCGATATATAAAGTGTATGCCATTTTGTTCACTAGAACTATTTGCTTACATACTATCTGTATAGTTAGAACAGTATTTACACACAGCAAATTGCAAATATAACCCAGTCAGTTAGTGAATCGTCAGACATTTCATCTTTCTCTACTTCGGAATTAATTGGTTGTGGTACTTTTTTCTTATATACTGAAAACATTTTCATTCTTTTTTTTGTTTTGCTTACATCCCCCGTAGGATACCTACTCGAAATGTCGGTAGCGAGAAACGGATAACGACATTGACAATCATTTGATTTCTTTAAATGAATAAGAAGTCATGATTGGAATGTTATCGTATTCGTTTTGTTTACATGCGCATTACAAAATGCTAATCTACCCTAGATTCGCTATACCGCATACTAGATAAATATTCTATGGTATAAGAGTGTTAAGATATTTTAATATCACATAAACTATTTTATGAAGTGGATTTATATATTCAGTAAGTGATACAGTCAAGCATTAATTAAAAAAATTAAAACAATGTTTATGAAGGAAGTCAAGCTTGAGACATCAATTGCTTGAGATACAGGATCATAGTTTTGTATTTAAAAAATGATGTTAAAATTTGCATTTTTTTTCAACTTTATATTAGTTATGTTAACAGTTAAAATTTCAGTTGTCAAAGAGAATTAGTTCTGTATAACTGCCATATTGTTCAATTACAACTGCTGAATATAACCTCCTCCAGTATAGCACAAAACCGAGATGCAATGAGAATAATATTATACTGTTTTTATATTACAAATGTTTTTCTTCTATCAGTATCAGCATCTGGTTTATTCTAGTTTTGTACAGCTCTCTTAGCTGGTAGTTTCGAATGTCAAGTAGTGTAATCAGTGTTTCTTTTATCCAGTCAAAAGCCCTTTCTCGGAAAGGTGCGTACACTACAATAATAATAATGATAATGTTAATATTTTTATATATTTTTATTCGAAGACAGTTACACAATATAACAAGCACAGAGACATGGTCAATAAAATATATTTTAAGAGCAACCGTCTAAGAAAACGAAGAAGTTTATCTGTCTGAAGAAGTGGATGACTTCTCAAAATATTTCCGTAAAACAAAATTGCAAGGAAACATAACAAGTAAGAAATCTCGGGCCGAGTAAATGATTACAAATGACGAAAGATGAATAAAGTGTAACCAGTCTATACATCATGTACATCAAGCATAATCCTTTTCAAACGTGACAATGTAATACAATGGCGGGCTAATGATGCTCGAGCACGAGATAATACACGGAAACAACGGTATGTCCTAATAATCACCCTGTACAGAATTAGGACAACCAATAATTAGCCGTTTCGTTGTTTATACATTTATGGTGGTTTCTTGTGACGAAAATGACGAAAAATCTTCTTTATGGAGATTTTGTAAGGGAATTGAAATTAACAGAGAAAAATGCCCGTATATCCTATAGTTATAGAATCTTTTGTTGGCATTGAAATAAGGGGGTTATCTCCAACGTAGAACAAGAAAAAAAATCTGATTTTTAGGATATGATTAAGTCATTAAAATGTTGTTTTATTTTATACATTTATATCAGGTATAACATGTTGTTTCGTCATTCAACCGCAATAGCCAGACTTTGAGATTTAATGATGGGTCATTATATTTAATTTAACAAGATTCCGAAAAATACGAAAACCTTTGACTAATTCATACATTTCATCAATTTTAATCGACATGTGTATCAATGTTTATGAATCACATTAAGAATGTCCTAGCTTAAACCTAGTCTGTTTATCATCGTACCGTCTGTCCGTATGACCGACGTCCTCTTCCGAGTTTATGGGGGTATAGAAAATATCCCATTCCAGAGACACCCCTGATTCTTTTCCATGCTCAGTATAAAGCACCAGTTCTGATATATAAGATCTCATTTTAACGCCCCATCCGAAAGCCAATTAGTAGTGTTTGTGGAGGAGCGGTGGATCGAACTCGTAACCCTAACAACCATCCAGCGCGTTACCACTTGACGATTGCTCTGCCCCTTTCAGCTTAATGCGCATACAACTACATTAAAAATGGTATATTTCGGTTTTTATCACACTTGACAATGTTCTTAAATGTGAACAAATATTTCGTTTAATATTTTGGAAAAATAGTTTTTAAGATTAAAACTGTTCCTGGTCGATCCGATTAGAAACTAGGTGCCTTATCAGCGGGTAGAATAATTGTATTCCTGCTACGTTTTCTTTTTCTGTCTTTACATAATTTTCTGCAGTAAAACGGGCATGAAACAAGTTGATTCTACGTGCACTCATTTTCAAAACAAGCCGCTGTTGCATGAACATGCCAGTTAACTTCACTTACTTGCGTTCTTACAGGTTGTGAAGTTAAGTCTTGAAGAACAGATGGGTATTCTAGACCAAAAGAAAGGCGAGTGTGATCAGAAAAAGCAACAAGAGCCCCCGGACAAAGGTATGTTATACATATTTCATAATATTTGTGTCGTTGTACAGAACGAATGATGTTTACCTCTTATGCCTAGCGGCGCAAATATCGTTCTTTGGTTGAGTTTAAAATTAATATAATTTTGCAAAAGTTCTGGTTAAAACTGGACTGGGATATTCCGTAACTTTTCAGTCGAAAAGCCGACCACGTTTTCATCGAAAATGATACTAAAGTGTGAGCGTATACGTTTCAGGAAATAGTAGTTTTAAGTGAAACTGAACTAAGTCTTGTAGAATTGTGAACGCTAGAAAGAACTATTTCATTTAAGCAGTAGTCACGCAGGTAAGTTTGCGTAACAAGTTTAAATGAAAATATTTTTTTACATAGCTGAAGGGTGGTTTTTATGTTAATTTGTTGAAAAACAAATTTTGCGTGTCCAAAGTAATTTACAGCAACTTAAATGGGTATGCCGACAATGATACTATTAAACGGATTTGACGTCAGGTTAATTCTTTTCTCGTCTGTATTCTCTTGTCAGCAACTACAGATTACAATTTAACGTGTTGCTGTAAATACGTCGCGTGTGTCTGTAACATTTGTAACAGCCGATTACTTCTAGTAAGCTAGCTATTGTATTACTGCACTACATACAGTTGTTGTCAAGGACCATGTTAGCCTAGTAAAACCTACACCTACATAGACGGTCTTACCCCATTATATGCCAAGATA
This sequence comes from Cyclina sinensis, assembly GCA_012932295.1. Lineage (NCBI taxonomy): Eukaryota > Metazoa > Mollusca > Bivalvia > Venerida > Veneridae > Cyclina > Cyclina sinensis. The sequence continues at coordinate 24,896,143 of JAAONU010000004.1, forward strand.
AGCTAGAACAAACAAGTTTACGTGTCGTCAGAAGTTGCTCTTTCCTGACATCAACTACGAAGCAAACATTTAGTTTTGTTGGTTTTTACTTCATCGCTTTTCGGTTTTAGAGGCATTGTTTGGATGCACACTATATATACATTAATGTATAAATGAAAGACCCACTTCTAGTTTCCTCTACAAGTATCCTGTAGACTAAATTAATTGTATAGTTTTATAGACAATAGAAGCACGCAAAGTCAGTACGCAGTAACTCGGAATATTTAATAGCACTTTTAAGGTTTACTTGAAAGAACAGTCTTAGTACTAGTGTCCCCATGACAACGGACGCCCATGCAGTTTCGATATAATTCTTAATGTTTTTTTTCTTTTATTCTTCTAATATATAAGCCACAGCTATGTATCTCTGACAATAAAAGTACGTTTAATTTACTGTATTATCCAGCGAATTAAGATTAAAAAGTATTTTAGCTGCCTAGCAACAAGCACTCTGTAGTTTTCCAGGAAAAAATCATGTTAAGCCGCATTAGATCATATTACATTTGTATGGTTTGAAGTGATCTCGATATTAACTTGAAGTTATGGAGCATACGATTAACTACAGGAACTGCTGTTGGTAAAACCAACCTTCAATTTATATATTAAATAACTCTTGAAAGCATAAAGCGAACATGTCGTTCAATTCATGTTATTAAAGTAACGACGATGCTACAGATAGAAACAGTGCGATTGGTTTAAAAAAAACGCCATAGTCCTAAATGGCTTCCAGGAATAGGTACTTTATTCAAATATGAGTATTTCCTTACTTGAAGGCATGCTGTCCGTGTCCCATCATTTTTAACCAGGTTTCCTACGAAAACCTGGTTATTGTAATGCTGAAGTCGGCGGACGGGCGGGCGTCAACTTTTGGTTTCCGCTCAATAACTTGAGTTTACTTTGGCCTATTGACGCCAAACCTGGTATATGGGTAGCTTATATCAAGAGGAAGCTTGGGATTGCTACCCAGGTGTCTGTAATCAAGGTCAAGGTCACTGTTGCTAAAAATAGAAATTTAGTTTCCGCTTAATAACTTGAGTTTGCTTTGACCTATTGACCCCAAACTTATTATATGAGTAGCTTATATCAAGAGGCAGCTTTAGATTGCTACCCAGGTGTCTATGATCAAGGTCAAGGTCACTGTTGCTAAAAAAAGAAATTCAGTTTCCGCTCAATAATTTGAGTTTGCTTTGACCTACTGATGCTAAACTTAGTGTATGTGTAGCTTATATTAAGAGGCAGCTTGGGATTGCTACCAAATTGTCTATGTTCAAGGTCAAGGTCACTGTTGCTAAAAAAGGATATTAAGTTTTCGCTCAATAACTTTAGTTTGCTTAGACCTGTTGAAACCAAATTTAGTGTTTGGGTAGCTGATATCAAGATGCAACTTGGCATTGCTACCCAGGTGTCTGTGGACAAGGTCAAGGTCACTGTTGCTTTAAAAAAGAAATTCAGTTTTCACGTAATAACTTGAGTTTGCGTTGACCTGTTGGCACCAAACTTGCTGTGTGGGTAGCTTATATTAAGATGCAGCTTGGGGTTGCTATTATGATATCTGGGAGCAAGGTCAAGGTCACTTGCTTACAATAGAATTTTCAGCTTCTACTCAATAACTTCAGCACACTTTGACCTATTGATACTCAACTTGGCATGTGTGTAGCTTACATGAAATACAGCCTGGCATTGCTACTCAGGTATCTGATTTATTTTTATTTTGAACTATTGAAACCAATTTTCTGTGTTGGTACCAAAATAACAGCACCATTTCTACTTCACTTCCATATTTCTTCCTAATTCCTGTCACATTAATACTTGGTCGTTGAAAACCTGGCTTTCGTCGCATTGCGGCGCTTCTTGTTAATTATTTTTGGAATTCGAATTTTTAAACATTGTTTATATTTATTTATGTTTTAATGAGATTTATGAAAACTTGAAATCATCTATAGCCACTTTCGCATAAATCATTAAAAAAGAAAGATAAAAGCAACAATTGACCTTTTTTGACGATGTTAACATTTGCTGTATTAATGTTTTAGGAAAAACTTTTTGAACTTTTATGCACCCGAAGGGAGACATATAGTTTTCGAGCTGTCCGTCTGTCCGGCAGTTCGTCCGTCCGAAAACTTTAAAAATGGCCGTAACTTCCTTATTAGTAATTGGGTTTACTTCATACACAACATCCCCTTGGCAAGACCTTCCCACTGACCTATATTTATTTAACCTTGACCCCTGAATGACCTTAACCTTGAAGATCCCATTGTCCAAAAACGTCAACATAGACCTTAACTTCTTTATCAGAAAGTTGATTTACTTTATATTTGGACACAATACCCCTTTGGACAAGACCGTCCCACTGACCTTTATTTATTTGAATTGACTTCTCAATGACCTTTACCTTGAAGATTCAATTGTCCAAAAACTTTAAAATTGGCCATAACCTCCTTATCAGAAAGTTGATTTACTTCATACTTGGACACCACACCCCTTTTGACAAGACCTTCCCATTGACCTATATTTATTTGACCTTTACCCTTGAATGGCTGGTCCTCAGCTCAAAGTCAAAGCACCACTTCGGGGGCATTGTCGTCATACAGTGTCAGTTCAAGCATAGAGATAACTTACTTAGTTTATTGCAATCATCAAATTATTTTTTACCAAAAAATATAAGTCATGGCTCTGGGGTCAGAACTGACCCCTTCCCAGGGGTCACTTGAATTTACTTGTATAGAAAAAAATATTCGTGTCGTAAACCATTAAAACTAGAGTTTATATATTTTGTGGTACCCTGTACCAAGTGTTTTACAAACCATGGCCCCTAGATCAAAATTTGCCCCGTCCAAAAGTCATTTGGTTTTACAAAGAGTTATGTAGGGAAAATGAATACAAAATACTATTTTCGGAACACATAAGGCCTCGAATTTACATATATCGTATATATTGTCAAGTGGACCTCTGCCTTGTTTATACAAATCATGGCCCCATGGTCTAATTTGGCCCCGCCTAGAGTTAGATACCGTTAAGGACTAAACGATACAATACTTTACCGGTATCAGTGAAATGATGCGGTATTTTAACGATACTGTTAACGATGCCTGGTATTAGATAAAATCCTGCTTTGCTGCACTCTAGACTTACTTCGTTTAAAAATGAGAGTTTTAATGGAATAAACGTATGAAATACAAACCATACTAAATAAATAGGAGCTAAAGTCTTTATATTGAGTTTTGTTTTTATTTCATCAACACAAACAATAACATGAAACTGAACTTGTACTGACAGACCAAAATTTAAGATAAATAAAAAATAAATGAAGTCAAAACTTCATATTTGCCATTTGTACCGATATACTGCAGTTTTAACTTCTAAATTCTAACACAAACGGAATTTACATAGGAACGTTACATTATTATTCAATTACATTATAATAACAATATGACTATGACTAAAGGTGTTTGAACATTGCTATACTCCTTTCAAACAAAGATATGTGTCTTTGCACTGTTACACAGTACATAACCTGATACAGTTAAAACAATGAGTAAAAAAGTTGTACTTCAGCATTTCACTTAAAAAATATCGCACGTATTAACAATTTAAATATTTTTACTTTCGAAAATGTTATTGATGAAAAGAAAGTGAGTTTTACCCCTATAACATCTCTTTAAAACAAGACCATACAACACATTTATTCGAATACAACACAATAGTCAACTAATTTGGCACATCAGTAAAATTTAAAACATGTAGATGGACATCTTTGTCTGAACAGAATATATTTTAAACATGAAAACATTCTAAATGCTCAATGTTTTAGCTCCACGTATTTCTAACAATTAGCATCATGATACTGCTCTTATTAAATCAACATTACTGTTCAGTCAGAATTCTTATGTAAGAAACCCGCTTTATTTGGATCTATGCATACACGTTCTTGACTGATGGTATTACCAGCAAGAGAAAATTTCCTCTCTGAAGGCACTGCTCCCTGGTATGTAGAGAGTTTTCAGAGCCATCATTGTCACTGTTGGAAACCTCTCTTGGTGTTCTTTGTAAAACTAAAGAGGGTTGCCATCTAGTTTCTGACCACGGAAAGCTTTAAAGTGTTCTATATCAAGGTGGACTTGGTCTTCTGAGCTTGATGGTGCTTCATGTTTTGTGATGATTACTTTTTGATTACTATCATTATCAAAGATGATGCACATTTATCTACAGCAGCTACTTCCATTTCATCTGACTGTTGGACTTGGTCTTCTGAGCTTGATGGTGCTTCATGTTTTGTGATGATTACTTCTTGATTACTATCATTATCAAAGATGATGCACATTTATCTACAGCAGCTACTTCCATTTCATCTGACTGTTATGTTGGTCTGCTCTGGCTTGGGTTCTACTTAGACATGGTCTGACTGGCTCCGAATTAAGTCAGCAGCATTTTCTTCCAGACGCTTCCAGACGCCTTGATTGCCACCGAGTTTAGATTTGAAACGTGTTTTGAGAGTCATTGCTTTTTCAAGAAATGCCTACAGTTATGGATTTTGGTACCTCTTCTGCATGTCTCTAAACATAACAGATTTCACCATTCTTGTGAACTCACTGTCGTCCTCCTGTACTGTTAAACTTTTCTCAAGTCGCTTCCAGATTGGGAGGAACTGGCAAAGGATTTCCATACAATCTACAAATTCTTCATTTTTCTTCAGGTTTTCATCAGTAAGTTTCTGTACTTTGTCCTTTTCACACCTTTTCTTTTGCCTTGGATTTCTTGATGTTGCACAGCACAGGATATATTTCAGCAAACCTCTCATCATCAAGCACATGGAATTCCAGCGTGTTTTATATCTACATTACACTGTGGATCGGAAAGTTTCTCCTTAAGCACTACAGTGGCCATGTGGACTGTCTTGAACCACAACACAACTGATCAAATTCTGGCAAGCCATCTGGTAAAGTTTGTTTCATTGACAGCTTTCAAGCTGATACATTCATACTGTGAGCAAAGCAAAGCAGCCGTAGTCCAAAACATTTGCACCAGCTGGCATGTTTGCAGCCATGTCAGATGTTAAGACCAGCACTTTACTATATCATTAGAACTTTGCGAGGTCGTTCTTAATTTCACTAGCAATTTCTTCCCCTGTCTGAGCCTCATGCACTGCACTGCACAGAGGAGAATATCTCTTTCTGCGGAGGAACATACTAAGGATAAAGTTTTTTTAGCATTGCTTTAAATAGTTCACTTGAAATAGTTTTAAATGGTTGCATGTTTTTCACTATGTTCATTGGATGTCTGCTGATCACATTGTGCTGAATCTTGTGACTTGGTCTGTGAGCCTGAATGCAGAAACAAAATTATCACAAACTAAAATGTAAAAAATCAAATATGTTTTGAAAATAATTTACAATATTCACTCTTCTGTATCAGTTTTACGCTTTTTTGAGGCAGACGGGAAAAATGACGTATTTATGTCATACAACTTCACATTTCACATTTTACAATCCTTGTTCCTTTTTGGTTGATGTAGGGAAACAAATGACACTGTTTAGCAAGTGTTGCAAAATAATGTCCACATATATTAATTCCTCGTTTGAATAAATGTATTCTCAGACAACACATTTCTCGAATAACTATTGTTTCTTTCTGCTGATTTATAGATAAAGTTTTCGGATGAAAGGAGGAAACAATCTCAAAGGAAAGAAAAGTCCATTAGAGATGAAAGATTTGTCTAATGTCTCTGCAAATGTCAATTATTATGTAATTTCGTATTCTCTCCAGGAGTAATGGCTCTTACGAGACCTCGTTGTGCCTGTCAAATAATTTTCTTAAAGTCATTTTTACCACCTTAGCAGGATTCATTAAAATGAAAATGTGTTGTATCAGTAATTGAACTTTAATGTTATATATTAACAAGCTATTTCAAAGTTAAACAGAATTGAGAACTGTGATTTTTTGAAGGTGTGCATATATTTTATTTCAGTCATCAATATGTAAAACATATCATTGTCTTTCTTCTCTGTGTTTTATAAATATAACACAGAGTGTTTTTTTCAGATATCCGCCATACATCTCGTTCGTTTTTAAGCTCACTCGAGCAGGAGGTGTTCGAGGATGAGCTGTTAAGATGGTCGACTCTCTGTCGTCCGTCATCAACATTTTCTTTGGACAACATTTCCAACACAAACCATTCGACCATTTTAACTTAATTTGACAGGAAAAATTTCTGAGTTGTTTTGTTTTCAAATTCCTCATACACATTTTTTGTCATATAAACTTTGAAAGTCTTCCTCTCAGAAACCTCTTGCGCAATTTCAAATGGTCCGTAGTCTATCTGATTCCTTCAAGCTGTGTTGGTTTGTTACCAACAATAATGATAATAATGATAAATAAAATGGTAATTATGGCCCCGCAGAACAAAGTTGTAAGGGGGTGGGATTAGACTGGAATCAGCTCGTCCGTCTGTACGGCCGTCCGGCCGTCTAACCCTCTGGGTTCTTTTCCAGAGTATAACTCAAAACCTATAAGAGATATCAACTTGAAACTTCATGGCTATATCGAGCCATTTGCGGAAAAGTGCATTGCCCAAGAACCATAATTCTCTTTTCTATAATTTTGGAATTTTTGTCCTTTGCAATTTTTCATACTTAAATATCGTCCAGAGCATAACTCAATCCGTATCGGAGTTATCAACTTGAAACTAAACAGATTAATAGATCTTATCAAAATAAAGGACATGGAATTATTGCCCTTTGAAATTTTTCATACTAAGTTTTTGTTTTCGAAATATCTCAAAATGTGTTGGAGTTGTCAAATTGAAACTTCATAGATGGATAGATCTCTTTTAGGAAAAGTGCAGTGTGTAAGAACTGTAACTGGTTTTTCCATAATTTTGGAGTCATTGTCCTTTGAAATTTTTCTTTCTTAATTTATGCCCGAGGCATAACTCAAAATCATTTGGAGGTATCACCTTGAACCTTCATAGAAAAGTATTTCTCATTAGGGAAAAGTGCAGTAACTAGAAACCATAACTATAATTTTATTGTGCATATTTTTTACTCATTGCCCTTTATCATATTTCTTACTTAATTTTTGTCCGGGGCACAACTCAAAAACTGTCTCTTTTGCACAATTTTGGTGTTATTGTCCTTTGAAATGTTTTATACTTAATTTTAGTCCGGGGCATAAAGTAACATTAGCCCATATATCAATACCCTGCTTACAAAGCGGCATGCCATGGCGCCAGGGCAGTGGCAGTTTTAGTTTAAAAAAAAGAACACACACAAACACACACATGAACGACAGGTAGGCGGGGCAAGTTTTCGCTAACTTGTGTATGCAGAACAATATTAAATTTTTCTTAGAATCAGCTTGTCTGATTTCAAAATAATTTCACGAAAATGTTCTTTAGGTGGCTCTTTATCAAATTCCTGCTAACCATGTTCGTTCATAAAAAGAGCTTGGCTTACAGGAGGCAGGGCAATTTTTCACAATATGACTATATAAAAAAACTTTGAAATTCTTTTCTTCAGAAACCTCTTTGTCGTAAAAAAAACATTTAAATGTAAGATGCCCATTAAGTTAAATAATGAAATTTGAACCATATGTACAATTGTACCCTGGTGAAAGATAAAGTACAATCTTGGCTCTCTGTGTTATGTATCTAGTCAAGTTTACGTTTGTGTTACTGTAAAGTCTTTCCAGATATGTTGTTTTCAGGAAGTTGGTGGGTATGTGTGTTAACACGCTACCTAAGAAATAACGCATTTTGTTACGCTGTAAGATTCTGATTTAAACGAAAATTATCTTAGCTAGAGTGCACGTGGTCCTTCTGAGAAAGGCTTTACAACGATGAACACAGAAAATATTAGAATCTGACACCATATACTCTTACAGACTTTGTGTGTATTAATTTCGTTAATTTGTTTAAATGGGTACTTGTTTGTTTGCATGAGTATTACTCGGGAATATTTGCTTGATAAATGAAAGTTGCCATTTTATATTATTTGTTCAGGGGTCTACTGCAATGTTACATGGGACAAAGTGATGTGTTGGGACTATACCCCAGCTGGAACAGAAGCACAACAGTCATGTCCGGATTACGTTAACGGGCTGAGCAGTGCAGGTTTGTGATCATGTATAATAATAGTTTTTTATGTTAATGTTCATATTTGTCATTTTGAATTTTATGACACCACATTATATTTTTTTCAATTTATCATCTATTTGTTGATGACATTTCGAGTCAAATAAGCTTCAACATTATCTAAACTATAACCATGGGTAAGCAAGGCAAATTTTGTGTCAATAATGACTTCTAATAAATTCAGAGTATAAAAGCGATATTGATTATTAATTGCACGCTAGTTCGTTGTCTCCACTGTCATTCTAAGGCAATAATGTATTTTTAGTTTCTTTGCGATAGGTAATCACATTATTACAATATAGTTATTCAATTTAACATTCAACTTCTCCATAGTGTATTAGTTATAGTTGCGCCGTCGTCCGTCCGTTCCCGTAGATTTCTATACCTGCCGTTCCTATTTCTTGTTTTGTTAACATCTTGTTTTTTCCTCCATTTTGAGGTGTGGAATTTTGAAGCGAAAAATCATGCAATTATGCACTCAGTCTTTACGCCTCGGCACTTTTGTTACTCGAAGGTATCGTTTTCACTGTAAATGAAATTCAGTAACGAAATGTCAGGCCATGGTATGCTCCAGGAGAACACAAAATGCTTAGGCGTTATGGAAACTCTAAAATTGAATAGCAGTGAGATTGAAGGCGATTTAAAAAAAAAGACACGAGAGAAAGGATAAAGTACCTTTTGATTATTTTATCGTTGTCAACAACTACGTGTTTCCTGAAAGATTCGCAGACAAATAATGGGAAAAGAAGAAAAGAAACACTTAGTGATGCGTTTTTGAATATAAAAAAACGAATCACTCTTATGTAGTATTTACATAAACACAGCACTTGTTGATATTCCTTCGACGCGAGACACGGTCAGTAAAGTAAATAAAGTACCCCCAACCACCAAAAAAATCAGGTATTCTCTTTAAATTCTAAGTAAATTATAGTTTTCACATAATTTAGTGTTTATAGGTATACAGTCTGGGTTTGAGTGTGTTTTCCTTAATTGATGATAAACTGAGCCAACGTTGTATGCTGACTGTTAACAATTTTGAAAAAAATAGCTGCAAGGCGATTGGACCAAATTTAGTGGTTGAAATTAATTTGCACTCATCATTTACACTCTGTTACTCGACAACCATTTGTCACAGAGACTAAAAAATATATCATCGTTGCACACCCTTATTGATTTTGGGGTCAGTAGGTCAAAGGACAAGGTCACAGTGACCTAAGCACTGAAAACTATTTCCGCTGTAAAACTTTATAACCATTTGTCATACAGACTTCAAACTTCATATGATGATTGATTGCATTGAGAAAATGACCAATGTACATCTTAGGATCAGTAGGTCAGATGTCAAGGTCACAATGATCTAAACACTGACAAGCATTTCTGCTGTATACCTTGACAACTACTTACTTCTATACTGTTCGGGGTAAGTACATGAAAGGTCAAGGTGTTAATCAACTAAACAATCAATATTTATGCACTTTAACTTGATAATCTTGCATCACAGCATGAACATCATAGCTTCATAATGACCGACATTTATACAAGTTCTAAAACCTAAAATTCAGATATGATAAAGATCTATAAAACTCTAAAATTAAAATGATAAAATGTTAAAAATCAAAATATTATAAATCAAAAACAAAAAAAATCAAAAAATTATGTAAAGCAAATCATATAATTTCAAAGCCTAAGGTTTCCTCCCTTGTATCACAAATGCATCATACTTAGAAAAAACGCTCTTTGGGCATATAAAGCTCCGCCCAGCGGTGCTGTTGTAATTTAGTTCTTTGCCGATTAGAAGGAAACAACATCAAGCAAATTCTGTAAAGAAACACCCGGGTGTGTGAATGCTTGAATAGCAGATCGTCTAGAAGTCCCCTGTGTCCTGCAATTTGTCTTGGACACTGAACATTTTACTGTTGCAGTGTGGATAAGGCATATAAATTATGTTCCAAAGACCACATTAGCAAAAGTCCTGAAAACAGAATATCACGTAGGATAATTACTAAAAACTTGCTAACGTGCATGATCAATCATTGGTCGATGCATTCTTTATCAAATACATGTTGTGATAACTTGATACTTCACGCTAAGCTTAATCTAAAGGATAACAGTTTGAATATTCGAAAATCATATTTACAGTTATTGTTATGTTTATACCCCTTAGCAGCACAACGTTAATGCAACAGTAGCCATGTTTCTGTTTCTGCTATTACAAATTCGTTCTTCCAACATTTTTTTTCTTGTATATTAACAAGGACAAGAACATTGATTGTTTCATTTGATACTTTAATAGCATCGTTTATTTTTTTAATTTGATAGATTGATTAATCTCTACGGAATATTTTTGAATTTGTATTTTTTTAATATTTATCTAAGTGTTAAAACAAGACCATTTTCTAATATATACATTGGTTCGGTATTGCGGCTTTTGTGAATAAGTGTACCTGGCACTTTGATATTACAGGAAAGGCATAGCAATTACATGCCTGTATATTAAATGTATTCATCGGGAAGATTATAGAAAACGGGACAAATGAACAGACAGTTCGCGGTCCGTTGTGCTTTGACATTGCGTGATTTCAGTGAAATGCATTCATTATTTGATAGCTCTCGGGAAGTCTTTCTTCGCGATGGGAGACTGTCATTAAACATCACTGTAAAATGAAACTTGTCACAAGTTTACGGTGTTTTTATTTAATTGAAATGGTCATGAACCGTAAAACCTCTGCACAATCGTAAGGTTTTGATGGTATAGTTATGTATTTGTCAATATTCTTTTTCTTAAGTTGGTTTAAATATTACTCAAGGAAAAGGACTCATCACAGTGGAATTCACAAAAGCTTAAACACTCAGTTGCATCCTTATGTTACCAAACTCGAAGAGGAAAACGTTTATTTGCTTTGATGTCGATTTTAGTAATGGCTTTAATGTAATCGAGTTTCCTAGCAGATTAGCAGATAATTATCTTTATTGATAAGACTTCCTACGAAATGAAAAAAAAACTATACATGGCTTTGTTAAAACGTGAACAGAAAAGAAAACATAAAAACGTCTTCAGGCTAAATTTGCACTTTATTTGCATTCTGATATCTTGTAATTGACTGTCTGAAAAGTCGTTAACATGTTGTACTTCTAAGCTTATTATAAACTAAGACTATTATATTTTCTTTTGTTCAGGCAATAAACGAAAACTTTTTTTGAAATGATTTTAACAAATTAACTTCAAGGATGGTAAAAAGATGATTTACATATGAATTATAATATGTGTAATGCGGATCGTTATTGTTAGTGAAATGAAAACAGATCGCTGATTTTGGAGCGTTGCTCTAAGTTTAAATTGAAGAGCTAGAACTCTTTGACTTAAATATTATTATTTTGTTGTCAAAACTGTTTTACATTATTTGATATACATAGTATTCATTTATTATCAACAGGTGTTTGGTCTATCAAAACTGTAATGGCATTTTATAGCTCAAATGTTAAGTAATAGGTAACGTGATGACATATCTTGAAAAGTTGATACAGTCCAAGACCAGTATCATTTGAAATCAGTGACTGTGATAAAGTAAATAAATATTAAAAGGCCTAAGAGTGAAAAGATAAATCAGAGGACAATTGATTCAGTAATTTAATTAGGATCTTGTTTGAGAATCAGTAGCAGGATAATTGAATGGACACAATATAAAGATCACTGAAACAACTAGGACACAGAAACCCTTTTCCCCTGGACTTATTACCCTAACACAGAGAAGAGGAGGACTGAAAAACTGTTGTTTTCTTCTTATCCCAGGGGTTTTCGGTGTAAATTTATTCATTCCATATACCTCTCCTAACAGCTTGGTAATTACGCGTTCTATGTGCAAAAGCCACAAGAGAAAAAGAAGCTATACAAATGTTTCCTAATGTCATCGCCACCAGCCATAAATTGTGACTTTCTGAAAACTCTTAGATGAGTCTGTGAATGCTGTAGGATTTCATTAGATTATTTCGAAAGAATTGTTTAATTACTATAAAAAGTTTCTGTATGTTTACCATAAACGGAAACTACAGCAACAACAGTTTGTAGAAGTCTAAGATAGCTTTATGTATTTGCCGGCGTTTTGAGAATATAACTTGTTTTAAATAAATGGTTGCTATTCAAAACATGAATTGCAAACATAAGGCCTTAATAAGCCTTAAGCCTTTTATGAAAGTAGATAATTATAATCCGTTATAAGGCGTTGTCTTTATTAGGGAAAATGAATATATATATATTAGGAAAAATGAATATATGTATATAACTTAAAACATATGTATTCCTGCTGTCCCTGCAGTACGTTATTTATCGCCTACAATGACATACTTCTTAAAATAACATTGACCGTTACTCAATGACTTAAGTTACCGAAATGTTGCATTACTTTTGACGTTGTATATTTCACAGCGTGAGTTTTGTTCCTCCTTATCCATGATCTCATTTGGCTCGTATTTGTCGGCCAATACCTGTACTTTAGTAATCTGTGACACAATATTTAGATTTCGAAACCGCGAGTAAATCTATTAAGTTAAAAGTTAAATGCTGCAAATAGTTGCTTCTGAAACCATTACATAAGTTGTCGACACATTTATTACCAATTGAAATCTGATATCGATACATGACATAATGTCTGAAAAGGGGATCAGGGATGAAAACGGAATTTCGAATTGATGTCTTTTTGAATATCGAATATAAAGCATCCAGTAATAGGTGTGATTCTATGTAAACTAGATTAAGGAGAAACACGCCATTTTTCTTTTTCTGCAATTTATGTAGATAAAGTTTTGCAGATGTCATGAGGTTTGAAAACTACAACGTTAAGGGTTGGAATTCAGTGTTACCAACAGGCCAAATTAAGCATTCAATGACTATGTACACAGGTGTAAAATTGGCTTACTACGTAATTATTTTAACTTCAGTTCTGTTTTTGTTTTTACTGTATAGAAATATATTACAGGCATTGCTACACGTGAATGCCTTGAAAATGGGTTATGGAAACAAAGCCTTGAATTCAACAATACAGACGGATGGACCAATTACACAGGCTGTATTGGAGGACCAACCAAGAAGCCGCCAGTAGATTTCTCGGTACGTAAATATTAGCATTATGAATAATAATCGGTCCAATGTAGTGTCTTCAGTGAAGATGTCGATTTAAAAAAGTGAACACAATTTTGTTATAAATACGGTTAAAAGAACTAAGGCCACAGATGTAAACATCATGATATATTTACAGCATCAAATCTGTTGAATCAGAATGAGTTGTTACGTTACTTACTAAAATATACAAACGATATCGACCCTAGATATAACAAACTAATGTAGTATTCCTTTATTTCTTTAGTACCGAATCCAAAAAGAGATATTTTTTATGTTTTATTACGTCACTTTGTGTGTCGAATACTGTTAATGTATAGTGCGTTACACGATAAAACGATACGAAATATAAATTCAGTATATAGTCATGACGTCGCACGTTACACCATCAGTAGGTGAAATAACACTCATTTGATCGAATCGGAGTCTTCCATCATGAAATGTTTTAAACATTTCTTGATGAAATATGAGTATGTATACAAATATGTATAGTAACAATAATATCAATACAGTTTCGTTATTTTCAGCATCACCTAGTCCGAATACAGCTGATGTCAGAGATTGGATACGGTGTCTCTTTGGCTTCACTTGTAATAGCTGTGACCATTATGATTGCTTCGAAGTTAGTACTTACCATTTAGTGTATATACAATTCTAGGTTATCTCTTATAATTAACTAACGCCAAACAGAAAACAAAGTAATGGTTTTATTTAACTTGATAAGAAAGAATGACAACGCAGCAATAAAAAGACATGTCTGTTTATTGTGTGAGAATATGAAAACATGTAGAAGGTCCGAAAACTCGGGTTTATGAGGTACACTTTTGTCAGTATTACTCCAAAGTATTGACGCTGTAATCCAGGGATGTGTGTATAATTCGATTATTTCTTTTCTCTCTTTTCCAGGCGGTTACACTGCAAAAGTAATGTGTTACACATTAACCTGTTTCTGGCTTTTATCTTAAGAGCTTCTGTAACATTTATTAAGACGCTACTTTTTGTTGACGATCTTGGATTAGAGAAGGACATTATAAGGAATCCAGGAGGAACGATTACATTTAAGCAAGACGGTCTAGTAAGTATAAGTCAATAGTTGGATATTAATGTTTAAATGTTTCTGGGTGTATTAAACACATTGCATCAGCCTGTGTGTATTGTTCTCTGTTTGTTTAAAAAAAGTCTCAATTTAGATACAACATTTATTATTCATGTTTGTAAGGACATTTAAGGGCAACGTTTCTAGTAAGCAACTTCAATTTATTTTAAGTGTAAAATTGCCATAAAACTTCGTCGAATAAAACCAGATAAAGCCCTTTGAGCAATTTTTCAGTTGACAAGGGTATGAAAATGCGATATAATTATCTCGAGATTGTACATGGAACATTTTTTTCTTCTTACGCCCCCGAAGGAAGGCTTATGGTTTTTGAACTGCCTTTCTTTCTGTCAGTCCGCCATTCCGTCCGTCCATCATTCCGTCCAAAAATTTTATCATTGCCCGTAGCTTCCTTATTAGTGAATGGATTTACTTCAGACTTGAAAACAACACCCCTTTGGACAAGACCTTGCCACCGACATATATTTGTTTGACCTTGACCCAGAAATGACATTGATCTCAAAGGTCCAGTTGTAAAAAATACTTAATATTGGCCATAACTCCAATATTACTAAACAGATTTAGTTCATTTTTGCACACAGTAACTCTTTCGAAATTATCTTCCAAATGCTTATGTATTTTTTGCACATGACAACTACGTGACTTTGACATTGAGGTGAAATTGTCTATAGAAAAAAACATCCTTTGAATTATCTACAATTTATTATTTTTTGATCACAAATATTTTTACCTTGATTTCCAAATGACCTTGAACTTGAGGTCAAATTGTCAATTAAAAACACTTCTTTTGGATGATCTACATATATCCTTATCTGGTCCTCCGCGCAAAGGTAACAGAACCGCTTCGGCATTGTCATATAACAATGACAGTTCTTGTTTTAAAGCTTATTTCATTACATGAATTCTGTAGCCATCAACGATTCAATGTAATGATTTGACATTTTAAAGCGTATTTCGTTACATCTGTAACCATCAATCATTCAACAGAAACTACATTTTTTAAAATTTGAATACCAATTTTTCAGCATTGGGAGTGTAAATTGATTGTGAGCGTGTTGGTGTACACTGTGGCATCCAGTATGATGTGGATACTAATGGAAGGATTGTACTTACATATGCTTGTTTACAGAACGTTATTTACAGAGCGGCATGGAACACGGTTATACGTTATTGTTGGATGGTGTAAGTGTTACAAATTTCATTGCATCGTTATTTGTCTTCGCTTGTGTTCTCTAAAACTCAAACAATTTTGTTACACAGCATGGGAAAATTATCTTACATACATATAGTACGAAATGTAACATTTTATTCACAATCTTTATAAATTGGAAAAGATGCCGCTTTAAATACAGAATAGAACAGCTTGCGTGAGAGCAGCATTCAAAATAAATTGAGCTATAGACACAATAAAACACGAACACCCAAGCTCATGAGACTCAAAACTACAGAGATGTGTTAAAATTGCCTTTAAAAATATGCATGTTGTAGTTTACAACCAATGTTGCAAACTTTCATTGACTACAAGGATTATAGAATTAAATAGAAGCTATCTGAAAATAGCTTTTCATTATTGAACATAAAGTGCAATCGGTTCTACTAATCTGGAATGAATGGCAAAATCTTTAGTGCATGGTATATTTGCTCATAGTTGTATGGGAAAACTTTGCAGAAAACACAAAATAACCTTATATCTACTGTCACCATGATCTATACTAATGTTTACTATTTTGCATTTCTATTTCTTCAGTGTCACCATTAGTTTATCTTATTCCATGGATATTAGTCCGCATTTACAAAGAAAACGAATTGTAAGTAAAACTTTACAATCTTACAACATTTTGTAATGAATAAGTAACTAAGCATAATCTGCATATCGAGATAAAAGAAAACAGAGAATTAATGTGCTACACTTAAAATAATAAAACAAAGTACAATGCAAGCAAGTGCGATTTAGTTGGTACCTATTTATTTGTGCCGCTGTTAGATATTATACTCGTTGTAGAGTAAAAATAACGCTCATTTAAAAACATATTTTCGAACTCAGAGGGCAAAGTGTCTGACTAGACATTAAAAACAGACCAGATCTCAACTGACGAAATTTCTACTGATAAAGCAATCACATTTTCTCCTTTTTGTTTTATTAGATGTTGGAATCGACACCGGACTGACGGATATTTTTGGATCATCAAAGCACCTATACAGTTATCTGTTCTCGTAAGTGTCTAACTATATTGCGTTATCACCTGGTTATACAATGCATAAATTCTGCGATAAATGTGAATAAACTCTGATCGTTGCACTGGTAGTATGAGATTTGAAAAGATTGTTAACTTGTCACTCTTCCAAATACAGTGTCTGGATATATAAGTGAAACCACAGAATGCATTGTTCTGTAAAACAACTTTAAGACTGTAGAAATAAAGACGGTTTGTGTTTTGTCTGGACCAATGATTTAACACAAAATATTTTTAACATTTTTTGGAAATACTTACCATTGTAGGTTCTAATGTGATTTTGAAATTATTCCCCATTGTCTGTGATAGGCCTAGGGAGAAACCATGAAATCTTATTTCAAGTAAAAAAGTTCATGTAGAGTGAAGGTATGTTATCTTAGTATATACAATTTTATATGTGGTTTACAATTTCAGATCAACTTTATATTTTTCATAAATATTGTACGAGTATTATGTGTCAGAGCAAAGGTTAGCCGACATGTAAAGAGTGATGCTCAACATGTTAGGTGAGACATAATTCTTTGTTTTTATTTTCTGTTTTTCTTAATTAAAAACATTCACATAGAAAAGGAGTACCATGCTATAAAAGCAAGTAATCTGACCTGAAATGCAACTAAATGTATGTGACCCGAGTTTCAAACCTTTTTCCTTGCCAAGAGTCATTCAGTCGTCCTCTCGTCAAATCATGTTTTCACAATGTTCTATCAACCTTCTAAAGGCAGCAGATTTAGTTTTTCAATACAAAAATATGACAATTAACAATGAAGTGTCATCTAAATGCGACACACCCTCTTTATCAAGTCATTCGTTCCATTGCAGAAAGACAGCCAAGTTTGTTCTTGTACTCATTCCTCTGTTTGGTGTTATATATATTGTATTTTCGGCGTATCTGCCAGGAGTTGTCAGCATGGAAGCAGATATTATTTTCCTGTATTGTGAAATGTTCTATAACTCATTTCAAGTAAGTATTCAGAGAAAACTTTATAGAATATCTTAATGTGTTTGTGCGTGCGTGCGTGTGTTTGTACGTGCGTGCGTGCGTGCCAGATGCCTTATGTACGTTCCTTTTCTAAGTTGTGTTTTAAAATGAACAACTTCTAGTTCAGAAATGGATATTAATAAAATTAACCCATAAGCTACGGACTTTTCAATAAAAGGGCAATATTTCAATGTAATGAGTAATTTAGACGTTTTTTTTTCAATAAAAGTTTAATTCAAAGTTTCAAAGTTTTCTTTTGTGTTGAAAATATAATGTCACCAGTTTTCTAGTTTTGTATGATTTATGTTATACAATGCTATTGCTCTTTTAATTTATTATTAGAAAGGTAAGCAAGGCTTAAAAATGTAAAATTTTAGCATACAAAATATCGATAGAAATCAAGTGATTTCAAAGGGTAGGAAGGAGTGTAATATATTGCCGGATAACATTGGTTGTCGTAGGTTATTTGTTATTAAAACCTTTGCTACCAATTTTCAAGACATAGAGACTTTTTATCCGGTAAGCTCTTTCTCGTCAGAAACAAATCTTTCTGTAAAAGACATTATATAAGAAATGTTCTGAATCTTTTTCAGGGATTTGTTTTGGCCTTGTTATTTTGCTTTCTGAACGAAGAGGTAAATATTTCCATTAGAGCATGGACTTCTAGCTTATTCAAGAGGTGTGTGCATACCAAATTTTGCTACATTCGGACATTATTTATGATAATGGGCAATCTTAATCTAAAGCGTTCTTTGAAGCAAAATTGCGTCTGAATTATTGAGACAATTTATAGCTTTATATTAGTTCTTCTTGATGGAATAATCGTTTACCAAAAAGGACATGGACATTTGTATAAGGATTTCATATTTAGCAATATCTTTGTTTTTTAATATTAGCCACAGAAATCATACATTGTGTCCGAATTATCACTTCTATTTATTATATAGACTTTATGCCACAGTGTAACTTGAGTTAATACTTGTAAAAAAAAGTTACTAAGCTTTTAACAATATATGCATTGTTTTAAATGTAAGAATGGCAGTTAAATTTACAAAGGAGTAACTGTGGCACAGAGTGTACGATATGATGAATATTGTTCTGATTGCAGAATACTGACTTCCTAACTGTTATATGAATTATTTTATGGTAATTTATTTTGCTGCTAAAGACTTATGCAGATGAAAAACAAACTAATCTGCTTTGAAAAAAGGAAAGTCCATTTAAATATTTACCGAATACCCGCCTTTCACATATTTATGAAAAAAAGATACAAACGGAATGAAACAATACAGTTACTGATTTAGATACTTTATTATAAATTCTGCAAGTGTGTAGCTTTGTACGTTTAACAATTTGAACAGGCAAATTTACTCATTACACCTTGTAAAAATAATTTTAAATGTGTAAACTGTAATATTCAGTTGATGTTTAGAAAACTAGAGTTGTGTAATTTTGTGATAGTGTTCCTGAACCTTCATTATGTGCTCTGTATTTTTGTGTGTAGATTTGTATTGTTGTGTATCGTTTGTATCGATTTGTATTGTTTTGAATAGATTTGTAATCTACTAAATGAACCGTTATTTTATTATAAGTACAATGAAACAATTATGTCTTTACCAGGAAAATATTTCCGTGGTGCGTGTCTCAAACTGAAAATAAACGCATCAGTTTAAACGAAAATAATATTTTGTCGGCTGTTACGAACATAATTCTTATTTTTGTTTAGGGACTATCAGTGTAGACTGTAACATCAAACAGGGTGGGGTATCTGTTTATCTGTTCTCATAACAAAATGAATATATATGCCGACAATAAAGTTTGTTTAAAAAAACATGATGTAAAACAGTTATTTTTAGGAATTGCAGAAGGTAGAAGTAACCAAATTAGTCACCTTATCAAAAGCGTTGACATTTGAACCTTCAGCTACATGTGTTTGAATTTTTTGCGAAAGATACTGTTGTAGAAATGAGGTTCATTAAACGATTGAAATAGTCTAACAGTGAAATATCTTAATGAAAACAATAACTATCTCTAAATTGACATTTTCATTAACACAATTTAGTATTTTTACAGTGACCAGGGACATGTTTAATTGGATTGTTCATGCAAATTCTGTCGAATAGCGACAGAAACTTTAAAGACTTTGTAGTTCTCAGTGCAAATGATAACCCTGTTGATTTTCTTTCATTCAACTACTTCTCTCGAGCTGGGCTCATTACATGTTACCTATTGTTTTACTGTAGTTTCTTTAATGAAAAAGGTTTACACATGCTTCTGTTTTTACTCAGAAAGGTGACATCTCTTTCAGTTCTTCACTTTTGAATAAAGCCTATATATGCAAGTTGTTAATTAGTATGTTGCTCTCTACACACTTTTAATCCGATTTAAAAAGTGCCGCTTTAATTTGCGTTTTTTACTGGTACATATTATATCAAAGATGTTCTTTGTAACTATGTATGATCCTAAGGTCATGATAATGATACTGGAGAAGATACAGTTTATTTTCAGACATTCAGACAAGCATATCAACTTATTCCTAGTTGTACGCAACGGTGCTGTGATAAGAGCCAGCTAGATAGTTACAAGATTTCTTCGAAATTGAGTCACTTATTGTTCATTATCGAAAGACTCCGTATTTTAACATTTAAATGCATTGTTTAAACAAAACTGTGTTTTTTTATAATCTTTTCTCATTCGTGAAGTAATGTTTCATGCTATAACGTGCATTGTCGCGAACGAATCAGTCCGTTCAATTTCAAAAGAAGATTGAAATAGCTAATTGCAGACTCAGAATTGTTAATGATTTATTTAATCTCATAACCTTAGTGCGCAAGTCAAGCATAAAAGACTATGAAATGCATTATATAAAATAAGACGTTGTCTAACACCTTACACCAGCATGTCACTGAGAACTTTAATATTACTGCAATGATTTGTCATATTTATCCGAGCATTCTTCACTCACAGTTCCAAATTATCCATTAACCATGTTCAGCAGATGATGCCAGTTTTGATATTTGAATTTTGCATTGGTTTTAAGGCATGCTTTTCACTTCAGTCATGAGAGAAATTATAATATCAAAATGTTTAGGCACATTAACGTCTACATATTAGACTTACATATAATATAGCTTCGCTTAAAGTAACAAGTAAAATAACGGGCAATACAAAACAGGCGCCATGAATGGTATGTTTACTAGAACTAATATTAAAACCGCTCAGATACATCTTACTTGTTTTCTGCCTGTAAAGATTACAGTTATCTTGATGCAAAACATTTTTGTTTTAAGTTTTTATAAATACATGCAAAACCAGTCAATGTTTCATAACTGATATTATTTTTTACTTTTACCGGCTGCTTAATTGATATTATAATTTTAGACGTTGATACAAAATCAGCAAATTTAAATGAGATACTTATGCGTATAGCTTTATATTTTAACTAAATGTTCCCTTGTTTTCATAAAGGTTCACAATGAGATTCGGCGATGCTGGTACAGACGTCGATTCAATCGTTTTAACACGCGCTCCATTCTCCTCTCGTCATGGAGGAAAGCCTCGAGGAACTCACGTGACACAATGTCAAGAGATACCCGTATGACGGAAGGTTTGACTCATGCTAATTGTGCAGACATGTGCAAATCCAACAGAAAATGTTCTGAGCATGTCAAATGGACAAGTAGAAAACGCGAAGCCTGGAACGGAAAATCAAATTCAGCATCGTGGCAGAATGAGGACTGTGACGACATCCTCTTAGAAACAAAAACATCTAATTCAGTTGCTGTTATATGAACCGTGTTCAGATTCCGTCAAGACGAGAACACTAGAAGGTTTACGTGAAAGTGGCGCCACTGCTGTAAGAAATCTGAGTCATGAAGTGGTGTTTATTCGAAACGATCTAACTTGTTCAAAGCATGAAGAACTGGGAATTTTGTTTCTTATACGGAAACATGATACTGCCTATTAACATTACAAAATATGATAACAACCAAACACGTTAAAATGTTTTGTTTTGGGCTTTCAAAAAATTCTTTTCTGTCATGTTTTATAACAAATATTAACTAGCGATCTAATAAATAGGGATAGACAGTTGTGTATATAGTGTTTTTTACTTCAGAGCACCGTAAAGTCACGTAAACAAATATTGCAGACATATAGTCAGACATAGCAGAATTATTTCAGTTTTTGTATTGGTCTACAGACAAAACAGAAATATTTTAGTTGTATCCTGTGGTCGACCAACATTGCAGACTTTCTTTTCGGTTTCACCTAATGTTCAACAAACAGAGAAGAACATTTCTTTTACAAAAGAAATCAGAAACTGTTTGTTTCATTGAATGGTTTGCGAGATGAGCGGAATCATTTTTCTTTCTACTAATGGCTGACAAACAGAGCGGATATAGTTCTGTTTCTTTCAGGGATAGACAAACTGAGCAGAAATATTTCTGTTTCACCTAATGCTCGACAGACAAAACACATTTCTGATACTGAGAGCTGGCACATTTTGGGTTACTTAATGATAGACAGAAACGAGCAGATGTTATAATGATGTCAACTATTTAATATAGTAAAATATTCTTAAAACTGTATATTTATTCTTTATTTTTTTAGAATTTTGCCCCTTTTAGAAGATTTTTACAATGTTTATCATCTATCATATATACGAAAAAAACACTTTAGTTAACATAATTATAATGCATTATGGAAGCTATTTTTAGTAAAGTTTAGTTTTAACAAAGCTAAATTCTTAACGATCTGGTAGATCTTTATTTCCTTTAACTGATGTTTATCACAAAATCCTGAGAGATTTCTTTGTTTGACAATAGTTTGTGTTTTACAACTGAATATTAAGATCCTGTTTCACTTGAAAACATAAGATATACCAGACTAACTGGATTACTTTTTTCAGTCATTTGACATTTATCATGTTATATAGATTGAAATCTGGCAAACTTGATATCTTTTAACGTTATAGAAATAAATGTAGAGTAAATAGAATATCTCGCATACTTCCTTTATTAGTCATCTGGCCCCATTACTTTCAACTGTTTTGACTCGATTACAGATATCAAATTCGTAAGCAATCAGGAATTTAGAAATAGGATTGATTTCGTCGAATTAGCACACATTTTCACTTAGAACGAAATTGTCATTACATTTAATACAGTATCAATGCTATGAATTAATGTAAGCTTTTATATTTTATAAAACATTTGGCAAGTTGACAGCTTAAGTTCATCTTTCAGCCATAAATATATCCAGATACTATATTCTTACGAACATCTTTGAATACACAACCCAGAGCGGGATTCGATCTCTGATCTTCTGCGTAACACACCAACGCGCTAACCAGTGAACCATAGAATCGATTCGCTGACGCAGGTATCAGAGGTTGTATTTACACAATTATAGGAAAGTGAGCACTAGACCGTAACAATATGTAAACGATAAATTCATGTTTCCATCATCTTCCAAACGACTGCAGTAACTACCGGAAGACGGCGACTGCTCATCAAAGTAGAAACTACAAGTAGCTAGAAATCCGAAATGATCTAACAATTATCTTTTAATAGTTTCGTTATCATAATTTTTCATAAGTATGGTAGAATTTGACGTGTTTTATACAATACTTTACACTATTCTACAGTGTGTATTAGCATAAAGACTCTAAGTTAGATAGAAGACTTAATACAGACTTTGTAATATGCTAACCTAAAAGAGTGTTCATGCATATACCAACTTGGCAGTGGCTCTCGAAATGGCCTTAAAACCGATCACTTTCATTCTTACTTTTGAATCTTAAAATCTTCATTATATGCATTTAGAATCCTCGTCCAACAAAATAATACCTACAGTATAAGGGTCTAAATCTTATTTGTTTTGAATTGCCATAACGAGTCAATCGGCTGGTCTCTGAGCAGAAAATATGAGCATAGGTTAATGATGTCCCCACTTCCCGCGCCTGTTGCAAAAGCACTATAGCAAAATATGCATAGTATTCTTTGTTGAAAACCTTTGCACAGAAGTAAACATTTAACGGTGAATAAAAGGTGATGTAAGAGTTAGAAAAATGAATTTGAAAAAAGGACAATAACTTTACACAATGAATGAGAATCTTTTGCCGGTAATGCCAAACGTCGGTCGAGTTTTATGTATCCAGGCCAGTTTTCTTAGTAATTAATCAGACAAGAATACTACACCGGCTGTCATTATGACCTTGCCATTAACTTACCTACCACAAAATCAACAGGGGTCATCTACTGATCATACCAAATATTGTTATAACGTTAGTGTGGAAGTTATTGCTCAGACGAAGAATTTTTTAAAGGCCGTCTCTGTGACTGTGGCATTTTACAATGTGACCTCAAAATCAAACCTAGGCCAAAACGTTTGCCTGTTTTTGTTCGAACAAAGGTTTTAAACTGGTGGCAAATGTAAATGTGACGCTTGACTTAGTGGCCTAAAATGCTACAAGATTTATCGGCTTCTCTTTCTCAAAAACACTATGAAATTCATTAACCGAGACTTAGCAATTAATTAATTATAAATTAAACAAGGATTTTACATAGACGGTCACTGAGACTCTCCCACTTAATCTTGTAACCTCAAAATCGTTAAGTTTCATTTTAATGTACGTTTCATCAGCTTTACATTATGTGTTCACCAATTATTGATTAGACGAGAAATTTACACATTGAACCTCTATGACCTTTGACTTAGTGACCTGAAGATTAACTGAAGTCATGTACTGGTTATACCTAATAATCGTATGTCATATGTCCTTCTTTCTTTTCTATTAATTTTGAGTTATGTCCACTGAGTTTAACACAAAAAACAACATCATTTGCGTTACTTTTGTAAGATGTTCAATTAACATTTTATCAATCATTGTAATACAAGTTTCAAAATAAATTCTCATACACACAGTACTTTTTTTAATCGAACGAAAAACAACAGAGTGTCCCATTTCGGCAATTTGAACCAGTTTGCTCCTGACGTCAGCATTTGTGCTAGACATTTCTATCAGGATCTGGTCATGTTAATAGTAAATGACATCTGTTTCTATACGAAATCAACTAACAAACAGTTTTAAATTTCCTTTTGCTTTGTCAGCCGTCTTGTTTGTGTATACTACTTGCTTCAGAAGTATTTGATATCGACCTAAACGGGATATCACTGTTCTGGAAAGCAAATAAAAAACTAGAAATATCACTGAATGTGAGCACCCCAAGAATACCGCCTTATCAAGGGCACCAAAGGGAAATAAAGACTAAAAGACTGAATTGTAAAAACTGATAAGACATGACTTAATGGCTGTAATGCGAGAAGCATTAATTTTATGTTAACTCATTTCTAATTTCGTATATGCATGACAAACTTATAGCATAGACACAAAAATATGGTCAACTTTTTAAGTGTGACCTTTGAGATAAGCATCTGATTTTGTTCGCGACACATTTGCGTATCCCGCAATCCATTGTAAAGTTTGAGCCCGGACAATCAAAGCAACATTCAATTTCTACATGGCATGTAAGCATGACTTTGACCTTTCAATTAGCAATCTGCTCTTGAACGCCACATACTGTGTCATTAAGGCAAATATTTGGACTAGATTATTTGGGTATCCCTCAATACATGGATAAGTTAATGCCCGGACAAACAAAGCAGGACTCAATATAGACCCTTAACCTCAAATATAACCTTGACCCTTTGAATAGACTGGCAGTAAAGTTCTTGCCCGCGACACGCCGTCTGATCAAGTTAATATTTGTGCCGAGGTATACAAAACTTCTGGAATCTATAGTGAATCTAGAGCCAAGACAAATTTCGGATCAGGCATACGAATGAATGGATCGACAGACCGCCCGGCCGACCGACTGATGGACAAGGTGATTCCTGTAAACCTTTCACTAGCAATAGGTAGTGGGAATATTTTAGGGTTAGAGAAGGGGTATATGCTGAGAATATGCTGCACATATGCTGAGAGCATTTGACAATCGCGCGATTTTTTTTTATTTGACGGCGTATATGCGCATTTAATTTCATCACCAGCCTTATTCAAATTTGATTAATTCGGCATTTAACGTCCAAATGATGTCACTAATATGTCATGAAACTTGTTGGCGGAAAATAAATAAAAACCAGCAAAATACTCGCACTTATAGCTGAATTATATAATAAAATTATGATAAAAATGTTGGAAACATTTCCCAAATTCCGTAAATATAAAGATATCTAAATGTTTAATAATGCAATGTCGAACTAGATAGTTTTCGAGTTGAATATTGTAATTTTGCTAAATCAGACATTCACATTTTTCATCGTAGCTTGAGAAATATTCAATTGTACTGCTGAAATTGCTTCTTTTTACGCTTCATTACTGTTATTTCCGTATTTGGAAAATTGTTTAGTTTCATCCAGCAATGTTCTAAAAGAAATTGCCGTCACAATTTTCATTTGATTTCTATTAATTGATATGATAGGCGGATCGTAATTCGTTTGCATGCGAACTATCAAACTATTATAATTTTCCCGATGGCGATGATATATAGATTTGACGTTGTCCGTCCGACTGTTCGTCCTTCCTCCTTCGTCCATCTGTCGGTCCGTCAAATTTTGATTGGAACATAACTCTAAAACTATTAAAGTTATAAACCGAAAACGTCATATTTGTTTAATTTTCATTGTGTAGATTTGCAATGCATAGGACCTGAAACTATTCAGTTAATATTTTTTTTTCGTTATTCTCCTTGCTATTTTGTTTCTATTTAAAAATATAATAAATATGTTCCTTTCTCTTTTATGAGTGAATAATATATAGGCAGGAGTTCGGATGCGTAGGAATTTAATTCCGCTGTATCCGAACGATTTATTATTTCGATTCTAACCACCAAAATGAAGGAAATTTTGTGAAATTTTGGAGTTTCGTTACGAATTTTGTTGACAAACAAGGAAAACAGGTATTTTGAGTTACATGAACGTGAAGATAAATCATTTCTGCGTCGCATGACAGCAGTATTGTATGTGATATACATTGAACGAGAATAATACGCGATGTAAATCAACCTGTGTTGAAGGTTTACATGACAAACTTTTATATCTATATATTTATAAGGTATTTCTCAGGGAATTTTAACAATTATTGAAACGTTCTCAGACAGGCACCAAACTTGGTATATGATTGCCTTATGTCTTTGCATTTGTGAAACAAGTACCATTATTTTACCCCAAGTGTCTGTGGGTGGAGGATATAAATTCGCCGAATTGACTTGTTATACTTTGGATTATACCGCACACGTAAATAGAGTTTAGTATTGGGTGAACTGATTGTTACTGTTGTTTTTTTTTGAGGATATTTTAGAGATTATTAAGTCTAACTTATTTTATTACTTATCTTTAGAGTGAACACGGAACGGTCAGGCTCCCTACTGGGAGCTACATCTTTCGTACTGGGCAGTAATATTGCCACTAAATATACTTTCTCTTGCATACATACCCCGCCAGGTGGTTTCCTGCGTTATAACTTTCTAGCAGTCTTTTGTACAGCAACATCCTATATATCAATTCATAAACATTTTTAACGTATTTTTTTAGAATGAATGAACGTCGTTTAAACATCGTCTTCCGAGGGTTTGTTTTAAGCAAAGCAGTCACAAAAATGGATAATACTTAATGTTTACCTCATTTGTTTTGTTCTTGGCTACCTCAAACTAGACTCCTTCTATGGAGTACAGCATGTCAAAAAACACGTCTCAATTGATACAATGTCAAGGGGAGGTGTATCTAAAATTTAGGGCAAAGAGTTCATTGCCAAGTGTATAATTACAAATTTCGTTCAAAGAAAGACCTAAAAACATCCTATACATCACGCATAATGCTATTGAAGCTTGACAATCAAATACAATGAGTTGATAATGATTTGCGATTACGAGATTATATACAGTGTGGAAATGAAATATCTGAGAAATTAGCCTACATATTTCAAGATAGATATAAATTTGCATGTCCATTTTCTTTACGGTATTGTAAGTTCCTGCGACAAAATATTTCCATCTTAAAATATCTTTCTAGGAAAAGGAATTTGACTAAGAAAAAGGTCAGTATAACCTGCCATTGCCCAGTTGCTCTTCTATCCTCATTCTAAACGAGACAATTCAGCAGCCTACCAATAGAAACTTGACACTGAATATTAGGAATGCATATTTAAATCCGTTGTGGATTATAAGACAATTCAAAAGGAATATCAGCGACATGAACATTGGCGATTGCAGCTGACATGGCAATCTAGTTAATTTTACTGAATATCCTTAAGGAATTATTTCTCTTGCTTATGTAAGTATCTTAAGAGTAACGATTCATCAGTTTCACCTATTTTCTTAGCTAACATTTACAAGAAAACAACGCTGAAGATATAATTGATTAGATGATTTCAAGCAAGATCTGTTACATTAATTTCATGTAAATAACTTAAGCTTTAAATTAGAGTCATGTTCGATATATGAAGTATAGGACATTTTGTTCACTAGAATTATTTCCTTAAATACTACATGTATAGTAAGAAATATATTTCTATATTGCCAATTGCAAATATTACCGAGTCGATAAAATACTTGTCAGAAATTTTATTTTCTTCAGCTTTGGAACTACTTGGTTGTGGTGCTTTTTTAAATCCAACGTAGGATTTCAACCTGAAACGACATAGACAATGATAATCATTTCATTTCTTTAAATGAATAAGAAGTCATGATCGGAGTGTTGTCATAATTAATTTGGTTTACACGCGCATTACAAAATACTTAACTACCTTAGATTCGCTATACTGCATACTAAAAATATTTTAATGATAATTATAAAAATGTTAAAAAGTAGTGAAAATGTACATCAGGAAAAACAAAAGTCAAACAAAACAGCCTCCCTACTGTCAAAAAGTAAATGAATAAATGACAAATCTATTTATAGGCCAATTAAAAAAGACACTACAAACAATTAACGAAAAAGACAACCCGAGGGGCTATCGCTTTGGAACTGTCAGTAGCAAAACATTTGCCACTTGGGGTTTAAACCAGGTATTAGGGTACACCAACCTCATTTGCCACAACTAGTTATCATAAGAACAAGAACAAACAAGAACAAGTTGTCTTGGTGAATTAATTTCAACCCTACCATCAACATTGTTGCATACAAAAACACATAAAACATAAAACCAATGACATTGTAGAGTGAAAAAGGTAGGTACTCAAACCGAGCACTAAGCAAGAACACACTGGTAGGAATAAAAGGGACTGACCAAGTTTCTACGTCCTTATAAAGATTTCATAAACCCTTAAGATGTTTCAATATCTCAAAACACCGTTACATGAATTGCATGGATTGAAATATTGAGTAAGTAACACACACAATTTTTAAATGAAAAAAAAATCAAACATTTAAAAAATGGCGAAAGTCAACCATCAGACGTAAATGAAATAACTTGAGATACATGTGCATGGATCTGCGTTTAGAAAAGTGGTGTGTGATTTTTCTTGTCAACATGTATATAATTTATATTTCAATTTTAGATGTAAAAGCAAAACAGTTGTTCGTGTTGTGTTTAAACTGTCCCAGTATTTATATTGTACAATTTCAAGACTGCTGAATACACCGTTCTCCTGTATAGCACATGTTCAACATGCAGCGAGAATAATACAAAACCGTTTTCTATATCATATATGTTTTACTCAAATCACAGTCAGCTTTTGGTTCATTCCCAGGACAGTTCTGTACTACCGTTTTAGCTGTAAGATGCGAATGTTGGACAGTGTAATAAGTAATTAGTATTTTTTACTTCCTGGAAAGATGAGTACTCTATAACTTGTGTACTGATCTACTGTATATATGTAAAATCGACAAAGCAGTCTGTTTTTATCCTAAAGATAATACAGACAGAACAATTACTGATTAGTTTACACTACCAGTAAGATAAACTGAACTGTATAAGTCATGACAGTCTCAGAAGTCAGTCTTTGTATAATGATCTGACATATATATACTCAAGGGATAAAGAAACGCAGGGTAAATTTTGAAGATGATTATATGTAAGACATCGAGTATAATGTTCAATATTTGTAAGTAAAAACGAAGATTAATCCAACAAACTGCAAAATTACTGATTTGTATCTGGTTAATGATTTAGGAATAATTGAGGGGAATTGAAAGAGACCTCTGTAATCTGAAATCGAAATGGACGGATTGTGCACTAGATTTTCCCTTTTGATGCTTTCCCCGGGAGACATCGTTTCGCAATCCCGTTATGCGACATTCGATACAGGACCAAGTGCGCTGTAACCTAGAAAGTTGCTTCACCGATTTTCATTGTTTTTGAACAACGCGTTAACTTCGCAAAATATTGTCAACCTGCGTTTCTTTATCCCTTGAGTATATGATAATACATTATTTATGTGCCGACGGTTATACGTATAATAAACACAGAGTCAATACAATATTATTTTCAATGCAACCGTCTAATAAATGGAAGAAATCTGCCTGTCTGAAGGAGAAGCTGCCTTTTCAAAATACTTTCGTGGAAAAAAATGTCAATGACAAAATGTTTGAAACAGTAAAAAGTCCTGGGCCAAGTTAATAATTATAAATGGCGATAGATTAATAACCTCATTTTTAAGCGTGACAATGCAATACAATGCCGTACAAATGATTCGCGAACACGGGATAATACTCGGAAACAACGATATGTCATAATAATCACCCTGAACATAAATAGGACAACCAATAATTAGCCCTTTCCATGTCTAATACATTTATGTGGCTTTCTGGTGGCGAAAATGACGAAAAAGCTTTCTATAGATTTATTGTAGGGGAATGGAAATTAACAGGAAAGATGCCCATCCCGTCATTAAGAGTCTGTTATTGGCTTTGAAATAAGGGGATATCGGCAGCGCAGTAAGGAAAAAGATTTTTCAGGATAATATGACAATACACTTAAAAGTTAATACATATATGTAGTATCATTCATATCAGGCTGTGTTGTTCCCTTTCCCACGGGCAAAGGGCGAACCTTAGATTTACTTTGAAGACCTTATATCGGATTTAAATGAGATTGTAATGATACGTAAACCTTTACTTGAATACTCTTAATCAGTTTTAATCGACATGTGTAGTAACGTGATATGAAACATATGTGATAATGTTTAAGTTTAAATGCTAACTTTGAGAGTCTGTTTATCGCCGTGCCTTGTGGCTGAATTGCCGACGCTCTGTCACGAGTTAGTTTGTGAGAAAGAAGATTCTAGAGACACCACTGCTTCTTATCCATGTTCAGTGTAAAACACTGACACATGGGTCTCATCCGAAGATGATTTGTTGATGGCGAAGCGGTAGATCGATTACCAATCCAGCGCGTTACCACGAAACCACTGATCCGCCCATTCAGCCTGAACGGTATACAGATGATACTATTCGGTGCTTATCAAACTAGTGTAATTGAACTGAACTTTGCAGTGCCTTGTGAGGCATAGAAAGTATTGGTGAAATACTTGAAAAACAAACCACAAGCATTTAAGATTGAAATTTTCCTGATTGATCTGACAGTGAGTAGAAATTAGGTGCCTTAACAGCGGGTAATATAATTATATTCCTATTATGTTTTCTTCTTCCATCAGATTTTATTCCTCAGCAGTGAAACAAGAACGAAACAAATGCACTCAAAACGTCATGCACTTTCTGCTGCACTGATTTGACTGAAAATTCAAAACTCGCCGTTGCTGATGAATTTGCCAGCTAACACCTTTGATTTGCGTTCTGGTAGGTTGTGAAGTTATTTCATGAAGAACAAGTGGGTATTTTTGACCAACGGAAAGTTGGGGATGAACACAAAAAGCTACAAGATCCCCGGGTACAGGTATGTCATACATATATAATAAATTAAGATTGTTTGTCGTTGAACGGAACAAACGGTGTTTATCTCATAACCAAAGGGAGGCAGAATCGTGACTCTTAAGTTAAATTAACATTTACATAATTTTGCACGAGTCCTTGTCAGAACTCAACTGTGATTTTCCATAAATGTCTAGTCAGCATATAGGATTTCTTTTGTTAAGTTGATAGCAGTTATTTTATTTCTTCTTTTTCCTTTACAAGACCGATCACTTTTCATTTCAAATAATATCTGAGCTTAATTGTTTCAAGTAAAACTGTCTTTCTAAAATTGTGAATGCTAGTAAGAACCTTACAATTTAAGCAATAGTCACGCTGTCAAATTTGCGTGACAAATTTAAATGAAACATCTTTTTTATACATTGCTCAAGAAAGATGTTGTGTGAAATCATTAAACAACATATTTTGCGTGTACAAAGTAAGATTAAGCGTTTCTGTAAATACGTCACGTGTGACAACATCATTTGAAACAAACGATTATTTCTAGTAAGCAGTCTATTGTATTGGTGCAGAACAGAGAGTTTCGACATGATGCTTTTAATAAGGATTATGTCAGCCAAGTTAAACACAAGCCTGGACTTAGTTTATTCACATGTCAAGTTACCCTTTCCTGATATAAACTATCAAGCAGAAGTGAAAGGATTAAATGTCAGCTTTGTTTGGATTTTTCTTTTTTACTTCCGCTTTTAGATGTATTGCTAGGATATTGCAAGCTTAAGTATACTGTATTAACTAAAACTCGATTGAAATCAGATGTTCGCTTTGAGAAAAAAAGAGTAAATGTTAACATTAATGTTTCTGCAAACTCTCTTTAGACTGAAGTAATTGTATGAAGTTTTATAGACCATAGAATGATTTAGATTTATGCCGTCTTGGAAAATTAGTCCCCATGACAACGAACACACTTGCAGTTTTAATAAACATATTTTATTATTCTTCTACTGTAAGCCGCAGCTATGCATCTCGTTACGCGAATTAAGATTAAAAGTCTTTTAGCAGCCTAGCAACAAGTACTCCGTAGTTTTCCAGGAAAGAAACATATTAAGATGCCGTAAATCATATGATATTTGTAAGTCTTGACATCTTTTAATATTAGCTTGAATTCATGTAGCGTACCACTGGCTACTGGCTACTTGTAAATTTAAAGCAAACCTTCTTCAAGTATAATATTCATTTAGCTATATCCAAAAGACATTAAGCAGACATGTCATTCAATTAATTTTTAGTAAACTCTGTGGCACTTGGTTGCAATCCGATAGGTATAATAAACAACATGGTCCTAGTTGGCTTTCAGAAATAGGTTATTTGTTCAAATTGGAACGATTATAACCTTATTTTAAGGAGAGAAATCTGTGTCAAATCATTTTAAATTCTTTTTGTAATTCGAGTTTTTAAAACGTGTATCTATTTCATATGTTTCAATGAGACTTTTGCGAAAATTTGGCAATTGCCAATTTCGTAAGAAGCAGTCGCATAAAAGAAAACAATGCAATTACTGGTTTCATTTTCTCGGGGTTTGACAATGTCATGGATGTTCGGCAGTTTACGAGAGTTCGTTACGGGAGTACGTCACGGTTTCTTATACTATCAGATTTACATGATATTTATATCGCTCTGAATGTATCGCGTTTTGTGTTGTTGTTATGCGCCCCGAAAAATTTTCAGGGGAGCATATACTTGATACGTCAGGCGTCCGTCCATCCGTCTGTCTTTCCTTCCGTCCGCATTTTGTCCGGACCATAACTCACACTCTAATAAAGTTATCAATATGATACTTAGATAGAACTCACTGAGGAGAAATGCAGTACACAATAATTATTGATCTGCATTTCACAATTTTGGTGTTTTTACCCTTTGTTGATTTTTCACACTCGTTTTTTCCGAAACGTAACTTATACTTTAACAGCTATCAACTTGAAACTTCATAGGTGGATAGATCCTATAAATGAAAAGTGCAGTGCACAAGAACCGTCAATCTGATCTTCAAAATTTTGGAGTTATTTCCCTTTGTTGACTTTTCATATTTATGTTTACATATGTTGTCTGGAACGTAATTCATACACTATAGGAGCTATAAACTTGAAACTTCATAGGTGGATAAATCTAGTAAAAGAAAAGTGCAGAGCTTAACAACGGTCACTCTGCACTTCATAATTTGGTGTTTTTGCCCTTGGTTAATTTTCATAATTAGATTTTGGTGTATATATGCGTGACTTGTTTTATATTTCCCTTTTTCCTCTGATAAGGTGGTATTCCGGGGGTATTAACCATATCTAGTGATAGCTCTAGTCTGCGAAACCGCTGACCGGATTTGAATATATATTTTTTTTAAAATGTGTGTTGGGTCCCATGTAAACTATATATATGATGAAATATATATATCGTGAAATAAACGTGACTGTTTGAGGACTGGGCCAAATTTCCTTTGTTTCTATAGGGGAAACTTTAAAAATCTTCCCTTCTTAAACTGCTTGGCATATTTAAAATGTAATTTGTCATAGATATTCTTTGCGTTGTCCTTCATAAAATTGCACAATATGAACACTTCGAAACAAAATTTGCGGGGTTTATTTTCATATGCCAAGACCCCCTCCCCTCCCTCACCCGTCCCACATTGTTTGATAGGTTTGATATTTTTCTGGTGAGCGACTCATAACTGTCAAACGCTGAAAAATATTGTATTCCTTCATGTTTCTTTCTTTTTATCTTTTTTATTTTTAGTGAGATTTATATCACCGATCTGTACGAGCCTGTGGTTATGGCATGTGGTCAATAATGAAGTTAGTTGTATTTTTCTTACTAAACAAAAGGCAATTTCCGCTGTTTGCAGATATATCATTCCACTTTAAAGCCATGCTTTAAATGTTTTAACTTCAGGGTCTTTTTTCACATGCAATGACACCTCTTGTTTAAGAAATATTTGATTCCGTTGGTGACAGTGAGAAAAAAAGTAAGTTTTTTGCTGCAATATGATAATTCCTTTGTTCATGGAATGTTACTTTACCACAATCAAATTTCTAATAAGAACAATCAGTTGTTTTATATAGAATATTTAATTGTACAATCCTTAACTATTTTAGGTTGGTGTAGAGAAAACGTACACTAAGATAAAAGAGTTACAAAGATATTAATTTATCATTTGAATAAATGTATACACAGATAACAAATTTCTCGGATACAGACTGTTTCTTTCTGCTGTTTTATAGATTCATTTTTCTGATGAAGGAAGGAACACGTATCTCAAATGAATGAAGAGTACATTAAAGAAGAAAGATATGTTTTGTGTCTCTGTGAGTGTCAATTATTATGCAATGCAGTACTCTCTACAGGAGTAATGGCTTTTATGTTACCTCGTATCTGTCATATTTTTCTCTAAGATTATTTTTTCAATTCCTATTGACTACCTCTGCAGGATTAATTAAAATGATAATCTTTTGATTCTAATATTGACCATAAATGAATTATTTTTGTCTTAAATCATAATTATCTTTTAGTTTCTACTTGAAAGTTAAATGTTATTGTCATTTTAATCGAAGTTTAAAAAAATATCAATTACATAAAATATTATGGTGATATGATCTGCTATGATCGGTCCTTTTAAGAGCCCGTTTAAAGTTGTAATCAAAATTGTACACCAGGCGCGTAGCTAGCCTATAAAGAATGTGGATTCAAAATAATCTAGGGGGGTCAGGGGGCATGCCCCCCCCTGAAAATTTTGAAATAAATGGTGCAATTTGGTGCGTTTTGGGGCCTCCGGAGAGCTTTCTTTACTAAAAAAATTTTTTTTGTCAAAATAATGTGGATTCAGCTGCGTACTCGCGTATAGGCAGCTACGCGCCTGTACACTGATCATCATTTACATTTGCCCAAGGCACCGTGGGTACTTTCGGTTATGATTTTCCTTACGGTTGTTCGGGCATCGTAGGTGGCTACGGCGAATGGTTTTACACTGTATACGAAAACTGTGTGATTTTGAAAGGGCTCTTGAGGGACTGATCAGGACAAATAAACATGGAGACTGCACGGAAATTGTATGAATTCCCGCTCTTACACGAGCAGAGAATGTATGGAGATGTTAGTTAGGCGAATTATAAAAAAAGCGGTGGAGATGGCCAATACTCATCTGAATAATAGGTTGCATATCTAAATGTCACCGCAAGGCCTTGGTGCGGCCGCTGCTGGGTTGCTGCGGGATGATAGCGTGATATTCAAACGATCTCACGAGTACCACACGGGCACGAAGCAACTTTGTGATAGCTTTGCTGTTACAACTACACATTTTTTGATAAATATATTGAGTTGGTGTTACTATATTCAGAAACTGGCAAGATAGACATGAATAAATAACAAGCGTCTTCAGAGTACCTGGTAAAGCATAGAAAACGAGTGTCTAATACATATATAAAATATCATAGAAAAGGGGATTAACAGACAGATTGCAATCCCTTAAGGTTCTGACATTACGTGATTGTAGTGAATGAATTCAAATTTGATGGCCTTCGGGTTGTCTCTTTTCGAGATAAAGACTGTTTTAAAACATCACTTTAAAATGCAACTTGTCAAGCTCAGTCTAACTTATATTTGTATATTTGAAATCTCACTTTTTGTCAGGCATGAAATGAAAACTTCTGCACAAGCTTAACGTTTTGAGCGTAGGTGCTTTTGCCCAAAATCTTTTAGTTAAGTTCTTTAAAAACACTCATGGAAAAGGGCACATCATTGTGATCTACATAAACCTGTTGAAATATGTAGTTTTGTCTTTGTTTCTTTTTCATTATCAATTTAATATTGTCATCAATAAATTTTCTGTTTGGTTCATCATCAATTGTTTCAAAGTATTTGTATTGAAGTGCAGGACGCATTTCTATAACACTATGCATTTTTTTTACGATGTGTGTCATTCTTAACGACACATTTTCATTTTTCGGTTACCAGACTCTGTAAGTAAACATTTTAGTTTTTGTTTATTTGGTTTGATGTCAATTTAAGCAATCGCTTTAATGTAGTCTAGCTTTTAAGCAGATAATTATCCACATTGATTGCATGTTTTACCAAAGAATACATGAAATTATTATATATCATGGCTTTGTTTAAACATTCATCGAGTTTTTATTTGTTTCTTTGTTTGTTTGTTTGTTTGGTTTTTTTTTTTTTTTTTTTTTTTTTTTGGGGGGGGGGGGGGGGGGGTTGTGTGTGTGTGTGTGTTTTTCATCGAAAGAAAATAATACATTCTTGACTAAGATATGTGATTGAATGGCTGAAAATTAAAAGATCACACAAGTGTATATACTTTCTTTCCTTTTTTAGGGAATGAATGAAAACAGATTTTTTCCCATTTGAAATGATTGAAATAGGTTAACTTTAAGGATTGTAGCATAAGATCTAAATACCCGTTGCATTTAGTTTAAATAAAGGAATATATCTCTTTGAAATGAATAATAATATTCAGGCAGGTTTACCATATGGTGTAAGTTGGCATATAATGGTATTCATTGATTATTAACAGGTGTTTGGTCCTTCTGAAAAGGCATTTTATAACTTGAAAGTAATACAAGTAGTGACGATATATATTCAAAGTTTAACTTAGATACAGCCCAAGACCAATATCTTTTGAATCAGTGACTGTCATCAAGTAAACAGATACGAAAAAGTTTAAAAGATACAGGCTTTAATAAGATGAGAAATGATTCGGTATATTAACACCTTATTTGCGAATTTAAAGCATGCTCAATGAATGGACACAGTATAAGGCTCACAGAAACAAACAGGACACAGACTCCTTTTTTCCCTAGACTCACTCTGACCTGACATAGAAAAGACAGGGAATGAAAAATTGTTGTTGTTTTCTTCTTATCCCAGGGCTTTTCGGCGTAAATTTATTTTGTCCATTTACCTCTCACAGCAGCTTGGTAACTACGCGTTCGATGTGTAAAAGTCGCTAGAGAGTAGAAGCCATACAGATTGATACTTTAAATACATACCTAGGCATTGTCATAAAAAGAAAATAATCATATAAATACCTACTGTGTCTAAAGTACGTTATGTATCGCCTACATTGCCTTAGTTAAACAATTCATTGATCTTTTCTCATTGACATAAGTTATTCAAAGGTTGTATAGCCGTATTTTTATATGAGTTTTGGGCCTACTTATTTCATGATTTTATTTTGTTCGTATTTCTTATGGCAAAATCCTTTATCGTTATCAAATGCTTTAGGTAATCTGTTTCCCGTTTTATCCCCCGCCGAAAAGGCGGCGGGGGATATAGTAATAGTCTCCGTCCGTCCTACAGACTTATATATTAACAGCATGTAATTTTATAGATCAAATGTCAGTTAGATGTTTACCAACCAAAATATACATGTACAAACGATCTTGACACTAAATAAAACACATGGATGAAGTATTCCTTTATCATAATATTAGTTCGTCCTCTGGACTAATTTAATTTCATATAGAATACGTCATTTTATTGACTGTACAACCCTTTAAGTCAGAACTCACAATCAAATAGAATACATCTAGGAATCATTGTCATTGGCTAGTCACTCACGCAAAACAGGAAACAAAATACATGGTTGTATATTATCTGAAAGAAAAGAAACAACGTAGCAGCAAAAGCACCTGTCTATTTATTGCACGAGATTATGGACACATGTAGGAGGTTAGAAAAAAACGCGTTTATGGGGCACAGTATTGGCGCTGTTTTCCATGGATTTTGTGTAATTTGATTGTTTCTTTTCCCTTTTTTTCAGGCTTTTACACTGCAAATGTAATGTGTTACACATTAACCTTTTTTCTGGCTTTTATCTTAAGAGCTTCTGTTACATTTATTAAGACGCTACTTTTTGTTGACGACCTTGACTTAGAGAAAGACATTATAAGGAATCCAGGAGGAACGATAACATTTAGGCAAAATGGTCTAGTAAGTATAAGTCAGTAGAAGGGTTTAAATATTTTAATGATTAATTCCTAAACTTTGCCAGATAAACTTTCTCAATTTAGACCTTAAATTATTATTCTATTTATCCTGTCACATTTTAGCATTTAGAAATATTTAAAAAAAAAAATAATGAAAACCTATCTTTAAAGTGTTTCAAATTAGGCTAATGTCAAGGTTATCCGCAAGGGGTACATATACTGCCATATACACAAAAAAAGTTCCAAAGTTTCAATAATTGTATTCCCTTAAATGATCACTATATTGTAAGATCTACATATTGAAATATTTAGTTTTTATTCAAGTAGTCTCAGTTTGCAGTAATAACAATGGGCGGATAGCGACCGCCATATTTGTAGTTCCATTGAAAAAAGCAGTCCGTCACGTATCATGTGCTCTAGAAAGCAAAACTTTTACAGCAACCCTTTTTCGGGTCGGATTATAAATAATTGATAGGATAATAAGTACTTTGAAAACTTTTGAAACCATTTGAAACAGGTATGGAAATGATGTATAGGAAGTGAGCAGTAGCAGTACGCAGCAGTAGAAAAACGTGAAGTTGGCAGTAGCAGTACGAGCAGTAGCAGTAAAACAAAACGTGAAGTTGGCAGTAGCAGTAACAGCAGTAGCAGTAAATCAAAACTTTTGAACTGCTCGTACTGCTACTGCCAACTTCACGTTTGGTTTGGTATGGTTAAACCTTCATTGCATGACATTAATTGTGTAGTCATTGACTATTAGATGGAATGATATGACCTTTTAAAGTGCATTTCATTACATTTGTAGCCATCAGCCATGCAGCTCTGGAAGTGTAAGTTGATTGTGAGCGTGTTTGTATACACTGTTGCTTCCAGTATGATGTGGATACTAATTGAAAGTTTGTACTTACATATGCTTGTTTACAGAACGCTGTTTACAGAGCGACATAGGACACGGATATACGTTATTGTTGGGTGATGTAAGTGTTTCAGTTTTCATTGTAGCATTATTTGTCATAACTTATGTTCACTTGTGCAACAACAATTTTGTAACACAAGGGATATATTTATTTAAAATATGTACAGTATGAACTGGTACTGTCAGGCATTATGACGTGGAAAACCTACTGGGCTAATTTACAACTACAATGATATGTTAAAACTGACTTCAATGCATGATGTGGTTTGCAACAATTGAACTACGAATGTAGAACTATCTGTTTCATTATTAGGTTATCTTTGGCATTTGCACACTTTTGTTGACTACAAAAAAATTAAAATTCAAGATCCTGCGGGAAAATAGGATTTTCATCATTGAACACTCTGTAATCGATTCTTCTTGGGACGAATGGCGCAAGTTTGACATTTTGTTTGATCATTTAGTACATCTATATATACATATTTTCACAATTGTTTAGAACAGCAGGAAAAGTTTTTATTTCTACTATCACCATGATCTTAACTCATGTTTATTATTGTATATTTCTATTTCTGCAGAGTCATCATTTACAAAGAAAACGAACTGTAAGTGAAAGCTTTCAATCTTACAATATTTTGAAATGAATAAGTAACTAAGCATAATCTGCACATCGAGATAAAAGAAAACAGAGAATTAATGTGCTAAAATTAATAAAACAAAGAAAAATGTAAGCAAGTGTATTTTTTGAACGGCTCTTAGATATTATACTCGTTCAATAGTAAAAATAAAGCTTATTTAAAACTTATTTTCATACTTGTAAAACCAGCTGTCTGACAAGACATCAGTTATGCAATGGTTATACAATGCATAAAATCAGCGATAAATGTGAATAAACTCTGTTAGTTGTACCGGTAGAATGAGATTGTAAGACAATCTTGTCACTATTCCAATTTCACTGTCTGGAAATATAAATGAAACCATAGAAGCATTGTTCTGTAAATAGGTGTAAGCCTTTAAGACTACATATTGTTCGTGTTTTGTCTGGACCAATGATTAAACACATAAGGTTTTAACATTTGTTTGGAAATACTTACCCTTGAAAGTTCTAATCTGATTTTCAAATAATTCCCTATTGTCTGTGAGAAGCCACATTATCTTGTTTCATGTAATGAAATTCATGTACAGTAAAGGTATGGTATATTAGTATAAACATTTTATATGTGGTTTATGTGGTACTAACCAGTGACTCCGCAAGTGACTGACTACTAGTACTTCCTCTCTTGCTTCTGAGGTGAGGGACAAATTTTCTAAATACGCATTGTCCGAGATCAATTATCACGGACAAAATTTTTCCGGCCCTGATGGTGATCTAAGCGGAAACTCCAGGATTGACAATTCGATTATCTACCGATTGAGCTAGCCGGGCCGACACGTGTTTTATGTGTCAGAGCAAAGGTCACCCGACATGTAAAATGTGATGCTCAGTATTTGAGGTGAAACATAATTCGTTGATTTTGTTTTTATGTTTCAAATTTAAAAAAAGGAAACTGAGTAACGTTATAAAAGCAAGTAGCCTGAAAAAAGATTAACTATACGAGAAGTAAATACAGATCAAGCATTTTGATTTTGAAGATTAGCAAGAACCACCACTTAGGGGCGGGGAAATTATATAAATTTGCCCGTGTCTGTCCGTCCGGCTGTCACGTTGTCCTGCAGTCACGCTGTCCGTACGTAGACCGGTTTGTGTCGCGTGTAACTCCAAACTTATAACTGCTAAAGCCATGGAACTTTCTAAGAACAGTTGTCAGTATGTGAACTTATGCAACTGGGTATGTTTTGACGCAAATTTATTGGAGATTGGCAGGCGTATACCCACCAATTAAGCAAAAAATACCATTTTTACTTGTGTCGCGTGCAATTCCAAACGTATAACTGATAGAGCCATGAAACTTACTACGAATAGTAGTCAGCAAGTGAACTTACACACTTAGGTATTTTGACGCAAATTTATTTGAGATCTGCATAGATATGCTCCCTCATTAAGCAGAAAAGTGCACTTTTAGACTTGTGTCGCATGTTACTCTAACCGTATACCTGCTAGAGTCATTAAACTTTCTAAGAATAGTTTTCAGCATGAAAACTTACGCACCTGGGTATTCTGACGCAAATTTATCGGAGATCGACAGAGTTATGGCCCCAAATTAAGCAAAAATAGCATTTTTAGACTCCTTAATGTTTAGCACAATGTTTATATGCATCTATAATTGTACAGCATTTTTTGTGACAATACAGCGGAAGTTGTGGGCATCTGTGTACACATCTCTAATTACAGACACTTGGCTTTGAATTCAACAGCATGCTTCTTACATGTATCAGAGTTCAAGCAAACACATTTTTGTTCTTGAATGTCTTACCAATTACACAGTTCTGATCTAGTTGTTTATACTGGGACCTCTTTACTCTTTTATCTCACCTGTGCTGCATCTAAATATAAGTGACCCGAGTTTCAAAGCTATTTTCCTGCCAAAAGTCATTTATTTCTTTTAATAGCGCCGACCTTTCGTCGACGCTGTTCTTTCTATCTTGTAAAGGAAGCAGATTATAAGACAGTTGCTTAATACAAGCATTTAATTGTTAACGTTGAAGTGTTATCTAAATGCGACACACTGTCTTTAATGTTGTCAAATCATTCGTTCCATTGCAGAAAGACAGGCAAGGTTGTTCCTGTACTCATTCCTCTGTTTGGGGTTATATATATCTTTCAGGAGTTGTCAGCATGGAAGCCGATATTATTTTCCGATATTATGAAATGTTCTATATTTCTTTTCAAGTAAGTTTTCAGGTAACAGGTTATAGAATGTCTTAAAGTGTGCGTGCGTGCGTGCGTGATGCTTTATGTATGTTCCTTTTTCTAAGTTTTGATCACAAATGAACAATTTTTAGTTCAGAAATTGAAGTTATTAATATTAATCCATAAGGTACGGACTTTTCAATAAAAGTGTAATATTTCAATGTTATGTTGACTTGTAACTTCCTCTTGCCTTTTATATCAAATAATTGTTTGATTTTAATTTAAAATTTCATTTGTTTTTTTATTGTATTGAAACATTTCATATTATGTCAACAATTTACAAGGTTTGTATTACTCATGTTATACAATGCAATTGCTCTTTCAATTTATTATTAAATGGTATGCAGGGGATACGAGTAATAAAGCAAACTTCAAAAATCAAATTATTCAAAAGTAAAAAAACAATTAGTAGGAAAGGCTCGGGGGTGGAATTATATTGCCGGATAACATTGGTTATCGTAGGTCATTTGTGATTATTACCTTTGCTACCAGATTCAAAACATAAAATCATTTTATCTGGTAACCTGTACTTAAATATCTCGCCAGAAACAAATCTTTCTGTAAAATGACATAAGACAAAATTGTTCTATATTTTTTTCAGGGATTTGTATTGGCCTTGTTATTTTGTTTTCTGAATGAAGAAGTAAATATTTCCATTATAGCATGGACTTCTAGTTTATTCAAGAGGTATGTTCATACCAAATTGTACTGTATTCGGACATAATTTACGATAAGTTGCAACTTTGATCTGAGACGTACGTAATAGCAAACATACGTCTGAATTAATGCTTTAAATCCGTTTCTTATCTCAGGTTTATACATGAAGACATGGAAATTTTGGAATATCTTTCTTTATATATCATTAGCCACAGAAATCATACATTTAGGTATGAGAATTATCACTTGTTTTTATTGTATAGACTTTATGCCACAGTGTGAGTTGACACTTAATAATATAAAGTTAGCAAGCTTATAGCAATATCTTTTTGTTTTTCATGATATAAAAATGTGAAATGGAATAAGATATACGATAGGAAGTTACTATGGCACAGAGTGTACGATGCTCTAATATAGTTCTGGTTGCAGAATACTGATTTCATAACTGTTACATGAAATATTGCGAGTTCATACTTTTGCTGCTAAAGACTTATGCAGATCAAACCAAACTAATATGTTTTTAAAAGAAATACAAGTCCATTTAAATATTTACCGAAAACCGCCTTTCACATATTTATGGTAAATGGTACAAATGGAATTAATCACTGCATAACTGAGAGTAATGGTACAAGAGTGTAGCTATGTAAGCCTGGCAGATTTAGTAAATACACCTTGAAAAAATAGTTTTAATAATGTTAAATTAATGTTCAATTTATGTTTAGAAAACATGGGAGTTTGTAAGTTTGAGACAGTGTTCCTGAGCCTTCGTTATGCAATCTGTATTTGTGTATATGTATGTATTGTTGTGTATTAGTTTGTATCAGTTCGTTTTGTTTTGTAGCGATTTTTCATTCAGTAAATGAACCGTGACTTTACTTAGTGCAATGAAATAATAATATCTGTACCAGGAAAATTCATTGTATACAAGCTGAATATAAAGGCGTCAGTTTCAAGGAAAATAATGTTTCGTGATTTTGTCGGCTGTTACGAACATTCCTAGAATCTTTTGTTAAGAGGCTATCAATGTAGAGTATAACAGCAAAATGGTTAGGGTACCTGTTTGTCTGT
The DNA here is from genome assembly GCA_012932295.1 of Cyclina sinensis. Lineage (NCBI taxonomy): Eukaryota > Metazoa > Mollusca > Bivalvia > Venerida > Veneridae > Cyclina > Cyclina sinensis. The sequence continues at coordinate 24,940,091 of JAAONU010000004.1, forward strand.
TTTAATAACACAATGAATGTATATGCTGACAAGAAAACAACATGAGTAACAGTTATGTGATGAAAGTTGCAGGTAGAAAAACTAAATTAGTCACCTTATCAAAAGCTTTGCCCATGATGTTTGTAAAAATTCATATTTGTGAAGTAATGTTTCACGAGCCTTGTCGCTTGTAAAAAGGTCTGATCCATTTCAAAAGAAGATTGAAAAAGCTAATTGCAGATGCTTTATTTCATGTCATTGAGGCATTTATCGGATCATTCCTAAATGTGCTTGAAAAAAAACTATTAAAGGCAAAGAAATCTATTAATATAACTGCAATGATTTATTACATTTATCCGTGCATTCTTCACTTTCAGTTCAATATTACTCATGTCGTGGTAATCATGTTCAGCAGATGATAGCAGTTTTAATACTTGAATTTTGCACAGGTTTTTAAGCATGCTTTTCACTGAAGTCAGGTTAACAAAGATGATATCCTCTTTTTGAGGCACGCTAACGTCTATAATCTAGGTTTTAACTCTACATACTTGCATATAATATGGCTTCGCTTAAAGTAACAAGTATAATAACGAGCAATACAAAACAGTCACAATGTATGATATGCTTATTAGGACTCATAATAAGAATATGTCAGTTATATGTTACAGGTTTTCTGCCTGTAAAATTGTAGTTATGTTTATGGAAAACATTTTTATTTAACGTGTTCATAAATACAGGCAAAACCAATCAAAGTTTTACTCTAATAACAGACCACTTTTAAATAAATAATAATCGTTCACTTTAACTGGCTGCTACATTTGCATTATTTGTTTAAATGTTGATAAAAAATCAGTAAATTTAATTGAGAAACAAATGTGTTTAGTTGTACATTTTAACTAAAGGTTTTCCTTCATTTCATACAGGTACATAATGAGATTCGACGATGCTGGTACAGACGCCTATCGTCTCAACACGCGCTCCATTCTCCTCCCGTCATGGAGGAAAGCCTCGAGGAACTCGGGTGAAACAGAGTCAAGAGATGACCGTATGACGAAGGGTTGCTATTTGTACAGGCATGTGCAAATTCAACAGAATCTGTTCTGAGCACGTTAAGTGGACAAGTAGAAAACGCGAAGCATGGAACAGAAAATCAAATTCAGAATCGTGGTAGAATGAGGACTTTGACGACTTTCTGTAGACAAAAAAACCTGTAATTCAGTGGCTGTTATATGAACCGTGTCCTGATTCTGTAAAGACGAGAACAATTATAGAAAGTTTGCACTAACTTTGATGTCACTACCGTAAGAAATCTGAGTCGCAAAGTGGTGTTTATTCGAAACGATCTATAACATGTTCAAAGCTTGAAGAACTGAAAATTTATCTTCTTATATGAAAACATAATAACAACCAAAACAAAACAGTTTGTTTCGAACATTCAGAAAATTTCTTTTCTATCATGTTTTAGAACGAATATTAACTTGACAACTTATAAATAGAAATAAACCGTTGTATTATATTTTTATACTTCAGAGCGCCGTAAAACTAAACATATATTGCAGACATAAAGGCGGGGATAGAAGAACTATGTTTTTTTTATTTAACGGTCTACAGGCAAAGCAGAAATATGTATCTTGTGGTCGACCAAAATAGCAGCTTTTTTCTATTTCATCTAATGCCCAACAAATAGAGAAAAAACATTTATTTTGCATAACATACCAGAAAATTATATATTTCATTTAATGATATGCCGACTGAGCAGAAACTTTTCTGTTTCTTTTTATTATTGACAAATAGAGCAAAAATATTTCGTAATCTGTTTCATTTAGTGATATAAAATCTATAAAGAAACACTTCTGTTCCACCTAATGGTCGACAAATATAGCAAAACACATTATTAGATCTCAAAACGGTAGACAAACAGAGCAGAAACATTTCTGGATAGCTTAATGATAGAAAAGAGAAGATAATGTTATGATGTTTACTATTTGAAGTAGTAAAAGGTTCATAAAACTGTAGATTTATCCTTTATTTTCTTTAATTATTTCCTCTCTATACCTTTCTATACATCTATCCTCCTTACATTTTTTGTCATCTATCAAATAAAACGAGAATAATAAATAAATATGAATTTATGTAAGCTATCTTTTTATCTTTACTTCTAAAGTTAAATACTTAACGATCTGACAGATACATTTTTTCATTTTAATTATTGTTTATCACAAAACCACAGACTGAGCAACTCTTAGTTTGACAATTGTATATGATTTAAAACTTAGTTTTAAAACCATGTTTCACTTGAAAACATAAACTATACTAAAATAACAGGATTAAAATATGTCTTCTAACATAAATTTTTCAAAAACATTTGACATTAATCATGTATGTAATAGATTACGTAAAAAAAACTACCAAAGTATTGTGATTACCCATGTGACTGTATCAAAATGTGTTTAGATGATGTATCATCAAGGTAATGATAACGTTGCCGTATGGATAGAAATATAAGAAACATGTACATTTTATTTCTACAGTATATCTTATCTTTTTTTAGTGAAACTGAAACATTGGAAAACATTTTTAGAAGAAAATCGTTAAGTCGTATTTTCAATTGTTTTCAAGGACTTTTTGGATTTCCGTTTTATTGTGATTTCTTGGATATTTGAGTAACTAAAAATTTCCCGATTTGTCTGCCATTTGTCTGCTTATCCGTTTCATTCTCTCAATTATCCATTTTGCACTAAATCTTGAGATCCCTTTTTCTATTAAAATATGTTGTACATTATATTGTAGCAGTTTTACATAAATGTTACAACTTTTTTCTAACAAGCCTTCCTATTAATCAAACTGATAAATACAAAGCCTTAACTGCGGGAAACAGCAAGTTACGATTTCACTAGGTAGAAAGATAAACATCAACTTAATGTAAATAAGAAATAGTCACGTAGTATTACGTAGTCAATAGACCCTAGACAGATATAAAATTATGACAAACAGGCTCGTTAGAAGAATGTTTGTAACAAATATGTAAGTCCTGATAATATTCCAAGTGAAACTCAGTGCTTAAATTTGATAACTTTCAATACTGCCAAATCAAATATAAAGTAAAATAAAATAAAAATATAACATACTTCGCAATCCTTTCTTAGTTATCTAGCCCGATAACGTTCAGCTGTTTTGACTCGTAACGAGTATCTTACTCCTAAGCTACAAGGATTTTAGAAATTGTATTTTGTCCGATTAGTAAATGTTTTCTTTTAACTAAATTTCCATTTCAAATAAAATCATACGGTGATTACAGAAATAAAATCAATGAAGAGATATTTATCTAAAATGATGTCAATCTCAAAAATAGAAACTAACAGAAACTATACATTAAAGTTACCGTTGGTCCGTATTTATTTGAGAATTGTATATTCTGTTGAATAGCCAGTGGACTATAACAGAAATAATAACATGACAGTAAATGGTTTAACTTTATTTTAAAAATCATATGCTACAAATTAAAGTAAGCTTTTATATTTTATAATACAAATGGCATGGTTGACATCTTAAGGTCATCTCACATAGATAAATAGTCCTAGATACCATCTGTTACCAATACATTCCTGTTTCCACCATCACCACGACGTTTTCAGCAACTACTGGAAAAGGACGACCGCTCGTCAAAATCGACACCAGAAGCTAGAATTCCGACCTGGTCATGATATAAATCGAACAATAAGTTTTGAATAGTTTCGTTAATATAATAATTTCATAATGTAAGAATGGTAAAATTTAATTAAAAAATTATGTTTTATGCAGCATTGCACGCTACTCTGTATGCATTTATGTAATCGTTACATTGAAAATACTTTACTTTTAAATTAATATGAAAACAGCTCAAGAGCTTTTAGGATCGAGGGCTGTACGTCGTCTACAATTACTTAAAAGACATCTCATCTGAAACTACCAGGCCAGATCTGATAAAACTTGCCTGCAATGTTCTTTACATTTGGTATGTTGTATTGCCAAGTAGACCGATATCAAATTTCTTCAAATTATGACCCTAGTTTCTAAATTGGTCCCGCCCCATCTGCAACATGATTTTACTTAGGCTTATATGGTGAATACCTAAAAAATTTCTTGTCTAAAACAGCTGCCCCTTAGGGTTTGATATTTGGAATACAGGTTCACCTCGGGGTCACTTGATTTTTTTAAAGCTTGCATTGAAAGAAAAAAAATCTTCTTGTCATTAACCTCTAATTTTGAATATGTATCATAGCCTAGTAGAGCTCTATTAAGTTTGTTCAAATCTTGACCATATGGTCAAAATTAGCTCTGCCACTGTGGATCGCCAAAACGAAAAATACAGTGTTCGACTTTTTGTCATAGAGCCTTTATGAATGACCGGTATCTTAAATATTTGGTATATAGGTACCTTGCATGAACCTCTGCTATTCACCGGAATAAAAGGTTAAGGTCAACGAGGCTAAAATAGATTTTTCCATTTGTCATAGACTCTTTAATTATTGACTGATATTAAACACAATTGGTATTAAGACACCGTTCATAACCGGGGTCAAGATCACCGAGGCTAAAAAGTAGATTTTTCTACTTTACCTCATAGAGCCTTCATTTATTGACCAATAATTTAGATATTTCAAATTTTTCAACTGGTAATAGGTTCCTTGCATGGACTTCTACCCTTCGTTACGGTGTGAGGTAAGTTGGTCAAGGTAAAGATCACAAAGGCTAATTATGGATTTTTATTCTTTCTATCAAGGAGCTTGACTAAAATTATAGATATCTGGTTTATAGGCACTTTCCATGAAACTCTACCATTCACTTGGTTCAAGGTGAAGGTCACAAGGCTTAAAATAGACTCTTTTGCTTTCTGTTATGGAGCCTTTATTTATTGGCTGATATTTTTGATGTGTGGTATCATGCATGGATTTTATCCACTTGTCGGGGTTTGAGGTCAATGGTGTCAAGTTCAAGGTCACAGAGGTTAAAAATGGATTTCTCTACCTTATATCAAAGTGTTTTTCTCGCACTAAATTTTATTACAACCAAACTTTCACAAACATTTATAAAGAAATGAACAACTTTCTCTTTTTCTGATCCCATAATGGGTACCAGAAGTATGGGGGCCAAGCTAAGCTTATTTTGCCATATCTGCATGAAAGTGGTTTCACAACTTAGAAAATCTTGCAAACCAACTGCCTGGGTCTTTATTTATTAACTGCTATCTCAGATATTTGGTATACATGCATCATAGACATCTGCATCTGCACTTTGCTTGAATTTTAAGTCACAATGGTCAAGGTCACTGAGGCTAAATGTCAAAATTGGCTACACCTAGGGATTAGTTGGTTTTACATAGACTGACATGGGTAGAAACTTTAAAAATCTGCTTGTCAGAAAGCACAAGGCCTGGTGTTTAGATATTTGGTATTTGAATGAAATAATCATGAAAAAATCATGTGGCCTCTGGGACGGGGTCCATTTTGACCCTGGGCTCATGATTTGAATAATCTTAATAGATGACTACAAACCAAATATCTTAGTCCCCAAGTCTTGTAGTTTCAGACAAGAAGGTTTTTGAATTGTTCCCTATTTAAGCCCAGGTAAAATCATGTGGCCCCTTAGGCGGTGTCAGTTTTGACCCTACGACCATAACTTGAAGAAACTTGGTAGAGGTCTACTAGAAAATACCACATACCATATATCTGAGCTCTAAGTCTTATGATTTCAGACGAGAAGATTATATAAGCCTATGTAAAATCAGTGACCTTTGGGCCACGATTTGAACAAACTTTGTAGAAGACCACTAGACATTGCTACATACCAAATATCTCAGCTCTATGCCTTGCGGTTTGAGAGAAGATTTTTAAAATTTTCACTTTTAAAATCTATTTTAGCTCCTGTGGCCAAGATTTTTTCAAGAAAAATAAGCATTACAGATTGTTCTATTTTTCGCTGTTACTGCCTGTTAAAGGGGCCAACTGCATTCGTTTGAACAAATCTGAAAGAGGACTATTCAAAGATGCTACAAAAGAATCCAATGGTTCATGAAAAGTAGTTATTATTTTTCAGTTCTAGCGGCCCCTAATAAGTGCCAACCAAATTTATTTTAACAAAATTGGTTGAAGACAATAGTAGATAAAGAATTGTTATGGTCCATAGATTGGTTAGAGAAGATGTTTAAATGTGTTTGTGTTTTCAGCCCTTAAGGGGAAAGACCAATTCTATTTGTGCACATTTGATAGGAAACACTCTAAGAATGCTACAAAGTTAAGTTATGGTCCATCCATTTGTTTATGAGAAAATAGTGTTCAATGGTATTTATATTTTTAGCTCAAGCGTCCCATAAAAGGGGTAGACAACTTTGATATAAGACGTTTCAAATATGCTACAAATTGTTTGGCTATGATCCATCCACTGGTTCATGAAGAAATGTTTAAAGATAATTCTTTTTTTAGAACTGCACCCCCTTGAAAGGGCCAGGTCAAATTTATTTGAGAAAATTTGATTGTTGACACCCTATGAATGCTATAAACCAACTTTGGTGATTATTTATTCATTGGTTCTGATACTTAAATGTATCTTTTTTTTAACTTGCAGCGGTCCCTTTAAGGTGTAGACAAAATTTAGGTGAGCAAATTTGATAGAGGACATTCTTTTAATGCTACAAACCAAGTTTGATGATGATCTATCTATTGGTTCACCACAATCAAATCAAATCAAAATATTAAATCGTATTTTTTCCTAGTTTTATCACTGGCGGACTCTAAAAGGGGTCAATTTGTATAGTATGAGCAATTTGTAGTTAGAATGCCACAATGTTGCCACGTAGCAATATAGCAGCATAGACGGACGCCGGAGTATTACACTACCTATTTTAATACCTCACCCTGAACCTTTGTTTCTGGTATGCTAATTAACGTTTTACTTTAAAAGAGTTTTTACACATTGTTTTACTTTTTACTTTAAAGGAGTTGTACTTACTGTTTAACTGTAACTCATAGCTAAGTATATATTGTTCTTCTAGTGTCAATTCATGTCCACTAAATGTAACACAATCACAATTAAAAGAAGTTTGACAATGTACATAGTAAACAATTTTCCAGATAAATACGTATAGAAGTAGCCAGACTGTGAACTTACTACCGCCAAATCACATAAGGCGCTAGCTACATTACCGCCAAATCACACAATGTGCTAGCTTTTGAAAGCTTCGAATTTTATTCCCTCCGAGTATAGCGTTATATTCTCAAATAAAATATTTGACCTAGATGTTTATTAATTCGTGTGCTGTGTCCGACTATTTAAGAAATCATGACATATATAAAAAAAGAAGTTCATAATAGTAATGTAATTAGCTATAATTCATCCAATGCAGTTGTACCGCTTCTTGTACTTCGTGACAACTTCTTATCTGGAGAATTCCACAAGTTTGCACGTTTTCTTTGGTACAGTCAGTTCATAGTCGATAACTATTAACGTTTATTATAATTAATATAGTAGATTCTATGATGAGAATAGTCGCATTGTCAGACTTTCAGTTATCGAGTCATTTACGCCACTTGTTCAGTATTTTGTGCATTCTAAGTCATCTGTAGATAAGAGGCTGGATTTTGTTTCTTTAATATTGTGTATTAATGTGACAATGGTTTGCAGATATGTGAATATGTGATATATTAAAAGTAGTTGTTACTACGATTGTTTCTAAAATCGAAAGTTTTACATACGCAGTCCTAAAAAAATGATCGAAACGTTTTAGCATAGAAGTGCGTATATCAATGAAACCATGTTGCATATTATATAGGATAACGGGCTTGAAATCGAATTATTACGCATCTGCAATCCTTTCCGTTATATTTAAGTTTCACTCGCGGCTAGAATGTATACTCTTCACAAAAATGCATAGCCCATTTTTCATCATTTTTTAAAAAAAAAACGTTTTAATGTCATTATGTAAGAACAAATGACATTAATCACGGGTTTTAAATGTGGTGTCACTAATAGGGATTGGTCATTCTTTTGACCAAAATTCGTTTTCGTTTGATTGCACCAAGACACACAAGTTTATTAACGTCGCACGCATTTCACGTATAACCCGAATATAAGGCTTTAAAATCCAGGGGTTCTCGGTTTCAAATTCAGCTGCACATGTACACACACAACGAGCAAAGTGATGCCACGTCTGAACGAAGACCAACGCATTAACGCTATCGCTCGGTTACCAGCAGGTGAATCTAGCCAGAAGTAGCCAGGCTGCTGAATGTTTCCCAGAGTACTCTCTCTCGTCTTTGGGATAGGTACCGACAGCGAGGTTCAACACGTTATCGCCTACGTGATCAGCCCGACCAAGAGTGACCACACCTGCCCAGGATCGTTACATCCGGTTACGTCATTTGTGGGAACGATTCACAATAGCGACCCTTCTGCAGCAGCAATTCCCGTTCGGCGTAGGATCACAGACCAGACAGTTCGTAACCGACTACGTGAAGCTGGAATACGAGCCAGATGTCCCATTAGAGCTGTTGTTTTGACACGCCGACACCGTCAAATCCGACTTCAGTGGGCTCAGACACACAGGGTATAGCCAAATCAATGCTGGAGAACAGTTTGGTTCAGCGACGAGTCGCGGTACCTGTTGCAACGAGGCGATGGTAGAGCGAGGGTATACCGACGACGAAATGAACGCTTTGCCGATAACTCCATTCAAGAAGTCGACAGATTCGGTGGTGGCAGTGTAATGATGTGGGCTGCAATATCGCATACTGGAAAAACAGCGTTGGTGCACAGTCAAGGAAGTCTGACAGCCCAGCGGTATTTTGATGAAATACTGCTTCCTTGGCTGTCCAAATCATCTTATCTCAACATCATTGAGCATCTTTAGGACGACTTAGACAGATATGTCCGACAACGACAACCACAGCCTCAATTGTTGCAGCAACTTGTCCATGCGTTATATTTGTAACTTTTTGCCGTAGATGTTTGTTTCAAAACTTTAGTGAATTTCGAAACACACTGGAAGCTACATCCTCATTAGTTTGCCACATGTTATTTAACTGATTTTCATTGATAAAAGCCTTTCTTTTTTCATTTGCGGCATAGGTATCTCCGCTCTTCCCTGCTTTTTAAGCTTCTCAGCCAGTAGACGCTGCATTTCAGTCTCAATGACTTCGTGTATGTATAAATTTGCCTGCATGTTCAAGCATTTGTTAAGGCAGGGCTTAAATTATTTTTTTGTCTCCAAATGCAACTTGCATTTCAACCACTATATTGTACGATTTTAAATTATAATGATATTTTCCTCCATGACAAAAGTTGAGGAAATTGACTTTTCGATCACAAAGTTTTCAAGAAAAGAAAAATGCCTAAAGTAAAATGTGCATTAGTTCAACTATACAAACGCTCTAAAACGATAACAAATAAACACGAATAAGATATCATACTGAAGTAAGACCTTAGGAAAGTACCTGTCTTAATGCTTAAGACCTGGAAAAGAACGTTTTCGGCCTTGAACAAGAGCGATGAGGTCGACGAACATAGTTTGACAAGTTTATGAGGCATTTATTGTCCCAGAGCCGTTTCGCATATTACTCAGGTCCATTACCAACTGCGTTAATAATATAGTCTTTTCTTAGTGGCGCTTCAGGCACTGAACTAATGTCTTTGCATTTATAAATTATTTTTGCACAGACTTAGGTCTTGAATTAGATATCAGAATAATGATTTGACATTTTGTCAAGCTTTGAGCAAAGAACCTAAAATTGGCATGCATTTTACTTAAAAGAGCACGTATTTCACAATAGATTTATGGGTCTATCGTCCTAAAGGAGCAGCTATTACTAATTCAACAGCTACTGTTCATGTAAATTATTCAATTTTGATGTACTGAAATCTTTATTTACAAATATTACAGCTTATTAAAAAAGACGAAGTGAAGGTTGGTATTTATTTAGATTTTATTTTCCTAAGTAATGGCTTTGTTGTTATTTGCAATTCATGGATCCACAACATGACTTAAATCTTTTAACAGCAGGTTTTACCCACAAACATTACCATGTGCTCTTTTGTTATATACTTGTTTGTGGTGAAAATATTTGTATTTTTTCGTTAAATCATGCAAATTTGAGGGGTCAGGGATCAATCAATAATCTCAAACAGGCCATATTTTGTTCGTTTTATATTCACATGTTCTTCTCTTTGATATGACTATGTATAATGTCATACATCTTAAACCTGAAGATTATGAAGATAGAACACGGTAATCTGAGTAATAGCAACAAAGTTGCGAAATATTTTATGGAATCTTCTTTGGGTTTTCATGACAGTATATGTTGCCTCGCGAAAGAACAGCATTACAACAAAAATATGCTTAAGTACATTTAAAGATAAAATAATAAAGACAAAATACTAGTAAAGACCAACAAACAGAACAGTTTAATATAATCAAAACTTCCGAAGTCATTTGTGTTGAATGTAATATTTTAAATGCTATCGAGATACTCATAAATGCCATTTACCTATCACATTTCATTTCAAATTACAGTAAACTGTAGTTGATTTATCGTAGTCATTCGTTTTGTGTTCTGCTTTGAAAGAAGAAGCAAATATTATTTTTAGTATAATGCGTGTTTAAATAAGTGTTTCAGTCAGATAGATATCATTAAAACAACGGTTCTATTATCGCTTTTTTATGATAATTGTAAAATAATGTAAAGTTAATTAATATTTGCATCATCTAGAACATACTTTATTTCAGACTCGCAAGTTCCCAAAGTAAACTTGCTTACATATAAGAATCTTGACCTATTCAAATCAGACATTTTTTTCCGTTTGATGAGTAGTAGGTTCTTTTAATTTATTTTGGGACAGATATGGTTTTCAATACAACTAAATGAGTAAATTTTCAGTAAAGGATTCACGTTGGTTTGTTATCCATGAATATATGTCACTTGATGCTAAGCAAAAATTGTTCAAAGAGAAGAAGAAATACATCTTTTGAAAGAAGTACTGGGTGATTTTGGTCTAACGGTACTTGTTTCTTACATACTGTATCGATATATTGACTTCTTCTTTTTCTTCTTCTTCTTCTTATTGTTATTGTTATTATTCCGTCATTTATTTCTACGATCTGGAATGTTGTGGTTGTAGAACACTGACCATACGCATACCACAGATAATAAGGGCTTATTTCTCTATAGTGATGAAATCAAAAACGAACTTGAACAAACAAAACTTTATAGCACCAAATGCATGCATTGGATTATCTTTTTAAACGAAGTCGCAATATAACATTTTGAAGGAACGCAACTAATGATATAATAGCAAAAATAACATTGTTGCCACGCTTGGTACTTTGATGCAGGAAAAAAACGACAGGGAAAAATTATACTTCAGCTTCGAAGACTATTTCAAGATTTTTTCTATTATCTGCGCTGCTGAAGCTGAGTAGCGACTTTCTGAAATTTGACTTATGAGACTTCGAATGAAGAAACTTCAATGATTTCATTAATGAAATAAGGGAATGTCTAAACAAACTCTTCCTTTGCATCTTTAGTACAAAGGCAAAACATAAGTGATGGAACCGCTCGAGCCTTTGAAGGTTTTTAACAAATGTTAGAATCTTTAATGTGATTATACACTGAAACTCTGTGCTTTACAAATTATTTAAAACTTTCAATTAACATTTCATAATAATGTCTCAAAATGGATTATTGATTATGGAGGCGTTAATTGACCTTCGGGGTGACATGTTGACAACTTGTCACTTTGTATGTCGCTGTGTAGCATTATTACAACTCGACCACTTTATCACATTATCAGGGTCCTCGATACACACTCCGTATTATACAGATATTATATCTTATACGTGTCTAAACACACCTTTTGTTTTTACTTAGTAATTAAATGAATTAAGTCTATACGAAATGTATATTCGTTTTAACAGTTTTTCAAAAGTCTTCATAAAAATACTGAAAAAAAAAGTTTTATTAACTGCAAATTATATAAAGAAAGAAAGTTTTTTAAAAATCCGCGTATTTTTTTTCCATTTCTGTTCCGTTTGCTTTCCAGTCTACATATTAAATGACTTGTTTAAATTGAAAGACATATGCTCTTTGATTACGACGACAACTATACAGGCTAAATGGTATCATGTTACATTAATCTTTTTCCTTGTTAGCATGGCTTATGAAACTGTAAAAACACGAAACTTACGACCACCTGAGACCATTAACGTCAGTAAGGATTTTTTTCAATCCCATTGAAGAAAGATATAACAAAACAGTTAGCTAATAGCGTAGCGGTTTTAAGGAGATGAATTTTATGAGCTTATTTTCTTTTTCTTCGATAGCTTCTCGATTATTGTTGATATTGCCTTGTAGAGAGACGTATTATTTACTTATTTACAGAAACAGATTGTGTAGATATTTCTGTACAAGTCTCTTTCAAATACAAGACATTACTGCCTTATATCGCTTGTCTGAATAACTTGAGCTTTTGAACTAGTTTTGAAACAGGGTTTAGTAAAAATATATCTTATTTAACGTTTCATGACGGTTACAATCAAATAATCGGACCTCAAGAGTAATAGAAGTTTTTCCATCTTCGGTGTAACAAATTTTTCCCAGTTTCGAAAAGATTAATTTTGCTTTTGACGCAATAGATATTTGAATAAAAATACTTTACTGTATATATTTATCTATACAGACTGTATATACGAATATTGGATCTATTACGTACGATGAAAGTGCATCGCGATTTCAGTATTCGTTTTTTTATGCCCCAGAATAGAGGTATATAGAAATCAAATCATTCGTCCGCCAGTCTGTCCGTCATTCCGTCCCCTTTTTGTCTGGAGAATAACTCTAAAAGTATAGAAGACATTGACTTAAAATTTGGAATACAGTTTGATGGTGATGAGGTGAAGTGCAGTGCACAAGAACTATTATTCTAGTAATTCTTGAGTTATCTCCCTATTTCAGTTTCCTTGTCCGGACATTTTCACATAAAAGTATACATGGGATTGGCTTCAAACTTGGAAAGTAGGTTGTTAGTGTTTATGCGGAGTACAGTGCACAAGAACCATAACTACAGCACACCTACAATTTGAACAATCTCCCTTTGTCATCTTTTGCTTGTTCTTTTAATGTTTGCTATATAGTAAGTATAAGAACTGCTTCGCATTGTCATTACAAATTTGGTCTGCCTGGCTTCTGTTTACAAGAAATATGAATTTTAATGAATTGTTATCATAAGTTTGAAACTTAGAACTTGTTTAACTGAACATTTTAATAATTATGTTTGATACTTAGTTTAGAGTCTTTAACTCAAAGTCATAATATTTCTATATTTTTAGGTACATGTACATTTTATTCTTGTGAAATGTTAATTCTTTAATGCAAATTAGTTAATTTTTCACTATTGAGCAAGCTGATGCAAAAGTAAGCTGATTACAACATATAAAGTCTTACTGAATATATTTTCCTAAAAAAAGAATTACATTCAATTTTGTGAAAACTTGCAATAATTTTTTTTGTTCTAAAACAAGCGTAAGATAATCATGTTACTAATGTAATCATGCTAAATTGGATACATCATACATATTTTCTTTATTCTTTAAAGCTTTATTTGGTGTTTTTTTCATTGCATGCAATCAAAATTGTATATAAATAAAGACAATGTGCATTATTTTCCTAAAACTCCCCTTGTTCATAAAAAAGTAAAATTCCAAAATTCCAAATACGCCTCCAACTTTGCAGGAATGTAGCACATAAATAATAGTCAAATTCTTTATATCTGATCCCAGCTAAAATGTTGCAACTATGCAATGTCGGAGCTTTAGGGTATAAGATGGATGTGAACATACTATATTTTATTCCCCTTAAAGGGAGGCTTATAGGTTTTGAACTTTCCGTCCGTCATTCCGTCCAAAAACTTTAACATTGGCCATAACTGCCTTATTTGTAAGTGGATTTACTTCATACTTGGATACAACACCCCTTAGGACAAAACTTTCCCGCTGACCTATATTTGTTTGACATTGACCCCTGAAGGACTTTCAACTTGAAGATCCAATTGTCCAAAAACTTTAACATTGGCCAAAACTTCCTTATTAGTAAATACCATGACTGTGACCAGTGCCATATTTCGGGGGCATTCGTGTCTGTGACACATTTCTTGTTCTGTATTTCTATAAGCCACCTTTTCACTTACTACTCTCGAGAGTAAGAATGCTCCAAGGTCTGTAAACTATTTTATATGGAAAAATGTGTTTGGAAAGGCATACTTCATGAGTAATTACTCTGTATGAATCCTCTAAAAATGCATCGTCTTAAACTGATTTTTTTTCTCGAAGACTTTCGCTATCTGCTGCAATTTAATTACTTGAATGAATTTGAAATCAATATAAAATGCGTACTTGAAAGTTGGTGATTCACCAGGTTGTTTTTCCTACAGACGACCAACCACACAAATGCCGTCTCTCTTTTACATCCGACACACTGTAGTTGTACCTTGAGAGTGTTTCAAACTGATGATCTCTGTCAATTCCTCACGTAGTTAAAACATAATAGAGGTTGAATGATTGTGCATTGCACTTAATGTTTTAACCCCTGCAAGGATAAATACCAAAATTTAACAGATCATAAAATACACTGAAGCAATTTGAACTAGTTTTTGTCTCTGTAAAATATTTTTTCACCGATTGGGAAGCATCGTTGAGCACTAATTTTCCCGCGTAAATTTTCGCACGAAAGAGAAATGTTTACGAGAAACTAAAACTGACTAGAGACGCTTATCCCGTGGGATTTCAACCGCACACACCCCACACCTCTCCTCTCTTGGCTGAAATCTTGAATAACCTAGTGCTTCAAAAAATATAAGAAACAGAATTTGTTTTATTTGTTTTATTTGTCGATTTATATTTGAAAACAAAATCGCATATAATGCACGAGTTTTGTATGTCTCTCTGATCAAGTGTGTTTCAATGGTTTATTTAAGCTTCATATAGTTACATTTATATTGAAACAAGTAAAAAAGCAAAAAAAAACTGTCTGTGTGAAGTTAGCAGAATAGCAGAATAGCAAAACAACTCCAGCAGAATAGCAGAATGTCAGAATAGCAGAACAACTCCAGCACAATAGCAAAATGGCAGAATGGCAGAACAACTCCAGCAGAACAACTTTCAAAAAGACAGAGTCTATTTAAGTTTTATAAATATGTACCAAAGTTTGCCCTCTGTCTGTCTGTCCGTCTTTCCGTCCGTCCGTGCATCCGACTGTTTGGAAATCTGGGTCCAACAATAACATAAAAACCGTATAAGTTAAGTTGATGAATATTGATATATGAATACATTGCAACATGAAAATTATTCAAGTAACTTCGTTTTTATCTGTGTATGAAATTTCTGGTTGCTGGTTGCTATGGCAACAGAAACAGTAAATACACGGCTTTAACAAACGGATAGTTTTATCACTCAAAAGGTTTGCGAGGTTTGTTACTGAAAAAAAGTATGTCAAAAGATGGCAATATTGAAAAAATGCGTTTGACTTTGTCTTTTTCTTTTCATCTGGTTCGTGAAATTAGTCTCTCAGCCACCATAGGAACTTAGCATAAAATGTTAAAAATTCTAGTAGAAAATTTTCAGCAACATCAGAATAATAGAACAAGTCCAGAACAGTTGCGGAATCACTTTTATCTGTTAACTGAAAAACTTCAGCAGAATAGCAGAACAACTTTAGCAGAATACCAGAACAACTCTAGCAGAATACCAGAATGGCAAAAAAGCAGAACAACTCCAGCAGAATGGCAGAAAAGCAGAACAACTCCAGCATAACAGCAGAATAGCTTCAGTAGGATTAACGCGGTCCAAAATAAAAGGGAAAATCTTTTTTTCCTTTTTACAGTTTGAAGCCTTTCAGCAGTCAAAATACACTTATATTTTGCTATTTTGACATGTTTTTCTTCAAAAAAGAAATATTTTTGCTAATTTTCCACGTTAAGTGCTTGACTGGCAGCCAGTTCTGCTTAATATTACAAGGCAATCTTTATTTTCAGTCTAGAAATTACTTCCTTATCAAAGTGTCGCTAGGTAAATTCAAAAGTTAGAATAATTTCGGCATATTTTTTTCCTGAAATATTTTGCAAGCAGATAATTACTATTTGAGTGACTGAACACTTCAGGTTCTTCTGGCAGCTATTGTAGCTTTTCGGTAATTTTATATACCGAAAGGAGCGCGAGCAAAAAAAATTGTTGCATAGTTCACATAATCATATTGGTCGGTAGACATGGTAGAGGTCTCGATTTTTAAACAATTAATAAACACAACAACAGCAACACAGTTTAAGACAATGATACTTTGTTAAGTGTGACCGTTCTTAGGAAAATGACATAATTTTGGATAGTATTTAAATACAAGTGACAATGTGAACATATCATACCAGTTTTTTAAATAGATGATACTCATGTTTAGATCAATAATTGATGGACCCCTGACCCCTCACATTTGCATGATTTAACAAAGAAGTGAAGTTGTATTTTCACCACAAACAAGTATATAACAAAAGAGCATGTGGTAATGTTTGTGGGTAAAACCTATTGTTATAAGATTTAAGAGTAAAGCTGTGGATTCATGAATCCTTGCAGTGTTTTCACTTTTTTTTCTCTTCACACTAAAAAAGGTTGACACTTGGAAAAACCTATCGTATTTCTAGGTTCTCTTATCCCGAACATGGACTACTCTCTAATCACTTTCAGTTGTATTCAAATAGAATTAAGCAATTTTTATATGGTTATGAGAACATAAGTGACAAGCTATTTGCTTAGATATGAAGTTATGAGTAACGAGGAGTACTGAGTTGACAAAAAATGGATTTCATAGTGTTAACAAAGTAAATCTCTAATTGTCTCAATGATCTACTTTTTGACCCCAGATGATCCGTATGACCTAGATATTATCAAGATAAAGAGTCTGACAAGTTTTCATGACAGTTGTAAAGAAAATATCGGCTGTAGAAGGTTTATTAGGGTTTTCCTTTATTTAAAATCTGTGACCTAATAGTTGATCCAAGATGACATATATTCAAACCTCACCTAGATATTATCACGATAAACAACCTGGCAAGTTTTCATACCATTTGGACAAAAGAGAGTTAATAAGAATTTCCTTTGGTTGGGCCTTTTGACCTAGTTTTCAGTCCGACTTGACCGATATTCAAACTTGGCCAATGCCTTACTGTGACAATCGTTCTGATCAAGTTTCTTGATAATTAGGTGAAAAATATAACCTCTAGATTGTTAACGAACCTATTGTTGATGACGGACGACGGACCCCGGACATTCAAGGATCCTAAAAGCTAACCCTCAGGTGAGCTAAAAAATTATAATGGTCACTGAAAATACATTTTTATTGAAATAGACGCTGACAAAAACCGCAAGGTGTTGGTGTTTATTAAAACGTTATTCTAAGTCTTTACAAACATGAAATATATTTTTCTCATAATGATAAAAACTAATATTGCACTGTTTAAGGTTTTTCAGAATAAATAAAAATATGAATTTCAGATACTTATGAATTTTTGTTATAGAACCTTCTATTTTATAGGAATAAAATTAATTTGAAGGGAGGGAATGTGTTATGCCGTAAAAATATGAATTTCAAATACTTACGAATTTTTGTTATAGCAGGTTTATATTTTGTTAAAAAAATGTTTTCAAAATATTAATTTCAAAGGTTTTTTCACAATCATATCATTTTAACCATTTCAGGTTATTGGAAAATAGTATATTTGTATTTTGTATGTTTTTGCTGCAATTCTATATTTTGTCTTAAAAGCAAATTTCATGAAACAGTACTTCCATTTTTTTTCATAAGATTTCAAGAACAAAGAAACGAGCTAAATGCCATAGGGCATCATAGCTGTTTTAATCATTTTAAGATGGTAAATTATTTTTTATCTAAGCATGCTGACTGAACTTAACAAAAGAAAGTTTGTACAGCATTTATCACCTTTTGGTATTTTTATATAATCTCCTTTGGCATATTTCACTATTTTATTGGTACCTTGTGCGTTGAAGCTTCATTATGATTGGTCAATTTTGACATATGATCTCATGTTGAAATAGTATTGGATGACAAGTGATAGTCACTTAAGGGATTTTGTTTAGAAAAAAAAGTTTAGGGAGTTCTACTTCGGATGTCCGACAGTCAAGAACGGAAGAATATGGTTCTCCATAAATTAAACATTTAAGTAATAAGTTCGTTTGGATTACCGGACACTTTGTAAATTGTACAGTTACTTGTTATGATTTGTACACAATTCTTTGGTTATCCAAAGAAAGAAATAGAGAAGTTGAAAACGGAAAACGTGTTGTTCTCATTCATTAACTTAAAAGGAAAAAAGAAAACAACAAAAACACCCGCCAAATCAAAGCATTACAAATGTAAAGCAACTAAATGTTTTAAAAGTAAGAATTTTCTATGAATAAACTACACAAACTACAGTCCACAGGTGCTGTTTCATATCCAATCGGCAAAACGAAAACACTTTCTCCAACAGCCACTACCAACTTCTAAGTTCTGCAATGATAAAAAAATAAAACAATACGTTATCTGTAAATGATTTCAAAAATTCCTGAACGTACCTGAAGAACAACCGGTACGTTCTTCTCGTCGAACATAAAATAAAGAATACTTTTATCAGTATGCAGGACCTCTCACACACATACACAAACGCACGCACGCTCGCTCGAGAACACATACACACATTTTCAACATCCAACATAGATACATAAACAATTATTGTTTACCTTTTCAACTTTACGTCAAACTTGCAGAATTATCTGAAAATTGAAAATCAGAATAGCTGAGTATTATTTAAGAAGATTATTTCATTGAATACACATATACAAACTTATATATGCTAATCAAAAGTGCTAACGCTCGCCTTGATAAACGTCCAATTTTTGAAATAACCAAACCTAGTATAGAATTGAAATTTTAATGGTTACAAAATCAATTCAGTATGAAACAAAAAGCAAAAGCAAAACGAAATTATCACATTCAGTCATAACAAAATTTGACGGTTTGCATAAATAGGGTCATTTCCAAAAATCACAGTGTCAGTACCTAGTGTGACCCCCTCTTGCATTGATGGTAGCAATACATCTCCGACGCATTGAGTTGATCAAACTGGTAATGGTGTGAATGGGGATAACATTCCACTCCTCAAGTAGTGCATTTTCGAGTTCAGGAATTGTTCTCGGCGGCACAAGACGTCTACGGACACGTCTCCCAAGTTCACCCCAAAGATGTTCAATTGGTGACAAGTCAGGTGAACATGCTGGCCACTCAAGCACATTAATATTGTTGTCTCGCAAATACTGCATAGTTCGTCTAGCCACATGCGGACGTGCATTGTCCTGTTGAAATATGACGTCACGGTGTTGGTTTACAAAAGGGGTAACAACTGGCCTTATCACATTGTCGACGTATCGATCTGCGTTCAGATTTCCACGAATGACAACGAGATCCAGCTTGTGTGTTGATGTTATTCCTCCCCATACCATCACACTCGGTTGAAACTTGTTTACTGACTTGACACAAGCGCTCGAAAAACGTTCTCCTCGACGTCTGTAAACACGATCTCGGCCGTCCTTGGTCTGCAGGTTAAACCTTGATTCGTCACTAAACATGACTCGTGACCATTGCTGCCTCGTCCAGTTTCTATGGAGAGTACACCAGTTCAAACGCGTAGCGCGGTGTCTTGGTGTCAGAACGCTACCGACGTATTGACGTCTAGCTCGAATTCCATGCTCTCGTAACCGGTTGCGCACAGTTTGACCAGATATTGATCGGCCATGTAATCCTATGGTTTGAGCAGCAGTTCTTTCTGCAGGGCGCGTGCGATTACGCATCTGGGATGTCTGCATTCTGTTGTCTTGCGCACGTGTCGTGACACGACGTCGTGCTGCCCGTTCTCTATCATCAACCAGTCCTGTAACAAATTGGATAATTGTGAGTAGGTTCAATGGCATTATTGAAATGTCTTAAATGTCATTATCACCGACAAATTTGTCTTTAAAGGACATTTAAAACACAGAAAGTTGAGAACAGTCGATATTTACCGGTTGTTTGAAACTTCCTCCACAAGCGACGTATCGTGCTCTCAGCGCAGTGAAATTGGTTTGCAACATTGCTGACTCGAGCTCCAGCCTGGATCATTCCAACCGCGCGTCCTCGGTCTTGCAGGCTTAGCCTAGGCATGTTTACAACCTGGTTTTAGTAAAGTAATGAGAAGTCTACATGTGGCTATCGACCTTGAATCAATTCGAATGAATTTTACTTACCTTGATTCACGTGATCAAGTTGCGCACGGACAAAACGTGTTTTTATCAACTTTGCTTGTATGCACTCATTCGTAAACAAAGTTGAATATTGGGATGCATGCGGAATATTTGTAATATCAAAAAGATTTTTTGAAAGTCTGGTTGTAATTTGTGAAAGCATTCCAAAGATATTACAAATTTAGAGCGAGCGTTGGAAGTTTTGATTAGTATATATTGATAAAGAATAGAATCTGATCCCTCGATCTAACACCCTATTTAAACAAAGCTTTAAGATAAAAAGTAGACTGCGAGAAGGAAAATTAAATGATCCTTTTTTGTAAAAAAAATATTATCTTACATTTCATTTAAACTGCAACTTATCATACACAAGTTTTCTCTTACAAACTTTCGCTTTAAAGTCAAAATGCTACAGATAAACAAAGTTTCTTTTACATTTTTAGAGATTTAAAGCACACATTGCAACAAAAAGTAATAAATATAACAGTTGTAATTTTAAATACTACAGATGTATGTTACACTTACATCATACTTATCAATAATCGATTTAATTTGTTCATACAATTGTCATTGAAAATAAAATCAGTTATTGTGACATACCTTTTCAAAATAAGAATGTGCATCTTCGACTGCAGTTATAAAAAATACATTTCGTCCATAGTTTGCATTTTCTGTCAGTTGAAATGCCACCAGATATCATATCCGGTGTTTCCGTCACACTTCATGGCGAAAGGGATATACATCATGAGCCGCTGAATTCATTTTCTTTATCACCAACTAGTCCGTTTATTTGTTAAAAAATATCCTTCACCTGTCTACTGTTCCGTTTGCTTTTTGTGAATTGTAATTTTACCAATAATCAATCCACAAAGCAGTCACCAGTACTTTATAAAATAATAATATGGTCTGCTTTATGACTCATTTGATTCATAATTAACCCATGTATTTAATTGACAGCTTTTTTTTCTGACAGACCACACCTCTAAAACTTGCCGATATACCAGCGAGAATTGCGCGTTACAAAAAATCACATCCATTTATTAACTCTGCCCGTATCGCAGTATTCTTTTGTAACTAGACAATGTTATGACCTGAAATAACTTTATTCGGCTCATTCAGTCCTACGAAAAACCGGGAAAAACGACTCAATCTGAGCCGAGTCTTATCAGTAGGCACATCAGTGAGAATTGCCCCTAACAGTTATAAACAATTACCACCAGCTTGTGTTTGTTTGTAGTTTGCTGACCACTCCAGGAATGTATAAATTGTTATTCTTAAGATTTTATTGCAGCAACACCTTCATTATCAGCGTTTAACCAAATCATGTAGAAAATTAGAAAATAAAAATATAAGTTATCTAGTGAATGTTTGCACATTATTCATGTTTTTAGTAATAATGACTTCTATAATGATTGATATTTTGTATTGTTTTTTTCTACAAACAACCTCAGATCATTACATTTAAAAGAAACCTTTTTTATTCGTATAATTATATGTAGGATATCAAAGTTTTTTGAGATTTCAAGATTTTATTTGTTTGGATTTTTTATCATACCTGAATTAAAAAAGTACTTTATTTCAGGTTATGAAACATAGATTTTTATGGTGTTTGTTTTCAGCCCCCTTTCTCAACTACATGTTGTTGAGAATATTTGACAATATGTTATAGCCTGAGACTTTTTAAAACTTTTTGAAAAAATAACATAAGCAAACCAACAAACCTTTAAACTATTTCAATTTCTCAAGGGAGCTAAATTATTAATCATAACTGAGTAGGAAGTTATATGTGTCCAAGGGCTACTCTGATATATATTAAGGTCAAGGTCAAATTTGTTGAGAGGCTGTCATTTTAAATAGCTCTGGTAAAAATACATATAAAACGAATTCGGAGGCTTATTACAGTATTACAAATTTATGAAAACACAAAGAAATGGATTATGTAGTGTTTATATATCTTAATTTTAAAAAATAATGCAGGAAAGTGACGGTAAACGTAAACATTCAAGTGAGACAGGTGTGACACCGGACGCTTAAAATGCGCGTAATGGCGGTTCTCCAGATAACCTTATCGATTCGATTCGTGAGGCTAGTTGCGTGTTACTAAATGACTCTATTCAGGATTTATGTGGAAATATGGCAACAGCAGACCAAGATAGTGTATTCACTGTTGGTGATATAAACTCAAAGGATAGCAAGGTAAATACAATAACAAACACTGTTACTAGTACAGACAATGAGATATTGCATTATTTGAAAAGAATTGACAACAGATTAGAAAATGTTGAGCAAAAATTAACAAAACTGGACTCCTTAGAAGCGAAAGTGAGTAGCATAGATTCTGATGTTAAGAAGTTGTGGATATATGTACAAGACAATATTAAAACAAGTGATGAAAAAGTAAACAAATGTATGGATCAGATTGATGAGCTACAGTTCGCTCTAGCGCAGGCAAATGACCGTATTCACACATTATCAGAAAATCAGTCAAAATATAACGGTGAATTGGATTATATGCGTTCACAGTCAATGCGAAATAATTTAGTTTTCGGTAACATACCCGAGGCTATGAATGAAAAACACTCGGTAACAGAAAAAAAGGTGCGAAATTTTATTGTGAATGAAATGGGAATACATCAAAGTATTGTAGATAAACTGTGTATTGAGCGCGCACATCGATCTACAACTCCACCAGAGGGCATGACCCAAGCGGACTTCTCTTATGATGACGTCACGGATAATGAACAGCGATGTTACGGCCCTCCTCGCAAACCACGCAATATTTTTGTTAAGTTCACTTCCTTTAAAGATAGAGAAACTGTGCGAAAATCCAGTAGCAAACTGAAAGGCACTTGCTACTATGTTTCTGAACAATTCCCAAAAGCTGTAAATGAACGTCGAAAGTCTTTAATCCCTAGACTAAAGGAGGCGTTACACAATGGTCAAAAGGCATGGCTAAGCTATGACACACTCTATGTAGATGGGGTTCCGCAGACGCCCTATATATCAGAGAGCGGTTCTTCGAACAGCTCTGAAAATAATCATACAAATGTTGATAGTGTTCCTGAGTCTCGGCGTGGTGCTTTTGGTGCTTCTGGTGGTAGAGATGTTAAAGGTCGTGCAGGCAACGGTTGTAGCAGAAGAGTTAGTCGCGGCGGTAGAGGTGGTGGTGGCAGACGTCATTAGGATTCTGGTGGATCTTCGAATCCTTTCGTGGAACGTCAACGGTTTGAGCAGAGACAAACTGGAAATTAATGAGTTTACAACTTATTTAGCACAAAATGACATAATATTTCTATATGAAACGTGGGCAAATAATGATAGTGTTTTAGATATTTCGGGGTTTAAATGTGTTAACTTCTTTAGAAAATTTCAAAACAGGCGAGCCAAACGTTGTAGTGGAGGTGTTGCTATATATATCAGGAACGAGTTTGAAAATGGCATCAAAATAATTAAAACGGTACATGATTCAATTATATGGTTGAAGCTCAATCGAGAATTCTTTGGGAATGATGATGATATTAACTTAGAAGGTGCATATATTTGGGTTGACAATTCCCCTGCATACAATGTTATAAACTGTGATTTTTTCCAGTTATTAGAAGCAGACATTACTTATTTTCAAGATAAAGGTAAAGTTCTATTATGCGGAGATTTGAATGCTAGAGTAGGCAAGGTTAGACATGACTACATTGTAGCTGACAGGCACAACCTTTATACAGACAGTGATGATTATATATCTGATACACCTTTGCCAAGAGAGTCGATGGATTCGTACACAAATGCACATGGTATAAAACTTCTCGATCTCTGCACATCTACGTCGCTGAGAATAGCAAATGGGCGTCTTCATTGTGACCAGTCAGGGTCATTCACCTATGTAAATACAGCAGGGTCAAGTGTCATAGATTATCTACTGCTGCATGAAAATAGTTTTGAAAATATAAGCAAATTTAAAGTCAATGATTTAAATGAATGGTCTGACCATGCACCGCTATCTTTCGAGATCATTTGCGGCAATCTGTTTGACAAGAGAACTGCTGGCAACGATCATGGTAACAGAAATCGTTTTATCTGGAATGATATGTTAAAAGATACATTTAGGTGTAGATTGATTTCTAAATTGCTAGATCTTAATACTGTTGTAAGTAATGTAGATAGCAGTAGTAGGGAATCGGTTAATAATAGTGTTAATATGTTTACCGATTTAATCAGAGATATAGTAGATCCTTTATTTTCAAGGGTAACTAACTCAAATAATAAAAGCCCTAAATATGAGGACCCAAACAGACTTTACAAAAGGACAGAGTGGTTTGATGTTGACTGTGTCTGAATATAAACTGGCTGTATCTGCATTTAACAGTTGTAAATCTGACCAAAATAGAGCAAGTATGTTGAACGCTAAAGTAGTTTATAAATTATTGATTAAAAAGAAGAAACGAAAATTTGAATATAATATATTAAAGCAAATTGAAAGACTAAGGCACTATAAACCAAGAGACTTTTGGAAGTTATTTTCAAAAAAGAAAGTTAAGCAAGGAAATATTAAGCTTGATGATTTTTTTTTATTATTTTGCTTCTTTAAATAATGATTTAGCCGGTACATGTTCCTGAAGCCGAGGAATTCTGTTCCTCTGAATATTGAGACCCAAACGATTTTATTTATGAAGAGCTTGATAAACCTATTACAAATGAGGCAATTAAAGCTGTTATTAAATCTTTAAATAAAAACAAATCGTGTGGTATTGACTGTTTGTTAAATGAGTACTTTATGGAGAGTTACGACATCATTAATGGGCATTTAGTAGATTTGTTTAATGCTATATTAAATTCAGGATATTTTCCTGATAAATGGTCTGAAGGCATTATTGTACCACTACATAAAAAAATGATATAAATGATGTCAACAACTACAGAGGTATAACTCTGGTAAGCTGCCTAGCAAAAATATTTACGGGAATATTGAATGTCAGGATAAAAATTTGGGCCGAGTGTAATAACATTCTGAGTGACTCACAATTTGGATTCAGGACCGGTAGATCTACAGTTGACGCAATCTTTGTATTAAATGCAACAATACACAGAAAATTTTTAATGAGAAAGGCCGTTTATATTGTGCATTTATAGACTTGAAAAAAGCATTTGATAGCATATATTTAAATGGTCTTTGGTTCAAATTGTTTAAGCTAGGTATAAATGGAAAAATGTTAAATATTATCAGAAGTATGTATCATAAAATAAAATCATGTGTGTAAGGTTGTAGAACTTATTCTGATTTTTTCGAATGTGCTGTAGGTTTAAAGCAGGGAGAAGTTATGCCACCTTTATTGTTTTCTTTGTTTGTTGAAGATTTAGAATTGTTCTTGCAAAATGATCAATCAAGTGGATTGTGCATTAGTGATACTACCTTTATTTTGTTGTTGTTTGCGGATGATATGGTCGTCTTTGGTAAAACTCCACAGGAACTGCAATGCAGTCTTGATATGCTGAAATTATATTGTGACACATGGGGATTAGCTGTAAATACTGAGAAAACGAAAGTTATGGTTTTTAGAAAACGTGGAAATTTAAAACAAAACGAGAGATGGAACTATGGGGGTAAAAATTTAGAAGTGGTTAATAATTTTAATTATCTTGGTAATGTTTTTAATTACACTGGAAATTTTGCTCTTAATCAAGAATACTTAGCTGGTAAAGGTTTGAAAGCAATGAATGTGTTAATGGTAAAACTTAAACAATATCAGCTACAGCCAAAGACCATCTGCCAGCTTTTTGATGCATTTGTAGTATCTACACTTAATTATGGGTGTGAAATTTGGGGAAATTTGAAGTGTAAAGATTTGGAGAGAATCCATCTAAAGTTCTGTAAACAATTGTTACATGTTAAAAATACAGCTTGTAATATGGCTGTATATGGTGAATTAGGTAGATACCCTCTTTATGTAAATAGGTTTACAAGAATGATAAAATTTTGATGCAAGATACTAACATCTAATAATATTATCGTAAGCACTCTGTATAATGAGTTGTGTAGCATGACTGGAAATTTTAACTGTAAAAACTGGGCATACGATATCAAGTCATTATTAGATAATTATGGTTTTTCATTCGTATGGAATAATCCAAATAGTGTAGATCTGAAAACGTTCCCAATGATATTTAAACAAAGAGTGTACGATTCTTTTGTCCAGACTTGGAACAATGCTATAAGTTATTCAAATTCATTGTATCTTTATAAGAATTTAAAGATATCTTTCGGATCTGAAAAATACCTTAGCATCTTACCTATCAAGTTTCGCATCCCTCTTACACGTATCCGCTTATCTTCCCACAATCTTCGCATTGAAACAGGTAGATATGCTCAAAACAGAACAGAACGTCACCAGAGATATTGTCAAATCTGTAATAATATGGACATTGAAGATGAATATCATTTTATAATAATTTGTAACGCTTATCTTCCGCTTAAAAACCATATTTTTACAGAAATCCAAGTGTATACAAATTTAATGAGCTTATGAAATCAAACAATAGTAAAACATTAAAACAACTAGGTAGATATGTTTATGAAGCCCTTTCTTTACGAAATACTTTATTATAATTGTGTACACATGTTGTAAAAAATGTATATACTGTACCATATATGTTTAGTTATGTTGTTGCTAAGCAACTATTGTAACTGGTGTAATGACCGTATAAGGGCTGGGCAAAAAAAAACTGATAACCGTCATTGCAATTATTATTTTTACGCAATGAGTGAATAAGCAATATGCAATACTTTTAAAATGTAATCTCGTCGATAAATTCAATTATGCTTGTTATACTAATAATGCATGTGCAAAATATTACTAGCAGCTGAACAAGCCGTATCAAATAAATTAAAAAATAAATATAACTGGGCTGACAAAAAATCTAATTACGCTTTTTATTTAACATCTACATGCACCATAGTATTAGCATGTGCAACGTTAAACCCAGTCTATTTATACTGTCATTTCAACAGATTTTGACTGATATTGTTTTGTTGTTTTTTTTCTTTGGTTAACATGTACATAATCCATAATAATTGTTTTTTGTTTGGTTTACATGTACATAATCCATAATAATTAGCAGTGTATAAAAATATCATACTTACCTGTCATCCTGTATTATGGCTGGTCGTTTTTGTTTTGTTTTGTTTTTTTGTTGTTTTTTTTTTTTTAATTTAATCAAGTAATCCATACTATTTTTGCAAGAATTACCATATGATAATTATAAAAAATTACACGTCCCATCGAAGTTTCTTCTTCAATACACGTCGTAATTACACAAATCACACGTGGAAAAATCAACGGTCCGCAATGACCTTATCAATAACAAGTGTGGACGAGTCTATCATTTGGACAATCCATTAAAGGAGGGTTTACACGATTCGATGGTTTGTGTTGTTTTAGTTATGGTCACATTGTATAGAAAATACATAAAACAAAAGTTATGCGTGATAATAATAGTTTGTGTAATAGTGAAGAACCATCCTCAGTATTATTTATAATGTCAACTGAATAGTTAGTATTTTTTATCTTTTTTTCTCTTTGACCTTTCTTTGTGTTTCTTATGTTGTATTTTATGTATATTATATGACGAGAAACAATGTACAGTTTAAGTCAATAAAATATTCTTCTTCTTCTTCTTCTATATTAATCCGTAGAAATAACCTATTCAGATTGCAACAAAACTGCAGAACATAGCAATCAACAAAAAGACATTAGATTAGTGTTAAGGTTTTATATGACACACTAATTGAATCTTGTATTATAAAAACCTTTGTTTGTGATGAAGATCTTGAAGACATTTTTTACTATACGAAAGCAATATTTTATCTCTAAGCTCAATTTATGAAGAGCATTTAACTGAAAACGAATGGAAAGAAAATATTTATGTTTGAACATTACTTCATGACGTCAAATAGATAAAGATATTTTTGAATTTACATATGAAGACCTGCTTGAGAAAAAAATCAAACAACCTTCAAGATTTACTGAAACTGAAGAATTTCACCAAAGCGATTATGCAAATATCAAAACAGAAGGCTTAACCCAGAACTAAGTAAATTAGCTTGAGAAGTGAGGGATGGAATAAAACTGAAAGCAAAATATGTGCATATACCTCGAATCTTAGAAAATGATTTGTTTAAAAAAAAACAGAAAAAAATATTCCAGAAACTGCACAGTCCTCAGAAATTATATGTGTTGACTGTTTCATCATGCCGCCACACTGCAGCCATAAATGTTAATATTGAAACAAATTCAAATGAACTGGAAGAAAACATTGATATTGTAAAACTTTGTGCTTTGCGGTTGCTCACAATGCACAATGGAAGATATGATACTGATGATCTGAATAAAATTGCTGATTTAGATATTGAAGATATATCTGCAGTTAGAGACACCTTTAAAATGAATCAAGTCCAATACAGTATTCAGTATTAGATTCATTAGTGACTGAAAGTGAAGAAGTGACTGATGGCAGATTACATAAAACTCTATAAGAAGAAAATAAGATGAACAATTTCATTCACACCTAACATGATAACTGGGCACCCTCCACCAGTTATTGGAAGAGATTATGGCATATCAAAGCTGCAAGTGATTTTAGATGTTATTCTCATAAGACAGATCTTGAAGGTCGGAAAAGCAGTATGAGAATATCATTTGCAAATGACAACAAAATTGGAGCAAATTCATTCAAACCAGAAAAAGAAACAGAAGTGCCATCAATTTCTTGTAGCATTTCCTATCTTGCATCTGAGAAAATCAAAGATTACAATTCTTATAAGTGCATATAAAGATGCTGGCCTTCGAATTTACAAATACATGAGAGGTGTTGAATTTTCAGAATGAAAAAGGCTTCTGTCAGTAGAACACATTAACATTTCGACAAAATACATCAGGCGTCAAACTGTAGGTTTTTAAATAGCATTTATTTGTAAATTTCTTCAGAGTCCCACCTTAGCAGAACAAGATATCAAATAAATTTTCAATGCAGATTTCAGAAGAATAGAGCCAGACTATCATGATTTTATGAAAAAGGGAAATAACAATTGCACATTTGCTCTACATGTTTAAATTATGCGTCATTTGTGAAGCGATATGCGGAGAACGACTAGAAGGAGCAGGAGTATACTCTCTTCTTCCTTCAGCTGATATAGATTAAAGTTTTAGAAAGGAAAAGTGCTGCTTTCAAGAATATTAAGAATGGAAAGCTGCTACTTTCACTGATTCTGACACCATTTTTTGTTTCTATTTACTTCACCTCTGTATAGCACATGTTACGTTACTGTGTAACAGTGATTAACACACGGATCATTTAAACGTGCATAAAAAGGAAAATATTTATAGGCATTGAAGTTATTATTATGAAAAGCACATGAAAAGGTAGCCGTTGGCTTGTTGAAACACATTATAATTCAAATCTTTACCTTGGTAGTCGCAGTGGAGGAAATTTCTATATTTCATGCACCAAATTCAAAAGTCGATGCACTGATGCTTTGTGGTTAAGCTGTTATATAGTTAACCACCTTTTCAATGACTGGAATTGCATGGACCTGACTCCTGCTAGAGATAAGACATTTATTTTGCATTTTAATGTGAATAGAAGGATGAAATTACACTGTATATTTACCTCTCTTCAATTTTAAAGAAATCATTTTAGGCAAAAATATCAGTAGCTTAAATTGCAATGTTATTTTTATGCTACCGAAGGGAGGCATATAGTAATCGAATTGTCTGTCCGTCCGTCTTTCCCCATTCTGTCCGGAGCATAACTCCAAAAGTATACAAGGCATTGACATCAAACTTGGAATATAGATTGATGGTGATGAGGTAAAGTGCAGCGCATAAAAGCCATTACTCTAATCATGCAAATTCTTGAGTTATATATCCTCTTCATTTTGCCTTTTCCGGCCATTTTCTCACAAAGTATACATGGGATTGTCTCCAAACTTTGAATATAGGTTGTTGGTAATGAGGCGAAGTGCAATGCACAAGAACCATAACTCCAGCACACTTACATTTTGAATTATCTCCCTTTCCGGGGCATTACTCAAAAGGTATTGGAGATATCAACTTGAAACTTCATAGATAAATAGATCTGATTGAGAAAAAATGCAGTGCTGAGGAACCATAACTCTCTTTGGCATAATTTTAAAATTATTGCCTTTTGGTATGTTTCATACCTAATGTTAATCAGGAGCATAACTCACAAAGCATTTTGGAATTATTGCCCTTTTTTAATTATTCATGCTTTATTCTAGTCCGGGGCACAAAGTAATATGTTCCCAGATATCAATACCCTACTGAAAAAGCGACATGCGGAGGTATTGGCTCTAGGACTGTGGCAGTTCTAGTTTTCACAGACTGCATTTTTTGGGTACAAATGTTCAAGGTAATATCAAGTTATAAGATACCATGACGGTGACCTTTTCCTTGTTTCGGGGGCATTCGTGTCTGAAATATTTTTCGTATGTTATTTACTTCATTTTAAAATCTGCCTTACTAAACTTGAAACTGATTAATCTAGAATGGTTATGTTAAAACAAAAAAAGGCTGTTGATATATGATGAATTTATATCAAATATGTCATTCCCAACGTATCCAGTTTCCGTTTGGTCTTTATTATATATTACTTTTTAAGTGGGTGCTTTCACACAAAAAAATGTACTATTTTTTGTAGTACTATTTTGCAAGCACTTATGTCAGCATGCCGTAGCTTTTCCATTTTATACAAAGCTTATTATGAAATATTGTTTTTAAAAGTCTTTATCAGATATCCACTTTTTGTAATTTTTAATAAAGCAATATCTCCCTTTTGAACAAATCAAATTTTGTCCTAGAACAATTAACAGGTGTTTCAAATTTTAGCTTTTACTTTAATTCTGTTATTGTTTTACATAAATAAATACCAGAGGTTTATAGAGACATTCTATGTTCTTATAAATTATTGACTAAAAAGCAAAAGTCCTATTTGATGTGTAGAGAAAGAAGTTATTATTTCTAAGTTTTAAGCTGTACTTGCATTCTGTTGACTGATAACAATCAGCTGGGTTTAATTAACTACAGCCAGACACCAGTAACCATCTTCTATTGAGATGTAAGAGAGATAAACTGTTTATTTACTGCCCTGTGATTTGATATGGGCTATTATAACTGTCCGGCTTCGAAGGCTGACAGCCACAAATTAACAACTTAATTGGGTCTAGCTTTTTGTCTTAAGAGTCGGGCAACGTTCATGTTGTAGTCTAGGTACCAAAACTACTATTGTTTTATTATATTTACCATGTAAATGCAAACTCTTCTGAAAAATATTATTATTATTATTACAGCCCCTTCTTTGATAGCCTGCAGCACCGCCGCCTAGTGATTTTGCATCTAGCGCTCAAAATTCGCCCACTAAAACGAAAGCTTTTAATTTTGTAACCCTAAGCAGTATGGTTACAGGGGTTACACAAAATACTGTTACGTAATTACAATACTTACTGTAACAGTCAGTAGTCTGTAACCATACTGATTAGGGTTACAAAAGTAAAAGCGTTCGTTTTATTGGGCCAATTTTGTGCCCTATCTCACTTTAGAAGTACAAATAATTCAAGTGCTATGGTATAAACATTTCCCATATTATGTTTTTTTATGTTAGCAATGAACGCTGATTTCTTGGATTCAAGTATTGTATTTTTATCATATTGAAACCTCATTTAGGAGGCTTTGCGAGTTTTTTCTCTGATGCACTATGGTAACATTAATCACTGGTCTCCTTAAAAAATATAATAAATGTATATCGTTACGAGGTCAAAGGAACATTCCTTGAAATTACCCGAGAATGTTCTGCATAAGAAATTTATGGTCTATTCCCTACGAAATAGAAAAAAACTAGTTAAAATAACTAATAGTTTAAGAAGTAATTATATAAACACATGTTTCTTTACAATATATTGGTATTTGAACAGTGTTCATTTGTCGAGTTGACGGGTGGGTTGGGGTAAAATTGCCAAGACAACTCGTACATGATTGTTCTTAGGAGAACCTGTTTGGGCATGTTTGAGGTTGGTGCAACCTAGAACCTGGTTTAAACCCCTAGTGGCAAATATTTTGCCACTGACCTTTTCAAGGCGTTGTTTTTGTAAATTGTTCTGATTTTTTTCTTTTATTCATCATTATTTTAATTAATGCTCTCTTTTCCTCCCTACTTTTTTACTGTATGGGGTGCGCTTAATATTTTGTAGAAATAATCAAAATAATATTAAATTCGATTTTTTTTAAAAGAGGATTTTACACCAAAATCCTCTTTTGGGTTATCAAAAACGCGATTTTTTACATCAATTTTTACTTGATTTTAGAACAAACCGTGGAAATGTCCACGCCATATATCAGAAAAGAGCAAAAAAATCTGATGAAATATTGCCGAATTTATATCGTGCGTGGAAATTTCCACGCCCTTATTTAGAAAATAACAAGAAAATTTTAATGAAATATTGCCAAAATTCATT
This sequence comes from Cyclina sinensis, assembly GCA_012932295.1. Taxonomy (NCBI): domain Eukaryota; kingdom Metazoa; phylum Mollusca; class Bivalvia; order Venerida; family Veneridae; genus Cyclina; species Cyclina sinensis. The sequence continues at coordinate 24,972,928 of JAAONU010000004.1, forward strand.
CCCCGTGGAAATTTCCACGCTTTATTCAACATGCTAAAAAGGTTGGATAAAAGACAACAACACACTATATGAAAAATAATAGTATTATTAACTTTTATTTACAAATTGTGTACAAAAACTTAATAGTTTTGGACAGCTCTACAAAACTGAAATCTAACGAAGTGAAACATGTAAGCGTGTATATAATTGTAAATATTAAAATCATGACAAAAATATAAAATTGCAAGCGTGGAAATTTCCACGCTTTTTAAAACTATTATAGAATCGATTTGTTGGCGTGGAAATTTCCACGCCTCGTATGAAATATGTAATGAACAATTTGACACCGTGGAAATTTTCATGCTTAGGCATAACTTAAGTAATTCGATTAAAAATTAAAACTGAAAGGTAACCAGCGATTGAAATGGAAAAGAAATGAATCAGTAAATTTTAACAAATTTGAAACATGTGAGAAGAGGTATCTTACCGTGGAAATTTCCACGCCCATTTCAAAAACTATTTTTCTCTCGATTTGATATAAACCTTTGCAATAAGTGGAAATTTCCACGCCTCTCATATAATGTAACTATTTTGATACCGTGGGAATTTCCACGCTTATGTATAACAAAGTTTAAGTAATTCAATTAAATGTTAAAACGAAACGTAAAAACAGTGGAGCGTGGAAATTTCCACGGCTATCTTGTATATGAGAATTACTTAGTGAAAACTATTGAAATAGATAGAGACAATATCAAGCGTGAAAATTTCCACGCTCTTGCGAGGCGGCGTGGAAATTTTCACGCCCACATATCTTTTCTATAAAAGTAAGAAAGTAATGATTCTTTTGATGCCGCGAAAACTTCCACGCTTGTGCAGTAACAAATAATATATAAAAGTCTCACGAGATGAAAACAAAATTTAACATTGTATGTTAGTGGCAAATATCCTGATATGCCAAAAAATACAGAAATACAAGCGTGGAAATTTCCACGCTTATCGTTGTTTTTAAGTTGTGAAATGATGCCATAAAATCATAATAGTTAAATAACTAAGTTGACTAACTGAAATGCATACTACTCCAGGCGTGGAAATTTCCACGCTTCGAAAATTAAAAATAGTACTTCCCCAACTGAATGGATTAAAAGAACAAAAAAGATAAACAAAGAAAATATGCATAAACTATTTCAGGCGTGGAAATTTCCACGCTTATTGTTGCTTTTTAGCTGTGAAATGATACCATCAAATCAAAGAGATAACCACACGAAACCATGTTAACAAACTGAAACACATACTACTCCAGGCGTGGAAATTTCCACGCTTCGGAAATAAAAGAATTGCACTCCCCGAGTTAAATGAAATAAAAATGGAAAATAAAAGAGAAAATAATAAGATATGCATAATCTATTTCAGGCATGGAAATTTCCACGCTGGTCAATAATAGGTAAAAACAATTAAAATATTTTCAGATTTCAGGTGTAAAAAAAATATCCTGTTCAGAACAAATCGTGGTCATTTCCTCATTCCTTCATAATACATCACTTTTCGACTTCGATTATTTTAACAATAAAGAACTTATTTCAAATCTCAAATGTTATAGCATAACTGAACTAAAAACATGCATAATCTTTCATGCGTGGTCATTTCTATGCGTATTTAAGGATAGGATATTTTAATGTATTCATTATAAGTGTTGATCTGATCTAAAAAAAAATCAAATATGTATAATAACAGTTCTCTTAGAAATTTCCACGCTTACCAATACTTTCAAGCTATAAAGTTATGCAATCAAAACAAAATAGTTAAATATCCGAAACAAAGCTTCGAACACTTGAAACATGAACACATGCAACAGACGTGGAAATTTCCCTGCTTCAAGAATACAAAATAATACTTGCTCAAATAAAAGGAACAAAATATAAAAAAAGATAAATAATGAAATATGCATAAACTATTTCAGGCTTGAAAATTTCCACGCTTCTCATTATGAGTTGAATATGATCAAAATACGATATAAAATTTAACTATGAAAAGATAAAGAACAAACCGTGGAAATTTCCACCCTCTTATTTCAAACACTGAATGTTTAACTTGAACTCAATTAAACAATAAAGAATAATTTATTTTAATGTTTTCAGTGCCTACATGTACGAACAGAAACCAAGGAAGATTAAGAACTACAAATGGAGTGTATTAAAGCAGACAGAAACGCAGCGTTTGACCAATATTGCAGAACCCCGAGAAGTCCTTCCTTACAGAGGATAAAAAATACTAACGTAAGAAGCTTTATCAACATATCTTATTAATAATAGATTTTGAGAGTTATGTTAATCTAAAGAAAAAGAAAAAACCCAGGAAGACAACAAATTAGCTCATTTTCTTCCCTGAGTCTGCATCTCCCTTAACATTTTAAGAATTACTTTGAACTGAAAATTTAAACGATACAGTGTGTTCAGTGTTTTGTCGGAAAAGAAAGTAAAGTATGAATAAATTAAATGAAGTGGGACGAACAGGTGAAAGAACACCCTTTGCATTTCTATATTTAATGTTTATCAATTGCTTAATGGGTACACGGTTCCAAGTCACTCTTGTTTTAAAAAGAACAATATATTTTATATAAAATGAGGAAGTCCTGAACCGAACGTCTGGTTTAACCCTACATTAATCTACCTTAGGTGTCGGGCTAATTTTACTTTTAATTTATCCCGGTGCTACACATTTTGTTGACTGTAAACCACCGGTCTTATACGACTATGTTTTACCTTTTTACCTTTATCCAAAAGAAGAAGAAAGGAGAAGAAAAAAATCTGCTTGTTATTAATAAACTAAAATGTTTACAAATCTATGTTTATTCATGAAACAAAGAAAATGACGCCCAAAGCGATGGAAATATCAATTATGATTTGATTTCAAAAACAATGAAACAATTATATATATTACCAACAGTTAAACTTAAAAGCATTATTCAAATGATTGCAAAAACGAAAATAAAACAGTGTCTCATTGACGGATGTGAGAGAACTAGTTTGTCGGTTCTGCGCCCTCATCAAAACTAAGCAGTTGTTTTCTCTCTTATTCTATTTACTTTATTTGTTTTACAGGAGCGTATCTCTAGTTATTTCGAAAGAGTCACAAATAGACAAACTTCTATTCAACTGAAAAGATTAAGTGTTCAGGTAACTGTTATTTTTTCATAAATATGTGAACATTTTCGTTCCATAAAGGCATTGTGCAGTTTATAGAATACGAAAAGAAGTGATGAAACTGAATGTTAGTGGAAATTGCTGATTTCAAATGAAAAAATATTTACTTACTTATACAACAAACAAATTAAATCGAATACTTTTCATTTTAAATGAAGTTATCTGTTGTAAAACCATTAAGAATTGTTAATACATGAACATTGGATATCAGTGATTTCAATTATGAAAACTACACGGTAAACCTCTTCTATATAACAATTCATAACACGTATATAATACGTGTATAAGTTCTTCGGCTCCACGCTGAATTTTCGATACATTGTAGCTATGAATAAGACGTTTTTGTTCGCATATAAATAACTTTATTTCTTTTTAAAAATGTTATTAAGTAGTCCACTGAAACCTGTTGTAATAATACTGGAGCTGATGAACAGTGAAGTGGTTGGCGGAAAATTCTAAACATGTTTTCATCCGCCATATCGATTGAAGTTATTTTTGAACAATTAATTTTATTTTATCATGTATTATTCAGATTGCTGTAGGGGAATGGGCAAGAAAATACTTTTCACCACGGAGTTATTGGGAAGCAAAAAAAAACGATTTCAGCAAAAAGCAGTGGGGTCAGGTTAGCACTTGATATTCAGCAGAAAGGATAGTGCGACCATTAATTGTAGTGACAAAAGATCTTTACTATTTCATTTGTTAAGTTTACTTATGTTGTCAGTGATGACATTATTCTGCTTTAGAATTTTCGAAAGAACACTATAATAAATAGGTGCTGTACGTACTTGAGTTATAAAATTATAAAATTAGTTAATACAATATCTGACAGAAATTGCGCCATTCTTTAATAACTGTTAAAGAATTGTTGTCAGCGCTTTTGATTTCCATCTTGCAATGTATGTTTATATGTTCCAGGGGCTTATATGTATAACTGATATAAAAGCTTATGTAATTGTCTGCGTGATTCAAGCTGTCGATCGATAGCATATTTCCAGGGTAGTATGTAAAATGTTGTTTTTTTTTTTGTTTTTGTTTAGAAAATAAATAGACTAAAAGCCACGTGCAGCTGTTTGTATCAAAACATGTTACATACTATCCTTGAAATATGCTATCGATCGACAGCTTGAAATACGCAGACAATTACATACGCTTTTATCTCAGTTATACATCTAATATGAACTCCCTCCTTAGTTTATACCTAATGACTGACTGCTATATGAATAAACATTTATCCTCCAGTCGTCGCAAAGGTGTTTTTATATGTGTTTGCTCATGAGAAGATTATGTTAACAGGCATTTAATATCTATGTCCAGACTTCCGTCTTATACAGACAAAATGGTGTACATTTCATGTAAAACAACACTTTTACAAATTTATATGTATTGCACTTAAAATGTAGCAACGGAACCATCATAGATTTGAAAAATTTAACTGTTATCTTTTCTTAATATCAAGGAAACAAGAGTAACTAAACTCTTCTCATTATTCATAACTTCATAGCTAAGCAAATAGCGTGTCGTTTGTCGTTTGTGTTCTGAAAACCATATAACATTGCTCAGTTCTGTGTGATTGCAACTGAAAGTGATTATGGAATAAGCTGTGTCAACCTTTTAAGTGTGAAGCAAGAAAAAAGTGTAAACACGGCAAGAATTATTGATTTAAACATGTACCATCGCTTTGAAAAACTGGTATGATATGTTCACATTGTCACTTGTAATTAGATACTGTCTCATTAACATAAATATTTGTGATTTTTTACGAATAATACATAATACTGAAATAGATGTCATCTCCTTCAAATTATGTCATTTTCCTAAGAACGGTCACACTTAACAAAGTATCATTGTCTTAAACTGTGTTGCTGTTGTTGTGTTTATTAACAGTTTAAAAATCGAGACCTCTACCATGTCTACCGACCAATATGATTATCTGAACTATGCAACAACTTTTAAACCTTTTGCTCGCGCTCCTTTCGGTATATAAAACTTCCGAAAAGTTACAATAGCTGCCAGCAGAAATTGAAGTGTTCAGTCACTCAAATAGTAATTATCTGCTATCAAAATATTTCAGCAGAAAAAGATGCCGAAATGAATTTAATCTTTTGAATTTACCTAGCGACACTTTGGTAAGGAAGTAATTCCTAGACTGAAAATAAAGAATGCCTTGTGATTTTCAGCAGAACTGGCTGAAAATCAAACACTTAACGTGGAAAATTAGCGGAAATATGTCTTTTTTTTAGGAAAAACATGTCAAAATAGCAAAATATAAGTGTATTTTGACTGCTGAAAGGCTTCAAACCGTAAAAAGGAAAAAAAAAATCCCTTTTTATTTCGGACCGCGTTGATCACAGAATAGCAGAACAACTCGAGCGGAATAGCAGAATGGCAAAACAACTCTAACAGAACAGCAGAATAGCAGAACAACTCCAGCAGAATAGAGGAATAGGTGAACAACTCCAGCAGAATAGCAGAACAACTCGAGCAGAATAGCAGAACAACAGAAAAGCATAACAACTGCTGCAGAATAGCAGAATGGCATAACAACTCCTGCAGAATAGCAGAATGGCAGAACAGTTGCAGAATAGCAGAATGGCAGAAAAGCAGAACAGCTCCAACAGATTAACAAAATGGCAGAATAGCAGAACAACTCCAGCAGAATAGCAGAATAGCAGAACAATCCAATAGAATAGCAGAATGGCAGAAAAGCAGAACAACGCCAGCAGAATAGTAAAATGCCAGAATAACAAAATAACTCCAGCAGAATAGCAGAATGGCAGAATAGCAGAACAACTTTAAAAAAACAAAAAAGCCTGATTGAGTTTTAAAGATATCTACCAAAGTTTGCATTCCGTCTGTCCGTCCGTCTTTCCTTATGTCCGTTCGACTTCTGGAAATCTGGATCTCACGATTACATAAAAACTGTATAAGTTAAGTTAGTGAAAATTGATATATGAATAGAATACATTGCAACATGGAAATAATGCCTGATACTGTGTTTCTAATGGCGAATTAAATTTCTGGTTGATATGGACATAGAAATTATGCGAATTTAATAAACGGATCGCTCAAAACGTATACGAGCTAGGTTATTGAAAATAAGTATGTAAGAAATGGCAGTTTCTGCGTTTGACTTTGTCTATTTCTTTTTCTCTGGTTCGAGAAATTAATCTATCAGCCAACATATGAACTTAGAACAAAATTTAAAAATTTTAGGAGGAAAACTTCAGCAGAACATTAGAATAATAGAACAAGTCCAGAACAGTAGCGAAATCACTTTTTTTAATGAAAAACTTCAGCAGAATAGCAGAACAACTCCATCAGAACAGCAGAATAGCAGAACAACTACAGCAGAATAATAGAATGACAGAATAGCAGAACAACTCCTGCAGAATAGCAGAATGGCAGAATACCAGGACATTTTTTAAAAAGACAAAAAGTCTAATAGAGTTTTTATGGATATCTAGCAAAGTTCGCCCTTCGTCTGTCTGTTCGTCTGTCCGTCAAACTGTTTTGAAATCTGATCCCACAATAACATATAAAATTTCAGATCTCCAAAATACCCAGGTTTGTAAGTTTCATGGCTCTAGCAGTTATACGTTGGAGTTGCACGCGACACAAGTCTAAAAAACGCTAATTTTTGCTTAATCAGAAGGCATAACTCTACCGTACTTCAATAAATTTGAGTCGAAATACCAAGGAGCGCAAGTTCACATGCTGACAACTATTCATAGAATGTTTCATGGTTCTTGCAGTTAAAATTTGGAATTACACTCGACACAAACCGGTCTCCGTTAAGACAGCGGGGCATCGGGAAGGACGGACAAGCGCAAATCTATATACACCCTTCCCCCCAAAGTGGTGGGTGCATAAAACAACTCGAGTCAAATCTGCACATATATATCCTGACTATATCAAAGTCAGATTTTGAAACCTATTGACTCTTTTTAATAACTAAACTGCTGTAAAAGGGATATTAATCTATAATTCTGTAAATCATATATATTATACATTGAATATCTATTCAAAGTATATAAATAAACGCATACAACAGTCAAACATGCAACAATGAACGGTATGTATGCTCTTACACTTGTCCGTGGTATTATAAGCATTGATTATTTTATGAGAATTTTACCGGGATAGTTTGTAAATTGGGGCCATTTTGACCCCTTTCTGTATCTATGGTGTTAACAAGATTTTCCTTCGATCTAAGCCAGTGGCATATTTTTAATCCAAGATAAACCATTTACAAATCTGACCTAGACATCCATACAAAAATGACCTCCTGTTCGTCGGATTTCCCGCATCAATTTCGAAGAAATGAAAAAAAAAAAAATTTAATTTTTTTCTCACCGCCCGCTCAGTCGTAAAATTTGCACTGAGTCGAAATCGCCTTGTGCGAAAAAAAGTTATTACTTTTGATTGTAATTTATAGTGCAAATGTCTATAGAACATGTTCTTCGGTTTGATACTCAGTTACACGACGCGATTATCACTATTCCGCGCGGTAGAGACCCGTTACTGGACGTTAGGTAATGATTTGCTCGATTACCAAATTGAATGTCGTATTTTTGGATCACATCAAAAATCAACAAAGGAAAATGGCCTCTTACGTGTTTGTTGTTTCCTGTCGCGGGGCTGATGACAATAAAGCCATTTTTCCACCGACTGCAGTAGAAATACCTCTTAATGCAGACTTCAACGAACTGTTCAGAGCTGCTGTAAATTTGTCTCCAGACACGATCAAGTATGCTTATACAAGTGCTCATGCGGGCGATAGAAATTTGAAATTTCATAGGTGGATAGATTGCATTAAGTAAAAGTGCAATGAACAAGAAAGATAACTCTTCCATATATATTTTTTTAGTTATTGCCCTTTGTTATTTTTTATACTTTTGTTCATACAGGCGTTATGTATTAACAAATTGTGTTCACATGTATAGGCAGGTTCCTTTTAATATCCTCTAACATTGGGTGCAGTTTGGGTCACTAGGGATTATGGTCAAGGGTAACAGTTACTAGCAATAGATTTTTACATTTTTTATGCCCCTGCCATAAAATGGCAGGACGGCATGTAACATTTACCCTGTCGGTTGGTTTGCCCATCCGTCTGTCCGTGTCAAATTTTGTGTCCGCCTCATATCTTTGTCATACATGATGAGATTTCGAAATAAATTGATATAAATGATCATAATATGAAGACAATGTGTCGCGTGCATGAACAATGTCATTCGCTCAAAGGTGAAGGTCACAGTGGACACTTAAAGTTTATGCGTAGATGTTAGTGTCTGGCTTGTAACTTTGTCAAGCATGACGGGATTTTAAAATAAATTGGCATAAATAATCATCATATGAAGACGACGTGTAACTGGCATCTTGATCATTATACTTGATGTGCACTCTGCTTATCTGTTTCTAACTGAATTGTTAAAATACATGTATATATGAAGAGCTGTTTTTCTCAAAAAGGCTTTGTCATCTTAAATCATTGTTTTGAAATCGATAAATTAAAAGTGGTTTTAACATACTCATTAAACGATATCATGGTTTACTTTTTTTTCTTCGCTCTTCGCTCGCTCCACTAAATGACTGATCAGGAAAAAAAAAAATTTTTTTTTTCGCTCGCTCGCCCCATATTTTTCTCAAAAAAAATCCGAAGAACAAGATATTAATTTGGTGTGGCCTTAACAAAACCACTTTCGAAACATTTCATAATGTCTGACAATTAAATGTGAACCTGGAATTTGTTTGATTTATGCCAGCGACCTAGCTTTTTACCGATGGTGACTCGTATTCAAGCATGACCTAGATATCATCAACAAAAACATGACTGACTTCAAAATCTGGCCACTGAAGCATTAACAAGATTTCCATTGGAATTTAGTCAGTGACTTAGTTTTGTCCGCATGTGAGCCAGCTTTTAACTCGACCTAGAAATTACAGAAAAAAACATTTTGACAAAAAATGATCATGTCTTAATTGAAAATGTACCCTGAAGAGTGCTAACTAGGTTTTCATTTGATTTGGTCCGGTTACCTTGTAACTGATTAGACATGACCCAGTTTTTAACTCATCCACGATATCATCAAGACAAACGCTGTGTGCAGCTTCCATTAAGACTTTAATTTTTTTTCGACTGTTAACAAGGATTGCCTTTGATTTGGCATTGTGATGTCGTTTCTGATTCCTCATTATCCAGTTTTGAATTCATCTAAGATGTCATAAAGGAAAACATTGTGAATAACTTTTATTAAGACTTGATTACAACTGTGATCTCAAGTGCTAACGTGGTGTTCTTTTGATTAAGCCTGGTAAACAAGATTCTGGTTGTACACGACCCGGTTTCATCATCAGTTGTGAAACATCCCCAAGGCAAATGAGCAGTTTTCATTAAGACTTGAAAAACAACGTCACTCTATGGAGTGTTAACAAGGTTTTCCTTTGATATGGCGACCTAGTGTCTGATCCTACATGACTCAATTTCAAACTTGTACGAGGTATCAACAAGTCAAACATTCTGAGCAATTTTCAAAAAGACTTGGTCAAAAATGTGGTCTCTAGAGTTTAAAAAAAGGTTTTCTTTGATTCGGCCAAGTGACTTAGCTTCTGATCCTATATGACCCAGTTTCGAACTCATCCGAGATATTTGCAACACAAACATTCTGAACAACCTTCATTAAGTCTTGATAAAAACTGTGGTCTCTAGTGTGTAAATCTGTTTTACTTTTAATTTGACCTGATGACCTAGATTTTGAAACCACATGACCGAGTTTTAATTTTGACCTAGACATAAGAAAACAAGAGAGCCATGATTGCCCTTTTATTGCTCATATGAAAACAACTGTAACTCAAAGATTGATTATATAAACTCCAGGCCTTGTGGTTTCTGAAAAGAAGATTTTAATGGTTTCATCTATGTCAGTCCAGTATAAGCCTTGACGAACTTGACTCTAGTGAAGTAAAATTCAACTCAAGGGCATGTGTCCATGATGCATACATACAAAATATCTCAAATATCGGCCAATAAATGAAGACACAGGCAATTAGTTCGTAAGATTATCAAAGCTGTGAAACTATGCAGACATGGCCAAAGATACTTCTGTAACCCATGATGAAATCAGGCTGGTTCAGGTTGTTCACAAACGTTTTATGAACTTGTGGTTGAAACTGAGTCAGTTTCAAGGATAACACTATAACGTCACGTAGAGAAATCTTTATTTCACCTCAGTTTGTGAAGTTTACCTTGACCAAAGTAACCTAAAACCCCTTTCAGCTGAAGTCCCTGCATGATACTATATATCAAGAACATATGTCAAGAAATGAAGACTCCACAATAAAAAAGTAAAAAAAAACTATCTTAAACCTTGGTGACCTTGCCCTTGACACCAGTAACAGGTAAAGGGTCATGGAAAGCGCCTATAAACCAAATATCTAAAGTATTGGTTAATAAGTAAATGCTCTATGATAGAAATGAGATAAATCTATTAAAAGCCTTTTTGACTTTGCCCTTGACCCATTTACCTCAAACAAAACCTAATGGTAGAGGTCAATGCGAGGAAACTACATACCAAATATCTAAGTTTTTGGTCAATAAAAGAAGGGTCTTTGAGGTAAAGTAGAAAAATCTATTTTTAGCCTCAGTGCCCTGACCCAAGTTTATGACAGAGGTTTATGCAAGTGTCTGTATACCAAATATATAAAATATCAGTCATATAAATAAAGGCTCTGACAAGAAGAAAAATATTTTTTAGCCTAGGTGACCTTGACCTTGATCCAGGTGACATCAACCCCCATCCGAGGGAAGAGGTTCATGCAAGTTACTTACATACTAAATATCTAAGATATTGGTCAATAAATGAAGATTCTACATGGCAAAGTACAAAAAATCTATTTTTATCATCTATCACCTTAACCTTGATCCTGGTGAATGGAAGAGATTAATGCAAGGTGCCTATATACCAAAGATAAGACAATAATTAAAGGCTGTATGACAAAAAGTCTATTTCTAGCCTTGGCGACCCTATGGGCAGGGCCAGTTTTGACTCCAGGGCCAATATTTCAACAAATTGTGTAGAGGTCTTCTTATTCATGTTACACATCAACTATCTTAACAATAGGCCTTGTGCTTACTGACAAGATGATTTTCAAAGTTTTATTCTAATGCATGTCAAAAAAACAGAAAAAAAGTATAAAAACGAGTGACTTATTTCACGAACCAGGGGGAAAATAAAGTCAAACGCATTATCTTCGTTTTGCCATCTATTTACCTACTGATTTTCAGTAAAATGTTTAAGCTGTACTTTTACTGTTTCTGTTACCATAGCAACCAGAAATTTGATACGCGGATAAAAACAAAGTAACTTATATAATTTCAATATTGCTATGTATCCATTTATCAATTTTCATCAACTAAAGTTATACGGTTTTTATGTTATCAAGGGATCCATTTCACTAACCAGAGGAAAAGAAATAAACAAAGTCAAACGCATTATTGCCATATTGTTATCTTTTTACATATTTATTTTCAGTAAACTAGCTCGTAAACGTTTTGAGTGATAAAACAATCCCTTTGTTAAAGCCGTATGTTTACTGTTTCTGTAACCATAACAACCAGAAATTTGATACGCGGATAAAAACAAAGTAACTTTCATAATTTCAATTTTGCCATGAATCCATATATCAATTTCATCAACTTAAACTTCTACGGTTTTTATATTATCACGGGATCCAGATGAACGGACAGTCGGGCGGTCAGACGGAAAGACAGGCCGGAAGACGGAGGATAAACTTTGGCAGATATCTTTAAAACTCTATTAGACGTTTTGTCGTTTTGAAAGTTGTTCTGCTATTCGACCATTCTGCTATGCTTGAGGAGTTGTTTTGCTATTCTGCTATTCTGCCATTCTGCTAGTCTGCTGGAGTTGTTCTGCTATTCTGCTATTCTGCTAGAGTTGTTCTGCCTTTTTGCTGATTATGTTTTCATTTAACAGATAAATGTGATCCCTCTAGTGTGCTGGAATTGTTCTACTATTCTGATGTTATGCTGAAGTTTTTCTCCTAGAATTTTTGAATTTTGTTTTAAAGACCTATGTTGACTGATAGATTAATTTTACGAACCAGAGGAAAAGAAACAGACAAAGTCAAACGCTTTTTTTCCAAACTGCCATCTTTTACATACTGATTTTCAGTAAACTAGCTCGTATACGTTTTGTCTAGTAAGTGATAAAACGATGCGTTTGTTAAAGCCGAATTTTTACTGTTTCTGTTTACATAGCAACCAGAAATTTGATACTCGGATAAAAACAAAGTAAATTTCTTAATTTCCATGTTGCCATGTATCCATATTTCAACAACTTAACTTATACGGTTTTTATGTTATCACGGGATCCAGATTACCGGACAGCAGATGGACAGACGGAAAGATGGACGGACAGACGGAGGGCAAACTTTCGTTGATATCTAAAAAACTAAATTAGACATTTTGTCTATTTGGAAGTTGTTCTTCTATTTTGCTGTTCTGCTAGAGTTGTTCTGCTATTCTGCCATTCTGCTATTCCGCTGGAGTTGTTCTGCTGTTCTGCAATTCTGCTAGAATTGTTCGGCTTTTCCGCTATTTTGCTGGAGTTGTTCTGCTGTTCTGCCATTCTGCTATTCTGCTGGAGTTGTTCTGCTATTCCGCCATTCTGCTATTCTGCTGGTGTTGTTCTGCTATTCTGCCATTCTGCTATTCTGCTGGAGTTGTTCTGCTATTCTGCTAACTTCACTGTCCATCCGTCTGTCCGGTAATCTTGGTCCCCTGATAACATAAAAACCGTATAACTACATTAAAAGCATTCTGTTATATCTTTTCTTTGCGAAATACTAAAACAGGTGCTTGTCTTCTCAGGAACTGAAAATGACAGGTGATGTTATTAAATGACTCAATTCAACTGTTTTTTTTAAATTTAATCCAGTTATTTGTGGTTTATCATTTCTGTATTCGAAGGAAAATTATAAACAAAATAAGAATCCCGATAAATTACATATAATCAAGAACGCTGTTACCATTTAGTTTAACATTTTATTTTTGCTTAAATAAGGAAAGTTATTTATTAATTTTGTTCTTCTATATGAGCACGAGACCTGTTTTTGTTACACTTATATTGTTTTAATGTTGTTGCTCTGAGGAAAATATGCACTTACTTTTCCCAGGAAGTATTGTTGAAAACAATATGTTTCAAATGTCAAAAGCCCCTAAAGACCCGAAAGGGAGCATATTTAGCTATTTACCATCCGAGTTTAAGGGGTGTCACAAGGAAAAGACAATTTCAATTAAAGTCCTGTTTCTGTTACGTTTTGTTATAAAGTCACATCTAAATGCCTTCACATGTCCTTGTATTTGAAATAAGTGTAATGACGTGTAAGCACCTTTGCAACTTATAGTGCGACATGTTTTAACCATAATGTTTGAACATACCTAATTATTTTCAATCGTACGCAACAAAAGCTAATAAACAGTAAAAAGAGTAGTGAATTAAATGAAAAAAATAATTACACACTTTCCAGGTAATGTTAGGACATCCTCCTATTTGTATATGATTTTAATCCATCAGCATCTTACTTCTTAGATATTTGATATACACTTTTATTCGCTATAGCTTCGCAATAGAAACAAAAACAACAACAAAACATTATTGTTACGTAAACTTCCAGTAAACAAACCATTGCCAAGAGAGTTTGTGTAATCTCAGACACATTTTTCTGTAGGTATTAACACAAGATTCTGAAAATTATCTCGGCAACTGTTCATAAAAGAAAGATTTTCCGATTTGTTTGAGATTACTTGACATTACCAACAAATTTTGATTTTAACAGAATTCCCGAATCTCTAACAGAATAACGTAAGAGAACATCAGCGGTGTAGTATATATTAAGATATACTGTTTCAAAACATTCATTTCCTTTTTACAGTTTCATTAACTTGGATTTATAATTTATTCATTATCTCATTTTCAGAGCAAAATTATATCTGACAGCAATTGTCAAAAAAATAGACCATTTGGTCAGCTAGATATCTTGTCAGCACTCAGCTGATTATTAATATCTGCTGTCCAGCAAAATAAACCTTCCCGATGCAGTCGCCTGCAAATTGATCAGGTCTTACTTATATGAAGCAGTAAATAGTGTTTTGTCTGTAACATAAATAATTTTTCAGAATAAAAAAATATAACAAAGCAACACTCTATTCAATTTCAAAATTTTTAGAATCAAGGGATAAAGGAAAAAGGCCTCTGTGTAAATTTGATATCTGTTCGATCAAATTTTTCTCATAAATATCTTGACAGCTGGAAATATAGCATCCCACACAGCTTCCTTCCGCTCCAAATACTTAAGCAGCATATCAAATTTCAGTGTTGCAGAATGACTCATTATTAGGAATTGCTAAACCGAAAAATATGAATTCTTTAGAATTTCTTTCACTAATCTCATATCATGAAAAAACAAGACAATTTTCTATGAACCGAAAGCTTGTTTAATTGATAGTTTAGATAAAGTATTGATTCTGATAATCCTAAGAAGTGTTGTATCAAAGCTATTGCCCTTATCCAGACACTTTTTGTTCTGTCAACATGCCGCAGTCGTTTATATAATTGAGCTAGGAGCATCAAACTATTATACGTATCTTTTGTAATTATCATAAACGCCAACTACGAGGAAATAATATTACCTGAGGAGAATTAAACACGATAATATTTCAGATGTTATATATATATTAACCTTGCTACGCCTCCGTAACGCACGAATGTCTGATTTCAATTCAGAGACAACAGGATTGTATAGATTACATTTTTCATATCGCATGTTTGATAGATAAACCAAGTTTGCTTTTTAATTTCCGTCTACAAATGGCATTAAAAAATAAAAGAGTGATTTATACTAACACAATTTTCTCGATTGCAACGCCTGATATCAAGTTTTGTTAGGCCTGTTTTACAAGAGCAGCCATTATAACAAATGTTTTTAAAGACCTTTCATACGATGTACAACTGGCTATACTTAAAGTTTTTAAAGTTGTGACTAATAACAAAAAACATCTCTAAAAATTATAGCAAAAAGTCTTGCACCGTCGCGTAATAATTCAGTTGTGAAGATGTACAAAGTTCCCGATTCACATTACAATTTTTCCCATAATAACAGGATTAACATATGTAACAAATATGCTTCTGAACACTCTTTCTTAATCTAAACTGTAAACATAACCCAAACTTTTTTGTCTGTTTCTCTGACAGAGAGTTACACTCCTTAGTGATGTTGGTAGGCTTTAGACTATAGGCTGATCTAACTTGTTGTAGACGTATTTCACTTAAAAATTAATCATGTACAAATTCACAGAGTATGCCACTGTCAATGCCATCAGAACCAAGGCCTTTCTTTGGACAAGATTTCTTATTGCATCGACTTATCATGGTTCTATAAAACAGTGGACATGTTGAAATGGTATTGGAATGTAAACAATTATCTGAAACCTGAATGAAAGGTCAATTCAATAAAATAATTAAAACAAAACGTGTCACCCATGAACTTTTATATTAGATAGAATGAATATTATAATAAATATGACAGAGGTTTAATTAATTTTACTGAAAATGATATTGACACTTTCAGCATTAAACTCAACATTTTTTGTTTATAGCCTAAACTGTTACGGACATAGCACATTCGATTACTGCACTTGTTAAATGTTGGCCAATATACGAAAACTTTATTCTTATGGAGCATTAATTTCGTTGTACTACATCTACGCCGATCTACAGTTTTGCATGTAAAATTTACTTTGACTATAGCTATTTTGAACTTCCGGTGACCTTCCTTATGAAATAGGAATAGCTTAATATTTACATGTGTATTGTTAGGTTTCAGGGCATAAAGAAATCACTGTAACGATATAAAAGATGCTGTCAATGTCTTTTAATAGTACATGCAGACTTTAAACCATTTGCGAGACATTAATCCCGTCAGATGAAAATAAGTACCGTATTTAAGGACTTACTACGAGGATTATCGTAGCAAATGGAATGTCTTTTTCTCAAAATACGAACGTAATGGGAACTGGAAAAGAAAATTCATACTGTCACGTCAGCAGACAGATAAATACTAGAACATCTTGGGCTCATACAGACAATACGATCACAGTGTCAGTTACTGAAGCATCTTGAATAGAATAGAACGTATTAAAATTATCTGAAAACATCATTGTTAAAGAATATATCATTTCATGCCATACCTTGTTGCAACTTACCATCTTGAAATATTACTTTCGTCAAGAATTAAGTGGAATAAATTGTATTCTTGTTGTTGTTGTTTTTTTGTTTGTTTTGTAGGTTTTTTACGCTTCATTAGTTCACACTATCTATTGTACTTGTCTGTGTTTCATTGTCATAAGTGCATATGTTATTATTACCTTGAACGTTTGCAGATTTACAGACTGCGTTGCTCTTGCTGTAATGGGCAGGTTAAGAAAAAAAACAACAAAAACAACAACAACAATGATCTTGAACTGTCTGCCTTTATGTTTGATGTACCTATTAAGTCAGATGAGATTTAGAGCTTTAAACCTTTTCAAGATAGAAACGTTTAATAATTGTGTTACCCTTCATTTCTTGGTATATTTACAGAGGTCAGGGGGCACTTTTTAATCAAGTTTTATTCTTACTGAATGTGTACGTGAACAGGAAAAAATCTACCAAAAGAAAAACAAATTCTTACTATGATAAAACTGAAATCTAGCAACCGTGCATTGTATGCTTCAAGTGTTTCGAATTAACGTGTGGATTCACATGATGGTATCGTGAAATATGAAAGCTTTTGCCAAGTCGGATCGTACATTTTGCAGTCTAGAGAGGTGTAATCAATTCCTCAAACTCCCAATATACTTTCTTGAGTGTATATCAGCCACCTCAGTTTCATTAACAGCAATGACACACACAACCCCTTACGTTAACTTATATAGTAAATTATACAAATAAGAATTATTGTTCTGAAATAGCACTCGAGATTCTGTGAATCTGTTACAGATTCATTTTCTCAAAAAAGTTCAGGAACATGTTCACTTCTTTTAATACACTTAAAAGCTTTCGCTGATGTTTCTTTCTCCTCGACCGTTCATCATTTTTTATCAACATAAGGCTGTTTTTTGTTTGTTTTCGTTCTGTTCTCTTCATTAATTTTTACAGCAGTCTTGTTGTACCAAAACTGCCATAGCTCATTCCTAAACTGTTGTATCTCTAAACATGGTACTTTACTTACAAAGAACGTCTTTAGGAAAATGTGATGTACATTTTATTTTAAGGGAAAAGCACTGATTTACCTAGTCAAAAAACAGCTTTAACAAAATTGGGACCATTAGCGGATTATCTACCCTGAATACTCTCTGATATTACATTGGTCCTTCCATTTGTATTCCTCTAGTTTCATCGCTATTTCTTTTTTGGTATGGTGATAATTAAGCCTAATTATTTGCAGCAATAGTAGTCAGCTTACACATTTAGTTTAGCAACATGTTTTGATAACACCATTATGTTTCTTGTTTGATAATCCTAACTTTGTATTTAATATAAAAGTGACAATTTTCACAAATAAAAGTCAAGTCTATCACAAAGAGAAACAAGGATAAAGTTAAAGGATTCCAACTGAAAGGACTAATTTGCAATTCGGTCTGCCTTTGGTGTTATCTGAGTAAGGGAGTTAATTTGTTATCAGGAATGTTCCTCATTACAAAACGGACAAGACTTCCCCGTTTCTTAATAAAAATGATTTCAAATCTTAAAATAAATTCAATACTGTAATTTGGTAGAGCGGTTTGCGATTGATAAACTAATAAAATCAGTTTGAATATATAATGCTAAGTACATGATCCAAAAGGAACTGTTTAAAGTTCATGCAATGTCATGTATTTGTCACTCGCAAATAAATATGGTAGAGACCGTTCCAGAAATTAGTACCTCCCTGATTACCTCCCTTGCGTCCGCCATTAAGGGACTGCGTAGAACGAAGTAGTTATATTATGCGGAGCTTAGAAAAAGTCCCATTTTTATAGCTGTAATGTGAATGTGAAATTGTATGTTAGATAAAAAGATTCATATAAACCACATGAAGGATTTATTTTCAGAAAAGATCCATCCCATGGTTTTCTTACTGAAAAAAAGTATATTTGTAAACGATTTTTTTGCTGACATTTCAATCTATTGAGCTGTTAAAGAAAGGAATTGTGATATCCTCCGGTAGATTTATGCTTTGTTAATAAAAATTTCTCGAAAAACTGCTTTTATAAGTACATGTATATATCTTATAAAAAATCTGTTTATTACTATAACTAATAATTTTGTTTTCCGTATAACAATAAATATCCAACAATAACAACAACAATGTTAAGAATAAGAAGAAGGAAAGCAAACGTACTATTGTGAAATCAATATCTTACAAACGTGTTGCTTGCAGCTATTATTTTCTTTCTGCATACAAACTAGATAGATAGATAGATTTATTTCAATATTGTGTAAGCAACATGGATACAAAACATTTAAAATAGACATAAAAGTATATAAAACAAATATAAGAATGAAATGATATATTAAATGAAATGAACCATGTCAGTCACATCAATATCAAGGATAACACAAAAAAGAGAAGAGAATCCCTTATTTCCATTGTGGTCCTTGATAGTAATGGCCTGACATAGAGAGGCATGAGACCTTAAAGAAAAATTAGAGAATTTTTAAAAAAAAAAATTGCTTAGCATATCAATTGAACAAAAAACATAAAACAATAATCCTGAGTAAGTAAATAATTAAAATATCATCACAGAAAATTGACATCACTTTAAGCTTGTAGAAAGTTAAGATCATAGATCATTTAGATATTATAAATCACAGTCTTAAAAATAAATATCTCGGGAAAAGAATACATTTTGAACAAATATGTCTTTGAAAGGATCAGCCATGTACAACATTACTGATAAAATGATATACATGTATTAAAATTTAATCTAAATTTGTTAAAAAATGACACTTTACAGTTTTTTTAAAAGAAGCAAGGCTGGACAGATTCCTGATTTTTAAAGGCAGTGAATTCCATAGCTTGCATCCCAAAAATGAAAAAGACTTTATACCAAAACCTTTGACCTTTGGGAGAATATAAGAACCATTATCACTTGACCTTGTACTATAAGTATGAATGGAGACTTGGGATACAAAGTTTTGATTCATATATTCTGGTGAAAGACCATTTCTAATCTTAAAAACATGACCTAGAATAATTTGATCCACTCTTTTATCAACTGGTAACCAACCTATAGACCTGAAGTGACCTTGATCAATGTGTAACCTTTTTTCCATATTAAGAACAAACCTGATCAATTTATTTTGGGTGACCTGCAGCTTGTTTTTCCATAACTTGGTCAGTCCAGAATACCAAGCACAACAAGCATAATCAAAATGACATTGGATAAGAGACTGAACCAAGAGCTTTTTAGTGTGGACTGTTAAATAGTTCTGCTTCCTGTATAAGAACTTTAACCTGGCATTGGCCTTCTTAATGATAGAACTAACCATAGATTGACCTGATAAATTCTGATCCAGTATTGCCCCAAGATATTTAACTGAAGAAGTGGACTGAATAGCCTTGTCACTACAAGAAATGCATAAATCACCATAATTGTTGACCTTTACTTTAGACCCAAACAAAATCGACTCAGTTTTACCCAAATGTAGAGATAACCTATTATCAACCAGCCACTGGTGTACTAATTCCAGATCCTCAGATAACTGTTTTTCTATGAATGACCTGTTCTTACCTGCAACCAAGATTCCTGAATCATCTGCATAAAGTAGTAGTTTACTATTTATAGCACCAGACATATCATTAACATAGATAAGGAAGAGAAGCGGCCCTAAAATTGACCCTTGGGGAACACCACAGGTAACACTACAGGGTTTGGAAAAAGTACCAGAGAGATCAACAAGTTGTTGTCTATCAGATAAGTATGACCTGAACCAGCGCAAAATGTCGTCACCAAGTCCAATCGCTTCAAGTTTCATCAAAAGAATAGAGTGGTCAACAGTATCAAAGGCCTTTTGAAGATCAAGAAGCACCATACCTACAAGGTGACCTTTATCCATTTCAAACCTGATATAGTCAGACAAATGAACAAGACATGTCTCAGTAGAAAACTTTCTCCTGAACCCAGACTGAAACATATAGAGTAACTTATTATCAGATAAATATGACTCTACCTGATCATACACCACACGCTCAAAGACCTTGGAAATAATACAAAGGATTGAAACAGGACGATAGTTACCAACCTCAGTTTTATGACCTTTTTTAAAACTCACATGTTGTACATATCAATACTTTGCACAGACAGATTTCAAAATGCAAAAAAATAAAGAATAGAAATAAAGGTACACGTGGCAACAGAAGGTAAATTTAATATCGTCTTGAAAATGTTGCTTGTAACATGTGTAAGGAAGAATGTAAATTCTTGATTTCATATAACAATCAAATAAAAACCATGTTTTATAGCCTTCAGGCAATTTCTCAAGAGGAAATTTCGTTATTTAAGTGTTTAACTGTGACTAATCAAGCAAGACCGACAATGACAATTAACGGTGACTTATCAAAACAAAGACGGTATATCACCCCCATATTACGTACCCACATTCCTTCACCACAGGACACTGCGAATGCCAAAAGACAGTTTGATAATAAAAGAAGCGCTTAATAATGCATATTTATTGTCAAGTAATTTTTGAAACTGTATCAAAGAATTAAATAAGGTTTAGTTAAAATAGTGTGAACATGCAGTTGATGAGCGATATGTTTAATTTTGTCCATTTTGTAAGCTTTTAGAGTTGTTCAAATAATTGAAATCATAGTTTCAACTTTCGAAAAGGAAAACTGTGCTTTCCATATTATTTTTGTTTTACACATATTATATGTGGTTTATACAACTCAAGCTTCCTCTTTGAACAGTGCATGGTCTTTTTCACAGTCATTCGTGTGTTAAATAACTCGAGTTAAGTCAGGAATAAAACATACAAAGTAATAATGATAATAATACAATAAAATGGTACAACAAAATTCATACGATATAAGGCAGTATGTCACCATAAAATGTAAAGTTATACAGATTTATACTGAACTTAAGCGCCAGAGCGAGGTTTAGCAGTCCTTTAATGGCGGAAGGTCACGTGACCTTCATAATGGCGGCGGTCAATTTATCAATTATGGAACGGTCTTTTATAAGGAATAATCTCACGTATTTTACAACAAGTCTTGTCTATTACGGGAACACGATATTTTACAATGCGCAGCTGTGTTTCAGTCATTTAACTGGTTACAGATTATTTACCAGCGGTATCAATTTAATGTTGTATTCGTAACCTATTATATATTCTATTTTGATAAGTCTTATTTTACATAATGCATGACTTTTACATAATATACAAACAAAAAGAATGTATTTATACGTTCTGTTCGATCATAGGAATTTAACAGAAAAACTGCGTTACATGTTCTAAATGATAGATATAATAATGGAATATGGCGGCGTTACTGAATGATTAGTTAAAAGCGACAATCAGAGATGGGCTTGAAAGATTTTATTCATTAATTTTATTAGCCTGCGCAATTACTAGTAATTAAAAATTAAAAACTGATTTGAAAGGCTTATCGTATGAACAAGTAACTGTCAAAAAGTGAGCAATATGTCAAAAAGTTAAACACAAATAAAACACTGCATTTAAACTTTATGTTTACTTTGTGGTTCAGAACACATCCCTGCAGGCACAGCGACGTTGAATCAATGTTGAATCAACCCAGGAGGCACACAACATTGATTCAACGTTGTTTCAACATTGATTTTTGAAGGTGACGTTGATCAACCTTATTTCAACATACAGAATATGCTTGTTGGTAAAAGGTTGAACACTGGTATTGAAACAACGTTGAAAAATTGCTCGGAAGTAACGTTAATTCAACAAAGTTATGTAATATGAAGTTGATACAATATGGAAAAAGAGTGTACTGGCAAACTGTTGCACTGAAAATAGAATGTAAAATATCACCAGAGACGTAATGTATGTCTCTGATATCGCTGAATGGAATATTAACGTATCCTGGAATTTTGGAAGCCGTTAATTATTTTACTAATGCGATCGTCCTGAACGTCTCAAATAATTCATTTAGGAATTGAAATCATTTATAAAAAAGTGACATTTCTTTCATTCAACCCTTCTTTTTATTTTTATTGTCTACTTTACTCAGTTGTCGTCAGTTCATCGTTGCACCTCACTAGCGGATCCAGAAGGGGGATTGGGGGGTGGGGCGCATCCGGGGCGCTCCCGCACCCCCCCCCCCCTCCCCTAAGATTCTCGGACCATAGGTGTTATTGAGGTCTATTTTGATTATGTCTTTAAATAATGTATACTTGATTGTTCAACATTTAATTGAATAAACAGAGGCCCATGTTATATTGCCAAATCAGTATACTCTAGCATAACCACAGCTGTTGAAATAAGGTAGAAAACGGACACAAATTCGGCCGAACATTTTGCCCCCCCCCCCCCCCTCCTCTAACCTGAAATCCTTGATTCACCCCTGCACTTTACACTTAAAGCGCACCTGCTGAGCACACAGTGACGCCATATTCATATAGCAGAAAGTACATTTTTGAATTTTGGAAAATATTTACTATTTATTTATACAGAAAAAATACGGGTACGTATTTTACATATTTTATACCCCGTGCATTGAATCATTGCTTCTGTGTCAGTGTATATAAACAGCTAAGTCTACTAAAAGCACATTTGTCGAAAATCTGTTTGTAGGGCACTTGATACAGGTCGTTTCGCCTACATTGACATTCCTCCCCAGTCATTTCGCCCTTGGCTGTTTTGCCCACTGTAATAAGTATGTGTGTGTTATTATATGACCGGTAAACGGATGCTAAAGCCAGCTAAACATATAAACAGTTAACTAGTCAATGAATATCATAACTGTTAGTCAGTTTGCAAAGCATTACATGAAGCTAGAGGAGGAGTAAGATATATATTGTTTTTTTATTATTTTTGATGCATTGATGAAAATAAATGGAAAGAATGTGACTGTACAAGATATTACTTCCACAATGATGAAATATTGAAAGTTTGCTCAAGAAGGGCTGGAGATGGAGAAAGAACATGAATAAAAGTACAGAACATTACAAGACAGTTTGATGCATTGATAGTGTAATATTCCTACAGTGTTTGCTCCTATAATAATGGTTGGTTAATAATAAAAAAATAAATAAATAAATAATTTTGTATGCTTGTATTTCAAAATTCTAATGGTGAAAAGGGTATGTGGTATAAATACACGCACCCTTATTTTTTTCGAACACTAGTTTGGCTATGCTTGCTTTAACCATTTACAAATCTGAATCAACCTTGTATAAACATAGAAAAAGCCTCAAATATGTTTTAATCATAAAGCGATGCTGTTTCACCTTGCATTTGCAATGTATAACCTCCACAAAAATTCCCATAAAAAAATGTCAATATATCTATATCTCCCGGCTTCTGCAAAAAAATCCATGTTTGATGATACAATGTACACCCTTGACAAAATTATACCACAAGTCAACTTTTGTTCAACGTCGACTATACTGGATTCAAAAGTTGATTCAATGTCGAAACAACGTTTAATAAACGTTGGTTAATGAACGTTGAATGAACGCTGATATTTAAACGTTATTAATAATTTTTAAAATCAATTATAAACCAAAAATATTGAACCATATATTTTGAAAAATGTCGTTAAAATCATTACGATCTTAAGGAACTGCAATCGAGGCACATGGTCTTATAGCAGAAATACATGTCTCTCTAAGTTGACTTAAATTCATGGTATTATGAATGATTATTTTTTTACTAAAATATATAAGAACGCGTGTACAGTTTGGCAACTTATTATTTTATATCGCTAGTTATGTCACAGTCCCAAGTGTTAGCTACCGCTTATAAAAATGATAAAAAATCGTTT
Source organism: Cyclina sinensis (assembly GCA_012932295.1). NCBI lineage: Eukaryota > Metazoa > Mollusca > Bivalvia > Venerida > Veneridae > Cyclina > Cyclina sinensis. The sequence continues at coordinate 24,997,170 of JAAONU010000004.1, forward strand.
TAAGCTCTGAAAACTTATAAACGGAAGAAAGATCATGTCCCGACCTTTAAGATTCGAGAATATAATTACATGTATACCCAAACGCATAACTCCTGCTTGTATAACATTTTGCAATCTATAATATTCGTTTTCGAAATACAAGAATAAGAAAAAGTCTACCAGAACCTGCAGCCGAAAGCTAAACTGTCAGCCAACTTCAACTGGCGAGAAAATAGAAATACTTATCATCAAAATAAAATGAAATAGATTTTCAAAAATAGATATACGGTGTTGACGGAATGTGGTCTACATCATTTGCTATCGATCGTATTGCTAATTAGTGTATGACATCAAACTTTGACGTTGTTTTCTCGATGACGTCAAACTGACCAGATTGTTGACTTTGTCAAGTGACGTCGCAAAAAAAGCAAGAAAGATGTCTCATTTTGGACTTTGTTTACGAAATTCCAAAACTCCATGCAGCGGTTACTTCCCCCTTACATCAAAGATATAACTGCGAACATGCTTGTCAGGCAAATAAACAAAAGTAAAACATCTTTCTAATTTATCTTTTCTGTTTTCAGTTTATAATAACAAAAGACTACGATATTAACAAAAAGGGAGATAAAGAGTTACAATCGAGCATATACTTTTTACATGTACTTTTTACATTTTCAGCCAATTAAAGTTGTCACTGATACAATAAGGGAGATAACTCTGTGCAGGGTTTTGTGAATTTCATAACGTCATGAAATGTCTCTAAAATCGTAAAACGAGACAGGCGCAGTTTATCGATCACAACTGTACAATAGGTAAGAGATATGCCTAGAAACTATATGAATTTAGAAATCTTCAGTTCATATATTAAATCACGACTCTATTGTAATACAAGAACACCGTCTCCAAATGAAAGCAATTAAAAAAGGTTATATGAACCTCAGGCTGAAAAACTAGTATATAATCTCTCAACGTCTCATATAGCATCACACAATATTTGCTTTAATTGATGCAAATTAGAAAATTCAAACAAAACGAAATAAGAGCCGATCTATAATTCAAATACTGTGAAAAGGGAAAAAACGCATCATTAGAATAGTGGAATAACTTTTGCTGAGCAGACAAAAAGGTTGTGATTTGTTCAGCTTTTCTTTCTGCGATATATAGTTATTATCTATCTAAGCTACAACGCAAAACATTAGCACATGCCATAGATTCGCGTACTAAGTACATGTAAACAGAGAGACATGACGACCGAAGTAGTTATATACATTTGTACCTTACATTCACTATCAGATAGTTGAAAAACCAACAACTTTTTGAATATGCTAAATACGCAGCAATAAAAAATTAGGGATGCTTCCAGTTTATTTATTTCATAATTCTCAGTTTGTACATGGTATACAAAAACATGAGACAAATAATTGTAAACATAACACACAAAAAAAAGAATTAGAGGGTCACAGTGTCATGCATGAGGGCAACACAGTAACAAAACTATTACAGATAAGAAAGAGAGTAGAAAAAAAAACAACTTTAGAACATGTTATTATATTTTAAACCATATTTTGGGTACTTCGATTAAATCCCATTCATTATCATCAGTGTATTGAGTTGGCTCGTGACATAACCAGACAAGAGAAATGTGTTGACACAAAGAGGGTCCGTTTAATTCATGAAAAGGAGAATAAAAGCCACGTGTATCTGAATTGGATTTATTATATCTTTTGTAAAGAGGATTAATCATTATCCAGGATTGTGTCGTCAGTTATAGTGAATATTTTCATGGATTTATAATTTACACACAATGGATTATTTTTAAATTTTTAAAAATGCTTTGATATCTTTCAGTTTAGCTTCTTAATGACATTTGAATTTGAAACTCGAATTCTGTATTTTAAATAACATAAAAATCTATATAGGCTAGACATTAACTGAGTGTTTAAAGACGACAAAGAAGCTGTTCAAGCTCGAAGTGGACCATTGATGAGGATTAAATATTTAGCTCAGCATATCAGGTCAGTCAAAACTTCAAAGAAGTAGATGCAAAGTTTGTCAAAAAATTTTTGTAACTTGTTTACTACTATTATATTTCAGATAAACTTATATCACAAGACTGAAAAGAAAGAAAAGGGAGTTAAGATAAAAAAAAAATCTCGATTAGAATTACATTAAAGATCTAACCTATATATTCATATACTGTACATTTTATACATTGAACAAACACAATGATTAGGTTTACATATCAAGGCTTTGATATTTATACATAAATAGACATATATCATGGACATATATAACATTTATGTCTCTGCATAATCATTTGGTTAGTGAAATTGAAATGATTTATACAATGAGGTTCAGAAAATGTGTAATTATCAGAGACCATTTTAGGATTAAAAAAAGAAACACACAAAAACAAACAGACAAACAAACAAACAAACAAAAACAAACAAACAAGCAAAAAAAAAAAAAATAAATAAAAAAAAAAAAAATCTTATCTAAATAAATAAGAAGTTAGTGCTGATAGGTCATGATGCTCCTGTTGTACCTGGCACTTACCGAAACAAAACATAAGCATCAGGTGCAGGATAGGAAAAAAAAAAAAAAAAAAAAAAAAAAAAAAAAGGTAAAGGGCAAATTAGCAAAGAATTTGTACAATAAATAAACCACGATGTTTAACATCATCCTACTACATGTTTTTAATTAATAAAGTAAACAATGTAATGTTTACATTACAACAATGAAAGCAAACAATGTAGTATTTGCATTATAACAAACAAAACAATGTAAAAATTAAATATAAGAAAATTCAGAAATTCAGAAAGTCCAATATAAATTATGTTTTAAAGTTAAATTATGCATAAATTTGCAGTTATTCAAGTTGTACACTTCTGATACTAAATTATTGATTTAATTTGTAAGTAGTAATATTCATTGTGTCCATCTGTGGTCTGTTGTTGTTTTCAGTATAATTTCAACAAATTTACACAGTTTCAGTAGCTCAAATTTATTCACAGTATTCATTAATTGATTAAATTTAATGATGTTAGGATGTTTGTAATAGTGTAATCTTAAATATTTTTTCCGGTATTCTGAAAAAAAACTACAGTTCATTATGTAATGGAATTCATCGCCAACTTCCGTATAATGTGGATGTATACATAAGTGACATTTTCTGTTTGTAAGTGGTATGCTAAACCATCTTCCTATTTCAACTGGGAGGTGGTGATTTCTTGTGCGAAATGCTGTTAAAATCTTACTGTAATAGTTTGGCAAAATACTAAAATACTTATTCAACTCTAATGTATGCTTAAAAAGTTTGTAATTAGTGGAACCACTAGATTTTGATACAAATTCACACCATGTCTGTAAATATTGATCAATTATTCTTTGTTTGTATGCCACGGGGAACCATTTTCTATTTATTTCTTTTTGTTGAGTCCATATATTTCCAAATCCATTTTTATGTATTATTGTTTTTATATAGGTTAGCCATTTTGAATGTACTTTTCCTTGTTTTTGTAAACCATGTATTAATAGATACATATTATTAGAGAGTTTATTACTATTGTGGTCAGATACTTTACTCCAGAAGGAAATCATTCTAGAGTCAATGTCTAATTGTATTGGTTTAACTCCAAGTTCTCCATAGATCATGTATGAGGGTGTGCTTTTCTTCATGTTAAGTATTATTTTAAGAATTTTAATTGAATTCTTTCTAGACTATCATTATTGCCGTATCCCCAGAGTTCACACCCGTAAAGTAGTATAGGTTTAACAGTTTTGTTGAATAGGTCTATTTGGAGGTCAATTGGTAAATTAAGTTTTCTGATTTTCTTTAAAAGTGCAAACATGGATTTGTTTGATTGTTCTATAATATGTTTTTTGGCTTTAGCATAACTTTTTGTTCTTGATAGGTATAAACCAAGATACTTGTATTCATTTGTGGTTTCGAGAAATTTTCCTCTAAAAGTAAAGGTTCTTTGAAATGTATTATTTCTTGATCCAAAAACAACTACCTTCGTTTTTGTAACGTTAACTTCAAGTTTCCAACGTGTACAATAATTTTCGAATACATTTAGCATATTTTGAAGATCTTCTCTATTTTCACTTATTAAAACTGTATCGTCTGCATACAAAATTATGAACAAGTGAAACAGCATATTAATATCATTGCTGTTTAACATGCATGTTACTCCATTTACATTTTCTACGCTAAAGTAATTTTCTAGGTCATTTAGGTATAGTGCAAATAATAACGGCGATAAATTTTCTCCCTGTCGTACACCAGATTTACATGAAAAAAAAGGAGAGTAACCTTCTCTTGTTTTAATTCTGGACTTAATGTTATTGTACATATTTTTTATAAGACTGAAACATTTCCCATTTATTCCTTGTTTGAGTAATTTAAGCCATAAACCTTGGCGCCATACAGTATCAAACGCTTGCTTGAAGTCTATAAATACACAGAATAATTTTTTCTTTTGAGAATTCATAAGGTCCATTAGGCATTAGAGTACAAATAAATTGTCTATTGGCGAGTGATTTTTTCTAAACCCTGCCTGACAATTACCAATTACATAATTTTCTTCAATATAAGTATTTAAGCGGTTATTTATTATTGCTGTAAAAAGCTTGCCAAAACAACTTAAAAGTGTGATAGGCCTATAATTTTCTGGAGAATCAACACTTCCTTTATTTTTATAGATTGGAATTATGTCTCCTAGGGTCCAACTTTCAGGTATTATTCCTTGGTCAAAAATTAAATTGAACAATTTGACATACACTGGTAGCATAATATTTACAGAGTTTTTTATGTGTTCGTTTAATATACTGTCTACCCCAGGGCTTTTATTGTTTTTTAGGTTTTTAACTGCTTTTATTATTTCTTCTTCTGTTATCTGTACATTAATATCATCATTTAGTTCTGGCAATAAACCTTCAAAATCATTAGGGTTTGCATCATTATGTACTGTAGAATTTACATTTTTAAAAAAGTCATACAAATCTCCAAGTTTGGCACATACTGTTTCATTCTTTCTCCCTATATCATTAATGATTTTCCAGAATTGTTTGGGATCATCCCCTTTTACTTGTCTCATCATTTCTATTTTAGCGTTCATGTATTTTTTCTTAGTAATTTTTACCTTATTTTTGTTTTGTGTACTGATTTTTTTTAACAAAGTCTTATTTCTAATAGATTTATTATTATTATACAGTTTGCGAGCTACATGATATTTATTTCTGAATCTGTGGCAGTCATTATCGAACCATGTCTGGAAATACTGTTTGTGCTTTGTCGTGTTTTTCTTTATGGTGAATTTTCCAAAAGACTTTTCACAGCTTTCTTTGAATATCTCACTTATAGTTTCAACTGTTTGATCAATGTCGGTCTGTGTGGTGTTTTCTTTATTTTGTAAAATGCTAAGATGACAAACTACATTGTTGACTTTTTCTTGGTCAATATTCAAAATAAATGAATCTATGTTGGCATTTTTGTCCCATAGTTTTGTGTATGCATTAGTCTTATCTGGGATAGTAACTGGTGAAGGGTCTGTGTTTGTAATGTTTTTATTAGTAGGCTTGTTATATCTTATTGTTAAGATAACAGGATTATGGACATCTGATAAAAATTCTGAGAATTCTCCTACTTCTATGTTTTTTATAAATTCAAAGGTAAATGCATTACAAATGAAATAATCTACTGTGCTTCTTCCTTTGCAGGTGGTGCGTGTATTTAAAAAATCATTTCCAACTCTGCCATTAACAATAAAAAGATTATTACTTGCACAAAATTCTGCTAACATATTACCATATACATTAACAGTGTTATCAGCTGATTTTCTCTTTAAAGGTATACCATATTTTTCCAGTGTATTAACAACAATAAAGCTATCGGATATAATGTCTTCATTACCCTGTAGACCAAAAATAAAGTCATCACATAATACATAGTCTTCCTTTAGACCTATGCGAGAATTAAAATCTCCAAAAAGTATCAGATGATCATTTTCATATTTATCTATTTCTTGTTGCAATTCTAAGTATGGGTCATGATGTGCATATTTTGACCTAATTGGTGGAATATAAACTATACCTATTGTTAAACTTTTATTGCTTATACTGTCATTAAAATCAAGCCTAAACCATTGTACCAATTTACTATCACTATTTAACAGTTTAAAATATTTCATTAGTTCATTTTTAACAAGGACACATGTGCCACCTGATCTGTACTTAGCATAGTATTGTCTATTGTTAGTAAATATTTGGTAACCATCTATTGAAATATTATCAATGTCATCTAATTTGCTTTCTTGTATCCCAACAATATCATGCATATTTATAAATTCTATAAATTCAGGGAATAGTAATTTTGATCTTAAACCACATACATTAATTGAACATATCTTAAGATCTTGATTATAGACGAGTAACTGTTCTCGCAGAGTCTGTTTGTTGCCCTCTATGTAATGCTAAATTCTACTGTCATCCTCACCATGCACTGGTGTATTTCTCTCCTGGTTTTCTGTTGTATCTTTTTCAAGCTGTTCTGCTGTGTCTATGTTATTAACTAAAGTGGTGTCATTGTCATCATTTTCAGAAGGCTGTGTTTCACAGTTTTGTCTTCCATCTTCCATTTCATCTTCACTTTCACTGCTCACAACTAGGGAATTATTTGGGGATTTTTCTCTTTGTTTCTTTGTTTCCATGTCATATTCTAGTGGTGACTTAGCTTGTCTTTTCCCTCTGTTGTAATTAGGATTTGTGCTAATACTCTCCACCTCATTAAGGGGTTGAAACTTATTGGACAATGGTGTACTAACATCACTTCTGTTTATTGACTTCCTGGTTTGCATTTGGTGTTTTTGGGAACTGATAAATTTTTTATTAGTATAGACCTTTGTGTGTTGCCTATCAGCTGATTTGGGCTTTTGATATTCTTTCCTCCTTGTGCTGCTGTTTTCAAATTCAGATGTTTCCCTGTCTAGTGTATCCCAGTCTGGAATATATCTTGCATTATCTATATACAACCTGTCTCTCATTAATTTCACACTTTTACCTTTTGCTTTTTCTTCTTTCATTTTTGTGTATAAAAGTTTTCTGCGGCTTTCAATTTCTCTTGGGAATTGTTCCCTTATTCCATAGTCTGTACCTTGTAGTTGATCAGCTGCAGCATATCTTATCATATCTCTGTCACTGGATTCTTTGAACTTAGCTAGAATTGGTCTAGGGTTTACTTGATCTGTTCTTCTCCTGCCTAACCGATGCACTTTATGATATTTTATATCTGACTGTATATTCATCTCTTTTTCTAGGAATGAGTTTAATGTATCTTCTGTGTTTTCAAATTCTCCCCATTTTCAGATTCTTTTCCTCTATGCCATAGAAGATTAAGTTGTCTTCCATGCTTCTACATTGAAGGTCAAGTATTGTTTCTGTGTTATTATCTTGTTTGTCTATCAGATCATACATTTCTGTTTGCATTTTATTCATTTTCTCATTCATGGAATCTATTTTCATGTTTATTTCTGATTTTTCATAGTTTATGTTTTCAAACAGATCACTCAGCATCTGCATGCTTTCCTGAAAGTCATTTTGTTCCTTTGCTTGATGTAAGAGTTGATCTTCCATTACTTCTACTCTGTTGACAGTTTTGGTTATGGCATGTCTCATTGGGTACACTTCTTGCATTTGACTCTCAATTGCACTTATTTTTTTATTCTGTATTAATAGAGTATTTTCTAGTCTTTGCCAATGTGATCCCTGTTTATGTATTTCAGTTTCTATACCAGACAATCTACTGTCCAATTTTGCCTCTAATCCTTTCAGAATATGTACCCATGGGGGAATATCTTGGTGGTCATTCTGTGCTAAAGAAGGAGGCTGTAGTGGGTGGGGTTGACTTTGGGGTTGACTTTGACTCTGACTTAGAGCTTGTGGCATATTCATATTAAACATATTTGGCATGCTTGGGCAATGACTGTAGTCGCCTGAATAAACGATTGGATCTGTATTTTGAGGAGCTTGGTACACTACATTACTTTGAATGTCTGAGTTAGATTGTGGTGAGTACAAAATATGTCTAGCCTGACACAGCTGTTGACTTGCAGTATTAAAGTCCATATTATGTCTAACTGTATCTACGTTTGGTGTATAATTTTGCATATTAATGTTTTCTGCATTTATATTTTGTTGCCGATTCATTGTTGCATCGTTTCGCTGTTTGTTTACATTTTCACCAGTAGGGACAGTGGGTGGAGTAAGTCGGGTATTTGATTTCACTGATTGACTGTTTTTCTTATTTTTTCCCATCGTCGAATCGAGATTAAGTTAATGACTTTACATCTATATACCTCTATATACACCCTTTCAATGAAAAAAACGTCTACGTTCTAGCCTTCTAACTCATTTTCCTTTATTTTTCTCTCTATATTTTGAAAGTGTCCGCCATGATCACGTGACCTGCAAACGGTAACTTTTCAATTTACCGGTTAACCTGACGCTGTTACCGGTAAATTTACCGGTTACCGATAAACAATAAAATATTTCGTGCCGACTAGTCACAGTTTATGATATTTACACTTTTAAAGTGAAACCGGAAGTTGACGGGATAGTGTTTACTATTCGGATCTTTAGTCGGGCAGAAAGAGTATTGTGATTGCGTAATAGATACATATGCAAGCAGCATTCCCCTCGTGTTTAATTTCTTACTGCTTTAAATTCATTTTTATAAATGTATGCAATCCTTGTTGGTAATATTAACGTTTACAGTCTGTTTCATTCTTATAATGAAATGTAATGCATTACGTAGATAGAATAAATGAAAAAAACACTGAAGAGTTTTATCTTTTATTTAATTACACATTCAAGTCTTTCTATCGAAAAACAAATTAATAAGACATTACATAAATTGCCACTGCTTCGAAAAACAAACTTGATTTGACGTGTTAATTATTAAGAAATCATCAATGGCGACTTTCCTTTAATCTCAAGTTAAGTTTTTATTTAGCGAGTAGAAAACAAACAATAGTGTCAGTTAAACTCTTAATTGGCAGCGGCAAACAGGAGGCGCAATGTTTATATAATTGTTAATCATTACAATGGCAAAAGTGACAATTACCAAATAAACGAAAGACGTCTTGTGTATAAGTGTGACACATGTATTGATGTACGCGCACCCGGGTTTATCACCATGACGATCGATAAATACCGTTGTCAGTGTGGCGCGCTTGTTTGGTAGTTTTTACTTTAAATGTTTATAGTTTTAACATTCTCTCTTCATTTTGTTTCGGTTAACCTCACCGGAAAATTGTTACCGGTTAACCGATTATTAGGTAGGTTAACCGGTTAACCGGTTAACCTCTTGCATCCCTAATAAAAATGGATGAAGTTTCAGTATTACCCGATTTCAACTGTATCATACTAGACCGTTGTTGTATTTCTTTTGTCTTTGACGAGGCTCGATGTTTACAGGGTATGTTAGGTTCTTACTAACAAAGAAGTAACTGAAATACTTGAATAAAATAATTGACATAGCAGGTTTTTTTTCAGTTTAGACTGTTTTGTTTATTATGTCTACACAGACTCCGATTTAAACCTAGTACTTTTGTATTAGCAATGGCAGACAGTAATCTCTGTGGTAATCTCTTTTCAGAAATCAGTGTCATTTTCTTGGGCTAACTTAATGTAATTTTGAAGAAACTATCCTAAAAATACGTCTGAAGTATACGATCGCCCCGTATCTCGTTTGATAATTTCTCTTAATTCTTGCGAGAACTGATCTCAGCTAAGTTTAATCAGCTTTATTTCAGTGTTTTCAGAGGAGATTTTGTTAAAAGCAAGTGGTTGACGACGGACATAATCTTATCACAACAGCTCACCCTGAGCTTCCGTTTAGGTGAGCTTCAAATTAAACTGTATACGCATAATAATGTCTGTAAAATACAGGTTGTTGCAAAAATTATGCCTCGGCAGAAGGGAACAATGTGGAAAGATTAAGTTGACCAAAGGTACCATGTAATGTTAATGAAAACAAACAATTCCAAGAAAAAAAAGTCAAGGTCAGACTTGTTTTCCCCTTGCTTTGAAGTATAGGTGGTACAACTTTATTGCACATGCATTGGTTTTCTATCAAGTCATTGGTTTATTAAAAAGTTTTGGCAAAAGTACGAATGACTTCACAATTGACGATGGTTTAGTGAGAAAAGTGACTTTTCAGTTACAGAATATGAAGTTTGAGTTGCGGTTTACAAGTTTACTCAGTCATTGGTTATATATTCTCATTTAAGACTGCCACATCGTGTTCTATTTCATTCATAAACCCAGCAGAAATAAGACACTAGTTACAACATATATCATAATTCATGAATTCATAATTATCATCTTTGCTGCATACGAATGTCATAATAACGAATTTTCAACACAGTAATGCAAAATTAATCAGCTTTTGGAAATATAAGAGGTTTGTGATGATAATGCAGACTCAGATTTAAATAAAAAGTAAACAGCAGTACTCAGTGCTCCACCCTTCTACAACATTTATGCGATTGTCACATGACTTCCAGCAGAATAAATTTATGTTCAAACAAAAGCAAGCTTTTTTTCACCATGTGTTCTTGTCAATACATTTTAATGCTTCAATTCACTTTATAAGCAAGTGCATGATCAAACAAGAGGACCCAGGTTGCTTGGCCGCTCATTTGAGTATCAAGACTCATAGTTGGGTCCATTATAATATTATTTTTAGATGGTTAAAAAAAATTTCATTATCGGTGACAACTGAATTTTAGGTACGAATTTAACATACCGTTTTAATAAAATGCAAATGCTCTTGATGTTGAGGCAAGCATTGTGATTTAGAGTTTCCGAAATAGAAATTTATCTATCTCATCTGAATATTGAATTGTTATTGTCCAGTCATAAGAGAAATGACGGTAGAGGCAAGTGTCTTCCAACCAAACAACAAGTTACCTAATTTCTAGCCTTTGTGTTTTCTCATAAGAAATTTTTCCTATATAAAACTATGCAAAACAAAGTGACCCCTAGGGCGGGGCCAAATTTGACCCAAGGGAGCTAATATTGACAATCTCGATAGAGGTTTACCATAGGATGCCTCACATCAAATTACAAAGCTCTGCGTCAAACACTTTTAGAAGCAAAAAAACAAGTTTCTTATACTTGCCGATATAAAACCAGGTGACCCTTGGTGGGGGCCAATTTTGACCCCAGGAAAATAAGTTGAACGAAAATAAGTAGAGCTCTGCTAGACAATGCTACACAAATGATTCGAATTATTACGACTAGAGGCCATTTGGTGTCAGAAAAGAAAGTTTTAATAGTTTTTTCCGTCATACGTAATTGTGAAACCAAGAGACCCCAATTTTGACCTCAGCGGTATAATTTGAAAATTCTTGATTCAGGTCTTCTTGACAATGCTACAAACCAGATACCTGAACTGTATACCTTGTGGTTTCTGCTCAGGCGAGCTAAAAAAGGTTGACACTAGCTGAACCCTAACATACAATTGTGTTTTCAAACAAGAAGGTCTTTTAAGTCTTCCCTAGATAATCATACGTTAAAACAAACAACTTTGGCTGCTACTGACTAAAGAAGCAAATTGGAACAATCTTAAAAAACTTTAAAGGACCTTCCATGCAAAACATATAAGCCCTAAGCCTATTTCGGATAAGATGTTAACATTTCACTAAAGTAAGTCTATTTAAAAACACGTAACCCTAGAGTTCGGTCATCAATGAACCCGGAGGAACAATCTGAATACTCCTGGAAGACTTCTAGATGGATTTCCATGCTATATATCTAAGCCCTAGGCTTAGAAGTTTAATGATAGAGATTTCTTTAATCTTATCTATATATTAAAATATATCAAATCAAGCGATCCCAAAGGCAGGGCATAATTTGAACAACCTTGGAACAAGAACTGTAGATGATGCTCCATGCCATATATCTAGGTTTATGCACTCTTCTTTCCAACAAGAAAATTTTTAATTTCTTTCCATAAAAGCTTTTTCTTATAGTTTTCTATTTTTGTCATGCCTACCAGTGCCCTCAGTGGCATAATTTGAACTTCTCCATATGAATACTAGACCGAGCCAAATGCAAGCTATTTAAGTCCTAGGCCATGTGGTTCTGAAAAGAGGTATTTGTTCCGGTTTTCTTTTTCAAAAATCAGTCATACATAAAAATGTTGCGCTGACAAAAGATAACTAGAAATGGTTTTTGATTGAACAAAAACATATGTCTCTCCCCAGCCAGTTGCTGGAGGCAGTATTGAATCAGACGATTGTAAAATTTGACATTTAACCTCCAAGTGTGACCTTGACCTTGAGACACCACATTCGCAAAGTGGTTGACGACGGACATAATCTTATCACAACAGCTCACCCTGAGCTTCCGTTTAGGTGAGCTTCAAATTAAACTGTATACGCATAATAATGTCTGTAAAATACAGGTTGTTGCAAAAATTATGCCTCGGCAGAAGGGAACAATGTGGAAAGATTAAGTTGACCAAAGGTACCATGTAATGTTAATGAAAACAAACAATTCCAAGAAAAATAAGTCAAGGTCAGACTTGTTTCCCCTTACTTTGAAGTATAGGTGGTACAACTTTATTGCACATGCATTGGTTTTCTATCAAGTCATAAATTTATGTTCAAACAAAAGCAAGCTTTTTTTCACCATGTGTTCTTGTCAATACACTTTAATGCTTCAATTCACTTTATAAGCAAGTGCATGATCAAACAAGAGGACCCAGGTTGCTTGGCCGCTCATTTGAGTATCAAGACTCATAGTTGGGTCCATTATAATATTATTTTTAGATGGTTAAAAAAAATTCATTATCGGTGACAATTAAATTTTAGGTACGAATTTAACATACCGTTTTAATAAAATGCAAATGCTCTTGGTGTTGAGGCAAGCATTGTGATTTAGAGTTTCCGAAATAGAAATTTATTTATCTCATCTGAATATTGAATTGTTATTGTCCAGTCATAAGAGAAATGACGGTAGAGGCAAGTGTCTTCCAACCAAACAACAAGTTACCTAATTTCTAGCCTTTGTGTTTTCTCATAAGAAATTTTTCCTATATAAAACTATGCAAAACAAAGTGACCCCTAGGGCGGGGCCAAATTTGACCCAAGGGAGCTAATATTGACAATCTCGATAGAGGTTTACCATAGGATGCCTCACATCAAATTACAAAGCTCTGCGTCAAACACTTTTAGAAGCAAAAAAAAAACAAGTTTCTTATACTTGCCGATATAAAACCAGGTGACCCTTGGTGGGGGCCAATTTTGACCCCAGGAAAATAAGTTGAACGAAAATAAGTAGAGCTCTGCTAGACAATGCTACACAAATGATTCGAATTATTACGACTAGAGGCCATTTGGTGTCAGAAAAGAAAGTTTTAATAGTTTTTTTCCGTCATACGTAATTGTGAAACCAAGAGACCCCAATTTTGACCTCAGCGGTATAATTTGAAAATTCTTGATTCAGGTCTTCTTGACAATGCTACAAACCAGATACCTGAACTGTATACCTTGTGGTTTCTGCTCAGGCGAGCTAAAAAAGGTTGACACTAGCTGAACCCTAACATACAATTGTGTTTTCAATCAAGAAGGTTTTTTAAGTCTTCCCTAGATAATCATACGTTAAAACAAACAACTTTGGCTGCTACTGACTTAAGAAGCAAATTTGAACAATCTTAAAAAACTTTAAAGGACCTTCCATGCAAAACATATAAGCCCTAAGCCTATTTCGGATTAGATGTTAACATTTCACTAAAGTAAGTCTATTTAAAAACACGTAACCCTAGAGTTCGGTCAACAATGAACCCGGAGGAACAATCTGAATACTCCTGGAAGACTTCTAGATGGATTTCCATGCTATATATCTAAGCCCTAGGCTTAGAAGTTTAATGATAGAGAATTCTTTAATCTTATCTATATATTAAAATATATCAAATCAAGCGATCCCAAAAGCAGGGCATAATTTGAACAACCTTGGAACAAGAACTGTAGATGATGCTCCATGCCATATATCTAGGCTCTATGCACTCTTCTTTCCAACAAGAAAATTTTTAATTTCTTTCCATAAAAGCTATTTCTTATAGTTTTCTATATTTGTCATGCCTACCAGTGCCCTCAGTGGCATAATTTGAACTTCTCCATATGAATACTAGACCGAGCCAAATGCAAGCTATTTAAGTCCTAGGCCATGTGGTTCTGAAAGGAGGTATTTGTTCCGGTTTTCTTTTTCAAAAATCAGACATACATGAAAATGTTGCGCTGACAAAAGATAACTAGAAATGGTTTTTGATTTAACAAAAACATATGTCTCCCCCCAGCCAGTTGCCGGAGGAAGTATTGAATCAGACGATTGTAAAATTTGACATTTAACCTCCAAGTGTGACCTTGACTTTGAGACACCACACTCGCAAAGCGGGTTCTGCATGTCGCCTTGATGAGGTGAACATCTGACCCAAGTTTCATAAAAATCCTTCAAGGGCTTTGGTAGATACAGAGCGGACACGATTTTGTGACGGACAGATGGACAGACGGACGGACAGACAGACAACCGGGGAAAAACAATGTCTCCCCTGATGAGGTGAACATCTGACCCAAGTTTCATAAAAATCCTTCAAGGGCTTTTGAAGATACAGAGCGGACACGATTTTGTGGCATTTGACATTTAACCTCCAAGTGTGACCTTGACCTTGGGACAATACACCCGCAAAGTGGGTTCTGCACGTCACCTTGATGAGGTGAACATTTGACCCAAGTTTCATAAAAATCCTTCAAGGGCTTTTGAAGATACAGAGCGGACACGATTTTGTGGCATTTTACCTCCAAGTGTGACCTTGACCTTGAGACACCACACCCGCAAAGTGGGTTCTGCACGTCGCCTTGATGAAGTGAACATCTGACCCAAGTTTCATAAAAATCCTTCAAGGGCTTTGGAAGATACAGAGCGGACACGATTTTGTGACGGACAGACAGACGGACGGACGGACGGACAACCGGGGGAAAAACAATATGTCTCCCCCATTTTTGTGGGGAGACATAACAAGAAGGCCATGATGGCCCTGGATCGCTCACCCGAGTACTTTGGCTGTAGGTTTGCTGTTAAGCAGTATTTCATTTTTTAATTGAAAATATATAAGTGCCTACACACCAAATATGTAAAATATCAGTCAATAAATAAAGGCTCTATGACAGAAAGTAGAAATATCTATTATAAGCTATGGTGAAATTGTCCTTGACCTATTGACCTCAAACCCTACCCATGGGTAGAGGTCTATGCAAGGAACCTATATATTGGATATCAAAAATATTGGTCTATATATGAAGCCTTTATAGGGTACTGTAGATAAATCTATTTTTAGCCTCTGTGACCTTTAACCTAATCTAATAATTTGAACAACCAAACAACCTTTCGGACAAACTGCCAGGTTATTTGGACTGAAACAGTAGCTTCTAGAGCCTTAACAAGATATTTCTATTTTTGGGCTCTGTGACCTAGTTTTTGACCCCACATGACCCATATTCTAACTTGAGCTAGAAATCATCTCATCAGGCTTTCTGACAGTTTTACAAGAAATTTGGGCTTAAAATGTTACCTCTAAAGTGTTAACAAGGTTTTACCATATTTTGACTGTGTGACCTAGTTTTTGACCCCACATGACCCATATTCAAATTTGAGCTAGAAATCATCAAAACAACCTTTCTGACATATTTCCAGGATATTTTATCTTCGCTAGCCAAGGGTTACGATCCGCCCCCTTCCTCTTCACCCTTGGCGGATATAGCCAATATTTTCTATCTCCGCGCCGGTATTTTTCATTGGCTGCAGCTATAGGTAGCTGCGTCCAATTAAATCGCCGATTACAAACGATCACGCAACTATCACGCAAGGGGAGACAAAATGTAAACATGGCAGCATGTAGCAATTATTGCCGTTTGTGTCACGAAACATTGCCACCTAAGCACAGAAGAACCATATTTACTGAGACGTTTTCTTTGTTTTGTCAACTAATACAAGTGTTACGATACATTCCACATAAGGATGCCGGGCTGATATCCGCTTCAGTCGTAGTCATATTTTTTTTACTGGGCGCAGCCACTTTTGCTTTCGACAAAGTGGTTTTACAAGGCTTGCGCTGAGTGACTTTCGATGACATCATGTTAAGGGGAATAACCGTTGAAATCCGATAGGCGGCGCAACCCGCGAAATACACAATATTGGCTATATCCGCCAAGGGTGAAGAGGAGGGGGGGGGGGCGGATCGTAATCCTTGGCTAGCGAAGATGAGGATATTTGGGCTGAAAATGTTACCTCTAGAGTGATAAAAAGGTTTTTCCATATTTGGTCTCAGTGTCCTGGTTTTTTACCCCAGATAACCCGTATTCGAACTTTGGCTAGAAATCATCAAAATAACCTTTCTGACATATTACAAGGGTATTTGGGCTTAACATGTTACCTCTTAAGTGTTAACAAGGTTTTTCCATATTTGGGCTCTGTGACCTAGTTTTTGACCCCAGATGACCCATATTCGAACTTGGCCTAGAAATCGTCGAAACAACCTATCTGACATATTTCCAGGTTATTTGGGCTGAAAATGTTACCTCTTGAGTGTTAAAAAGGTTTTACCATATTTGGGCTGTGTGACCTAGTTTTTGACTCCACATGACCCATATTCAAACTGGAGCTAGAAATCATCAAAGCAACCTTTCTGACATATTTCCAGGATATTTGGGCTGAAAATGTTACCTCTAGAGTGATAAAAAGTTTTTCCATATTTGGTCTCAGTGACCTAGTTTTTGACCCCACATGACCCATATTTGAATCTGGGCTAGAAATCATCCAAATAACGTTTCTGACATATTACAAGGATATTTGGGCTGAAAATGTTAACTCTAAAGTGTTAACAAGGTTTTTCCATATTTGGGCTCTTTGACCTAGTTTTAAACCCTTGATGACCCATATTCGAACTTGGGCTAGAAATCACCAAAATAACTTTTCTGACATAATACAAGGAATTTTGGACTGAAAATGTGACCTCTAAAGTGTTAAGGTTTTTCCATATAAGGGTTCTGTGACCTAGTTTATGACCCCAGATGACCCATATTCGAACTTGAGCTAGAAATCATAGAAGCAACCTTTCTGACAAATTTCCAGGATATTCGGGCTGAAAATCTTACCTCTAGGGTGTTAACAAGATTTTTCCATATTTGGGCTCTGTGACCTAGTTTTTTACCCCAGATGACTCATATTCAAATTTGGGCTAGAAATCAATCAAACAACGTTTCTGACAAATTGCCAGGACATTTGAACTGAAACAGTAGCCTCTAGAGCCTTTATAAGATTTTTCTATTTTCAGGCTGTGTGACCTAGTTTTTGATCCCAGATGATCCATATTCAAACTCGTCCGAGTAATTACTGGGACAAACATCCTGACCAAGTTTCGTGACAATTGAAGCAAAAATGTGACCAGTAGAGTGTTAACGAACTAAGTGTGAATGGACGACGGACGACAGACGACGGACGACGGACATTCATCGATCCTAATAGCTCACCCTGAGCCAGCTCAGGTGAGCTAAAAAATCAAAACAGCAACAACAACAGTATATTAAGTCCAATTACTCCTGCAAAAGTCAGTCAGGAACATGATAATATGTTCAACTACACTAGTAACTGAACATTTCTGTAAGGTTTCGTCTTGCTTGTAAGGGACAGACAGACAGACACAGACAAAATGAATATGTCTCGCAACTCTTGGTTTGAGACATGGCAAATGACTCTTAGGCGGGGCCAATTGTTATTATAGGGAACCTTTTTGAACTAGATCTTGTTTTCCAGGAAAACTTGTATCTCCTCCTCACCAACTCAAGTCACAGAACTCATGCGAAAATCCGTCAAGTGAAATCTCGTGAAAACATACACTTCTAAAAATCCGTTGATGAATGTAGGAGGAGTTGCACTAAGAAGAAATAACAAGAAAATCGGTAGAACCGATGGAAGCTTCTCGTAGCACTTCTTCAAACTAGTTGCATCTTTAGTATTTTTCTATGTGTAAATTGTAGTTTAAATATACAATACAACTAGAGCTATCACTGAATGTGACTTATATCCCCACAATCCCGACTTGCCAGAGGCAAAAGGATAACACTTTCAGGTAAGAACTTTTAAAATTGGCAAGGTAGAGTTACAGGTCTTGTATACCACACTATCTCACACTATTTTCTGTTATTTTTCTAACAGAAAGACGAAGTGTAAAAACATCTTTATCAATTCGGCAAATTATTTCAAATCCCTTCATGAATGTGAATGTTATTACCCCTCCTACCACTGCGAAAAATACACCAATATACGGAAGTGTACGATCCCGTATTTTTTAGATATACGGGCATATACGGGACGTATTCGCATAATATACGGACATAATATACTAATCCGTATTCGGAACATCGGGTATACGGGAACTCCGTATATTTGTCATTACAAATACGGATTTCCGTATTCTTCAAATATACATGTATGTATATGTGTCCGTATATTTGTAATATACGAATAGTACCATACCCGTATTTCAGCCATATACAGACTATAACAACATATAGTTTACTAGTATACGGAGGATATACGGACTTATAATTTCATAGAATACGGGAAAGCTAAAAATCGTACATGATGCATATACGGGATAGAATACGGACTCTGTATACTAGAAATATACGACCAATATACGGAAATTTATTTTCATAGTATACGGAAATGCTTAAAAGCGTATATGACACATATACGGGGCAAGAATACGGACTTTGTATACTGTAGATATACATAGGAAATACGGAATTGTATTTTCAATGAATACGGGAAAGCTAAAAGCCGTACATGACACATATACGGACTTATTATATTACATGTACGGATCAAGAATACGGACATGATATATTACAGGATACGGGAACCCAATATAGACGGATAATATACATGAACATGGTGTGCGGGATCATTATATTTAGTTACTACTCATTTATAGAACGGACGTTAAGATCCTCATCGTATCTCCTTGAAGCATACGAACAAATATATGGACCTGCAATGTCTGAGATAACGGTAGGAAACATACCTTTTTAACTAGATATACTGACAGAAAGTTTACTTTGGCGTACACGAGATATGCCATCAGCATGATAAAAAATAACTGAGTAACTTGTTAAGGATGAGGAATTGCACAAACAAAAGTAATTCAAATTAGTTCTGAATTTAATGAATAGTATTTTATTAACAAGTTTATTAATAAATGTAATATGATCATAAAAGAGTAACAATCAATAATAGAACCAAGCATATTGTAATGATAAGAACATCACTGAAATCAATCTTTAAGTTATACAAACAATGACTAGTGAACCTTGGCCACTTGGAAACATATATTCAAATTACAATAACATATGTAATATCAAAGATTTGTCAGCTCATGCAATTGGTATTGTTTCATACGTTATCGTTAATCAATAGAAATCCAAGTATCACTGTATGTGTATGTAGTCACAGGTCATTGTTTAGTTGTACTACATATAAATGGGAAATGTTTTTAAAAATCTTATAAAACTATGTGGAAGTGGCATTTGTACTTGCTACGATCACAGCTTATAGATAAGACCCAGTTTCACGTGCACAGATAAACATACTAAATTATTGGATAACTGTGAGTCAGTTCACTGTCTTTAACAAGTACATACATTTACAACATGCATTTCATAAAGTTTTATTCTTTTTGTTCTTTTATTCTGCTCCATTGTCTTGTGGCTGTGACTTTTTCTGGGACTCATGCAAGACTCGCATCTGCTCCTGCATCTCTGCAATGGCATCATGAAGGTCCATTTGTCTGAAAATACAAAATGATAGTATTGATTTTGTATCTTAATTAATTATTACTTTTAAACATTTACTGTCTTTTGCATATTAAATATTGTATTATCTATTTCGAAATTGTTACTGTCATGGAAAGATGCTGGAATGATTAAGAGTTGCATATTTCATCAATTAATTACTCTCATTCTTACTTTTTTTGTGTGTTGGCAGCTTTACATAGACTTTTTTCACATCTTTAAAAGTTGCGCATGCGTATTTTGCAAAAAAAACATGGTGTGCATAAACGTAAGGAAGTATGGTTGCATAAAGACAAATAAGAAGTAATGATGCATAAAGATAAGTAAGGATGCGTAAATATAAAAAGTAATGATGTGTAGAGATTAGTAAGGAGAAGCAAGTTGGATATAAGTAAAGCGAAGAAAAGATAAGTAAGGACAAGAAATGTAAATATAACTGCCATTATCATATTCGTGCATATTGAATATGTGATTTATTTAATTCTTCGTCCTACATTTCTCTGAAAAATTGAATTATATACCGTTACTGAGTGATGCACGTGACCTGTCGAAGCACGTGAAGGGGTGTTACGTTTCATAGAAGACGGGTAAAAAACAGATTTTTAATTTATATTCCACTAACAAATTCATTAGTTATATTACATTGAAGAAAATATATTTATGAAAGTAAAAAACGGGAGCAACGCTTATTACTTAAAGAAGCTGTTGTTCTTAAAATTAAAGTGAAATCAAAATATCATGAGAAAAACAACAACATAATTTTACGCTTCTATACACCTTTACAATGGAAGAAAAAAGTTGTTGACCTAACGGTGTGCAAACTCGTGTCCTTCCAATCAGTAAATCTTTTTTCGCTAGGTATACCACTGAACCACGGCACTATTTATTTCTAAAGTACATTGTTAACATTATGCCTGTGAAGATCTGTGAGTCTGTCGCGGGACGGCATAAAACGCTAACACTATAGAGTAAGGAGAAAAAAGCTAAACTGACATACGAATAAATTTTGTTATCATGGCATAAGTATTCACTAGCTTGATAAACACTTTAACCGTAACAGGCCATGAGTATCATACAACATCGAATCAACACCTTTATTAATGACATGTTTATTTGATTAACTCCTATCTTCAGTTCTATAACAACAACATAATCAAAACTGTTTTTGTTGAAATTTTCCTTTAATTTATAGGAATTACTATGATGAATTAGCTCCCCCAAAACAATATCGCTAAATACAACGTACCGAACTCAGCAGGTATTGTTCGTTGTTTTTTATGTATTTTCTGATTTTTTCCCCTTTATGACAAAACTAAAGTAATTTCTTAATTGTTCCGAAGTCATTTAACTTTTGTTTCCGACTACAAAGCATTTGATATACCTAATGTAAAAACCTTGATAAATAAAATATTGTTATGTTCTGTTCTGCATAATATGCTATGTACACTAGTCTATTGAATAGCGTTGTGAGTTCTTAGCGCCGATAAAAATATTTATTCTAAAGAAATTAAAAAAACTTTTTAGTGTATGTACATGCGTTGTCAATTAAAAAACAATAATTATTCTTTAGTCAATCATATTATGGAACTAGGAACAGGATGTTACACATTTTACAATTTCGTTACCAGTGCGTCTTATAAAATCATATTTTGTTTTTTTAATTAATAAAATCTTTAATTTTCTTAATTTTGATTTCGATCATGAAATAATCGCTAAGCTGTGGTTACTTATCTAATTGCCGACATTCGTGAATGTTTAAACAAATAATCAATTATCTATCAGGGCTTATTCACAGAATCATTCAGTCTCACTTATCTCTTAATATGCAAATGATTTACCGAAATATCGATAACATGATTTTATATAGTAAAAAAAGGAAAAAATGGTAACAATAAAAATACTGTATGTACCCATGAAGGTGATAAAGTAGGTGTGAAAAGGCATGCTGGGGTACACTGCTGATCATAGAAAGGTGCTAACGACACGTGTCGCTCGTTAAATAGGTTATTAATTTGTCTCAGCAAGTAATTATATAATTTGTGTCATGATCTAATAACGGCAATGTATTAAAATGAAAACACATTTAAAATATATACCGCAACACATCAATCTCGGTCATCAACTTTATCACTATCTCTTTAAAATCATGTTACCAATTTAAATTTATCATTTTGATATAAATCTATTGACCAGCAGTACTCTTATCATAATATTCTGTTTAAAAGTAATAGAATTCAATTCAAAACATAAATCAAAAGAGTAATCTTGTTTCAAAAAATAAAATCAATTTCTAATTTTCATATATAAAGATCATGTACGTATTAACACACACACACACACACACACACACTATAAACAAAACTAATAGCAAAGTACAAGTATACTTTGAGGTGACATTAATGCATTCTACTGTTCCTTGATTACATACCTTACACAATCTTTTATCTCTTTCTACATTATTATACCTTCCTAATAAAGGCTAATTCTATCACTAAAGTATGTGAACATAATGTAGCTTGTCATTTGAATACATCTTGATATTTTTCAAAACAAAATTCAGTTTAATATCTGCAAAAGGAATTTAATTTTGACGTTGAATTTACCGGCTTTGCAATTTACCGAACTTACCAACACCCGTTTAAAAACGGAAGCATACAAAAATCATCATAAGCCATTCATTGCAGGGCATGATCAAGCATTTGATTCCAAGCATGAGTTCAGTAAAACAGAAATGTATTATACAAAAACTTTGACTTACCTCATTTTACTTTCAAAACGACGAAGACTTCGATACAAGGCAATTTTTGAGACATGAATTGCTGAAATCTGCTTCTTCCATTTCGCGCCCATAGAAATGATTGGATAGGTGAACACAAGCTATACCTGATTGGTGCAATCTGATCACATGAAATAAACCCACGCTTCCTTTGATTGGTGGGATTGATCACATGGAATAAACCCACGCTACCTTTGATTGGGGAGATCTGGTCACATGGTATGCGCCTTCTTACACTGACTGGTACAGTACATTTCTCTTTCTCGTTTTGGGTAAAAAAATTTTTTTTAATAAGAGAGAACCAATCTAGTAAATTAAACTTGATGAATATGGTTTTCTTGGTTGATGTTGTCGCCAAAATACCCTGTATCTCGATCTACCTGCGCAAAAATCATTATTTGGAACGCGCGTCTTGAGAAAAAAAAAACAACCTATCATTGCAAATAATAAAATAAAAACGAAGACTTTAAACACCCCTGACTTTGTGTGATGCCTACATTATGATAATAACTGAGCGAACCTCTTTCAATATAAACTGTTAACCTTTTAATGTATGAATATTGATCATTACCGAAGATCTTATACCTGCTTCTGAAGTTTGAGCGCACATATAGACCGTTCCATAATTGATAAACTGAACGCCGCCATTATAAAGGTCACGTGACTGTCCACCATTAAAAGGCTGCTTAACTTCGCTGTGATGCCTTAGTCTCGTAAAACTTTGTATA
The DNA here is from genome assembly GCA_012932295.1 of Cyclina sinensis. Taxonomy (NCBI): domain Eukaryota; kingdom Metazoa; phylum Mollusca; class Bivalvia; order Venerida; family Veneridae; genus Cyclina; species Cyclina sinensis. The sequence continues at coordinate 25,020,566 of JAAONU010000004.1, forward strand.
GCTTTAGCAGATTTCAAGGTGACATGCTGTCTTTTATCGCGTGAATTTTGTGACATCATTTTATTGTATTATTATTACTTTTCTGTATGTTTTATTCCTGACTTGAACATATTATTAACTTGAATTATTAAATACATGAAAGACGGTGAATAAAGACAATTGATCGTTCAAAATTAAAGATTGAAATGTGTAAAACTCATATAACTGTTCTTTTTCAAAAGTTGAAAATATGATTTTAATTATTTGAACACCTCTGAAAGTTTACAAAATGGACAAAATGACAAAATTAAACATTTTGCTCATCAATCGCATGTTAATGGAGAATGTTAACTAAAACTTGTTTTATTCTATGATACAGTTTCAAACAATACTTGACAATACAAGTGCATTATTAAGTGCTTCTATTATTATCACACTCTTTTGTCTTTCGCGGTGTCCTGTGGTGAAGGGATGTGGTTACGTAATACGGGGGTGACATACTGGCTTTGTTTTGATAAGTCACCGTTAATTGTCATTGTCGATGTTCCTTGATCAGTCACAGTAAAACACTTTAGTAACAAATTTTGCTCTTGAGAAAATGCCTGAAGGCTATAACACATGGTCTTTAATTGTTCCTGATTGTTATATAAAATTTAGCATCTACTGCTGAATGGACCTTTTCTCTAATATTTATTTCTTGCATTTCGGATTTTTTTGTGAGTTCAAAGTATTGATATGTACAGCATTCGAGTTTTTGTATGCAGAATAAAATAATAGCTTCAATGCACACGTTTGTAAGATATTGATCTTATAAATAATACGTGTGCTTTTTTTCTTATTTTTAATATTATTGTTGATGATATTTCTTGTACTACGGAAAACAAAATAATTATGACACCCATGTAACTGTACCCTTTTCTTCAGATTTCTTTTTAAGATAGAAACATGTACTTTTTAAAAGCAGGTTTTCGTGAAATTTTGATGAAATAAAAAGAATTAATCTACCGGTGAATATCACACGAGTTTAATATAACAGTTCATCAGATTGAAATGTAATCTATGATTCGGCTATGTAAATTGTAACTGTAAATTGATTATTCGTTCTTTATTTTAATTGATAATTGATATCTCATAACAAACAAACTTTTTGTTTATTGGATAACATACAGCAAACTGTTTAAGCTAGTTTAATGTTATGAAGCCAAATTTTAAATGTTGTATTACTGGCTTAAATTTATTTAATCATGTTTCATCATCGTTGAAAAAAAGATGTCTAACCAAAAACATGACATTTTAGATCTACATGTTCAATGTAATCAATGCTAAGGGAAACTAATTATTTCAACAGAAGGTCTTTTTTAAGAATAATTGAACCTGCTACTTTTTTTTAATTTTTAAAAGACATTATGGTTTAATTTTTCTTCTAAAAAACAGAAGCACAAGCAGACCTTAATCGAAAGAGCAGATTTTAAGTGTAAATAGTATCACCATAGAAAAATCCCTTTAAATCGCAATATTGTTTTAAGACAATAAAGTACATCACTGTTACGCAATATTAGATCAGCCAGCAAAGAAAATTTTAACAAGAGGCACGGTTTGATTAAATTTAGTTAAAAACTTGAAAACCCTGCTGTGAACTATGATCCATATCCGGCTTTAATAATCCAATACTGCAAATTGGTTAAGACAATAAAGCACATCACTGATCATCTTGGAGATAAAAATTAGAAAATAGACAGGGGCAGATTAATTAAAGTTAAGTCGGTTTCATTTTAATTTCGTTTTCAAGTTTGAGACGCCTGCATTGGATTGTGATCTTTATATTTATATCCGGCATAAAATCAAGAGTGGAATTTAGTTTTGACAGACACCCCCCCCCCCCCAAAAAAAAAAAAAAAAAAAAAAAAAAGAAAGAAAAGAAAAAGAAAAAAACCATTATAACAAAAAGAAAACATTTTGCTAAATAAAGATCATTAGACATTAAAACTCTATATAACTGTGTAAATTTGACCGATATTATTTTCGTATTTTCAAATATACGGAATGCTGTATTCGAGTATTATACGAACTTGCAAGCACACTCCCGTATTTCAGGAATATACTGAATAGTATTTCAAGTTTCTCTTATTAGTAAATATACAGAAACCCTTATTTGAGCAGTATACTGACTCCCGTATTTCCGAGAATACGGGGAAACTATCTTGATTTGATATGCCCGTCTTATTCATTTATAATCAAAATAATCAAATATAATAATCATTACTTTTTCCAGTTTACAGATACATTTTTCATGTGTTGACTTCTCAATCAGTAGTTTTCTAGGGATGTTCCTTCTTGAAAATAATGACCTCCGAACCATTTTACAAATTTCCAAATTTTTAAGCATACATAATGCCGCATTCGAGTAACATTTGGAAAAACTATCGTGTTTTAGACACATAATGGGTTCCATTATTTACAACTTTATAGAACACCAGATTTGAGCAGTATACTGACACCCCTATTTTAGTATATACGAAAAGTACACTGATTCTTGTTTTCTTAACTTTCAAATAAAGGGAGATATGTAGTTTAGCAGTAAACGACTGTTCATGAATATGAAGTCTTTCTAGATTCACGTATTTGTAAGAATACGAGATGCCGTATTTTAGTAATATACGGACTTATTATGACGTTCCCGTATTTAAGAAAAATACGGACACCGTATATCTAGTTTTCCATATTTTGTAGGTATACGGAACACCGTATTTTGATCATATACGGATTTGCTGAATATACGGCACCGTACACCTCCGTATTTTATGTTTTCCGTATTTTTACCCGTATATTAATGATATACGGAATTCCGTACACTCCCGTATATCTACATATTTTTCGCAGTGTACCACCAATGAACTTCGGTCGAGACGGTATAATAAAGAGAGATTATGATAAGCATCGCTAGGTGGTGTTATGATTCTTAAACACTGCACTTTCTATGTTATTTTGAATATCAAGCATAAACCAACAAAAGGATGAGAAAGTCCAAAGAAATGGTTCTTATGCACTGCAGTTTCAAGTTGATACCTTTATTATTAATTGTTTAGTTATGGTTTGGACAAAAAAGCTCGATGGACCTGCGAACGGAAGGAAAGACGGATGCACAAAGCGGCAATTACATGCTAGGGGTTTTCTACGCAGAAGTTGGAAGGCTGTGGGACAATTGATACCCCTCTTTTTGCGCGGAAACTCAAATTGAACATGCTTTGACATTTTACATACTGATGCCAAAACAAAAGGGACCTTCTTCATAACGGCAACCAGTTTACAAAGTCTAAAGGGTATAGGGCAAAGGGTGCTAAAGTTATTGAGCGGACATTGTTTTCAAACTCAGAGTAAATATGACCTTGACCTTTGAACTTCTGGCATCAAAAACAATAAGGTTATTCCACTCTGTGGACTTTGAAGGCTGTGCTTCAAATAGTACTCGATTTTATTTAGCAGAAACCAGTTTGAAAATAAGAGTGACTATTACCTAGATCTTTTACTTTATCCCCCTAATGACAACAAGTGTTTTTAAATCAATAAGAGCAACCACACTGTTTTGTTTGAAGAGTGTAGATGAAAAGGTTCACGAGTTATTAAACAGTTTTCAAATTCAGGGTGAAAGTGACATTGGCCTTTGACCTCCTCACCCCAAAAACAGCAGGGTATTTCACTTAATAAAGGCAACCAACCAATGAAGTTTGAAGGGTGGGAGTCAAACGGTACTCGAGTTATTGAGCTTAAACATCTTTTGATTCAAGAGTACCATCGACTTTGACCTACCCTTTTCAAAACAATAGGATATTTCCACGAACTAATGGCAACTACTCTATGAAGTTGAAGTTTGACTGTGTATCAGAAAGCCCTCAAGTTATCGGGATTGGGTTGAAATGGTTTTTAAAGTTAAGGTGGCCATGATCTTTGACCTCCTATTTTGAAAACCAATTAGTGCAACAATCCTTTGATGTTTGAAGACTTGGAGGCAAATGATACTCGATTAATTGAGCGGAAACCATTTTCAAATTGAAAGTGATCGTGACCTTGCCCTTTGTTATATTAACTCCCAAGACAATAAGATGTTTCTACTTTGTTAGAGCAATCACTTCATGTAGTTTGAAGACCTAGGATCAAATGGTGCTGAAGTTATTGAGTGAAAACGATTCTCAAATTCAATGTAACCGTGACTTTGACCTAAATTAAAGGTGATTGTGACCTTTTCTTTTGACCTTCTGAATCCAAAAACAATAGAGATCGTCTACTTAAGAAGGACATCCACCCTCTGAAGTATGAAGGAAGAAGGCCAAATAGTACACAAGGTTTTGAACGGAATCGATGTGGTCCGAACGACATCTGCAAAACAATATACCCCCTCTTCTTCGAAGGAGCATAATTAGTAATATTTCTTATTTGCCACTGTGGAAACATAATTATGCTTATGAATTTAATAGAAAGGTACATCAAATGAAGCAGAAAAGGCAACCTTCCCTGTCCATGTGAGTTTTACAGCAGTTAAATCTAATTATTAAACAAAATATAATGCCAAACCGATTTAATTTCCAGTTACACGCACAAAAAAGAAAAAATACAGATTTGGCCTTCTTTTTTGGTTGATATCCCCCATCACATTTAGCTGTTTAGTACAGTTATTTGGAAAGGAAATAAATTGGACAAGGCTCAATGAAGGTCACTGACTCTACAAAATGACCGCACAGCCCAAAAGGAATCGTCTACTGTCTAACAAAGTTTGAATACATTGTGCTCAACCTTTCTTTTGGTATTTGCAACACAGGGTTTTTAAATAGATCAATGTGATTTATACTGTGTACCTGTTGACATCACAACGAATAGGGACCATCTACTGGTCATGTCCATCTTATATGCACAAATTTTCACGACTGAGCTGAAGCATTCTCTACATATTCGCTGGACAAAGTTCTTTTACATTTAGATCAGTCTGATCTTGGGCATGTTGATCTCACAACAAATCGGCACAATCAACTGGTCATGAATTTAATTTATCTTCAAATGATTTTATGCTCTCTATAAAATAATTATCGATTTAAATTATTTGAAACTGGCTCCAATTCATTTAATGTTCGGTAAAATTTATACTAATTTATCTCATGCATTCTTGTTGTAGAAGGTGTTTTACGATCAATACTGACATGTACAAATGTATTTCAGTAAATAGTTTGGATTTATATTTTACAACAGCTGTTGTTTGTTTTGATCGTTCTATTTATATTAGTTAGAATATATAGAATTGGCAAAAGGCAAATAGCTTTGTCTGGCATTCAAGCAGTCGTGAACATTTGTTCAATCTACGTCAAGCATTTAATTATAAATTCTTCGTTTGTCATTACACTCTACATGTAACAGTAATACACAAGAAAATTCGTTGAAATGGTATTCTCCACCGAATAAAACAAATCACTGAAATAAAGCTGCTATGTTTTATCGATTTTTTTATGCAAATCTTTAACACAAATCAGTTTTGGATCGTTATCTAAAGACTGTTCCAGAAATTAGTACCTACCTGATTAACTCCCTTGCGTCCCAATTTAGGGACTGCGAAGATGATATTACCCCTGCCAGCTCACTCAGAAAAATCACCTCTGCCCCAGCCAGCAGGATGAAAATCCTTGTGCCCCTCACTGTAAAACAATTTGTTATAAATACATTTACAAACGAAAATATTCCAATGTCTGCTCAAACTTGATATATCTAAACTTTTACAACTAATATCTGTTCCTTTAATTGCGCTACTTTCTATGCTTTGTCATTTATTTACTGACGACTGATTCTGAAGAACGTTTGAGAGCTTACATAAATCACTAGAGTCCTCTACTCCGAATTAGCTGAATCTTTATATCGCGAAAATATATGACAAATGGTATTTGCATGTTTCAAATGGACGCAAATACAATGGGATACTAATTTCAGTACTGTGATATGGAAAAATGCGACAATGATGCCAGATCTAAGTAATCTGCAAGCTTGTTTATCAATAAAAAGAACATACCTTTTAATAAAAGACACCTTTGGTTTTCCTTCTTGATTTCTTTCTGTTAAAATTTGCGATAAAATTATCAGTACAACTTAGAAACTAAAATAAAACACCTATTAAAAAAGATCTAAGATAATAATCTTGTCATTCTTTAAAGGATAATTAGCACTTATATAATCTACATTGATAAATTTAAGCTGCCACAATTATTTGATATAATCAGGTTCATTCATTCAAATATTTGAAAGACACTGATATAATCTACCGATTTGAACTTTTTGTGATTTTAATCATTCGTATTATATTAAATGTTTAATTGCATTTTTGCTCCCTTTGCAAAACAAAGGTGTAAATTGGACCCTCATGGGACCATTATGGGAACATGAACATAGTTTGTTTTTTTTTCTTTTAAATAAATGGGTCCCTTAAGGGTACAGCATGGGCATACCCATATACATTTGGATTGTTATGATAAACTTCTAAATGTATTTTTCTCTGGTTTTGTTATAAATTTGTATACTGGACTCTCATGGGCCCAGTATGAGCACAACTATATGAGTTTCTTCATATGGGTTTGCCATGATGTTGCCCTTATGGAACCCATAATTCGTACTCAAAGTACTCAAAGTTCAAACAATCGGCGCCCTATACCAACTTTCGACCCAAGCCCCACGTTGGGTGCCAGTTGTCACAGTCCACTCGTAACGTAGGGTTAGTTACTGCTTATATGGGTTCTACATTTGAGAAAAGGATGGCTGTAAAATACTGAGGTGCGCTCTCAGAAAAATATTCAATTGCGCCATGAAAATCTTCAATACGAGTGTGCATGCGTGACGGTATTTAGTGCGGAAATAGAATTACAGATTGAGGCCCGTACCAGTGGTTAGTACATACTTGTTACTGAATGAATAAATGAATGATCAAATGGGTGAGTGATTAAATAAATGGATGAATGAATAAATGAATGAACTATAGGAAAAAGGGCGAAAATATAGGACTTCACAAAAAACATCACATGGACATGATCTGCGGTGTACAAAACAAGACATACACTGACAAACAACATATAATATCAAAACATTAATATGACCCTGCGACATAAAAATGCACTGAACTCTAAGAAGGGCAGGGGGAATTGACATGTCTTTGTAAAGAGGATGTCGTTTGTGGCAGATGACTTTTGGGGAGGTTAGACTGTATATAATTTTACTCTGATTTATTTCGCAACAACAATAAAGTGCAATTGTATACGCTTGAAAGAAATAAAGAAAAATATGTTAACCTCTCCCTTAAAAGAAGTTTTCTATTGAAAGACACCCTCACTTTATTCACAAACGCAATCATGAGATGTAAAACATCTATAATTTAAAATGATGTAAATGTCTCTGTTGAACCCGTCTCTGTGAAGTTAGCAGACTAGCAGACAAGCAGACTAACTTCAGCAGACTAGCAAACTAACTTCAGCAGACTAGCAGACTAACTTCAGCAGACTAGCAGACTAACTCCAGCAGACTAGCAGACTAGCAGACTAACTTCAGCAGACTAGCAGATTAACTTCAGCAAACTAGCAGGCTAACTCCAGCAGGCTAGCAGACTAACTTCAGCAGACTAGCAGACTAACTCCAGTAGGCTAGCAGACTAACTTCAGCAGGCTAGCAGACTAACTCCAGCAGACTAGCAGACTAACTCCAGCAGACTAGCAGACTAACTCCAGCAGACTAGCAGACTAACTCCAGCAGACTAGCAGACTAACTTCAGCAGACTAGCAGACTAACTTCAGCAGACTAGCAGACTAACTCCAGCAGCCTAGCAGACTAACTCCAGCAGACTAGCAGACTAACTCCAGCAGACTAGCAGACTAACTCCAGCAGGCTAGCAGACTAACTTCAGCAGACTAGCAGACTAACTCCAGCAGGCTAGCAGACTAGCAGACTTGTGTCCAAGATGTTTTAAGTAATTCATAATTTTCATTTTACTATGTTGTAAAACTCGCACAAAATTCGTTTAAACCGAAAAAAGTCACAATTATTTTATAATTCATTGTACTCCCCTAAAAGGATAACATCCTAAGAACAACTCTAGCAGAATAACAGAATGGCAAAACAACTCTAGCAGACTAGCAGACTAACTCCAGCAGACTAGCAGACTTACTTCAGCAGATGGAAAAAACCAGAAGCTGTACCTTTCAATAATAGAGTATGAAAAATATGTTAGAAACTTGAAGAAGAGTACCACTTCGTAATAGAATGTAAATTATATAATGATATAAGAAAACAATACATTAAACCATTCTATTGGAAACACCCGAGTAATATGAAATTTATTGAATTGTTAAGGACTTCTAACAATAATGTTTTAAGAAATTTAGCAGCTTTCAGATTCAAAGCATTTGAACGTCGCAGACTATTTATTAATATGTAAATGAATATTTTTCAAGTCTCTCCCAAACTGTATTAATTAATTCTCAATGTTTATTTTCATTCATTTGATATGACTGATATATATATATATGATATATGTATGTATGCTCATAATTTAAATATGTAATTCGGTGTTAATTGTCCCATTGAATACAGTTGAACTAACACTAGCACCACTGTCATGCCATATTGATATATGTAATTATTTGTATGTTGATATTGATGCTATGATCATGGGCCATGATTGGCTTATTTCATAATAAAAGAACATCTATCTTGATATTTCGGTCAAATCAAGTTTACAGATTGTGTTGGGACCCAGTTAGCACCAACATATATTGGTACTCTCGGACCCAAGAGATACGCCCTACAGACCGGCATAAATTTTCAAATACAGTAAACTTTGCGTACAGTGAATTCACTGAAACATTCATCTTTTGTTCCTTATATCCGAAGATCGTAGTTTGCATATCCTTGTATCAAGAAATAGCGATCCAAGTCATTTATAACGAACTGATTGCTCACCATAATCGTTCTTCATTCTGAGGAGTATTTTTAAGAAATATTACTCATATGTGTTTGTGATTGTTATCGCCCTTGAAATCATTCAATAGATGAAAACTGATTTTTTTCTTAATCTTTTTCTATATCTGACACTAACATGCCTAAGGTTGTATACAATGTTTCCTTTTTGTTGACATGTACATGTAGGAATGGGTAATTTACATCATCAGATGAATCAAAATAATCGTTATTAAAAGCACCTTATACATCCGGCCGAATCCGTGCCAAAGAAACCGAAAGTAGTGAATTCGGGATTTATTTATATGTAGTCGACATTTTGGAGTTCGTTGGAACCATGCATTTTTTAAATATTTTTTTCTGGACATTGAACTTTGTAGCTACATTTTCTTTGAAGTCAATGGTCAGTATAATTGCCCGTCCAATTCATTTTTTACCACTGGAAGAACTCAAAAATGATTACAATGATTGGCAATTGACGAGTAGGTACGGTGTTCCATGGGTAGAGCGTAGGAGTCCGTTGGTTGCGGATTCAGTTCTTGTCAGAGGCGAGATTCTCTCCCGATCTTCACATTTCTCCATTCTGGACGAATACTGACTCATTTGTTCATTATGTCGACTTGTTGGTCTGAGAAAAGAGATGATATTTACCAAGAAACTAACTCATTAAAATACCTGAATTAGATATTCAGTTTCTTTAGCGAAACGGGTATGTACTAAGGTGCATATTTGTCATGCATCACATTTGTCACACGTGGGATGAGTACGACCACCATCGTCACACCTGTTCTTACGTTCTTGCTCTCTGGAGACATTTTTGGCTGCAGTTGAGCATATACAAACGGGTTAGATGTACTAGGTACAAGTTCGGTTTAAAAAAATGTTTCTAAAAGAGTGTCGCGGTTCCTCATATTTCGACGTGTTTCAAAATTGTCTGCAACACTGTTTATAATTCTTATCTGTAGAATAATATTTCGCATGTAAGGGAATGGAAAAAAAGTACGCTGAACACGGTATTGTGCATAAGTATTGCGTGTCTGTCATGCACATTCACGCCTTTTGCCTATTGCATGATCTGTTTCCAGTTTCATGCGTAGTAATTAAAAGAAATGTTACGTATTTTCTATTTGAACTTATTTAACTTTACTTCATAACTTTTAAGATGAATGTTCACGTAATGGTCATCAGGGCTGGTATCTTCTTCCAGACGGTTGAATTCCTGAACTACGTTTTTAGCGTAGGAATAACTTGTAAGTCTATTTTGTCTAAAAAACGTAGTTATATGTAAGCGTTGGTATGCTTGTTTGCGGGCGTTTTATTGCTGCCTTAAAATGTTATCGTCAACGCGTACTTCAATTATAGTGTTTACAAATTGTGAGAAAACACCTGTCTTTTTATAATTTTTACAGTCATATGATCGCTTGAAAAATGGTTTTAAGATTTATCGCTCGCGAGGAAATTGGTTCACTTTATTGGTCGTTTAAAGTTCATTGTAAAGATCAATATCACAAATCAACGGTAGTGTATTTACATGTATATAGTTGCTAAGGAAGCGTAAGCCATTTTTCTTAATGCTATCTTTGTCTTTTCTATCAAGTTAAACACATGAAATTATACAACTGCTTTCAATGAATTTATTACAGCAACATAATATATATGCATATAATGTGCAGGTTAAATAAGGTTTTCTTAAATATTTTAAGAGGAAAATGTAGCACGAAAACAGATATTCCTATAATTCGTAAGTACAACTAGCAGAAGAACCACTAACAACAACCACAACAACAAAGATAACATGTACATCACCAGGTATTTGCAAAAGTAACACTTGCAGCTATTGATCAATTATTTGGGGTCATTTTTATAGACGTAATCGAGGGGGGAATTTTTAGAGGGATTCGGATTGTTTCAGAAAAGGGGTCACTTATATATATATTCAGAAATATAGCATGTCATGGACAAAATTATCAATACTAGTCATGAGTAAAAGTATTATTTTGGCAGCATACTTTTCTGAGACCAAAAACTGACAGTACATTTACCATTTTTGTTTGAATAATGACTTTCACCATCCACCTAGCTGTTGAATTTAAATCAAGCAGTAATTACAAGAAATAAAAGTTTAACTATGTTAAACATACTGCAAAACTTAACTCCGTGAAAATAAGAATTAACTAATTTTTTTCAAGGGTAATTTATCAATTATTTTATAACATTATTTACCGTTTTGAAACCGATTACCTACAGAAAGATACGAAAAGAAGTCAGAAAAATATCCGGTTATTACACCAATTAACAGTACACCAGAAAATGAGATGCTTTTCCCGCAACTCGAACCGAAGGTTGCTTACTATATCATAGACAATATCAATGGCAAATCTGCAAGGAAAAGCAACATTACAGACTATAGACCAAAGCCAAAGCACAGATTATCTGACGTCGCTTGGCAGAGTTTATTTTAACAAATGAAGATGTACAGTCAGTCAAGAAATAAGTCTTATATTCCTTCTTTGATGCTAGTCTTGCGCTCTTAAATGGTATAACATCACTGAATACATATATGTATAAATATGATAAAGACAGACGTCCCACGATCATTTACTTTAAAAAATATATTATTTGAAATTTAAAGAAATGACCTAAACATAAAGATATTTGTTTGAATCATATCATAAAAAAGCGGAAAAAAGCCAGCAAAATATAACCATTATAACAAATACCAAATATTGGATCGAGATATGGATCAATGAAGTTTCGTTTACTTGAATAACAAAGTAGGAAATTTATACTTGATTTGTTTTAGTGTACGAATCCATGCAATTGCATTTGCAACATCGGAATATTCTAAAATGTTCCTTTCATAAAGCTCTATGTATAATTCAACCATACGTTGTTCAAGAGTGTCAGATTTTCCTCTCCAACTTTGAAGCACATCTACAAGAGCATCAGTTTGTTCATATAAAGGAATCTCACTGTTGAAATCTGCTTTGATATTGTGAGTATTCCGTACATGTTCGACACAAGGGCTTACAAATCCAATAGTTTCTCCAATATCCCACATCAGTCTTTGTGTCAGATAACTTCGCCAGATATCACTCACTCGTCCATGAACAGTCATAGGAAGAAGTAATCCCCATAGTGCGGAGAACATAGTCGCTTGTGAGTTAAATGGAGCCAAAGTCCCTGCTTGAAGAATAATCTGAAGCTTATCATGAAACTTTATTTGCTCTATTCTAGTTAACCTCCATATTGCGTCGACATCCGGTCCGATTTTGGCAAGACTCTGAATGACTCCTATTTTCGACGGTTGAACGTGTTCTTTGGTCATATTTTTTATGCCTGCACATGTGGCAAAATTGCGTATTTCACCTAGAGGAAATCCTCTAGGCCATGGAATATTTTCCTTTGAAGAAAACGCCGAATAGGGGTTATAAACATTTCCTTTAGGTGACACATACCATTCGTCAGGAATGGAAAAATTTCTAATAAGTATATTGTCATCGTCGAAGTCGAAAATTGATTCAGCACCATGCATTATGGCGTACACATAACCGATGTTTTTCCTTCCGAAATGGTTCCAAGGAATGTGTTTTGTAAGTTCAAGACCTTGTATCGTCATCATCTTTTGTTCATTTACACTTAAAAATTTAATAAAGAAATGCGATGTTACATTTTTGTATACATTTTCAGGTGTCTTTAAATCTGCAACAATCACCAAACACATTTTATTAGCAACATTTGAAATAGCATTTCCGAGCGAATGTATTGTTGTCACTACTCCCCATAAAGTACATGTTACATTATCTCGCATATTATACGGTGTTACCGACATACTCAAAGATTGACCAAAATATGTACGAGTCTTTTTACCATTGAAGGTAGTCCCGCTTACACCTATTATATTTTTTGAAGGAACATTTAATCTGTATTTCGAGTCTTGATAGATCTTGTCCATCAAACCAGGATCTTTAATACGATGCAACAAGAAGTATCTGTCGCACAGTCCTTGTTCGAATGACACTTTGTCTTTGAAAATAACAATATTATTTATAGGAACAGTAATGACGTCATCATAGATTGACAACCAGACACCTATTGTACTGGCACCCCAATGTCTATCGTATAATTCTTTTTTCGAATCACAATTGTTTAAATCAAAACAGTATTTTCTTTCCGAAATGCGCTGAACTAGTTCTTTTCCCAAAATTACGAACATGTCATCCACTCGATTAAATACAGTGACGTATTTCATCTCCATGTTAAAGGACCAACCAAGGTACATAAGTGGTGACACGTTTTCCCAGACTACTCTGAATGAAGGATCGCATATATATACGTCGTCATCCATTTTCCCCACAAACTGAGCATCTGGGAATAGCTCCGTGGACAATTTGAACCATTTTGCGAACTTTTCTCCAAAACGTACCGCTTTTCCGGAATAAGACGAATTTATGAATATAATATCGGTGTAGCTTGAAGACTCTTCAATCGTTTCCTTTGTAGGTTTATTTAGTAAAAAGTAAATTTTAACATTGCTTGTCTTAAAGTTTGCAAACAGCTTCCGATGAATATTTCGTAATTTAACATTTTTGTCAGCACTTAATATTCCAATCACACCATACGAATGACCATCAGATTTATCAAAAGCGTTTTGTACCTGTATGTTTTTCCTACCAGAATTTAATTGAAATGTCAGAAAGCTTACTATTGAAAGTATGATACATGTGAAAAAAGCAAACCTGTGTTTGCTACCAATATTATACCGTCCCATGTTCATTGCAAGCATCTAAACACATCTGATAACTATAAATAACTAAGTAACGTGAAATTACTCCTTAAGATTTGTTATACAATATGCGTGTGCAAATGTAAGAAATTAACCATTTAAATCAACACTTTATCGGTTTACATACGAATTCACTGGGAACAATATGTGAATACAGGAGTGTACGAGATTTGTAAATCATTAATATACGTATTGAAATATGGATATGTACGTGACAATTTATTTTGCGAATAAGTATATGACTAAAATACGGTATACTTTTAAAATGCTGATATATTGCTATACCGAAATACGGGATTGTCATAACAAGTCCGTATATTACTAAGATTGGGTATTCTTAGAAATACTTAAATCTAAAAAGACTACTTGTGCATGAATACCGGTATACTGCTAAAATACGGGTTTCCATATATTTGAAAAACAAAACAGGAATAAAGAGTATTTCCCATATGTACTGAAATACGGGAGTCAATTTATAGATCAAATACAGCATTCAAAAAAAATAATACTGGAATCCCGTAAAAATCTAAAATATGGGAGTATCGGTATGTGTTTAGAATACGAGCGTTTCATCCGTATGTTTCTCGAACACGACAGTCCACACGCTTTAAAATATGTACATCATAAAATGGTTTTGAGGTCACTAACTTTACAACGAATATTCCAAGAAAACTATTGATAAAGAGATAAACAAATAAAAGTATATCTGGAAACTGAAATAAGAAGATAATTATATGACTACTTATTATTTTGTATATTATACTTGAAACTGATCGGACATTATCAAATGACTTTTATCATTGTCTTTGTTATTTCTTACGAAACAGCTCACACCACTGATCGAGCGCTTTTTGACATTTTGACGAAATTTTGATCGAGTGCCATTTGACTGGCTAGCTGGAGAATAGAATAATATGGGCTGAAGTAAAGCATAGGCCTAGATCCAGATAACTCGTGGTCATAGGCTGACTTGCCAGCTCAGTCCATGTAATGCCATGTAATGCCATGTCCAAACTGTTTGCTTCTTTGCAGACATATTCAGTCATCATGAATGGCACTTCACAATTACCCTACTTCAGTTTGAACGGAATCTAAATTTTATGATGAATTGCTGTGTTCATTGAAATTCTACTGACATTGCAGCAAACAGTGAACAGTGTCGCTATACTGTGCGGGTGAAGTGTTAAAAGTAAGATGTATTTTGCGGGTCTCTATGTATAGTGCAGCAAAACATTTGATTTACTTGTGCATACCTAAAATTTGTATGAAGTATGTAGTAGGGACAATTTTTCGTTGTCTTATGACTAAATCTAGTCACGTAGTAGAAACTCACAGAAGGAGAAGTGTTTTACAAGTCCTCTATAATTGTTAAAATCCATATTACTTTGTTTCGTAAGACATTTCGACGTCTCCTAAAAACAGTAATAAAAGTAAAAGAAAAGTCAGACGTTATTAGCACGGTTAAACGAGCACAGACACTGCGCCTGCTACTGCTGCATTCTGTCTGTAATGAATCAACAGAAAGGCCCTAATTCTTCATCATGTTGAATCTATAACAGTCCTTAAGAAGGCCATATGTATGTTTAAAAATTATTTTTGTAACCTCTGAAATCACGCATCTGACAGGCTACTAAAAATCTTCAAATATGTTGCTTAACATGAAAGTCATCCGAAAGCAGTTTGCGTTCTGTATCAATGAGTGTTGTCCAACAAAATCCAAACCTGGTCCAGTTGTGGGCCTTAGTTGATCATGTCTGTACGGGTCAATTCGTGCATTTGTCCCTGAATGAGTACAAGATGACCATTGAAATACTAATTTAAAAGGACTCTTGTTCTTAAAGAAATCATACGCTCACAAATTTTAGATTATTTATTTTTTGTTCCGAGAGAAATACAGTCGTTTCATACAAGCATGGCTGTTGCAATATTGGATTATTTACCCTTAATACTCTCTGATCTTACATTAGTCCCTCCATTTGGATTCCTCTGCTTTCATCGCTGTTTCCTTTTTTTGGTAAGGTGATAATTAAGCCTAATCATTTGCAAAAAGGGTAGTCAGATTACACATTTAGTTTAGCACCATGTTTTGCTAACACCATCATGTTTTTTTGTTGTTTTTTTTAATCCTAACTTTTTATTTAATATATAAGTGATAATTTTCACAAGTAAAAGTCAAAACAATCACAAAGAGAAACAAGGATAAAGTAAGAGGACTCCAACTGAAAGAACCAATGCGCAATTTGGTCTACCTTTGACGTTATCTGAGTAAGGGAGATAATTTGTTATTAGAAATGTCCCTCATACTTTTTAACGTATTGGTGAAGTACTTGTGAAACATGCAATATGGATTGAGTAAAAAAAAACAAATAAAAGTTATCAATTGATAACACTTACGCTCACCGAGAGACATTTTGGACCGTAAAAAATCATTTGTAGTAGGATGTTTATATTCTCTCTGTTATCTGTGTTCATGCATTTCAAAATTGCATTTGCTTGCCATTGCAAATTTCTATCATAGAACAAGGATGTCACTAAGTACATTTTATGCACATTGATATAGAAATAGCAAACTGACAAACATTTACATAATTTGAGACACAAAGTTATAACTTTTGCTGCATTCTTTGTTAAACTAAATTGCAATATATCAGGTTACAAACTTTACTGTCCCAGTGTAGATTTTACAGCCGAAGCAGAACTAATGTTCCCTGGTGTGTCGGATACGATAAATAAAGAATTTTTAACATTAAAATATAATATGTAGGGCGTATAAAAGTGAAGTAAAAATGCAATTACCTGCATCGTCTCACACGTTAAACGTTTAAGACAGTCTTTTGATAGCTATGGGAAGTATCTATACAATCTCAGAGACATAAATATTAACACGATTACCATTGCGTAGCTGTTACTATAAGGCTGTTTTATTTCACGGGAAAGAAAGTCTTAGGGAATGCAGGTCACTACAGCAGTGTACATATATCTAATTTTAAACGCAAAAGAATAGAGAGTCAAGTTGTTTTTTTTTTATTTCTATGAGAACTTTCGAGATCGTGTATTACGACTTTTGTCTCAAATTAAACACATGGAAATGTTGTTTTAAGTACAAGAACCCGAAAGAACCACGTGACTAGACAGCTTTTAATATAATCATTGGAATCGATTTGTGGATCAACCCGCTTTCACTTCACTTTTATTATTGCAGTTTCTTTTCCTGGCATATTCGCTATGATAACCCCTCATATCCGTACATAACACTGGTCCCGATTTCTCTATTTGCCTACATTGAGCACCTAAAATAAGATTTTACTAATGAAATAAATCTAATTTATTCAATAGAGATTATAACTTCGCGACACATTTGACTTGACTATGAATTAGGTCAAATGTTAGGATGGACATTTTCCCTGAAACAAATCAGGGCTAAAATGTTCTTTCGTGTTCAAAATAATTTATAATAATGATAATTTATAAAAAAAAAATGTTTTTACTGCTGGCAAAATTAATTCACTGCACTTTAAAAGTAGAAACCATACATAATTGTCATATTCACGAAATGCTTATAGAGGCTTTAGAATGACACTTGCAATGCAGTTATTGAAGTATAAGATAAAATATCTAATATACATCCGTTACATGTTCTGAACGGTGCCTGTTGCACAGATATTTGTAAGATGTGTCGGCGATAATGTGAGAGGCCTCGGACAAAAAAGCGACCTGTTGTCGGTACTAACTATGATTGATATCGTTTTTGTGAATATTTATGTCTTCCTGATATGATTCTGTCAATACATCGCGAGTTTAGGTCTGTTTTCGGTATAAAATAATGTAGACAATATAGATATTTTCATTTGGACATATTTTGTCATAATGTAGATTTATGGATTTTTTGCCTTACTTTTCTGTGAAATCCTGATATGTTTTCCTGGCGTTATAGACTTAAGTATGACATCATATTATCAGACAGGGTGTTTGTAAGATTGTCACGTTGACTCGCCTTCATATTGACAGTTTGTTTTCTCAAGTTAAACAGATAAATAAAATAATCATCGATCATTTTGTATATTTATATTTATCTTCAGTTTTGCTGCTGAGATTACCTTTTTCTTTTATATCTTATGTGGAGGAACGCTTGGATACAGCCATTAATAGCATGGACAAGAAAATAATTCATTAAAACCACAAGGACTTCGAAAAAAGCAATCCTTTGCTTGTCCTGTAGATTCTCTTTACTGACAAGGAAAAAATGATATAACTACTTTGAATCTTATCTTCGGGTATTAATTCAAAAGTGCCTTACTGTCACAATAAGAAGCCGTAGAGAGCAAAAAAATAGCATTTTCTTTTTATGTCACCCTACTTCAGCTTGTCTAAAGGCTGTACGTATTTATCGTATTTTGCTGAAACTTGACCTACTTAGGTAAACCAAAGGAATCTAATCTCTCTATCAAAATGTCATTCATGGTTTCACCTCTGCTTACCGTGTTAAATATGTCTACTTATTAAAACTCTTCCTTATTTCTTTTATCATTAAAGATAAAATATGCCTAAAATTCTTTTACTGCAGAAATTAAATGAAATCTAGGAAATTCTTAATGACTATGTCTAATTAGGCTACTAGAATACACACACTATATATGGGAAGCTGCATTCCCTATTACAGGTCATGTTATGGTGAACTGCCAGTTTGTTTCATGACATTATGTATTTATACCGTGTTTACCTATAGTGTGAAGAGTTTTAAACGTATCGGATAACGTATTTAATCTGTGTGCACTCAAACAAATTTATATTATATTTACATTTAATTTATAGAAAAGGTGTAGTAGTTATTTGTATCTGAAACTTGAGCATAATATATCTTTAAGTAAAAGGCTATTCCACGTACTATTCCAGACTGCTTAAGTGAATATATTCAAATAATATTAAATCGTTTGAAATCTTAAACAGACACTAGGGACCTTGAATATATATGGGGGCCATGTATTAAACACTTTAATGACATAATAACATGCATGACAGGGTCTTCATGTACTAAACAGAAACTGCTTAGCTTGACGGTCGTTTTTGTGGTCATATTTGTTTCTTTATCATGTTTTGCCCAAGTGATTTATATTAATTACACATATAAAATTATGATACACAGTGTAAATTATAACTAAAAATTAGGAGTGTTGTATATAGCAATTCATAAAAAATATTTCCACCCGACCCACCGATCCCCTCCGGACGCACTTAAGCGATCCATGTTGAATAACTGTTACATATTCGGCGCTTTATTCTGGTTTGTTTATCCCAGGATTACAGCATGCAAGAAAGCCCTTCACTTAGAACGTGTATTTAAAAATGCAGCCAGTAAAGAGTACAATATTTGAAGTTCTGTGAAGATGTTTGAGATCTTATTTATCAACTATTCATATCATATTTTAAGAAAATGTTTTTGAAGTCAAAGACCTCGGATACATCACAATGGAATACCATCCTGGTATGTGCCAGAGGGACAGAGGGAATCATGTATTCTCACTGTGTAATGTCAATATTATTTTCGCCTTTATTTCTGTCACTCATTTAAAAATATCCGAACGAAATGAGAGAAGCAAGCCTTATAATGAAATATAATGAGCCAGAATGGAAGACTTAATAAATACAAATTGCGTTATCTGTTTTCAACGTTAAGCTTGTTTATTTCTCTTAATGTTTGTTCTCCAGATTGAGAAACAAATGTCTTTAAGCAAATAACGGCCTTCATATCATTCAGGCAGACTAAAATCTATGTAAGCATGGGTTGCTTCAGTCATCTGTAATGTATCGTTGATAATTTTTTCATTGAAATTGATTTATTTGTTAGGTTTATTGTGTGCGCAGATGTACATCTGGTACAAATTGAAACAAAGGACAGTTTCAGTTTGTCTCAGATTACATTGTCTCTGTCAGTGAATATATATATATTTCACTTATATAAATTGCGTTCTTTAATTTGTGATAAATTATTTTTGTTTCGACTATTTTCACTCTTATATGCGTTTAACCGTGGCATATAATCTTACATGATTTGAAAGAATTTTGCTTTTGAACTTCCAAACAAAAATTATAGTTTATATTAAATTGGAATGAATAAACATCGATCACGAAGTAACTATTAAGACATTTTTACTTTTGACTAAATTATTTTATCTACATGCCTGGAGTGGAAATCCTTTTGACATAAACACTGTTAAGTAAATTACGGCTT
The DNA here is from genome assembly GCA_012932295.1 of Cyclina sinensis. Lineage (NCBI taxonomy): Eukaryota > Metazoa > Mollusca > Bivalvia > Venerida > Veneridae > Cyclina > Cyclina sinensis. The sequence continues at coordinate 25,040,533 of JAAONU010000004.1, forward strand.
TCCGTATTCAGCTATCTGGTATTTGCAAATGTCCAACTTCTTTAATACATAATGTCGATACAGCACTCCTAACAAGGGGCTCTCTTAACAATATAAACAGTTTTTGTTCCAATTTCTTCAAGCTAATACATAATAAAAGAACCATGTGTTAGCCGTTCAGTGCTTCACTTTCTTCTTATAACCACAAATTATATTGCTGTCATCTTCAGCAAAAGTCAAATATATGAAAATACTTCTCCTAAAACAACTTCTCAACTCTCAGCATTAAATAAAAAAGAAAAGAAAATTAGTCTGTTAATAATTAATAAGTTTATTTTATATATTGAAGTTAAGTGTAAGATTTCACGACAATTAATTCTAACACAATCCGCAAATCGCCGACAATAATCAAAGAAGAAACCGTTTACGTTATATCACACTGAATACAAGTGTGAGCTCGCTGACGTCACTGCAAACTGATTTCGGCTGTTCTTATGTGTTATTGTTAACTAATAGTTTTTTTATGCTCATGTAAAATAAAATATTAATAGATATTTGCTAAAAGGTAAAATATTAACTAATAAATTAAAAGTGACCTCGTTGCTTTCATCCTAATGTGGGAAATTAATAGCCGGGTAAACGGAATAGCCTGACAGGGACAATACTCATAAAAATGACATGCTAAGTACTGTAGTACATATACTTACGCCCCTTATAGCAATACATATTTGTTAGATGGATAGAGATTTTACAGTTTTCTTGATCTAACGTCATATATATATTACGGTTTCTCGTTCAGATGCGTATTAATTTATTCACTCAGACCTACGACCTTCGTGATTAAGTCACTACACATCTTAACTCGACACCATGATATATACTACTCAAAATTTGATAGGGATCACTTTTTATTTCATATGGCAAAGCCGACCTGTCCTGCAGATTTTGATTGTTTACCTGTACATGGCTCGAGATGCACAGGAAAAGCGATACCCCTGGAAAAGGGGTGCACCGCGGGCATGTACCTTCATGTACACATCCGTTTTATTCAGACTTGAGGGATGTTTGAGGCTGGGCGTTCCAAACGGCACGTCGCAGGTGTCCTTGGGGTGTCCCAGAGCACCGTTGCCAGGATATGGCAACGGTTTCAAACTTACGGGCTTCCCACGCATAGGCATGGTGGAGGGCGTCAGAGGTCCACAACTCAGCGTGAGGACCGGTTTATTGTCGTTCAATCACGACATCAGCGCTTTGTTACCGCTACTGCCATCCAAAATGACTTCCAGAATGCCACTGGTGTAAGACTTTCTACTCAAACCATCAGGAACCGTCTTCATACAGCTGGCATGAGGGCTAGAAGGCCAGCAATCCGAATCCCATTGACGCGAAACAACATCCAGACTGGCCAGCAAGGTCTCCAGACCTCAATTTAATAGAGCACGCCTGGGACATGCTGCAGACTGCAATACTGCTAGCCCAGTTCAGCCAACCACGGTCCCTGGGCTACAGCAGGCCCTTCTGGACGAGTTGGCTCGACTCCCACAACAAAGCATCCGGTGGTGCAGAGCAGTAATCCAAGCAAACGGACACCACACGCGATATTAAAGCAAAATTCAGACCATTGACTTGATTGTTCCAAAAAGTTCCAAATCATTTCCTGTCTGTGTAATCCCAAATTCGTGCCCCTCCCACGGCTTAGCCTCTGTCATGCTTCAACGGTTTACAGACGTACTAATTTTTGGGTACCAAACTGTTGTCATATGAACATATTTTCAGAACCACAACAAAAAATGTATCCTTTCAACCTTATGTAGTAAATAAACGCATTCTTATAAGTGATCCCTATCAAATTTTCAGAAGTATACTTATCGGCAGATCACTCAAGGTTTAAAAGTATTTTCTAAATATACAATAAATTTTCCTACTTCAAAGGTCTTTGAGAGAAACGTGGAAAATGTATTAATTTGACAATTTGTGCTAATTTAATAAAAGAAAATTCTGCAGTCCCTAGAGAGTTCTCCTTTGTATCTGTAAATAGATTTATTTAAGATGTGTCAGTGAATTTGTGAATGATCTTAGACATAAAAGCGACTAGAAGTCTGTCTGATATGGTATGTGTTGAATATTTTTGTTACTCTAATATATTCTTGTCAGTACATGTCAGATTCATTTCTGTTCTCGGGAATAAATAATCATGTGGATATGTTTACAATTATAGTTCGAATAATGTGGGAAAAACGAGTCAACATTATGTAACATTCCATACCACAGCAAAGCTTTGCGTGATCTAGACTGTCTGAAAGAGAATCGTTTGTAAATTTTATAACTGAATCGTTTTAAATGTTGTAGCATATTATAAATTATACAAAACAATTTAACAATCAATAAATTCAACCATACATTATAAGATGTTAAATCATGCTAAGAAACTAACATTTCTGTAAATATAATTAGAGTGCAAAAACAATTCGTCACACACATCTACACTTACCGGTAAACAATTCGTCACACACATCTACACTTACCGGTAAACAATTCGTCACACACATCTACACTTACCGGTAAACAATTCGTCACACACATCTACACTTACCGGTAAACAATTCGTCACACACATCTACACTTACCGGTAAACATTTCGTCACACACATCTACACAATTCGTCACACACATCTACACTTACCGGTAAACAATTCGTCACACACATCTACACTTACCGGTAAACATTTCGTCACACACATCTACACTTACCGGTAAACATTTCGTCACACACATCTACACTTACCGGTAAACAATTCGTCACACACATCTACACTTACCGGTAAATAAATAAAATATAAATACATTTTTCTTGTGTCGAATGGTATAAGTCGTGACAAGCCGTGGAAACGAGTTTATTTGATGTTGCTTTTTAAAGGACTGGTATACGTTGGTTACTTCCTTCTGACGTTTTGACTTGTACTTTTTGGTAAAATTTAATATAACATAGTGTGTCCTTCAATTAAGAAATAATCGAGATATGCCCTTGTTCGGCTTCAGATCATACGAGTGTATTAGGATATTCCTTGTCATATGTGATATGAAGTCGAGGCAGGTTTGAACATCACTTACTGTGGTGCGTAGTTTTGGTTTCCTTGGATTTCGCATCCTTTTAAATAATAACGAACTTTATCGTAAATTTTCTATAATTCTTTATCATGGCATTAGTCATGGTTTTTTATCGACTTATGTTTATCATCTGTTTCATTGTTCTAGGAAAACTTTGGACAAATCGTTACCATCATACATACTAGGTATGTTTTTAGTCGGTGCCGTCAAGGAAAAACAAACTAATTGAATTGACTTGATTTGAATTATAAATTATCCAACCTTTGTAAATAAATCTTCAATTTTTCATTTATTTGTTTCCGACTGCGAACCTTATTCTGAAAACAAATCTAAAGTGCATGGTAGACTTTGTTAGCAGGTAACGGGACATGACGCAAAACGAGTATACAAAACAAAATTAATAACAAAATTGCCGCGAAGCATGCGCTCGATACCCTATCAAATTGGATAACGCTTCAGTATAATCATATTTTCTTCGATAATTATTTTGTTTTTAAGTGCATTTGTGTGAAAAAAGGGGTCTAGGTATAAAGTTCTGCAGTTACTATGAAGAAGAAAAAAATAGGCTGATTTTTCTTTTGCGTTCCAGTATTATCGGGGAAGATATGACGTGTATTACTGATTAACACACTCTGTGCTCCCGAAAGTCCATCAGTTGTATGTTATCCTTTCATTCAGTTGATTAATGAGAAATTTGCATGTATTCATTGTTTTGAAGATGTGTTTTTGTTGCTGTTTCAGCTAACAAAAGCAATATGCATGAATATTTTCCCCGTCAAATGACTTTGTTCGAAGACTTAACTGACCTATAGTAACCTCAGAATCAATATTTTAGTAACTAAACAAGAATAAGTAAGACCAGTGTCACATTTGTATAAACAAAACCCTATTTAACCCTATAACTCTATTTGCAGAAGGCAGCAACGGTTTCATTAAGCTGATGATGCATCCACTTAATATAAGGTACCTACGGTCACGAGACCCTAAAGCCTAACGAATGTCAAATATCTTTTATGAATTAACATGTCCTTTCGAAGAAAAGTAGTGCCACAATTTTTAAATATGGTCTCTATTAATTCTTAAACTAACTAAGAAATGTACAGAGGGAAAAACACAATTACATTAAATTATCACTTCTTGTGTTTTGCGATTTTCTCAATGATATTTCTGTATTATGTAAGCTAATAAAGATTACAGAACTGTGTTCCAGGCAAAACAATGAGCTTTTTGTAATTGCTATGTAACAGTCCTCAGAGTTTCAAATATACAGAACTGTGGCTGTTACATTGTTTGTATTTTTTGTATTCTCTTAGGTCTGTTTTGGTATCTCCAATTGTGACGTTTTCAAAGGCTATTCTGAAACATAATCAGCACATTGTTTATGATCAGGTTTCGAGAATATTCGATAGCGTGGTTTTTTTTTCATACTGTATGTTAGATTTTTCGCATTTGAGATGTTCAGCCATCTTTAATCTCACATAAACAAGTTTTGCACTAATCTAATAATTCGGTAAGACAGAGATTAACAAGACATTTCATGATTTGAGCTCTACAGTATCAAAGTAACTGATGATGATGGACAATCCCTAAAAGTCACACTGAACAAATAGCTCAGTTGAGTATAAATCAGAAAGAAAAGTAAAAAGTCTTTATCTATGACAGCGTACGTATTTCCAGAGTATAAAGTAAATGCTTCTAACCTGGGTACACTTCCTTAAGTGTATATGTCACTATCATGCTAAACAATGTCTTCAAAATTAATGTGCTTTAATGGTTTAACAGAAGAGGAGGCCCGTCACTTTTTTCTTTTTGCTGATAACGACATCAGTAAATGTCAAGAAGCCCTGAGAGATGTGCTCTGTAATATCACTTCCCAAGTTATTTCGTTTTTCTAAACGTAAATAATTAGGGTATTTCATGCTATTTTAGTTATCACAGAACAAAACTGTTGTTTTTTTAATGTTGGACACTATTTGTTAGCATTAATATCAAACAACACCTAACGGGATAATATGACAGCCTGAAAATTTGACAGAAATTTTATTTTATACCAAACTTATACTGTCGTGTAAGATTTTCGCCTTTCAGAAGGGCCATGAAAAGGCATTTAATTTAATCATGGGATATCAGTACTGATTATGTGGCCTCTCTTATGACTCTCTTGCAGTTCCATAATTATGAATCCAATAAACTGTTACTGAGGATATTGAATGAAAGTACCCTACATGGAAAGGTTCAGCTACATTTGCTATGCTACAATTCACATAAAATTTAATCCATAGTCACAATGATAATTACATTACCATTAATATGCTTTTCAGCTAAACAAGATACTATTTGTCAAATTCTGTCATTTGGTAGACAGTTGCATTTTATCCACCCGGACTGTAACACCAAAAACACACAGGATTTCAATGAATTATTCTATTAAATCAATTCTTAAAATGTAGCATTATGTTTCTGCTTCACAGTTTCATTAAAACTATTATTCTTACGCAGTCAGTGTGGGTGTGTCTGTGGCTTTATGAGCACTTTTGTTATTTCGTAAAGAAAAATGTTAATAATGTATGTCAACAGCAAAATTGGACGGAGCTTTTTGATAAAAATCTATTATTCATTTGAGAAAGTGAATGTGTATTGAGTGGCATATTCTATTGTTCTCTTTCAAAACCAGAAATTGGTGACTGCAGTAGTACTTTTTATCCAAAAAGTCTAGCCATTTACATTAGACTTGTGTTTTTAGTCAAACGTAATGTAGCAGAGGTATAATACGGCACTTGTACTCCCTTGCCTATCAGCTAGCCTTTATGGCCATGTCGTAGAGTGTCCGCTTAGTAATCGAAGGTACCCGAGTTCAAACCCAGCTCGGGGAAGGTGGATTTTTTTCCGGGTTACATTTGGCGCCCAACGTAAATAATTCACGAGTTTAGATGTGATGGCACCCTTAGAAAGTCCCACAGACATTCAGTGCTCCAGGAATTCGAGGACGAATTCTAACAAGGAGGGGGTGTATGTAGCAGAGGTATAATACGCACTTGTACTCCCTTGCCTATCAGCTAGCTTTAATGGCGACGTGGTAGAATGTCCGAGTTCAAACCCAGCTCGGGAAAGGTGGATTTTTTCCGGGTTACAGTAATGCATTTAGCTTTGTATATAAAGTTCTGGTTAAATTTCACAACGCCAGATAAATTCAGTATCAAACGTTTACAACATTACAGCATACAAATATTTACTTACTGAATTACTTACTTGCTTACTTACTTACTTACTTACTTACTTACATACATGTAGTTTTGTTTAAGTATGTGATTCTTACTGTGTGTTGTCTTAAACAAGTTACAACACTAAACAAAAATCTTTGTCGGACATGTTAAGAAATACTATTATTTGTAAGTAAATCAAGAATGTGACAGGGATTATCAAAGGATACGTTTTACATTTGAAGAAAATAAAATAACAAAACTACTAAAGGTTCATTTTCATTTAACGGTATCTACCTTTATGTCCATCATGATATGGTTTTTATAGAATTAAAGAAAATGAAAATTACAGACACACATTATCATATGTCCGACAATCTTTAAATATTTAGTAATTTACCTCAATTTGGTCCAACTCACAGTATTCTAATTACTACCGCTAGCAAAACTGATTAGAGTTTCACGTCACAATGTTTATTTCAGTAGCTTAAATTGTCACTTTACTGATCATCCAATCACAGCGAGGCAGTTTTCTCAGGTATACCTGTCAATTAAGCTGCCTCTTGCAATCTAACCGCAGCCAGAAAAATGTGCCTGGGCGGCGCCAAAGTTGCTGCGTCGTAATTGTCGCTGGGTTACTACCGGAAATCTTCACTCAATACTCTTTTTCCTAACCGCTTTTCCATTCCTACACAGAATGACACTAGAATGACACTATTGACAGGTTAAAGGCAGTTTTTGAAAGAAACACATTGGGCGGCGTTTAATTGATTTTTAACAGGTGTTCCGACAAGTCTCATTCTTTACCTAACAGTGTAAACTCTAATCAGTTTTGCAAGCGGTAATAATTACAAAAAAAATTGATATATACATCTGATGCAAAACGAAATATGATTAACTCTGAATAGCTTTCTATAGGCAAAAGTCAATGCAACGAATTGTCTCAGAAGCCGGAGTGCTTGTTCCTTTGAGAGAATGCAAAGGGAAGTTACTCTTCTAACGTTGCTTCTCGGTAGAGCAGACAGTTGTCAACCATAAGAGAATGTGTAATCGTGATTCTGCTTAGAAAAAAAATCAATATAATAAGCAGCTTTTACCATTTCACTCTCGCTCAATTTCAGCATGAATAGCATATTTGTCTTGATGCTTTAAGTACAGCTGAAATACTCACCAAACCAACAATCAAACTGACCTTTTGCTATTACAGGTAATTTCAAATGGCAACTGACATAAATCTCCTTAGACAATTTAAGAATTTCCTTAACTGAGTTTGTTTGCCATATTATCATCTGTTGCCATTGTATAAAACTATATTGGCTGGTAATTTCTACAGCTCAAGTGCTTCCCACCTGCCTCAGTTTAACTAATCTAACTCAAATCACCTTAGAGAGTACACAAATTTTCTTTGCACATCTTATAACTACAATTTGCCATTTCATAAAACTATTTTGGTCAGTAAGCTACTGTGCTTTCCACTTGTTTCTTATCTTCTTATCTTTTCTTTTGTTTTTTACTAGACTAAACAATGCTAAAGAAGTCCTCCTCAGTATATTTAAAAGTCTTGATTACTTGAATAATTTATTGTTTGCCTATGTTTTTTTATAATTTATTTTCATGCCGTTTAATCAAAACAAAAAAGGCCATTTTTTATCTCTAAAAATTCTAAATCAGAGCTCTGCGACTTTTTTAAAAAAAATAATGCATCTCATTCTGTCGAATGGTAACAAAATGTAACGAATGCGTACCGGTAAATGATTTTCACCTGCCATTGTCCTCTCTAACATTTCATTTGTTCGCTCTAAAATATCTTCTTTATACAATAATCTTGAAAAAAAAGGGTTTTCTAAGAAGTCTGCCTTGATTGTTTAGTGCCTTTTAAATACATATGAAGTTTTCACGAAAATGTCCCCAAACAAAACGCATGTACAAGAGAATGATTATTAATTTATCTGCTGTATGAATAGAAAAGATGTACTTAACTAATTATAACGGTAATAGTACGCATTATTGATTAACTTTTATCTATACTAGTAGTAATTTATACAGCAATAAAACACCGTCAATATTTCTCCATTCATCGACCCGTTAAAGGGTTTATAATTTCAACTGTTAGAAACAATTAAATATTCAAAAGAGAGTCTCAATGGGGTTGATAAATTCAAATAGAACACAAGACAGTGTAGCTTTTATCATGTCATGTGGAAACGTCTAGCGATTAAAATATTTTTCGGATCAGAGACCATGTAATGTATGATATTTCCATCTGTTTTTGTGAATTCTTTTGACAGACATGATAGTAAATACAACGGTCAAATAATATTTCGTATGTTATATGAGATTCTGGAATATCTCCCGGCTCGTTGTTTTGCCCAAAATTGAAAAAAGAAGTTTCGCGTAAAAGTTATAAAATTGTAGACTGAATTATAAATTTTACAACTATACCACTAGCAGTGCTATTCAAAAATTTTAAATTTCGCGTAAAAGTTATAAAATTGTAGACTGAATTATAAATTTTACAACTATACCACTAGCAGTGCTAGTCAAAAATTGTCTTCTTACGTCTGTAAGAAGAATCTTTTAAATAACTGTTATCTTCCACGTGAATTTATTGCTGTCAGTGATATATAATCGCTAAAATGTACAGTGTCCTGTTTGGACCAGTTAAAAACTGAACATTTCATCTATTATATATAACTGACAACAATAAATTCACGTTGAAGGTAACAGTTATTTAAAGTGTCTTCTTACAGACGTAGAAGCGTCCGAAAATGTCTTGTAATCATCAAGAGGTGAACTTGATTGGAACTGTACCTTGTATACCCCATAAAAAAATTAACGCCGAATTTTACAAACAAACAAAAAATGAAGAATTGGGCAAATGGAGAAAAAGAAACGTACAACATGCTAAGTAAACGGACCAAAATATTTTTTAAGTAAAACAAATTGAAAGAAATGAATTGGTGTATACGGTTGCTAAGTCATTATATCTAAACCCTCATTATAAATATTTGCGGGAAAGTCTTTGCTTTTCAAGATCATTCGTGTGAAAGACGACCTGTCTACCGTACTGAAGGCGATTTTTGTGTTTCGTCGATATCAAAATGTACAATAACACACCTAATACATTATTGTTTTTGAATTCGGTATACCTGAGGCATTTGCCGAACTATTAGTGCCATATAATACTGAAAAAAAGATAAACTGTGATTTAGACAATTTTATTGAGGTAACACCAGGGTTACCTCAGTGCTTCATTCACGAAATCGGCGTTATAAAAGTTCCTAAATCAAGGCTTTTAAATCCTAGCGAACTATATTTTAGTGACTTGTAATTCGGAATTAATAAACACCTAACTAATAGTTACAGACGCCAAATTAGGACATAGTTTCTAATAATGACAACGTAACCCCCACTTAGGACTTATAGACTTCTAGTTAGGAGTTGCAAAGTCCAAATTGAACTTTTATAACTCCTAATTAGGAGTTATTCTTTCTTATATAGGATTAAGATTTGGCTCCAGGACGCTTCCGTTTGATACGCTTTGTAAATTTAAGAAATTTATAACATCAACATTGGTCAAATTCCATGATTTCATAGTGAAGGAATGCGCATAACATGAAAATGATTTGATGACGTCATGATAGACAGCACATGATTTTATGCTGCAACTGTCAGTAAACATTAATTAAAACCATTAAAAAAAGCATGACATACATAAAAGAATGTTAGATCAAATTATATTTTACTATGAACACCAGTCGTAATGTTTTCTCTCGAGGTTACGCTTCGTACAATATCATAATAAATATACATAAAATGGATAGAAATTCTACCACTATGTCATGGTATATCAACAGGTCGAACTGAAAATGTAGAACGTCTGTAAAGGGGCATTTAAGATATGAAAAAATGTACACTGTACATCCAGTAATTGAGTTCTGCTGCCTCAGTGTCGACTGTAAGTAATGGCACTACGACAAACAGAGTGCTGTGTTTCTGACCAGCTGTTACGGCCCGGTCATTTCGCCATTTCCCCGACGTAGATTATTGCACGAAAATTTCGTGAGATTACTAGGTGTCAATACTTTCATTGCTTTAAGGCCAAAAAATTATTTTTATAGCTTTCACTTTTCAACAAACACTTGCATACATTTATTTAATTTATTTGAAATTTATAGTATTTATTTACATAGTTACGTATTATATATCACCCATTGATATATATTTTACACTAGATCGTCGTATAAGTCAGATACACGTGCTCGTATTTTCTTCAAAAGAGTCTTTTTACAGACGTTAAAAAGACGGTTCGCTGAGACAAACAACGGTTTTTCCTCGGCTTTTGAAGAAAAACTCGTAATATATCTATTACTTGTTTATTTGACATGCATTTTGCAAAAACGAGAAAAGCGATTGCCTCCGTCGGCATAACTGTTATATGAAAGGCCGTAAGGTAACCTTGACCCGTAAGGACATAATATTACACGCTGTCTGTTTCTAGAAGACTGAAATATGTTATTATAAAAGCACAGTATACATCGTATGTTTTTATACATTTTGAAATGTTTTGCAATAAGATTTTAAGAAGTTTAGATATATTTTGCTATAATAAACATTATGTATATGCCGTATGTTTTCACTTCTATTCTTCAGAAATACATGTAAATTGTTTAAGTCTACATCAGTAGATTTTTGCTTGACACCACATACACAAGAAATAAAAGTAATAACTGACACAATAAAAGTTAACTTTTATTGTACAAGTCGTTGTTTTTGTGTTTGTTTTTTGTTTTGTATATTTGTATACAAGTACGTTTTCTATATCTAAAATACCGCAGATAAGAGACTCTTTATGAGCCAATGGCATACAAGTTTCTACCTTTTATAAACTGGTTTTTGTTTCTTCTGTTTTTTCATATAAAGTCTGATTGGGATAAGTGAGGAGTCATTTTTTGTAGGTAGGAAATGCACGCTCTATTGCAGCGTTTGATGTGTTTTCATCAGGCTGAAATAGTATAGACGATATTTCAGATATCATCTATCTTGACGCCCCGCCAGATGTTGGGATATTTGTAACCAATGTTTGGTATTTTATGTCCTTGGTTTTTTTCCGAGATGCATCTGAAGTGTGTCCTTCGTATTCACCTTGTTACGTATATGTGCAAAATGATATTAATTTTCCTACCTGCTTATGAATATTAAAGTCAAAGTAAAGACAAGTTTAAGTGCGCTCAACCTGTCATTTTTGAACGCTGAACAAGGGATTTGGTTGTTTGCACCACACAGTTTCTCTTCATAGATTTTGCAGAGAGGTCTAAAAATGAAGCATTGCATGACAAATTAAGCTTGGTCGGGAGAAAACAAAATGTCCTTTATTATTAATGAATCTGCTCTATGGATAAATGGCATACTTATTATCCTTAAATCAAACAGTAAAATCGGTTACACACTGCCACTTGATAATGTATCTTTCCTAGTAATAATTAATATGACAATAAAACATCGTCAGACTAGTTTCCCGTTCATCGAACCCGTTAAAATGATGAACTATTTCAACAGTAAAATACAATCACATAATTATTCGAAACAGAATCGCAGCAAGTTTTGGAGAGCAGATTTTACGCTGTTACCGTTAGAACATTGTTTAGAACCCTTTTTTATTACAGATCTATCTGTTATGGGATTTTTCTTAAAAATGATAAAAGGCTCAGTGTTATAATAATATACAATGCACTTCTAATTCCTTAAGAAAAATAATGATTGAATTTCATTTTGATTTTTGCTCCTGTTTACTTTGACACAATAGACAGTAACGCTTGAAAATGAATTATCAATTCTGAAAGATGCCTATTTTCTGTTTCAAAAACCTGTCTAATACATAATGCTTTTAAATGCATAGATGCATCTGAAATACTATTTAAAATGTTTAATGTTATGTTTAAGATGCGTTACAGTTTGATAAAATTACTTGATCGTTACACCTGAAAAATAAAATACTTAAACCCATATTTTAAAGAGGAAATGATTTTTAAAAAGATCTGTTTAAAGGCTTTAGTTAACTTCTTTCAAGGATAAAATGTATTGCCAAAAAATATCAAGATTAACGTGTGTGTTGCAACTACGCCTCTTACGAATCTTCCCGTCATTCAAACAGCTAAATGCAAATCCAAACCTACAAATATATAACAGTTTCATGATGTTCATGAAATATTGTGACAACTAAATGTAAATTAGCTAAACAATGTTGGGTAGACAAAAGACTCTAGACTGATAATAAACTAATTAAATAGAATTATTATAAACATAACGAATGTCTAATATCTGTAATAAACTTTGTTACTCGTTAGAACAATAATTGTTCAAATATGTAAATCTGGTTATTTAATTAAAATTAATATTTGCAAGTGAAACTGGACCCTTAACATTAAAACTTAAAATCTTTAATATTTGGAAATGAGGCGTTTCTAGTCAGTGTTTATTGTTTATGATTCCATCGTAAACTTTGAAGATCTCAAGCCATTAATAGTAAAAGCTGACTATGAATTACTAACGATGAACGGATCTCGTGTTTCTATAGAACTACCATCACTTATGCTTTCAAAACATATTTTTATCATAAATGAATAAAATGTTGAATGTATTGTTGCATACGGTTTAACAAACAAATGTAATTCTCACACAATGGAGATGTGAGAGGGCTTATCGGTTAGAAAGTATGATTGTTCAGTCTTTTTATTATTCCTTTTTATTATTATTATTATTCCGCTTGATGTTTTCCCACTGGGAAAATTGCAAAATACCGAAAATATTTACAGTTTTCCTTGCAATTCTATGTAAATCATTCTCAGTATTGAATCTGAATCTGAAAGCCACTGAGTTGTTGAGTATGACGTTGAATGCGCGATATCACTCGACCACGAGTTTATCTTGCTCACAGACACTTGGGGTAAAGAAATAGTACTTGTCTAAGAACATTTAAAAAATTCGTGAATTTTAGCAATTTTTGAAACGTTCTCAGACAGGTATATGGTATATGAGTGCCTTATGTCTTCGCATTTGTGGAACAAGTACCATTTCTTTACCCCAAGTGTCTGTGATCTTGCTAAGGTTTGTTTAAGGTTTGTTTGTTTGTCACCTAGTATTAAGGTGCAGACACACAAAGGGGAAAATTCATGGTGCATAAATGCTTATTACGACAAGGTTTCGGCCTACATATTCCCTGTGGATAACTGTGAAGAAAAGAGTAATCAATTAAATGTAGCTTTAGTTTTCCATGTTGTATAAAGTAATATGCTACCAATAGAAACATGTTTCAATTTTTTACAAACTGATTACTCTTTTCATTACATATTTTCAAATATTTTGCAATACTAAATCCCTTTTGCAACACAGAATGGGAACAGGTTTACTATTAAGATTTTTGAAAACGGCTCCATAATATTACTATGCGGCTTATGGCAATACCCTGTCTTTCAAAATTTAAGTATCATTCAGCTTTGTTACATAACTTACTATCAGTTTATTTCATTGTATATGATTTTTTCTTGAAAGTATAAGCTCTCAGCTTATAGTATTTTGCTATAGTTTGACTCTTACCTAACATTCATTACAGGTTCCATCTGAATGGTGGTTTTGGCCATATGAATAGTTCTTCAAGCAAAACGGTTGTCAATGAGCCAGTCTTGGACAGTTTGCATCAATAGCAGGAAATTTGATCAAGAACAATCTTGTGCTATTTAGAAAGCCAAACGGTGAACATACATTGACAGGATACCATTTAATTGCTATAACAATTTTATACAATGACACTACAACAATCATTTTGTACTAAAACATACCTGGTGATCACATAAAGCATTTAGTGGAATATTTACGAAAAACACCTAACAATTTATCTCTCGAAACAAAATTTTATCTGTTTCAGATTTGGCTGATACTTTTTTACTCTGTTCTTCCTGCCGACGAAAAGCAACCAGAAACTGTATTCCTACCGGATCTCAGCATGTTGACTTTAAGAAACGGTCATGGAGTACAGCAGTCAGAGAGCAGCTACAGAAGAAAAGCATTTTATCAGAGTCTTAATCAAAGTAAGGTAACAGTACCTGAACGAACAAGTAAGTTTGTGAGCTAATGCTCACTAGTGATACCCCCGCTATCAGAAATTTGACTTTCATAATGTAATTTGCATTTGTCATATGTATAAAGAGTGTCAATTTTTTCCGAGTATTTACCTGAACTTAATACAACTTCATCCAAGGGACAGCTAGATGGATATGAAAATGGTCAGTATAATGAACAGGTATTACATCTGTGATTTCTGATTCATCGAAGTCTTTATTCACAAAAACACGATCAAGTGAACCTCCTTTCCTGTGTATTGGTAACTTCTAAGTATTCGGTAAACAGGAAGTAGTTGAGCAAGGAGCATATAATCGCTTTATATCATATGAGAATATAGGATAAAGCAATATGCAAAATATCAGGCTGCTGCATCTTATAGTTGCTGAGAAAACTGTGACGGAAATTGTGAATGTATGTGAACTATTTGTAAAAATCTAAGTATTCGGTAAACAGGAAGTAGATGAGCAAGGAGCATAAAATCGCTTTACACCATATGGGACTATAGGATAAAGCAATATGCAAAATATCAGGCTGCTGCATCTTATAGTTGCTGAGAAAACTGTGACGGAAATTGTGAATGTATGTCAACTATGTGTAAAAATCTAAGTATTCGGTAAACAGGAAGTAGATGAGCAAGGAGCATAAAATCGCTTTACACCATATGGGACTATAGGATAAAGCAATATGCAAAATATCAGGCAGCTGCATGGTCTAGTTGCTTAGAAAACTGCGAAGGAAAATAAAGATGTCGTTTGGATGATGTAATGCACCTATATAGTGACAAAATCTAAAAATATTCGGTAAACAAGAAGTAGATGAGCAAGGAGCATAAAATCGCTTTACAGCATATGGGACTATAGGGTATAGCAATGTGTGAAATATCAGGCTTCTGCATGTTTTAGTTGCTAAGAAAACTGCAACGGAAATTTGTTACGGACGGACGGACGGATGGACAGACGCACGGACGGACGCACGGACAAGGGTAAAACAGTATACCCCCACTTCTTCGAAGCGCGGGTATAAAATGCCCACGGGTACATCCTCCCAACCTTTCTGTAAGTAACATGTACAGGTTTTGTTAATCAGTAGGCATACTGAAGTTACCTGCAGCCGATTTTTACCCTGAGACCAGTTAAAATTATTCAGTTGAATAGGTCAATTTAGGTTGGCGTTGTCAAAACAGAAGTAACACGGTGAAACAAACTTTATTTGAATAGAGGTCACACTATCCGAATCACAAATACATGGTCCTAGTAAACCAATACAGAACATTTTTAAGATAAATTAAGAATATTTAGATATAAATTACTCGAAATTTATGGAACTTTTATAGTGTCAGTGCCAAGCTAGCCTTGAATTATTGTCCAAACAGTGCTGTTACAGAGCATTGACAACATTGACAGCAACACTTAAAAGTATTGATAAGTTCCATTCTTGATATGCGTTCATTAAAGGTATGCGTTGCAAATGAAGGAAAAACGTTATTTGGTCCAGTCATTTTTGATTATTTTTGAAAGAGTCCAAAAAACAGAATACTTAACTACTCATGTTACTATACAAATGTAATCAATTGTATATAATGACTCCAGAATTGGAAATAATATTGCAATGCATGTCTCAGTTTTCTATGATTTTCTAAACTCATTCATTGTCTATCTAACACAATATACTGTTTCGTTTACAGAGAGATAATGAGAATTAGTAAAGCTTTTTTCAGTTCGGTAACTGCCTTCGGATATGCACATTGGGATGTAGATAATGCAGCGTGTTCGAGGAAACATTGGGTTATGTAAAGTAACAATAACTTTTTCCTGATGGAACTCAGACTTCTGGTAGCATGTGGAGTGTTAAATGATAAAGTAACTCAGAGGTCAGTGTCCAGAACCCAAACGAGTGTTTGTGACTTTTTCTTGGGATTTCTTTTGATCACTATAAATTTAAATGTAGCGTTCGAGCTGGTTGCCAGTCATTTGGATACAGAAATCGAATGAATGTTTGTTTCCTATAGTAAAGATACATGCATTTTTGTTAGTCGCAACGACATTGCGAACACTAAGATACGAAACCTTTTTCAAAATATAAAACAAAAAGATACATATAATAAAACATTATTGTCTTTTCAATATTTAAAATAATCTTACCTTCCATATTGCAGGCCTTAAGTTAGAATCTCATTTTTTCCGAGAAGTCAGCTTCTTCTTGTAACGGGAAAGACTAAGGATCTATTACCTAAAATTTTCCAGATTGCCTGTTTTGTATTAGAAAATAGTTCTTAGTTATTGTAAAAGCCTTGTTTGTCTTCTATAGTTATCTGTTTTGTATAATTTTTTTGCTTTTATGTAGTTTATTGTTAATATTGCGATACTCACATTTGTGTTGTATAACTTATTCATTACTGTAAAATCCCATTGTGTTTAGTGATTGGTATGGCATAAGTTATATTTATTAGAAGTTAGATAAGATAGGGAGTTTTATAATACAAATGAAGCAGTGTAATCTACAAATGCTACATATCAAATGCTTTCATCATCTATTTTGCGTTTGGTTATCAAGCGTTCTTTGTAATAACACGGTCTGCAATTCATGCTTAAAATATGGTCTCTTTTTTCTAAGTTAAAAGTTACATGTCTCTCACCATAATGCTAAAAGAAAATTTAAAAAAAGAATAATGTTTGGTCTGACGTAGAATAATTCCTATCAACGAAAAATACTGGTTTGTATATTTATTGTAGAACGAGCAGATTAACGAAACTAATTTGGTTGAAATATATGTGGATTAATTAAGAAAGTAATGAATGAGTGACCTTTACATTGAATTGTTGATTCAGTCTAGAAATTCTTCAGACTGAGTATCCTTTGTAATGTATAAGACGTCCGCACTTTTTAAATAGGATATTCGATGAGAATTATCCATGTTGTCAAATACTCCTTCAACGAGATAATTTTTAGCAATTTCAACGATCTTTAAAGTGGTTTGTAACAATACAATTGAAGGAATTTTCTTAATTTAAAAAACAAGGTCAATATGAGAGTCACACAAACAGATGGTCGACAATTTGGCCTACAAATACTTTACAGTCACTACATATTTATTTTAAAATAAATATGTAGTCTAATTAACTCGAGTTGAGCAGAATATACCATTTAGAATGTCATGGTGCACTTCGAAATACAAGAAAAAAGCAAATGCTAAGCGTTATGATTTCATAAAAGACAAATTACAAGACCGATATATTGATTCACCTGATTGTATCAAGCTCCTTAAAGTCTGTTTAGGTCTGAAAGCGAGCTTGCGACTGAACATAAATGTGCCTGTTCTCAGAATCTTCTCTCACTACTACTTGTCTCTGTCAGGCTGGCATAACAATAGAATCAGTTTGGTTCACAAAATGTAATATAACACGATTGAGAGCCGATAACAACATCAAATCTTGTATACATTGTGAAGGAAATTTAAAAAAATACACATGATAGGCATGATTCACTTATCTTTGAACAACTACTCAAATTATCTTACACTTTTCGATGTAAAACAAGTGAACACCTAGTTTTGACCCTGCATGTCGCAGATTTTGTATTTATCCAGCATTTCATTGCGATAAATATACTGGTCAAGTTCCGTGAAGATCCGATCAAAAATATGGTTTCTCCAGTGAAAAATAGTTTTATTATAATTATTATAATTATCATGGGACTCAGTGACCTTATTTTTGACCTAATGCCAAATAGTTTCAAACTCGACCGTAATTTTACCGAAGCTTACAGTCTGATAAAGTTTCATTAAAATCCAGTTAAAATATTAGCCTCTAGGGTGTTTACAAGCAAATTTGAACGGACGTCTGAGGACAGACGACGGACGAGGGACACAATAGCATCCTAAAAGCTCATCCAGGCCGTTCGTGCCAGGTTTTTTAACAATGTAGATGCCCAACAGAAATAAATTGATTGATGAACGTCATATAACAAAAAAGAAGGATGCTTTTAGAAAAATCCAAAATGTACAAAGTTTAAATTGAACAGGCGTAAGATAATGCCAAATTTTGTGTTATTGATTGACAATGGCTCCCAAACCCAGCTAATATCCAATATATGGGTCATTACTAGGAATAGATTATGTACGAAATGCCTTTAACTAAAGAATATGTAAATAATGTTCATCTTTGAGAGCAGTATAAACTTCATCTGTCAGGGATAGCATGTAAACAGTCAGTGAGTCAGTAGTATTTTATTGACTGTTTGATGTCTATGACTTCAAAGTGGGCTTGATTTATCGGTAACAGGGAAATCTGAATTTTCTAGCAGACGGCATTTTATTTATTTTTGTTGTTATTTTATTTATATTTTGTTTGAAAAAGAAAACAAGATTTATATTCAACAAAAAACTGACATTTTTAAGAGTTATATTATTAGTGTTATAAAAAATGTATACCAGATTTCAAAGAAAAGGACTAAATAAAACTGGAGAAAATTCAGATTTTATTTTAACCTCTTACCTCTACACTGGCCTGCGTGAAATTGAAAAACAGACATTTAATTAACCCCCTGTCCCTCGATTTTTTAAATACAAATGCTTCCTAAATTATATTTATTAATTCAAACACGAAATATGTAATAATTCTAACCGTTTTAACATATTTAACATAAAGCAGTAAAGCATTCAAATTATGCTCTCATCGTTATAATCAAGTACAAAAATATGCATGAACTTTAATTACTAATATTATATCGAATATCTTTATAATTATTATTATTATTATTATTATTATTATTATCTAAAATGTATGTAAGCATTTATAAAGTTATGTTAAATTCAGAGACACAATAATACCAATCCTGTACTCCAAGTTTACTCATTACTGTTTTACCCATCCCAGTGGCACACTTATTGCCCTTTTAAAAAGTGTTTTGGCTGTTAACATTATCACTATAATGCAGAATGATAGCGGTTTAATTTTTTCTAATAAAATGATATTTATTGTAATTCCCAATTAATCATTTACTAATGTTTCAGTCAATTAATCATGTTTTGACTTCCAGTTAAATTACGCTTTTCAATCCACTTGAGAGCATGCTTGCAATTGCTAATATGATAATAAAACCGCCGTCAATAGTTTTCGATTATACAGGAATTGCTTAACGGGGCTAATTTCAACAACAAAATAAACAATTCAAAAGGAAATCTCTAAAGAATTGCAAATGCAAATAGAATGAAAGTGCATATTTTATTCATGTCATTTAAACACATTAGCATTCAACATTTTTTGCAAGTCTTTTGACAGAAACTAAATAAAGAAACAATAATCTATGACAATTAATATTGTATGCATTATGAGTTGCATTTTGTGTGAGAATATATGTTTAGGAAGAATGATTGGCGGTTTGTGTAAGCACAAAGTAGCATGTGACGCATTAAAATCTGAAGCAATCACTATGACACAATAGATTTTATAATTCATTTGAAGCCGTAAATATTTTTACTTTTTATCATCTGCCATACATAATGCTTGTAAAATGATTTATTTATTATAATAGTATAAATATTTAATTGGTTTTCTGTTCTATTACTAAACGTTCTTTTGTTAATGCTACACGTCATGTTGAGCCATTTGTTATAGAAGAATACGATGTTATTCTAAAACCATGGAGATCTGTGAGGTGTGGGTTTGGGTAGTTCATAACTGTGTATCTATTCGTATAAGTGCATTACCTCTGTCAACAGATGTAATTGCCTTTGTTGCAAGCAAACAAAGCAAAATTAAAGGTCTCTTATTTTTAGACGTTAAAAAGGAACTTTTCCACTTAATACATTTTTTGTCTCACAGTCGGGTAAAGAGAACAGAACAATCCTAACAGAGAGTGCAGTCGACTAAACAATAAAACCATTTAAGTTTTTGGTTTTTTTTTCTTGGGCAGGAAGATGGTGAAATCTTAAAACACGAGTCATAGAGGTTGTTCAATAAAATAAAAAGAATGAAAATAAATAAACTTAAATATATGACTATATAAAAATCATAATCACCATCGTACTGTGGAGCTTCGCCATCGTCCTGTCGCACTGTCACCACCGAACTGTCGCACTTCGCCATCGTATCGTCGTACCGTTATCATCGTACTGTCGTACTGTCACCATCGCACTGTCGCGCTTCGCAATCGTATTGGCGTACTGTCGCCATCGTACTGTTGCGCTTCGCCATCGTCTTGTCGTACTGTCACCATCGTACTGTCGCGCTTCACCATCGTACTGTCATACTGTCACCATCGTACTGTCACCATCGTACTGTCGTTCTGTCACCATCTTACTGCCACCATCGTACTGTCATACTGACACCATCGTACTGTCGTACTGTGACCATCGTACTGTCACCATCGTACTGTCGTACTGTCACCATCTTACTGTCACCATCGTACTGTCGTACTGTCACCATCTTACTGTCACCATCGTACTGTCACCATCGTACTGTCACCATCGTACTGTCGCCGTCGTACTGTCGTTCTGTCACCATCTTACTGTCACCATCGTACTGTCATACTGACACCATCGTACTGTCGTACTGTCACCATCGTACTGTCGTACTGTCACCATCGTACTGTCACCATCGTACTGTCGTACTGTCACCATCGCACTGTCGCACTTCGCAATCGTATTGTCGTACTGTCACCATCGTATTATCGCGCTTCGCCATTGTCCTGCCGTACTGTCACTAATGTACTGTCGCGCTTCACCATCGTACTGTCGCGCTTCAAGTTCTTTGGGAGAAGGCGCTGGCCCTAATGCCGGAACACCGTATATAACCGCCATCTTATGTTTTATCGCAAACACAGCCAGGAGAATGTACAAAGAGCTATTTAATGTATTTATTTTCAAGTTACGCTGTCTTTATGATTGAAAAGCTGTCCATGTATGCATACATTCAGTCACAATTAGTATTCAGTACTATCATTTTGCTAAGAGAAAACAAATTATGACAAGAAATATGTATCTATGTTTTTACTTACAAAAAAAATAGAATAAAAAAGCCTGTAATTCTTGTCTAGTTTTAACTAAATGAAAGCGTTAAAGCCGCATTAAAATGACTGACTCACAGAATTTAGCTAACAAATATATATATATTTTTTTAATTTAAGAGCAGTTAATATACTATTGAAAAAAACATGTAATATTATGCTTCTATACACCATGAAAACTGAAGAAAAAGAGTTTTGACTTAACCAGGATTTGAACCCATGACCTTTCGGTCAGTAAAATGTGAAACGACGATCTGCACCACTGAGCAACAGAGAGTACTTATCAAATATCGTCAAAATTAATGTTAAAACTAAAGTATCTACCCCTATTTTGATGGTTTTTTTTTGTAACAAAAGTGATTCAGTAACTTAGTTAAGATATGTTCTTCACATTAACAGCTAGAAT
Source organism: Cyclina sinensis (assembly GCA_012932295.1). Lineage (NCBI taxonomy): Eukaryota > Metazoa > Mollusca > Bivalvia > Venerida > Veneridae > Cyclina > Cyclina sinensis. Next base: position 25,062,352 of record JAAONU010000004.1, read on the forward strand.
TTCCAGATGTATAAACATTTTTTTTTCATCGTCGGCCCATCTGTGAGTCATTCGCTTTGAAACTGATAGTGGAGAATAAATATTGCCAAAGGACGGGAATTCAGATCTTTCAAAGGTATTTCACCTCACAATCTCATGATCAAACCTGGGTTTTCTGTTCTAAACGACAGCATTATTTTTATGGAAGACTGAACTAACACTTTTGATGACCATCCACTGTAGTGTGTAGACGGACAGCCATACTGAACTTGGTAGGCTATGTTTTATTTATGCCAACACAAGCAGGAGAGAACGAGATTAAGTGATAACACGCATGACTACTGAACAAAAGGCAGGTTTCACTTCATATTCCCTCACTAAATTAAATAAATTAAATGCGAATTGTCTTTCGGATTCAGACAGACATAAACACAGAAGTATTTAGTATAACCCATGGTAGGATGAATAGCAAAAAATAAAAAGAATCGCACTTTTCAGATTTCCATGGTTTGAGACACAAATAACTCTGACGTCAGCTGGATAATCATCATAACGAAACGATAAAAATTCTTTTATTTATGTTAAACAGATCTATACCTTTTGAAAGCCTTGTCTGGCGATCTGAAAAAAGGGCATATACGCATTCTATTGTGCTTTGCTATCAGAAGGAAGGCGTGCTAAAAGGAAAATCTGTTTTGTTTATTTGAGTCAGTATCATACATGCGTTTTAATATGAAGTGTTTGCTTATCACAAGTAATTTGGAAATGTTTACCAGTGTCTACAGCTTGTAAGTCTATGCAGTTGGTCGGATGTGTAACAAACCACCGTGCCCCTTGAGAAGATTAGTTATTTTGGAGTTTACTTTTTGATTGTCAGATCAGGATAAATGTGGTTGCCGATTTCTTGTCGATTGATAAAACTGTGGACAAATGTCAGTTTTATAGAGAAGGTCAAATATTTAAATCGCAAATGACACGTCCTATGAATTTAGGATACAAACATAAGTGAAAAAAACATTCTCATTTCGATAAATAGCAAATTTTATACAAGTGTTACCCTTCAATTAACATAGACTTTTTTTCTACAGTGTCCTTGCAACACTCGCCTTAATTTATTGTTCAAACAGTTACGTTACAGAACATCGACAGAAGTACTTAAAGTATTGAAAAGTTCCATTCAAAGCATGCATGCATCTGAAACATGCTCTGCTGGTAACAAAAACAGTAAGCATTTTTATGTGGGTCCAATCAGCTCTGAGTAAGCTTGAAACAGTTCAATAAGCATAGAGAACTAAGCTACTCATGTTACTCTGCAACTGTAATCTAATAAACATAATGACCTGATAATTAGGAACACTATAGCAGCAAAGCATATCGCAGCTTCCAGTGAATTATTGAATTTATTAAATGACATTCAATAAATCACTGGTTACGTTACCTTATTAAAACAAAGATGAGAACTTGTTAAGCGCTCTTTCAATTAGTTCGAATAGTGCCTTCGGATAAAAACATTAATATGTAGATAATGCACTTATCACTAGGAATCATCGGTTTTTGTCAGGTAACAATAACTCTTGTCTTGCTGGAACTGAGAACTTCAGTAAATTGTGAAATAATAAATGATAAAGTAACGCGATGGTCAGAATGTCCAGAACCGAAACGAGAGTTTGTGACTTTGTTTGGGATTTCTTTTGATCAGTGTAAATTTGAATGTAACGTTCGGACTAGCTGTCAGTCATATGGATATAAGAGTCGAATGAATGTGTGTGTCATGCATCTTGAGACAGTTTCTACAGGCATAGATACATGCATTTTTGTTCGTCGCGAAGACATTGAGAAAACTGAGGTACGGAATTCTTTTTTATATTCATGATTAAGATCACAAAATATTCTTCAGAACCAAAATATTCGCATTAATTTGTTTTTTTACTATTAATTTATTTCAATATTTTTCAGTAAATTTTTGCTTTTCATTTATTTACCTGCTGTAGCACTTCGTTTGAGATCTGATTCATCTTACGTGTTAGCAAAAAAACACTAAAACAGAAAAAAACGCCTATGTCTGTTCTGACCCCCTCAGTTAGTTTCAACCATTTTAGACAGCCGTATGCAGTAGTTTTGTATATGTATATAAGTTCAATTGATATTTTCGTCTCTTAATATTCATTAAATGGATATCGACTGACGTTGCATTGATTTCAAATATTTCATGAAGTCTGTAAGAGAAAAATTCTTCCGGCAACCAAAAGTTTTTTGTCCCGACCTTCATATTGAATTGTTCAATTAAAAAATACAAGATCCAAAATAAGTCTTTTAGTATGTAAAGAATATTAGTTTTTATCAATTGTTCTGTACATTACGACTTTGCAGAAACTGTTGTAGCTTGCATTTTGTAATATTGATATAATTTCATTATTTTCTATTAGTCGTTGACAGTGTCTGCCATTTATGCTTGCACTAGGCTCTTTCCAACAACTTTAAATTTATTTGATTCTATTCAGATTACTGCAAATAAAAATGTTGTTTTTTTCCGTTTTGGCACCAAAATAAGAACACAATTAGACATGAAATATCTTTTATTCAGGATACGTAGATATTTTTATTTTTATGAAATTTGTGAAATACTGCTTCAAATGATTTGACCATTTATAGACATTTACTAATTAGTGTTTGTTGAATTGATGTACATCAAAAGCAATTTAAGATGAAAAAATTAACAAAATACAAAGAATCTAAAATAATGGCTTCATAAATATTTAACATCTCTCTGTTTCAATGAGTAAGCAGAATCAACAAATAGAGGATATTTGTTTGTTTTGGTGTAAGATCGAAATTTATTTCATCGAGTGATGGCAAGGATTTATATTTTCACGAGTGGCGCAGCCACGAGTGAAAATATTTAATCCTTGCCATCACGAAATGAAATGAATTTCGATCTTACACCAAAAACAAACACATTTTCTTTTTATTTCATGCTTTTCAATGGATTATTTGAATTATTTCTCATTTTTAATGTTTTACCTATCCAAGTGTTCCCCGTCTGGTGCCCCACTTTCCTTCTTCATCACGTGCTAACACATGTATATTTCGTAATAAAAATAGTTCCAGATAAACTCTCATTTTTAATATATAATTCACTAGACAGGGTCGTATTCATTTATTATTTTATGTCAAACAGAATAAAGAAATCGTTTTGTAAATTTATTTAGAGTAAACAACAGTTTTAGGCTGATAAAGCTATTGAATTACTGCGCGTGAATCGAAGTCAGCTCAGTTCAATCCGCCATTTTTTTTTTCATTCACAACGTGTGTGGGAATTATAAACAAAACAAGGATTTAAATCAAACTAGTGAACGAACATCATAACAGGTATATTATTTGCCTAATTCATATTAATTAGAATCAGTGTCACTGTCAGGTAGCATCCTGATACGTTTGTATGGCCTAATTATCGGCGAACACGGATCAACGGCTGCAGACAACTCAAGTTGTACTTTTGTACATGTATATGGGGTTCATTGAAGGGAAAAAAAGTAGTTCCGTAGCAGTGAAATTATCATATTTTCACTGTTTGAAACAGTGAGATTATCAGGATTTAATCTACTGATATATTTCAATAATCCATTGAAAAGCATGAAATAAAGGTCTATTATCTTTAATTACTATCTCTGTGTCTTGCCAAAATAAACATTATTTGAATGTTGTATATTCTGCACGACAACGCGATACGATATTCAAATAAATGTCGCGTCGTATTGTCTAGTGTCGCTTCGCGTTTTCGAGCGTCGTGTCGCGTTGTCTTGTGTCGTTTGACTTTTTCGTGTGTCGCGGTAGAGGATTACACACGACGCGCAACAATGCGATACGACATTGTGAAAATGTCGCGTCACGTTGTTGCGCGTCGCTTCGCATTGTCGAGCATCGTATCGCATTGTCGTGCGTCGAGGCCTACACAAATGCAGGATGCGACGGTCGACAACGCGACGCGACATCGCGACAACGCGACGCGTCACCGCGACAATGCGATACGACGCACAACAATGCGAAGCGACAATGCGATATTTCGCTTTTATAGCGCGACAATACGAAACGAAAACGCGATATTTCGTTTGATATTGTCGCGCGTCGCTTCACATTGTCGAGCGTCGTATCGCATTTTCGCGATGTCGCGTCGCGTTGTCGAGCGTCTATCTCTAAGCGCGACGGCGACATTTTAATTGGCTTCAACAGGATTCCGTAATATTACCTATTTAGTTCAACGAACAACAAACCTCGCATTTTAAACAAGCGCTTCTGAAAGAATGAACACGCATTATATATATGCGGACGGACAATGGTTAATTGGCAGCTGGTGATATCAAGCGGTTTTGCATAAAAGACGTAATGTAGACTTAAAATAGCCAATAGAATACGATTATGCCACCGAAGGTTGGCATAGAAAAATCGCGTCGTCCGTCTGTCCGTCCGCGTGTCCGGCCTTTATTTTTTTTGTTCATGTCCGGCTTGTAACGTTTTCATGAAAACGGATTCTCATATAACAAAATTATGGCAAAAATTTTCATTTTAAAGTCCAAACTTTTAAATCAGTTGATAATCAGAGATATTTGTTATGTAGGTGGAACATATGGGTCTATGAACCATAGTGTTTTTAAGCACGAGGCCCCGCACTTTTGAAACATTTCCCGATCAGAAATTGAAAAGCATATGCTCCAAGTACCTTGAAACTTAGTAGATGACTTCTTTTGTTTTTAAGGTCCATGGGGTGACAGGGGTCCATGCTAAGAAAACAGATACTGATCAGTACCTGAAATAAGTGCTTTCTTGACCTTCAAGATCCATTTACAGAATGGTTGGGCATGTGTAGATGCATCCTATTGATTTCGTACTCATTGTGACAAATGTAAATTTCACAGAGGACTTTAAGGTCAAACATGAGAGAATCAATGAATTTTATATATAATTCAGCTTTGTGAGTAGATGACTCCACATCCAGTTGTTTTAGGATCACTTTGATGAGTCGACATTAGTTTTTAATGGACTATACCATAACGATATGATGGGGTAAAGAGGGCTGGGTGAGCATCAGTGTCATTCTGATGGTTCTTGTTTCGTTATAGCCTGAGAGCATGTTACATCTGATGGTTCTTGTTTCGTTATAGCCTGAGAGCATGTTACACTTAAGGAATGTAACATTAAGTCTGTCAGCTCATATTGGCGTGTTTTATATTGACTGGGTATTTTCAGTACCTTTTTATAATAATATGTGATTTCACCTGAGATAATGGAAAAAATGTCATACATAAAACATATTGACATTATATAAACTAAAATATAAATTTAAACCTAATCATCGACTCCCCACGAATTCATCTACATGTTTAAACACTGCTCCCAGACTCATTAACAAGACCATTTATTACTTCAAATTGAATTCTCTGTTGTCCAGATTATTTACTTAAGACACATTCATTATTATCTATTTCATAGACTACAATACTGAATGTAATTCTCCCGATTCATCCGGCTTGACATACTGAAGGTATATATTGGTTTTAGCAAATAATAGAAATGTATTATACAATGAAATTAACTGTCGCTTCGCAGGGGCGGATCCAGGACTTTAGGTTAATGGTGCGTAATAGTTTGGCCGAATTTGGGCACGTTTTCTATAGTGTTCACAGTACATAATAAGAATATGTGCACTATGCAATATCGAAGCTAGATAAGACAATAAAGATAGATCTGAGCACTACATTATACCAGTCAGTAAGCAGCGGAATTTAAGCCCCGGATACGCCACCCCCACCGTCTGGATCCGCGGGTGTTATGGTCGGAAGGTTTTTAATAGAAACTGTTATTGACTTTTTAATGGTACAGTAATTGCGTTTGCTTTTTATATTACATGAGCCGGAGGCTCAGGGTAAACTTTCATTATCACCTTACATCCGACGACGGTTGCCCAGCACTTAATATAAACAAAGTAAACATTCTGACCAGTTTCATTAAGTTTGGGTGAAAAAATGTGATCTCAAGAATGTAAGTAAGGTATTCCAACGATTCGACCCTGTAGATTTAATATTGGCATAAATCTTTAGTACATATTACAATAAACACGACATTTAAAACACAATACATTTAAGATACACGTTAAACGAATATTGCAGATATGCCAAATGCGAGAAGTGCAATACCGTCTTTGAAACTTATGCTCAAGCTTTGCGACACAATTGTCAGTTTACAGGATTATCATGATTATGCTATTTTCTAATAAATAATCGACTGGATAACCATTCAACTTATACGCCAGTTTAAAAATGCTTCTTCCTGTTCCATGTCATTCCATTATAGTGTTCTGGAACATGTGCGGAACATGTTCTGGACAGCGAATCGAGCTCGGTCAAAAAATGTTCCCGGGTTGTCGACCGAAGGGACTTTTCACTACCGACCAATAGGTCAAAAAATAATACACACAATTCTATACAGACCTCTTTCGTTAGTGTTTTAGCCGTTATTATTCGTATTTACACACGTTTGTCTACCGATACAGATACCATGACATTTTCTGCATTTTGTCTATAAGTTTGTGCTAGCCATTTAATGGAAATGTTTCATATCCGACAATATCAGTACTTGCCAGTAACCATATGTTGTTCTAAAGGACATTTCGGATTCGAAGTGTTGAGAAAAATTAATACTTTAGCTCTTAAAAAAGCAATTGCTTTGCTACTTTGCCTGTTATCATTCCTTTTTTCACAGCACAACTTCTGCTTATACATTTTGTGCGAAGCCCATAAGCAATGGGCTCTGTTGAACCGAAATTTTCACACAAACGAATTCGTCACACGTGTGAAAAATTCATACGAGTTCTTCACATACGTGTGAAAATTTCGTACGAAAATGGCCAAAAATGTGCTGTGAAAATTTCGAGGTCTATTTTCTAACCACCACTAGGTATCAACGAATTTTTCACATAATTATGTGACACATTCCTACGCCTTGCACACATGACTATGTTATGAAGTTAAATCCTGAAAACTATAATTATTACTGTTAGCTCTTATGGATTTACATGATTTCTCAGCATTTGAAAATATCTCTAGCTCCTCGGTATCGTGCATTTTTGATGCATGGAATCGCTCCTTTGCTCGGGAAAGCATAATTTAAACAAGATGCAACAATAAAGGACCTATAAGTCGTATTGCATTATATAGGAAGTCAGTATAGATATTTTCCTAGTTCAATCATAGGTAGATGCATATAATTTTGTAAAATGAGAACTTGTAAGAATGTAATCTTGACGTAATCTTAATTTTCGTCAAGCAAAGGTCACGCGACGAATCGCAATGTTGCATGTTGTATCGTAAAGTGACGATGTTGTATTGCAATTAAGCAATATCGTATCGCGTTATTACATGTCGCGCGCTGGGCGACGCACGGCAATGCGATACGACATTGCGACATTTTTCGAATTTCGTACCAGATTGTCATGCGCTGTATCGCCATGTTGCGATGTCTTATCGCACTTCCGCTGTCGCTAGTCGCATGGTATTTACGGAGAGATGTCGTTTTAGAATTTATTAAGTGGTTGTATTTCAATATTATGGAACTAAACCGCAGTCGATCAGTCTGACACCATTTGACAGACCGGACACATCAATTTGTAAGGATGACCTTCAAACATCGACATTTTCAAATAAATACCTCCGGCAGCGTTTCGGGCCATTAAATTTATGACGCTGTGTATACCCGGAGGCGGCCCTGTAGTGGGATCAAACCACAACATGTCGATGTAAATAACCACATACAAAATGTCCTCGTTGTCGTCGTTGTCGTCGTCTTTGTCATGCAAAAACTTTGACATTTTCCAATATCTCTGGTGTTATCCCATGTATCATTTTCAAACTTGGAACACTTCCTGCATTTGTTAGACAATTTACCTAACTCTATCATGGTTATTCTCTGAATTATGCCCCCTTAGAACATTCTTTAAAAGGTACAATATAGAGGTTAAGATTTTTACGTGTAACGTGTACGTGTACGTGTACGTGTAAAGATTTCAACACTAATTCAATAAGCGCTTAGCAACGCATCGTTGAACAATCCCGATATCTGCACGTCACAAGCTACGAAGGGTTTAAAATTTGCAATTTCACACGTAAAATAGCGATTTGGCTACTTGTTGAAAACCAATAACGTGTGGTTATAGCGAGAGTCATTGCATCGTGGGAAAATGCTACAAGTACACGTACATGTTACACGTAAAAATTTTAACCTCTATATTATCTCTGCTATTACTCGATGCATTGCCTCAAAACTTGGAACACGCCTTAATGATGACAACATGCAATTGTGTGGAAAGTTACATGCATAACTCCATCATGATTATTGAATTTTGCCCCTTTTTAGCTCTACTATTCTAAGAATATGAAGAGCTGTCATAGTCACCCGTGCGTCGGCACACGCGTCCGGTTAAAGTTTTGGGATGAAGTTATATCTCTGAAACTACTTAAGATATTCAATTAATGAAAGTCGCACATGGCTTCGGGTCCCATATCTTTAGGTTGGATTTTAACAGAATTATGCACCGTTATGTACTTAGAAAAAACCTTAACCTAGGTTAAAGTTTTTGGAATGAAGTCATATCTCTGAAACTATTGAAGAAATTCAATTGAAAGTTCACACATGGCTCCTTGGTCATTATGTAAGATTACTAATTAAGTCCCAAAACTTTTGGTTGGATTTTAACAGAATTATTCCCCTTAATGTACTCAGTAAAATCTTAAACCTAGGTTTTAAAGTTTTTGGAATGAAGTCATATCTCTGAAACTGCTAAAGATTTTCATTTGAAAGTTCACACATGACTTCTATATCACAAAACATAAATACATGTAATTTATTACGATCACCAGTTCGTTGACGTCAGCGTTGACTAACGTTAATGAAATAGTCAAATAACTTCGAAATTATCAGGCAGCGTGCACTGCCGACGGTGGTGCTTGTACATTCTACTCTAGGCAGCGTGCACTGCCGCCGGTGATGCTCGTACATTCAACTCTAGGCGGCGTGCACTGTCGCCGTTGGTGCTCGTTCCTTCTACTCTTGGCAGCGTGCACTGCCGCAGGAGATGTTCGTACATTCTACTTTTGGCAGCGTGCACTGCCGCCGGTAGTGCTCTTACCTTTTACTCTAGGCAGCGTGCACTGCCGCCGGTGGTGCTCTTACATTCTACTCTAGGCAGCGTGCACTGCCGCCTGTGGTACTCGACCTCGCGTTCCTCCGATAACAAGGCACTCGTCATGACGCTATCGTATCTTCATTGTTTGGGTTATAAGAGGAATAACTCAGATTCATTACTGAAAACATCCTGGAGAAATTCTCCTGATACGCAAAAAGGTCCTAGTGATTTTCATTGGGCGGGTGCGTGCGTGTGTTTGATAGATCCTCTGATATACGTACCTTTGTTCAAAAAAAAATATGTGAATTTTCCGTTGGACAATATTTTGTCAAATCATTTTTCTACTTTTTTTGTCATGTGAAAATTTCGTATCTGTTTTAGGGGGGTCTAAGGTTCCATACGAAATTTTCACAAATATGTGAAATTTTCGTACGAAATTTTCACACGTATGTGAGGAATTCGTACGAATTTTTCACACGTATGACGAATTCGTTTGTGTGAAAATTTCGGTTCAACATGGCTCAGAATCGTCAAATAATAGTTGATCGAAAGGAAAAAAATCATGTCATATACCCCAATACAACATTTCTAAACCCATAACAGTATGCACGGCCCTGATGGGCTGCGCAATCAAATCTCCTCTTAAACAACTGTGCCAAAGTTGATGAAGCTTGGCATTGATGTTCGTAGCGTGGACTCTACAGATATTGTTCAATGCAAAAATCTGGTTGCTTTGGGTCCTTGAAAGAAATACTATAGTCATCCATAGAACCTCGGGCATTTCAAATATTAGACATGCTTAACTAGTCGCATATTAACATAATGATGTTCATTCAATTCTATTCTATCACGTTACAGATCGAGTCGGTGTGCAATTGCGATGATGGGCAAGTGTGTGACGTTAGCAGTGGACAATGCTCTTTTAAAGGTTCAGTTTTTGTCACTCAGCTTTTTCTCATTTGAACCGAATCAGTAATCGTTAACCTTAATTAGACTTAACCTTACGACATGCTTCAACGCTGTCAACCAAGGAGTATTAACGTTTAATGTGATCATTTAAAACTTATTTATTTTTTAAGAAGCTAATTCTTATGTTCTAGCTCTGGCTTTCAGTGTAACATACATACGCAGACCCACTCCTATGTCTCACGTTATCTTAATTAACGTTATTTTCATGTCCAGTTAACGAGCTCGACGTGGATGAGAACATTTTGAGGATGAGATGCGTCAGTAAAATAGAGAATTAAATGAGACTGCTACATAATAATTATTATGTATTTTCCAAACCTAAACTTCATTTTTTTTAAACTTTTTCTCCAAAGAATACTCATCAAAGGTTAACAATTTAACTTCATTGTTCAGTATATTGTTTCAGAATGTCAACCTTTTAATGTTACAAATGGAAAAGTACTTGGTAACGTGTGGCATATAACCGCACGGCAACTTGTTATATGTGACAAAGGATACGTGGAACAGAACGGTGTGAGAACTGTTACATGTCAAATAGACGGCAGCTGGAATTATTCGCCATCTTGTATTCTACAGTCGTCATTGGCAACAAACGGAAGTCAAACAACGAGCGTGAGTAATACAACGACATCAGGTATCTTAATATTACCTTATTATTTGATTAGTTAATGTCACTTAATAGTAAATAGACGTGCAGATCCTAGTTTTTGAATCATTTATTTGTTCACCCTTCTTTATGCAAAAGGCGATGCTCGAGATTGAAATTAAATCAAACTTTATATTGAACTACATTTGTACAAGGGTTGTCCCAGAAATATGTAGACTTTCCTCATATTATTAAATGTTTCATAATAACCGAATGAAAATGTGCATGGATCAACTACTATTCATATTCCACCTTGTGATTTGTAATATAAGGTCATGTGTCGTCTAGCGGTGTACATATTAATGTTTCCATGAAAACCATTAGTGGCATGCGGAGCAGGAGTTGTATAAATAGTATATGTTCATAATCATAAAACGCTGAATTATAGAGTAAAAAATATTGAATGAGTTATGAAGAAAGTATACATACTTCTGGGACAATCCTTGTGTATTACCTGCATGAACCTTTTTAATTCATTTTAACAGAGTTAAAGACGCTTTGGTTTTTGTTCCTATAGCTAACTTATTCTTCTGTTCTTTATTTACGGAAATTTTCATGGACCAGCATTGTTCTTTGGGGACATATGTTATTTTCAACGGTTTCTTGTTTATAATTGCTGATTCGCGAACATATTTTTAACGCATGTGTTGACGCGTGATGTTTGGGCTTTTATTGATTAAATCGCTGTTTAATAGAATATATCGGGTTGTAAGAAATCTTCCTCAGTCTGTTCTACATTCACATCTCTTTCAGCATGTCCGACCAACTGGACAAACCACACCGGTATGCAAGTTTTCAAGATACGGATTGTCCAGTCAAGTAAAAAGCAATCAGATACGTCTTGTGAAACTTTTCAAGGAAAACTTGTTAAAATTGACACAGTCTTGAAACAGGAGTTTGTTGCAGACACAATTTCAAAATGTTCAGGTATTTGCAAACGTTTGCTTTAAAATGATTTTACATTTTGATAAACTACCAGAAATTTCACTGCAAATGCATTGTCCCTAGATATTGTTTGGAATACTTAATTTAACATGAATAATCTTCCCGTATGGAAACAGTATATGTTTTCTTATTTAATTTTCAATGCCATGCTTGTATAAGAATTTACGAGGTGTAAGAAAATTCTCTACTGGCACAGACTTAAGATATTAACTGTCATTTAACTGCGGTAATAACAAATACACTCAGCCGGACATATGTTCTTCTAATTAACAACAACATGTAAAACATGAAATTTTCACTACCGCTCGACATGTCTTTATTCTGTCTGTATTTTTTTATTCTTAATCTTTGTGAATTCTGACATGACGTGAAACAATTTCAACAATCAAACAAGCAAACCGACAATATCTTTTTAACAATACCGCCCCATCCCAAATAAAAAAAATAGGGCCATGATGGCCCTGTATCGCTTACCTGAGTATGACTGCTTTTTTACAAAAGTGGCTATGGACCTGGTTAACTGACCCAAGATGACCCATTTTCGAACTTGACCTAGAAATTATGAAACAATCTTTCTGACAAATGTCCAAGTTGTTTGGACTGAAAATGTTACCACTAATTTGTTAACGAAGTTTTTCCATATTTGGGCTCTATGACCTAGTTTTTGAACCTAGATGTCCCATATTCGGACTTGAGCTAGAAATTATAAAAACAATTTTTCTGACAAATATCCAGGATATTTGGACTGAAAAAGTAGCCTCTAGAGTGTTAAAAAGGTTTTTCGATATTTGGGCTCTGTGACCTAGTTTTGACCCCAGATGACCCATATCCAAACACTATCTACAAATCATCAAAGCAACTTTTCTGAAAAATTTCCAGGACATTTGGATTGAAAATGTATTTTCTAGTATTAACAAGGATTTTTTCCATATTCGGGCTCTGTGACCTAGTTTTTGACCCTAGAGGACCCATATTCGAACCTGAGCAAGAAATCATAAAAGCAACCTTTCTAACAAATTCCAAGTTATTTGGAATTAAAATCTTACCTCTAGAGTGTTAACAAAGTTTTTCCATATTTGGGCTCTGTGACCTAGTTTTTGACCCAAGATGACCCAAACTCAAATGTGAACTAGAAATCATCAAACCAACCTGTCTGACAAATTTCCAGGATATTTAGACTGATAATGTAACCTCTGGAGTGTTGAAAAGGTTTTTACATTTTTTGGCTCTGTGACCTAGTTTTTAAACCTAGATAATCCATATCCAAATCAGAGCTAGAAATTGTCAAAACAACCTTTCTGATAAATTTCAAGGGCATTGGACTGATAATGTAACATCTAGAGCATTAACAAGGTTTTCCTACTTTTGGGGCTGTGACCTAGTTTTTGACCCTAGATAATTTATATTCAAAATTGAGCTAGAAATTCGTGAAATTATCTTTCTGACAAATTTCCAGGTTATTTGGACTGAAAATTTTACCTCTAGAGTGTTTACAAGACTTTTCCATATTTGGGCTCTGTGACCTAGCTTTTGAACCCAGATGACCCATATTCAAACATGACTTAAAATCATCAAAGCAACCTTTCTGACAAATTTCCAAGATAAAAGGACTGAAAATATAACCTCTAGAATGTTAATAAGATTTTTCTATTTTTTGGCTCTGTGACCTAGTTTTTGAACCCAGATGACCCATATCGGAATTTGAGCTAGAAATTATATAAGCAACCTGTCTGACAAATTTCCAGATTATTTGGGCTGAAAATGTTACCTCTAGAGTATTAACAAGGTTTTAAATATTTGGGCTCTGTGACCTAGTTTTTGACCCTAGATGACCCATATTTCAATTTTAGCTAGAAATTATTGATACAACGTTTCTGACAAATTCCAGAATATTTAGACTGAAAATGTAGCCTCTAGAGTGTTTTTTTTAATATTTGGGCTCTGTGACCTAGTTTTTGAAAACCAAATGACCCATATTCAAACTTGAGCTAGAAATTATAGAAGCAACCTTTCTGACAAATATCCAGATTATTTGGGCTGAAAATGTTACCTCTAGAGTATTAACAAGGTTTTTCAATATTTGGGCTCTGTGACCTAGTTTTTGACCCTAGATGACCCATATCGGAATTTGAGCTAGAAATCATTAATTCAACCTTTCTGAATATTTTCCAGAATATTTGATGTGAAAATGTAGCCTCCAGAGTGTTAACAAGGTTTTTTTTCTATATTTGGGCTCTGTGAACTAGTTTTTCAACCCAGATAACCCATGTTCGAACTCGTCCGAGAAATCATTAGGACAAACATCCTGACCAAGTTTCAAGACAATTGAGGCAAAAATTTGACCGCAAGAGCGTTAACGAACTAAGTGTGGACGGACGACAGACGACGGACGACAGACATTGAGCGATTCTAATAGTTCACCATGAGCCTACGGCTCGGTTGAGCTTTAAAAGCAACAACAACAAAAAAACATATATCAAGATGCAAACAGTTCTTGTTTTGTGTGTCCCATTTAAATTTCCGCTCGATGGAGATTATTGCAAAGTAAGTACAGGTTATACTGATGTTGACAAGCTTTAATCTTATTTTCATTTTCATGCAGCACTTTTCTTACAGAAACCTCTAATGATTGTTACTGGATAGACGGCTCTAAATTCGGTAGCACCTGGAAGTTTTCAGACGAGATTGACATGTCTACAGTTTCTCCTTTCTGGGATACTGGGGAACCCAGCGTTAATGGAGATTGTGTCACGATCAACAGCAACCTAAAGTGGGCCTCCCGAAACTGTAACAGCTTGTGCAAATACATTTGTGAACTTAATTAAGCGGTCGAACTACTTTTTTGTGTATTAATGATGGCTATCCGTAACGAACAAAAATAACACTCAATTCACGCAATACTTAAGAACTAAATGCACAAACAGACCTAACAAAAAAGTGTCTTTCATTTTTAGCAGCTTTTAATGACTTGCTACCAAATATTGTTGTTCAAACCGCGTTTGATTGTAACCATGCTGGAAAAGTGAAGTTTGTGTCAGTGAGGGAATAAATGTATCTTTTGGTATGAGAATGTCGTTGAATGTGCGTTTATTTTGACAGCGAAAAAACATCAGAGACATATGTTACTTAATCTTTTTTTTATAAAGAAAAGAAAACACATGTACTAATAAGTGTATTACTGTGGATATATATTGGTTTGACATTCCAGGAAGTTTGTTGATACAGTAAAGTCTCGCTTTGCGACCGACTCTTTTTTGCGGGCAAATGGATATTACGACCGCTTTTTTCCGGTCCCGACTTTTTCGCTATATAATTCAATGGTCGTAAGGTCTGAACGATTTGCGGTACAATTTATAAAAGTTAATATTAATAAGCTTTAGGTTATTAGTAATTTAAAGGAAAGTTATTATATACTTCAATGTTTGTATCATAAAAATGGTACTGATTAAAGCAGAAGAAAGAAATACGTTATGAAAGACGAAATAGGTGTTAATAATGCCCAATTTCGGATAGGTACGTTATTACGGCTACGAGTGAAAAACTGTCAAAAATAAATCGTGTAGAGTAGGATTTCAGTGTTGCTAATTATAAAAACAGCTTGAAAGAAAAATTTCACTGTATACTTTCGAGTTTTAATTCATTTTATGTCGCACTAACATGAAAATTATGTGAAAAAATATCATGTTATTGTAGAATAAAATTGATGCCATTAGTTAGTATGTTTCCATAATTTACCTTTCCAACAAGGTTATTATAGCTAGTGATAACCCTTTACAACAGATGAGAAATTGATTCAAGGCTAGCACGGGTCTCGGAATTAAGACCGACTCGATAATAAGACCACTTCTCCCATGTCCCCAAAGTGGTCTTAATAGCGAGTCTTAACTGTAATAGATAAAGCATTTTGTGTAGGTTATAAGTTGTTACAAACACTTCGTGTTATGTTATATCTACAAATGTAAGAGCAAAGGGCAGTTTAACAAATCCAGTTATTGTGGTTTGTATTTTGTATCTTTAAAAAATGTAGTGTTCAAATGTATATAATTTTGACATAAGTTATGTTCGTATAATCATGTTTCCTTAAATTTCTGGAATCTTTGGTTATATCTATATAAGTGTCGATGTTCTTTTACTTCAAAACACTCAACCCTGTCACCTACTGATAAAATAAAAGTAAATAATCTGCATATTCAGAACAGTTTTACGTCCCGATATGTTTCGCGTTGTTTTCCTTTGCAACTTCCCATACAAAATTAAAACAAACTCGCGTTCTTTGTGTCAAACAAAACCCGTAGGAATCGATTAATGTTCCCTGTAGCCACTGCTTGTCTTTGATATGTCCCTCTGGAAAAGCTTCATATAACTTCAAACAGCATTTGCCGAAGAGTTAAAAAAATATAAACAATTTTTAGTACTCGTAAACAAAATAAACTGAACATAATTTTCTGGTTCTTACAAAAAGGTTTGGAAAAAAAATAATGCAACATTGTTTAAAAATGCAAATTGAATATATTTACCAAGTCATTAGTATCAGATTAGGTAAAATCAGGCCAGAAATAGCATATGAGAAGAATAGCATATATGTCTATATGTATTTGAAAAACAAATCCCACAGATAAACTTATAGAACTATTTCGCTTCGCTCTTAGGTAACTTGCGCAAATGACTGAAACGAGTGGAAGCCTAACCTCTCACAAAAGACTTTAATACAACTTAAAGATTATAATAATGAACGATTCATAGTTACAGTAAATATTGCAGTTACATCCATTGTCAGAAGAGAATTCTTAATAAAAAGTCTATGTCGTTGTCGAAAAAACAATAAGTTTAAAATTGCTTCTTATGGTGAATATTTTGATAATAATTAATTCAAAATCTTTTCATGGCTTACATAGAACGATGTGTTCCCCAAACAATAAACTAAAATACATCAACCTTCTTCCACTAGATAGGACCATACCCGTTGCAATAGTCGATGAAAGTTTCACTAGTTAATACCGATGAAGCCGTTGGCGGTAGCCAGGGTTTTTAATTTTGTAACCTCTGATATTCTGATTATGATTAAAGACGAAAAAAGCGCTTATTATATGCTTCTTACATTTTATGCACGCACAAAATACTTTTACAAATACACATCCGACATACAATGTAACTTAATACTTCTAGAACTAAGGGGTGCGAGGACGGATTTCAGTAACAATTCATATGAAACTATTCACTGATAGCGTTAAATATAGTATTCAATTAAACTTACAATTGTATGGATTGTTTGCTTAAGATATTGTTACTATTCTCATAATCAAATATTATTGAGATGATAGACAATATCCAAATAAGGTCTCAAATTAATGCTCGATGACGTACAAAACGGTATAATTTTTTTTTCATTTTTTTATTTAAATATTATAGGCAATTACATAAATTCCGCGCAGTATTTGGAACATAAAGGATTATTATGTGCACCTTTTTCTTGTTTAAATGCATTGATAGTTAAATCAATTTTTAAAATGTTTAAATAGATATTGTTGAACAAAAGATGTATTCACAAATTAATCATTCACTAATAACTATGTTATAGTCGACGCTTTTCGGTCGATTTTACAGTCCGTTATCCCGTTGTGTTAATACTTTTTATAGACAAATCATGTGCTCAAGTTAATCTTCCTTTATAGACAAGTTCATCTAGGTATGTGCTCAAGGCAAAGACTCGAAAGGACTGTTAAACAGTAGTTAATCCTAAAATGTTTATAGCTGATACAAATGTTGCTTACGTAGAGATTTTGTTAAAGCTACGCAGGTTTTAATTTTGAAGTAACTTCTTTATACTTTTAATCACACTCAGGTTACCAAGAGATATACTAACAGTGAACCAAATAAAGTCTATTTATTTATTTATTGATACATTTCTATTGATCATTTTTACATCATGAAAGTCTTGAACAACATTCCACGACCCACGCAACACGAGATATATTATGACCTCAAATTGACCCGATCGTTGATTTTGCCACGTCACGTCACAAATTATCCTATAGATATATCAGAAACTGTCTGAAAATCAAAAGCATTAAAAATAATGTTTTTTTCTTGATACATTTTCTTTTTTATATCTTGGTAGAATGTCAATAACTTTTCAAAATGTATCTAGGAACAGTAAGAAAAAATTTTGTATTCATGTTAAGAAGAATTTTACTTTCTTTCATTATGTTGAATCACCTATGACTCTGTAAAATATCCTGGTCCTTTCAAACGTTTGCTGACTCACCAAGCAAAGGGAAGACGGTTTTACATTTTTGGTATACATATGGGACTAAATGAACAATGCTTTAAATCGTAAAGTTCAGCTATTGTTAAGATAATAGATAACCCTAATAACTGACCTGTTTTTCAAATTGTTTGATTTTAAATACAGCTTTTACAGACTGCGTTTCCAATAGTTGATCTTTACGCAAAATCATTGACTAGAATGGTAAATCAAGTCAACATTTTCGTTATTTTTCAAAAGTTAACAAAACCAAATAATGGTTATGCAAAATTTAACAGGAAAAACACTTGAACAACAGTTTAGTTGATTTGCATAAATATGTAAATGCAATTCCGTTGAAATTCTACAAACAAATAGATAGGAAAAACATCATTTAAGTGAACAACTGGTAATCCAGTGTTATAGACATAATTGTTTACAATTGCAAATGAAACTATGACACTTTAAAAGTGCTATTTGGTTTTAAAAATAATTAATTTAACAGAATGATATATTCACGGAAACGTGAATAGGTGTATCACATTTTCTATCCTTCGTCCTGAAGGGGACTAAGGCACGGTTTTGCTTCAAAATCGTAAGAGATTTAAGACTTAGTAAAGTATGAATCAAAAGAAACATTTAACTGAATTTTACTAGAGACTGATGAACAACAATCATAAGCTGGGTGACTCTTTTTCTGCACTCAAGTTCCTTTCGAACATTTTTGGTAGGAATAATAAATGATCTTTTAAGAATGTGAAAACATGTAAAAATAGTTCCGTGTCATCATAAAACGATTTCATGTTATCATTGACACTGACCGGTAAAATATTTTATCTTAATAAGTTAATGAAACTACAATGTGGGTGTCCTTTCAAACGTCTTATACTTTCTTGTACCCGTCCATACAAAACAATTCATTTACAAAGATATAATGAGAACATATTTTACACGTTTACGGCGACATACTTTATTGAAACCACCAGAACAATCATAGCATTAGCGCATACACAAACTTAGCGCCATCGTTTAACAAATTGCTGATATTTTTGTTTGGTTTCCGGCGTTTGTTTCCGTTGAAGTGTCGTTTTTCAGTGCAAAGTTCTATTGTATTGTGTAGTTAAAACTTTGAATTAACTTATCAGGATTAAGGTCTGTGTAACTAAATGTTTCATTAAGTAATTATAGATAAGGTGAAGTAAGCACATAAACCAATATGGTTTACAGAAATTAACATATTGGCATGCAATCAACATGCTGTTTTAACGAAGCATTTCCATTTTTAAATATACAATATGCACGAAAGCAGTCTAATACAAAAAATACGAAATTACATTATTGTTTAAGAGATACAATGAGAAAAGTAGCAATTGTCATGTAACAATGGTTACATTGGTCAAAAATGGAGAAAATTAAATTCTGCGTAGCTTTAACAAAATATCTACCTAAGCAATTTTGTACCAGGTAAAAACATTTTAGGATTAACTACTGTTTAACAGTCCTTTCGAGTCTTTACCTCGAGCACCTGCCTAGATGAACTTGTCTATAAAAAAATTAATTTGAGCACGTGCTTTGTCTACAAAAATATTAATACAACGGGATAATGGACTGTAATATCGACCGAAAAGCGTCGACTATAACAAAGTTATTAGTAAAAGATTAATTTGTGGATACATCTGTTGTTCAACAATATCTGTTTAAACACTTTAATAAATGATTTTACTATTAATGCATTTAAAGAAGAAAAAGGTGCACAAAATTATCTCTTATCTCTTATCTCCAAATACTGCACAGAATTTATGTAACTGCTGACAATATTTGAATTATATAATCAAAACAATATCATTCCGTTTTGTACGTCATCGAGCATTAATTTGGGACATTATTTGGATATTGTGTATCATCTCAACAATCTTTGATTATCAGAATAGTGACAGTATCTTAAGCAAACAATCCGTACAATTGTAAGTTTAAATGAATACTATATTTAACGCTATTAGGGAAGAGTTTCATATAAATTGTTACTGAAATCCGTCCTCGCAGCCCTTAGTTCTTGAAGTATTAAGTTACATTGTATGTCGGATGCCAAGTCTATTATTAAAAGTATTTTGTGCGTGCATAAAATGTAAGAAGTATAAAAATAATATTGATCTAGTACTGGAATCACAAACTTCCCGTCAATACTGCATCCATAGAGTTATAGACTTTTATTTACAATATTAAGCAATTTACGTTTTACTTATTAGCATCATATTTCTCGACTTTTAACCTATTATTACATATTTACATTTCTAGTAGAAATCTCATGACCATTTTAAAATATCGACACAGATCACATTATAAAATAAAGGACTGTTTACTCGTAGTGAGCAACCGCTTTTCGTAATAAATTCATTGTTATGCTTCCTCAAAGAGTAACAAATTCATAACATATGCTAACTCTAACTGATTTAAAAACCCAGCATTTACAAGCTGCTACAAAAAAGACCCATGGATACCAGTATCTTTAGAGCAATTAGAACGCTATTTAACCCATGCCGTATGCCGTAGGTATGAATTGGATCATTTATTTATCAAATCCGTAAGTCCTTCTACAAAACCAGTTTAAAAATACTATTGTTTGCCATTTCTATGAATTATTCGCGAATTAATCAAGAGTTAATTCTCCGTTGATTTTTTGCTGATGTAATTGTTCCTAGTCACGGTGACTATTTGCCGTTAGCGAATCATTCGAGTGTTAGATTTTTGTCCTTTTATTTGTTTTTTTAATAATCCACGAATTATTCGCAGATAGTTTTCTGTTGTTTAAATAATCTTGGGTGTAGGTAGATTATTTGTAATTTTTTTGTTTTGTGTGCAGCATAGAAACAAAATTAAAATATGGCTGTCTACATGTCGGCTATACTGGACGACGATACAAGACGCCATCTTGAGAGACACAGTGACGCCCACTGGAGGTAAGGGATCAAACGGACCTTATGCAACAATTTGATGGCGTAGATTTCGGTTTTCAGTTCCGACCTACGGGCGAGTTACTATTGAAAATACTCTTGGTGTAATGAAACGTAGATTTCCGTGCTTAAGTCTTGATCTAAGGCTAAAAATGTAGACAGTCATACTGGTTATCACAGCCTGTGCAGTTTTGCACGATTTTGCAAGACAGAAAATCCGCCATTGTCTGAACCAGAACCCGTTCGTTACCATGTCCAGCCACATGTTCCAGTCGAGGCATTGAATACGAAAATCGGGGGTCACGCTGTGAGGGGTGTCTTTATTAATGGTTTTACAGAACACTGTACCCTTAAATGCAAGTGTCCGTGACAAAATAAAATTGAAAAAACAACAACAAAAGATTATTAAAACAATTTCATTAAATAGGAACGCGTGTAAACCGTTTAGAGACATCCATTTTTTCGTGAAATAAATGTTTTTCTTATGAATATCACTCACGTACAAAAAAGCCAGTGTAAAGTTCGGATTTGCAAATCTTTTGGAAAAAAAAACGTAATGAACATAATCTGTGATTCAAAATAACCCTCGAATAATTTGCGAGTCAGCAAAACTGCGAAAATGTGAAAATAAAACTAGGGCATTCAAACTGTTACTTAGTTACAATAGTTACAGAGTTACAAATTGTTTCTACAGGTTTTAGGCTCTTTTTTGTTCATTCTGCATTTGCCAGTTACGTAGTTACAATGGTTACATTGGTTACAAGGATCTAAAGTGAAACGAATCTTCAAGCTATAGAAATATTCGACATACACGTACATATACGTAACAGTCTATATTTCATGAATATGGTTCAGCTTTAAAACAAATGATTTAGTCATGCCTGTCAGTTTATAATGACTAACATTATTCTACTATGACAGGTTAACTGAACATCAGCTGACTTGCTTTTGTCATAATTCAGCAAATATTACATAAATTTGATGATATGATTACGAATATATCATTGTATTATTATATATTATTATATTATTATATATTGCTAGTAATATCAGTAATAATGTTCAATTACGGCAATTTTTTAGGGATTTTGGTAAAACGTGATACATGGCCATTTGGTGCAACAAAGTGACAGATATCTTTTTTCATAAGAAGTTGTTTTAAAAGCGACTGACTCACAGAATTTAGCTGAATTGTTTTTTTTTCTTAAAATTTAAGAGAAGTTAATATATTATGGGAAAAAACATAATGTTAAGCTTCTATACACCATGAAAACTGAAAAAAAAGTTTTGCTTTTACCAGGATTCGATCCCCATGCCCTTTCGGTCAGTAAAATATTGAGCGACGATCTACACAACTGAGCCGCCGCCAAGTTATCAAGTTTTGTCAAAATTAATTATATAACTAAAGTATCTACCTCGAGACTTACGGTGTAAATTTTTTACCGATAGAAATATGTAAAATTTATATTTTTTTTTCTGTAACAAAAAATCAGTCAGTAACTTTATGTATGTTCTTCACAATAACAGCTAGATTTTCTAGATGTATGTTAACGCTTTTTTTCATCGTGGCCCACCTGTGAGTCAGTCGCTTTAAAGTCGAATAAAATTTGATTTTTTTTATTTGATATATCAGTTGCCAGGTAAGCACTAATTTAAACGCCCACTATGCTTTATAGAATCCACTTAAATTCACTTCAGATTGAAATGAGAGTCAGGTTTCCAACAACATCTCGACAACTTAATAACATTTCCGATGGGTTGGATTAATGAAATCGAATGATTATGCTCACGTACAACTATTTCCCTCGTAAGTGTTGAGAAATATACGATAACCTTCACATTGACCCCAGTGATCCAAAAAACAATCACAAGTGAGGTAATGGTACATGCTTCATTACTATTGAGTTTTAACACAACAGACCTTTTGTAACATAAAATATTGAGCGATTTCTAGTAACGCTGAGTGCCCCTTTGCCCTAGTAACCCCGAACTTATTTCCAAACAGAGCATTGTCATTAACTATCAACTGCTTTTGTTTACAAGGCCATATGGAATTTAAGATACTGCAAGTAAGAATAACCAAAGTTCTTTACTTTAGTAACAGCGAGTACCTTGACCTGAGAGACCCCAAAAGTAATCTCACTGAGTGACCCTCAGAAGTAGGTGTGAGTATTTGAATATTTCGTTAATGTTTAAAACCCGTACATATATGACTGTAAAGTGTTTTGTTTTTCGAAAAAGAACAACATTGGAGTTTCATGCAATTCAAAATGAGAGTTAACAGATATATCCAAGGACATAATTCGCAATTGGGTCATTCCCTCCTTATATAAATGAGATAAATGATCCCAAATTCCAATTTCAAATGCTTTAGATTTTCTAGATATAAGTAGATCTTGTTAATTCTGAAATAATTCTGGCGATAATTGAGACTTGAAAAATGAGTTCTTGAAAATTAATTTATTTTCTGTAAATAAACACGTGTTTGGATGGACTGTTCCTAACGATTGTGAAGATGTTGGGTATCAAAAAGGTTTTAATACCTGCACATTGCATTTGAAAGATATTTAACATTGTAATTCATTGCCCGGGTCAGCAACATATGTTATTTTTTTCGACTGAAAGGCATGGAAACTTCAGATGTTATAATTACACTTTAAGACAATAAAACAAGCTACCGTTTGAATGAACTCGATTCTATTTTGGTAGATCCATTTAAATTACACCACAGCGCCGCTTTTCAGACAAAGAAAGTAAAGATCTGTGACCAGGTAAAGCTATGAAATACTTCAATGATTTCCTATGCTAAAACAACAGCAGTAGCGTTAAAGTGTTTGAATATTGGTTAGCATTGCGAGGTTCTAATTAAAATCTTTGAGAATTCAATACAATTAGAGAACAGGACCACCCGGGTTTGTCTAATTAATTGTAAATCCAATTAAATATATATTAAGACTTGACAATATGAAGTATCATAAGGGCTGGACTTTCCTTTGAATAAAATTTCAAATTGACATTGAATTAATAACCAATCTCTTTAACCTAAGACAAACAGAAAAATGTCAAGCATTTATACAGATAGCTAATAGGGCGTCTTTCGTTAACAAGAATACAAATAATGAAGCTATAAGGAAAGCACATTAGCATTTTTTTCAGACATTAACGGCAAATTTCTTGCTGTGGAAAATCGATTTTCAAATTGACTTTGTTTTTGGCATGGCTGGAACGCAGTTAATTCTTTTGATCGCGGTCTGAGGTTCTGGTCTGCTAGAATTGACGGTGGGACACTTTAATACTTTTAAAAGTAAAGGTTCATTTTGAAAAGTTACGTCAGTTTCTGTCTGTTTTGTGCTTTTTGCGTTTTTGAAGAATACAATACTAAAAAAAGTCTGTAAATTTATGCAAGTAGACCTAACCACTTGTATGGTCTTAGGAATGTATAGATATTTTCGACCGTGATACATATGAATACGCCTGTTCTTGTAAAAGTTAATATTCTCGGTAACATGAATAGTCTAGAAATGTTAAAGATAAATACTACCGCTTGCAAAACTGATTAGAGTCTACACTAGTCGGTAAAGAACGAGACTCGTCGGTACACCTGTCAAAAATCAATTAAAGCGCCGTCTAATGTGTTTCTTTCAAAGTCCGCCTTTTTCCTGTCAAAAGTGTCATTCTAGTGTCATTCTGTGTACGAAATGGAAAAAGCAGTTAGGAAAAAAAACATATTAAGTGAAGATTTCCGGTAGCAACGCAGCGACAATTACGACTCAGCAACTTTGGCGCCGCCCAGGCACATTATTCTGGCTGCGGGTAGATTGCAAGACAGTTTTATTGACAGGTATTCCTGAGAAAACTGCCTCGCTGTGATTGGATCATCAGTAAAGACACAGTTTAAGCTACTGAAATAAACATCGTAACGGCGTCACTTTTACCGCTTTCCGAAAACGTGAAACTCTAATCAGTTTTGCAAGCGGTAGCAAGCAAAACTGAAAAAACACACGTTGTTTAATGTCCTTATTAATGGATGAAATTGTCCAGTGACGTTTTGCTGCACTGCTTTGAATACAGGAAGTCAATATTTATAATAACATGCAAGAGCGTTACTACCAGTCGACGTAAAACATCATACACAGAACATATTGATTCGCGTTCATCTTACTGAGAGTTCAACTTTAATTTGGGATATGCACATTTTACGTCATAGATCTTGTACTCATACGCACTGTATTACAAATAACTCGATATCTAGATTTCTCTACTAAAACTGTTCTGTTACCGACATAACCTCAAAATAACGTATAAGTACGTCTATTATCAGTGTCACACCTCTTTACAAAGTGTAAATATTTCATTTAAATGTATTTACTTTATTTACCGACGCTTGTGTTATTGACATTATTTCACAGAACTAAGTACAGGTCTTCCGCTGTAGCTTTGATAGGAACAATAAGTCTTATCAACGTAAATGACACAAAACATAATCTATTAACCGTGTTTAAACAGAGTAGTTATGGATAGGTCGCAAGTAACCACCTTGATATGCACCTGACGAAAAAATGTTGAAAGCCATTTTCTGTGAGAGATATATAATATAACTTCCTTGCAGAACCATTCGTAAATTGTCCGTTAAAAGAGCTTTTACTTTTAGGCATTGAAGATATTAAGCAAATTCTTTTTATTTTATAAATTCATCTGATAATTTCTTTTAAATTTTTATTATCTATTTATTCATTAATTCATTCATTTTTATATGCTCGAAAGTGGCATATTATGTTATGGTCCAGGGCTTCCGTCTGTTAGCAATTTGGCTTCTGCAGGATAACATGAGCATTTTTTGGCCTACAGTCTTTTACCTTCTTGTGATTATTGCCCACATTGAGTGAATGACCCCTATTTATTTTAGAGTCAGTAGCTCAAAGGTCAAGGTCACATAGACCTTAACATTGAAAACAATTTCCGCCATGTTACTTGACAATCATTTGTTGAAGAGACTTCAAATTTTATATCATGATTGCACACATTTAGAGGATGATCCCTATACATTTTGGGGTCAGTATGTCAAAGGTCAAGGTCACAGTGACCTAAATGTTTAGCATCATTTACACTCTGTAACTCGACAGCCGTTTGTCATATAGATTTCAAACCTCTTATAATGGTTGCACACATTGAGTGATTGAATCCTATTGAATTTGGGGTCAGTAGGTAAAAGGTCAAGGTCACATAGACCGTAACATTGAAAACCATTTCTGTCATGTACCTTGACAATCATTTGTTGTAGAGACTTCAAACTTTACATCATGATTGCACATATTGAGTGAATGACCCCTATACATTTTAAGGTCAGTATTTCAAAGGTCAAGGTCAAAGTGATCTAAATGTTTAGAATCATTTACAATCTGTTTCTTGACAACCATTTGTCTTAGAGACTTCAAAATTCATATAATCGTTTCACACAATAAGTTAATGACTCCTATTGATTTTGGGGTCAGTAGGTCAAAGGTCATGCTCACAGTGACCTTAACATTGAAAACCATTTCCGCCATGTAACTTGACAATCATTTGTTATAGAGACTTCACACTTTTTATGGCGATTGACCCCTATACATTTCTTGGTCAGTATGTCAAAGGTCAAGGTCACAGTGACCTAAATCTTTGGAATCATATACACTCTGTTACTGGCAATCATTTGCCATATAGATTTCAAAATTCATATAATGGTTGCACACATTGAGTGAATGACCCCTATTGATTTCTGGGGTCAGTGGGTCAAAGGTAAAAAAATCAAAATTTAAAGCAAATCATTTAATTTCAAAGCCTAGGATTTCCTTCCTTATATCAAAAATGCATCATACTTAGAAAAAAAACATCCGTCGGGCATATAATGCTCCGCCCAGCGGGGCTCTTGTTATCATTGTTTCTTGTTTGAAGTCATTACTTCATTCAGCAATCAACAGCAAAACATACACGAAAAGCTGAAAGCAGTAATTGAAATGATTTGCCCTTTTCCATAACACCTTTGTAAGATTGTAATAAAACAACAGGAAAGATCGTTAAAACGGTCGTATCGTTTTGTAATACAGTAACTGTGCCAGTCATTCAGAACATTTTAGTTTCTGTAATCTTGTTGTCTACACAAATTAAACGGATATTTTTGTTGTAATTTCGATAATTTTGAAAATGAACAGTGTTATTATACTATTTAAATAAACGGAACAGAGTGTTTGATATATAATCTACTAGTATATATGTTTTTATTGTGGAATTCAGCTGCAAAAAGAAGTGCAAAGTAAACATGGTTCCCAACTTCTTTTATGAAAGCAGCTTTTGATTCGGTGCATTGATAGACTGTGATAAATAACTAATGATATAAGCAAGATGTAACTTTTCTTTTATGTTTATGCTCCTGGGGGTGGCGTTCAGTAATCGAACTGTGCGTCCCACCTTATATGCGCAACTTCTACAATTCTTATTTGATTTTCACCAAACCCTGCCAAATTTTTATAGAATGATCATTATCAAATGCCACAGTGCATATTATCAGGCTTTTGCGATTCGATTATTTGTGTTATAGTTATTGCCCTTTCTCTAATTTTAATTTGTATTGCTTTTGCCCTTGTTAGATTCAACTTCATATTGATTATGTGCACAAACTCTCCTACAATTCTCATATAATGTTCAACAAACTTTCAAAGAATGATCGTTATCAAGCGTCTCAGTACAAATTATCAGGCTTTTGCGATTCGATCATTTATGGCATAGTTATTGCCCTTTATCTAATTTGAATTAATAGTGCTTCTGTGTATATCTCCTCCTACATTTCTGAAGCAATTTTTACCAATCTTTCAAAGAATGATCATAATCAAGAGCTTAAGCTTATGCGATCAGTTTGGCGGAGTTATCACTTGTGCAGCTATGACCGTTTGAATGCCCCTAGCATTGTAACACTACACTTAAATGGCCAGTTCTTTTACTGTTGGAAAAACCTAGAGATAATCCAGGATTTGCTAACTCGCGAATTATTCGAGGGTTATTTTGAATCACATATTATGTTTATTACGTTTTTTTCTAGAATATTTGCAATTCCGAGATTTACTCTGGATTTTTATGTATGATAGCGATATTCATAAGAAAACATTTTATTTCAAGGGGAAAAAATGGATGTCTCTAAACGGTTTACACGTACACATTAGCGTTCCTATTTAAGAAATTGTTTTAATAATCTTTGTGTGTGTGTTTCTTTTCTTTTTTTGTCACGGACACTTGCATTTAAGGGTACAATCTTCAGCAAAACCATCAATAAAGACATCCCTTACATCGTGACCCCCGTTTTCCGTTTTCAATGCCTCTAATGGAGCATGTTGTTCGACAAGGTCACGAACGGGTTCTGGTTCAAGTAATGGCAGATTATCTGTCTTGCAAAATCGTGCAAAACTGCATAGGGTGTGATAACCAGTATGATTGTCTACATTTTGAGCCTTAGATCAAGACTTTAGCACGGAAATTCACGTTTCATTACACCAAAAGTATTTTCAAAAGTAACTCGCCCGTAGGTCGGAACTGAAAACCGAAATCTACGCCATCAAATTGTTGCAATAAGTCCGTTTGATCCCTTACCACCAGTGGGAGTCAATGCTGTCTCTCAACATGGCGTCTTGAATCGTCGTCCACAATAGCCGACATGCAGTCAGCCATATCTAAATTTTTTTCTATGCTGCACACAAATACATGTAATACACAAATAATCCACTTACCCAATCCCCCACCCCAGAGTATTTAAACAATAGAAAACTATTCGCGAATAATTCGTAGATTATCTAAAAAAGAAAAAAAAAACAGGACAAAAATCTAACACTCAAATAATTTGCTAACGGCAAATATTCCCCGTGGTGACTAGGAAAATTACATCAACAAAAAACCAACGGAGAATTAACTATTGATTAATTCGCGAATAATTCATAGTTCAAGGGAAAAAATGGTCATTAATAGTTTTTTAAACTGGTTTTGTAAAAAGACTTACGGATTTGATAAATAAATGATCCAGTTCATACCTAGGGCATAGAAAATAGCTTAAATAGCGTTCTAACTGCTATATAGATACTGGTATTCTTGTGTCTTTTTGTAGCAGCTTGTAAATGCTGGTGTTTTTAAATCAGTTATAGTTAGCATATGTTATGAATACTCTTTGAGGAAGCATAGCAATTAATTTATTATGAAAAGCGGTTGCTCACTATGAGGAAACAGTCTTTTATTTTATAATGTGATCTGTGTTAGTATTGTTTTTAAAAGCCATTGGATTTCTACTAGAAATGTAAATATGTAACGATAGGTTAAAAGTCAAAGAATGTGATACTAATAAGTAAATTGATTAACATTGTAAATAAAAGTCTAGAACTCTATAGATGTAGTACTTAATTAATGATTCCAGTACTAGATCAATATTATTATTTTTACAGTAAAGCAAAGAGGTGTGTCTCAAAGTAATTGAACGAATGCTCAATAATATTCAAACAATGACTATGCTAAATGTTTCGGTTGTATAAAAATAAAATTTGAATAAAACGCATCAAGTTTTTGAAATATTAATTGCATTTATTGAATTTCAAATTTATATTAATTACTGGTTTTGCGATTTCAAGAGGTGGATTTAGTTATCTCGCAAAAATGCACCAGCAATCTAATTATTGGTTTTGTTAGAGTGCAGAAACAATGTGTGTGTGTGCGTGCGTGCGTGCGTGCGTGCGTGCGTGTGTGTGTGTGTGTGTGTGTGTGTTATAATAAGCCTATTAAAAATGTCAAATATTATTTATATTTCAATGAACTTAAGTGTTCGAATTGATCGATAAAGCTGCAGAACAATGCGCAACATCACCATCTTAAGTAAATAGTTACGATCGGTTGCGGGTCTTGAACAATTTACCATCACGTAGAGAGAGGGTTAGTCATATGACGTCACTATTGTTAGCCTCTCCTCCACGAAGATGGGTTCTATTCTTTAAGGTACGGAGCATATAACCTGTCATATATCTTAACCTCTTGGAACTTATCCAGAATGCGTTGTTCAAAAATCAAAGCTGTCATGACTATCAACCCATAACAAAGAATTACAGTTATATTGTCACCAGAAACAAGTATATAACAAAAGAACACATGGTAATGTTTGTGGGTAAGCCCCTATTGTTACATGATTTAAGAGTCATGCTGTAAATCCATGAATATGATATAATTTAATTGTTTTGCAGTGACATTGCATTCTTTATTGAAACCGTTAAATTACATTTAATTGTATTTACATTTTGTTCTGGTTATTCATTTGAGACACATTTGTTACTGTCATCTGTAAAGATAACAAGATAATACACATCGTTATTTCCATTCAACCTGGAATTTAATAATCGGTTTCCTCTACAAAATCACCACCACCAATAATTAGTGGTTGAAATTATATTTTGTCCAATTACTTTGCAGCATATGGTCAAATTTCGTTACTCTTTAGATAGGTTTATCGCCCAGTTTATCGATCGATTTTAATCGATACAGAAAAAATCGATACAGAAAACAAAATTTCAACAACTTAGCTAGTTAGTGTTTATTAGTATGCATTATTAAATAAGATGAGCCTGCGCCGCGCAATACCAATTGAATTGTATTAATACGTACTTATAAAAAATTATATAATAACTCTACCAAATTACACGCTATGTACATTGTGTGGCACTTGCATTGGACAGCAGCTGTGATTAATAAATTCTATAGTCTTCTTTTAAGTCAACTTGAAATTTTCTTTTTCGAATATGATGATGTCATATATTGGCACGCAACTCTTACTAGTTCACTTTTAGTGATTTAGGGTGATTGATAAGTAAACTAAGCATATGACTGTTGCCAGCCAATTTCATATTGTAGGGCACATGCAATGCGAATGCGGTAGGGTTCGATAGCCGTATATTCCGTCAGATTATTTTCAACGTTGATCTTAGTGCATGTACATGTCCCTAAATGATGACAAAGCTTTTGAACAATCAAATTACGCCATAGCTTTAAGCTTTTGAACAATCAAATTACACCAAATCTATGTGCTGTAACATAGAGTATAGAGATGTTTATTCCCAACAAAACCTTTGGTAATGAGTTTCTCATTCATATTTAATGGTCAAAGTGTTTATTCATAACATAAATCATACATTGTTCATAATGTCGCTACTGACTATCAAATGATCCGTCAAAGACATAATCTTTCTTTAACACAGGGGAGTAACATTGACTTGTTAAACTTATTAATATTACGTATACACAAAATCATTTCGATCAACCGATAAAGTCAATACATTAGCGTGCCACTTAAAAGGTTTTGATCCGGTTTTAAGATATATTATCTTCAAATAAAAAAACACCATATAGTGTGTATATTGGGACATTGCATTCTTTCGAAAGTTATGTTTTGGGTCGAGGTTAACATTCCGATATACTATATAAATGCAAATAACACATTTTCTTTCTTTCACTCTCACTCAAAATCAAAGTTTTCATTGTTTACTAAGACATAGACGTCAAGGTAAACAAAACTCTAGAGAAGTAAGACAGGATAGTATAGCTATAAAGCGCTCACATGAGTATAAATATTAAAAAAAGCAAATGCCATTTAATAGATTTATCATCAATTAAAAACGATAGAACTATAGACGTGGAATAATTTAAACAAACATTGACAAAATCTACCAGGCAATACTTCAAACCAAATTCAAAAGTCTCAGTTTGACAGTATAAGTCTGTGTCAAACATCTTATCCCCCGGAATGAAGCCAAATATGGCCCAAGTAGCAACTTTTAAACAATCTTAGTTGCATTCTACTTGACATTGTTTCATACAACATTTCAGAACTTTTGGCCTTATTCTTTCAGAGTTGGAAAAATATTTCTATATATTTCCATATTAAACATGTGACCCCGTGGTTTGAGCAAATATTGACCCCTATCTTAGTACATTATCAGTGGATAATGCTACTCGTGCACTTTTATAAGTCTGAAAGACCCGCGTTTCCTGACACGAAAATTTTTTAAGACTTTTGCAGAGCTTTCTAGTTACGCATTGTGGGTTTCATACATGAACACTTTTAAAGATCCTTCTATGAATCTATGAAAAATATATGACTACTCAGTCGGGGTCAGTATTGAGC
Source organism: Cyclina sinensis (assembly GCA_012932295.1). Lineage (NCBI taxonomy): Eukaryota > Metazoa > Mollusca > Bivalvia > Venerida > Veneridae > Cyclina > Cyclina sinensis. The sequence continues at coordinate 25,094,437 of JAAONU010000004.1, forward strand.
CAAGGAAATTATTTGAACAAACTTAACAGAGGTCCACTAGATAATGCTACACAATATATTTAAATTGTCTCAGACTTTCGGTTTTTGACAACTAAAAAGAGTAAAGAGTTTGCCTTTATGAGTTTATCTAAAATATCTGACCACTGTGGAAGGGCACAAAATGATCCAATGGCCAAGGTCTGAACAATGTTTCGTTTGCCGAATTTCGTCAACTGACTTAGTGGATTATCAGGAGATTTTTTAAAAGTAAAACGTTAACAAGAGACGACACACTGACGCACGGCGGACACAGGCAATCAATGCATGTAAGACGGTGTGTTTTGCAGTTTGATTCCGTCATTTCACTTGTCTGAAAAATGAAATTTAATACTGAACTAAATGTTTAATAAGCTGATATAAGACTCTCTTGCGTATTTCAAAATCAATTGCATTTATTAATTTAAAGTGTTAAAATTACGAAAACTCTTTGCTTTTCTTCAGATCAGTATAAAGTAAAAAAAATTACGAATAAGGGCAATGTAAAACTTGCCACGCTGGAGACAATTGACTCTTTCTTTGCGACTAGGTCGCCGTTCTGATCATAGTCTGCACTACTCGCCATTCAGTCAGTAAATATTTAATAAGCACCCCGATGAACAATTAATGGAAAAGTCCATTTTAGATATATGGCATAGTAAGGGTTAACATGCAGGATGAGGCTATTTAAAATGAAATATTTTTTGCCTGTAAAATGGGGAACTAAAGTAAAGTAATACTCTATCGTTATACAACAAAATCACTTGTCTAGAGGCTCTCATTACAAAGCATTCGCTTGACAGCCGTATATAAGCAAACAAAGCCTATGTTGTTAAGAATTATTTTAGACACAAAATATTGTACGTGTTAAAACAAAATTACTGATGCGATATAGATACGTTCTCTGTTGTTCAAGTATTGTACCTGTTCTAATGTTTTCATTCGATAATCATTATTAATAATTCATTTTTTACGGCATTAAGAGTTATAACGTCTGAGCAATGACAGTCTAAGTAAATCAAAAACATGATAATGATAACTTTTAACTAATGTCTGGATAATTCTGATGCAAACACGGATAAAATTCCATTCCTATCATTTTCACACGGTTGATCGACAAGGCGAATAGTGACGACTACACATATATTGGATATAAGGTGGGTAAATGAATGGTCGCATCAATTCGCCGTATGAAAAGGCGGAATCGACACAAAAAAGATTTATATATGGGTTATTTTATCTTTATGAATATTTTATCAATTTGGTTAAACTAATTACAAGTGGAACATAATATCTTTTTAAGAATCACGAATTGAAAAGGACTTGCACTTGGTAATAAGACCCGATGGAATTGAAAATTGATTGATTTATTGATTAGTAATATCATATATACAGAAGCCATAGCAAAGCATTTAGTTCCATTACACCAGAAGGTAGTTACATATTTGCAGTTACAGATGTAGACTCTAAATTAGAATATTCCATTTGCTATAGCTTGTTTGTTATGTGTAGTATTGTCGTGATCTTATTCCATTTAAACACCAAACAGATTTTCGAAATTACAACTCACTACCCCTAGGATATTTACTGTAGACATTATTATCAATACTACACTCAACAAAATAAATTAAGGGTCAAAACTTAGGTTCATAGATTTGTAAAATGCAAAAATGTCCATGTAAAAATTAAATTGTGTTTTGCTTTAGACACACCCGTACTTGTGTTTATATGTGTTTGTCTACCCCTAACAGCTCAATTATCCCGTGCAGATCCGTGCAAATACACCCACCCCTCAAAATCAAGTGAAAATCAAATGTGTAGAATAAAGCCAACTTGACATGAGCAGGTTTTGATTTGAATTTGTGATTCGAATCATCTGTTACACTATAGAACTGATTAGTGCGAAGAATCTCTGATGCCTAGAAGACCCATTTCGGAGGCTGAGGCAACCAGAGCAGTCCGTCGTCTGCTGGCTGGGCAAACGCAGCACGAGGTGGCCTATGAGCTTGGTGTTAGCCAAAGTGTAATCCAACGACTTTGGCAAAAGTACCTGGACACGGGTGCCGTCGCCAGACGTCCTCAGATTGGACGTCCAAGGTCAATATCTGCTCGGGAAGTCCGTGCCATCGTTGTCCTGGCAAAACGCCATTGGTTTAACTCGGCTGTTGCTGTCGTCCTGTGGTACGTCCTCCTTAAACGCCAAGACAGCGTGCGACCCGTCTGGAGTTTGCCAGAGATTACGTTAATTGGCAACTCAGGCACATTCGTAATGTGCTTTTCACTTAGTTTTGCCTGGACTTCCATGACGGACGTCGGCGTGTATGGCGTCAGCGAAATGAGCGCACCAACGAGTGTTGCATATCCGAACATGACAAGTTTGGTAGTGGCTCTGTTATTGTTTAGGCGGGCATTTCTTACGACGGGCGTACAGACTTTCACGTGTTTGTTAACGGCACATTTACTGCTAGACGTTATATTGACGAGATTCTCCGACCTCACGTCATTCTATATGCTGGTGCAATCTGCCAGGAATTCGTGTTAATGGACGACAATGCTACAGCTCACCGTTCGAGAATCGTCAATCAGTACCTTGACGACCAAGGTGTTGAACGTATGGAATGGCCAGCTAAGTGTCCAGTTATGAACCCAATCGAACATGACTGAGACATTCTGCAGCGCCGTGTTTCCGCACGACAACGTCAGCTGTCAACCAGAAATGAGCTGGCTACTGCCTACTGAGGAATGGGGGTCTCGTACCATAACGGGACATCAAAAAACTCATAATTATGCAGCTTCCAGACCCGTGTCAAAGACGTAATCCAAGCACGAGGAGGTCATATCCGTTTCTAAAATTTAACTGGTTTCCATATTTCTTATGATAAGCTATTGTATTTACCCGACCCACCAAGACTCAAACACTTTTAAACTGATAGGGGTTGTCTTCGAGCTTTGATCGTGCTACTGTGTTTGTGAAACACATGACATTGTTAGTTTTAATTTGAATTGGTCACAGATATAATGATTTTTTGTTAGATATAAACTTCAGCAAGTAAAAAATGTACGTCTTAAAGAACTGCTGTCATAAGTCCTTGACCCTTAATTGCTTTTGTTGAGTGTATAAACTATAGATCTGAATAAAACACAATAAATAATATGCTGTTTTGATTCAGTCGCACTGACGTACTAAAGGCATTACCAATAAATCACATGTCAAGCAGTGAAATCATCTTTTGTTAATATTGCGAGGCATTGTGGTCAGAGGAATTGGAAATAGGTTACAATTATTTTTTATGACAAAGGACTGTAACTGTGATTGATTTTCAGAAATTGCAAAAAGTGTTGAATTAAGTATCTACATAAAAACAAGTTCCAATTGCCGCATAGTTTACAGCGCTAGCTCAAAGGTAGATTTTAAAGCTCGTCCTCAGGTGTTTATAGTTACTGAACATTTGGAAATGGATCGCTACTGGACTTTAAAAGATACAAACTTTTTAAAAACAACACTTGGTTATCTTCTTTTATGGATTGGTTATTCATTTGCAAATATTAGCAATGAGTTTAATGTAACAAAGTGGGCAATGAGACTGGAACAAAGAAACGAGTTTTTGATAATTAACGCCTTATCTCTAAAGGATTGCGTATATGAATGTGCTGTTCGAAAGGATTGTAGATCCATCGGATATAGAAGATACTGGAATTTATGTGAACTACACTTTGAGGACATTTCAAAATATAATCTTTCTGCATCTAGGCGTGATTCGTGTGTCTTTATTCGACGTGAAGACATGCATACTGCAGAGGTAAAACAAAACATCATAAAGCTAATATGTCCAGAAAGGGTTATTTGAATTTTAAATAGTCTTCATAAATCATATGAAATATATTTTTATTTATTTGACGCTACCAGCAGGCGTAAAGTGTCCATTCAAGAAATGATTCTGTGATGTTGTTTTTTTTAAAGATTAATAAAATTAATATTTTGTTTCTTTCTATCTTTTGAACGCTATGAATGGTCACATTTTTGCACCCCCTCCCCCACCCGTCTAAATGAAGTTACTCAGCTTGATTTGTTTTAATCTCTAAAAGAAGATTTTAAAAATTCGGTGTGTTTATAATCTGCAGAAAAAAGCTGAGATAGGTCATTAAGAGTCAAAACAAGGTCATCAGCTCATCATCATTTGAAGACTTTGTGAACACTGAAGGGGTCCCAAAAATCTTAAGTCTTGGTGAGAATGTTGGCCTGGATGATTTATCTGGATCATAAAGCATAGTCACTATCTGAGATAAATGGTAACTGCGAACGCATTACAAATTTTGTTTTAGCCCAGATTTCTTTAGTCCTGGACAGAATGTTATTCTAGATGATCACTAAAACGAGAATGAAACTGGGTCACGGGGCTTTATTTCTCCACTTCATGTGATTAAAACTTACAATACATATTATTATCGCCGTTCCTGGACGGCGATATATACAATTAACAAGATTTGAACAGTTTTGCCTGTACACCGTCTGCCTTTAGCCAATCAAAGCGAATTATACATATCACATGATAACAAAATGGACGACAAAAAACTTCAGCAAGGGATGCGTGAATGGACTCGCCCAACCGCCATGTTTGTCGGGTTACTTATTCGTACAACTGAAAAATACCATGATCAATTTACGAACTCAGTACCAGTCTTCAGGCTCTTGCAAGATAAACACAGGATAATCGCAATATTTTTGGTAACATGTCATTTCTAACTAGAGAATGTAGTCTAAATAAGAGTATGTTTTGTTTGTTTTTCCAAAACTTGCACTTCTAGAAAAAAAATAAATGCTTGCTTCCGGGCGATTCTAATCAGGATACAAACTCCCCGCACCGGTTACTTCCCCTGATCAGTACAGAAACAGTAGCAAAGCGTGACGAAACCAGTGCGAGGAGTTTGATCAGGATATATCCTAGTTTTATATATGCTTGATAAGAGTCAGGGCAATATCGTATTTTTTACCTTAAATTTATTCTGTTAAAATTGCACATGTAATATTCTTATATTCTTTTCACTGCAAAGCATGTTATAAAATTATCAAATTAATGAATGACGAGCATGAAATTCATGCATCTATGGATAAGACGTCATACGTGGCTGAACGGCAATTTCAAGCATTTTTGGAAATGCTAATACTTGTAACCGACTTACAAACGTTCTGAATGGTGAAAAGCAAAAAACCACAAGATTTGAGTTAGCATTGAAGTGCAATATTATTTATTCTACTTATTTTACAAGTGTATTCTCGTTAACATAATTCAGAACCATAATTCTAACTTCTATTTTATTCATTATGATGAAAAATCATTTCTGAAAAAGCGTGTTAAACTAAGAGACTACAGAATATATGTAACCTCTCGTAGCACATTTGATGTACGGGCTGAAAGATGGAAGATGTACGGGTAGATAGCTGGATGGATGTACAGGTTGGTAGATGGATGGGAGAAAGGGTTGATAACTGTATGGATGTACGGGTCGGTAGATTGGTACACAGGGAGACATTAGTTTTAATCCCTAGTTGTATTGTTGAAATATATCTATGCTATTAAAAAGGAATTTGCCGATTTTTGGAAAAAACTGCTGAGTATTGAACAAGTCTGTTTTATATCATTGAGACACATATATATAGGCATATATCAAGCTGTCATGTCTTTTAGACAAAGCCTCTAGATATTTGCAAAAATTGAGTGTTGTCTTCTAAAAATAGAAAACTAAAAATAAACACAGAAAACTTCGAATACTTTTTGTTTGAGTGAGCATATTCTCAATTGTACAAACAACTAATCACACACCATGTCAAACAACTGCAAATAACATCAAAAACATGCATGTTTGGAGTAGCTATATTGAGTACTATTATTACTTTAAACCCGTGCTTGCACGTCCGCCCCCCATTTGTTTGAGTTAGTTTCTAATAATGATAAAATGAAAGAAAAAGGTTACAATTCTAATTTAGAAAATGGGAACTTTAAAACAAAATCTAAATCTTTGACATTATATCTCCTGATTTTGTTTCTTTTTTTTAAATTCAAAGACCTGCTCAATATCCAACGTAATTACATATTATTTGTTAAGACATTTTCCGGGGTCACAAAGGTGACATGCACTGACATTGTTAAGACATTCTACGGGGACACAAAGGTGACATGCACTAACATTGTTAAGACATTCTACGGGGACACAAAGGTGACATGCACTGACATTGTTAAGACATTCTACGGGGACACAAAGGTGACATGCACTGACATTGTTAAGACATTCTACGGGGACACAAAGGTGACATGCACTAGTCTTCTTTTTTAAATTGCACTTCTCTATTTTATTTCGTTCCCAGGACATAACTCGAGGATACGACTTGATATGTCTTGAGGGACAAGACGAAATAGAGAAGTGCAATAATTTAAAACAAAAGTTTTTCTTTGAAGAAGAAAAATAGCGCAATAAAAATATAATGTTAGAAAATAAGAATAGTGCAATAAAAATATCTAGTGCATGCTAGCTATGTAGAGAGAAAGACATACTCTTGTGAGCGATTTAGCTATGTCGTGGGAACAAGATAGCAAGATATTATGCTACACGTTTTTTAATGCAATACTGATTTTAGCTCGACTATTCGAAGAATAAGGAGGGCTATAGTTCTCGCCCCGGCGTCGGCGTTGGTCTGGTTAAAGTTTTTCGGCAAGATAACATTATTCACCTAACCATTGCAGATATAGCCCTGAAACTTACAATATTTGTTTACCATCAAGAGCTTACTCTGCTAATAAGAGGACATAAGTGTGCCAAGCATTTTATGTGAATTATGGCCCCTTTTCGACTTAGAAATTAGGTTAAAGTATTTCGGCATGGTAGCACTAGTCACCTTTCCCTTGCAGATATAGCCCTGAAACACACAATACTTGTTACCGTCAAGAGCTTTGTCTGCTCACAAGAGAGGATTATTGTGCCCAGCATTATGTGTGAATTATGGCCCCTTTTGGACTTAGAAATTTGGTTAAAGTTTTTGGCTAGTTAGCACTAGTCACTTTTCCCTTGGAGATTAACTTAAAACATTTTTTTATCATCATGGCTTTAGACTGCCACAAGAGGAGCTTACTTTGTCAACGATTTTGTGTGAATTTTGAGTTTATAATGTTTTATAACCCTTTAGTGTCAAGTACTGAGAATAGTCGAGCGCGCTGTCCTACGACAGCTCTTGTTTTAATTGCACTACTGTTTTATGTCGTTCCCACGAGATATCAAATCGAAGGAACGACCTAGTATGTTGTGGGAACGAGTTATTAAGTCAAGGGTACGACATAAAAAAGAGAAGTGGAATTTAAAAAAAAGTATTGTTTAAAAAAGAGTAGCGCAATATTTCGCTAACTCGTTCCCACGACACAGCTAAGTCGTTCCCACGAGTTAGTAAGTCGTTCCCTCGACATAGCTAGCATAGCTAGTATGCAATGCTCTTTTTTATTGCACTTTTCTTTTGCTAACACTACTTTTTTTACTGCTTTTCTCTTTTTTAATGCAATATTGCACTTCTCGTGTTTTTTATTCCGGTCCCACGACTTAATTACTCGTTACTATGATAAAGTCGACTAAGTCGTTCCCTCAAGTAAGTTTCTCGTTGGAAGGAGAACAAAAAATAGGAGAAGTGCACGTCACCTCTGTTGCACAGTAAGATCATGACAATCTCACGAAGTAACGAAAACTAATTGATAAAGCAAAAATGAGTTATAAATGGGTTATTTATACGAAATAACATAATAAATGTAAAATTCATAGATTTAATATTTCTTTATGACTTTCAAATGCATTAAGTGAACAAGTGAAATTGAAAGAAAGACATACCTTGGTGTAACTTCAAAAGAAAATGTGGCTTTATGCATTTGCTTCAGTTATTAAGTGATTACATTTCTGAAAGCAAATGCAATGCGTGTACATTCATACAAACGAAAACGCAAATGAATGCATATAATCATAATGTTTCCAATAATGTTTGCATGATATGTGTAAATATATTTGAATATATGAATACATATGTAATTAAATAATTCAAATCCCTTATAATTTAATAACTGAATGGGAATGTACTGTATTTAACATGTTTTACTGTTGTTTAATATGTAAACTATGTACATTGATGAGACTATAATAAACTTAAATAATACATACATGTTTCAACAGAATATCAGTACAAGGGTGCATTTCATCTTGTAGTCAAACATTGTTAACATTTCGCTCTCAGTCTCTTAAAGCTAAAATGAAAATGTGTTTGTGACTGTGTTTTTTCCTGATATGATTTTTCACTGTTTTTTCATATAAAGCATATTAAATATATAACTTTGGGGATATATTTTAACTGAATTTGATTTTTTATATCTTTCTTTATTCTGTTTTTACCATCAGTTCAAACTCGATGTGAAAGACAGGCCTCACCACATGTAACTGACTGAGTATTTAATTTGCCTTAAACAGCACCTTATCTTGAAAACAAGATAGTGTAACAGTAAACGTAAAAAACGTGAAATAGCAAATTACATCTTTGAATCTTATATTAGCTAGTCGTGTCGTCTGTGTCAATTCATTCTAAAAATTGTTTATGCATAACGAGGTAAAGATAGCCATCTTAACTGACACTGTGCAAAACATAGCTTGTGTAATTTAAAAAAAAAAGATGAAATGTTGCATGTTGTGTGATTTCGAAAGTAAAAGTTATATTTATGTATTGATAAATACTGATTGGTTCTAAATGGCCCAAAGTACTTGTAGAGTTAAATAAGCTTAAAAAAAGAGCATTTAGGTTAGTCTGTAACTGATTATTTTTACACGAGGACTCAATAATTTATTACAGCGTCTGCACGTGTGTCGCAGTTTCCGATGAATGATAGATCTTATCAATTTCGTTCCAATGAGAATATGGTTTTCTGATCTAAAATGTACAGGAATAGGTTAACAAAAGTTCAGCCTTAATTCTAGTCCGTTTCTCTTTAAAATCATTTAAATTCGACAGATATTGAACAATCCACAACCGATATAAAGTCTTTAGCAAACGGTCTAAAAACCAGTTAAAACTCTTCACAAATTTTGGAGTGACTGTAAGGGGAAAACACTTTAATATGATGTTTTTCGCTGAACTATCGTTTTTTATAGAGAATGAATCAACATACATAATTGAGAGTTAAAATATCGATTGTTTTAGGGTATTCACGTCCAGATATTAATTCCTTCAGTTATCTGGTATATTACATATTGTAGACCCAGTGACGCTTGTAGGATAAATATACGATGAACTTTCCAGATCATAATGTCTTTTTTCAGAACAGTGTCAGAATATATTCCTTAAAAAATAAAAATATCCCTTAGTTTACAGGACTGTAAAAGCGTTGTACTCTCAATGGCCTATTTCACTTTTTACTGTCATTTTATCTCATTCTAATTTCGATGTTTTATCTGATATCGATAAAAATTAAACATTTTGCGATTCGAAGCCAGATTGTTGTAACATATTTTTCATTGGTAATCAGTTATTGTCTCCATAAAAGCCATAACACCTTGTACTCAGAACAAGATTGGTCCAGGTTCAACTAATAGTTCAACTTTTATTAGTTGAATTTATTAATGCTATTATTATCATGTTCCTTAAAGTTGTTGGTATTGTGTGTACTGACTGGGTGACATACACTCTCTACGACCTAAATAACGTATTTTTTTACTTGTTACAGTACACGTATCTATTGTTGTTTTTATTCGTTACTAAATTCGATTACTGTTATCAAAGACCTTACCAATTTAAGTCTTTGCTGTCATTGATGCCGGCCAACAATCGCGTAATAGTACATCTACCATCAATATCACGGGATGGTATGAAATGTAAATATTGTATTTAAGATCATTTAAAAGTATTTGTTTGTTCACACTAAAGTCTTGTTTTATAGACATTATTAGAGTACAAATTACTGGTTGCGGCCTTGATTCCGGCTACGTTTTAGTTCCTTTACATCATATCATTTAAGAATTTTTCTAGTTAGGGTAGGGTTTGTTATGCATATGACGACTCAAAAAAGTTTGCTGACATCAAAAACAAACACGTGAAGAAATGATAAAGCTTTTTGCTTTTGATCATTTTCTGTGAGATAATTTGTATCATTGCCTACCTAACAGAACCAGTCAGAAAACAAATATGGATGATTATTTAAAGATCATATTGGAAATATTTCGCGATCTCTGAGTGTCAATTACTTATTTATTTGTTGATTATTTATCGATTATTTAGTTCCTTGTTTCATTCATTCATTCATGCACTGATTTGTTCGTTCGTTTCTTACAGATGTCATTTTGCTGTTATCGTACATATCTTTAGAATCATCAGTGTAATTAAGAAGTGTTAGAGCAATGCGGGAATAAAACAATGTGTCCTGCTCTAAAACGCCTATATGAGATTTAAACAACTTTAAGAGCGTTCGAAATTACCGTCATTCATGTTAAGTATCTAAATTCCACGTACAGCATATGAGCAGGTCGTTTGAAGCATGTGTTGAAGTAAAACCGTTGTCAAGGACTACTGGGGAAAAAAGGCGTCTCTTTGTTGTAATTTACTGACTCTGTTAAACAAAATTAAATTTATTATGTCAAGAACAAGTGGTTCAACAGTTTTTCAATGAGAATAGACCCTTAACATTATATAACAACAACTCTTTATACAAAGACTTAAATAAATAGATATATCGTTGAATTTAAATTATTGAATTTAACCCGCCCCACCTACTCGACGCTTACGCGTCTCGTCGCGATGCGGGTTAAATACAATACCTTGTGCCAGCAATGCTATATATATAATTAATTAAAATAAATATCTAATAAAAAATAATAATAACAATGATAGTTAATTAATTAATTAATCAATCGATTTGTATATCATGTTGAAGGAAACGGGATGTTTTCAAATTTAGGGTATATCTTTTTTTATAAACTACTTAAATTAGAACATTTTGCATGATGTCCATACGTGACTGAAACTACAAGTTGGTTAGAATTCAAGAATATATGTACTATAGAGAATAATTTATCGACTCATCTATAGGAGACATTTCAATTTGTTTAATTTGTAATTATTCGAGCTGCTATGTTAATTGTTTGATTCATTTACTAGTGCAATCCAATGTTAGTTTTCGACTCGAAACTTGCTGCAGTATGTAAACATTTCGTGCAAGCCCAAAACTCTTTATTCATTAAAATTGAAACAAAAAACCATAATACAGGGAAAGTTAACTGATATCTGTAACACTCCTTATTAAGTGAAAGGTGGCATCCGCACATACACATGTCAATTATGATCTTCTATTTAGCAAATATTTTGCACTATTGTGTAGGTGTCAAGAGATGGGGTTTCACAAATAACACAATCTTTAGTCCTATAAATGACACCGAAGTGAAGTATAGAGTCTATTTACTGATAAAATATTACCAGTTATACGAATTTCAAAATAAAATTTAGATTTTAGTCAATTGTTTTAATAATGATTATAACATGTATTAGATTGTATTTTTAGTACATGAAGTATATTTTATTACAGATCGAGGCTGTGTGCAACTGCAGTGATGGTGAAGTTTGTGATGTGTCAAGTGGACAGTGCTCGTTTAAAGGTTTTGTTTTGTTCATTTTTTTTATTTTTAGATTTAACTAACATGCACTGAAAAACCTGTTTATATTAGGTTTAAGTCATAGCTGTGTCGATCAAAAGTTAGAAAAAAAGTCAGTATTTCATAGTAATTCTACGCAGTTGAAACACGGCTCATCAGGAGTATGTTCCAACGTGCATGTCAAATTTGGGAATATGAATAGTCACAACATGTAATACAAAAATCGTCATGCACTGTCTTTTCCTTGCCTACCTTTTGCTCAATTATGTAACTGTAGAATATACCCTAATCTGAACATTTCCTAAACGTTGCTAATTCTGGTTGCCTTACACTTTAGCTGAACAACTATGTGTAAAACACATGCCCAGACATATCTTTCTGTATATCAACTGTGCAGTGCCGTAGCCAGACCTGAAAAAAACACCGAGGCAGAACGTGTCTAGGAGGGTCCGGGGCATGTTCCTATTGATTTTTTTTTTTTTGGGAAAAGACCGATTTCCTGCATTCTTGAGTAGATTTTGGTTGAATTAAGGCAAATTAGAAAGGTTACTGAGAGTTTCTTTAAGGGCTATCGAAAAAGGTATATGTACCACAAAAAAACCGAGGCAGCTTCCTCGGTGTGCCTCAACTTAGCTGTTGTATAACCCAAAATCTGAAAAAGTGTAATAAGTAATTACACTATTCTATTAAGTAAGTTAGAACGTAAGGGGCGTATGTATTAAATCAAGACCCGCATCGTCTTTTATAGAATTAAGTATATTCGCCAATATGGACTTGCGCATTATGTTTCCTTTTCAGAATGTCGATCTCTCAACCTTACAAATGGAAAAGTACTTGGTAATGTATTGCATACAAATGCAAGGCAAGTGATTAAATGTAACGAGGGATATGTGGAGAAAAACGGCGTCGGTACCGTTATTTGTCAGACCAACGGTAGATGGGATCATTCGCCATCTTGTATTCTGCCTTCATCATTGACAACGACCGAAAATCCAACAACGACAGAAAGTGATACAACAACATCAGGTATCTAAAAATAACTCTGTCGATATTAATGTAACTGACATCAAAGTCAAAGCATGTGTTGTTCTACGCCGATTTCCAGCGCATTTCACTTTAAAGATTTTCGTTCACAACATACGCCATTTCTAAATTAATAAGTAAAAATCCGCTTTGTTCTTTGTCTTAGTACGAAACATTATCTGGATCAATGCTATGCCTATGAAACCGATTATGTCATTCATGAAGCAAAGAGAGTGAATAAAAGCAAACACAAATGTAATAACAAATACAAGTGTTTAACAGATTCTAACTAACATGTTCAAAAACTTTGACAATGCATACGTTTAATAAACTTTAGGACAATGTTTGTCTTTGATCGAATATACAGTTATAATCACGGATATAACGTTTGTTGACTTTCTAACGAGTCAGCTTTAATGTACCGACGATAGATACAAAAATGTTCTATTCTAATTCCTTTTTTGTATAAATGCTATGCACGTCTGTTTCAGTTTTTCCGACCGACTGGGTAAACTCTACCGAAATAACAACTTTTAAAATAAAGATTGTCCAATCGAATGTGAAGCAGTCAGAGGCGGTAAATTGTACATCCTTGGCTGGAAGCCTTGTTAAAATTGATACAGTATGGAAGCAGAACATTGTTGCAAACACCCTTTCAAACTACACAGGTATTAGTGTTTTGTAATGCTGTGAACTTAATTTGATATCAAATTGTTTCGAGTCAATAGTGACCTTGTGGGGATTAGGGGACAAATTGGAAAGAGCCGCTTTTTTGCTAACTCGCTAACTTCCATTTTTCTAGGAATTGTCGAGTGTGTTAAAAATATAAGCCGAAAATTCGTAACATAACTTTGTGAAGTATATGACAAGATAGCTTTTTTTTACTGCTTCCAGTGAGAAAACATAAGTAAAATAACTTTTATTCAGTATCTTTCTTTGCCTGTATAATAATAATCTTATTTTGATTTCTGGTTATCATGTCATATGTACGAAAAAGCCATTTATCTCTGTTCTCATAAAGCTTTTTTGCATTCTTCTCAATTGGACTTTTGTTCAAAATTAACACTTATAAAATGAACAACTTTGATATTGAGCTAATAAAGTGATAAACGGATCCTGACAGTGCTTATTTGCTAACTGTTTTAATTCCTACGTATTCTTAAGCTCGCCATGTATTCGCTATTGACGCTGCTGTTTTTGTCGTTGGATCTTAGGTCTTTCTTTTCGAGCTGGTACGACATTGATTTTAACGTAACAATATAGATAGATGAACACATCCCTAGGTACATCCCTAGGAGCTAACAAGTACAGAACACAGAATATTCTATGTGAAAAAAGTACACCAATATAAACAGGCTTTAAACTGATAAGCCATTTTGGACGATGTTAAGGTCGTTAAGTTGTGCCTAATACAAACATGCAGCTATATTATTGTGATTTTAAGACGTTTATCCGGTTTCGTGCGTAAATGGACTCATCTGCCAAGGATACTTGGCACCAACCATGTACTCTCTATGTTGACTGGACATGCTTGAAAAAATAAGTCTCACTCATGTTGTTATGTCTTTGCAGGAAATTCGAACGAGTGTTACTGGATACACGGCTCCAGAGTCGGTGGCACCTGGCAGTTTTCTGACGGTGTGGTCATGTCTACAGTAACCACTTTCTGGGATACTGGGGAACCTAGCAATGCGACAAGTGCAGAATGTGTCTCAATGAACAACAACCTATTGTGGACCTCTCGAAGCTGTAACAGCATGTGCAAATATATTTGTGAACTAAATAACGCGGTTTGAATTACTTAAGCATAGTTCAATGTTTGATGTACTGGTCAGAGAAAACAACTGAACGTGAAAATCGTGAGTAATAGCAATATCTGAGAATGAGTTACTGACTGAAAAGGAATTATGTTTTTAGAATCAATATTGCTATTAATACTGTCATACAAACCTTTTATTAGCTACAAGCCAGCTTCATGTTGCTATATCTTTGGGACAAAGTCAATGTACAGATAATAGTTTCAGTGAAAAGCACTTATACACATGCACACCAAACTCTAATAAACTCTTATGCATTCGATTTATATATGTAGCATGTCCTTATTCAAATTAAGGCATGAATGGATAATGGCTTCGTAATTAAAATTATTTACATTTACGCACAACTATAAGCCGCAGTGCACTGGACCATAACAATGCACGATGTTCTAGTATAAGTCCAACTAATCAGACTTGCTGAAGAGGCATCGAGAACATTATTGACAGGCGATGTCTTTTTTCCAAGTCCATCCTCAAGTTGCATCTTTATGCACGGAAAATGCCTAATTAAAAGTCGTTGGGAATGACTAACTAGCACACTTTCGGAGAAATGTCCAACATTAACTTTTAGATAAACAGTTTTTATAAAGTTCCCGAAATATCATTTTTCAATGAACAATTAAAGATATCAGATTTGACTTAGATTTCAATAGCACCGCTAATCGGCTCTACAGTCGGCCATTCCTGAAAGGCTGGAATGAGGTTAACGGTGCATAGGTAAATTTTAGTCACAGTGTAATACAGGTATCCGGTTATCTGTAGTTTTGTCAGGTATATTTTAATATCTCTTTATTCAATGCATCGAAAGCCGTACATTAGAAAAAAAATCCCATTTCGTATATTAAGTGAACTCCATCATTCCATCATTAGGCTTTTCAAATATATACTCACGAAATATCTGCGATGACGTGAAAAAGGTTGAACACTTTATTTCTTCGCAAGATTATAACACAAGACATGCGACATTTCATTTTTGAGTCTGACATGGATAGAATTGACACATGCGACATTTAAATGTTAATTTTCGCCTGTTTTCTTCACGAGGTTTTTATTTTTTTCTAATATATATGTTCACCTGAAAAGGCGACACCTTTTAAAACAGGCGATATTTTACATGGCCTGGACGGGATGCCGTACATATCCTTTGGGGTTCCTGCGAGCTAAAATATTGTACATACCGTAGCCCCCACTCCACAATACTTACCAAAAAAAAACAATTTAAAAAGATTTCCTTTCCTATGAAGGTATTATCAACCTCAATATAACACCAGTTTTCATCAACCCTTTTGACAAAAACCTTTTTCATTACATTTAATTATGTTTACATTTGTTCTAGTTATTTGCTTCGGACACTTTTATTATTGTCATCCGTAAAGATAACAAGATAAATACACAATATGACTATATAGATTTTTCTATTTATCTTCGATGACGTGTGGGATATACCAATTAGCTTTCCATTCAAAATAAACACAAGATCAAATAAATCGCACGTTATAAACATTGTAATACCATGTGGTTAGAAGTATGGCAAATGATTTACGTAATTTTTGTGATCGATACTTTACACAGCCAATTTTGATCATTGTTAAAACGTTACCCAAAATAGTATCCATTTACTGAAAAGTAAATATGTATCACTTTCGAGCTGATTTATAAGTAGAGAACAACAGTTTATATTCATTTTATTTTTATTTGAAAAAAAAGAGACAAATTCAATAGATAATACGTATTCTACCGCATCATGTTTAAGTGTTAAGAAAATGTTTAATAAAGTGATACCTGTTACATTAAACATGTTTAACGGAAGGAATGTGGTTGTCGCTTTTGAGCTGACTGTTAGCACATTGCCCCGTTGTAATTTCAGCTTTTGGTTACCCCCTCACGCCCACAACACTCCTCTCTCTCTCTCTCTCTCTTTCCTTCTCTCTCTCTCTCTCTCTCTCTCTCTCTCTCTCTTGACCCGGCGGTTTTATGGTTACACGGCAGACAAATTGACTTAGATAAAGAAAGTTAGTTCATGATATGAAGTGTTTGCCTTTATAGAAGTCGACAGTGTTTGAATAACATGTCGGAAAAGATAAAGAGTTACTTTATATGGACATTAGACCCATAAAGATCCAAACATACGCTTTCGTTTCTTTCTTACGGTATAGAGATATTCCGTTTTGCAGAAGACTTTTTTGAATGTCTTATATCGAAATATTGCGGGATTGCATAGACTTCTATCGTATTGAAAATAAAGCTTTAAGCAATGCCTTTTAAGCTGTTGAAGAAATAAATTTAATAATAATAAATTTCACGCTACAAGAATGTTTCTTCTTTATTGTGACTATGGCATATGTAACACCAATAATAGATAATGTGAAACTTTATATATGTTTTGTATAAAAATCATAACTTTTTCACTGTTTGCCATACGTTACGACGATTTGTATGTAAGAAAGTAAACAACCATGTTTTCAAACCGACCCCCTTTTCCATGTGTTTCATCAAGTTTATTATCATACATATTCGTTAGAGCAGCTAAGAAATTATTCTTTAAGAAGACTTTACTCCAAAGCTTTGTTCTAAACCCTTTCGAAACAGCGAGTGAAAGTTTCCAAGATTTCTTTTATTAAGCGCAAAGTGGAATATCTGTCACAAAATTGAAATTTCCCTTATGTGTATCATGATTGGTTGCTCTGAAACTGGCACGATGGTTGCAAGCTGAATATATTGGACTACAAACATTAGCGTCGCTTTAAGACGGATTCACTAAATGCATAAATCCTGTTTATTATTTGTTTGTTGTTGTTTTTCCGTGGTCTTTATAAATTACTCTACTGCTCCGTTTTGAATACGGAGAAACTCAGTTTTTATCGTTATATTTTGATGACGTCACACAGTATTCCTCTCTGGAGTATGGTGACATAACAATGTTTGGAAAGGCTGCCTGAGAAACGATCACGCTTTTTATCTTAGTGATAAAGATTCAAATGAAAAAGTTGTTTTTTTACGATTGTTTTATAATTTCAGCTGACAGTACGCTTTTAAGTTTCGGTTCCAAAGGAAGATTTTACGATTTACATGAGGGAAAAGGTAAGACAAGTAGATCTATTCAATTATTATAACATTATTATCATTTTGATATTATGTCTAATTTTCAGATGAAAAATTAAGTATTACAGGTTAATCAAATGCATAGATATAAGTATTACACCTACTTTGTTGCTATACGTCTATGGAATTTTTTAGTGGGCCAATGAAATATTTTTCAGAATATCACCGGTAAATGATAAGGGATTTTCTCTTTTAAGTCAGTAACTACATACTGAGAAAAATGCGATTTATGATCACTTCACATATGAGCTTCGAAATCCCTACAGCCATATTATTTCTGGTCACCCTCTTCTCGACGTAAGGAAAATGCGTTGCGAAAAGAACTGGTGTCCTACAATATACCTCATACAATTATAGCATATGAGATAATCAGCCAGCAGGCAGGGGAGTTAACTCTATATGCAGTACGCTAAAACTTAATTTTCTGTTATTTCCCTTTACCTGAACTCAAGAAGCAGCCATAACATGTCACAGGCTGAAAAAAATATGAATCGGATAAGGGGCGGAAAATCTAGTCAATTTTATTTTGTTTGTTTTGATTTTTATCCTTAATCCGGAAGATATATTTACATGTATTTAGTTTATGGAGTTATTTTAAATGACTTGAGGAGGTATTAAACATTCTAGATGAAGTTAGAAACTTTATTTTGTTTGTTTTGATTTTATCCTTAATCCTGAAGATATATTTACATGTGTTTAGTTTCTGGAGATATTTTGAATGCTTTGATGAAGTGTTAAACATTCTAGATGAAGTTAGATCTTACAATTACAGCTTTTAATAAGCTTCTGACATTTAACCTTGACCTTGTTCTGTTTGTTCCATTAATGATGTCGTAGGTGTATATCTGGCGCTTCTGAATCCTGCTGTATGTTAAGTAACTTGATATACGTAGACCAATCTACCTAAGAAGCACCATCTATGAACACTTTCTCATAAAGACAATTCAGTGCCAAGCCGATATCTGATCTTAAACCGGGTAAGAATATGTTTTCTTTTTTTGACAGATAATAGAGATTAACAAGTTATAGTGGTTAACAGTTTACAGTGGTTAACATGTTAACAGTTACAGCGGTTAACTCTTTACAGTGGTTAACATACTAAAGTAGCTAATATCTTACAATGGTTAGAGGATACAGTGTTTAACATGGTACACAGATTAACATGTAATAGTGGTAAACATGTAAAATTGGCTTTCAAGTGACAGTAAGAATAATTAACAGGTCACAGTGATTAACATGATAACGTTCTTAAAAGTGGTTAACATGATACTGTTGTTAATCTGTTACTGTGATTTACATGTTTCCCTTGACAGAGGTAACCCGGTTACAGTGGTTAACAACATTCAGTGAAATATTTCAGTGGTAAACATGACACAGTGATTAACGACTTACACTGAGTAACATGTTTCAGTGGTTGATAGGTTACGGTGGTTAAAATGTTTGATTGATTATCAGGTTATAGTTGTTAACATGATGAACTGGTTAATATATAAAAGTTATTCTAACACTATCTGCAATTCGCCGACAATAAACAAAGAAGGAATTGAGCGTGATATATCATAGGCAGTATAGCACGCTGAACACAAGCGCGCGCCCGCTGACGTCACTGCGAACATTACTGTTAAGTAGTGCACATACTTGCGCCCCTTATAAATATACCTACGTGTTAGAATGGAAATAGATTTTAACATTTTCGTGATCTACCGTCGTATATATCACGGTTTCTCGTTCATATGCGTAGTTATTTAATCACTCAGGCCTACGGCCTTCGTGAGTAAATTACTACGCATCTGAACTCGACACCGTGATATATCAGACGGTATATCACTCAAACTTAAAATCTATTTCCTAATTAACATGTTTCATGTTACAGTGGTTACCAGCTTACAGTGGTTAACACATTTCAGTGGTTACTGTAGTGTACTGGTTAATTGCCTAGTCTAATTATCGATGAAAGAGTCACAATTTACAATGAAATTAAACATACAACTCTTCCGGTTAAAACATGTAGCCTTGACTATCAACGAACCTTTTTTAATGTACAAATTTTCTATGTTTCAACTTGAATCATTTTTTATTTTGTTGCATATATCTTTTGTACATAACATAAAGGATTTAAATCGGGGTTTCACCGTTTTTCTTTTCTCGTTACTAGACATAGTTTATGTAATAAATTACTTTTTTTTCAAACAATAAAAGCAACTGTCATTTTGAAACAACTGCATGTATTAAAATAAATCTCATCGAATACTGGAAATTTGTGTCTACTAGAAACGGTCTCTCATAGATGGAAAACACAGTGACATTTGTACTAGTACACAGAAAATAAAGACTTCAAATTTTGTTAAACACGTACATCACTTGCTTTTGCGAAAAAGGATGTTTACGGGTTAATAGACTTAATACTTCAAGAAAATATAAACAAAAGAAGAACAATCAGCAAAGCGGAAATAGTCTCATTTTACTTTCAAATCTTTGTATATTCCTCATGTTCATTTAGAAAGTATAATAAAAACGAGGATTTGAATACATAGTCGAAACTTCGTTGAAACTGAATTATAAAAACAAACTATAAATTCACATGAACATATACATTAATAGCACACTTATATACGTATCTATTATCATATTTACAAGTGCGTGTTTGATGCAAATGAGATAACCAGACACTGCAACTTTAACGATAATCAAATTGCAAAACAGTCATATATATGTACTCAGGACAAACTATTTATACATTTAACATGAGTAATGTCCTCTAAATGCTCTCAATAACAAGTAAGTTTACATTACTTTTTTACTATGAAATGTTTCCTTATATTTTAAGTAGATCTCTTACTCATAAATCATATTTCTTCCTCCTGTTTTATTATTACATCTCTTGTCTGTTATTCTTCCTTATTATTGTTGTTGTTGTTGTTCTTGTTCAAAACAAGCGTTTATATGATATCTTTGTACTTAAAGTTATTTTCCGACTATTACCTCTTTTAATTTCCAAACTAGATAACCATTATTCGGGGTTATTTTCAACGATCTGTCCATTGGATCCCACCTCAACCCAACCACATACAAACAAACACAACAAATTTTCAATCCATCCAAGAGGATTCTTCAAATTATATGTGTGACGGTTCTAAGCAAAACATAAAAATCGTAAGTTTTTTATATCACTATAAAATTCGATCTCAATTATTGTTTTTTAGCAGGAAGACCACAAGTATAGTTAGAAGCGGATTTGGGAATCGAACCTGCGACTACCGGTTAATCAGTTTTTCGTGTAATGTCATTAGACCTGAAATACTGGAATAAAATCTCAGGCAAACAACCAGTCGCACAATAGCAGACACCGTGCAGAAGAATTACTTAAAGGGGCATACCCTGAAATTTTGAGTATTGTTGTCACATATCATTCGGAACACCTCGTGCAACTTCAATAAGTCACCTCGGAAATAATGTGGTAGGTGCCATATTGGACTATTTTATAATACCAGCGATGTCTGCTAAATTGAAAACATTTCTTAAAGGCTCTGTTTATACTTTAAATTAACATTTATTTTCATTTGTTCTAATGCATTTTTAAGACAAACACTGCTTGAGTTCTGCCATGTTTGTTTAAAATTTTATTAAAGCCAGGACAAATTACCATTTGGTGTATTCATACACTTAAATACGAGGTTTTTAAACGAAGTTGTCGGATAAGGCCGAGTAGTTACGATTGGTCCCATATTGGCGGATAGCAATTGATTACAAACGCTTTTTAGTGTATGTATACCTGAAGGGAACTTTTTGAATATATCTTTTTCCGTACATTAACAATTATTTTTCATTTAAAGTGACTGGGTCAATCAAATACATAGGAGTATATACTTGATTAGTTTCAGGGTATGTCCCTTTAATCGCCCTTAGTAGAAGGTTTCACACGACTAAATCATTGTTCATGTTGTAATGTAAATACTTCATATTACGAAAGACTAATTCATCTAACACTCGACTTAAATCGTCCAAGTACTGCAAACAATATAACAAAGCATACATGCAGATCTTTTCTTCAAACCAAAGGACCTCAAAGTAACAGTTAGTATTTGTTGAATGTTAGAATAACATGAGAATTATTGATTTATTCAAGCACAAATGCGACAAAAGTTATCCAATTTTTTTTCTAAATCTATTTCGAGAAGCCACCGTAAGTCATTGTCCTCATATATCAGATTAATCA
Organism: Cyclina sinensis; assembly: GCA_012932295.1. Taxonomy (NCBI): domain Eukaryota; kingdom Metazoa; phylum Mollusca; class Bivalvia; order Venerida; family Veneridae; genus Cyclina; species Cyclina sinensis. The sequence continues at coordinate 25,116,268 of JAAONU010000004.1, forward strand.
ACTATTTAGTGTTTTCAAACCTACAATGTCACGAAGTATCATACTCTGTTTGCAAAATGTCACGACTCAACAATTGAAATTTGATGACGCAAGCTTTCAAACTCATTTGATATTTCTGTTTTAATTTCATTCAGTGCGTAAAAAAATCAATTCACTGTTTCTACACCAATAATCCTTGTATTTATTTGTTCTGTTGAACACAAGGTCGATTTCTAGGACGATTTATTTATATCAATTTATATTTTCGTGGGAGAAGAACAATTATGTTAAGATATAAGGATCACATTAATAGTTTAAAACATCACGCAAAAAAAAAATAAAAAAATGTGAATGTATGTTAAAACGTTTCAGAACAGTTTTCTTTGAAAGTGGCTGGAGTTCTAACCAAAGAGCAAGTAAATATTAGCCCTACGTTAACCTTACTCGTACAGTCATGTATACAACAGTTTTAAATGTGACAAACCCGTCTATAAATTTGATTTATAATATTTCTACAAGGTCATGTTCAACCTATAATTTCAATTTACCAACATGATTTCTATTTTATTTGCTAGAACGAATTATGTCACTGGTTGTCTGTGCCTAAATTCTTCCTTGACTAAACAATGTGCCCGGACATTAAAACATCATAAAACATAATGTAATTATTGGTTTTGAGGTAACAACATTGAATCGAGTTGTGAGCATTATTGATAACATCTTTATCTTATTTGAACATCTAACGAATTAAAGTGTGTAATCAATATAATGAAGGAATAAGCATTTTAATGGTAATCTGTCTTTTTCTATTTCTATACTCAACTTACAATGTTTAATTTTACCTTCACAATAAGCAATATTGCAGGCGTTATCCATTTTTTTGCATAGCGAACTGAATTTAAACCTCAAGATTTGAAGCTCATATTTTTAGCAATTTAGAAAAATCACGCGAAATTCAGCAATTTTAAAGAACCTGTGTGAATGTGTGTTAAAATGTTTCCGAATCCTTTTCTTAGAACATAATCGGAATTCTGATCAAAGACTAAGATAAAGTTAGCCTTACGATAACCATACTCTTCTAGTCATACAGATGGGAAAAACCTGTGTATATATTCAAGCTACAATATTTCGACAAGGTCATGTTGGACCTATCACTTCAATTTACTGTCCTGTTTTCTCTTTTCTTTGCTAGAACGAACTATGTTACTTGGTATCTGTGCCTAATTACTTACCTGACTAAACAATGAATATAATCATCAAACGATATATGAATTTAATTTGGTTTTAATGGAAAGTTAAATTGAGTATTGCATTGTCAAAATCCTTTTGTCTTAACTACAATGTCCTGTTAGGGCCATAGTAGATTTCCTCTGGCGCCTTTAAGGCAACAGTACAAAGACATGATGCGAAATAACGAAAATAATTATGATGCAAGAACGAGAAATACCGATGCGAAAGCACGAAAATAGGATGCGATAACGCACTTTTAATATCGCGTTATCGCATCGTTTCTTCGTGACTTTGCATTGTGTTTTATTTACTTCGCCCTCACAGTTCAGAGGCAAAACAACGAGAAAACGATGGGAAATCGCGAAAATACGATGCGAAGTCGCGACAATGCGACACAAAATTGTGATATTAATAGCACGCCTTTGCATCATGTTATTGTGCCGTCGCACCGTAATCTCGCGTCATCGCCCATAAGCACTGATGGCCAAAGAACGATTAACCGATGCGAAGGCACAATGTTCCTTAAGGCGAAATTACTAAAACACGATGCAAAGACATGAAAATATGATGCCACTGAATGAGAACACGATGCGATTACTTGTTATTTATATCCCGTTAATACATCATATCTTCCTGACTTCGCATCGTGTTTTCGTAACTTCGCCAATGCCACCCCGAGGTCGAAACAACTGTAAGACGATGCCAAGATACGATGCGAAAATACAAAGATAATTTCGCGTTCTCGCATCGTATTTTCGTGACTGCATTGCGTAATCATACTTCGCCTTTAGGGCGTCAGAGCGAACCAACGATGGCATTAACGGGACACCGTATTCAACATAATCAGCTGCAGTGCAGAAGGAATAGGCATTGTAAAGGTAATCTGTTTTCTATGTCTATTATTTTAAGTATATTTTCATCTTGAATTTTAGTTTTATTAGGAATTAGATTTAGATAAATTCATTAAATGCCCAATATGCACTTACATAGAAAATATACTGAAATAACAGGACATGTGTAACAATTCTACTTCAAATGCACATTCCTATCACTCAAACAGCTTAAGACATCCCCATATTTACAAATCTACAGGAAACACCATTTAAATCACTTACTTGATTACAAATCAGTTACAAGCAATTTATATATGGTCACGTGGGTGGTAACATGAGCCTAGAGAGATCTAAAATTATTACAAATATAACTAATGTCCAATTTTGTTTTAGATTTGATTGCTTGTAGAAACGCATATGTAAATCTGTGAAACTTGATCTTTAACCATTATACCGTCAATTTGGTTTGTACGGTGACTAAACCAACATAATCGTTCTTGGTAGGTTACAGTATTCTACATGGTGGACAGGCCAAAGCCTGAACTTATTTTTGATTCAGTAGTTAAAGCAAAATGTCTGTCCCTCAGTTTGTCCGTCCTTCCGCCCATCCGTCCGTCCGCTTAACCGTTAGTCTTTCATGTTAATAAATCTTAGATAACCTTTCCTTCAATTTCAGACTGTTATGATGGCTGATTTGTGACATGTCGTATAAGCGTGTTTTCGAGGAGAAAAGGCGAAAACATGAGACAAAAACACACACACGGTGACTTTGTCGTATTTTCGATGTTTTGCCCCACCTACACTAAGACCGTAAAGACCCGACAGGATAATGACGAAAACACGATACATTTTACATGTCTTGTTTTCGTCACACGAAAAACTTTGTGGTATTGCCAACCCTTTCGTATTTTTTCTGGCTGGGCTAAATTGCGAAAAGTCAAAAACACGATAAAGTCACCGTGTTGTCGTCTTTCCAAACTTTCGCATTCTCGCCCTGCCAGACAAAATACGAAACGGTGACTTAATCATGTTTTCATACTTTTTTTGTCCTTTCGCCTTTTCAACCCGCCTTACGGTTTTTTTCCCTTCGTGTCTTCATGTGGCAGGGTGAAAATGCGAAATATCAAAAACACGCAAACGCAACAAACGGTGACTTTATCGTATACTCGTGTTTTCGCCATTCCGCCCAGCCTCACGAAAAACTGTTGACACATTTTCGACATTTCGGGTCTTCGTGATGGTGGGCCCACTCCAGATACGAAAGGTATTGTTTTTCGTGTGGCGGGTTAAAAAGACGAAAGATCGAAAACACCGAAACAGTGAAGGGTCCAAAACACGACAAAGTCACCATTTGTCGTGTTTACATGTTCTCAGTCGTTCGTCTTTTCATCGTGTTAACGAGTTACTAAGTCGTTGGAAGGACATGAAAAAGAGAAGTGCAAATTTAAAAGAAAAGTATAGCACTATAAAAAGGGAAGCGCAATCTCTTGCTATCTCGTTCCCTCTACATAGCTTATTCGTTTTATACGAGTAAGTAAGTCGTTCCCTTGACATAGCTAATTCGTTCCCACGAGTAAGTAAGTCGTTTCCCCGACATAGCTAATTCGTTCCCACGAGTAAGTAAGTCGTTCCCTTGATATAGCTTATTCGTTCACACGATTTAGTAAGTCGTTCCCTCGACATAGCTAATTCGTTCAAACGAGTAAGTAAGTCGTTTCCTTGACAAAGCTTATTCTTTCACACGAGTAAGAAAGTCGTTCCCTCCACAAAGCTAATTCGTTCACACGAGTAAGTAAGTCGTTCCCCCGACATAGCTAATTCGTTTACACGAGTAAGTTAGTTGTTCTCTCGACATAGCTAATTCGTTCACACGAGAAAGTAAGTCGTTCCCTCGGCATAGCTAATTCGTTCACACGAGTAAGTAAGTCGTTCCCTCGACATAGCTAATTCGTTCATACGAATAAGGAAGTAAGTCGTTCCCTCGACATAGCTAATTCGTTCACACGAGTAAGTAAGTCGTTCCCTTGACAAAGCTTATTCGTTCACACGAGTAAGTAAGTTGTTCCCTCGACATTATCTAATTCGTTCACACGAGTAAGTAAGTCGTGCCCTCGACAAAGCTTATTCGTTCACACGAGTAAGTAAGTCGTTCCCTCGACAAAGCTTATTCGTTCACACGAGTAAGTAAGTGGTTCCCTCGACATAGCTTATTCGTTCACACGAGTAAGTAAGTTGTTCCCTCGACATTCCTAATTCGTTCACACAAGTAAGTAAGTCGTTTCCTTGACAAAGCTTATTCGTTCACATGAGTAAGTAAGTCGTTCCCTTGACATAGCTAATTCGTTTACACGAGTAAGTAAGTCGTTCCCTTGACATAACTAGCACTACTCTCTTTTTTTCGTTGCACTGTTTTTTCTTACACTGTTATTTCGTTTTAAATTGCGCTATTCCTTTTTTTCAATGCATACTTTTTTCTAAATTACATTATCTTGTTCCTACAACCTATTCACACGTTACCTCTCTGCTACCGTACAAATGATATATAAGTTTATTCTAAGTTATCATTTGCAGATTACGTGACTAAGTTATATTATATAGCACTATCAATATTTCTTTATTTGAACTCTGATCTAAAATAAGACATTAGGTGTATGCTTACAGTTAGGTGTAATCTTACAGTAAGGTGTGCTCTTGCAGTAAGGTGTATTCTTACAGTATGGTGTATTCTTACAGTTAGGTGTAATCTTACAGCTAGGTTTATTCTTACAGTAAGGTGTATTCTTAGTTAGGTGTATCATTACAGTAAGGTGTATTCTTACAGTTAATAGGTGTATTCTTACAGTAAGGTGTATTCTTACAGTAAGGTGTATTCTTACAGTTAGGTGTGTTAGGTGTATTCTTACAGTTAGGTGTATTCTAACAGTAAGGTGTATCCTTACAGTAAGGTGTATTCTTACAAGAAGGTGTATTCTTACAGTTAGATGTATTCTTGCAGTTAGGTGTATTCTTACAGTAAGGTGTGCTCTTGCAGTAAGGTGTATTCTTACAGTAAGGTGTATTCCTACAGTAAGGTGTATTCTTACAGTAAGGTGTATTCTAATAGTTAGGTGTCTTCTTACAGTAAGGTGTATTCCTACAGTAAGGTGTATTCTTACAGTTAGGTGTATTCTAATAGTTAGGTGTCTTCCTACAGTAAGGTGTTTTCTTACAGTTAGGTGTATTCTTACAGTAAGGTGTATTCTTACAGTAAGGTGTGCTCTTGCAGTTAGGTGTATTCTTACAGTTAGGTGTCTTCTTACAGTAAGGTGTATTCTTACAGTTAGGTGTATTCTTACAGTAAGGTGTATTCTTACAGTAAGGTGTGCTCTTGCAGTTAGGTGTATTCTTACAGTTAGGTGTATTCTTACAGTTAAGTGTATTCTTACAGTTAGGTGTATTCTTACAATAAGGTGTATTCTTACAGTTAGGTGTATTCTTAAAATAAGGTGTATTCTAACAGTTAGGTGTATTCTAATTGTTAGGTGTCTTCTTACAGTAAGGTGCATTCTTACAGTTAGGTGTATTCTTACAGTAAGGTGTATTCTTACAGTAAGGTGTGTTCTTGCAGTTAGGTGTATTCTTACAGTTAGGTGTATTCTTACAGTTACGTGTATTCTTACAGTTACGTGTATTCTTAAAGTAAGATGTATTCTTACATTTAGGTGTTTTCTGACAGTTAGGTGTATTCTTACAGTAAGGTGCATTCTTACAGTAAGGTGTATTCTTACAGTTAGGTGTATTCTTACAATAAGGTGTATTCTTACAGTGAGATGTATTCTTACAGTAAGGTGTATTCTTACAGTTAGGTGTATTCTTACAATAAGGTGTATTCTTACAGTGAGGTGTATTCTTACAGTAAGGTGTATTCTTACAGTTAGGTGTATTCTTACAGTTAGGTGTTTCTTACAGTTAGCTGTATTCTTAAAGTAAGATGTATTCTTACAATAAGGTGTTTTCTAACAGTTAGGTGTATTCTTACAGTTTGGTGTATTCTTACAGTAAGGTGTATTCTTACAGTAAGGTGTATTCTTACAGTAAGGTGTATTCTTACAGTTTGGTGTGTTAGGTGTATTCTTACAGTTAGGTGTATTCTAACAGTTAGGTGTATTCTTACAGTAAGTTGTATTCTTACAGTTAGGTGTATTCTAACAGTAAGTGTATTCTTGCAGTAAGATGTATTCTTACAGTAAGGTGTGCTCTTGCAGTTAGGTGTATTCTTACAGTAAGGTGTATTCTTACAGTTAGGTGTATTCTTACAGTAAGATGTATTCTTACAGTAAGGTGTATTCTTACAGTTATGTGTATTCTGACAGTTAGGTGTATTCTTACAGTAAGGTGTATTCTTACAGTTAGGTGTATTCTTACAGTTATTTGTATTCTTACAGTAAGATGTATTCTAACAGTTAGGTTTTTTCTAACAGTAAGGTGTTTTCTTACAGTTAGGTGTATTTTTACAGTAAGTTGTATTCTTACAGTAAGGTGTATTCTTACAGTAAGGTGTCTTCTCTCAGTAAGGTGTATTCTTACAGTAATGTGTCTTCTTACAGTAAGGTGTGCTCTTGCAGTTAGGTGTATTCTTACGCTTGTAACGATTCCGGCTATAATCAATGACTGTTTTCTGTGATAGTTCTTCAAGGTAATTGCGCTAAAAGACTGTCGTGGTTGAACCCACGCGTATAATCTTCTCGGAAAATGCTCAGAATAACCACTCTGTCTCGAAAATCGTCCCGAGTTAAATTGAACAAATTTGTAGCTACTCTTGAAATTTTCTTTTACTTTATTAAATCACATGTACAGATATTTAGTAAATAGTTGGTCCTGATTTGTAATCACACGGAAATGTACGAAGAAGGCCGAAATGGCACGACTGAGAAAAAACAGTCATCCGACTTTCCCACAAAGTACCGGTTTCCCATATTACGACACCTTCTATAGAGTTAAGTTAAGTTATCTTAGGTTGCTGGGGAAGGTGCAAGATACAGAAGGCATCCCATTCCAGGGACACGTCTGCATGTTCTTTTACATGCTTAGTGTATAGCTTGGACCATACATAGGACCTTAGTGTAATGTCTCATTTCTTCGAAAGACAATAAGTTGTATTAGTGCAGAAGCCGTTGGGTGGTGGAACTGACCCCTGGATTACCAGTCCAGCGCTTTGCCACAAGACTACTGATCCGCCACTATAATGCTTCTGCTTGGCCATCGCGGTTATCATTAATTTCATAAGTCTCTTGGGGAATCTGGAACCTTTATAAATCATACTTTCCTCTAAGTTTCAAAATAAAATTTTCCAGTGTCTTATTATAAAAAATAATTACTTGAATTATAAAGAGGATTGTTACATGCACTATAGAGCAGATAACTTTGCACCTGTTACTTAACTAGTACTGGTACAGCAGAAACCTGTCACGGATCCAATTAAAATATGTTATGATATTGTGTTTCCACACATTTCGTTTGGGAAAATTACATCTAAGAAATGATGTTTTAGAAGGACTGTATTTGAATGCATTCTAATGTTTCTACAAAAAAATATACATCTCTTGAACTTTCTAAACAGCCCTTTTCCCTATCGACCTTTGATGTGTAATTTTGAAATATGCCTTGTAAACAATATTCTCTCAACTGAGAATGACCTTACATATCAAGTGTGAAATTTCCCAAAAATACTCCAGTTTCATTCGTGAATAATTTAGTATAAAGTCTATTAGATCATTAACATCATGGCTCATAGATCGATGCCCTAAGTGTATTGGTTCACTGTTTCACTATGCAAGTAAAGCCTCGTAATGAAGCCGCAGCCAAATTCTGTAATTGTAAAAAAATCGGTCTCACTAGACGCTTGCATATTATAGCTTAGACATTTATTCTTTATCAGGGATCAATCGTCTGAATGCATAGAGTGTAATACTGCGTGGAATGTCTCTAAAGGCGATCAGTGATGCTATATGGGATGAGAAACTCTGGTTTCCGGGCGTATTTGCCGGAAGGAAATACGGCTGGAAGGATTTACAGAACGTGCCAGGGTCAAGCGTCTATCTTCCTCGGATTTGGGATCTTCACTGGAGTATTCTGCTAGGTGCATTTCTAGTCCTTCTCAGATCAGTTTTAGAAAGGTAGGTAATTCATTCGTTCGTTCGTTATTTCATTCATTCATTCATTCATTCATTCATACCCATTAAGTTTTACATATGAATGACATAATAACCGCATAACGTTAAAACGTCAAGCAATATATTTAATATATAAATATGTTGTTGTTGTTTTCTTTGGCCTTTTGTTGTTTTTAACAGAGAAGTTGAGTTTCGTGAAGGCAATTAAAAACAAACTAGTAGGGTACATTTAAGAACGAAAAATAGCTAAACTTGTCAGAAATAGGGATACAATCATAATTCATAGCCCGGGTCAGACATCAAAGAGGTTTATATTAATTTGATCGACCTATTTCAAAATATATACCATGCGAGACTGCATTCATTTATTTTTATGCACATGCTTTCAGTTTTGCATTTTCCATGACTGATACATGTAAGACAGCGGTATAGTGCCGTGACAAGAATACAAATGACTCTGTTTGTACTTTACTCAATACGTTTTCTCATGTGACGTTTTAATAAGAGTTATTTGTGTCCTTCCCTCAATATACATTGGTCTTTACAACGGTATGATCGAAGGTTGTAGCTGAAAAGAAATTAACGCTATTGTTATTTTTCTGTTAGGTCACAAGGAGTGCCTAGATCTAAATAATTTAAAAATTGTTTATGCGTTTAAATAGCAATGCACTTAGAGCCGGTATTTCCCTCGGACCCACCCCCTCACAACCACTGCCCCAAAACAATCAATATTCAGTATTTACATAATACCCCAAGTTTGAATTCAGTGATAAAAGTAAGGATGAAATAAAGAAGAATTAGCGAATGAATACAGTTTCTTACAACTTTACAAATTCTGTATGTGCTGAGAAGCGTAAGTAGAGACTGTATATTTTAGATAAGCTAAAACAAAAATTTCTCCGTATTAAAAAAATGATCCTGCGTGTGTATATCTGTACTTATCTGTAGAGATTATCTTTGTACCTATCTCTAAAGTTTATATGTGTACTGTTTTCTTTGTAAATATCTAAGAGTATATCTGCACCTATCTGTAAATATCTTATATGTAATGATATATAAGAAATATGCAAAAGGGACATCTCTGTTTATCTGTAGAAAACATTTGTGGACAAATCTATAAAGAGAACGTCTATACTAATCTGTAGAGAAACTATTTTTACTAAACTGTAAAGAATACACAAAGAGCGTGTCTGTACAGAATTGTACAGAGTATAACTGTACTAAAATGTAAAGAGTGCGTCTGTACTAATCTGTTGAGAGTATATATGTGCTACTCGATTTAGCGCAAATTTGTACTTATCTGCAAAGTGTGGACATATGTATTTATCTGCAAACTGTGTATATGTGCACTTATCTGCAAAGTGTTGACATATATATTTATTTGCGAACTATGTATGTATGTACTTATCTGCAGAGTGTGGACATATGTTCTTATCTCGAAGTGTAGACATATGTATTTATCTGCAAACTGTATATTTGTACTTATCTGCAAAGTGTGGACAAATGTATTTATCTGCAAACTGTGTATATATGTACATATCTGCAAAGTGTGGACATGTGTATTTATCTGCAAACTGTGTATATATCTGCTTATCTGCCTAGTGTGGTCATATATATTTATCTGCAAACTGTGTTTATATGTACTCATCTGCAAAGTGTGGACATATATATATTTATCTGCAAACTGTGTATATATCTACTCATCTGCAAAGTGTGGACATATGTATTTATCTGCAAACTGTGTTTATATGTACTCATCTGCAAAGTGCGTATATTATGAACTAGATATCACAGACATTGTTTTTATGATTCAGATTTACACGATTATAACGCGTCTAGTTCTATATTTTGAGGTTCACATTTGTTTTTGTTTAAAAAGGAAGAAAAATAAACTACTTTGAACTTTATACATTTATAAACCTAATTTTCCGTCAGGCAATAACAAAATATTCTGCAACATAGATTGTAAAGTATCAGACTATAAGATGATTAGTTCGGGGAAACACTCCTCTTCGAAATAAAAGCTGTCAGTCTGCCAGTACTTTCTTGCATTAAGTGTTTTTGTTGTCATTGAAATGGTTCACAAGGTCTAATTTCGACGCAGATTGTTTTCAAATCTGTGTCGTACAAATGAAAACTCGTCTTTAAACCTATTAAGGAAAGCCGTTTCGTTTTTCATGTGAGAAACGTTGTATAAATATTTAGAAAAAAGAAATTCCTTAAGAAACATAAACACACGCGCGACAACTGTAAATGTACATAACCTTATGTATTATGTAATGTACATGATTGGCTCTTAGAGCGAAGAGGTCAAGGTTGCTTGCATGTAAACCAGTAGGAATGGTCCCTGTTTTGAATGCTCTTGGTTTTGTCTCAGTCACAAACCTTACAGGGTCGTGTAGCTTATTGTCGCTTGTGAAAAAAAATCATTTGAATGATGTTCAGCGAATGTGTGTCATTTTTTAGCTGCTGGTTTTGAGCACATATTAGTTCCCAACGCATGCGTTTACTCTGTCACATTACCGTAAAACGTAGTTGTTAAGCAATAGTGTAACAATCATTATGGGGTTTTAATTGCTAAATTTGTTTCTCTAGGGGAAAAAAGTTCCGTCAGCAGACCATTTACATGCTTGTAAATTATATGAAGAAAAAAACTAGATGAAAGCAAACTTGTTTACCTATTGTAGATTGCTTATCACGCCTCTAGGCTTCTGGCTGGGAATACCAAGGAGGAAGAAGAGATATGTGACACCGAACCATATTCTCGAAGCAGCATACACAAAGACTAAAAAGAAACCGGACTTCCAGGTTAGATCACTTAGGGTTTGCCTTTGCTGAGGACCGTGAAAATATCCTGCGCTATATATGTAGCAATGAGAGTTACTAGTAGTTATAATTGAAGTTTTTAGTTACTACATAAGTACAACTGACAAAACAGTATAAAGAGTAATAAATGTTTCACACATAAATACGTGTCTTTATCAAAATATCCTCAAAAACATAACTGTTACACAACTTTACACAGTAAATATTTTTTCCAGTTATTATCAAAGCAAACTGATTGGTCAGTTCGAGAAATAGAGGTGTGGTTTAGAAAGCGGAAGAAACAAGATGCCACGCCGCCTATACGCAAGTTCTGTGACAGCGGGTATTCTTATTTTTTTTCAGGTTTTGACAGCTTGTTATTCGATAATTAATTATTTTACAACTTGTTTTTCGACAACTTATTGTCAATAACTCGTTATTCAACACCTTGTTTTTCGACAACTTTATTCTTAAACAACTTATGATTCGAAAACATTTAGTTATTCGACAAATTGCTATTCGACAACTTGCTGCTCGACATTACTCGACACTTTGTTATTCAACAGTTTGTTATTCAGCAACGTATTATTCGACTCCTGGTTATTCGACATATACTTTTTCACCAGCTTGTTTTGTTTAAACTACATAAATGGGGTAATTGTTCTTGTATCTTTATTATTTACTCCTCCTTGTCGCTTCCTAAATGTCTGACCAGTACCTTTAGAATGTATTTAGAAAGTGTGAGAGTTTCAGTTGAGGACTCGTGGTATGATGATCTATTTGTTTGAAACTGAATGTCAATATACGTTCCTTTTCAAGCACGTAACTGTGTAAACAAGAACTGCTCGTACAATGTTAAAGAAAATGATATGAAATAAGTATTCAAGAAATAACAGCACTTGTGAAAAGTCAAGCAGACTTCTATCGCAAAAAAATAAAATGTGAAGACGAATTCGTCTATACTCTAAAATAAAAATGATAAAACTAAAATTCAGTAGTCTCTCAGGACTCATTCTTGTGAACAAAAACGTGTGTATACTTCGGAATGGTGTTTACTTATTTTATACGATAACACACTGAATCTCCTATCTATGTAGTGATAAAGGCTATATGATGATTAATTTTACATGGAACGAAAACAGGAAGCGGCGATAATGGACAAGACTCGAAAAAAACAAACCTAATAGAATAGAGCGGATACATTATCTTTAACATTACATAACATATTCCTGGTTTACGACATATCATACAATTATTTTTAAGGTAACATCATCTGGTTACTAATCTTGGAAATTACTACCATGGGGCTCATTTCAGATTTTTCTGACAATATCACGTTTATTGCTCAATAAAGTTTCGTTTTATTAACTTAAGGAATACTTCTCCAGCAGAATCTATATGTCGTAGTTCATGAACTGTATTTGAAAGCCTGCAAGTACATTCCCTCTAGGCAAACTTTGCTAATCATGAATTTTTTTATCTGAAGTATTTAAAGAAGTTACACATTTTCAGATATTTGTCTTAGTACGAAATTCTAAACTTGTTTAAGGAATTTCACACCGATGTCTCGAAATCGGAACAAAAAACATGAGATTTGCTGATCTTGTTATAGAATTTCAAGTTTATTTAAATACTCAGTTCTGTCCGAGCATTTCATGACCAAATATAATTGTTTTTTCTTTTTCTTGTGCAGAATGTCATTACTGAGCGTTATTTGTATCTACATTCTGTTTTCAGATGGCATTTTTGTTTCTACACGACCATTTTTATATATGGCCTATGTGTTTTATGGGATGTAAGTATTTTAGATTATTTATTTACGTATCGTAATTTTCAGAGAGATTATTGCTGTTTGCTTAAACAGATATATTTAGATTTCCCCTTCGTCTATGCACGAGACAGGTCTTCATTGCATATTTTACCTCTTTAAAGATCCAAGATTGCAAGAAAAGTAAATTAGCACAAGAAACTGTTAATTAATTCCTGGAGGTAACACAATACTATCGAACATTTTTTGGCTTGTCTATGAATTTCCGTTAGATAAACTATTGATCCGCAGGTCTAGACAAGATGCCAAGCATATGTTTCTTATTTTTTATCTCCCAAGAGCGCTTGCAAATCGGTTTGAGCAAATATTTATTACAATCGATTTTGGATACAATAAAATAATTATTATTTCAAAAGTACAGTTTTATATGAAATAATTATTTTCTATGCACGTCGGTATGTATGTTTAGCAAACTTGAAATAGAAGTTTTTACGCATCTCCAACTTGTTCTGATACCTTGTAACCACGATTATTTCAACCAGTTTTTTTTTAATTTATTTTGCAGAAGAGGCATTTTATAGATTTTTTATTATCCTTTCGACATTTAAGACTTACATGAAACATCATTAACTGGACAGAAAGTGTATACTTTTACCTACAACTTTAATTTTTCAGAAACCATGGTTTCGGTCGAGTGACGAATGTTGGACAGACTGGCCAAAACAGGTAAGGAAATGATGAAATTGTACAACTGAAAAATTTTAAAATTGGAAAATTAGTATGTTAAAAAAATGTTTAGGTCACAAACATATAAATCTCAGCAAGATAGTGATTTGCCCATTCACAACTGTTTATGAACAAGCTATGAGAATTTCTTAAAGGTCATAAACATCTAAATCTCGGTGAGCCACCGTGTTGTAATAGCGACCGGCTGAGTGGTCGGACCTACCATAACGATTGAGTTATGTAAAAAGGAACAAAATTATGTAAGGTATGTTATTATAATTTAGTGATATTGTATCAAGAGTACATCTAGTAAGGATTTGGATGTCCACTCCAGTTGAAATGCTGTTTAATCATGTCTCTTATTTTGTGGCAAATCAGGACTTTACGTTACGTATAGTGATACGAACTTATTTAGCCTATTATAAAGCTCTTGCTAACACTTGTAGCGTATCACTTCTTGCACGACAGAATTTCAACATGGTCTTGACAATACCTATAAGGACAATAAGACGATATAAGACTATGCCAGCTTCTAACTTTTCTGTAAAGGTCTTAAGTATGTGATAAGGCACTATTGATTCTATAACTTCTACAGAGGTAGATTACATGTATACATTTCTACACCTCTTTTACACTTAGAAAAATATTCAATGATTTTTTTTCAGCATGTACCAGATGGCATTTACTGGTATTACGTGATAGAGTTAGCATTTTACTGGAGCCTTGTTTTTACTCTAGTCAGCGATCACAAAAGAGCGGTAAGAATATTTCTACGGATTTTATGCTTGATGCTTCAGAAGCTGTATGCGTCAGGGTGTACTACAAACAGCTTCTCCAGGGGCACTATGGTGAACTAACTCTTTGCAAGCAAAATCATTCTGCCTAACCAATAATTCAGGGATCCACAGCATGACTTTTAAATCCTTTAACAATAGATTTTACCCACAAACACTACCACGTGCTCTTTTGTTATACACTTGTTTGTGGGGAAAATATAACTGTACTTCTTTGTTAAATCATGCAAATGTGAGAGGTCAGTGATCCATCTACACATCTTAATTTTAAAAGACAAATGACGTTAACGAAGGCAAAATTCGACTGGCGCAAAAATACTAACGGTCTTTTTAAGTTAATGTTTTTGTTTTGTAAATTGTTAATAGTACTCTTGCAAGAATTGCCTCATGCCGGCACGTGCAAGGAGAGGATAACTTGACCTTTTAATATCTGTTATGAATATTCAACCCAAAGGATACCAAGGAGGTATTTTTGTTCAACTGTATTCAAATTCTATTCTATTCTATTCAAAAACTGATAAACCAGAATAATTATGCCCCCCTTCACAGAAGTGGGGGTATATTGCTTTGCATTTGTCTGTCGGTCGGTCCGTAGACCAAATGGTTTCCGACCAATAACTAAAGAATGCTTAGGCCTAGGAACTTCAAACTTGGTAGGATGATTGTCCATCACCAGTAGATGACCTCTATTGATTTTGGGGTCAAGGGGTCAAAGGTCAAGGTCACATTAACCTTGTAGGTAGAAACGGTTTCCGACCAATAACTAAAGAACGCTTAGGCCTAGGAACTTCAAACTTGGTAGGATGATTGTCCATCACTAGTAGATGACCCCTATTGATTTTGGGGTCAAGGGGTCAAAGGTCAAGGTCACATTGACCTTGTAGTTTCCGACCAATAACTAGAGAATGCTGTGACCTAGGTTCACCAAACTTGGTATGCTGGTTGGCATCACCAGTAAATGACCCCTATTGATTTTGAGGTCATTAGGTCAAAGGTCAAGATCACAGGGACCTTCATCCTAAAAACGGTTTCCGATCAATAACTAGAGAATGCGTTGACCTAGGTTCACCAAACTTGGTAGGCTGGTTGGTCATCACCAGTAGATGACCCCTATTGACTTTGAGGTCATTAGGTCAAAGGTCAAGCTCACAGGGACCTTCATCCTAAAAATGGTTTCCGATCAATAACTAGAGAACGCTTTGACATAGGTTCACCAAACTTGGTTTGCTGGTTGGTCATCACCAGTAGATGACCCCTATTGACTTTGAGATTATTAGGTCAAAGGTCAAGATCACAGAGACTTTCATCCTTAAAACGGTTTCCGATCAATAACTAGAGAACGCTTTGACTTAAGTTCACCAAACTTGATATGCTGGTTGGTCATCACCAGTAAATGACCCCTATTGATTTTGAGGTCATTAGGTCAAAGGTCAAGCTCACAGGGACCTTCATCCTAAAAACGGTTTCTGATCAATAACTAGAGAACGCTTTGACCTAGGTTCACCAAACTTGGTATACTGGTTGGTCATCACTAGTAGATGACCCCTATTGACTTTGAGGTCATTAGGTCAAAGGTCAAGCTCACAGGGACCTTCATCCTAAAAATGGTTTCCGATCAATAACTAGAGAACGCTTTGACCTAGGTTCACCAAACTTGGTATGCTGGTTGGTCATTACCAGTAGATGACCCCCTATTGATTTTGAGGTCATTAGGTCAAAGGTCAAGCTCACAGGGACCTTCATCCTAAAAATGGTTTCCGATCAATAACTAGAGAATGCTTTGACCTAGGTTCACCAAACTTGGTATACTGGTTGGTCATGACCAGTAAATGACCCCTATTGATTTTGAGGTCATTAGGTCAAAGGTCAAGCTCACAGGGACCTTGATCGTAAAAACGGTTTCTGATCAATAACTAGAGAACGCTTTGGCCAAACTAGAAGCAATTAGGTGCTGCGGGGGGCATTTATGTTTTACAAACATTTCTTGTTACAGATGAAAATAAACTGTGTTATTGGTTGCTGATCATTTAGAACCCTTGATTAAGTATTGGTTTGAACGTTTTTGGTTCGGATGTGTTTTTCATTTGAATTAAGCTGTAATTTCGAAAAGATACGATGCGGGGTTTTTTGTTTGGTAAAAAGAGTACACAGTTAGCAGAAACGGTTATGTTTTGTTTACGGTTCAAAGTAAGAATGCTTACAGAAATTATCGATAACGTCCATTTTATCAACTGGCCTCCGCTTGATTAATGACGTCACAATGTCAACAAATAATACAGCAGAATAATGTTCATGTTGTCGTAGGCTGCATGAGCGTTTTATTTACATAGCCTTGAGTAAACAACATGTTTTCACAGCCATTGTAAATGTTGCATAAATGAAGGCAGAAGCAGACTTTCAGTTGACTATTCATTACAAAGTCACATGACATTGTAATAGTGATTGTGTTTGGCAGCTTAAGTTCAAAATTACCCGGTACAGTCTTACTTAACAAGACCAGCATACATTGTTCACTATTACAATTTCTCCAATATCGAATACTTTTTTAAAATATATTGTTTCTTGATATTATTTGTCAAGCTCACGTTACTTAAAGTTTTGTTATTGTATTTGTAATGTAATTCAAGGAGATAAATTATTGACATCCTTGTTATCAATCTGGTTGTACTAATCTATGACATCTTACAAGATTTCATCTATATTTTTGCAGGATTTTACCCAGATGTTGGTTCACCACACAGCTACTATTATACTGATATATTTCTCGTGGCTGACCAACTTTGTCAGAATAGGAAGCTTGGTCCTTGTATTACACGATGCCTCCGATCCTTGGTTAGAGGTACGGTCCTCCATGCTTCTCTTAATTAAGCTTATTTTAATTGAAGATCCAGCTTCAATTACGAGGAAAAATGTGCTAAAATAACACGATTTACACGTGTAGTACACATATTCTTCTAAATTTATAACAGACATTTGTCATTTACTACGTTTGCTATAGACAAGGATATGCCTACCCACGTAACCGTAACTAATTTACATTTTGTCGCTGTATCATCCAGAAAGTCAAACCGTCTATTTCATGCAGACTTCTATAGGGAATTGTTTTTATTTGCTGTTTGATTAATGTTGGTTTGAAGCATGGTCACACTTTAGTAAATCTTGGTATTTTAGATTTGTAAGTGAATCTGGGCTTTTACATTTTACATATTTCAAATCGATCTTCGTATTGAGGAACAGTCCGTATTGAGGACTGTATGTAATATGTTCCAGCACCGAATGATTGGATGAGTGTCACTATTTTATTTTACTGTCTGGATCTATGAATCTGACTCTATATAAACAGCGCTGTTCTCTTAACTGTGTTCTGCATTAGTCATGACTGATTTTAAGGAAGGTAACGTCAGCCGGCGTGTTTAAGGGAGAAAACAAGGAAGTGCTCAATTAACTAACTGTACGTGTGATTCATGATAATAGCAGGAAACTAAAGTGGTCCTTACATGTTTCCTTATACGGTTCATGTGCATTTTAAAACTGTAGTAAAGGAGTTAACATCAGTACTTAAAAAAAACAACCTCTAAATGACACGCACTTTGAAATAAATACACATGTACCTCAATAAGTGAGCTATGAATAATGTCTGGAAAAGTTTATCATATATACAGCCGTTCTTCTGTTTGTCTGTTAATTTGTAGCTCGAGCGCAACATTCATGATTGTTTATTCCCCTTTGGTGACCCCGTCACGCGCGATAGAAGTCGGGCCACCTCTCACCATAGTAATTTCTTTATCTTCAGTGTAATATACTGTCTGCAGATACTTTTTTCAGATTGCTAAGCTGGGCATATATCTAAAGTGGAAAACTGCCACAGATGTTTTCTTCACAATATTTGTACTGGTTTGGACGGTGGCCAGACACTTTCTTCTGCCTTATATGTAAGCGTCAGATATAATGTTTTCTCAAGAAAATACAATGCCTTAAGTGTATTTGTCTTTAGACAGACTTCTTGTTCAATACTGTGTCATGAAATATATGTTTATTTCCCACGCAATTATTTATATCACGAATGTCTTTCAAAAAGAAGCTTGTGGGGGTTAAAACTGTTCAGATTAAATTTCTATTTAGATTGAAAGTAAACTGAAATGAATCCTTTACGAACATTAAGGTCTAAGAGATTGGTCATAAAACGAAATAAATACGATGAAAATTATTTCTTTTTTGAGAATTTTTGTTAAAATGGAAGTTTAATGGAAGATTCTCAAATCTCACAATGACAATGTGATCTGTATTGATTCGAATTATTATTTCACAATTTTTCTTTTATTTTCTGGTCAGCGTATTTATAATATGTATTAACCTTCTGTTTCTTATTCAACAATGTTTATTCTTTGATTGTAGATGTATCTTTTTTACTGTTTACAATCCTGAAACGCATAAACCCCATGGGCATTAATGAGACAACTGTGTATTGGTTTATATATTTCAGAGTTCTGTACCTTACAACGTTTGGATACCTAGAATATATTGACAATCTAATGTTTGCCTATTATTTCTTCAATTTCTTCCTATATCTTCTTA
The DNA here is from genome assembly GCA_012932295.1 of Cyclina sinensis. Lineage (NCBI taxonomy): Eukaryota > Metazoa > Mollusca > Bivalvia > Venerida > Veneridae > Cyclina > Cyclina sinensis. Next base: position 25,135,130 of record JAAONU010000004.1, read on the forward strand.
TGGTACTCACGTGTGTATGGTCATATCACATATACAAGATGGTCTTTCAAAAACTTCGACAAGGGGAAGTAAGTATTGTCAAACTTTCAAAAAAACCCAACAAGGTAATGCTCATGCATAATATTCTCTTATTTTAACCTTAATATTTTTTTTTACAAATGTAATCAAAACTTGTGACCGAAAAGTCAAAGGTGCTAAGAAGATATGTAGTCTTACATTATTTTGTGACGCAGAAACGTCGGTCTCTGAAAGTCCAAATTCCTAATTTATAAGTCAGATAGGTACGTGGTTCGAACTGATCAAATAAAACAGCGTGTATTTTCTTAATGAAAAATGATAACCTGTTATATGATTACAAAAAAAACCACAAAAAACACCTTTTTCGGAAGATCTGAGTGTTTCTTACACGCAATGTTTTTATCTTATAGGTTAAAGATTCCCGCAGCGATTCCGAGGCTGACGAAAGCTCTGAGGAGTTAGAATGTACAAATAGTCCTGGACTAAAGAATGGATCTGTTAGAAATGGGAACTCGAATATTTGCGAGAAAAATGATGTTGAAAAATGCAATTCCAATATGCATTAAACATTTAATGTAATTTAATTATATGCATTACCAGTGGATTATATCGAGATGTTAAAATTGCATAAAACAGAAAATTTTGAAAGTTATTTGCCCTTAGATATGAAATATCCATATTTAAACGGGACATTTTGCAGTGAAATACTTCTACAGTTTTAAGTCAACATTCTGCAGTATAAATTCAACGACAAAATTTAAAACGACTGACGTCACGGGAAAAAGGACACTCGGACATTTGTTACACTACTGAACTGAAAATCAGCAAGAAAAGGCTTCTTCAAAAGCAAGGATAAAGTTTAATGTTGACAACCTGAATATTGTCCTACGTAGAAATGCCTTTTGTATTAAATAATTATAGTGGTGATAATTACCAAGGCAACATTTTTGGAAACAGTTCTTTGTTATGTAGAAATGATGTTACTTCAATGAAACGAAAGGTTGTATGATAACAATTATAGTTTTGTAAAAAGATGAAATACATTGAATAGGTATTGAATTTTAGAATCAAACAGCTAAAATTGAAATTTACAAAATCTGCCATATTACTTTACTATCAACAAGAATGTAGACAGAATTTGACGTCGAATTAGGGTATGTGACGTCATTTTGAGTAATATTAATTTCGGGCGTCTTGTTCCTCTTCAACATGAAATTATATAGTGTCTTTTCGATGCAGAAAATAAAAAGAAAATTAAGAGAGTCCTAGGATATTATAAAAAAAGTGAGAAGATAAATTTCTAAAAAATATATATATTCGTGTGCCCTATTTCACGTGTCGTCCGTCATTTGATAATGAAATTAACAAAAACAAGTACACCCTTCGGCCGCTATGTGGCGCTCTTGTAACACATGGAACTGAGCGAAACAGGTGTATGAACATGAACATTCAAATGTGTAACGCGATTGAAAACAGATGAATGTTAACTGATGTTAAACCGTTAAACTGAAAGCATTTGTTCCTTTTTTAATTCAATGTTTTTTTTATTTCTTTCACTCTGTGAGGTATTGAAAACTATTTAGAAAACAGGTTTTTCCCCTTTTGTTAATGTACTAAACAAATATAAATTGTCGTTTATGGCCATACATAATGTGAGTTTCTTTAATCAGAAACCGTTCAAATATATAAAAAAAAAACACTTAAGGAAATATCGGTTTGTATAAGGCATTTTAAATACAGCGGGCGGGTTAGTGGTTTTAGAGTACTGTTAACACAAGCTGGTGAAACAAACGTGGAGTTTATCTTTACAATATCATAGCCTGGTATTATAGTGTCCGTAAAACAGGTAGTTGTAACACATATGCTTAACGAATCTGAGTTACACATAAAGGTCACACAGGTGCAACTAAATCTTTTAACAACTGTGTTCAATTTCTCTTCCCAGATGACGTATAAGACATTTTCATCAACACCTGTGTTGTTGTTGTTGCTGATCACTTTAAATTGACTACCAGTCGTGTCCATGTTTGAAATATATATTTGACAAAGTCAATGAACAGGCATATATCTCTGTGTTGTTGTTCTTGCTGGTGTGCTGCAGATCACTTAATTTACTACTAATTGAGTCTACACTTAGAATTTATAGTTGACAAAGTCAATTAACAAATATTAAAAAAGAAAAACAAATCTGCAAATTCAGACTTTAAAAATGTGCAGTGTTACATGATATAATGGTTGGAGATGGCCTAGAGATTTTCCTTTGTTTACAACCTCGGTTTATTAATGGATTTTTTTTTTTTTTTTTTTTTTTTTTTTTTTTTTTTGTCGCTGTCGTATTTGTTGTTGTTTTGCAAAGTACATTTGTCGACTTCTTATCTAAATGCGGTATTGTATATCTGAATGCTTTATAGTTCAGTGTAAATTTTATATTTTCAAAGCTATTTACAATGCTTAGTTATTTGCCCATTCGTTCGACTCATTAGCAACATGAAGGCCATTTTTATTTGAACCATACATATTGACTATAAGAAATATTTGCTCAAGTCTGACAGCTGACTGATTATCACGTTCTAAGTTCTTCTTCTTGTCGATGTTTTATTAGCATCTGTTTACAAGGCTGAATGGCGGTAAATAAGTTAGTGAGATGCTGATTCATCACAGACGGTCTTTAAATATTGCAAAAATGGCGCACGTTTACACCAGACGTAATGATAAATTTATTATCTGGTCGATTACGATCCGATGACGTCATGCATGATCAGAAGACAGACAGGCAAACGAATGGTATCAGTTAACAGGAAACCCAGTAGGCCCTGGATGGGAGAAGGGTCAGAAATTTTCTTGATCTAGACCCAAATTCCTAAAGAATGCGCTGTCGAAGACAGTTTCCTAGGTAAAGCATAAAACTGTGAACTGTCAGTCTTAAAAGTGCGCTTATAAATAGTGACGTACAGTGAACAAATATTTTGCGTTTATAAATAGTGACGTACATTTAACAAATATTTTGTTTCACGTTTACCTTTAACTAGCATGTTTTCGTCAAAAAATATAAATCGAAACTTTTACCAATCATCGTCTTTAAAGTCAAGGTCAATAAAGCCAAATTTCTGAGCAGAGTGACTCCCCCTTATAGTATGATTGTGCAATATACAATGTTTTACTTAGAATGATTTTCAGCCGAACATTACTGTTTAGTCAGGCTGTGAAACTGCTTTTGTATTGTGAAATGTTCTTGAAACATTTACCTTGTATCTGGCAGAAATAATTTTAGTCTGTATTTTCAATGTAATTCAACCATTAATACCAAACAATAACGCTCGAGTCAACAGCTCGTGGAAAATATTCGTCCTTGGCTGGATTATATATGTTAGAATACGTTTATAACTCTTTGATTTTTTGTTCCAGGATGATTGTCTAAATTCAAGCGTTAGCGAGTAGGTTCATTTGGCGCTTGCATCCAATGATTAACAACGATCAACTTCACTGGTGAAAGAAATAGTCAAAATGTCTATAACAGTTGTATGGAGAAATTAATTGAAAGAACAACGAAGAAAAATTCTATTTCCGTCGATTCTCGATTAAGACTTAAAACCATCATTACTGTCTTCAAAACGGTTCAAGGTCCTGTAATACAATGAATTTTAGCATTACATTAGAGATAGTGCGCATATTCTGTATATTGAAATGATGCTTTACGATCCAAAGTACATTTTCGAATAGTTTTTTTTTCGAGTAGCAAGAACTTGTTTGATTATTAAAAAGTATATAAGTATATAGAATAGAGTACAAGGTCCCTCGCTGTTTATCAAAACATAGCATTTGAACAAAACCACTTATTTGGATTACTGCGTTGAACCTTGTCAATTTCTCCTATAAAATATAAAGTTTCAGATATATATGGGACAAAACATTTGACGAATTGCATTTTTTAATGATCACGCAACTTGCCGATGAAAAAAGCCTCGCGATGTCTAGCCGTAACTCAACAGACTGTATAACAACAGTAAGTTATTTTCCAGAACTTCAACATGAAAACATTGTCCATATCAGTGTTCAACTTTATATAGTGTTAATGAGCGAACCACACTGGCTCCATTTCTATAATAATAACATTAATAATGATTATAATAATAAAATCATAATAATAATAATAATAGTAGTAATAACAGCAACGATATACAAAAAGACAAAAACAAAGAAAAATCAAAAACAAACAAAAACAAAGAAACCTTCAGACTCATGTCAATCTTTGCATGCCCCGTTAAAGCATTTTGGATGAATTTTCAAATTTCATTAGATTGACACATGATTAACATAATTTGTCACATGTCCTCTTGAAGTTATCGATTCGCGAAGATGAACGAGACAGACAATTAGTCATTCGAATTAGTCAGACGTTGGTGTACAAAAGAAATTCTCCTGACATTCTAAGGGATGATGAAACACATGGAAAATTAAGACCCGATTAAGAAAAAATGTCATTCAGTCTGAAGCAAACTCTTGGACAAATAGGGTACTCTAATCTGCTTGTAATGATATATTTAAGGGTCGCAGTTTCGTACGTCAAAACAGTTTTTATATCCGTGTCTCATGTGTCAGGTCAGAGCTGTCACTCTCAATAAAGAACATGCAATATTCCGTCAGATGTGCCCAATTTATAAATATGGATTATTTCAGTCTGCAAAGAGACATTCCGATGAACATGTTGAAAAGATACTCGTGCATACACTCGCCAGTTCACCCTAGACAGTTTCGGGCATTTATTTTAAAAAGATGTGCTATAATGAAATGGTGAATTGTATTGTGAACATATTTAAAGAAGTTAAACTCTTCTTCCAACTTTTTGATAAAATCATCTTTATAACTCTGCATGCATAGGCAAGACACAAAACACTAGCGGATCAAGTGCGTGTATGTGGGGTGGGGGCTGGGCACCTGGCGCACCACCCTTAAAATTCCCGGACTAAAGTTCTTATTGTAGACACACGAAAATCAGATATCATTCAGTTAGGATGCCCACTGACTCTGGTTATAATATATATATCTCCAAGCTGTACTTTTTGTCTTGTATGCTTACGATGCACTGTAACACTGTAAAAAGTTACAAAAAACGAACCAAAAGGCGGCCAATATTACGCCCACTAAACACCTACCCCCTCCCCCGCCCCCGCCTGATATCCTGGATCAGCCCCTACAATAGGTATCGGCCTGTGCCATTGACTTTCCTTTAAAGGGCCTTTTCTAAATGTGCGTCACAACCTATACTGGTCACTGTCACGAATACATTCCTAATCGCGAAATAAAAAAGAAATGGTACAAGTAATATAGAAAGAAAGAGAGAGACGTTACCATGTTTTTAAACATCCACCTGATGAAAAAATAACTTTGTAACAAAGTGAAGGAACGTATGCAACTTCGCCCTTTAAGAAGGAAGATATTATAATATTATACAGGCAACCGATACAATTTACCTTATTGTAAAAGTTTTCCTCATTATTTGATATCTAATATTACTTATAAATGTTGCAGAACAGACAGGAATACTCAGAATGTTGTATGAGAGACAAGTAACGATAAACGATTGACAAACCTTCTTGTTTGTTACAGAACTGTAGAGGACAATCAGTCTGGTTTCACGTGCGATATTTAAGCGTTCCAAAACTCAAGTGTCCTCTCACTTTGCCTTATTGCGATTGTACTATCTTTTTTGGCCATCTGCTATGTCGGACAAATTCCAATGGGGTTGACATATTATTCAGACAAACACTTCAAGAAAGAAAAAAAAACTCAAGGATTATCAAAAAGGACACTGTAAATATTGACATACGAAAAACTATGTATACATTTAACTGGCTTTATTTTTTTATGAACTTGTTCCACTTCCTTGTTTTCATGAGCAAATCTTTTGTATTCATTTTGGTTAATTGTAAACAACACTTACAAACAATAGCCGTATTTCATATCACACTGAATGGATATAAACGTATGCGCCATTTTTTTCACAGACATGATGGTGGATATGAAACAAAAGCATTAGCTACACTGGGGGATTTTCATATCAACTGATAGAAGATTTGCACTTTAACTCTGCGACATTATTGTGCGCCCATAGCTATTTAAAACAGGTATATATGCTATATATTTTTATTGAGAATACGTCAGACTTTACTTAAAAAGGGTATAGAACGAGGCTGAAACGATGTGGATAATCTCAGTGGAGACACACGCGCTACTAAATCCCTTTAACGACACGTTCTCAGTGAGTTTTAAACTTCCGCGTGATAACCCGGGTGTTCCATAAGTTTTACACTAACAGAAGACGAGATCAAACTTCATAATAAATGGCTAATACTTAATACAGATATCAATATACACAGAAAGGCTGCCAGTCATATTCGGTGTCCATCGGCTAATACTATACTAGCGTTTTATATATTTATTTAGATATAATACACTTTGTATGGCTTGTCTGATCATGGTCAAAAATATTTATTCAAGCGTCTTGGATATCCGGTTTTCTCAGACCACTATACAAATACGAAGCTTAATGGATGTTAATCAACGTGCTATTCAGTGTATCAGCTCTTTTTAAATCGACAATTTGTCCCGGTCACGAATGAAAACACGGGACATGTCATTCCTACCAAATATTTGGAATGGTTCGCTCCAATTGCAGCTACTTTCCTATGCAAATTGCAAAGGTTAAACAGGTGAAGGGCTATTTAGACGAGAATTTTGACATGTAATGATTATTATATTTTCGAATGCATAGGGACTTGGTATACATATCAAATAGTTTGAATCTTTCATCTTTCTTTAAAACTGTGTATATGAGCTTACTGTCTCTGTTTTCATCAGAAAGGTCTTTGTGATAGAGTACACAAAGCCGCTTCATAGTAAATTAAGGGGCAGGTAATCCAGACTAGAATCTATCAAGGTATAGATGCATGAATACTTTTCATTGCTCAAAAGTATTCATCTGTTATTCTTTATGGAGACGCCTTTTGTAAGAACTGGTCATACTTTTGGAAAATCAGTCAGCAAACGAAGTTAAAATTCATTTGCAAGATTTTGTATTTGCAACCGATAACAAATTAATAAACCGTGATAAATTGAGGTACTAAAAAGAAATGATCGTTGTCCAGATCGTTAACCGAGCAGACATCAATGATACATGTGAAAATCACGCGAATTTCGCGCCTTCTCTGACATCCCGTTGTCCTCCTTCGTTATCCAATAAAACGGGCAATGTGTGAAAAGATTGTTGGACCTAAGAATTTAGCAAATAAATGATTTACTTTAATGACGAATAGCAATTGTATAACTTAAGTCTTGACAGGGTATTAAAATTCAATAGGCCACATTTCAACAAACGATAATCCTTCGCTTAAAAGGGAAAATGTTCTTGTCTGAAAAGTATGCTAATTCTTAATCATAAAAATAATAAATTCAGGGATAATGGCCGTCGGAATGACTAACCGGTCACACATCAGGATCATTTTAGAACTCTTGTAATGAATAATTATTCATATTTCACCGTTTTTCCTCAGAACTGCAATCCGTCAAAGAATACAAAGAATTTTTCTCGTATTGATCAAAAAGGGTTTACTAATTTCTTTGATATAATAAATTATAAACATGTTTCATTTATATGTATTAAAGTTAGGCCTATATTGTCAACTAAAACAGTTTACTGATTTTTAACAATTTTCTTTATCTCTCGCATTTCGAAAATTTAATTAACAGTTAAGTTCTGCGACTTTAGAATGTTCCCAGACACGCCTGAACATCAGACCACTGTTTAGCATCAATGTTCCTGCACTGATCACTCACTTTATCGATTTTACAATACGAAAGCGTCTTCTATAGTTAGTACAAACCGAGCGTTCGTAAAACTAAGAACATGTTAAAAATGGCCTCAACATCAGACGATGTGATATTAATGCATCTGCATTAATGATTCACGGTAGTATTTTTATTTTGATGCGGAGTGTAGTTTTATGAAGAAGGTTAAATATTTTAGTATCGTTTTTGAACTGGATATCAGAGTATGGGCTAACGATAGGAAAATGTAGGATAGATCAGTCGCTATTTTTATCTATCTGTGTTTAACTTTGGATGATTCATAATTGTAGTACGGACTAAACACAATTTAAACATGTATAGTTTTAATGGATATCAGCTCCGCCACGCGGTTTAGGTATTTAAAAACGGAAACAGGTAAGGTTTTTTGTTTGCAGTAGTAAAACGTGCATCGTATCTTTTTCTTTGTATCGATCATAAGTAGACCGAAGGTCAAACAATACAATGACACACAAGCAACTATAGATTACTGCACAATGTGTTTAAACATTTTTAAATTGTGAATATGTCAAGCATGAGAAGTATTGCTTACGTCATTTTCGAGTTTCTTAATAATTATTTAAATCTTCCTGTAATCGTGTATATTTATTGCTTACCGTATGTACGAAAGCATATCCGGGACTAATGTCCCGTGTCCGGTCTCCGTATTTTAAAAATTTAAATTTCATTTAAGGTGAATGAGAGGTTTAAAAAAGTAAATGTTGAGTGTTGGGACACAGTTGACTTATCAGTTTTACGTCAACATTATCAGGGATTGCATGCAAATTTTTATGTTAATGAAGCTGATAAAAGTGGTCTATTCATATCGGTGGCTGCATTTAAAATGTGTTGTTGACCACAGCTGAAACAAGGTTGTGACAAGTATACGTATATATTTTTGCAGAGTAAATAAAACAATGCCATTGGATAAAATATACGCATTACTTTGGGATGAAAGATGGTGGTTCCCGAAAAATATATCTGGAGTCAAATATGGTTGGCAGGATTTGGAAAATCAGCCTGGATCGAAGCTATACTTACCCCGGATATGGGATATTCAGTGGGCTCTTGCTCTGGGATTGGTGTTTGTTGCGATAAGATACATCATAGAAAGGTAAGTAGAAATAAACGTTTTATGTATGTGAAAATTTCTGTCGAGCTGTCTTTTTCTTGATAAAATGCATTCAACGGATAACATAGAAGAGGCTGTCATGGAAGGGACCCTATATAATCATTTAGCTCAAAAGTCATTTGAACTGTTAGTGTAGTCTTTCTCTTCTGCAGGCAAAGGTTTAAAGTCCAGTATGTCTGAAGTTAAAAGAAAATACTGGAATTGTCAGATGTTGTCAGTTTACATTTTATACACTTAAAAATTTCTTAAGTTAACTATCCACTTAATGATTATAATGGTGTATTTAGAAAAAGATACGTAGCACATGTAAACTTGAGAAAGGCTTTTTAACGTCCTGTCATTATGCATGGATTTCATATATAAAACACTGTGACCCCGGCTTTACAAAAGCAGGCTATTGTGTGAAGTAGGGTTGTTGAGAAAAAAAGGACAAAGAAACGTTTTCACACTTCCCGATCAATGAAAAAAAATAATATCCCCCATGACAGATGCTGAATGGAACTGTAAAATTAATTTTCTCCCCCGGCAGCTGCTGTAAAATCAATTAAAGCTTAAAGAGATGTAAGCCAAAGAGCTTGAGCCAGATGGGTTTTACTCTACATTTTAGAGCTTATATTAAATAAAGCGGCTTATAAATGTCGTATAATAGATTATTTAGATTATATCCGGTTTAAAACTTATCCGGTTATTAGTTTCGAACTGCAGTCCTTAATTTTTAAATCTATATGATCAGTGCTGAACTCAAAATCAAATCGTTCTAACGCTACGAGTCCAAACTGACAGGTCCCTGGAAACTCTTTAAGCCTTAAATCAATTTTAGTGCAAACATTTTACAATAAGCTCAGACATGATAAGATTCCTTTGCGTATTATAAGTATACTTTTTCAGGGCTTAGACAAGATTTGTGTATATGATTAAGCAATTTGTATTGCATGGATCTAAAACAAGTCGCTGTAGGTTGCGTATGAAACTTTGAGAATATTACATTAATCATGCTGTGCTATTGATCTCTTTTATCACCCCTCAGCGGTATTTCACATATAAAGACATGCAGATTAGTCTCACAATAGAACAGCAAAACCTCCATCGCTAGGCAGATATTTTACAGCCACTCACTTGGTTGTGGGACTCGAACCAGTTTCCGTATTTACCGGCACCTCTGGTTCAGAAGCGAGACGCGGGTCTCTCGCAAGATTACACCGGACTAAGTAACTCCATACAGTATCAAACAATAACGCTTAATGTCGATATAATGTGATTCAAGAGGGTTTTTTCCTTTACTCCTCCTCGGTCACTGTACACACTTTGGAGTGTTTACACATCGGATACATGTGTATAATGATAATATATCCGCGGGACAATATTCTAGGTTCAATGATCAAACACCGATAAACTATCTTATAACATATTTTGCAAGTTGCTGAAATGATTAAGAAACTGTGTATGTTTAATTGCGGGTTCAGATTCAGTACAGTAAACCCAATGGTGAAGGTTGAAGGTACTAGTTTTATATTAAGAAACTTGACGACTACCGCATTACTGACAGTCCCTATACACCAGTCTAAAAGAGAAATATAGTTATTCTTACAGGAGTGAAGTTAATTTGCAACAACAACAAAAAAACTCCCATAATTTTCAAACTAGACAGTTCTCTTGAAAAATCAGTTAAGAGAATGAAAACGTCCCTTAGCAGCACATTTTGACCCGTGGCCGAGACAGAGTCAATGAAATAGACAAGTAGCCTCGAATGCAGTGTCCAATCACTGAGTCATGAAACACATGCTTCTTGTTCGTCTACTATGGCACACCTAATGCCAGATAGCTGTCAGCCCAGCCGTTTTTTATCGCAGTCACATGACCTGCTACTGATCTTCTACTGCTGAAACCGGACAAAACCAGCTTTGCCTAGCTCCTGCTTTATACTGAATGCATTATAAAACTGTCCAGAAATGAAAACAAAAATAAAACTTTCCACTGACCACTCTGTACACCCATGTTCTCATGTATTGCTTAGATTTCGACTATACAGTATGATTTTTTTTTCACAAAATAATTTCTGCATGATTTATCTATGCCTAAAATCTTGTGCGCGCTATTTGCAATCAGACAAGTAAGCGGACCCTTTTACATTTGGTGTATCGAACATGTAGCGAAAAAAAGGTTCCGCTTTGATGCTTCTAATGACTGCATATATAAACTAACTTGTTACGTTTAAAACCGAGGTCCCATGTATCAGTGCTATACACTGAGCATGTAAAAGAACCAGGGGTGTCTCTGAAATGGGATGCTTTCTGTATCTTGCACTACCCCCACAACATAAAATAACTAATATCTCTAGGGGCGTCGGTCATATGGGCAACCGGTACCGACGATATATAATCTCAAATTGATTGATTGATTAACACCGATCAATTAATAGAAAAGAAATCTGCGTGAATCTGACATGGTAGTTTCTTTATTTTACAATATTTGGTATAACGATGAAAGCAAGACGGACATAGCGTAAAAATGCATCTTTAGAAAATAAAGATCAATTCAGAGTACAACAATTAAGACTGTGGACAAACAACCTGGATTAGTTTGAGTTCATTTGTATTATTATACATGTAAATGAAATATGGTCATTGAACGGGTCAGACAGGGTACAGAACTTTATTGAAACTGTCACGAAACTTGGACTTACGTTAAGCTGCCCAGGTCAACAAGAGATTAAAATTGTTATAATATAAAACAGAGATGGACTTGTACTCTCAAACTATCTACAGTGAAAACCTGTTTATATAAGTCCCGAAAATGGGTCAGAGACCTAGATATTGCTGTAATTTTATGTTCAGTTGACATCGGCTTGTTAAGATGTTGGAGAGCTCATCAGACAATGTTGGGGATAGTTGCAGGTGGCATCCATTTTTGAGTATCGAACTGTAGTTAGACCTCAAGATTTGAAGCCCACATGAAAACACGAATTCAGGAAAAAATTATCATTACATGTTGTAAAAATTTTTCATCTGATGACCTTTAACCTATTCAAATTTTGCAATTTACATTAGAGAAAACCATTCCAAATATTTATGACGCATGACATGACTACTTGAATTATTCTTGAATAATTACCGTGATTTTATTCGTGAAATAGACAAATTGTCGATTTAAAAATAGCTGACATACTGAATAAGGTAGGCATAATTTTTCTGAGCACGCTAATAAACCTCTCATGCTTCTTTTTAAAGAAGATTGCTTGTATATTAAGGAAGTTTTAAGTTTAGTCTCTTATGCTTTCTTTAAGTCACTGTTTAGCGCGTGCGAGCCGTGGTAGAAAATACTCGTAGATATGAACAATGTGCAATATTCTCTTTCTAAAATGATAACCCAGGTTTCGAAATTTATTACCGCATTGTTTTACCATAGAGGAAAACTTGATTTGCAACATTGTTTTGTAATCCGGTATGAAATAGTTGCTTCCGCATTTCACCATTACAACTGTAAATAACTTTGCAATGCTGTTTCAGTACATCGTACATCGAAAATCTCATGACAACTATAAATATTTATTTAGGAGCTTATAAGATCATATATGAAACATATAATTTGCACATCTTAGTTTTAAGATTTTCTGATATTTTTGTTTATGCCTGCAGTCCAAACAAGGCTTTTCTAGAAGCTTCTTAAAATTACAAAAAAGAAGAATCCCCCAGGCCCATAAAGCCCGTTTCAGAAAAGTAAAAACTAATATCCCGTCATAGATTGTATGCTGAGGAAGAGACACGTTGTAGGATGAAAGTGTCTGCCGCTTAGCTTAAGGTCACAGGCTCGAATCCGAAGCCTCGTCTGCTCTTTACTTGTTGCCACCGTCAAAAGGCCTTGAGTTGTGGCTGAATTAAGATGGTGTACTGATATGTCTGTGAATGTGACAAAGTTGCGTAACACGGTGGTCTCGTGCCAGGTTTTCTTGGACGGAACAATAATAGTAACCCTGATGCAAAACTGACCTTAAGATAACTTGAAATACGTCATGTTTTTAAAGATTCAAAGCCATCACCATTACTGATAGATAGATTTATTTTGTTTATTGCACAACTTCAAGAGATTAGGTTCATTTACATATCTTTATCGTTAATTATCATGTAAGTTTGCAGATAGAAATCAGCAGTCGAATAATAGTCTAATTTAAATATTTGTTGTATACAATGAGAATAGTTTTATTGGAAAGTAAAACACATTGAATTGAAACCCCACTCTTCCATACAAAAAAAGTTAAATTGGCGAGTCATTTTCCGTCATAAGAAACTTTAAGCATTCATAAATTTGCCAAATATTCAATACAAAATTATGAAAAAAAACCTTAAATGTTTACATAACAAGGTTACAAAATAAATATTTTCGAATGATTTATTGAACAGCCCATTGAACAAAGACAAATATGCATTGAAAAAAAATCTGTATAAGTGTTAGTTTCGTTCGGTATTCCGTATAGATGGGTTTCAGTAGTAGCCTTACATGTTTAAAAACTTTATCTACAAATTCCTATAGACGGTCATTTGTTCGCTCGATCAGTGCGTCAGAACATTTCTGTTTATTCCAGGCCTTTGTGGCATGATTTCTTTAGGTCCAATATCACCGCGTTGCGTTTAGTCCATCTCGAAATATTGGCTCTTTCTGTGGATATTTTTGAGTGACAGCTGTGTAAATATACTGGTTCTTGAGTGACAGTCGTGTAAATTCACCGCCTATAAACTCTAGTAGCATTGAAGAGCATGTGAGGAAAGAAATATGCTTAAAACTAAAACAAATGATGCTATGTCACTTCTGTCCCTTCCAATTACGATTTTTGTGATCAGTGTCATGCAGGCGCATTGCTTCTGGAAAATTAAATCTGCAGAGATCAAACGTTCTTATGAGACTGTCAGGCCTTTGATTAAGACACTTAATTTCTTTTAATTGCTTTGTCTCATGGCATTTATCTATTGATCATACACATTTATATTCCAGTTCTGTTGCAAAATAGAATAATGCATGCATGTCACACAAGTTAACCTTAAGGTGACCTTTCCAGTGATGCCTTTTTAGTCCGAACATGTTGTTTAAGAGAAAGTTCTATATAATTTTCCATAATTGTGCTAATTCGAAGTATCCTGGGAGAAAAATTTAACGGCTTTCTGGAGAAATGCAAATGACCAGACTATTTAAATGGCCGGTTTTGATGTCCTGCTTAGCTGGTTTCATTTTAAGGTCACTGTCTGTTACAGTAACTGTTATTCTAAGGGCGAGGGGCTTATTTTCACGTTCGTAGATCTTATATCAAGGTCAGTTATCGCTGGCTACACATTTCATTTTCAAGGTCATGTTTTGGAAAGCCAGTTTGTTCGAGAATTCGCGAATCGGTATATTTTGCGCTGTTATGCATATAGAAAAACTTTCAATCCATTGGTAGAATGCAGGGAGTTCGCTTTTGTGAATAAACGCACCATGGGGGAAACAGATTTTATATGGGACTATGTGCTCCGCAGAGGCAATTATTTGATTGCTAATTTAGGTAATGGCTGCAGGGCAGTCTTCCCGAAAATGTTTCAGTCCAATAACCTTGCGTCAGGATTTCCATGATGTGAAAATGGAGTCTATCAGTTTTCAAATAACTTGTATAGATACCTAATTTGCTTGGAAATGGACTTTAGATTTAAAGCGAACCCGGTGTCTTAAATTGACCACCTAACTGATAATTCAGTGTTCGCAAGTTCGATCCTCAGCCCTTCCGTACTGCTGTTCTCTAACGCAAGGTCTTATAAACTTAAACATATGTTCATCTTGAAGTAGGGCTCTCTATATACAATAACAAGACTTTTTGTATGTGTGATGGGTGGGGAGGGTACGCGGGAGTTTTGATCATATGAGCAACCGCTAATAAACAAATAAACGCAAATAAATAGGTGTAGAGCAGGGAAGGATGGTGTGGTCTTTTTTAGACCTTATACTTTGTACATGATTAACGAGCGAGGCGAACATGTATATACATTGTTGACATACCTGTGATATATTGCGTGAAGTACATTTGGTACAAAATGTTGATTAACAAATTTCACGGGCGAGTTTAACTTCTCACGAATGTTGAAATATAAATACATAGTTACCACTTATAAGTTACCTCAACAGAAAAAATGCATTTAAAAGGTCATCAAAATCGATTGAATCTCTCTTTGCAGGTGTGTAAAAGGTCGCTGTGAGAAGAATATGCAAACATTTTTTATTTTTATTTCATTCATTTCTTTGTTTATTCGTCACGTTCTTATTCTTTTTTTCTGTACATCCCATCTCTCTCTCTTTCTCTCTTTTCATCGTTTTTGCTCACAGGTGACAATAAACAAAAGTTCACCTAGACATATTACTGCTTTGGTCCGTGCAAGTTACCTTTCAAATCCATTTAAAAGGACATTGAGAGTACGACGGAACAAAGCATCTAATGCATACAACAAATTATTATTTTCTTGAACTTAAGTCCATATAGAGAGATTGATTGCTTCATTTAATTCTTTTTTTCAGGATATTATTGGCCCCTTTGGCTCTAAAGCTCGGTTTGCAAGTTCGACGCAAACCACGGGTGAAACCTAATCAGATCCTAGAGGCGGCGTACAGACGCAACAAAAGACCACTAGACATTGAGGTATATATCAAACTCGTGCAACATTTTTACTTTGTTTTCTTAGAAAAAAATCACATCACGCATATATACGTTAGGGGAAGTAACTGTGTAGAGTGGAAACCCACTCTAAATATCAATTTGAACGATATCTGACATTTTGAAGATATGAAACATGTTAATACGATAACGAAATATCATACGAAGTCAGATTGAACATTTTCGCCCCCCATATTCAAACCATGAGTCAGTACTGCTCTTACTGAAGTTAATAAAATAAAGTTATTTTGATAGTATACAGTGCTATATTGATTTGGGTCAGCTCGACTGCAATGCAACTCGTTTTCGAGACACCATCAGTGATGGAACCAATCTCTAAACCATCAGTGATGGAACCAATCTCCTAAGTGAGAATTACACTAACTGTTATTACTAATTGACTTATTAGCACATTTCGTGAAGCAAAAATGTACAAGTTCTAGATGATATTGAATAAAGAAGCGGATAGAATATTTTCACTACCATTTCTTCAATATGACCATATTCCCTAATACTAATAAGAAGTTGGCAGTAGCAGTACGCAGTAGCAGTTGGCAGTAGCAGTAACAGCAGTAGGCAAAACGTGAAGTTAAATGTTAAATCTAAATAAGATTTGTTCAGTGTTTTAAATTTGAAAGACGCGCGTACCTTTCTGTTATCACAACTAAACGTATTACGTATCTTAATGTCAGCCCGGCAAGTAATTCAGGCGTATCATGAATTCGCACATCCACTGCCAAATGTCCACCAAGCTTAATTCGTTGTTGACTTAATAAGTGTAATGGAAATAATGTGGAAAGAGCATAAATACTTCATTCATCAGGAAATGTTTTATTGTTAATTATCCGAATTACCCTAGCGTAATGAAAACCAGTCCACCGCAGCTCTGATAAAAACCGTCCCTGTGGGACGCTTGCACCAGGTCGGTTATTTATTTCAGCGTTTGTCGATGTATCATTGACAAGTTTACAGGGATTACATGCAAACAAATACTGCCCAATCTCACTCGCTTCCTCGTGAATCGTCCAAACAATATTATTATAATGCCAATAGACTAATACATGTATTTGGAAAAAATGAAGCGGATCCGTAGTCATGTGGTGAAACATGAAATTTTCACGCCCTAGAACCCGGGTTGAATCAAGTAACACTAACAGTATTTTCTGATAAGACGTGAAGTCGCTGTCTCATCTATTGTCGCAAATAAAATGAAATAAAATTTAAAAGAACAAGGAATGTGTCTGTCGGTCGGTCGGTAGACACTTTGGTTTCTGATCAATATCTAGAAAACCCTTAAACTCACCTTCCTCAGACTTAATACATAGGTTGATCATGACTAGTAGACGACACTTATAGTTTTTCACATCACAAGGTCAAATGTCAAGGTCACAGTGGCCTTGAATAGCAAAATGGTTTCCGATCAATAACTATAGAACACTTGATCCCAGGTTGTGCAAACTTATTACGTAGGTTGGACATGACCAGTAGATGATCCCTATAGTTTTTCACTCGACCAGGTCAAAGGTCAAGGTCATAGTGACCTTGAATAGCAAAACAGTTTCCGATAAATAACTAAAGAACCCTTGGTCCAAGGTTGTTCAGTCTTAGCTTGTAGATTAGACATGACCAGTAGATGACCGCTATATTTTCAGCTCTCCAGGTCAAAGGTCAAGGTCACAGTGACCTTGAAGAGCAAAACAGTTTCTGATCAAATACTATAGAACTCATTGTTCCATGTTGTTCAAACTTAGTAATTATGTTGACCATGACAAGTAGATGAAACATTATAGTTTGTTTTACATCATCGGGTCAAAGTTCAAGGTCACAGTGATCTTGGAGAGCAATACAGTTTCTGATCAGTAAATATAGAACCCTTTTCCAGGTTATTTAAACTCAGTTTGTAGGTTGGGCATGACCAGTAGATGATCCCTATAGTTTTTCAGGTCATCGGGTCAAAGTTCAAAGTCACAGTGACCTTGAAAACCAAAACAGTTTCCGATCAATAACTAAAGTACCTTTGGTTCCAGGTTGTTTAAACTTAGTGTGGGTTGGTCATTACAAGTACAAGACGCCTAAAGTTATTCAGTTCACCAAGTCAGAGGTCAAGGTCACAGTGAGCTTGAAAAGTAAAACAGTTTCTGATAAATAACTATAGATCGCTTAGTCCCAGGTTCCTCATACTTAGTGTGTAGGTTGGTCATGACCTGTAGATGACCCCTATAGTTTTTCACATTACCCGGTCAAAGGTCAAGTTCACAGTGACCTTTAATAGAAGAACGGTCTCCGATCTATAGAACCGTTCGTGCCAGAATGTTCAAACTTAGATTATATATTGGTCATGACCAGTGGATGACCTCTACCAAATTGGTTCAAATTATACCCCTGGGGTCAAATTTAGCCCTGCCCCGGGAGTCAATTGATTTTACATAGGCTTATATAGGCCGAACTTTTAAATAATTCTTGTCTGAAACCACAAAGCCTAAAACTTAGATATTTTTAAAGGAGCATCAGCTAGAGGTTATCTGCCAGGTTTGTTCAAATTATGTCCCTTGAGTGAAAATTGGCTCTACCCTGGGGGTCACTTAAATGCATATAGATTATAAAGGGAGAATCTTAAAAAAAGCTTTTGGTATTTGCTCAACAATAGACCCAAAGACAAAGTATTCAGGTGAGCGATCTAGAGCCATCATGACCCTCTTGTTTTATTTTGCTTTAATTTGACGTCAAAAGTTAAACTCGTCTTCAGAATGGTCAGTGTACTCTTCATAATTGAAATCTATACTTGATATATAAAAACTCTAAGATAATTGAGTAGTTGTTGATGCTGTTACAATGTCTTCGGCTAGCGCTTGAGGAATCAGAAATTTCAGAAAATGTTTACTTTTGTTCTAAGGAATGCGTGTAACACAAGTTCTTAAAATACAGAAAGAGAGAGAGAGAAACATGTGCACAATTCTGCTGCAGAGATAAGTGTATAATAATTTTTTCCTTAGAAAACGAGCGTGTCGCTCTTTTATATACTACATTGCAAAAGTTTGCTGGCACTTTTTTCTTCTTTGGAATTTTCACCGAAAGAACTCTTTCATTTAAAGTTAATTTTAACAATTCGCCTACTTTAACAGTCTGGAATGAATACTTAGTACATTTCGAAACTGTTCACTGTTTATATTTTGCTAGGACATAATACCCTTGTTGGGTAACCTAGATGAACCCCGTCGACGCTATAAATAGCTCAATGCTTGTGCCTTATCAGAAAAGATAAAGATGTCTCGATGTCATCCTCTTCTTGTTAGGAACGACAGTTTCGAACCGGAAATGGAAAACAACACGCGAAACCATACACACAAACACATGCATGCATTCTTCTATCTTTGCATCATTATGCAAGTAACCGCTTCCATCTTAATAGTGATTGGTTTTCTATCGCGCGTGGTGTCTCGAGAAATACAATAACTTCCGTTGCAGAAGAGTTAAATTAACTTGATAAAAGAGTGACATGTACAAAGTAATTAAATTTTGTCACGTTTCTAAATAAATGAAGTATGAAATGTAACGTATATATTTTGCAGGGCTTATCGAAGCAGACGGATTTGACAGTGAGACAGGTAGAGGTCTGGTTTAGGGACCGGAAGAAGCAAGATTCTCATACTGCTCTACAAAAGTTCTGTGACAGCGGGTTTGTATCTATTGTCAATCATTCTCACTTTTTAATAGGGGTTAGGAGGCCCTGACATTCCCACTTGTATTTGTGGTTTACATTATCTAGGAGAGACGTCACTGTAGGACCGTAGCGTCAAGGATGACATTGACGTCTCGACATTCAAGCTTTGATATAAATGAGTACTTTGAAAAATAGCATCCGTGTAAGTATTCCCTTGCAAATTGAAAGTGTTCTAACTTTATACTAAGTTGATTTACATGCGTTTTACATGTGTTATACAAAAACAATGTTAATTGCACATGAAAACGAACGAAGAGGACGTTCTAGTCTTGGTATTCTTCTGTTTCTAATAAATATTTGCCTAGGACCCTGTTTGTACTTTTAAATCTATTTCTTATGTTTCACTTTTGACCTTAGGAAATATCCATTATAAACACTATGATTATGTAAAGCAAACTACTGTAGTCTCTAGTTTTTGTCAGTTCAAGAACTATGATACAGGTACCTTCTCTTTTCTTAATGAGTTTTCTAAAACCGAAGCTCTTATGCAGACTTACAGTTTCCCATGCCCGTATCACTGGTTATAGGTAGAATTAAGGTTTGTTTAGTCTAAACTACTTGAGAGAAAAAGAAAAAGAATTAAATCTCGAAGACGAGATACAGATTGTAAGCTTGCAAAGTATGTGACGTCACAGGTATCGCGGATAACGTATCACAGCGTGCGCGCCGCATTCGAAAGCTTTCTAGATATTTAGTTTTATTTTGCCTTGGTCCGATTTGATACATACTTTGTCCTGAATCAAAGTCCGTCTTTGTTACTTCTAGTACTTTATATAAGCTCTTACAAGAGTGCTGAATTTTATAAATTTCATGTTAAGTTATTCTCACATTTGGTTACGAGATAAATTGAAGACATTATGTTTCAGAGTATGTTCTTTATAGGAAAATCCATAAAGACAGTCTAGCACAGTACTGTGTAATTTCCGGAATGTTGGCAATTTGTTAACATGTAAGATATTTCCGTCTTCGTAGACAGAAATCAAATACATTGAAATTAAAGTGGGCGGGTGTTCCTTTGTTCAAGTGAAAAGCGGGTACGTGTTAAGGGTACGTACTATAAGACGAAGACACACATTTGAGAACGGGGTATGGCACGCCATTGTTGCGAGGCGTCTTAAGTCCCTAGTCGGTTGCTGGAGATGTCTCTGCCTCTTAACTCGATAGATTTATTAAATCTCAGTTTACTTATTAAAAAACATTTATAAGGGTATAAGCAAACATATTAAGTGACGGTGAGAGTTATCGCTAACTTTTGAAGTGTTGTCAACGCTGCCAAGTGCACTTGTTGACTTTAAAAGTTTGACCTTTCCTACAAGGAATTTCAAATGCAGTAACTGTACGATAAACAAAACACAAGAACATTATTAGAAAATGAAATCGATGCAGTAAATTATGATGATAATGATAGCCTTGAAATAAACAGATAAGGAAACAAATGGGTACTAGCGCGAACTTGAATTTGCGCACTGTTTCTAGCGCGTAATATGCGGAATTTTGTCCTACGCGAACAAAAATGCACGGTTATTATCGATTGCACAGATACGTATTTATTATACCATTGCAATGAAAGAAAAGTAATTATTCATAAAAGAAATTCACGTAGATGCAAAATCTACTTTTGTTAAGTATCTGCAATTAGAATCAGTTTGCAATGTGTCCATTAAGGTTTGTGTGATTGATATGTTTAAAGACAGGTGGATAAATAATTTTACTTTCTTGAAACTTGTCTGCGGAAATGTGTAACAGTCTGTCTACTAAAAACAAAAAATTAAAGGGATTGTGATGTTTCAGATATACCTTAAAGGCTATAAATGTTTCTGGTGCTAGCATCATGACAAAAGATCATTAATTTTGCATGTAAATCTTCCATGTTTTTTTTCAATTTTCCAGATGGCATTTCATGTTCTATGTCGCCGCATTTACATATGGACTCACCGTTCTGTGGGATGTAAGATTTCTTTTAATACATTTCTTTGAGTTATACCAAGATTTTAAGACATTTGAGACAGTTTTATAAGGAAACGCTAGATATGTCTATGCTGTAGGAGTCCCGACATAATCCCCGCCTTGAGTGATCAGCAGGTTAACAGACTAGCATCAGTTGGAAAATTTTCAAACACCTTGTTTGGCCATTTGCCTTTGTTTGCAGTTTAAAGTGTCTGTCACGTTCCGGCAAGGCAGCTCTAGTGAAAGAGATCTTTGTTCCAGGAACCATGGCCCAAGTAAAAGATATCTTTGTTCCAGGAACCATGGCCCAAGTCAACGAGAACTTTGTTCCAGGAACCATGACCCAAGTCAAAGAGATCTTTGTTCAAGGAACCATGGCCCAAGTCAAAGAGATCTTTGTTCCAGGAACCATGGCTCAAGTCAAAGAGATCTTTGTTCCAGGAACCATGGCTCAAGCCAAAGAGATCTTTGTTCCAGGAACCATTGCTCAATTCAAAGAGATCTTTGTTCAAGGAACCATGGCCCAAGTCAAAGAGATCTTGTTCAAGGAACCATGGCTCAAGTCAAAGAGATCTTTGTTCCAGGAACCATTGCTCAAGTCAAAGAGATCTTTGTTCCAGGAACCATGGCTCAAGTCAAAGAGATCTTTGTACCAGGAACCATGGCTCAAGTCAAAGAGATCTTTGTTCCAAGAACCATGGCCCAAGTCAAAGAGATCTTTGTTCCAGGAACCATGGCTCAAGTCAAAGAGATCTTTGTTCCAGGAACCATGGCCCAAGTCAAAGAGATCTTTGTTCCAGGAACCATGGCCCAAGTCAAAGAGATCTTTGTTCCAGGAACCATGGCTCAAGTCAAAGAGATCTTTGTTCCAGGAACCATGGCCCAAGTCAAAGAGATCTTTGTTCCAGGAACCATTGCTCAAGTTAAAGAGATCTTTGTTCCAGGAACCATAACTTACTAGTATGTAAAAGAGATCTTTCAGAAATAAAGTTACTTCTTTGTCCCAAATAGTTTTGTCTTTGAAATCAGGTTTGTGTGAGACCATGAGATTTGTTGAAATTGATTTTGGTACCTACAATACTGTTTAAAATAATGTGTTTTTTTTTCATTATGGTCAGTTATAACATATCATGTTGTGAAGTTTTATTTGAACTTTCATTGACATTATGGTACGCTTACTTTGTATTTTTAAAAACATTTTCAATATGCAAACACACAATTCACGGAACAAAGCTATGGCGCTGTTCGACATTCTGACAACTTCTCTCAATCTGCTTTTAACTTGATGGCCTGCTGTTGTCAAGTAGGCATGTATTTTATAAGAAAAAGACCCAGTTCTTGTTCTCAGTATGAAGCCCTTGGTCTGTTCAATAGCCCATAAACAAATGTCGGACGAAACAAATGTTTTCATAAAGATATTTATGGGCTGAGATTAGGAGGAAAATGAATTTCACTCCGAGATAAATCATTGTTTCAGATTATTTAGAATTGTTTCCCTTAAATCAAAGGTCCTTTTTGTTTAGAGTTGTATAGATATGTAATCTCATAATATTTTATGGTTTAAATACGTATCACTTTTCTTTTGTTAACATATTTTACTGTGAGTTCTTAACTCCCGTTTCAGAAACCCTGGTTCAGTAAAACAGTAGAATGTTGGGTTGGATGGCCAAAACAGGTAAGCAAACACAGACTGTACACTCGATGTTTCGCATCTGTATGGGAATAGTGAAGCAGTCCTCCTGTCTCAGGTGGCAGGCTTCTGTCAAGGGTTCGAGCATCAGACATGCAATGTTCTACATGCTATATGATCATAATGGTACATCATGTATGTCTTTTAAAATAGTTCATAAAATGGACAATCTATGTCAGTTTTTTTTACTTCCGGGTCTGTATTTGTAGTGAGAGTATGAGAAATTATATTTTCCCTGTTAGGAACAAAATACTTTTTATATAAGCCAGGAACAAATAAAATGTAACCCTTATTAATTTCTTAATTTGACTCGTCCATATTCCATTATGGACAGATCCATTATTGATTATTATTGGAAATAATTGCAAACTTACTGACTGAAAAGTGCACAGTGCTGAATTACTGACTTATCTTGACCTGTCATGATCTGTACTGGTCAAAATAACAAATAACAATTGCAACCAGTAACCTGAGAGTAAGGGTTAAAGCATCAACTTTATTCCGAGGTTTTGAATTATATTTTTTGCTGTTGCTGTGAGATAATATTCAGTCTTATGTTTTTTTCAGAACGTGACGAACGACGTTTACTGGTATTATTTAGTGGAGCTAGCTTTCTACTGGAGTTTAATATTTACACTCATCTGGGACCCAAAACGAGCTGTAAGTTGAGACCTGTAGCTTGCCATTATTTCTTCAAGGTAGATTTTAATGTTTTCAAAAGTACAGTGGTAGTCGTATAAACACGCTATTGTGGACAGAACACCTTATGGAAGAGCATTACAAAGGTTTGTTTAAATGATGCCTACATTACTACGTATTTGTATTCAGTTAGTCTATACACAGTTTGATGTTGTACTATGACACCGCTGGCATTTGACATTAAACAATCGGAACACCTCGGGCGACTTCAATAAGTCTTTATACGAAGTTGTCGGAAAAGGCCGAGTTGTTACGATTGGACATTAAACAGAGTATGAATAGCTGATGTGGGCTTATAACGCAATTTTGTGTATGGCATCCGCCGTTATAATACAACAGGATACCAACAGGGGCTGTTTGTCATGTTTTGTTTGGAATAGAACATTTTGAAATAAGACATTGTTTTGTACCTTTGAAACTTTAATTCCGGTTTTCAAAATGCCATGTAATGCCAAGTGCATGTTTCATTGTTTATGTATATTTAATTGGATTGTTTGCAGTCTGACTAAAGTAGACGAACTGCCTACGTTAAGGTCTGATCCTGATAGCGGATAGTTATTTAAGAGCTAATTTTAATCAAATTTGTTTGCTTGCAAAATTAAAATACAGTAGTATAAGTTTCTACGTAATATTTACACGTGTATTTTGTTTTGTTTACAACAGGATTTTTACCAAATGCTGGTGCATCATGTTGCTACCATTGTGTTGATGAATTTCTCATGGCTCGTGAATTTTGTCAGAATCGGAACGCTGGTGCTAATAGTTCACGACGTGGCTGACCCCCTCCTTGAGGTATGCAGGGATGTCAATATCCTATGGTGTTTTGACATTCGTACAAGCTTGCAAGATTTTTCATTACTAAAGCTACCTAATTTCATCCATTTGACCCGCAGTGTGTTTTCCTGTTAGGGCTG
Organism: Cyclina sinensis; assembly: GCA_012932295.1. Lineage (NCBI taxonomy): Eukaryota > Metazoa > Mollusca > Bivalvia > Venerida > Veneridae > Cyclina > Cyclina sinensis. Next base: position 25,159,760 of record JAAONU010000004.1, read on the forward strand.
AGAGGCAGTCAGGAATTGTTCATTTAATGATGTTGCCACGTGCTCTAGAAGTTTAGTTAGCTAAACGGTACCGTGTTTTTTCTGTGTTTTATATTAATTAAGTATGCTTCGACCTATCCCCAAAACAGTGAAAGATCAGCCCTTGTATGACAGTGTCCAGTTCAATGGAAGATACATGATGAATTAAGTCTTTCGTACACTTCACCACCATGGAGTGGCATTTCTTTTATAATTGATTTTTTTCGAACTTTTAAAAACGCTCAACAATTCGTTACTGCATTTGTATCACTATAACACTGGTAAATTACAGTTGGTAGACCGAGCATGCATTTAAATCTATAGCATATGCACACGACGCCATTATGACTCTTCAGTAATGAAGGAGAAATGTGTATTATTTCCGTTTCAGCTGACTAAGATGGTGAACTATTTAAAGTGGAAGAGAACGACGGACTGTATATTTGTTGTGTTCGGTATATCTTGGATAACATCTAGACATATTGTATTTCCATATGCGTAAGTGTATATGCACTATCACTAATTTTTCTTTCCAGCCTAAAATAGATCCCTCCATCTGTCAGATCTTTGTTTCTTGGCAAGCGTTCATTGAAACTTCCTACATAAAAAAGTTCTCCGTAGCATTGTTGTTCCATATGAGATCTATAAAAAAAAGCATGGCCGTGAAGTTGGTGTTTTCTTTTAAAATGTTTATTGCAAAATACAGCTTTTTAAGAACATAAATTACAATTAAAGTGCAAATCTGTTACAAGGAGGCTGGCTCACGGAACCAATATCCGAGTCATATATAAAACCTCAGATAGCCTCTCTCGTTGATTGCGTCTCGTATATTGTTGTTACTAATTGGATTTATTTGAACGTCTGAATTTCGAATGATTAAAGATAAACATAATTAGGGCTGCGGTGATAATTTAATGGAAATTTCGCTCAATCTACAGGAAAATAATAGATTAAGATATCGAATTTCCCTCTTTGTCGATCAATCTTTGAATGTTTATGCATATTATTCAAAGCTTAACGTTATTGGAGTATAAAATACAAAAAGAACGATTTAATTGAAATATAATGGAACGATTATATTTTTTCTTGTAATCATAAAATAGATCCGACACCATTTCCTTTCTTGCTAACTATTACATGTTCTTTATATAACCTATTTTAACTATTATAAAAGTATGCGTCCTTGGTATTTGCGTAATTTTACATCGAAGTACTGTTATATTTCCAACAAGTATATACTTACATGGTAATTGTATATAGGTAAGCTCTGTTGTTAGCAGACTTAATAGTCAAACTGTGGATCTTTGAATTGCGCAGACAAGTCACCTTAGCAACTGACGCCAAACTGATCCAAATATTGTTACTTTTGTTAAATTGAAGCTCCCTAATAATTGTTTGTACAGAGGCGTTGGTTTTCGCAGTTTTAAACCGGAGTCATTTTAAAATGTATTTAAATCTTTTTATCGTTTCAGAATTTTGTACAGTACAACGTTTGAAATTTTATCTGTGTTCGGCGAGCCGACGTTTTTCAATTATTTCTTCAACTTCTTCCTGTATTTATTACTTGCCCTTGGTTTTATGTGGACGTACCATCTTATAAAAGCAGTTGTCAAAAAGCTCTCCGAGGGTGAGGTAAGCAGCTTTCGTAACAGTTCTCAAAACTGTATTAAGTGCTTAAAACCATGTATGAAATGACATATTATAAGTTTACACCGTTCAACGAAAAAAGAGAAAACTGTGAGATAGGTAACTGGCCATTGTAACGTTTTATCACTTTTACGACAGTATTTCAAAATATCCAGGTGCTCTAAATTGCAACACATTGCCATGTTTATTTGTTTTACTAAATATTTCAAGGTTACATGCCTTAAATGCAAATAATTGAAATTCAGCCTTGAGGATAAAAACGAATTGTTACGTTAATCGTTATGTGGTCTGACATCAGCGTCACTGAATTCCGGATTAACAGTATCACGGCCGGACTTAGTACGTATACGTGGATATAGCTGGTTTTGAATTTGATACGAATAGTTCATAGTGATTATTTTCTGTACTTTGATTTTTGCGAGAATGAAATGCAGTGAAGGTCATATTGCATGACGATGTCATGTTTTCACCGAATGTCGAAATTGTGTCAATGACTAAAAGTCCCTTTTCAAGTATGCATGTTTATCAAGGTTGCTGAGATAGTCATGTTCAAATGTTTGAAAATTTGATAGTGTATCAGTCGAGACTGATTACGTAGTGGAATGATGTAATAAATATGAAAGTATTGTTGATATGTTGATATCGTATTTAGATTTATAATTAAGATTAATTGAACCTCTTCCCTACGGAACGTTTTTTTATGCTTCATATTTTCGTGTTTGTATTGTTGTTTTCTGTTGAAGTTTTGTACTTCCAGTAAGATAAAATATTTATCTGAATGAACCGTGAGTTTGTCCTGCATTCAAACTTCCAGAGAGACCGAGTCAATTATGCTGAGACATTTTGTATTGAGAGACCAGTTGAAACTGTCATTTCAGCAGTTTTAACGGAGATATCTATTTAAAGAAAATGCTTTTTGCGCTCTTTGAAATATTGATTAAGTCATACGCACCAATCACGACAGTCTTCCGTGACCACCGTGCAGGACAAAATTAGCCAATAAGGTTCTGAATAAATAAGCTTTGCTAAAGTTTTTACTACACGTCCTTTAATGCGGATATATTTTGTTTATTTTGTAGGTCACTGACACAAGAAGCGACTCCGAGACACCGGAAAGTCCAGTAGAAAACGGCAAACATATATCAAACGGAAAATCTTAGCTGCAGCAGTATTTCAGTTTACAAGATGTGTAGAAAAAAATCATCTAAATGTTGATCATAAAAACAAATTGAACGCGGTGTAATCAGTATTCTTTGTTACAGTTTTGTTATTGTTAATATTTTTCCAAATATATATACAATGTATGTATAATTCCAAGCTTTGAGCATACCGTTACGTTATTAAATATACTACAACTGCTGTAGATCGGCGCAAAATGAATGACACTGTTGTTGTGTAAAATGTGAAATGCAACTTACCAATTTCTTTACCTCTTGGAACCTAGTCAGATATAATCTAGTAATTAAACAAAATACTCTCGCAAGCAGAGAACGCATAATAAATTTAGACTTATCAAATTGCCATAACGCCTTTGGTGACATATATTGAAATTTTTGTAATTTCGGTTTTAAGATACTTGACCAAATATGTCTGATGTGAATAACTCTCAAGTTGAGGGAAAATGAAATTTTTAGTACTAGTTCTAGCATGTTTCACTAGTATTTACATTTAAACTGCTGTAGCTACAGTCAGAGAGACATTTATATGAAGATATAAATACAAACCGATGTAGCAGTATTTTATCATCCATTTTTGTTTATCATTTTAAGTTGTTATGATAGTATGTGATTTGCTCGATCCAGCCGGACAGAAACCGTATATGTCTAACTCTTAGAGGCGCGGAAGTACGTCATTTCTTTGCAATAAGAGAATCAATTACCTCACACTGAAACATAAATAAATGAGTCTCAGTCGCAAACTTCCGGTCTCAAACAGTGAACCAGTCATATAGCGGATATGATGACGACTTTTTTTTCATAAAGTCAGAACGTCTGGCTGTCAGCACTATGGCGAGTCAAGGCAAGAGGCAATTTTAAACTTTTCACCTCACATACAGATTTTGTTTTCTTCGGAATGAAATTATAAGTTTAGAGAACGCATATTTGACACGATGCAAACGGTTGTCATTACAAAGAAAATTCATATTTTGATTGTGGAATTATTATCTTAAAAAAAGTACAATTCGTTTAGTAGTATTTTTGTTGAGTGATTGCAAAAGATCGAGTATCTTTAATGGAATTTTTTATGAATTGTCAACCATTTACAATTTTATTTCATTGTGTTGTCAACCGCCTGTCAATTTGATGTTTGATTCCAAAATATGTACACAAATATACCTTGATTATAATCAAGTGCAATGTACATACCCATGTACATCTTTCCAATTTTTATTTCATTATTATGCCTATCATATCTTTTTGTGATAGAACACATGCATAATTATTTTATTCACGTTGCTTATATAGTATACAATATGCTAATACATTATACTCGCATAAGGTACAGACTGTTGTATTTTTAAACTGTCAGTAAAAATCCTGATTTTGTTTTGTATTTAAAAGACCTTTGTCTGTAATTCAATACATATTTTTCTCTTGCGCAGTTTTTCTGCTCTAAATCAAAACAAGAATTATTAAGAAATGTCCATGAAAATCCATTACGTCATTTCCTTCATATGCCTCTTATATCAATGTGTGCGTGTTCAAGGACTATTGAAATGAATAACAATGATTTATCAGTGGATAAGTTATGGCTCGGATTTCATAAGGGTAAAGAAAGGTCAGTAGGCAAGGTCATCTGTTATCTTAATTTTGATATGTCTTGGGAAATGTGAACATATTCTATCATTTAAAACATGAATCGAATTTTAAAGGATTGAAGTAAATGCGTATCCCTTTCTTCAAAATTTTTTTTAAGTCAAGTTTGTTTTACCAGGTAGACATTTTATGTCTTTATAGAAACTTTTTTGGTTTGCCTTAATTGATTGTATATATATTTCTGTTAAAGTCTCAGGTAAAAGCAGCAAGTTTTCGAGCATCCCAGCTCTCAATTTACCCAGAGATCGAACAGCCCAGTTTCCGATCAGCGGTTTTATTTGTATTATATGGACATGTTTTATTGTGGGCTCTTGTAATGTGAATCTAGGGTTGTTTTGAGGAGTCGGTGGGGTTCGATGTGGGGGTGAGGGTGTTGAACATGTTTAAAATGTCCAGAGAAGGACATTTGGTGGCGGCAAAGTTTGATTGTAAATTTTCAGATATATTTCACGAAAAAAAAGATATTTGATAATTTAATGATTTGGAAGTAATTTCATATTGAAGTGAAGAGCTAGTCAAAAATTACCAAGAGTGAATGTGTATTTTCCTTGCACTTGGCCAACTGTACATACATATGATTTGTTACATGAAGGAGGAAATCCAATTTAATACTCGAGAGTCATTTTGTTTTATATTGTGCACTGTTTTACGTTAAATTGCACTTTTTGAAATGTAATCAGATTCAGTCGTAGTGCACGAGCAAAGTTTATAAGATGTTTACATAAAATATCAAGAATAATTAAAATGGTTTTGTTGAATGTATAGATCTTCTTATTTCCTAAAAATTTACCTGATATTTTTAGGAATAGAAAAATGATAAATATTCCGTTCAATGTTATAGTAGCTGTTTTGTAAACTACGGGAGGAAGTTATGGCATGATTTAATAAGTTAAAACTTCATAAAAGATTTACTCATATCTGCCTCGTTCCTAAAAGAAACAAGAGGTGTCTGTACTTCTGTTATTCCAGTGTCAAAACATCTTTTGTTTATTTTTTTTTATGTATAAAACAGTTATTTGTTATTGTTTAAAGTAATTCACAAGTGACGCGTTTTGACAAAAGGGACCATATAGGTGTGCATGAAGCAACGACAGAACAATACCTACCTGCGACTAGCGTTACGTCATTTAAATGACGTTGTCTCTAATACCACATTGCACGCAAACGTGCATAGATTAATGCTTAATAAATATAATAATATCGTCCGAATATGATACGCATAGTATATATTTTTGTTAGCAGAAAGCATAGATCTGTCTGATAATGTTAAAAGTGAAACTTCGTTAAAAAAATCACCGATTATGCCCCTTTTATTGTGACGCGTCACTTGTCTTTGTGTTGCAACCTAACATTGTACAGATGTATCGGTGCAGATAAATGTAGCAGATCATGTTATTTCATGTCCTACATCTTAGATACTCATTTGATTTGCTCATTATTATCATATCCGGTATGTAACACAAGTTTGTATTTAGGCTAATTGGCCTGTTTTATTTCCATTTTCACGTGCATTTAGAGGATATCTGTGCACTGCTTATGATTTAAATGTTATTCAACTTAACGAAAACCTTTATAAAATAATTTTCTAAAATATTCAAGAATAAACAAAAACGTAAGAAAATTGTAATATCCCACTTCGTTTACTAAATACATCAAATCTTTTACAGTTATGGCGCAGGCTCGTTTTAACATGCAAAGATTGAGATTTGGTGAAAGTTTTTGTAGGCTTTCTTAGCGATCGTCTTTGTCATTTGTGGTGAAAAATTGTGTTTTGTAATGTAGGAAGGTTTTTTTATATATATACATTTGGCATAATAGGGAAAGTAGAGAGTATTCCGGTATTCTGAGGGTTCGGTTTGGAGGGAGTCTACTGTACTATCTATGAGTGATATAATGTTTAAAGTTTTTATAATCTTGAAAAATTCGGCAAGGCGTACTGAAAAGTGATGATCAGACAGTTTTTGGTTCACCAAGTGAATTTTGTATTAGCTTCATCATACATCAACTTAGGTTTAAGCTTTAGGAAAAGCTGTAATTAAGCTCTTTTGATACCTTTTCGTCATTACATTTATGACATAATGAACAAGCTTTCTAACTGCCACATGGCTCTTTTCTTCATGCAATAAATTTTGGAAAAAGAGAAGTGTTTTTGTACTTGTCTTTTTCTCCCGCCTTGACACTCATACTTGCTTGTAAAGATTGTACAAATTTCAAGACATTTAATAAGGCTTCTTTTACGTTATCGCCTGTTTAAATGAAGTCGGTCGTATTGATTCATCATGATAGTTACTTTATCTAAACAATGTACATTGAAATTCCTCAGTGTGTGGTCGGTAGCAGACCCTGTCTAGTGACATATTGTGGACAAGTACTGGCCAGCGACTTCAGCACAAAGATGGTCGATACTACTTACACGGAGTTGATGGACACTGTTACACAGATTTGATAGACATTGTTAACACGGAGATGATAGATACTATTTTAATGGAATTGGTAGACATTATTAATCCAGAGTTGATTGGCACTTTTTCCACGAAGATGTTCGATACGGTGGTCATAGATTCAACAAACACGGAGGTTTGCGATACTATGAACACGGAGGTTTGCGATACAGTGAACACGGAGCTGGAACATAACTCAGCAAATACGTACTTGAGCACACCCGATGTATGTTTGAGCGTGTTAAAATGTTTTACATATGCTGCAATGTCTTATGTAATGGTTTTGAATATTAAGTTTGTAAGAGTATCAATGATGTTTAGCTCTTTACGTCAGAATTTTTTTCAAATTCAAATCCTAGTTGTGTGAACTAAACAATAGGGCCGCACACAAATAACGACCAAACTGTTGAGCTGTCAATGTTCCTTGCAGGTATGTGACATTTAGATAAACGAAATAATAAAAGCCGATAAAAATTTTATTTGTTTAAAGATCAATGAATATGGAAAAATGAGTCGCACCAACATTATCACATGTTCTGTTTTAGTTAGTTCAGACCATTATCTACCGAAAATACAGTCAAATTTCATTATTGTTTAGGTTTTCATGTATTAGGCGTCAATTGATATGAAATAAACACGCCAAGTTAACTAATTAAAGTCCGCCAATGATGCTGTGAAATAAAAGTATGCAGATGTTTATACATCCATGTATTTATTTGAATTAATTTGTAGATTTAGTAATTTTGGGAGATAGTGCAAGAAATAGAAAGTATATAATTTCAAAGACACTCTTGTTTCTTTTCCATGCTCTTTGTAAAGCATCGATACTTGTAACTTCAGTTTAACGTCTCATCCGAATGACAACTAGTTGAGAAGTGGGGAAAAATCGCGACCCTCGAACTACATGTTCCATAACTTACCACTGGACCACAGATCTGACCCCTTTTTAGGTAATTTGTTTTGAATTAAGATAAATGCACTATATAGTTCTTCCCGTGGAGTAATATAATTTGTGTAATATTTTATCACTCCACATGAAGAACAAAGACACTTAAATGCAAAGCGTACGACCTTCAATTGCACACGCTTGAAACATAATGAAATTCACTTGAGAAACAATAGTGTAACTTTGAGCGTTTTTGTTGTTGTTGTTATTGTTCGTCAGTCAACAAGATAATTCCCCGAACCATTAGACATTATTATTTATGAGAAAATACTACAAAATCTTGTATATGTACTGAATTAATGAGAACTACGACATAAGAATGCTACATAAGTGTAGTCATTGTTGGTATACACACCGGATAACAAATCCGTTACACACCCAGTATTCCGAATAAAATTAACACCACCAGATTGTTTAAAGAAACAGAACACCACGCAGCATTCATTCCCTTATCGTATCAGTAATCATTGCCTTTACAAGTTTTATCTTGGTCCTATATGACACAGTTTTACGTGTGAGCAAAAGAACATATGTATAAAGCAATTTTTAGAATTGATATTCTTTATCCTTTTTTCTGTTATTGTTTTGATCAAATTGTCATGTTCTTTCTCAAGTGAATGAAAAGAATATTTTTTTGGTTCATTTATTGGTTACATGCGTGGTGGCAGCAATAATTGTACTGTAAGGGAAGTAACCGCTTCGTAAAGAATGACGTTACAGATTTAGTGGTGTAACTTTCTGAGAAAAACGGTCTGTATGCTTATTGTACGACACCGGTTAAAATGTCTGCCCCCATGTGTGGTCGACTTCGTAAATATTTATTTCATTTTGCCAATGAACATCTTGATTTTAGAATAGCGGTTAGTAATTTTTTGAAGACTTTTTTCATGTTTAGATCGTTTCAATACTTGTAACGACGATTTCGCTATAACTGCCATCCATGTAGAAAACAGATTTCGGATATGAAGAGATGTCGGATAAATACGCTACATATTTCAGACAGATCATGCAATACACCGATTGACACTTTTGCACTGTTATATTTTTAGCCACAAATAGCGCCACCTACTTCGAGTAAAAGTCAAGCGCAATACATACAGAGCGTACACAACCAATTTTAAATTGACGAGAAAAGTTTGAAAAAATGTTTTTGAGAGTAAATTATTGATTGAGAAAATACATTCAAACATCAAACTGTATTTTTATGACGTTTTTTCCAAACCTTTAATCTTTAATTGACATTTTACAGACTTGCTTTCCGATCACAATTTTCGGCATTTTAAAACTCATTTAAACCGTTGTTTAAAAATATATAATTTTTTATAATCAAACGAATTCAATAAAGCAATGTTTCCTGAAAAAAATGAGATATTTTTCAAGAAGATTGCTTGACATTTAGCGAAGAAAAAGCAATTTAAATGAAGCAAGTAACGATGGCGTATCGGCGATTCCATGTTTTTACTTGAAATTTTTATTGGTGATGTCACAGGAACTTTCCTAATGGCGTGCGCTGATTGGTTTAACTCCAAAGTGTCAATCGGTGTATATATTGATGTGGATTTACTGTATTAGCATGTAGCAGTGTGGCACTAAATATCTAGACATTTTGCACCCTTCATTCTATTAAATCTATTCATATTTTAACTATGTCTACTAAACAGAACCATTACACTTTCATGCACAAACGGGGTGTGCCGGACGTTTCGGTTAATGACCAGTTCGGTAAATTGGATTTATATAGTGAACCCTTTGGACGTTTCGGTAAAAAGGCAATTATATAGTAATTATATTGTAAATAATGGAGAAAGTTGCCACACATATGAAAAACACATAATAATTGGCAGTGGCTACGGTTACGGAACCGTAATCCTAGCCTCCGAGTCTAGGATTACAGAAGTTCCGTAAGCCTAGTCAAACCCACTAGAAAAGGCTACAATTACAGAAGTTTTTTAAAGAAGCGTATTTTCAACAGTTAGATATGAAAAAGCAAGCCAAATTTAACTGTGGTCAAAGTTATTGCTGCACAAAATGAACGAGTACTTTTTCCCTGGACACCATTGTTTTTTCCCCAACCTTCTCCAAACAATTAGAAATTGACAAGATCCACCTGCAGTTTTTTCTCACTAACATTATAATTCAGTGAAAACTTGGAATTTAATAGACAGTCGTTCATTTTTTGGGTCATAATAATGCGAACAAGATAACACTTAAGACAATACACATTACAGGGCAATTATTCACATCGTCTTTGAAGTGTCTGTAGCTGACGACAATGACATTTAACGTTAGTCAATACAACAACTAAGATGGCGTATCATAACATTAGTGTTGACTCATTTTGGAGAAAATGTAATATTTGAGACAATTAACGGTTTGTCACTCGATTTTGGGTATGTAACCCTTCTTTAAATATACTTCCGTAACCGTAGCCTATTTCAGTGGGTTTGTCTAGACTCAGAGGCTAGGATTACGGTTCCGTAACCGTAGCCACTGCCATAATAATTATCTAGTTTGTTTTCTTTTTGATTCCTCATCCCGTTGGGTAGTGTCTAAACTATTTCAGTGGTCTGGTAAAATTTATAAGCAACTGTCATGTTGAATAGGCTCTAATCGGTTTTGGCAAAGGAATTAAAAACATTTTGTCTTACTTTCATCATCTTATCAGGATCCAGTCTGATTGATCGCGATTTGTAGCAAAAAGGCTCTGATAGGAATTAAAAAAGTTACATCATTTTTTAAGTTATACTTAAGATTAAGAATACAGTTTGGACCCAGATTAATCAGTTATACTGTGGTTTCACGACATCACTACGATATGCAGGTAGAGATATATACGTGCATTTTATTCATTTATTTATTTAACACAGTCAGTGCTCTGATATTTGCAGGCACACATCTTTTTTTACTCAATTAGTGGGTTTTAAAGACTGCTAATGTATTGAGTACAACTAAGAGATTAAAGAAAACCATTGTAATTTAATTAGTGACTGTCCTAATTGTTTGTCTTTTATTATATGCCATTCTTTACAAATATGAGTTGATAATTTAATCAGTTAGTGATTAAAATTCAGTTTCACTGGAAATATGTGATATATCCCTTGTTACCATATAATTACTATATAATTGCCTTTTTACCGAAACGTCCAAAGGGTTTACTATATAAATCCAATTTACCAACTGGTCATTTACCGAAACGTCCTTAAATCAATATTTCAAGGGTAATCCTTTTGGTTTAAGATCAGCCCTCACATGCACAAGTTATATTGAAAGATCAGCTAGTACAATTTTTTTTGAGATGTTGAGTCAGTACTTTACTAGTACAGTTGGCCCTTTCTGGAAGATGAATTCCTTGTGTTGACTTTGAGCAAACAGGACAACATGCGGAACTAACATACCATAATGGACCCATCCCATATCCCACCCCCACCAAACCCTAGCAGTGTCTGTAAAACATTCACGTGGGCGACACCAAACTCTTCTTCCACCATTACGAAAGACTGTGTTGAATCTGGATTCTTCACTGAACATCACATGTGACCACTGGTTAATATTCCACTGACGCCGCTGTCTACACGATGCCAAATGTTCATGACAATGTCTTGCTGACAACAGCAAGACCACTTGAAGGCACCTAGTGTTAAGACCGTCTGAGTGAAGGTGATAACTGATTGTCAGACTTGATACAACGACACCTCTGACATGTCGAAGGCATTGTTGAAGGTCTGTGGTCATCAATGCTCTATTATGTAGAGCTTGAATAACAACATAGCAGTCGTCTTGGACGTCAGTACATCGTGGACATCCACTTCTTTGGATATCAGTCATCAGTTGTTTGATAGCATGACCACAATCAACAGACAACTGATTGCGAAACATTGAAGTGAGCTGCAGCCTGGGCCTGTGTACTTCTGGTCTGGAGCATACAAATGGCCCGCCAACATTAACGTTCCTTTAGACGTCTCATAATTCCAGTTGCAAATTTGATTCTGAATTTGTGTTTGACATCTACACAATATTCTGAAAGTTTTGCCCAACAGAAGTCACAATTACCATGATTTTTGTCAATGTTAAAGTCTGCTTGCCACCCTTCATGTCTTAAAGTTGCATGTGCAGCACAAATTTGAATGAGATTTCTATACTTATGTGACCACGCTTTCTACATATGAACGATCATTGTAATAATATACTTTATGATTGCCTATAAAGATTAGGTTTCCCATGTCATAACAAAATAACACAGTATCCCCTACTTTTTGTGAACAGTATATAATAAAATCAGTTATCTGCATCACATCAATCAAAAAGTTTGTTGTACCATCAATCATTTTCTGATGGCTTAATAGAGGTGATAATAAGTCATTATTACTTATCTGTATACCAGTTTACCAAAAATAGGACAAGTTTTACCTTGGAGCTACTTGGTTTGGCACAAGTTATCTTGTCACCCTTTTATTTTTTATGCCCCTGAAGGGAGGCATATAGTAATCAAATCGTCCATCAGTCCATCCGTTTTGTTTGGAGCATAACTCCAAAAGTATACAAGGCTTTGACTTCAAACATGGAATATGGCTTGATGGCGATGAGGAGAAGTGCAGTGCACAAAAACCTTTTATCTAGCCATGCTAATTCTTGAGTTATCATCCCTTTTCAGTTTTCCTTGTCTGGCCATTTTCTCATTGAGGAGAAGTGCAGTGCCTAAGAACCATAACTCTCTTTTGCATAAGTTTAGAGCTGTCGGGTTTTGTTTGTCTGGAGCATAACTCAAAAAGCATTGGAGGTATCAACTTTAAACTTCATAGATAAATAGATCTCATTGAGGAGAAGTGCAGTTCCTAAGAACCTTAACTCTCTTTTGCATAATTTTGGAGCCGTCGGGTTTTGTTTGTCCGGAACATAACTCAAAAACTATTGAAGGTTATCAACTTGAAATTTCATAGATAAATAGATCTCATTGAGGAGAAGTGCAGTGCCTAAGAACCATAACTCTCTTTTGCATAATTTTGGAGCTGTCGGGTTTTGTTTGTCCGGAACATAACACAAAAACTATTGAAGGTTATCAACTTGAAATTTCATAGATAAATATATCTCATTGAGGAGAAGTGTAGTGCCCAAGAACCATAACTCTTTTGTGCATATTTTTGGAATTATGCCCTTTATTTTAGCCTGGGGCATAAAATAACATGTTCCCATATATCAATTCCCTACTGAAAAACAACATGAGGGGGGTATTGGCACCACTACAGTGGCAGTTCCAGTTTTCACAGACTGCAAATTTGTTTTTGCATGAATGATCAAGGTAATATCAAGTTATATGCTACCATGACTGTGACCATTGCCTTGTTTCGGGGGCATTCATGTCTGTGACACATTTCTTGTTTTCAATACATTGATGTATTTTTTTCATTTCAGGAGTTGGAATCAATTCTAAAAGTTTTCAGTCTTGATGTGTCTATACCTGATAATGATGTCAGAGTAAGGTCTTTTTGTATTTTAGTGGTGTTCTGTACCCATTTTGATGTTGATTTTGTATGGTGGATTTCACTCTGATATTATGTGGAAGATAAGTTTTGTAGTGTATAAGCGAAGTGTGCCTGTCAAACAGTTGTTAGGAATCATTCGGTAATTTCTTCATGTATTTTACATTGAGCACTTCGTACTCCTAGAACCTTGGACAGCACTTCAACATAGCAACAACTTTTCATCCTTATTAACAGGAGTTACCTGCACTGTCCTTATATAGATGGTCTGTACGCAGAGCAAAAAGACTAAATTTCTCTAGTACAGACTTAATTCTATGTTTTCTGTTATGATAAATGATGTATAGTTTATTCAATTATTTCAGAATCCATTTATGATCCTAGAGCTGCCATCCATTGAGAGTGTAAAGGACATAGCTAGCAGAGCTATACTTATCAGGTGGGACTGATTACTTAGCTTATGAAATATAGTGGCCTTGTACATTTAGTAAAATATGGAGTAGGAAAATAAGTTTAATATTTGCAAATGTGATGTTTATGAAGGGTCTTACATGAGATGACATTTTAAGTAAACTTCTATTCAATGTGTTTAGGAAAAATGTTATTAAGTGAGCCTCTGGCAAGCTTGATAACATTTCCTGGATGCCGTCTTGAATAAAAGTTAAAAACAGTAATAATGTTAATGTCAGATTCTTTTTATCATGTGACTAAATAAAAATAAATGGGGTTAACTGTAGCTTTATTCAGTTTAAGCAGATGGAAAAATAGTCTATTACAAAACATCCACACGAAAAACAGTTCTCAAAAAATTTACAGTTGATCAAATAAAACTTAAATAGGACATATGTACATTTGTAAGAGAACAAGTACATGATAACAGATGTAGATGACAGGTAAAATAATCTATTAATTTGTAGCAAAAAATATGCAGTGTACATAACTATAAAATTATATCACTCATGTGTAATATCAATAAAAATTTAATGGTTAAATTACATTCAAAACAGTGCTTGTCCTGTGATTTAAAAGTGGTAAAGTTAAGTAAGTCTTTTCATTATAAAGTACTTCACTTGCTCATTTTAAGTACCTGTATTAGGCTGAAACCTAAAAATGTATAGCCCTTTGCAGGATATGGTAATACGTTTCTAATCACTGGCTTCTAATTACTATGAAATAAGTATGAATAAGTAATTATTTTTGTAATTATTGAAGCAATATAATTTATTACAGATCAGTATATGAACTGTGGGCTCATGGCACTACTTATGCAGAACTGAATGCTTCTCTCAGGTTGTTACCTAAAACATTTACAGTGAGTACCAGTTTGTTTTGTGCAGATAGTTTTGTAACAAGGTATAATTGGTAGGACACAATTAATGGTTCTTATATCTTAAGATTTTTTTTTGTAATTATATATACTGTAAATTTGTATGTCTTGAAATATTTTGTAACCTGATGTTAGAGAAACTGTTTAGCAGTACAAACACAGTGCTTTTTTTCAGGATTAATGACGTTTTTTGTTTCTTTCAGTATATATGTTATACCCGGTAGTTATGATTCAGAGGTTGCTGGTTCAAATCTCACCAGGGGTGAGAGTCTCAAGTCACTTTCCACACTCTTGGGGCAAGTACTGGTTTGAACCCAGGAAGCAGTCATCGAGAGAGATTAATATAAATTGCAAGAACTTGCTTCCTAATCAATTTATTAAAATGAATAAGTTTAAACTAAACTTTGGGGCAAAAACATCACAGCATAGCTTTTGAAATGAAAACCGCAGCTTTAGTACTGAAAACTCCTCTGAGTAAAACAGTAATGAATATAGCTGTAGACTGTTTGTGTACACTATAAGTTGTAGATTTTATTTTAAAACAAAACATGCTGTAGCCATGCTGTCTTGGCATCTATATATCTTAGTGCCTGTGGTAGATGTTATTGTCAGTGTTGCTATCTATCTATTTGAGTTTATGTATGGGTTTTACTGATTGCCCATGTAAAAGACCCCGCATGCAGAGTTTTAGTTATTTTAGGTTAATGGGGATAGTGCAAGATACAGTAAGCATCCCATTCCAGAGACACCTTTCTTCTTTTTCCATGCAGCATGCGGTGTAAAGCACTGATACATGGGACCTTGGTTTAACATCTCATCCAAAAGATAAGTAATCTAAGTAGAGAAGTGGGGAATCAAACTTGCAACCCCAGAATCACAAGTGCAGTGCATTCTTGCTTAGCCACTTATCCATCCGTATTTTAATATTGCATAGTTGTTTGTTTCATTTATACAGGAACCTCATTTGATAAGTCAGGATTCCTACAGATTTCATGTCACATCTTTCAACAAGTCAATACCCAACAAGGATAAGATCAAGAAAATTGAGGTAAACTATTGTAGTTGTACTGTTGAGCATTTGATATCAGCCTTTTGTGTAAAATGATTGTTTAAACTACTTGTAAATTTCTGAACTTAAATTTCATTAGGACTCAGTCAAAAAGGTATTGTTCGAAACTTTTGAACTTAATGATTCAATGGAGGCTTTGTTCATAGGTATTGTTTAAACTAAAACTTCTTCACTTGTATTCAGTTAAGGCTTTGTCTATAGGTATTGTTAAATCAAAACCTCTTTACTTGAATTCAGTTAAGCCTAGAGCTACAGCAATTGCATCTGCATAGAATTAACCAAAAAAATTGTGATGTGTATAATAAACAAAGTGGCTTTTTTCTGTTTAGTTTTTTAGGATAAACTGTTTTCATGTAAGAATTTGACCTGCTTGGTACTGTAGTAGAAATGATAGTGTGTTGAGAGTGATGTTCTGTTTGGCATGAAAGGAATTAGAATTGTATGTGAATTTAATAATTATGAGCACTATTATATATATTTGTTCCAGAGTCTGGACTCAGTTGTTTTAGATTTTCAAGGAAAGGTTGATCTTAAGAATGCAGAACACAGTTACCACATTGTTGAATATTATGGACCATTTCCTCAACCCCCAACAGAAGAACCCCTTCAAATATACTTTACAAAATGGGTATGTTGAAGTTTTTGACCGAACCTTAATAATGATTTTGTGTTGGGCTATATCTGTGATCAATTGGTATATAATCACTATATTGAAAGATATGGCTGTTTTATCCGGAAATTCATAATTGATACAGAACATTTTACGTCTGCACTCTCAGTCTGTGAAATAATTCTTCAAAACTGCAGACCATTCAGGCTTATGGCTACAGAAAATCCAAAGGCACAAAGGCTATGAACAATTAGAGTTACATTTGTAAATGCTTACAGGTCCTCTGTGTCTGTGGTCTTGCAAAGTTTGTTGGCCTGATCTTACACTGGAAGAAAAGATATGTCAATTACTGTAACCATGAAATGAGATATATTAGTGTCTAAAAATATTCTTACAGGTCCACTGTGTCTGTGGTCTTGCAAAGTTTGTAGGCCTGAATTAAAATTGGAAGAAAAGAAATATCAATTACCATAACCATGAAATAATATACATAAGCGCCTAAAATTAAATACATGTTCATGTGTCTTATATCAGTGCAAAAGATATGTGATAGCTTTTGTGCCATCAGCATGCCTGTCTGATAGAACATATGGGAGTTTATCTTGGAGAACGATTAAGCTTCCTACAAACAATGATTCCATTAGTGTTTACAGTACTGAAGTACTGTTACAGGCATTCAACAAACATTCTAATACTAAATCATACATGTAGTGTATTTTTTCTAATATTTCATTAGATAATGTATTTAAAAAGATAAAATGGCTGGGTATGCCAAATAATTCTAGAAGACGGACCAAAATTGTTAGGTGTAAAATATTTAGAAATGTTCATATATATATTTTTAAGGTTGTTGAGTTCATGCTTATTATTTATAGGTAGCTGATGGTCAAAGGGATAAAATAAATGAGTTTCATCTACAGAAGAGACACTTTATAGGTGAGGTACATGCATAATTATAGGTTTATTGGAACATACAGGTAGAAACTGCTAAAAGATAATACTGAAACAACAATCTGAATTTTTAGTGGTCTCTGAAATGTTAAATTTTAGCTTCTAAACATCATGCCTAAGTGCTTTATAACTGTTAAAACAAAGAAAGTTATAGTGGCAGCAAAACAGTGTTGATATTTATGTCTCCAACAAATAGTGGTGGGGAAGGAGCATATTGATTTTGTCTGTATGTCAGGAAGTTTGTCTTGACATCTTGTCTGAAACCACCAGAAGAATCACATCCCATGTGTACTGTAAAACCCATCTTTTTTAATATATTTGTAATATATTTGATACTTTTCTCTATTGTTTTAGCTAATACAAGTATGGATGCTGGTTTGTCTATGATTATGGCAAATATTGGAAAAGTGAAGAAAAACATGCTGGTTTTTGATCCATTTGTTGGCTCAGGTGAGTAGAACTTTAAGAAACTAAGCATCTTTACACATACTTCATCATGTCCGGTGGTTATGACAATAATTTACATTTATGTCTTTTGTAATTTAGTTCCCTGATTAACTGAGATAAATCTGTATATTGATATTGGTGGTTGACAAGGTAAGTGCAAAAGATGTTAGGCACTTACGAATTCTACCTGATATAGCAGAAAGTTAGATAAAAGGTCTTTAGATTTAAACCTATTTATTTCAAATCAATTGGGAAACAAGTTTTTGCAAATTTGATTGATCCTGTGCAAAGACTGCTTTTTTGGTTTAAATCAGTACTCACACTCAAAGTCTGGAATGCATAGTGTCACGGGAGACACACCTCTGGTGGGATTTGAACCAGCAACCTCTGGAAAGAGTGTCCTGCACTTTAATTCTTTGATCAGTAAAAGGTCTTTATTTAATACAGTATATACCTTTATGGCTGTCAGATTTAATAAAATAGGATTTTTGTTTTACAGTAATTTTAATTAAAAAAAAGAAAGAAAAACGTTTCACCTCCTTTGTGTTTAGTACAGTAGTTCATTTATATTCTCACAGGGAGTTTATTGGTGGCTGCAGCTGCAAATGGAGCATACGTGTTGGGGACAGACATTGATTATCTTCTCTTGCATGCAAAAGGTAAATTATTTTACTGCAAAAAATGTACTTACGGGTGAATTTCATACGGCAAAGTTTACAGAGATGTAGATAAGAAGTTTATGGTTTAATTGCCATTGTATCTAACATTTATTTTTGGCTTTTTAACGTCCATTGTAATAGAACTTACTGTCTTAATATGACTGTATTTGTATGTATATGTAGGTTATACATGGTTTGAGGTTAAAATGTGTCTTATTTAAACTAAGCTAGTAAATATTCATTGTAAATTGATCAGGAGTTTCAGATTGTAATAAATTATTAATGTCTGATTAGTGCTTAATTGTACTAACCTGTATTTTTTTCGAGGCAGCAGCATTATGCCACTAAATTTGCTTGCTGTGTGATAGATATTATATGATCTTTTCATTCATTTTTGAAGCTAGACCAAGTCGGTGTAATGAGAAGAAGAGGGCTGCAGATGAGAGTATAAGATCAAACCTACGACAGTATGGTCTAGAACATCTGTACATTGATGCCCTAGTGGCAGACACATCCCGCCCAGATATGTGGAGACAGACAACATTGTTTGATGCTATAATCACTGATCGTATGTCGTTTCTCCACAGACAAATACGCCTCTTTGTGTTGTAGTAAAATATCCAGTTTCACTTGCACAGATAAAATATACTAAAATGATAAAACGCCTAAGTAGACTTTGGACCTTCATTAAGTCAGTTATAAATTTAGATTTGCATTGGGTCTCTTGACTACCCATATAACCATAGCTAATTAGCATTAAGCTGATGTATCATCAATTTAGTGATAATGGGAATGTTAGAAGCATAGATGCAACACATAACGTAAATCCTGCCGGTTTTGTATATGTATATATTTATCTTTGTAATAGGAACTGGACATTTAACATTGTAAACTTTTAATCAGATAACTAGTACTAAACCTCTCGGTCAGTCTTAGTGAGGTCATGGGAGCAGTATGATATGAGTAAGTTAGCATTTTCATAAGGAGGATGGGTGTCTGGTACAGCTGTCCCAGTTTATCTGTCCCCAAGGCAAGCTGTCTCAGGATATCTTGGTCACCTGTTTTCTCCTGGAATAATGTTTGGGTAAACTTCCCACCTGATATGGTTCGGACAGTTATGAGAATGATAAACTCCAACAAAACTTAACCATATGCAGACCTATTAGTGTTTTACAGTTCAGTTCTGACATCATTTATATGATTTTAGTTTTATATGCAAACAGTAAAGTATATCTAATGTTTTGAAAGCAGGCTCTTTTTGAAAATCTTCTTGGCATACACATTTTGTCATAAGACTTTGAATAAACTGTGTTTTGTTTTGTAACTGGCTTCTTGCTACAATCATGTTTTTTTACATACTTGGTATGAGATTAGATTGAGCCAACATTTTTATTTTCAGCACCATATGGAATAAGAGAGGGAGCTAAAAAGGTCGGGACTCAAACAGCTAATGTTGTTATTGATGAGGAATTGTAAGTACTTAATAATATATGTGAGCACATGCAATGTTAGCATTACCAATAGCCAACATACCCA